>CM029448.1:47583390-48885382 GCA_017140165.1 Eucalyptus shirleyi
TAGACTGATGGAAACGTTTTGTCAGCTTCAAAACATTTCAAGAAGATTTCTCCAACAATCTCCCCATTTTTTATGGTGACAAAACTTTCCTACAGATTTGGATAACTTTGACCTGCAAAACATTTCTTAAACAAATATACATATCTTATAAAAATAAATGGCTAAATGAATAACAATAAAATCTGCAACCACAGAAAATAGGTTAGTCTTGAATATGATAAAGCCATCCATAAGATATCAATAGCAGTCAAATCCAAATTCAAATCCAGACACAAAATTAAAGTCAAACAACAATCCAAATCAAACAATCCAAACGATTAAAAATTCAAAGTTTGATTCAAATCTTGCACTTCTCCCCCTTTTTGTCAACATTAAAAAGGTTGAGATGAAAATGGAATAGAGTCAAGATTGCTTGGGAATGCGGACAAGCTGGAAATCTCCCATGGACTGAACGATCCCTTCTAGCCTTTTCAAGTCTTCCTTCAGTTGTGCAACCTCCTCACCTTTAGCATTAGCCTGAATCTGAACAGAGAGGGCTTGGATATGATCTTTCAAGGAACCTGAAGAAACTTGACCTGCATTCTACAAACTTTGAACCTCGCATCCCAGAGCATAGATTTGACTGCGCATCTCCAAGAGAATATCCATAATTCTGCGAAAATCTGCTGAGCTGTCGGTCTGCATACTAGCTTCAGCATGCTCTGCAAACGATGGCATATCAGAATAATCGCGCAGATTTGGTGATAAAGCATCGTGTTCTTCTTCAGGAAAATGAGAGGCATGAATGTCTTCTGGGTTGGCTGGAGAGCGGCTGACTCCCTCACTGGTAGCAACTGATATCCATGTTTTCTCATTATCTCCCCCTGTTTCTATGCCTTCAGGTGGAGAAGAGTGTTTTTCAAGCTCTCCTTCCTCTTGATTCATTCTCTCGTCTTCTTCTTCAAGTCTTTCCTCCTCTGCTTCTTTTTCGCCAACTGCTCTTTCTTCTTCTTCTTTTTCTTCTTCTTCTCTCTCTTCTTCTGTCTCATGTTGTTCCATTGACTTTGGAACAGTACGACTTATCTTCTTCAAAGCTATGGCCAAAATGGTAAGGTCGTCATCATCTTCATCTTCCACGATGAGGGCTCTTCTTTTCTTGGGAGGAGTAACCATGGGCTCCTTCCCTTTTCTTTTTAATGCAGAAGAGATTTGATGAGACTTTACATGAGTCTTCTCCTTAAATTTCTCCAACGCCTTGCTTAGCTCCTTCAGACGCATCTTGGTCACCATTTTTAGCCCTACCACCATATGATCACACGATCGAGCACAAAGAATTTGTGAAGGCTGAATGTTCAGATGTCTGAATAACTTTGTGACAAGACTTGGATAAGGAAGTTGATATCTATCCTTCACCACTGCTCTATACATGTGGAACATAACAGTGTGAGGAAGAGAAAACTTTTTCCCAGTGATGATGGCATACATCAGCTTTGCCTCTGAACTTGAAACATCAGTCTTGGAAGTTGATTTCGGTCTGAGGCAATTTATCACAATCTTGTGAAGCAGAATGTTGAACGCACTCATCCTTAGGTAGAAAATCTTTTCCTCTGTTCTCCTGTCCTTAACAAGTTCCAATGTAGCACGAGCAATGGAAACTTTGATCGGTTGATATCTTCCTCTCTCAACCCCTAACACATCTACCAGCATATCCATATCCACTACAAAATCTTGATCTTTGACATTGAAAGAGAATCTATTCGCATCCAGGAAACTAAGATTCGAATAGAAATAGGCAGTTAATTCAGCATAAGCTTCTGTGGCGTCAGAACAGAACTGCTCAAGTTGAAGAAAACTAAACTTTTCCCTCAAGTTCACATTCATAGCATCCAAAAAATCAAAATCCACACTCCTAGGGTTTATCACCCCACGCTTAAGCAATTTTGAGTATAGATCCTTCTGTTCCTTCGATCTAAACAACTCTCCCATTTTTCCTCGATTTTCCACCGCAATACCCATCCTCGATTGAAATTGGCTGAACAATTTGTCATCATCATTCCCATCTTTCGGATTAAATCCCCAATCACGAGGATCACTTGGGATATTTGCAAGGGATTCTTCTGCCGCTCCTTTATGAGCAATTCCCAAACTTTCCATTTTCTGCAAAAAGATATATTCATTCCCATATCCTTTGTCTTTAAGAAAATCCTCGACGTAGTTCAATGGAGTACTAGTCCCTTTTAAAGCACGATAAAGCTTATAAATAAAAGAGAGCCTTTGAACTCTTACAAGATCTGCGTCTTCAATGATTTCTTCCTCTTGTTGATGACCAACATTTTGAGGACTAGACGGTGGAGAATGGCGCTGCTGAGAATGTTGTGGGCTCTGTTGCTGATTTGGAGACACTTCTTCCTCGGTGAGATCGAAGTGAGTAGGCTCCTCACTTATTCGCCGTGGTCCCCTGCTTGCGATCCTCGAAAACTTTCTTGAAGACGACATCTTTCTCACTCTTTGAAAGATTCCTTGCTTGACTTTTCCAAGAAAGATGACAACTTTTTCGAAGATTAGGCAAGAGAAGAAAACAGGAATGGAGGATCGGTGCTTTTTAGGGTTTTTGGAGAGTAAAGTGAATAAGAAGCAACAGTGCATAATCGGTTAAAAAGGGGGCATACGGAACGTCACAAAGGAAGGTGAAAAGATGCCTTTTAAAAAATAACTGCCCTTTTTTTTTCGAGAAAATAGTCATTTAAAAAAATAACTTCTTTTTCAAAAGGAAACGTTGCAATAATCACGTCAATTAAAGATAACAAGTATAAGACACGGTTGATGATCGTACCTTTTCAAGATGAGATTCGAGAGAGAGAATAACTTACAGTCAAGGTCTTGTTTGCCTGAGTCTGAGAGTCTCTAGACTTTAACTTCTTCAAACTTCAAAATGTTGAGTTTGGAACGAATAATTTCAAATTGATTTTTCTCTAAAGGCTTTGTGAATATATCCGCCAGTTGGTTCTTTGAATCAACATACTGAATCGAAACTTCTCCATTTTGAACATGATCTCTAATGAAGTGATGTCGAATCTCTATATGTTTTGCTCTTGAGTGAAGAATTGGATTTTTGGTAAGATTGATTGCATTGGTGTTGTCGCAGTTAATCTCCGTGCATGAATCTTCAATTCCAAAGTCTTTTAGCTGTTGTTTTATCCATAGAATTTGTGAACAGCAACTTCCAAGAGCTACATGCTCCGCTTCTGCTGTAGAGAGAGCTACTGTACTCTGCTTCCTTGAAAACCAGGACACCATCCTACCTCCAAGTAGTTGACAGGTACCCGATGTGCTCTTTCTATCAACTCTGCAACCGGCTAGGTCTGCGTTTGAGTATCCAAGAAGAGTAAAGTCTCCTATTTTAGGATACCATAGGCCGATGCTTGAAGTTGAAGTAATGTATTTGATAATACGCTTTGCAGCATTTAAATGAGATTTTTTAGGGCCTGCTTGAAATCTGGCACAAATGCAAACACTAAACAAAATGTCAGGTCTAGAAGCAGTAAGATAAAGAAGTGAGCCAATGATACTCCTGTATAGCTTCTGGTCGACTTTCTTTCCTCCTTCATCTTTGTCTATCTTCAAGGAACTTGACATTGGAATGTCAGCCTTTTTGCAATTGTCCAGTCCAAACTTTTTGACAAGATCATTAGCATATTTTTCTTGATGACTAAAAGTTCCTTCCTTCAGTTGTTTCACTTGAAGCCCGAGAAAGAAGGTTAACTCACCCATCATGCTCATTTCAAATTCATCCTGCATAGTCTTAGAGAATTTCTTGCACAGACTTTCATTAGGAGATTCGAATATAATATCATCGACATATATTTGAACTAGCACAAAAATTTTGCTTTCTCTTTTGATAAAGAGAGTAGTGTCTACTTTACCTTTCACAAAACCGTTTTGAATTAAAAACTTACTCAGCCTGTCGTACCAAGCTCGAGGTGCTTGTTTTAAGCCATATAAGACATTTTTGAGCCTGAATACTAAGTCTGGTTTCCTTGGGTCTTCAAACCCAGGTGGTTGTTCCACATAGACTTCCTCATGGATGAATCCATTTAGGAAAGCACTTTTGACGTCCATTTGGAATAACCTGAAATTTTTATGATAAGCAAATGCAAGTAATAAACGAATTGCTTCTAACCTTGCTACTGGTGCATAAGTCTCGTCATAGTCTATCCCTTCTTCTTGTGTGTATCCCTTGGCCACGAGTCTTTGTTTCTTACGACCTTGCCTTTCTCGTACATCTTGTTTCTGAAAACTCATTTAGCTCCAATAATAGATTTACCTTTTGGTTTAGGAGTCAATTCCCAGACATCGTTGATACTGAATTGCCTGAGCTCTTCTTGCATGGCTTTAATCCAGCTTTCATCAGATAAAGCTTCATTTATACTTTTGGGTTCTATTTCAGAAATAAGAGTCACATCACTAGATTCTTCGCACCTTTTGGATCTTGTGCGAATTCCTTCATTAATGTCGCCAATGATAAGATCTATGGGATGATTGGACTTATGCTTCCAGTTGCTGGTTAATTTGTCAGATTGATGGTCACTTCCTTCACTTGAATCTTCAACAATCACCTGTTGCTGGTCCTTCAAAGTTTGAGCTGCTTCTTGGGATTTAGACTTTGTAGAGTCTGGAGCAGGTTCAGGTTCTTCAAGATGAGTCTGAATAGATTCATTTTGTATAGAATCATGGAATTTGACATTCATTGATTCTTCCACAGTTTGAGTCTTCTTGTTGTAGACTCTGTACGCTTTGCTTGTGGTTGAATATCCAAGGAAGATGCCTTCATTTGACTTTTCTTCAAACTTATCAACTCGATCATTTACATTTTTCAGTATAAAACATTTGCATCCAAACACATGAAAATATGAAACAATGGGCTTCTTTTCTTTGAATAATTCATAGGGGGTTTTTTCTAGAATAGGCCTTAGAAAAACTCTATTAATAATGTAACATGCCGTAGAGATGTTGCTTTCAATTAAGAGAGTTCTAGCAATTTCTTGAAGTGATCTATTCTTTCTTTTCACAACTCCATTTTGCTCTGGAGTATATGGAGAGGAGAACAAATGCTGAAAACTAGATTCATCACAAAACTTTGTAAAATCTTGATTTTCAAATTCACCTCCATGATCTGTTCTTATATTTGAAATAACATATCATTTTTCGTTTTGAACATTTTTAACAAATTTTTCAAAATAAGAGAAAGTTTCAAACTTACTTGCTAGGAAATACACCCAAGTAAATCGTGAGTAATCATCCACGATTACTAGGCAATATTTCTTACCTACAATGCTCTGTGTTCTGGTTGGTCTAAAGAGATCCATATGCAGAAGCTGCAGTACACGGTTAGTGGAAACTTGATTTATTGGTTTAAAGGAATTTCTTACCTGTTTTCCCAATATGCATGGTGTACATAGGTCAGACTTTTGGTATGATAAATTGGGTAGACCACGAACAAGCTTTTTGTTGAAATCTTGGCTATTTACTTCATATTGATGTGTCCAAGCTTTCTGTGCCATAAGCTTGCTTCATCTTGTATTGAGATTAAACATTACGATTCATCTGGTTTCACATCTAAGAGGTAGATATTTCCATGTCTTCGACCGATAAATGACTGAGTAGAGTCTTTACTAGTTCCTAAACATATACCCTCTTGAAAGTAGATTTTGAAACCGGTATCACATAGCTGACTGACACTGAGCAGATTGTAGTTGAGTCCTTCAACTAAAGAAATATTGTTTATTGTGAGGTTTCCAATCTTCACAGTTCCAAATCCCACTATTCTTCCTTTGCTATTTCCTCTAAAAGAAACTTTTCCACCATTCACTTGAACAAGCTTTATGAAGCAATTTGAATCTCCTGTCATATGTCTTGAGCATCCACTATCCAGATACCATTTTACCTTTTTTTTTTATAGTGACCTGCATTTAAAAAAGAAACTCAAACTTTCTTTGGTACCCATATTTTCTTGGGTCCATTGGTGTTAGTATAATATGCTGTATTTGCCCATACTTTCTTAACAGGTTTCCAAACCATTGGACATTCTTTTTCAAAATGATCTGCACTATTGCACTTTGAACATCTGAGAGCATTGCGACATACTGGTTTTACAAAAGTCCTTTTAAAATGATTTTTGTAAGCATCTCTTGTGGGTCTTTGTTTGATTCTTTCATTCACTTTAGGAAAATCAATTAAAGAAATGGTTTCAGCAGTCATTCCCAAACCAGATTTATTGAAATAAGGTCTTTGAACAGAAAGTATTTTTTCTAGTTTCTCAGATCCTATAGAAAATCTTTTGGAAATATTTGAGATATCATTTTTCAAGAATGCATTTTCTTTTGAAAGATTATCTTCACTTTCTCTAAGAGAAGAAACATTCATATCTAAACATTTCACATTTTCTTTCAAAACATTTTCTTGTTGTTTTAAGGCAAAATTTTCCTTTTTGAGTTCGGAAATCTTTTTAAGAGAAGTCTTAAGACTAAAACACAACTCATCAATGTATTTAGAAACTTTAATAGGGATTTTGAAGTTACTCACCTCAAATTCACTGTCTAAGTTCGAGTTTGTCTCGGAGTTTGAATATGAATCCGATTGTGCCATTAGACACATGTTGGCATAATCATCATCACTTTCTTCACATTTTGTATCACTCCAGGTTTCTGCTTTAAGACCCTTTCGATACTTTTCAACTTTTCCTTTCTTCTTCCTCAGAAGAGGACAGTTGGGTCTGATGTGTCCCATTTTCTTACATTCAAAGCAGACTACATCTTTATTTGATTCATCATCTTCAATAGACTTAGTCTGTTGCTTTTGAAAACTTTGTTTCCTTGGATTGAATCTATTTCCTTTTCTGTTCAGCTTTCTGAATCTTCTTATCATGAGAGCAAGCTCCTCATCGTCCTTATCGTCTTCAGAATCTGCAACATCGGGGTCATCATTGGATTTTAATGCAATGGATTTCTTACCTTTAGGTCTTCGTCTTCATTGATTCGTTCCACTTCATAAGACTGAAAAGTTCCAACCAACTTATCAACAGATAGTGGCATGATTCTTTGGGTTTCTCTAATTAAGGTCTTTATGTGATTCCAATCCTTGGAGAGTCCTTGCAGTAGCTTATTTACCTTCATGGGATCAGAAATTGGTTGACCTTGATTTTCAAGACCATTCACGATATCTGTAAAACGACTAAACATGTTAGTTATAGATTCTCCCGATTTCATTCTGAAGGCTTCGTATTGACCGAGGAGAATGTTGATTCTGGTCTCCTTCACTTGATCGGTTCCTTCATAGGTAATATGTAATCTATCACAGACTTCTTTAGCTGTAACACAAGAAGATATTCTGTTATATTCAGTAGGAGATAAAGCACAATATAAAGAATAAATTGCTTTTGCATCAAGAGCTTGTCTTTTGATTATCTCTTCCTGAGTCATTTGACTAGACTCCACAGTATCTTTTCTTCTTTCTAAGACAGGTGCAGCTTTAGGAATGATTCCTTTTTCTACAACATCCTATTCCAGAGGATCCTTTGATCTTAGGAACGCCTTCATCTTGTTTTTCCATATGTTGTAATCCTTTCCATCAAAGTAAGGTGGTCTGGTATTGCTTTGCCCTTCTACCAGCCCTGGAACTAACATACTAGCCATGGATCTTTAACTCTGAAGTAAAACACTTCAAATAAAGTGAGTACACAGGCTTTGATACCAATTGATGTAGCTAGTATAAGCACCTAGAGGGGGGTGAATAGGTGTAAAAATAATTTTTGAGATACCACAGCAATACTAAGCAGACGATAGAAAGGAAATACTCTTTTGCTTAACCAAAATGAATTACGATCAAAGTAAAGTAAAGAGTAGGGAAGAGAAGATTAAACACAAGGTTTATAGTGGTTCAGCTTATCCTAAGCCTACGTCCACTTTTCCGCACTGACAGCATATCGGCTAGATTCCACAATGAACAAAAGAGATGTTACAGCACAACTTTTCCTTGATTCCACAATGTAGATGTTATACCACACTTTCTCAAGGTTTCTCACAAATATAAACTCTTTTTTGCGTACAAGATTTCGCTCAAATGAATTGACTAAACAACAAGGAGCTTCAGACTTTGGAATTCTTCTATCACGCACTTCTCGAACAACTTAGAATGTCTTCCTTATATACTCCTTTACGCCATCATACCCATTGGCACTTACCAAAGGAATTCCTCCAATCTACCCGTTGGACAGAATCAATTAGGAAGATTATTTGAGCTATTAAAGGAACATGTCGGTAGCCCATCAATCCTATTCGCCCATACAATCAGGATCTCGGTTTCCATAAGTAGAACCTTCCATGAATATTTCGCCAATCATCGGATCCTTAATCTTCGAATCAATCTCAATCAATTAAAAGGATTCCGTTATGTCATATCCAGCCAAGAGATCTTCTCCAATCGATAAGGTCATATCCTTAATAAATCATCCAGATCTGGATAGCCTTTCTTCAACGGATTAGAAACTATCAATGATGATAGACTTTGAATCTTGAGTATGGCTGTCCGGAGGTCTTCAGACTTTAAACAGCAGAGTCTGCAAGCCTTCAGACTAGATTGATGGAAACGTTTTGTTAGCTTCAAAACATTTCAAGAAGATTTCTCCAACAGAAGCTTCGTGATACATTGCAAGTCTAGTCCAGATGAAATAAGCTCAGTTAGACGAGGAAGAGAACCAAACTTAGTAGGTGGTGCAGGGACACTAGAAAGAGACAATTCTAACTTCTTCAGTTTAGATAACCTCCTAATCCACCCTAAGTTGGAACTTGGCAACAGATATGATGAAGCTTTAAGCACATATTCAGAACTATCAGATAAGAGCAAATCAACCATATTAGTCAAGTTTGAGAGATCCGGAAAAATGCGCAATGCTGATGATCGAAAATGCAGATAGATCAGACTTTTTGGAAGCTCTGGCAATTCTTGAACCTCATTACAACCTGTCAACTCCAGTCTTTCAAGGTGGAGAAATATGATTGATTGTTGTCGGCACTCCAGAAATATGGGCACCTAATAGTTTGAGAATTTTCAAAAGAGGACAATGTGCCACTTTCAATTGGAATTTCACCAGTTAATTCTTCACAATCACTAGCATAGAGCTCTTCCAGATTATTTAACATTCCAATAGTACTGGGCAATTTCCTTATTGGAGTATTCTCCATCGATATCACTTTCAATTTCTTGAGATTTCCAATTGAATCTGGTAACTCAGCAATTTTAATACTGGATAAATTTAACTCTTGCAAAGACTCTAGCTTTGAGTCTGGGAGTTTTCTCAACTTAATGCACCCAAAGAGAGAGAGAGAGAGAGAGAGACTCAAGTTTCACAAGCTTCCCAATAGTCTTTGGAAGCATGCTAATTTGTGTGTACCTTAGAATAAGTACAGACAGAAACTTCTTATCACCAATACAATCAAGAAGGCATTCAATTTGTATGTTTGATAGATCCAACTCCTTCAATGAACCCGGGAGTTCCAAAAAACATCCACTAGAAGCAAGGAGCTTCAGATTCGTAAGCCTTCCAATTTCTTCAGGCAAATCCTTAAGAAAGAGGCACTCTTTAAGATTTAAGTGAATCGGGCGCTTTTGCTTCCCAATGGAGGGATCAATCTCAACCAAGTTTATGCAATTGTAGAAACTCAGCCTCTCTAGATTGAAGCATGCAGAGAAGTCTGGTGTTCTAGTTATGCCTTCGCAACCTCTGAGGTTTAGAACTTTCAGATTCTTTGCCATCTAACAAAAATGATTCACCATCAAGAGAAGAAAATAGTATATATTACATCATACGCCAATTAGAATCAAGGCGAATGCATATCATACCTTGAATAGGCTCCATCCGCTCCAGTCATTTGTGATACTGCCTGCAACTATCTTAAAGACAACCAAATTCTTCATAGATAGATTGGTTACTGAGAGTGCTAGTATGAACAAAATAAAGGAGTTAGGGAAAAGAATAAGAACACAAGATTTATAGTGGTTCGACTTAATCCAAGCCTACGTCCACTCTCCCACGATAACAGCCTTCTTGGCTGGATTCCACTATGCAATCAACAAGAGATTACAACTTCGAGTGCAAACACTTAGTAGTAGATCACACTATTTCACTAAGTCACTCTTTTGGTATTTCTCTCACGATTACAAACGTTTAAGTTCTCAAGAGACAAGTATATGATCAAAAGTCACTCGGACTTTGGAATTATAAATTCTACGCTCCGTCTCTTTCTTGCTCATTGGTCCTTCATCTCCTTAAATACTCCTCCACTTCCAAACTAGCCGTTGGACAGCATCTCGGAGAATCGTCTTCCAATATACCCATTGGACAGCTCTGTATCTAGAAGATTTGGTAGCCGTTGAGTGACAAAGGTAAAATCCCAAATTGATTCCGATCGCCCATACAAACGAAATCTTAGTTTCCATAAGTAAAGTTTCTTCGTATAGAAAGTTTTTGTCTTCAAGATCCAATCGTCAATCAATTAGATTGAATCAATCAAATTAATCTTGATGTGGAATCCAAACCAGATCACTAGCCGTTATATGATTGGGCTTGAGTTACGATTCATCGAATCTGGATGTAAAGTCTGAGTTTGTAGACTTTACAATCTAGGTCTGTAGACTTTACAATCTGAGTCTGTAGACTTTACAATCTGGGTCTGAACATATCTACTTTTGAACAGATTTAGCTTTAAGGTTTGTACCCAGTTCAGCTTCAGCATAGAGTCTGTCTTCTGGTTCATCATTCACGTTCAGTCTGGAATTTGTCAGAGTGAGCAAACTTCTGATATAGAACAGACTTTGACACTAAAGTCTAGCAGTCTTCAGACTTTGAGTCTTGAGTCTGGCAGTCTTCAGACTTTGACACAGAAGTCTGGAAATCTTCAAAATATACTCTAGACATATGTTACGTTCAATCTTCTGGCCGTCTTCTGACTTTGATAAAATTCTTTACATGTTCTATCATCTGCATGGTCTATTACTCAACCATCAAACATGTTAGTAGCCTTTGATTTATTTTGTCATCTTCAAAACATCATAAGGGATTTCCTAACAATCTCCCCCTTTTTGATGATGACAAAACAATCTCTGAATATGCAGATTTGTAAACATACTTTTAAATCAAAGGATATCAGAAGATAACAAATAGATTGAGCATAAGAATATATAGAAAAATAATCGCAGCTCAATATTATGCCATAGATAATATAATATCAACCAATCAGCACATATGCATATTCATATATTTGGTATCTCCAATCAACACATATGCATATTCATATATTCTCCCCCTTTTTGTCATAATCAAAAAGCGATAATAATGGAAAAAAGTATCACGTAGAGAGTGATAACAAATATTTTGCATGAATCACAATTTCCAAAAATCAGCTTTTATAAAGTAAATGGAATATTAAAGATATGCAATATAGCTCACTTCGATCATATATATCAGCAAATATCCAATAAAAATCACAGATGCATCATGAAATTCATGTACACTTTTTGTCATAATAAAATGATAATATCAGTAAGAGATTTGTTAATGACAAAAGGTAATAAAAGATGCACTAACCAGATTTTTTTTTGAACAAATTTTGACACATTTACCTTTCATTCCATCCATAATAAGATCACGATCAATCCAAAAAGATTTTTCCATAATTGATCAAAGCTCCCCCTCAATTTGTTGCCTTTTTGAGATGATCACGATTCTTTTCCTT
The DNA here is from genome assembly GCA_017140165.1 of Eucalyptus shirleyi. Lineage (NCBI taxonomy): Eukaryota > Viridiplantae > Streptophyta > Magnoliopsida > Myrtales > Myrtaceae > Eucalyptus > Eucalyptus shirleyi. The sequence goes on from CM029448.1 coordinate 47,595,159, forward strand.
TTCTTTTGGATTTGCTTTCTCCCCTTGTGATCATGACAATATTTGCGAATAGAAACAATTGTTGCAATTGTCGCAGGAGATGTTTTCTGATTGCACCAAAATTTGCGTAGATTCGCAATCATCCTTCCCTTAAAGAATTTCTTGCAATCAACTCATTTCCCTTTTTGGTATCCATCAATTTGGATCCTTCCTTGACGTTAGAGTAAAATAGAAAATCTCCATAATCAAATATTATTTCTTAATTCATCCTAACAAAGTATTCAAAGAAAGAATATTATGCACAATGATATTTTGAAAAATAAATTCTCACTTAGTCATAGAACAATAAAACTAGGGAGAATGAAATCTTTGAATATCTAAGAATATCTTGCATCATCACGTAAAACAAATTTTCACTTTGCAAAATATGATTATATCTGAGAGTATAAAATTAGACAAAATAATCTGAATTATCTCAAATAATCACACGTACTAAATCAAATCTTAACTCACAAATCACAAAAACAAATCATACGATTCTTTCTACTATAAAGCAAAATATGATCATTATAAAATCTCAATCAACCAAGGATATATCGAATATCAAGCATAATGAGAATTATTGCCCAAATCAAATTGAGAATAAAAAAATTCCTTACCAAATCCTCTTTCTTCTTTCTTCTTTATATCCTGCAAAAATAACTTATCTTTTCTTTGGTACCCATTTTTTCTTGGGTCCATGAGAGTTAGCAGAATATGTTGCTTTTATCCAATTTTTCTTAATAGGTCTCCAGACTTGAGAAATATCTTGTTGCCTAAGTCGAGAATTCTCCTTTTTAAGTTCGAAAATCCTTTTAAGAAAAGATTTGAGATTTGAACAAAGCTCATTTATATACTTTGAAACTTTGAGAGGAATTTTTGAATTGCTTACCTCAATTTCCTCATCGGATTCTGAGTCTGTGTCTGAGTCAGACTTTGATTCTAAGTCTGTGTCTGAATCAGACTCAGATTTTGAATGTGCCATCAAGTATATATTTTCTTGATCATCATCTTCTTTCATGATTCTTTTATGGCCATTATGCTTGTATTGACTTCTTCCATCGAATTTCCTTCATTTTCTACTCAGCTTTTTAAATTTCTCGACCATAAAGGCAAGTTCTTCATCGTCCATGTCATTTTCTGAGTCTGTTTAAAGCAATGGACTTCTTACCTTCGGGATCTTCGTCATTAAGTTGTTCCACTTCATAGGATTGAAGAGTGCCGATCAATTCATCAACGGTGAGTGGCATAATCCTTTGAGTCTCCCGGATTGAGGTCTTGACATGGTTCCAATCTTTTGAGAGACCTCGCAAGAGTTTGTTGACCTTCATCGGGGTAGAAATTTGCTGACCTTGATATGCTGAACGATTTACAATTTCTGTAAAATGGCTAAACATATCTCCAATTGATTCTCCTTGCTTCATCTTGAAGGATTCATATTGGCCAAGCAAGAAGTTTACTTTTGTCTCTTTTACACGATCGGTCCCTTCATATGTAACATGAAGTTTATCCCAAACTTCTTTTGCTGTTTCACATGAAGAGATTCTGTTATATTCAGCAAGAGATAAAGCGCAATATAAAGAATAAATGGCTTTTGTATCAAGCGCTTCTCTTTTGGACATCTCCATCCGAGACATAGGAGCGGGGGGTTTGGTTTCTTTGTCTTTGCCATTCTTATTTGATGTGGACGCAGTAATGGGATTGATTCCTCTTTCTACAACATCCCATTGTAAGAGATCTCTGGATCTTAGGAATGCTTTCATTTTGTTCTTCCATACGTCGTATTCCTTTCCATCAAAATATGGTGGCCTTGTGTTGCTTTGCCCTTCCATAAGTCCTGGTGCCAACATACTAGCCATAAAGAATCTTTAGCTCAAAAGTAAAAATACTTTTATAAACCGAGCACTTGGCTCTGATACCAATTGAGAGTGCTAGTATGAACAAAATAAAGGAGTTATGGAAGAGAATAAGAACACAAGATTTATAGTGGTTCGGCTTAATCCAAGCCTACGTCCACTCTCCCACGATAATAGCCTTCTTGGCTGGATTCCACTACGCAATCAACAAGAGATTACAACTTCGAGTGCAAACACTTAGTAGTAGATCACACTATCTCACTAAGTCACTCTTTTGGTATTTCTCTCACGATTACAAACGTTTAAGCTCTCAAGAGACAAGTATATGATCAAAAGTCGCTCAGACTTTGGACTTATAAATTCTACGCTCTGTCTCTTTCTTGCTCATTGGTCCTTCATCTCCTTAAATACTCCTCCACTTCCAAGTTAGCCGTTGGACAGCATCTTGGAGAATCGTCTTCCAATATACCCATTGGACAGCTCTGTATCTAGAAGATTTGGTAGCCGTTGAGTGACAAAGGTAAAATCCCAAATTGATTCCGATCGCCCATATAAACGAAATCTTGGTTTCCATAAGTAAAGCTTCTTCGTATAGAAAGTTTTTGTCTTCAAGATCCAATCGTCAATCAATTAGATTGAATCAATCAAATTAATCTTGATGTGGAATCCAAACCAGATCACTAGCCGTTATATGATTGGGCTTGAGTTACGATTCATCGAATCTGGATGTAAAGTCTGAGTCTATAGACTTTACAATCTGAGTCTGTAGACTTTACAAACTGGGTTTGAACATATCTGCTTCTGAACAGATTTAGCTTTAAGGTCTGTACCCAGTTTAGCTTCAGCATAGAGTCTGTCTTCTGGTTCATCATTCACGTTTAGTCCGGAATTTGTCGAGTGAGCAGACTTCGATATAGAACAGACTTTGACACTAAAGTCTGGCGGTCTTGAGACTTTGAGTCTTGAGTCGCGAGTCTTCGGACTTTGACACGAAGTCTGGAAATCTTCAAAATATACTACGGACATATGTTACGTTCAGTCTTCTGGCCGTCTTCTGACTTTGATAAAATTCTTTACATGTTCTATCATCTGCATGGTCTATTACTCAACAATCAAATATGTTAGTAGCCTTTGATTTATTTTGTCATCTTCAAAACATCATAAGGGATTTCCCTAACAGTTACCTCAAGATCAAGGGGCCTAGGAGAATACCAAGAAATCCACCTTAACTTAGAAAAATCATCCCCAAAGTCTCTGGCAAAGGTTCCCTCCTCTAATTCAAGGAACCTTAGGTTCGGCAACCTACTAAGTTCGTCATGCGTAATTACAAGTGGTTGGTAATCACTTCCAGTTAATATGAGTGCCTGAACTTTTTCTTTCTCCGCCAAAGCGAACACAAATGAACAAGCATGAATTTGAAATATATATATATATATATATATATATATATATATTATAGTAAGAATTTGACAAATTTTTAGATTCTCGTTTGGGGTAAAAGAATCGAGAGGCCTCTAAGTGGGTATGTAAACTCTTTTCTACACATATCCAACTCATGAAAACAGTGAATTTTGTTTACCTGTTTTGTTCTTACAATGTCCACGACTTCCTCACAAATCCACGCTTGGCTATGCTCTCCAGGATCATGCAAGCACTCCCTCAGAACAATTTGCCTTCCAAGATCTTTGAGCTGGTCAAGCATCCATAATATATCACCATCAACAATCTTTACCAGAGACATTTGCATAAGAACCTGTATCCTAGTCTCAGGAAAAAAATTGCAAGCTTCCCACATGTAAATTGCATTTGTCTTTTTGGTATTGTTGACAAAAAAGCAAGCAATGTCAAGAAAAATCTCCTTTTCCTCATCCCCTAATGCTTCATAACGGATCATCAACTGCTGTTAGACATCCTTACGAGGTATTCTTGCTAGCCTCTCCACAGTCTCTTTCCATATCTTCTCTAGTTGGCGATAGAGAAATGAGCCTATGACCTCAAGAGCCAAAGGAAGCCCTTTGGTTGTGACAACAATTTCTGATGCAGGAATATTGTATTGATATGGCAGATAATCTTTTCTAAAAGCATGTATGCAGAAAAGCTTAAGAGTTTGATCAAAATTCAATTCCTTTAATTCGTATATCAAATCCTCATCTAGGACTTTTAGAGTAGCTTCATTCCTGGTTGTAAATTATCCTACTTCCTAAACCAAACCAATCTCGTTCCCCTGCTAACTTCTCTAGTTGTTCTTCCTTATCAACATCATCCAAAATGATGAGGACCTTTTTGCTGCAAAATCTTGTCTTGATCTGGTTAATCCCATCATCAATGTCATGAATGTTGTCCACGAATCTAGAGACGAGAATGTCTACAACTGTTTCTGCAAATTTACTAGGCCTCCTTTTTCTGATGATTCTCGAACATCTCCAAGAAAGCAGCAATCATCAAAATAAGAACAGACCTGGTTGAAGACAACCTTCGCAAGAGTTGTTTTGCCAACACCGCCCATCCCATGAATACCAACAAAACAAACACCTTCACAGTCAACATCCAACAGCTTCATTATGTCTTCTACACAATCATCCACTCCAACCAGCTGATTTTTCACATACTTATGCTTTATCTTCAACTTTACCAAAACCTCTCGGATGATCAACTTAATAGCTTCCCCATGCCTGCCACATATACGAACTGCCTCAATTGAAAAAAGACGGTAAATAGAGATGTTATCACTTCTTTCAAGTCAAAGCAAAAGTATATGGATTTATGCATAGATGATTCGCAAACAAGGAGTCAGTTAAGAAACATGCACATAATACAAAGGTAAAATTTTACACGTGAGACGGAAGTCCAATGTTTTATACCTCTTTCCCAACAATGTAAATCTGTCTTCAAGCTTTCTCTCTCTCTCTCTCTCTCTCTCTCTCTCTCTCTCTCTCTCTCTCTGTTTTTTTTTTTTTTTTAGTTCTTTTTATACCATCAATAGGAAATGCAACTTAAGCTTAAAGTTCTTCATGCTTCATGAATGATTTCCAAGCTAGATTGAGCAAGATGGAATAAATAATTGGACCTACAAGTTAAATTAAAAAAATTGAGTTGAGTAAGAGCAGAAAGAAAACTTAAGAAGAAGAATTGATGAAAAGAAGACGGAGAAAAAGAGTGAAAAATATCCAGTGAAGGGTAAACGAGGGGCAAAGAAAAGAAGGAGGCTTGCTAAAATGAAGCATTCCTTAGAAACCACTAGTTGCTTCACTCCTTAAAACATCAGAGTAAATTTGTGATATTAGATTTCAGACAAGGCAAATAACATACAAACAAAAGCTTTAAATATCTTGGAACTTAACACACCCTCGAGTATATGTAGGTTCTAGATCTACGAATCCACGTGTATGATAGAGGAGGTGTGCAATATTATGTCATTGCAAATGCCTTCTTATGATGCTTAATTTTCATTTACCCACCTAATTTTTTTGCTTGGTCTATGTTTAAACTGTACTCTGATGTTTGAAATTGCATTCTAGACTAGCCAAATGAATGAAATTTTTTTGCGGAACTTCCTGATTTGGTTGGTATACGAGCGACCACGACCAAAATGGAGAGTTAATTAACTCATCAGTTTTCTCCAATCAATTATCACTTACCACTGATGAAAGGCCCATCAAAGTGAGGAACATAATAGAGATTATCCAGGCTCATTAATTTTGAAAGCTGGTTGCTGACTACTAAAATGGAGCCTGCCAGATTTCATGAGTCTATACATCAATGACCACACCAGACACAAAATATACTAGCATCCAACCGAGACCCGGACAATGTACAATTAATCGCCAACTTCTTCCCGCATTTCAAACCGTCGAAATTCCCAGAAATCTTACCTATGCAGAAAATGGCAAAGACCGAGGAATTCAAATTGTACATCCTAATACAACCATTAGATTGCATATAAATGACACGAAAATAATATCAAAAGAATAGAAAATTGGAAAATTAGTAATTACCCTCTCATTTTGAGGTCCCATCCCTTCAATTCAGCAACTTCAACAAAAGCATCCTCCCACCTCTTCACTTCCTCAACCCCAAACTTCTTCCTGTGCTTGGCCATGGCATTCCTATACAGCCCAGTCCTGAGCTTCACATCCGAAGGCGACGCATCGAAGAACACCGGCAAGATCTCTTTATTCCCCTTCGATCGAGCCACGCAATCCACCATGTGGGCGACCTCACGGAGGCACCACGAGCTTGATGCGTAGTCCTTGGAGAAGATGGGCATGTAGATCTTGGACACGTCGAGCGCCCGCATGAGCTCGCCGCTGATCTCCCTACCGACGCGGAGCTCCTCGTCATCTCGGTAGACACGGATTCCGGTGCCAAGCATGTCGTGGTAGAGGCAATCAGTAAATCTCGTTCGAGTATTAGGCCCCCTGAAGCTCAGGAACACCTCGTACTCCTCGCCGACCGGCGTCGGCGAGTCGCCGCCGCTCTCCGCGGCTCCGGGGTTGCTCGTCTCCTCTCTCCTGACCGTCGCGGTAGGTTTGCGGAAGAATTTAGACGCTTTCGATTTGACGAACGCGAGCACGGTCGGAGCGAGCAGGCCCAAGGCCCTGACAAAGATGCAACGGAGTTTGGAGACTGGCTTTTTCATTTCCATATTTTGGGTTGGTGAGCCTTGAGGAGGAAGAGAAAAAGTAAGAGTAAGAGAGCGGCTTATAGTCTGCCAAGCATCATGGTGGCGAACATGGCGAACACGCCACGGGGCGTGCGGTGGTAGCTGAGCGGTGGCGGCTGGCAAGACAAGCACCACATGAAGGAAGAGCCGAACGTGGTCGGAGAATGACACAGTGTGTGCGGGATGAACTTGAACCCCATTGTGATCATGGGTCAGCTCGGTCTTCGCTTCGGATCAGATGTAGAAGATGATTGTCCAAAGAGAGATGTGCAGTAATCTTGGTGTTCGGTCTGGTCAAAGAGTTGACGATCGTCCAAACAATTTTTGCCGCAAGCCTAATTATTACTACAAGGTGTGATAGCTAATATAAGCACCTAGAGGGGGGTGAATAGGTGTAAAAACAATTTCTCATAATAAGTGAGCAATACTTATTGACAGTAGAAAGGAAGTTCGTTTTTTGTTAACAAAACAAATTATGATTAAAGTAAAAGAGAGTAGGGAAGAGAAAATGAACACATAAATTATAGTGGTTTGGCTTATTCCAAGCCTACGTCCACTCTTCCGCACTCACAGCCCACCAGCTGGATTTCACTATGAACAAAATTGTTTTTACAGCAAAGCTTTCCCTTGATTCCACAGTGTAGAAACTATACCACACTTCCTCAAGGTTTCTCAAAGATATAGACTCTTTGTTGCGTACAAGATTTCGCTCAACAAATGAATTGATAAATAACAAAGAGCTTCAGACTTTGGAATTCTTCTATCGCGCACACACTCGAACAACTGGAACGTCTTCCTTATATACTCCTTTATGCCATCATACCCGTTGGCACTTACCAAAGGAATTCTTCCAATCAACTCGTTGGATAGAATCAATTAGGAAGATTATTCGAGCTATTTAAGGAACATGACGATAGCCCATCAATTCTGCTCGCCCATACAATCAGGATCTCGGTTTCCATAAGTAGAACCTTCCAAGTATACTTCGCCAATCATCGGATCCTCAATCCCTGAATCAATCTTGATTCGAATAAAGGATTCTGTCATGCCATATCTAGCCAAGAGATTTTCTCTAGTCGATAAGGTCAAATCATTAACGAAACACACAGTCCTGGATAAGCCTTTTTTGACAGACTAGAAACTGTCAATGAGAATAGACTTTGAGTCTTGAGTCTGGCAGTCCGGAGGTCTTCAGATTTTAAATAGTAGAGTCTGCGAATCTTCAAACTAGACTGATGGAAACGTTTTGTCAGCTTCAAAACACTCAAGGAGGTTTTCTCCAACAATCTCGCCCTTTTGATGGTGACAAAACTTTCCTACAGATTTGGATAACTTTAACCTGCAAAACATTACTCAAGCAAAAATGGATATATCATAAAGATAAATGGCTTAGTGATAACACTAGAATCTACAACCACAGAAAATAGGTTAGTTTTGTAGATGAGCAAAGCCATAAGATATCAATAGTACTTTAGATAAACAAATGTTCAAACAGTCAAACCCAAATCCAGTCCAAATCCAAACAGCCAAACACAAAAGTCAAGTCAAAACAAACATCATAAAAAAAAAAAAATCAAGAGTTCAAAAAGTTCAAATCTGCATCACATCTCTCCCCCTTTTTGTCATCATTAAAAAGGTAGAGATGGAAAGAGAATGGAATTAAGATTACTTGGGAACACGAACAAGCTGGAAATCTTCCATTGACTGGACAATGCTTTCCAGCCTTTTCAATTCCTCCTTCAGTTGAGCCACATCTTCACCCTTAACATTTGCTTGAACCTGAAGAGCAAGGGCTTGGATTTGATCATTCAAAGAAACTGAAGAAGCTTGACCTGCAGTCTGCAAATTTTATACTTCGCATCCCAGAGCATATATCTGACCCAGCATCTTTAAGAGGACATAAAGAATTATGCGAAAATCTGCTGAATTATGCGAAAATCTGCTGAATTATTAGTCTGCGTATTGGCTTTTGCACGATCAGACGGAGTAAAGGCAGATGATGGCAAATCAGCATAGTCACGCAGATTGGACAATGAAACATCATGTCCCTCCTCAGGAAATTGAGAGACATAGATGTCCTCTGGATCTGCTGGAGAGCGGCTTACTCCTTCACTGGTGGCAGGGTATGAGGACATTTCTCTTTTCTCATGATCTCCCCCTGTTTCCATGCCTTCAGGTGGAGAAGAGTGTTCCTCATGCTCTGCTTCCACTTGATCTCCTCTCTCCTCTTCTTCTTTTTCTTCAATTCTTTCCTCCTCTGCATCTCTTTCTTCTGCTTCTCTCTCTTCTGTTTCTTTCTCCTTTGCTTCCAAATTTTCTCTTTCTCCAGTCCTCTATTCTATCTCATCTGTGTCTTTCTCTTGTCGTTCCGTTGATTCTGGAACAGAACGACTCAAGTTTTTCAAAGCCATTGCAGAAATGGTGATGTCATCCTCATCTTCTTCATCCTCAACGATGAGAGCTCTTCTTTTCTTGGATGGAGCAACCATGGGCTCCTTCCCTTTTCTTTTTGCAGCCGAAGAGATTTGATGAGACTTGACAGGGGTTTTCTCCTTGAATTTCTCCAACGCCTTGTTGAGTTCCTTCAGACGCATTTTAGAAACCATTTTCAGTCCCACCACCATTTGATCACAGGTTTTAACACAGAGAATCCGGGGAGGCTGAATGTTCAAATATCTAAATAACTTAGTCACAAGAGCTGGATAAAGAAGTTGACCATTGTCTTTCACCACTGCTTTGTACATGTGGAACATAATAGTGTGTGGAAGAGAGAACTTTTTCCCAGCATTGATGGCATACATCAGCTTTGCCTCCGAGTCTGAAACGTCGGTCTTTGAAGTAGATTTTGGTCTGAGGCAGTTAACCACAATCTTGTGAAGTAGAATGTTGAACGCACTCATCCTAAAATAGGAAATCTTTCCCTCTGTCCTTCTATCCTTAACAAGCTCTAACGTTGCACGAGCAATAGACACATTGATAGGTTGATATCTCCCTCTTTCAACCCCAATCACATCAGCCAACATATCTATGTCCACCATATAGTCCTGATCTCGGACACTAAAAGAGAATCTATTCGCATCCAAAAAACTGAGATTCGAATAGAAATAAGCATTGAGTTCATAGGCTTTTGTAGATTCAGAACAAAACTGAAGACTGAATTTTTCTCGCAGATTGACATTCACAGAGTCAAGAAAATCAAAATCCACACTTCTAGGGTTTATCACCCCATGCTTCAGCAAGTTAGAGTATAGTTGCTTGTGTTCCTCCGATCGAAACAAGTCTGTCCTTTTGCTCCGAATTTTTGCCGCAACACCATTCTCGGTTTAAACTGACTGTACAACTTGTCATCATCATTCCCATCTGGCTGATTCAGCCCTTCAACATGTGGATCGCTTGGGATATTTGCCATTGCCTCTTCCACTGACCCAACATGGGCAATTCCCAATTGTTCCATTGTGCGTAAAAATAAGGTTTCATTTTTATACCCTTTGTCTTTCAGAAATTCATCAATGTAGTTCAAAGGAGTTCCACCCCTTTTCAAAGCACGATAAAACTTGTAGGCAAAAGAGGGTTTAAAAGTTCTTACGGGTTCAGCATCTTCGATTATTTCTTCCTCTTCTCGATAAGCAACATCCTAAGATCTAGATGGAGGAGATGGACGCTGCTGAGAATGTTGTGGGCTTTGCTGCTGACTAGGAGATTCTTCTTCCTCGGTGAGATCAAAGTGCGTAGGTCCCTCACGCATTTGCTGTGATCCCCTGTTCGCGATCCTCGAACCTCGAAGACTTCCTTTGAGACAACATCTTTCACAGTCTTTGAAAAATTCCAAACTTATTTTCCCAAGAAAGATGACAACTTTTTGAAGATTAAACAAGAGAAGAAGACAGAAGTGGAAGATTGATGCTTTTTTAGGGTTTTTGTGAGTAAAACGAAGAGGAACCGACAGTATATAAGACAGTTGAAGAGAGGCATACAAAACGTCGTAAAAGAAAGTATAAAGATGCCTTTTTAAAAATAATTGCATTTTCAAAAAATTAGATAACTGTCATTTTAAAAATAACTCATTTTTCGAAAAGGAAATATTGCAATAATCACGGAAATTGAAAATAGCAAAAATCAATTATGGATAGATGATCATACCTTTTCGAGATTTAATCTGAGAGAAAATAAAATAACTTACAGTCAAAAATCTTGATTGTCTGAGTTTGAGTGTCTCTAGACTTTTACTTCTTCAAACCTTAAGATATTGAGTCTGGAACGAATAATTTCAAATTCATTTTTCTCCAAAAGTTTTGTAAATATATCCGCCAGTTGATTCTTTGAGTCAACAAACTGAATCGAAATTTCTCCATTTTGAACATGATCTCTAATGAAGTGATGTCGAATCTGTATATGTTTTGCTCTTGAGTGAATAATTGGATTCTTGGTGAGATTGATTGTGCTGGTGTTGTGACACTTAATCTCAGTGCATGAATCTTCAATTCCAAAGTCTTTTAGTTGTTGTTTTATCCACAGAATTTGTGAACAACAACTTCCAAGAGCTACATACTCTGCTTTTGCTGTAGAAAGAGCTACTGTATTTTACTTCATTGAAAATCAAGACACTGTCCTACTTCCAAGTAGTTGACAAATACCCGAGGTGCTCTTTCTATCAACTCTATATCCGGCTAGGTCTGCATCTAAGTATCCAAGAAGAGTAAAGTCTCCCTTTTTAGGATACTAGAGACCAAAGTTTGAAGTTGATGCAATGTATTTGATAATACGCTTTGCAGCACTTAGATGAGATTCTTTAGGGTCTGCTTGAAATTTGGCACAAATGCAAACACTAAACAAAATGTCAGGTCTAGAAGCAGTAAGATAAAGAAGTGAACTAATGATACTCCTTTATAGCTTCTGGTCAACTTTCTTTCCTCCTTCATCTTTGTCTATCTTCAAGGAACTTGATATTGGTATATCAGTCTTTTTGCAATTTTCCAGTCCAAACTTTTTGAAAAGATCATTAGCATATTTTTCTTAATGAATAAAAGTTCCTTCCTTCAGTTGTTTCACTTGAAGCCCGAGAAAGAATGTTAGTTCACACATTATGTTCATTTCAAATTCATCTTGCATAGACTTTGAGAATTTCTTGCACAGACTTCATTAGAGGATCCAAAAATAATATCACCAACATATATTTGAACAAGCAGAAAACTTTTGCTTTCTCTTTTGATAAACAGTGTTGTGTCTACTTTACCTTTGACAAAGCCGTTTTGAATTAAAAACTTACTCAGCTTGTCGTACCAAGCTCGAGGTACTTGCTTTAAACCATATAAAGCATTTTTCAGTCTGAATACTGAGTCTGGTTTCCTTAGGTATTCAAAACTAGGTGGTTGTTCCACATAGACTTTCTCATGGATAAATCCATTTAGGAAAGCACTTTTGACGTCCATTTGGAATAACCCGAAATTCTTATAACAAGCAAAAGTAAGTAATAATCTAATTGCTTCTAACCTCGCTACTGGTGCGTAAGTCTCATCATAGTCTATCCCTTGACCACGAGTCTTGCTTTGTTTCTTACGACCTTTCCTTTCTTGTTCATCTTGTTCCTAAAAACCCATTTAGCTCCAATGATAGATTTACCTTTCGATTTATGAGTCAATTCCCAAATATCATTAATACTTAATTGCCTGAGTTCTTCTTGCATAGCTTTAATCTAGCTTTTATCAGATAAAACTTCTTCTATGCTTTTGGGTTCTATTTCAGAAATAAGAGCCACAGCATTAGACTATTCGCGCCTTTTGGATCTTGTGCGAATTCCTTCATTGATGTCGCCAATAATGAGATCTTTGGGATGACTGGACTTATGCTTCCAGTTGCTGGTTGATTTGTCAGATTATTGATCTTTTTCTTCATTTGAATCTTCGACAATCATTTGTTGTTGGTCTTTTGAAGTCTGAGCTGCTTCTGGAGATTTAGACTTTATAGAGTCTGGAGCAGGTTCAAATTCTTCAAGATGAGTCTGAATAGATTCATTTTGCATAGAATCTTGGAATTTGACATTCATTGATTCCTCCACAGATTTAGTATTCTTGTTATAGACTCTGTAAGCTTTGCTTAAGGTTGAATATCCAAGAAAGATGCCTTCGTCTAATTTTTCTTCAAACTTGCCAACTCGATCATTTGCATTTTTCAATATAAAACATTTACATCCAAACACATGAAAGTATGAAACAATTGACTTCTTTTCTTTGAATAACTCATAGGGGGTTTTCTCCAGAATAGGCCTTAGAAAAACTCTATTAATGATATAACATGCTGTAGAACTACTTCAGCCTAAAAACGTGAAGAGATGTTACTTTCAATTAAAAGAATTCTAGCCATTTCATGAAGCGACCTATTCTTTCTTTCCATAACTCCGTTTTGCTTTGGAGTATATGGAGAGGAGAACACATGCTGAAAACCTGATTCATCTCAAAATCTTGTAAAGTCTTGATTTTCAAATTCATCTCAATGGTCTGTCCGTATAGTTGAAATAACAAACCCTTTCTCATTTTGGACCTTTTTAGCAAACTTTTCAAAGTAAGAAAATGTTTCAGACTTACTTGCCAGGAAATATACCCAAGTAAATCGTGAATAGTTATCCACGATTACTAGACAATATTTCTTATCTCCAATGCTCTGAGTTCTAGTTGGTCCAAAGAGATCCATATACGGAAGCTGTAGTACACAATTAGTGGAAACTTGATTTATTGGTTTAAATGAGTTTCTTACCTATTTTCCTAATACGCATGGTATACATAGATCAGTCTTTTGGTATGATAGATCGGGTAGACCACGAGCAAGCTTCTTTGCTGAAATTTTGGCTATTTGCTTTATATTGATGTGCCCAAGTTTTCTGTGCTATAAGTTTGCTTCGTCTTGAATTGAGATTAGACATTGGGTTTCATCTAGTTTGACATCCAAGATATAGATATTTTCATGTCTTCGACCCATAAATGACTGAGAGGAATCTTTACTAGTTCCTGAACATATTCCCTCTTGAAAGTTGATTTTGAAACCGGTATCGCACAACTGACTGATACTAAGCAAATTGTAGTGGAGTCCTTCCACTAAGGAAAAATTACTGATCGTGAGGCTTCCAATCTTTACAGTTCCGAGTCCCACAATTCTTCCTCTGTTGTTTTCTCCAAATGAAACTTTTCCACCATTAACTTGAACGAACTTTATGAAGCAATTTGAATCTCCTGTCATATGTCTTGAGCATCCACTATCCAGATACTATTTTACCTTCTTCTTGATAGTGACCTGCATTTAAAAAGAGACTCAAGCTTTCCTTGGTACCCATATTTTCTTGGGTCCATTGGTGTTAGTATGATATGCGGTCTTTGCCCATATTTTCTTAACAGGTTTCCAAACCATAGGACATTCTTTCTCAAAATGATCTGAACTATTGCACTTAGAACATCTAAGAGCATTGCGACCTACTGGTTTTATAAAAAAATTTTGGAAATGATTTTTATAAGCATATCTTGTAGGTCTTTGCTTAATTCTTTCATTTACTTTAGGAAAATCAATTAAAGGAATGGTTTCCACAGTCATTCCCAAACCAGATTTATTAAAATAAGGTCTTTGTGCTTTGAAAGAATTTTCTCAAGTTTCTTAGATCCTATAGAAAATCTTTTGGAAATATTTGAGATGTCATTTTTTAAAAATGCATTTTCTTTCGAAAGGTTGTCTTCATTTACTTTTAAAGTCGAAACACTCATGTCTAAACATTTGACTTTTTCTTTCAAAACATTTTCCTGTTGTTTTAGCGCAGAATTTTCCTTTTTAAGTTCGGAAATCCTTTTAAGAGAAGCCTCGAGACTAAGACACAATTCATCAATGTATTTGGAAACTTTGATAGGGATTTTCAAATTACTCACCTCAAATTCACTGTCTGAATCTGAGTCTGTCTCGAAGTTTGAATCTGAATCCAATTGTGCCATTAGACATATATTGACATAATCATCATCACTTTCTTCACATTCTGCATCACTCCAAGTTTCTGCTTTAAGAGCCTTTTGATATTTCTCAGCTTTTCCTTTCTTCTTCCTCAGAAGGGGACAGTTTAGTCTGATGTGTCCATCTTTCTTACATTCAAAGCAGATTAAATCTCTATTGGATTCATCATCCTCAACAGACTTAGTCTGTTGTTTTTGAAAACTCTGTTTCTTTGGATTGAATCTTCTTCATTTTCTGTTTAGCTTTCTAAATCTTCTTATCATGAGAGCAAGCTTCTCATTATCCATATCGTCTTCAGAATCTGTAACATCATAATCATCATTGGATTTTAATGCAATGGATTTCTTACCTTTAGGATCTTCGTCTTCATTGATTCGCTCCACTTCATAAGACTGAAGAGTCCCAATCAACTCATCGACAGATAATGGCATAATTCTTTGTGTCTCCCTTATTGAGGTCTTTATGTGATTCCAATTATTGGAGAGTCCACGCAGTAGCTTGTTTACTTTCATGGGATCAGAAATTGGTTGACATTGATTTTGAAGACCATTCACGATTTCTGTAAAACGACTAAACATGTCAGTAATAGATTCTCCTGATTTCATTTTGAAGGCTTCGTATTGACCGAGGAGAATGTTGATTCTGGTTTCTTTCACTCGATCAGTTCCTTCATAAGTGATGTATAATCTATCCCAAACTTCTTTGGCTATAACACAAGAAGATATTATGTTATATTCAGTAGGTGACAAAGCACAATATAAAAAATAAATTACTTTTGCATCAAGAGCTTGTCTCTTGGTTATCTCTTCCTGAGTTATTTCACTAGACTCAACAGCTTCTTTTCCTCTCTCTGAGACAGGTGCAGTTTTAGGAATGATTCCTTTGTCTACCACATTCCATTCCATAAAATCCTTTGATCTTAGGAATGCCTTCATCTTGTTTTTTCATATGTTGTATTCATTTCCATCAAAGTAAGGTAGTTTGGTATTGCTTTGCCCTTCTACCAGCCTTGGAACCAACATACTAGCCATGGATCTTTAACTCTGTTTTAAGTGAGTACACAGGCTCTGATACCAATTTTGATAGCTAGTATAAGCACCTAGAGGGGGTGAATAGGTGTAAAAACAATTTCTCGTGATAAGTGAGCAATACTAATTGACAGTAGAAAGGAAGTTCGTCTTTTGTTAACAAAACAAATTATGATCAAAGTAAAAGAAAGTAGGGAAGAGAAAATGAACACATAAATTATAGTGGTTCGGCTTATTCCAAGCCTACGTCCACTCTTTCGCACTAACAGCCCATCGGCTGGATTTCACTATGAACAAAAGAGTTGTTATAGTAAAGCTCTCCCTTGATTCCATAGTGTAGAAACTCTACCACACTTTCTCAAGATTTCTCAAAGATATAGACTCTCTGTTGCGTATAAGATTTCGCTCAACAAATGAATTGACAAATAACAAAGAGCTTTAGACTTTGGAATTCTTCTATCGCACACACACTCGAACAACTGGAATGTCTCCCTTATATACTCCTTTATGCCATCATACCCGTTGGCACTTACCAAAGGAATTCTTCCAATCAACCCGTTGGACAGAATCAATTAGGAAAATTATTCGAGCTATTTGAGGAACATGACGATAGCCCATCAATCCTGCTTGCCCATACAATCAGGATCACGGTTTCCATAAGTAGAACCTTCCAAGTATACTTCACCAATCATCGGATCCTCAATCCCTGAATCAATCTTGATTCGAATAAAGGATTCCATCATGCCATATCTAGCCAAGAGATCTTCTCCAGTCGATAATGTCAAATCATTAACGAAACACACAGTCCTGGATAAGCCTTCTTCGACAGACTAGAAACTGTCAATGAGAATAGACTTTGAGTCTTGAGTCTAGCAGTCCGGAGGTCTTCAGATTTTAAATAGTAGAGTCTGCAAATCTTCAGACTAGACTGATGGAAATGTTTTGTCAGCTTCAAAACACTCAAGGAAGTTTTTTCCAAAACACGGGAGCTTTATGTGTACCTAAAGAAGCATAACAGAGACACTGGCGCTCGTGTAATTCGGTAATTTTCAGAATTTCTTCCTAAATCATTTTACGCAATGAATGCACTTGTCTTTCTAATATCCTTATTTCAACTTTAGTAAAACCTAAATTTTCACGAATTCAGAAGCCATAATCTTTGCTCACATTCAAGTTTTGGTTATATGTTTGGCCGGTTGATTCTAAAATTGCCTTAAAGAAAGGTCTCATTTATTCTTGTGATTTTTCCAATTTTTTTTATCCTTAAGAAGGAGAAGCTTTGATAGCAAATGCAGAAAATGAATAAGGAACAGACTGGACATCTTTTTAGCTTGTTAGATAGAACATTATGTCTATTACAGAAGTTAAAAAATTCATGTGCAATAAATTGAGAAAAGAAAACAAAAGCCTCCGTCTTGGTGAAACTTTCGTCATCACCATCCTACAATCAACTCCAGGATATTCGGGAACCCGACAACTTGATTAACTCGAATGGAGAATGGCAACACTGAAGGCGGTGTTCAGGATGAATTATCCCAGCAGAGTCGACGAAAACACGGGCCTGTGATGGCTCACAATTGCTGAGTCCCTGCAATGTCGCCCGTGGATCCTGGATGTTACTTTCTCCTTCGTCGCCTCTTTTTCATCGTGATCGAAGAGTTGAGTGGCAGCGGATGGCTTTTGGATGCATCCTACAGGCTACAAATAACGGTAAACGGTGTTTTGGTGAATCGTGTCTTCATAGAAAAACGGGAGAAACAGAACACTGACAAAATATGCAACAATTCGAGCGTAAGCATTTACCTTCAGCAATTGCCTCGACAAGATTCTTGATGCCACTACCAATTGCCAGACGCGAAGAAACTGCCTGGTCTTTTTTGTGGCCCTACACTGATCCAATGCAATTTACACATAAGGGATGCGCAGAAATGGTAAAATCCAACTTCGTTTCGATTAAAAATGTAGGAAAAAGGCTGGTAAGAACAAATAAATTTATCTGAGGCGTGCAAACGTAAGCATTAAACTTAAGGATAATTCCGCCCCTCAGAGTGCGAAACTAGGTGCGATAGGCTTCTGACGGCTATCCTCCCAAGATACAACAGACCTTCTTCTATATTCCGTACTGAATATTAGAAGGAGCAAAAACGTCTGTGTATAACCCAACAAGAAAAAGGAAAGGAAAGATTTCAAAAATAAAAAATATTCTCTTTCATTCAATGTGTATTTTTAAGATTGTCTTGTGAGATTTTATATTCAGACAAAATAGAGCCATTAAAAGAGCCGTTGTAAAATAATGAAGGATTTATTTGAGAAATAAATTAAACGTTACAAAACGATTGGAAAGCTGTTATATTACCGTTAAGAAACCGTTATTTAACCGTTAAAAATAATAATGGTCTTCAATGCGGTCATAACTATTATCGAAGTTATTATTATTAATATTTCAAAATATTATTGAAATATCCAACAAAAAAGACTTGTAAACAGAGCTGGAGCATGTACCTTAGAGAGGTCGCCCTCCAGTTTCTTAGACTTAAAGGAAATATCCTATCGAAGACTCAAAATGTTGACTTCACATTCACATTTGTGAGACAAATGCAATATTGCGAATGTCCACTTCACATTCACATTCGCATAATACTGATAGACTGGCGAGATCACAAGAGAAAACTTGCACCTTCCTGAGACGGGGTAAATCTCTGAGCCCATCAAGGTTCGTTATGCTGCATTCAGAAATTTTCAGGACTTCCAAAACCTTTAAATTTTCAAGACCATCAATCTTTGCTAAATCACAGTTGTCTAGTTCCAATTCTGACAGATACTTCAGACTAGAAAATTTTGGCTCTTGAATCGTGCAATGTTTCAGACGCAGAGTCAATAAGCTTGAAGTTAAGGGAAGTCGTGTGAGGTCTAGCTCCTTCATGTAGGATAAAGAGAGCTCCTGGAGCTGCGTAAGGATACCAAAGTTCCCCGGGAGATTGGTGACCAATGGAAGGGACAATTGCAAGGTCTCTAGACTTGGTAACCTCGCGATCCACCCAATATTCGGAGTCTTTAGATTCAATAACCTCTTTCGCCATTTAGCTTCTGGCTGCTCAACATCTTTCAAAAGTAGCTCTTTCAGATTCGTCAGATATGACAAGTCGGGGACTATCATTTGTTTGGATCCCCAGACGAGACTGAGTAAACTGGAGGGCAACTTCGGTAGAGCCTGAAGTTGGTCGCAGTCAAGTAGGTCCAGGGTTTGGAGGCGTGAGAGATGGCCAATACTCGGACTCAGCCCGGCCACATCGGATGACGATAATCTCAAAATTCTCAAAGAAGATAATCCTGAAATATCACAGCGAACTTCACCCTCCAAATTTCTGCAGGAGGAGATATCTATCTCCTCCAGGTTCTTTAAGTTCACCATATCTTCAGGAAATTTCGTAGGGGAGTGTGTGCCATCTTTAGTGTCTTCAAGTTCTTCAAATCCTTAACTGACCATGGCATTTTCATGATTCCAGTGTATGAAAGGTCCATTACCTCCAGCAGCTCCAGCTTCCCGATGGAAGTCGGAAGTTTACCCAACTTCCAACAATTCCTTAAAGAAAGTCTCCGAAGTTTCTGAAGAAGTTCAACCGTATATGGAAGCCCATCGATATCAGCACCATCGAGAGCAAGACTTGAGAGACTCCTTAGGCGGCCAATTGTGGATATATCTTGCAAATATTGACAGTCACAAGCACTAAGTATTTCAAGATTCTCCAACGAACCTTCTGGGAAACATATACTATAAATGCCAGTTCCATCAATCAGGAGTTCCCTCAAAGATTTCATGCAGCACAATCCTTGGGGCAACTGCCTGACTCCGATGCACTTTCTCAGATTTAAGGAACTCAAGTTCTTCAGATCACTAATGAATGGCCCAATTTGAGATAACTGAGTGCAATCTTCCAGTATCAAAATCTCCATTTTGATTGGAGCTCGAAAGTTCAACGATGCAGGTAACTGAACACATTCTTGCAAGTTCAAGACTTTTCAATTCATCCACCTTCTGCAATGTGGAAAAGAAGATTCAGACCTTAACCACTCGTATCTATCATCTTAACACAAGATTTAAAAAGAAAATATCCGACATACCTCCATGATTTGTCTCCAGAATTGCAAATCTTCAGTGACTGGACTCCAAGACAGATCGAGAATGATCAACAACAAAATATGCAGCAATTCCAGTGGAGTCACTACCTTCAGCAATGGTTATGATGTGAAGTTCTTGTTTCCATCACTAATTGCGGGACAAGAAGACTTTGCCACGGGTATTTTATGGAAACGATAAAATCCAACTTTCTTTCTCGTTTCAGGTAGAAAAAGAATTTTAAAGAGAATTCGAGCATGTACCCTAGAGAGGCCGCCAACCAGCTTCTTATAAATGAGATGTCTTGTCAAAGACTCGAAAGTACAATAGTAGTTCGTGCGCAACAGAGTCTTTCCATCCACTAGCCAAGAAGCAGCCTAACCGAATCTGACCTTTTCAACACGTTCCGATAATTGTGGCACAACGACTAGAGGAGAAGAGATGACTTTCACTTTCCGGAAACGTCGTATTTCTTCGAGCCCATTAAGGTTTGTGAGACTACTGCAATCAGAAATTGTCAGGACCTCCAGAAGCTGTAAATTTTCAAGACCATCAATCTCTGCTAAATCGCATTCATCTAATTCTAATTCTGACAGACATTTCAGATCAGAAAATTTAGGATTTTGAAACTTGCAGCGTTTGAGACGGAGAGTTGACAAGTTTGAGGTCGAGGGGAGTTGCGAGAGGTCTAGCTTCTCCATGTAGGATAAAGAGAGTTCCCGGAGCTGAGTAAGGGCACTAAAATTCCGAGGGAGAGTGGTGACTTTTGAAAGGGACAACTTCAAGGTCTCTAGAGTTGGTAATCTCGTGATCCACTCGCTTGGGGTCATAAGTTTCAATAACATCATTAGCCATCCGGCTTTTGGCTGCTCATCATCTGTCAAGAGTAGCTCTTGTAGATTTGTCAGATATGACAAGTCGGAGAATCTCATCTTTTTGGATCCCCACCGGAGACAGAGTAAACTGGAGGGCAACTTTGGTAGTGCGTGAAGTTGGTTGCAGTCAAGTATGTCTAGGGTTTCGAGGCGAGAGAGACGGCAAACGCTGTTAGGCAGCCCGGCAACATTGGATGACGATAATCTCAAAATTCTCAAAGAGGATAATCCTGAAATATCACAGCGAACTTGGCCCTCCAAATTTCTGCATAAAGAGAAATCTACCTCCTCCAGCTTCTCTAACTTCACAATATCTTCAGGAAATCCTTTAAGGTAAGTGCGTTTCATCTTCAGCGTCTTCAACTCCTTCAATTTCTTGACTGAGGATGGCATTTCGTTGATTGCAGTGTTTGAAAGGTCCATTACCTCCAGCAACTTCAGATTTCCGATGGAACATGGAAGTTTAACCAACCGTTGACATTCCCTTAAAGAAAGTCTCTTCAGGTTCGGTGGAAATTCAAAAGCATATTCAAACCGTTCAATAACAGAACCATCCAGAGCAAGACTTGAGAGGTTTTTCAGGCAGCCGAGTGTGAATATACATTTCAAACCTTTACAGTTACGAGCACTAAGTATTTCAAGTTCCTTTAAAGATCCACTCTGGCAATAAATTTCTTCGATGCCAGTTCCATCAATCACAAGTTCCTTCAGATATTCCTTGCGGTACAGTTCTTTGGGCAATGCTTTAACTCGGTGGCAGTTTTTCAAACTCAAGGACCTCAATTTCGGCTTTTCAATGAATTTCTGAATATTATTTAACTGAGTACAACCTTCCAGTATCAATATCTCCAAATTGGCTGGAGCTGGAAAATCCAATGATGCACGTAACTGAACACATCCTTGTAGGTTCAAGACTTTCAATTCCTCCACCTTCTGCAATGTATGTACAAAAGAAGATATCAAACCTTACTCGCTCCTATCTATCATCTTAACAGAGATTTAAAAAGCAGATATTGGCCATACCTTCATTATTTGTTCCCAGTGTGAATCTTTGGTAACTGGACTACGAGACAGATCAAGAATGACCAACTTCTCCAAATGCATAACATGTAGTTCAGAAATCAAATGGCACGCTCGCCAATCAAGCCACCTCAAATTTGGAAGAAGATTCTCAGTGTCTCCCTGAATGTTAGCCTGGTCCAGTTTGAGGTAACTCACATTCGATATCTGTTGAAAGGCTTCACATGTAAAACAGACAGTCCTATCCTCTGCGAATGAGAGACAGATGCCCCGGACACTTTGAGTACCCTGACAAGTTTCGATTCAGGAGAATCGCACGAGTAAATAGAGAACTTCAATTTCTTAATCCTTTTAATGAAATGAGATAAATCGAATTTACAACATCAGTGGGCACCCACTACACGTTCTAAATCGCGTTAAGAACAATTTCGTTTCTTTTCCCTTCCACATTGAATAAAGAAAAGTAAGTTTCTATCAAATGGGAATGGTAGGTTTATTCGAACGCTTTCGTAACCCTCCTAAAGAAATTTCTAGAGGCTTTGAAAAACTTACCGTACGATGCTCCAAAATGGAACGTGCATCACTGTGATTCCAAAACCTGCAGCGCTGAGGACGAGCTATCCTCTCGACAATGGCCCTGCCAAAGTCTCGTATCAGATTGTGCATTCTTAATTCATTATTTTCTCCATCTTCCAACAAATGCAAGTCGTGAAGGAAATCTATTCCCCTGTGAGGATTGTAGTGACAAGCCTCCCACATGTAAGAGGGAATCCTCTTATCCTTTCCAATAAAAAAGCACGCTATGTCCAGGAACATCTCTTTTGTATGAACATCTAAAGATTCATATATGGCATTAAAGGCAGCTTCTACTTTTCTCTCTTCTGGATGATTGTTTAAGGAATCCCGGGTACTACTCCATATATCTATACTCTTTCTTTTCTTTAAATATTTTGCCCGAAGCACAATAGCCATAGGTATCCCTCCAAGAGCTTTGACGATGTCTATAGACAAGGAATCATAAGAGACATCTCGGGGAGCATCCTTTTCAAAAGCATGCTTCCGAAAGAGTTGGAGAGCATGGTCATCTCTCATTGGTTCAACCTTATATTTTTCAACTGCCCCGAAACCATTTACAACACTTTCTATGTTGGTGGTCACAATAATTCTACTACCGGGACCAAACCAAGTAAGCTCCCCAGCTAATGCTTCAATTTGTTCATCATTATGCACATCATCAAGCACAATAAGAACCTTCATATTACTAAATAGACATTTCATTTTCTTGATACCTTCGCTAGAAGAATTAAGTGCTTCACGTTTTC
This sequence comes from Eucalyptus shirleyi, assembly GCA_017140165.1. NCBI lineage: Eukaryota > Viridiplantae > Streptophyta > Magnoliopsida > Myrtales > Myrtaceae > Eucalyptus > Eucalyptus shirleyi. Next base: position 47,618,041 of record CM029448.1, read on the forward strand.
TTTTTTGAAGGGACGCAATCAACATTTCTTGCGAAAGTTCAACTCTTCTCGAATTAACGCCTTCAAGGAAGCTACATCCTTCAAACAACTCATGGATCTTATTGTAGACAACCTTTGCAAGTGTAGTCTTCCCGACACCTGGCATGCCACATATTCCAACAACACATCTGTCCATCGCTTGTCCATCGCTGGAGACAACACCGAGCTTTCTCATGATCTCCTGAACACGAAGATCAATTCCAACTAGTTTGTCGGGTACTTCTTGATCATCCTTCTTCAACACCTGCCAGACACGTCCAAGAACTTTTTCTACGAGCTGGGACTCCCGCCTGCAAACATAAGTGATGAAGCACTAGGATGACAACAATATATATGTAAACGTAGACAAAAATCAAGTGGGGAATGAACCGAAAAATATTAAATCAACCAACGAGGCAAGGGGAATCTTCAATTAAAACGTAGTGGTATTTTTATGGTGTGTTTACTTAGTGGAAAATAAAGAATCTAGATCCTATCTGCAAAACAAAAGTTCTCTCGAGTCAATTTTCTAAATGCCAACGGAGAACGAACAGAGCCCGTGGGGACCAGGTCGGCTGGTCTGACTTGCAGTTATGTAATAAGTCAAGCCATTTTCAAATGGCCACATTAATCGAGTCACCGGTCACTCAATAGGCATAGAGAACTTCAACTTGTTAAGTTAGCGATCAATTTCAAAAGAATAACCACAAAGAGCTCTCTAGCATGCATCATCATCGATAAGCTTACATATATAATATCTGTTGAAAAAGGTTCAGGTTCATTTCACATCATCCTCTACCTTCTTTTTTTTCCATTTATCTAGGAAAGAAAAAGGAAACCAGAAGTAAAAGAATTACCCCCCATTTATGTTCTCCCGCCTATATCCTTTCAATTTTGCGATCCTTCCGAAAACCTCCCTCCATCTTTGGATGGTATTTGAGTTGACCCCGTCCTTCTCATGTTTCTCGAAAGACGTTCCAAAATCCCCATCCTGGTTTTTTACATCGGAGGGACTAATATCATAGAAAATTGGGATAATAATCTGTCCATTAGATATGCTGCACTCCCACATTTGTACGACCTCCATGAGGCAACTTTTACTGGAAGCATAATCCCTGGACAAGACGGCTATTGAGATCTTGGATGCTTTGATCGCTTCTATTAGTTTTTTGCTGATCTCTTTTCCAGCAGGGATCTCCTCCTCGTCTCTAAAGACCTGGATCCCTGCATCTACCAATCTGGTGTAAAGGTGATCCGTGATTGTGTTGCGAGTATCTTCACCTCTAAAACTCAGAAACACTTCATAATTGACTCCAGATGACAACGATGAAGATGATTCCTGTCAAATCAAGGAAACTAAACTGCTTCACATAGTACACAGAGTGTTTCAGACCAACTCTTATGCTTCTGGCAAACAAAAAGAAGAGAGAAAAAAGAAAAACAAAGTCTTATGGTTCTAACAGAGACGAACCTAACAAAGCAAGCCCTTACCAAAAAAAAAAAACCTAACAAAGCAAGCCGCCCAGCATCTGACTTTTGCGACTCGCACGTTTTGATACTTTTCAAATCCAAAATTCTCGAAACTTTCGTGACAATCAAATGTTGGTGCGTGAATTTACAAGTAATCTTTTTGTGATTTTCTCAAAATTAAATGATATTTTAAATTTTTAGGGAAAGCAAAACAATACTTGAAAGGCCCAGCTTTCAACGTCAATAGTGCTTGGAGTTCTGATAGGATCTCGTGATTTTGAACGGTCAGTGGATCAATCGTTCACGTCGAAGGAGATTTGCAGCATTCCAGACGATGTCTAGCATTTTTGGGTCGAACTCCAGGCAGAGGACCATTTCCACCGTATACATGTCAAAGAAGTGCTGAAACGTAAGGCAAAAATCCAAAAGATGCACAGAAAACTAACCGGGTTTCTTCTATTCCTTCCAGCCGCAGCAAATGGAAAACCGATCATTTCGAGAAAACTAAAACCCTCCATGGACCAATTCTCTCTGCTCTCTCTGTCTCTCTGTCTCTCTCTCGTGCGCTTTCGCTCGCAGAGGCACAGGAGGTCTAGACATAAGACAACTATATATTGCATTTTTTTAACTTGACCAAGACCCTTGACTTCTAGCCACCTGCTACGCGCTTTGGGCGACGGGAGGGAAAACCGTCGTGTCCTCCTCGTCCGGCGTGATTTAATACTTCGCGGGCTTAATAGTAAAAGCTCTAAAAATATGTCTAGTAGTCCTCCGATGTCGTTCGATTCAACTTATATCCTCCATATATACGTGAATGGAGGATACAGCAGGTTCTTATCCTATGTTAACCAAGTTTCATAAATAAATAAAAGGAATCATGGCATATTCCATGAACCGCCTATAAAAGGCCTTCTCACGTTAAAGTATTTATTATTGTAATCATGATAAGTTAACGGATCAACGAAAGTGAGAAAGACGATATATATTTCTTTAGTTCATATATCTCATTAATTTATTTACCTTTTGAGTTCTCGTATCTTCTTAATTCATCTATCTATTTAATTTGTGTATCACTTCAGTTCGTGCATTTCTTTAGGACATGATTTCCCAATCTCTATAAATAGATTTGAACTTCTTCATTTCATGAATCACTAGCATCTCCTCCCTTCAATTTTGCTATAAGTGAGCCGTTTTAAGAAGTGTTCAATAGAGTTCTTTTTACATAGTGGTAATTCAAATAAGTTCGAGGTATTGTATATTGACAAGCATAGTATGTGAAACTGCTTCACATCATTCGTTGAAACTAATCGTCTTAAGGAGACTCGGTTAGCTATACCTCATATTTATCTTATATTATCGTTTTCTCAGAGTTACTATTTTCTAATTATAACAAATAGTGTTACATATTCTTCCTACCATACGTTTTTTTTTTTCTAATATTCCAACAATCTTAGGGTGATTATTTGCTTCTAACTATTTGTTGGGTTTAGTAGAAAATTGAGATGGTTGATAACAATCATCTAGTAATGTCCAAAATGTTTTTGGAGACGTTCTTGTGGTCATTTCGACCGATGAGGTTCAAACCTTGTGGCTCGGTGCCATCACAATAAATGCCTGCGAGCCTTTGGGTTGAAACCATTTATAGTGATAGGGGTATGTACCCGAGACTATTTTTCAAAATAGTACAAGCCAACATATAGTTCAATTTCTAGAGGGATGGTTTGACAACCTTGCCTAATTTGATGGTGCCACCTCCAATAACACTGAATGAAAAATTAGAGGAGTTCACCAGTGTGGGCTTTAACTAATGGTAGCGGAAAATATTCTTCTAATCGACCACACCAAATTTGGTTATGCACTTATCGGAGATGTGCACGATAACTAATCTAGATGAGCAAAATACCATGACCGTCAAGGCTTGTAGGTTTGGAAGCACAGGGACCTCTTATGCCAAAACATTATCCTTAACTGTTTAATGAATTCTCTCTATTTATTGTAATATTGAAACTACTAAATAGTTATAGGAGTCCTTAAAAAAGAAATACAAAACTGAGATCGTAGGAACTAAGAAATTCGCAGCTGCCAAGTTCCTGGAATTTAATATGGTGGATTCTAAATATGTCAGGAATCAAGTCTAGAAATTGCAAATAACTCTAAACGAGATCTATGCTAAGGAAATGTTAATAAGTGAATCATTCTAAGTGGTGGCTATTATGGACAAGCTACCTCTGAGCTAGTCAAATTTCAAAAATTATTTGAAGCACAAATGAAAAAAAAAAAAAAGATAAGTCTTGAAGATCTCATTTTGCTCTCAGAATTGAGGAGGACAATAGGAGGAATGCAAACTCTCCTATGGAACCGAAGGCCAACGCTGTTGAGTTTATCAATTCCAAGCAATATAGGAAGAGGAAGAAGTTCTTTTAAAGAGAAGGCAAGCAAAAGGTACATTCCTAGAAATTTCAAGGGACATGTTTTATTTGAAATAAGCTTAGCCAATAGGCTAAGGATTACAAGAAGCGTCCAAACAAAGGTAAGAGCAGTGGTGCAGCCAAGCAACTAAATCTCATAGAGTATGAAGATCATGAGAGACAAACAAGTGTGGTGGTGTGCGAGGTATGCTTAGTATCCAATAATACCGATTCATGATTAGATATAGGTGTCACAAATCACATTTGCATGGACAAATACATGTTCTCATCTTACAGGAAGGCTGAGGAAGATGAAAAGCTCTATATGACTAACTTTACTTTAGCACAAATTGCCGAGAGAGGAAAGCTAATTATTAAGTTCACCTTTAGCAAGAAAATCACATTGCTAACTGTGTTGCATGTATTGGAGATTCAAAAGAATGTTATTTCTAGCCCCATACTTGCCAAGAAGGGATTCAAAATTGTATTTGAGTCCGGCAAGTTTGTACTTTCTAAAGGGGGAATTTATGTGGGGAAATGATACTTGTATAATGACCCGTTGAAAGCCAATATGGCTGTCATTAATATGAACTCAAAATTCTTGTACCAAAAGACTACTTATAAAGAGAAGTCTTCAGTCTACACTATTGCGTCTCCTTATCTATGGCATGGTAGATTATGACATGTAAACTATAGTGCAATGAATAAGATAATAAACTTAGGGCTAATTCCAAGATTTGAGTTGAATGCCTATTACAAAGTGTGAGGCTTGTGTTGAGACTAAATTTGCTAAGAAATCTATCAAATCAATTGAAAGAACAAATGAACCTCTACAAGTAAGTAATCTATGTGATTTGAAGTTTATAGAAAATAGATGTGAAAAGAAGTATTTATCACTTTTGTGAATGATTGTACTCGATTTTGTTATGTTTGTCTGTTAACTAGCAAAGATGAGGCTATGAAGATGTTTATCAAGTATAAAAATTAGGTCAAGAACCAATTAGATAGATGAATCATAGTGTTTAAGTCTAACAAAGAAGAATATAATTCTTCCAATTTAAAGGAGTTGTATGCAAGTTTGAGGTTAATTCTCCAAACAACTACACTTATATTTCGCAGTAAAATGGAGTTGTTGGACGGAAGAATAAAACTCTAGGGAGATAACTAATGACATGCTCTTAAGTTCGAGTTTACCTCTAAACTTGTAGGGGGAGGCAGTTCTAACTGCGAACTATATTTTTAATAAAGTACCCCATAGTAAGACATATAAGACTCCATATAAGTTATGAAATGGAAGGTTATCATCCTACGATTTTTTGAAAGTGTAGGGGTGCCTAGCCAAAGTGGCAATTCATTTTCCTAAACAAACTCGGTTGAGACCTAAAATGGTGGATTGGATTTTCATTGGTTATGCTAAAAAAAAACAACACATACCAATTTTTTTTTCACAAAATTGAAAATATGGAAATACATGCCAATACTATCATAAACTTAAGGAATGTTAAATTCTTTGATGATATATATCCTGTGAAAAAAATTAGGGTGAACCTTCTCATAAAAGATTTAGAAAATCAAAAGTTGAGAATGATAAAGTTGAGACCAAAGAAGCTGAACTTCGAAGGAGCTAGAGGTCGTGGATTGAAAAATCTTTCAAACTTGATTTTCTAACATACATGTTAGAAGGTGAGCCTCAAAAGTTTCAAGAGGCAATGTCAACTTCATATGCTCATTTTTGGAAAGAAACTATTGACAATGAGATTAATTATATCCTAAGTAATCACACTTGGAAATTGATTGATATTTCATCAGAAAATAAGCTAATTGGATGTAAAATATTCAAAAATAAGCGTAAAGCTAATGGTTCCATTGATAAGTATAACACATGGCTTATTGCCAAATGGTTTAGACAAAAAAAGGGTCTAGACTACTTTGATACTTATTCTCCCATAACAAAAATAACATTAATTATAATGTTGAATTCTACAACTTCGTTATACAATTTGAAGGTACAAATAGATGTGAAAACTGTATTCTTAAATGATTATTTCGATGAGGGAATTTATATGAACCAACCTAAAAGATTTAAGATCAAAGGACAAGAACACAAAGTGTGTAGACTTATCAAATCATCGTTTGAGCTTAAACAAACTTCTAAACAATGGATGAGAAGGTTGACTATGTGATGATCCAAAATTGATATAGAATCAATGATTTCGACAAATGTGTGTACATTAGATCCACGTAGTTGAATGTGTACTTATTTGTCTATATGTTAATAACTTGCTGATTTTTTATGATACCGTTGAGGTTATTAAAATCACCAAGAGTGTCCTTAAGAAGAACTTGACAAATTTGGGTGTTAGGGATATTATACTAGGCACAAAAATTCTAAAGAATTATGATGGTTTAGGTTTAACACAATATTATTACATCGAAAATGTAATTGAGAGGTTTAAAGGATTTTGACATTAAAGATGCGAATAGTTCTTTTCTTTCGCACTTAACCTTTGGAAAGAACTCTCAATGATCGGCATATCACCTAAGTGGAAAACCAAGCCAGTAGACAAGTAATCTTGATCATAAGTATTGGAATGTGCTTTTGAGAGTGTTAAGTTATTTGCAAAGAACCAAAGATTATGGTTTGCAATATGGTGAATATCCATATATTTTGGAAGGTTATTGTGATGCTAATTGGATTTCGAATCTTGACGAATCAAAATTGACTAGCAGATATTTGTTCACACTAGAAGGTGCCGTAGGGTCATGGAAATCCTCAAAGCAAACTCTAATAACACGCTCCATGATGGAATCAGAGTTTGTTGCTTTAAATAAAGTTGTTGAAGAAGCAAAGTGGCTTTGGTAATTTTTACAGTACGTTCCATTCCAAAACATGTGCTTCCAATAAGCATTCACTATGACAATCAAGCATCAATTACGAGGGTACAAATTGTGATATATAATGGTAAGTCTATACACATTCGTCATAGATATAATAACGTAAGGCAGTTACTCTCAAATGGAAATTTCTTTGGACTTTGTGAAGTCAAAGGAAAATTGTGAATCCGCTGATAATAAGTTTGGTGAGAAAATAGGTAAGCTGTGCATCGAGGGGAATAGGGTTAAAAGTCTCAATTCAATTGAGAGGTTCTATGGTGGAAACATAATCTAGCGATAAGAGACCCATGTACTAGGCTCAATAGGATAATACAAATTTTGGAAACATATCTTCCACTCCTATGATATAACAATACTTTTTATAGCATTTTAAGGGTACAATATGCGTTGAACGATTCATATAGCTAAGAATTCAATATCCTTATAAGGTATGGTAGGATGTCTTTAAAATGAATGCACCTATATGCATTGAGCTAACCAACTCTATGAAAGTCTTTAAAGGTTAGATTTTTAAAGCACACATGAATCTTGAGAGGGTTATGGCCAAAAGAATGCACATAATCAAGAACCAATCGTGATTTGGAGATGCTCTGTGTGAGATCTATTGTTTGGGCTTACACCAATAACTAGCAATTCAAGGCTTAGTCATCGACTAATTAAGTATGTCCAATAGGCTTTCATTAAGAAGGTTCCACAAGCACACTTAGAGTTTCTTGAGTCAATATGTTTGGTTGATTCATTATGTAGTAGGTTAATGGATTAATGAAAGTGAGCAAAACGAGATACATCTCTTCAATTTATGTGTAGTTTCATTTATCTCTTGAGTTCATGTATCTCTTGAATTTATATATCTCATAGATTCTTGTATCTATTTATTTCATGTGTCTCTTTAATTCATGAGGGTAAAGAATAGCGCAAATGTCATAATTTTTGTACGATAGTCACTTGAGCGTCATGATTGTTTTTTTTTTTTTTTTTGCTGGAGGAACCGGCTTGCAGCTGATAGCCGCGCCGTAAACCCCCAGGTGACATTTAAGCAGGAGAACCCACCACCCCTGAGTCACACTTAATACACCTAGCGCCTCTCCTGGGTTTTGAACCCTTCACCTCTTCGTTGAGGATCAGCAGAGCCTTAACCAGTGGAGCCACCGCGGCCGGTGGTTGAGCATCATGATTGTTTTCACTTACTTAAGTGCCGCAAATTTGAAAAATCGATTACTTGAATGTCGTCGGCAATTTGCCTCGCCGAAAAATTCGATGTGGACACTAGTCGTTTTATGTGGTTTCGTCGATGCTAACGTGAACAATTTTATAATAATTATTTTTTTCTGTTTTTCTTTTTCTTTACTTTTTTTTCCTTTTTTAGGGTCGACGATGGTCACCAACCCTAAAAAAAGGAAAAATCAAAATATAAAATATAAAATTATTAAAATACAAAAAAATCTATGTCAGATGGGAATTTAATAAAAAAATCAAAGTAAAATGATTTGTTGAAAATGGCACTCAAATAATCGATTTTATTCCAATGTTGCACTTAAGTGAGCAAAAAAAAGTTATGACACTTAAGTAAATGCAGTACGAACATTATGACAATTGCAATGTTCTCTCCTTTAAATCATTTATGTTTTCAAGACATGACTTCTCAATCTCTATAAATAGATTTGAACTTCTTTTCCACAAATCACCTGCATCTCCTGACTTCATTTTTGCTCTAAGTGTGCTAGTTTTAAGAAGTGTTCGACTAAGTCATGTTTACATAATGCTAAGTCATACGGGTTCTAGGTGTTGTATCTTAAGAAGTATGGTTTGTGAAACTGTTTAACATCATTGGTAGGAATTAATCGCCTTAAGGTGATTCAATTAGCCATATCTCACATTCTATTTATGTTTTGTTATAGTTTTTTTTTTTTGAAGTTATTATTTTTTAGGTTACAACAAATAATATTATGTATTATTTCTCTATTGTTGTAAAATATTGCATTGCGAATATATAATTAAGAAGAGATTGAGAAGAAAAAACAAGTGAACACCAGAGATAGTAGAGAAAGCCAGAGAAAAGAGTTTATTTCTAGTGTATCATTGTATTTTACTGTTCTTCTATTGTGATTGTTGTTCTATATTATTGTACATCAAAACTAAACTCTTATTTATAGGAGAATAAGAATGTACTTATCATTAATATCAATGTATCGAATGATATATGTATTGGATAGGAAGATGAACGTTCATTTTATAGAGAGATGTACTTAGAATGTATGATACAAATGTACCATAATAAGTACATTAGATAAGATGAATATAATGAATATCCATTCATGTATTTCATTCATTCACGTATTTCATAACATGTAATACGTTATCTCTTCCAATTTTCCAACAATTAAAACTTAAATAATGACATGCATAATAAACTCTAGAGATAAGTCTCTATCCATCATTGTTCAAGCAAAACCAAACGATCCGTATCCATCTAATGTGTATTTTGGAGGAACCTTCAAGGGTTATAGCGTTCTCATCGAGCTTCAAGAATTCGCTTGTATAATCAAATGTGATTGTTTGCGTCTTCTTCTATGGACCACAAATGAATTTATGTACTGTCCTTTCCTGTGAAGACAAGCCACAGAGTCAGTTCCTCTAAATTCTTTTTCTCTTTTTCAAAAAATTCTCTCTCATACCTATAGAAAAATGCATGACAATGTCGAGAAATTTAAACTACTTTGTGGTAGCGGTGTGTAAAAGAATCGAGAACTACCTAGACCGTCCGGAAACAAATTGGAGCATATCAGAACCGGTGGTTCATAAGGGAATCAGTCCGGTTCTCGGTTCCAATTTATTGAAACCAATGGGTACTGGTCTGATTCTTGGTTTTAGATATGGAACCACCCGCCCACCCATCTGGATTAGAACGGTAATATATCAATAAATATTTAGTTTTTAAGAAAGTTTTCCGACCAAAAAACAATTTAAGAAAAATGAAAACCCTAAAACCCTTAATTCGGAGCTCAACACCCTTTAACTAAGTGCTCGTCTCATTTCACTCTTACCTCGTTTGAATCATCTCACTATCTTTTGCTCATGGCCTCCACTCTCAAACTCAACATCCATCAACTCATAGTCTCGACTCTTAACTTTTAATATGAGTTCAAATTTTTTTTTTATTGATATCGTAACTAAGAATATAGAAATTTTATATTATTTTCTTTAATTTAACTTGTTGGAAAATGTTGCACTAACCGTGTGAAATTTGGTGGGATTCATGACATCAATGGGTGGATCCCGATTCTAAGATGGAAATCGTCCATTCGGACCATGCTCACCCCTAGTTTATGGCGTAATTTTTTTTTTTGTTCAATAACTTTGTGGCATTAATATACTCAACTGTAAAATGCCATATCCCGTCTAAATTATCATCTCTCCCTTCACCCTCTCTTTCATGATTCTGTTTCCTCTCCTCACTGGGGAGATGGCATGAAGCTATTTTTTTCATACGAGTGTGGACACAACAACTGGAGTACGCAGTCTTCCCATGGAGCCATTGACATGTGACAACAAAGAAATGTTGGGAGCCATGTCGCAATCAGTAGCTAGATTTCTTGCGAATTATAGTTGATTTTTGTGTTTAACACAGAAAATCAATTAATAACTGAGTGGCCGAGCCTTATTAATTCATATTTGGTTACCCGACAACAGAGAAGTCCTCCGTCTTTGAAAGAAAGTAAAAATAAATCCGAAAGAATCATCGGGTTAAGTATTTGAATTAGATTCTGCTGGACGAACAGCGACAAAGACAAATTTACTGAAGTTGTAATGTAACCAAGTGTTCCGCTTAGGTTTCAATTTTTTCTTTCTCACCCTGGAAAATGAGGATTAATTCCTTATGGTTAGAGAACACAAATTCGAATTTGCACTATCTAAGTCTAAGTAGTCCGAGTAGGTTTTAAATTACCTTCCATTTATCATAGGTGTATCGATTTATAATTTTTAATGATATTAATTCAAACAAAAAGTATACTTTTCATAAATATATTATTTTGGGATTTTTGATTGTCTAAAAATTAATTTGGAAAAAATTTGTCATGGATATATAAATTTAATTTGAGATAAATTTATTATGAATATATTAATTTGAATTTTTTTCATGGTATTAAGCTAATAAATAAAAGAGAACATTAACGTGCAACTCAGATGCTCACCACACGAGTGGACGGGCATGTTTTTCACCATCTAATTTCGATTAAAATATAGATTGCGATAATGCCTAGTCAATCTCTTTTTGCAGGATGCATGTACATGGTCGGTCGGTTGCTGTCCCATTCCATTTGTCATAATATCACGAGGGCAATCAAAATTGGACCCACTTCTAAATTTGCTCCGTCCGAGTCCGTCTAGATCTTTTCAATCGCAAACGTTGCTTCTCAGTCATTAAACCCTCAATCGAAATTGCACTGAGTCCTTGCCATCCAACGGTCCAAGACTCTTCATGCTGATCGAACAGCTGCTACTAAGGCTGCACGAAGAGCGCAGAATAATTGCACGCGTGATTCCTTGCAGCCATACGCGGAAGGTGCGTGGAAAAGGACCTCGGTAGGGACGGGCCTTTTTTACTTGACTAATAAAGAAAACAGAAAAGACAACCAACGAGCGTGCCCCCAGTTTAATGATGGAGAGAGTAGACAAAGAAGAAGCAAAAGAGCGGGTACTTTTCTTTCTTTTTCTTTTTCCTTTTATATTTTTTCTTTCCTTCTTCTTTCTTTAGTCGATCGGATCGTCACGGCAACCAATAAGAGGAGAGGCCAAGCAGTCGCGTTTGTCCTAGTTAGCGAGGGAAGGAAGAAATAGAGGAAAAAAAATAAAAAAAGCAAAAAAGTAAAATCATTAAAAATTATCCAAATCAGAACTAGATGAACACCTAAGGCGGATATCATTTTTTAAGTGTGTAAAGATTACTTTCGATTGAATACACAAAATCTTAAACGGCCTCAGGATCATCCATGGTCGTTATATAAAACTTATAACATTCGCGTTAATAATTTTTAATTAAAATTTCTTAAATATATTCAATTAGTAAAAAATAAAAAATATTTATAGCTAAATTGTTAATATCTTTATCTGGTGAACTCGAGTTAAAGATTTTGGTGATGATTGAATCCTGAGAAGAAAAACTGTATAGTGATAGGTTTGTTTCAAAAGTTTAAAATTGAATTGATAAAAATAAAATATGGTTAGAATTTTTGGATCTGTTCTCGACACACCGCACTCTATCGTGCGGAACAATGCTGCGTTCTTGCCATCCAACGGTCCAAACTCTTCATGCCGATCGAACTGCTACGATGCATGCTGCACGGAAAGCGTAAATAATTGCACGCGTGATTCCCTGCGGCAGCCGTACGCGGGAGGTGCGTGGAAAAGAAGCTTTGGGGGGACAGGGGCCCCGCCTTTCTATTAATAAAGAAAACAGAAAAGAGACAAGAATGCATTAATTAAATCAAGTTAATTTCTTTGCAGGACATTACATGAAAAAGCATTCATCTCGCAGGATTTTTCAAGTAATGATTTCTTTTATTGATTAAATTAATTATTTTCGTGTCACCAATGAGTCATGCCCACGGCTCGAGGGAACAGTTGTAATGAAGTGCGCGACTCTCATGATTATTCATTTATTTTTTCTCTACTAATTCAAATATTTGGTGAATCAAATAACAATTTCTTTTTTGTGAATCAAATAAATTATATATAATAAATTTGAGAAATAAAAAGAAAATTCAAAGTTTCAGTAAAAGTAAAAATAAGTTTCCTCACTATCTTAAAAAACAAGTTGGTTTAATTGTCATCGATCCTTGCGATCAACTCTTTTTGGACCCAATCTACAAGCAAGTAGCTTATTTAAGTAGCGAGTGGGTGTGTGCACAAGTAGGGAAGATTAAAATTAGAGGTGTCAATAATCGAACCGAACTGAACCGAACCGAAAAATTCAATTTTTTCGGTTCAGTTTTCATTAAAAACCGAAATTTTTCGGTTCGTTTCGGTTCGTTTCGATTTTTATCGGTTAACCAAACCAAACCGAATCAACAAATAAAAGTAGAGAAATAAAAGTGTAGAAATCTGAGTTTAACAAAAAAAAAACCGAAAACTAAAGGTTAAAAACCAAAAATCGAAAAACCAACCGAACTGAACTGAACCGAACCGAATCGAACCATTCACACCCCTAATAAAAAGTAGCGAGTGAAGAGAGAGAATTTACTCTTACATGTGAATGCCGACCTTGATGCCTCAGTTTATGGAAGAGTTGAGAGTTATATCAGGATAAAAAAAAAAGAATTGTCAGGTTACGAGGAGTAGGACTATTATAAAAGGTAGAGGGCGGTAGTGGGGGACAGACATGATGCGATGGGGATAAGGTTTTTATTTTATTTTTTTCGAAATGGGGATAAGGTTTTTTTTTTTTTTTGGTCGTAAAATGGGGATAAGGTTGAAAGGGAGAAAAAGAGTGGCCAACGAGAATTGAATAAGCCAAGAATAGTAGTTTTATGATGGAGCTCGCATTTGAATAAAGATAAATAATTGCAATTCTCTAAAGGTGCAAATTCTGAAATTCTCTTCGACCAAAAAAAAAAAAAAAATTCTGAAATTCTCTCTTTTTCTGTCTTCAAAGTCTAAGTTCCTCGTCATCATTATTTGAATGATTTATATTTGGCAACACTTCATTGTCTAATTCGCTGAATATAGCAACTTTCTAATCTAATTCAATTAATTCTTCATCACTTTTGTCTTCACCAAAGGTTTTGGGATGTATTTTCGTTTGCTAAACTTCATGCCTCCCTCTCCTATTCTCCTTTGTCTAAAATAGATCCATCCCCCAACCTCAATACTTGATTCAATACCATCTCTTACTTCTTTTACTTAAGTACTCTCACTATCTCCATCGTCATTGTAATGCTCAACATATACTTTAGCTTTCTCGCCATGAAGATAATGATGAATAATTTCCTTAATATCAATATCATTATGGAAGTATCTCAAACCATCATTAAAGCTTTTCCCATAATCATAATAGTGCAATTTTTATTTTCTTTTTTATTTTGATGTCCTTTGTGAAATCAAGTTTTGATGGCCTCCTTATACAGGCATGTCTCCACTCATCGATGTAAATAACAAATTTCCCACCATAGCAGACAATGTTGTGTAATGTTATCCATCATGTTGACTCTGAACAAAATAAAATAAAAACTTTTGGAACCATAATGTAGAAAGAATGACAACTTCACATTAATGTTCCACAGTCATACTTAATTGATTAATTAATGACTTGGTGATTATCATTTAGCGGACAGAAAGCGAAAAGGGTAACACCATATTGAGAAAACAAATCGAGGACCACACAATGGTAACTTCTCTGTCATGCAATTCCTCCTCTAACACTGCCATCCCCACAGCTGACCGAGAACCATGATTTTTTCTTCCCAACCTTAATTTTGGCTTGGAAGCCCTAGTTTTTCCCTCCAATTGAGTGACTCAAAGAAAGATGATGAACTTGAGTGAGCGAGCAATAGAAATGGCCAGTGACGTTAGGTGATAGGGAGAGTGGTGTGATGGTCGACCAGCAGCATAAATGTCGTTAGAAGCAATGTATCTTCTTAGTCATAAAACCCTCAACCCAAATTCCAGTGCGTTCTTGCCATCCAACGATCCAAGACTCTTCATGCCAAACGGCTGCTATGCATGCTGCACGGAAGGCGCAAATAATTGCACTGTAATTACCCATGGCAGTAGTATGAAAGAGGTGCGTGTAAAAGAACCTCTACAGGTGCCTTTTTTACTTGACCTGCCTTTTCTATTAAATAAAGAAAACAGAAAAGACAATCAATGAGCATGCTTCACTGACTATTTCGATAAAAATATTTGATTCTCTCTTTTCATCTATGTGGCAATGTCCAAGACTCTTCGTGCTGATCAAACGGCTGCAATGCATGCTGCACCGAAAGCGCAAATAATTGCACGTGTGATTCCATGCAACTGAATGCGGGAGGTGCGTGGACAATAACTTGCGCTCATCGACGATGGGTCATGTGTTTAATTATATTTCATGCTCTAATGATATGCTTTTCCATGTTGACGACTTAATCACTTTTCAGTGAAAGAAATTATCCAAAAAGTCATAAACTTATGACACAATACTTAATTCAATTCTAAACCTTTTAACAATTTATCAATTCAATTATAAACTTTTAATTGTATGTCTATTTAGTCATAAATATTTAAACGATTCGTCAAACTGATTCTAAACTTGTTATTGAATTATCAATTTAGTCATTCCGACTAATTTTGGGTGGACATCACTGACATAATAGCTCAATCAATGCCGGTCGTCCTAGGTGACACAACTAGTGCTATCGGGGATAATTTTGTAATTTAAAAAAAAATCCAATTTTTTTATTCTTTATTTATTTTTTCTTTGCTTTTCCTTCTTCTTTTTTTCCCTCTTTTTTCGCACATGGCAAGCAAGGCCACCAACCAATGGCCAAGAATTGGCAACCTCCACAGCCATAAGCAAGGGCTAGTGAGGGCTCTCATGAGCCCTTGCTAGATCTAGTAAGGGGAGGGCATTGCAATCCTCACCAAATACAATGAGGGTGGGTGAGGGCCACAATGCCCTCACTAGGACCATGACGGCCTCACCAGATCTAGTGAGGTGAGTATGTCGTGGCTAGCGAGGGCCTGGGTGAGGACTACAATGCCCTTCCTATGGCTCGCGAGAGCTCCTGAGGCACTCACAGGCCATAACAAGGGCCTACGAGCCCTCACCAGATCCAACGATGGCCCCTTGCTTGATGCCATGAAGGACTTCATGACCCTCGCCTTGAGCCAATGGCCCTGCCACCATGTTTAAAAAGAAAAGGGAGAGAAAAAAATAAAATAAAATAAAAATTCAATAAAAGAAATTCATAATTTTTTACAAAAATTAAAAAATTGTCCATACCTACACTAGCTAACGCAGGTAAAATGGCTAGTGTTGACTAGGCCAACACATTAGTAATGTCTAACCAAAATTAGCCGAAATAACTAAATTAGTAATTTATTAAAATGTTTACGATTGAATCGGCAAATTCTCAAAAGGTTTATGACTAAATTGACAAAATTAAAAGGTTTAAAAATAAATTGACCACCGTACAATAAGTTTAGGGCTTTTTGAACAATTTTCTTCTTTTTGGTGCAAGCATTACCAAACTTAAAATATGTCAAAAGATGTTCCCCACATTTAGGCCAAGACTCCAGAATGTTAGGAATGATAAATCTAAAAATAGAAGACCTGATCATGGAGAAAACACTTCAACAGTCTATGCACTTGTTCTCTCATAACGACTGAACTAAGACAAGCTTGAGACATAAACAACCTATAAACACATTGTAATATTATGCAATAATGTAATATTATATTAGTGGGCCCCCAAAGAAGAAACTGAAAAAGAAACCAAAAAGTTAGTAAAACAAAAAGGAGAGGGGAGAGGGCTCGGCTAAATAGAAGCTGAGGGGTCCTCTACCAAAAAGAAAAGAAAGAAGAAGAAGAAGAAGAAGAAGAGAAAAAGGAAGAAAGGAAAATGGGTTTTGGCACGTGCACGTCTCGGATGCCTCGCCAAGCCGACTCAACTCCATAACACAGCACTCGGTAAGAGATCAAGCTCCTCGTTGGTCCGATTGAAGTAATTTTTGGATTTATGACTTAAATTCGAAATTTTTGGAAAACTGAGCGGCGAAGTCTAATTTTGGAGTCGTTGAGCCGTGTATTTTTGCAAGAATGGTAATTTAGGGTGTTGTGGAGCCGTGGGATTTTACGGATTGTGATTTGAGCTTATGGTTTGTCCGAAACAAAATTTCAAAGTTTCCCGCGCGTAGTGAACAGTACGCGTCCAGCAGCTTTGGGCCCGTATTTTGTCATAATTCGGCTTGATTTTGGGATGGCCAAGTTGGGATTCTTGTAATATGTGTCAAGAGCTCTCTATTGACTATATGTACGTTCGGATCGGAGTTCGGAAGAGAAAGTTAAGGCACAATCAAGTTTTGCACTTAAATTTCGTGTTGTGAATGGCTTGAACAATCGCTTTGGTTATGCGATTTGTTAGCGCGTAGAAGTCATTTTATTAGAGTTAAGGCGTAATTTAGTTGTTTCGAAGTAGAGACAGAGTTTTATCAGATTTTAACGTTTTTCTCAGTTATTTGATAGGACCTTGAATTCGACGATACGAGTATCGTTCGTCGTTTGGTCGTCGACGACGAGGTGAGTGGTATTATATCTTCTTTGGTTTTATAAAATCATGTCTTGAAGTATGTATGTATATATATTGAATCAAGAAGAGCATTTTTATTGCATAAAAGTCAGATCGAGCAATTGCTACTCTTTGGTTAATTGTAAATGTTTGAAAAGCATGTTATACAAGGTTTGTAGAGAAATATATATGAAATTACTTTGCGACTGATTTATGGAAAGATTTATGATGATTTGAGAAATGGATATGAAATTGATGATGAGCTATGTTGCAAAATGTTATTTGTTTGGTTTAAGATATTGATTTTTGGATTGGATTTCTGGTATTGGAGAATGGTTATTTATACTCAATATGACTGTGAACCCAATGAGGGGTTTTTGGGGGTATGCATACCAGGTTTAGGATATCCTTCTGGGCCTAGCCACCAGCTTTGTAGGTGGAGACCTTACCAAGGGGAGAATCTTGGTCGCCTTGTCACAAGGCGTTGTGTCGTGACCATGGTTAGTTATTGAGCAAAGATTGATCAATGGATAGACCATTGATATGTGTTTTTGATAGAGATTATTCAATGTATTCGACCATTGATACTAAACTTTTAATAGCAATTTAAATGAGTTTTCCGTATTAGTATAAAGCTTTGATGATGAGAAATAGCTTTCATATGATTCGATATGTATTCTATATATTAAATTGGCGTTATGAGATTTGGTATTAATTTGTATACATGCATAGGGGTTGTTCGATCTGCTTAGAAGATATGTACTACTTACTGAGCTGTGGTTGCTCATCCAATTCCTCCTTTAATCTTTTCAGGTTCCTCAGCTAGCGGCAAATATAGCGAGTGTGTAGTCGGTGGGAACTTTTGGAGAGTTCTATTTTGTTTTTGATATGGTTTAAGGAAGTGATGCAATGATCCTTAATAGTGGTTGGATCTTCTGAGTTTTAAACGTATATCTCTTTTTCTTTTGGTGGATTATAGAAACTCTGATGTTGCAACCAATTTGTTAGTTTATCTGATATATATATGGTTTGAGATATATATATAAGTTAATATTAGTTCGTTGGTTGTGTTTGAGGCTGCGTCCTTTGTATAAGAAGGACGGCCGTGTCATCCCCATTCTTTGTAGTTTTGGGGTGTGACACACATAGCGACCTCAAGGGACCCAAGTCGTTTGCCTAGTAATTACAGCAATGGTCTATGTACTTATGAAATGGCCTATGAAGAGTACTCGAGTTGGTTGCAACTTTGGATTATTGTTTGCTTGTGTAACACACTAGATTTCCTAATTTCTTCATTTCTTTCCCCTTGTTTACTTCTGGTGCTACTCTAGGACTGGAAGACCCTCGAAACACAATTGCAATCAACAGATTTAGTGATGGTGACCCTTGAACAGCACTGGAATGTCATGATATCTTTATGAGGCTCCAGAACTCCTCAAGTGAGACGGTGTACTACAATATAAGAAAACCTAACAGATTCAGTGATGGTCACCCTTGAACAGCACTGGAATGTCATGATATCTTTATGAGGCTCCAGAACTCCTCAAGTGAGACGGTGTACTACAATATAAGAAAACCTATCTGTTAGTTGGTATCGATCTCATGGGACTGAAGGTTTTGAGACAAGATAGAGGTTTCTTCACACTATAAACAGAAAAGAGCGTTAAAATAGAATATTAACCTTTTTTTTTCTTTTCTTTTGAATGTTCTTAAAACAATTTTGTCATTTCTTTGAAACGCATGTATCTCAGATGGGCCTGATTACCAGGAAAAAAAAAACACCACCAAGATGGACGTCATTCTACCTTACTTCCAACAATAAAAATGAACTCACTAATTAAATAGGAGCTACGGAAAGTGATGAGGACATCGAGCATATCAAGGAGGAGGTGCTAAGGACCCATTGTCTATTTCTACTGGTTCGATTACTCGAGCGCGAGCCAAGCAATTCAAGCAAGCTGTTGGCGTCATGGTTCGTGATCTTTGGTGTGGAGATGACCTTGGATCAAATCTTGAAAAATCTTGGAAATTTTGGCGCAATTTGATTATCCGATCACAAAATATTTGACCAAGTCAATATATATCTTCTTATTTAGGAATATTCTATAATATAATGCATTAAATTTTTAGGGTTTGTGTGGTTGCTAGAAGACCTATATTAAAGATTGACTGAATTGCTTTGACAGATATATTTTATTTTTGAGGAAAAAAATTGAGAGGTTCTCTTTTACTGTTCTTTTGAGGACTTAACCTAATCAAGATTCTTTTGTGGCGGTTAATTCGACTTATCGAGCGAGATAGCGAATTCTTTCACTCATGGAGTCTATAATGTTGGTTAGTTGACACGTATTTGTCAACATGTCATGTTCATACCGAGGTTGCCAATCACAGATTTGATTGGAGGTGGAGGTTCGCAATTCGCACCATCCAGACCTTCGTAGAACGATCTTTCCGCAACGATTTACATCATTTGGTATCAGAGCAAGGTTCTACAAGGTCTATTTATCTTTATTTTTCTATTTATATTTAGCAATTTGAGATTTATTAAGCTAAGGTTTCGATTCTAGCCAATTGAGGGATCCGATTGCTCTAGTGCTTCCATATGTAGTTGTTTGCTGTTAGTTTTAATTTTTTTCTCCTAGCATCTTAAATTGTATCTGAGTTCGTCAAAAAAAAAATGTTTGTCAAAAAAAAAAAGAAGAGAAAGAAAACGCACACAAAAAAAAAGTGCACAAAAAAAACAATTCGGCAGAAAAAAAAAGCCGAACAAAAAAATAATCAAGAAGGCGACTCATTTGTTAGTGGACCGAATTGAAACAAAAATCAGTAGTGACTTGAGTTTCAATTGGAATTCCAAAAGTTATACTTGTTGATTTGAGATTGTTACGTACTGAATTGATCTAATCTTGTTTGATTAGTTTGATTGATTGTCATGAGGGGGTTGAGAGACAGGTTTTTAGTCCAATAAAGAGCTTGTGAAAATAGGATACGAGAGGAAAAATGCAAGAGTGTGTAAGCTTAATTGAGGGTGGAAAAAGCCTAGACTTGAGTTAAACACAAGGGGAGTGACAAACACCTTGAGAGAAACACGTGAGGAAGCGATTGGTGAGGATTTTTGTGATTAACATTTATTTGTAGGTCTAAAATATGTCACGCGAAGAAAGCGTGAATCAAAGAGAGGTTGACTCCATACGAGGGGATGAAGCGCTTGTGGAAAGCATCTAGCAATTAAGGGCTGTAGTGGAGGAGCTTAGTGGCCGAATGATGGGGAATGGCATGAGAGTTGATGGTGACCGAGAGCTATCCGGGAAAGGTCGTAACATCAGCGAGACACCTCTAGAACACAACATAGAAGGCAGCGGCAATATGATGATGATGAGGCTCACATGGAGGATGATCGAGATGCTCGATTTGAAAGGTGGAATGGAGGCCGAAGGTGTGGACACCGAGGAGATGATGAACTTGGCAACATCAAGATGAAGATTCCTTCATTCCAGGGGAAGAATGATCCCAATGCGTATCTAGAGTGGGAGAAATGCATTGAGATGGTATTTGATTGCCAACGATACTTTGAGCTCAAAAAGGTAAAAATTGCAGCTGTTGCATTTACTGATTATGCTATAATTTGGTGGGATCAACTCGTGACTAGTAGGAGGCGCAATGGTGAAAGACTAATAGAGACGTGGGATGAGATGAAAGCGGGGATGAGGAGGCTTTTTGTACCAAGTCATTACCATCGGGATTTGTTTCAAAAGTTACAAAATCTCACACAAGGCAATAAGAGTGTGGAAGAGTATCACAAAAAGATGGAGATTGCCATGATCTGTGCTAATGTGGTGGAGGATCGTGAGGCCACAATGTCAAGATTTTTGAGTAGTTTGAGCCGAGACATAGCAAGGGTAATGGAGCTGCAACATTATGTTGAATTGGAGGAATTGGTGGATAAAGCCATCAAAGTTGAGCGACAATTGAAATTGGACCAAAATCACAAGAGTGGAGGAGGTTCAAATCAGAATTGGAGATCCAATTGGAAGAGAGATGAGAAGCCAAATTGGAGAGAAAACAACACCAAAACCGGAACCTCAAAGGAGAATGAGAGAGACGGTAAAGTTGGAATGAATCCGACTTCAGGTAAAACTGAAAACCCTAACACTAGAACTTGTGAAATTAAATGTTTTAAGTGTTTGGGCAGGGGTCATATGGCGAATCAATGCCCTAAGGAGGGTGATGATCATGACTGGATATGATGTTATTGAGTCCGAAAGTGAAAGGGAAGAAGATGATGATGAGATGCCACCGTTGGAGGATTGTAGTAATGGAGAAATAGCTATAAAAGGAGACTTATTGGTGGTTAGACGTTCTCTTAGTGTGCAAGTAAAGGAGGAGGAGCATCGTCAACAAAGAGATAACTTGTTTCATACAAGATGTGTGGTAAATAGTAAGATCTGTAGTTTGATAATTGATGAAGGTAGTTGTGCAAATGTGGCAAGTTGTATTATGGTGGATAAGTTGGGTTTGAAGATGACAAAATACCCTAGGCCTTATGGACTTCAATGGTTAAATGATACTGGAGAGGTAAAAGTGTCAAAGCAAGTTCGAATCCCATTTGAGATAGGGAGATATAAGAACGAGGTAGAGTGTGATGTTGTACCTATGCAAGCGAGTTATATCTTGCTTGGAAAACCATGGCAATATGATCGAAAGGTACATCATGATGGGTATACTAATCATTATTCATTGGCGATGAATCAAAAGAGTTATACCTTGGTACCAATGACACCTAGTGAGGTGTATCAAGATTAGTTAAAGTTACAAACGAGAAGCCGAGAGAGAGAGAGACAAAAGGTGAGAAATCCGAGGGCTTGTGTGGTGTGTCCAAGATGCAAGGAGAAGGAGAAGCCGAGAGAAGGATTGTGGTAAAAATCGAGGGAAAAGAAGAGAGGAAAAAAAATAAGCAAAAGAATTTTTATGCAAGATTGAGTGAGGTGAGGAGAGCTTTAGTTCTAGACCGACCGATGATTGTACTTTTGTACAATGAGGTTTTGTTTTCTACTAACGATCTTGACCCAAGTTTACCTAGTCCTATTGTGTCTTTATTGCAGGAATTTGAAGATGTCTTTCCTGATGAACTTCCTAGAGGGATACCACCGATTTGAGACATAGAACATCAAATTGACTTGATTCCTGGTGCACCAATACCTAACCAACCCACATATCGAAGCAATCCCAATGAGACAAAGGAACTTCAGCGGCAAGTTAGCGAACTATTGGAGCGAGGGTATGTGAGAGAGAGTCTTAGCCCATGCGATAATCCTGTTTTGTTGGTGCCAAAGAAGGATGGAACTTGGCGAATGTGTGTCGATTGCTGAGCAATCAATAACATTACGGTAAAGTATCGACATCCTATTCCTAGGTTAAATAACATGTTGGATGAGTTGCATGGTTCTTGCATTTTCATTAAGATTGATTTAAAAAGTGGCTATCATCAAATTAGGATGAAAGAATGTGATGAATGGAAAATTGCATTTAAGACCAAGTATGGATTATATGAGTGGTTAGTCATGTCATTTGGATTAACTAATGCACCAAGCACGTTTATGCGACTTATGAATCATGTTTTGCGTGCTTTTATTGGTCAATTTGTAGTTGTCTATTTCGACGACATCTTGATATATAGCCGAAGCCCTGATGACCATATTGAGCATGTGCAAGCTATCTTGCAGGTTTTAAGGCCGAGCAATTATACGTTAATCTAAAGAAGTGCTCTTTTGTTACCAACAAATTAGTATTTCTAGGATTTGTTGTTAGTGCTGATGGTATACAGGTTGATGAAGAAAAGGTCAAAGTAATCCGTGAATGGCTAACGCCTAAGACCATAGGAGATGCGCGTAGATTTCATGGATTGGCGAGTTTTTATCGACGATTTGTGAGAAATTTCAACACCATTGATGCACCTTTAACTGAGGTTATCAAAAAGCACGTGGGTTTTCACATGGGGAGAAGAGCAAGAGAAAGCATTTAATTTGCTAAAAGATAAGTTGACTAATGTTCCTTTGTTATCTTTGCTGAATTTCAGTGCTACTTTTGAGATAGAGTGCAATGCTTCTGGTATAGGAATTGAAGCCATATTGATGCAAGGAGGGCGTCCCATAGCTTATTTCAACGAGAAATTGAGTGAAGCAACATTGAATTATCCTACCTATGATAAGGAAATGTATGCTTTAGTGTGAGCTTTAAAGACTTGGCAACATTATTTATGGCCGAAAGAGTTTGTGATCCACACCGACCACAAGAACTTGAAGTACTTGAAAGGACATTAGAAGTTGAATAAAAGACATGCCAAATGAATGGAGTTCATCGAGACTTTTCCGTATGTGATCAAGTACAAGAAAGGTAAGGAGAATGTGGTAGCCGATGCACTTTCTCGAAGGTATGCGATTCTAACTACTTTAGAAGCGAAGTGTCTAGGTTTTGAGCATATCAAACACTTATATACTGATGATGATGACTTTGGGAGAGTGTTTGAAGCATGTGAGCATGCTGCACTAAATAAATTTTATAAGCATGAAGGTTATCTTTTCCATGAAAACAAATTATGTTTGCCTAAGTGTTCTTTGCGTGAATTGTTGGTGCGAGAAGCGCATAGTGGTGGTTTAATGGGATATTTTGGCATTAATAAGACTTATGAAGTGTTGCATGAACATTTTTATTGGCCATATATGAAGAGAGATGTCACACGTGTCTGTGAAAAATGCATTGCTTGTAAGCAATCAAAGTCTACAACTAAACCGCATGGCTTGTATACACCATTATTTATGCCAATGCATCCTTGGATTGATATCTCTATGGATTTTGTGTTAGGATTGCCTATGTTTAAGTATGGTAGAGATTTTATTTATGTGGTTGTTGATCAGTTTTCAAAGATGGCTCATTTTATACGTTGTTATAAAATTGATGATGCATCTTATGTTGCTAATTTGTTCCTTAGGGAGGTTGTATGTTTGCATGGTATGCCTAAATTGATTGTTTCAGATTGAGACTCTAAATTTCTTAGTTACTTTTGGAAAACATTGTGGAAAAAACTAGGAATACGGTTGTTATTTTCTATTACTTGTCATCCACAAACCAATGGTCAAACCGAGGTAGTTAATAGAACTTTAGGGGTATTGTTGCGTGCTATTATTAAAAAGAACATAAAATCTTGGGAAGATTGTCTGCCACATATTGAATTTGCATATAATAGGAGTATGCATTCTGCTACTAAATTTACACCATTTGAGGTTGTCTATGGTTTTAATCCGTTAAAACCATTAGATTTAACCCATTTACCTGTTAATGAGCGTGTGGATTTAGATAGAGCAAAGAAAGCTGAATTTTTCAATGCGTTGTATGAGAAGGCGCACACAAATATTGAGTACAAGACTAAGCAATATGCAAGGCAAGCCAACAAAGGGCGCAAGGAAGTGGTGTTTAAACCCGGCAATTGGGTTTGGGTTTATATGCGCAAAGAAAGATTTCCTGAGTGGCGACATTCTAAGTTATTACCGCAAGGGGATGGACCGTTCATGGGTTTTGAAAGAGTTAACAATAATGCCTACAAGCTTGATCTTCCAGGTAAGTATGACATTAATGCCACATTTAATGTTTCTGACTTGACTCTTTTTTATGCCAGTGATGATTTGAGGGCAGATCCTTTGCACGGGGGAGGGAATGATGTGGACATCGAGTCATATCGAGGAGGAGGTGCTAAGGACCCATTATCTATTCATCCTGGTTCGATTACTCGAGCGCGAGCCAAGCAATTCAGGCAAGCTGTTGGCGTCATGGTTCGTGATCTTCGGCGTGGAGATGACTTTGGATCAAATCTTGAAGAATCTTGGAAATTTTGGCACAATTTGATTATCTGGTCACCAAATATTTGACCAAGTCAATATATATCTTCTTATTTAGGAATATTCTAGAATATAACGCATTAGATGTTAATGCGTTAGGGTTTGTGTGGCTGCTAGAAGACCTATATTAAAGATTGACTGAATTTCTTTAACGGATATATTTTATTTTTGAGAAAAAGAATTGAGAGATTCTTTTTTACTGTTCTTTTAAGCACTTGATCTAATCAAGATTCTCTTATGGCGGTCGATTTGACTTATCGAGCAAAATAGCGAATTCTTTCGATCGTGGCATCTATAACGTCGGTTGGTTGACACGTGTTCGTCAACGGGTCACGTTCATACCGAGGTTGTCAATCACAGGTTTGATTGGAGGTCGAGATTCGCAATTCGCACCATTTAGGCTTTCGTAGAACGATCTTTCCGCAACGATTTACATCAGAAAAAGTAGAAGACGGGTAGAAAAACCGGAAAAAGAAATTATGGGAATAGATGACACCCCATTAGAAATTGTGCTGATCTGCAAGCAATCTGCGTTATGTCATTACGTGCGTCAAAGTGTACCGGGTGGGGAGAGAGACGGTCAGTGAGAAGATTAGGAGGAAAAGTGAATGACAATCTCTCTGAACGCACGTGTCGGTGTTGAAAGTGGGAGAGGAGAGAGATGGTAAGCGAGAAGATTCAGGAGGAAAAGTGAATGACGATCTCCCAGTCCCGTCTTGTTAAATTATCTGTCACTCGTTATATGGCAGAAGAAGTGAGCCCATCCTTGTCATGTTCTCTTCCTCGTGATTATGGCTGTGAAATAGCCAATCCAAGTTTACCGCTAACAATTATGCATTTTACTTACCCATGAAATAAAGGGTAGCATCATCAACCGCTTTTCTTTAATCACCAGAAGTTCCTGAAATGTAAACAAAACCTATTTCCTTGAACTCTTCTAGGCATGCATGTGCGCACCAATAGGTTGGGGGAAATGAGGGAATCTAACCACATAGTAATCACCCGCATACTTCCATTGGTTTTGAGTTGGCGCTTCAGTTCGAGGTTTCACGCTTGCACACGCGTACGCGTGGGGCTGCTTAGAATGAACTGCGGACGACTAAGTTGCTCCACTAGTGGTTGATTTGCATGGATTATCAAGCAGAGAAACAGCGATCCCTTCATCGGTATTAGCTTCCATGCACAAACAATCAGATCATCTCACAAGACAGGCTATGCAATTGAAGCGGACCAAAGAGAGGAGAACGATCAGGCTTGAACAGAGAGCAGGAAAGAATATGGAGGAGGAGAGACATGGACAGGAGTTTCTTCCTATATGTTGTTGTGACCCACTGACCCTCCCAAGGCAGACCCCCAGGAAGTTTGACGGATCGCCAATCAAGCGTTAAAAATCCTTCATGTGAGGAGGCACTTGCGCTTGGCATGCACTCTCCCAAAACTTACTGATCACAACTTGATTTTCTCGTTTAATCATGCCACTTGTTTTACTTTAATAGGTGCCACTAATCTATTATGGGCCGATCATGGGCCAAGTAAGCCATCAAAGATTATTTACATCTGTAAACCAAATAATCGGGTAACACGGACTTGACACTAAAAATTATCTAACGCCAATTTAGTATATTTTCTCTTTCACTCGAAAACGTTTCATGAAATCTTTCCTGTGCGATATATAATGCAAGAGTGCTAAAACAATAAAATTTAAACACAGCGATAATAACTTAAGATATAACAATATAAATATATATAAGGTGCAATAAAATAAAGAACCCCAGCCGTGTCGGGCAAAATTAAATTTGCCTAGCCTTGGATAGGACCGCCGTTCCTTACTCTAGGCTAAGGAACGTAAATTTCTCTAAACTTTGATGATAATGAAACGTTGGACGAGTAGAATGAAATTAAGCTTAAAATAAACTAAATCCTATAATGCAATTCTTACCTAAATGCAATTCCAGTTTTTCTATCTTTTCAGTTCTTTCTTTTGTATTTTCCTTAATGGTGAAAACAAACTAAAATCTAAATTAAGCTAGTTACGTGCCCGGCGATGACAAGCTAGATACTAGGTTCAAAATTGAATTTAAACATGACGTAAACATGCAGAACGACCCGGAAACGGTGCCAACTAGCAAAAGGGCGACCCGGGACCGCTTGAGGTGCTCCGCAAAAGCCAAAGGCCCGCTGTTCAGCGCATACACGGTCTGGCGGTGGGCTTTGAGTCCTCATTTCAGTGCAAAAACGGCAGTAAGACGATCACGAACAATCCTGACGCACCCCCGGGCCATAAGGGCCGATGAAGGCCGACCCGAGACACGTCTTTGATGCAAAACAAAGCCGAATACACCCTCGACGCCCCTCATCCAGCACGTATGAAGTCTGGACGGTGGGCGTTGGACGGTTCTCATTTATTCAACACCATCAAAACAAACACTAAAACGCTCCCACACTTCGGGCCATTAGGGCTAATGAAGGCTGACACGAGACGAAACGAAAGTACATTTAAGAGTCGAAAGAGACCCTAAACAACCAGTATTCAACGCTTCAATAAATCTGGACAGCAAGTGTCCAAAATCAGGTTCAGAAATGGATTATACTCCAAAATGACACCCATGCTTCCCAAGCCATTCGGACCCACGAAGGCCGTCCCGGGGCTTGTCAAATAAATCAAATACGACTGGAAACCTACTGCTGCCCATGGCCTGGACAGAGGCTCCCCATGTGATGGAAAATCAATGACGACTAATCCTAACATACACTAACACATAGGCATGAATGACCCAAAATA
This sequence comes from Eucalyptus shirleyi, assembly GCA_017140165.1. Lineage (NCBI taxonomy): Eukaryota > Viridiplantae > Streptophyta > Magnoliopsida > Myrtales > Myrtaceae > Eucalyptus > Eucalyptus shirleyi. The sequence goes on from CM029448.1 coordinate 47,645,768, forward strand.
ACATCCAGGGGAGGCCAAGCACACCCAGTTCAGACCAAAGTCCGGTCTGAATGAGGGCAGGCACACAACACCCAGAATAAATCACATAGGATTAGACTTGAATGTCGCGCAAAAGTGCAAGATGCAACATGGAGATTTTTTTTTTTTTTTTTGTCAGTCCTACTCCATTCCTACACTACACTCACTCTCAAACTTTTGTCATGCCTCTTGCAAGTCGTGGGAATCGAAACCCACTCTTAAAACTTACGCTTCCCCATCCCATCCTCCTCTGAGAACGTGGGGATTTGAACTCCTCACCTCCCCCTTCCATGTTGGAAGAGTGGCTCCAGTGGTTAGATGCAAAATGGAGATTAACTAACACTAATTCTAACATTGGCCTTTAGTGGGACCCGAAAAAATATAGAAGAAAAAATGGGTTGAAAAGTCAACAAATGCAGAACAGGGAGGCTCGGCTGAATAAGAAGACCGAGAAGAAAATATTGGGTGGTCCGGGACCGCCACGTCAGCGTGGTCCCGGACCACTCATATGGTGCCACATATGAGGGGAGGGGACAAAAGAGAGAAAGAGGAGAGAGAACGTCAGAGAAGTGGGCCCCGGTTTTCGTCCTTTGTCTGCGCTCCCCATACACGTGGCGCCGTGTGAGTGGTCCGGGACCACGCTGACGTGGCGGTCCCGGACCACCCAATATTTTTTCGAAGACCGAGAGCTCCCTCGACCGCAAAACAGAGAAAGGGAAAAGGGGGGGGGGGGAAACGGAAAGGAAAAATAAAGGAGAAAAGATAAAAGCAATTTGCACGTACACATTACGAGGCCGCACTAAGACGGAGTTACTTCGATTCATAACGCCTCGTAAGTGCTTGCGCCCATGATCCTTTCAATCGAAATAATTTTTAGGTATAAATTTGAAGTTTTGTGAAAATGGAGTAGCGAAGTCCAATTTTTGAATTGTGATTTCATAAAAATTGTGGATTATTTCATTATAAAGCCGTGGGATTTGATCGAGATTGATTTGAAGTAGTGATTTAGTTGGAGCGAAATTTTAGGACTTCCCATGCGAGTTTTCGCATTGATTTAAGTTTGAATAATCATTTCGAGTGAACAATTTGTTAGTGCATACATAGCATTTAGGTTTATATATTCGTTTTGTTGTTAAGGTAGTGTTTTTCTCAGTTTTGACATCGATTCTCATTTAATTGATAGAATTACAAGATCATTAGTTCATTTAACTACGCGTTGTTCGATTTGCGTATTTCTAGGTGAGTGATGCTATCTCTTTTTTAAATTTGTAAATTTTTTATCTATCGCATGAGTTATTAAAGCATGTTAAAATCTCAATCGGGTAATTTCTACATTTTGATATTTGTGTATGGTTTTGCGAAAAATATTGTGAAAGGATTTATATACATCCCAATGATAGTGTCCTATAACCATGCCTTTGAAGTAGTAAGTAGGATTATTACAAACGGGTTTATAAAATGAGTTCCAGAAAAATTTGAGAAATGCTTTACAAAAAGGATTTCTTCCGGATGAACTAGGATCCGAAAAAGTTATATGTTTGGCTTGTGAAATTGTTTTGTGATTTGATTTTGAATTGGTTTGCGAATTTCGAAGGATGTTTTTATGAGATTGTGCAGGTGCTCAATATCACTATGAACTCTGTTGAGAATCAAAGTTTATCGACCAGCATCGGTTCATTTTTTTTTTCAAAAAAAATAATAAATAAATAATAGAAAGGTGGAAACATGAGAATGTAAATGAACGAGAAAAATAGACAAAATAAAGTATAAATAAAATAAAATAAAGTACATCGGGTGGGCCTATGTCACCGGGCCCATTCTTTTAGCAGAAATTTTCGGCCTACTAAGCTCATTCTTCCCTTGACCCAGCTTCCCATGTCCTTTTTAGCCCAATTTTCCTTCATTTCCTTCGGCGCGACAATTTGAGAGCGACAAGGGCCTAGCCCTGGCCTTTCTTTAGTCTTCTTGGCTCATCAAAGCCAGCGAAGGAGGAACGTATTTTCCGTGAGCGAAGCAGTGAACACGCGTCCGTGAGTGAGCAAAGAGGAGAGGACAGAGGCTTAGAGTGCGTTTGGAATCAGCTTTGCAAGGGACTTTGGGCTTCTAAAAATACTTGGGCTAAAGCTAGGGTGTTTGGGAACAACTTTAGAATTTCCATTAGGCCAAAGCTGGCCTTCCCAAGGTTGAAAGCCCAAGGCAGGTGAAAGGGTGCCTTGGGCTTTCAGCTTTCTCGGCATACAAGTGACACTGTTCATTTTTTTTTTCTTCCAAAAATATCCTCAACTACTCTCGATTTTTCCGATTTTGCCCTCGTTGTTGTACTGTTCATCTTCTTCTTCGTTGAAAGCCGGCGACGTGTTCCTCGAAGCTGTGAGTGAGTGGCCGCCGACGGCTTAGCATGGTTGCGGTGGCTCAGGCGACCGTCGCCGGGGAGTGGTGCGACCGCCGCCCTGTCTGGGTCGCGACGATCGCTGTGGGTCGGGACGAGATTTGGGTCGCCGACCTTGCCGCGACCCAGATCCAAGGGCGGCGAGGTCCTCCTGCGACCTCGCCGCCCTAGTCTTGGTCATGGCGGTTACTGGAGGTCACACGACCTCGCCGCAATCCAGATCCGGGGGCGGTGCGGTCGCGTGACCCCGCCGTGACCCAGATCTGGTGCCGCAAGGTCGCGGGGACCTCGCCGCCCCAGATCTGGGTCGCGATGGGGTCGCCCAACGTCCGGAGACCCTCGCCGATGGTTTTCAGTGGTCGCCCGACATCCGGCGACACTCTGTGATGGTCTTCAGTGGTCGCCCGACGTCCGGCAACCCTCTCTGGTGGTCTTCAATGGACGTCCGGCGGCCACTTGCCCTTCCCAGCGATCTGCCCTTCCGGTCAATTTTTTATTTATTTATTTTTTGATAATTTTTTTTATCACCAAAGCACTTTGCAAATATAATTCCTCCAAACACCATTTTGCTCAAGATACTTCAAATGGGCTTTCAAACTACAATTTTACCAAACACACTTTGCATTTTGGAAAATACATTAAACTCAAAGGTCTTTGCATTTTGCTAAGGACTTTTCCCAAAAGCGTTTCCAAACGCACCCTTAGTGTTCTGTTTTGCTTTGTGTACTGGGCTCGAGAGTGTTAGACTCAATCGATGAACTCATGAGAGAGGTATCTGAAAATGATATCGTTTTGTGATGATTTATGCTCATTTAGAAATCGATGTAGTGTGCTCTAACTGAAAGCAGCTTTAAACCGGACTCTGAAACTCGTGTTCAAAAACGCACACCACGTGTTCAACAATTTGCCTGTAAAAAAGTATCGAACCTGATTATGCATAATCGACAGTTTGGTAATCGTTTAGTCCTGTCCAGCTTATGCTTGTGTCACTAATGGCCGAGTTGTAAACTCATGCCGTGTGGCTTTCTTCTCGGTTGCATATCATGCTCACGGTGCCGGTCGTCCATGGATGGAGTCTCAAATCCGCCTCTGTTTTTCCTACGACGATTTGCAGTTAGTCGCAGCCATGTTAGATCTCTAATAATTTTCCCTCGAGCACGTGTGTTTCATTTTGTTGGAGATTGCTGTATGTGATTGTTGATCTAGAACGAAAATTCGTTTCGGTAGAGGATGCGCGTTGCCATCAGCATTGGTCATCGTCGGCGAAGATCCGACGGCGAACGGCGGTGGTCGGCACCGGTGAACGACCGACGGCGGGGAATGATTTGGTAGCCATTAGCTCCGGCGAGAGCCTGGTCTAAGGGTTGGAGCTTCGGTGAAGAAGACGACGCGAGAAAGGGGACGAAAGGATTAAAAGAATAACAATAAATAAAAAAGAAAAGGAATTTTTTCTAAAAGAAAAGGAATTAGAAAATAGAAAATATAATATAAAACAAAATTGGACCGGGCTTCAAGCCCAGCCCGGACCATTAGGGTCCGGGTCAGCTAAGTTAGGCCGGATCCCTTAACCCGGTCCGAACTTCCTTTTAATAATAAAAATATACAAAAAATCTAAAATTCATAAAAAAAAATTCAGAAGATTCGTAAAAAAATTCCGAGAATTCATAAAAATTTCAAATTATAATAAAATTCATAAAAAATTAAAATTTCTGAAAATTCCGAAAATTAAAAAAAAAAAGGGAAATCACAAAATTTATAAAAAAATTCATAAAAATTCCGAAAATTCCTTAAAAAAATCAGAATAATTAGAAATCTTTGCCGAGTAGTTATCTTGTATAATTTGTGAAAATCCCTTGAAAACTCAATTGAGTAAAGCTTTATGACTATACAAGATTTTTTAATGTCATTTTTTTTTAGACAATATTAGGTTATTTGTGTGTTTATTTCAATTACGTTTGAATGAAAATCAAACATCCAATATCATGCGAGGTATGAGTTTGGGAGAACTCGAGTCAACGGAAAGTCATTGGCTCGAATTCCACAATACCTTTAAACCTATTATCTCCTCCGAGAGGTAGGTCGTGATAAGCCCTTTAAGGGACTTATGGGTATGTATACTAATTTAGAATATCCTCGTAAGCCGAATCACTAGTAATATAGGTGAAGACCTAACTAGGGGAAATCTTTATGCGTGAACATGATTAGATATTTGAGCAAGAGTTTAGTAAATGAATAGATTATTGGTGTGTGATTTGAGATTAGTCAATAGAATTAACCATTAACGTGATTTGAAATTGGCCAATAAAATGGACCATTGGCGGGTGATTTTGCTAAACTAATCAATGGACTGGACCATTGATATTTATTATGATATTATTAATTTAACGAATGTTTTCCTGATATGTATATGGCTACGTTACAGTGAAATAACTATTTTTTTTCTTGTATGTGTATTATATATTGGAATTGAGATAAATAAATTTTGATATTGTTTTGTAAAGTGCATAGTGGGTGCTCGATTTGTTTAGAAAAGATGCACTACTCACTAGGTTAGGCTATGGTTGCTCATTCTATTCATCTTTCATTTTTTTTCAGGTCCCTCGATTAGTGATCAATAAATTGAGAGCGACATCAATAGAGACTTTTGGATAGATTTTGAGATTGCATCCTTCGGGTGGAAGGACGACTACGTCACTCCTCCACTCTTATAGGAAACGGGGTGTGACAATGCATATCAATATAAATATGAATATACAACGAGAAAATCAACCTACCGTGACATAGTGATGCTCCCGGCAAAGGGAAAACACGGCTTCAAGGCAAAATTACCGGTTTTGGGTAAAGCAAACATAATCACCGGTTTTGATGTGAACATCAAGATGCAATCACGTGATTTAAACATTGAACAAGACAAATTCAAATCTTATATCCGGGCTAAACAAACCGATAAACCAAGATAATGAGATTGTAACACCCGATAAGGTGAGGCAGACCTACATACTCAGTTTTAAACTACAATTTTGCACTCGCCGGCTATGATGATTGAAAGATGAACACGAGAAAAATAAGACTCCTACCTTGAATGATGGATGAAAATAGAGGAACAAGCTTGGATGGACCTCTCTCAACTTTTTCATTCTCGGTTTCGGTCACAAGTCACTTTCTGTTGCTCTCAGCCAACCTCTAGCGCACTGCCAAACTCATTCTCACTCCCTCTTTCTCAAGCTCACTTTCTCCCTCACTCCGTCTCTCCTTCAAGGCTTGAATGGCTAGGAAGTGAAGCAATTTCTCTTTTATGCTCCCCTTTTAGGCTCACGGTTTGGACTGGGTTTTAGGGTGCAAAGTATGTCCTTATTTTTGCAAGCTCAAAATGGCGAGGTCTTTTGCCCAATAGTTTGTACTATGCATGGGGTTATTGGCCGGTCAAAGTGGGAGGGGATTTGTTCATTGGTTTGTGCCATACTTTAGGGCTATTGTCCATTTAAAAGAGGAGGCCTTTTGTCTAAAGGTTTATACAATGTTTAGGGGGTTCAAAGGAAGTCTACTGCGCCTTGGATTTAGAGGCGTATGGCCGGGCAAGGAGATCCCATCTCTACTAATTTGGTTCAAATTTAAGGTGCCAGTGTTTCCCTATCTGGTATACCTAAAAATAGCCTCATTTGCTTGTCCAATCTTTTCCTATTTAATCACCAACATGAGGACAAATTAAAAGGGTTAATAATGTGAGAATGTGAAGCAAAATGGGTTATTAGAGGGTGGTCATTATTTGGACGAATCTTAAAATTAAATTATGAGGCGCACACAAAAATAAGATGTACAAATGCGAGTCCATGCAAAGTGCAATATCGATGTTTTCTATTAGCGATTGAACGACCCCTAATTTTCCTATGAAATGCACGAATAGACTATAATACTACATATAAATTGAAAGAAGAACCTGAAAATATGACTAGTATTTAATGAAAAATTAATCAAAAAATTAACAATGTCGCTCGTGTCAAAGGATGCAAAACATCCGTTTCCCTCATGTAATAAGCCTATGACAGCATTGATTTTGGCAGGGGAATTCATAAACTTGATCTAGAAGTGTGGAGAGACGTGCTAATTAAAAACTTATCCAATCAACTAAAGGTGTAACGTTATAAGAAATGAGAACTCTATTGGTACCTTAGTTGCCTCTCAGATTTTGCTGAAGCCAGACAGGTCTTCATTTCTGCTGTGACCAAACATGAAAGTGACCCAGTTTTCTGAGTGACCGATCTGCCAGAAAGTTGCATATACATGAGCCCTTAAAGATTTTGCCACCGGAAATTTGAGGAGGAAAACAACCGGTGCACAGCTTTCATTTTGGAAGAGACTGGTGTAATCACCTGGACTGTTTTGGCGGTTGATTTGGCCTCGACTTGTCTGCAAAGGGAATTCAATAGTCACACTTGGAATTGACTCCAATAAATTTGCCTTCTTCGCTTCTTCCTTTTCACCGTTAAGTTTTTCTGGGGGCTCATCCTGTGTCGTCCCTTAACGTGCCAATATTCTCTACCTGCACTGACTTCTCTGCTGGACACTCACTGATATTCAGCTTTTCCAAAGACGTTAATTTTTCTAGGCCTTCAATTCGATGGATAATTTTGCATCGTCTGATATCTAAAACTTTCAGCGACTTCAAGTTTGAAAGATCAGGCAAATTGAGGTAATCACAGTCAGATAGAATCAAACTTATCAGTGAGGTTAACTGGCCAATCCCATTGAGATTTTGTATGTTGCAGTTTGATATATCTAGCCTCTTCAAGGCTTTAAGCCCTTCAAGCCCTTTAATCTCTTTCATCGCAGAGTGGTAGAGCTCAAACACGGACAACGTCTTGGGAAGCTCAGATACATCTTTAAGGCTCAAACCAGAAAGGGTAAGCTTTTTGAGTTGAGGAATATCTGTCAGCTCAAACTTCAGCTTGACAATTTGTGAAAGAGACAACTCTAGTTTTCTCAGTTTAGGAAACGATATTAAGAAGGATTGTTTGTCAATCCTTTGTGTTTGGAGCAACTCTAGGTTCCAGAGTCTTGAAAACCATATAGACAAGGGTTGTTGCACGTTGGACTCTGGCATCGGTTGTTCTGAGAGAGGTTGGCGTTCCATCGGGTCCTCATCACTTAGGCACAGCTCCTCCAATTCCTTCAAACCTTTAAGAAGGGGTATCACTTTCATCCTTTTAGAACTCACGCGCAGACAAATTAGAGAAGGCGGAAGCTCTGGCAACACTGCAATTTCATTGCACTGAAGTAAGTCTAGGGTGTGAAGACCTGAGATGGTGGATATTTCAGAGGGTAGGCTAGATATACTGGAATGGCCCAGCGTCAATGATCTCAGACGATGCAGTCCCTTAATATCACCAGGAATGGCCCCCTTCAAACTCCGACACCATGAAGCATGTAGTTCTTCGAGTTTAATTAGATTCCCAATCTCCCTCGGAAATGCTCGAATGAAAGAAGAATCCATTCGCAGCACTCTCAAGCTTTGCAGATTCCTTATTGAACTGGGGAGTTCAGAGATACTAGTTGCCGATATATCCAACTCCTCTAATGAGCTCCCCATTTTACCAATAGAATCTGGTAGTTCCTGCATATAACGGCAATCCCTCAATGACAAGCGTCTTAGATTAAGCAGCTCTCCTAGTGAGCTTGGAAGCTTAATAATTTTGGCACCATCTAATGAGAGTTCGGATAGAGCAGTCAGGTCACTAATTGACCTAGGCAGGTGAGTCAATGGGAAGCACTTTAACCCACTGAGAATTTCAAGTTGTTTCAAATTGCCTACGGAGATGGGGATCTCCCGTACAGAAGTCCCGTCAATAAAAATCTCTTTCAGAGCTGTAAGACAACCCAGTTCCTCTGGCAACCCGTTCAATTGGGAGCAAAACTTCAAATTCAGGGAGACTAAATGTTTCAAATGGCCAATTGAAGGATCTAGCTTCACCAAACGAGAACATCGTTCAAGAATCAGCATTTCCAAATTTTTGTAACCAGAGAAGTCGGGAGTGATCAATAAGGCAGAACACCCGGTAAGATTCAAGACTTTCAATTTCTCCATCTGTAAAGTCAAAACAGAAAACCACGCATGGTCAATTCACAGATATCTAATTTAAGAAAGAAATTATAAAACAACCAAATGCCAAACCACCTTGATTTCACTCCACCCTCCCCAGTCTTCCGTCACTTTGCCCCAAGACAGATCAAGAATAACCAACTCTCTTAATACAAAATTTATTGCATCAAATTCCAGAGGACACCCTTGCCAACATAGCCACCTTAATCTCGGAAATGCACCAGCAAAATCTCCAGAAACTTTTGCATCATCCAACTTGAGAAAACTTGTGGCTTGCATGCTGGCAAAACTTGCAGCTGTCAATATGCATGAATCACGAGCCTCAACGTTTTCAGTTCCCTACATATAAAATAAGTAACATAATCATCAGAAGCTGTAAAACAAAACACCAATCAGAAAAAAGGATGCTTTCCTTGCCCTACATGCTAAAGAGTACACAGATGATATTATTCCCTCAGAAATTATGTCAAAAAAGAAACATGTAGCCCATATGTCAAGATGTTTGTTTGCCGAAAACAAACTGAACCAAAAGGTTTTACCTTCTCCCTGTTCATTGCCTTTAGAACCTTATCCTGTGTGCAAAATCTTCTTGAACTCGGATCTCCAGATCCCTCTTGCTTAAAAATTCTTTTGCCAAGGCATCTCAGCAATCTGTGCATCTGCAGTTCATTGTTTTCTCCAATTTTTGCCAGGGGCATTAGAATGCAACCAGAGGATGGATAAAAATTGGGCCACATATACGAAGCAATTCGGGCATCCACACCAGAGATGAAACATGCTATATCCAGAAATATATCTTTTTGCTGTCGATCTAATTCTTTGTAACATATATTCATTATCTCTTCAAGGCCAACCGTAGTCTTTTGAGAACTCATCAAACGTTTGTTCATTGACTTCTCCATCTTTTTCCATTCTTGTATTGATTTACCCCGCAAAAATGAAGCGACAACTTCAACTGCTAATGGTAGTTTCTCTGTAGCATTGACAATGCGGTTTGAGAATCCATCATAATCAGGTATGGAAGATTGCATCCTGAATGCATGCTTGCAGAAAAGTTCAAAAGCTTGACCATCATCCATCTCACTAACCATGTAGTTACAAACCTTGTCGAGATCATACTCTTTGAGAATTCCACTATTTTTGGAAGTCACAATTATTCGACTGCCTGGACCAAACCAACGAAGCTGATCCCCTACAATAGCATGAAGATGGGATTGCTCTTCCACGTCATCGGCAACTATTAGAACTTTCATTTCGCGAAATATATCCAAGAAATCTTCTATTCTTTCATCAAAAGAATGATCTTCACGATCTCGTTCAAGGATATCACGTATCAACTTATTTTGCAAAAACTGAATACCATGAGGATTTTGTGTGATTTTTTTGACCTCTGCAAGAAAGCTACAGCTGTCGAAACAAGAAGAGATGTGTTTGTACACAGCCTTGGCGAGAGTCGTCTTGCCAATTCCATCAGTTCCATAGATTCCAATAATGCGCACCTCATCATTGACTTCCATCTCCAGTAAGTTGGTTATTTGTTTTGCACGATCGTCAATGCCAACTAATTTCTGAACAGATGCAATTGCATAATTCCTATCTGAGGTTTCCGTGTCTACAGGTTGCCATCTAGCTTCATCTTGTTTTCTCTTAATGCTCTGCAAGAAAAGGAGAATTTCTTCACCAAAGTATTATAGAGAAAAGAACAAACACCACCTGATCAGTCTCTCTCTCATAACATTACTTCAGTTCCACATAAAGATACAAGATGTTCATTTGTCATAGAACTTTTTTAGTTGATGCAAAAAAATGTTATGGAAACTTTCGCTAGTGATTTAAACTAATTAGGTGACATTAATATCTTGGAAGTTGGATCTGCTTATTTACTAACCAGATATTTCAACTTTCAAGAAAACTTGACATGCACATCATAACAATGATCATACTAATTAAATTAATTATGCGCTAATCTCTGACGAGTAAATAAGTTGCCAACAGCAAATGAGCATTATGGGAATAGGACTAACATCTTAAATTTCAGACGGTAGACTATTTTTGGACTCCAACTATCCAATGATCAATATTAAATTCATGTTATCTTCAAATACATGCAATTTTCTTTTCTTCCTTCTGCATCATCTTTCCTCACATGGTCTTGTCGCTATTTCCAAGTTGAACTAACTACATCAATTTTCGGTGATAGTGAACTTGGACTAATCGAAAGCAATGCTTAAATATTCTCACGGAATTCCAAATAAAAGCATATTCCGACACCACGCTCTCATTTACACGTACTGAGCTTTTCTTGATTGGTTACTTTTACATGCAATCCTCTCCTTAAATTAAACATCAATTATCAATTGAGAATATTGTCTATTCACTGTTGATTTTGCAAATTTCTTGTCCAATTCATACATTGCTTGTTTACAGTGGCACTCGCATATATTTCATGAGACATGCACAAATAGAAAAAAAAAATCAAAAATTGAGAAAGAAGGGAAAATGATTGGTATGTGGGTGAGTGATTGTCACCCATATTTGAAGGAATAAAAGCTAAGTACGGGAATGAGGCGAAACATGCAGCTAGGGTGAAAAAAGTAGGAATCTTTTCGGGGCGAGATAAATTTTCGTTTTTGTGATTTCGTGATTCTCCCATTTCTCACTTCTTTTTTAGCCCCTGATCAAACAATTTTCTTTTTTCTCAAATTCATCCCTTCGGATGACTTTCTGATGCAAAATTCTGTTGGAAATGAACAACACCCCAGTCTAATTGGCACCTGCATGTCAGTGCATCATTTTTATATCGAGCACATTCACATAAGGAAGTCGTTAGAGGACGAAAATTGATGAGAAGAAAGGTATACTTTATGAGAGATTAAGATGAAGAAAGTAAGGTACATGGACCAAGATGAAGAGTCGCAAATAATATAAGGACCAAAACATATTTTTCTGTTTCCCCGACATAATATAGCAATTTAATAGATAGGTCATGGTATACCTAGCATTACTTTTGAAATCGTCTTTTCATTAGTTAGGGTCTTGAACCAGAATAATTCAAACAATAAAATGGAAATAAGGGAATCATTTTTATCTGAAGGAAAATCCACTCCAAACATTCCCCAAGTAAAAGCAAAAGGCTGTCGGAAAAACATGAAACGGAAACGCACCTCCTCCAAGTTTGCCGATGCTTTTAACTCCATATCAGACATCTTCCCCGGCCTTTTCGCTAAATCCGACCCCGAAACCCAGTCTGTAGTTCCCAGAACCACCTCTCTATAATGCTTGTAAGGGAGGCCGTGGCCCAAATGACTAAAGTCATGTAGCCCTCCGCACTTCCAAATTATTACCTCACATCCATCCGGTATTTTTGAGTTTGACACGTCACTTAGATGTTTCAGCATACTGCAATTCCACATTTTCAAGGAACTCAAAGAGTCCAGTTCATCGAGTCCCTCAACATCTTTTAGTGCTCCGCATTCTTCAATTATCAAAATATTCAGCTTTCTCAAGTTTGATAGACCACTTAACCTTTCAATGGATTGGCACAATTTGACGTGTAACTTTGCCAAGGATTCAAATCCACCAAGATTTTGAAGCTCAACTAACTTTGGGCATCGAATGAGACCCAATTCTTTTAAGTTCTTCCAGATTGAGAGATTGGAAACTCTCTGAAGAGGTTCACAATTTTCCAGAGTCAATTTTCTCAATCCTTCGAGCTCGTAAAGTTCAATTTTTTCATGTTCACATTGATAAATCCATAAATTTGATGAATTTTTGAAGCTGGAAATGTATGACCACATGTTTGTCGAGCAGAGGTCTCCCAATGCCAGCACCGACAAGAATGACGAAAGCCAGATGAGAGACTGCACGCCTAGGCGCAATAGAGAAAGCTTATTCTGCCAACTAAGGGAACTCAACTTAATTGATGGGGTGAGAATATCTCCAAGGCAAGACTCCAGATTCCCCTGTTTGTTTAACTTCCTAATCCACTGTAAGGAAGTCAGCATCACATTTGAAGCATGGAATGAACGATCCTTAGAGCCATCAAACAAAAGCAAATCAAATAACGTAACCAGATCTAGAACATTCAAAACAGACTGCAGGAATCGTGGCGGCTTAACATCCAAACTCTTGGGGAGTTTTGGCAACTGTTGAAGCTTATAGCAATCCTCCAAGTCCAGCGTCATGAGATTAATTAACTCTATGATCACGGATGGTATTGTGTAAATACCACGAGTTTTGTCTGAACTGTCTGAACTGTCTGATAACTTTAGGGTTGTCAAGAAAGAAAGTCTCCCTTTTCTATTGGGATTTACCCCCTCTAATTTTTCAGACAATTGCTCATGTCGTCGTTTAGGCTCCTCTGCTGAAAGTAATGATAATTTGTCTTTCTTGCTTCTTATCACCTTCAATTTTTTTAACTTTCCAAGAGAATCGGGTAACTCCCGAATTCCTGTGTCTGATATGTTCAATTCAAGCAATGATTTAAGATCTCCCACTTCTCTTGGAAGCTCAGTTATCTGAGAACATTGCTCTAAGCACCAATACGCGAGATTAAGCAGCCTTCCAATTCCCTCTGGAACACCTTCGAGACTAATACATCCTTTCAGATTTAAATAAGTCAGGCACTCTAATTTCACAATAGAGCTGTCCATTTTACCCAATTTCAAACAGTTGCAGAGTATCAACCTTTCCAAATTTAAGAATCCAGATAAGTCTGGCATTTTGGTTATACCTTCACAACTCGTGAGATCCAGAACTTTCAACCTCATTGCCTGTAAAAGGAATTAAATATCAAGGAGGACATACAACAAGGTCTTTTTTGAACAATAAGAGTCTAAAAGATAAGATAACATACTTTGATGTGTCTCCATCCGTCCCAGTCGTCTCTGATCTGACCTTCTGAAAGATTGAGAACGACTAGCTTTCTTAGGTCCAAACAGGTGGCCTTGAATTCTTCAGGACACAAACGCCAAGAGAGATATCTTAACTCCTGCAGAACATCCTTGAAGTTTCCATCTAAGAAAGCTCCCTCTAATTCAAGGAACCTGAGGTTCCACAGCCCAGCAAATTTTTCATTCGTAATGATGGATCTAGAAGTATCCCCAGCCAGACTAAGTGCTTGAACATTTTCAAGATTCTGTAAATTAAAGCAAGGAAGCAATGAGTAAGTAGGATTTGTCAGCATTTGTGTCTTTACTACACGTCATGTGAAAAGAAAACGAAAGAAAAGTAAGGTTTTGAGGGTGCACGGTATCTGACCAAAAAAAAAAAAAAAGGGTGCACGGTACATCTTCCCCTGCAGCAGTTAACAACCGTAAAGGGGATCCTAAGCTTATGAAATGTGTTCGGCAACACTCCACGGCGCAGCACCCAATAGATATAACAGCCCCTAGCAGTTTCTCCAACCAGCTTCAAAGTGTCACAACTCTAAGACGTGTATTGCCAAACACACTTCACGCCACAATTTATCATTAAACAGCTTAGTTGTGCCAAATGGACTCGTGCGTGGGCGTGTGTGTGTAGAGTTTTCTTACTAAAGAAAGTTGCAGTATGTAGTCTTACCATACCTTTTGTTTTTCTTCAATTAAGTCAAGAGCTTCCTCATGAAGCCACACCCTACTTCGCCATCCTGGATCTCTATTACTCTCCCGGAAGACAATTAGCCTTCCCAGGTCTCGAAGCTGATCGTGCACCCATATTGTGTTGTCATCAGTAATCTTGATTAGAGACATACCAACAAGTACCCTTAATCCCAATCTGGGATAAAACCCACAGTCATCCCACATATAAATGGCCTCAGTAACATTCTTGTTAATAAAAAAGCAGGCAATATCAAGAAAAATTTCCCTTTGCTCAAAGGTTAATGCGTCAAAACTCAACCTTAATTTTTTCTGAACATCTTCGTGAGGCAGCGCTTTCAATTTACACAAAGTTTCTTCCCATTCTGCTTTGTCTTTGCCACAAAGAAACGATCCGATGACTTCAACAGACAATGGATGCCCCCCAAAAGTGTCAACAAATGCTCTTGATAATGTGTACCAATCCTCCGGAGGGAAGCCTCTTCCAAAAGCATGCAGGTTGAATAATTCAAATGCTTCATCATAAGTCAATTCGCTCATCTCATAAGTTGAAATGGGACTTGCAAGATCAAGAATATGTCTATTTCTGGTCGTAATGACAATCCTACTTCCTGAACCAAACCAATCACTATTCCCAGCTAGTGCTTCAAGTTGGCCTCTATAATCAATGTCATCCAGAACGAGGAGAACCTTCTTTTTTGATAGTCTTTGTCTGATGAACATTCTCCCTTCATCAACGGAATGAACTGATACAGGATCATTTTGTACTGTACGGAGTAACTGCTTTTGACAAGTCAATAAGTCGCCACGTCTCGATGATTCTCGAATATCTCTAAGGAAACCAGAGCCTTCAAATTGAGAAACTAGCCGGTTGTAGACAGCTGAGGCAAGAAGTGTTTTACCGATTCCACCCATCCCGTGGATTACGACAAAACGCACACCACCGCCACCAAGATCCAACATTTTCATCACAACTTCGACTCGAACATCGATTCCAACTAAATGTACAAGACGATTTCCCTCCAGCCTTCTTAAAACCTCTTCAACGACCGAGTCAACTAGTTTCCCCAGGCTGCCACGTAGGCAAACCATCACGGTTAGAAAAGAAAAGGAAAAAAAAAAGGTACATATCCTGCGGCAAGTTCTGGGCAAATAAACCCAACTAGATTGCCAGTCAAAACAATGCTCTTACCCAACAACTATTTTGCATATCTAAAAACATCCTATTAGCATGGTAAGCCTTATTACATCAAATCATCAGACAAGGAAACAAAGCGTTTCATCTAATTTAAATGCTCAGAAGGAGTTTATAGCACAAAATGCTACCATACTGGTGTCATTAAGCATCATTCCTATGCTGCAATGCAAGAGACTTTGTTTTCCAACAAAATATGGGCCAATGAACAACTCGCTCAGCAAGATTCATTGAGAATCTCAATTTACTCGCTACAAAACTCAAATTGCTGTCTCAAATTTCACTACGAAGTCACACTATGACCCACCACCTTCGTGTCGGAAAAACCTACAAGCTTTGCCGTCCAATGTGTCAGGAAGTCTACTCTACAACTTGTGTCATCATGATGCTATCGAATTGAAAACTTCCCAAGGGAAAAAAAAAAAAAGAAGAAAGAAATTCTCTCACAAGTCGCAAGAACCTTTCACTAATAGATAAATACGCATTTCAAATGATGAATTAGTCACTTGGAGACGTGAGTCATATCTAGACAAGGAGCTTATATCAGCCGACCCTTGAAATACTGAATCGAAAATAAATCTACCGGTTCCCGGCATGAAACGGAAATTTCTTCCAAAACAATAGCCCGTACTATAGCCATGAGGGCAAAGAATAACTCCCAGGGAAAGGATACTGTATAACTATAGGATGAGATCGAGGAATCGATTGATGCTGCCAATGCTGAGGTGAAATCAGGACCTTTACCTCTTAGGCTTCCCGTCCCATACCCATCCTTCGTCGTATGATTCGGTTGGGAGCTTGACATCAGAAGGCTCCACGTCGTAGAAAATGGGCAGAATCACCTTCTTCTCGTCTGATTCCGATTGAAGATCTACCATATAGGCAAGCTCGCGAAGGCACAATGGATTGGAAGCGTAGTTTCTAGAGAAAATAGGTACGTAAATTTTGGAGCTTTGGATCGCTCGTTGCACAGACGGACCAATTTCCTCGCCCATGGAGAGTTCATCATCATCTCTGAATACGCGAATTCTGGCATCTGTCATGTGATGGTAAAGGGGATCAACGAGCTCGAGAGAGTCTGTTACTCTGTAATTCAGGAACACTTCGTAGTCAGCCCCCGACGCCATCGTCCAAGTTCCCTCCAATTCCCGCCCTCCCCGGCTTCTCCAGCCACCAAAGAAAGATGAGCAGTACTTGCGACGAGCGGAATCCGCAGACCTTGCTTGACCGATGACGAGGGAGGAGGTAAAGAAGCAACTGAAGAGACGGTACACACGAAAACGGGTTAGGTAATCAATGCCTTTTTAAGGAATGCATTAGGTGAAGGACATTATAATAACACTTGGGTAATCAAAGACGTTCTTTTAATAAATTAGATAGATACCATGGAGGGGAGAAGGGAAAGTAAAAGAATAAAAGAGACGGTCCAAAAAAATAATAAAAAATGGATGAGGTGATCAGTGACTTTTGTAACAAACGCGTTAGGCAGTCCAAATTATAATAACATTAAGGTACTCAAGGATATTTTTTCCTAATTATCTAGATAGATACAATGGATGGAGAAGTTAAAAAGAAAATAAATAAATAAAAGTAACCATGCGGAACTGCGTTAGGTAATCAATGACCTTTTTTAATAAATGTGTTAGGTAATTCACTGAAAGTTAAAAAAAAAAAAAAATCATCATTAAAATGACATTTAGGTTATCAAATCGGATAATGACAAATTATTTTTATTGATAACATTGAAGCTAAATTACTATCAATCACATTTCATTAAATAGCCCAGCTAACCACAATCATTATTTAGTATAGAATTGAAAATCCAATTGAAGGATCCAATAATGATAAATATGATGGTGTAAATAATTAAGTTTTGTCTTCAAGAACTATTTGTCTTCTCCTCAATCACTGTGTTATTCGTTTTGGCTTCTTAAATAAGATAATTTCCTGGCAGATCCGTGAACCAATTGAAGAAAATTCAAAATATAACGCCCGTTGATGGAGGAGGACAATTATTGCATGCATTATTTCTGCAGTGTTGTGCGGAAGTTGTGTGGAACCTCGCATGCAAATACTCACGTGCTCGCGTGAATTGACCCACGCTCACGTGCTTTGATTGAAATTTCAGATCTAGCACAATTTAACGACTTGACTCACATCCTGTATCAATAAAAGAATATAAAATAAAAGAGAAAACCATCTAGCAATAAAAGTGAGACGAAAAAGAAAATATTAGGAGCGAGAGGCCACGTGGGAGCCATGTCGCCATCAGTAGCTAGATTTCTTGCGAAATGTAGTCGATTTCTGTCTTTAATAAAGAATTAATTTCTTCAGGACGAACAGCAATAAAGACAAATTTATGGAAGTTATAACAAAGTGCTGGTTTTATGTTTTAATTTAACTCTCTCACCTTGGAAAATGAGGATTGATTCCATGCAGGTCTAAAAGGATGACTTCCCAAGTTCTCGAGTTCTCGAACTAAGCTCAGTCATAGTCCGCCAGTTGGAACCCAAATTTGAATTTGCATTGCCCGAGTCCGAGTAGATTTTGCAATAATTAAAGTTGCTAGAACGCATATGTCTTAGGACAATATTCCAAACCAGAGGTTGTCCAGCTTCTATTGCCAATACCCTTAATCAGAGTTTCAAATAATGTTTATGTTTGGGTTTTTTCGACACACAAAACTGATACATAAGTTGTGTACATTGAAATAATATTGTTGAGTCTTTTGTAAGCAAAATGCTAGTGTTTATTCCTCAATTATCACATCTTCATTTAATTTTGAGTCTCTTTTATGGTGACAATTATATGTCTCAAAATTCAATCGTACACAAGTATGACACAAAATTTGACGAATGCTTGTGATTATGCGTTGGTCTCATCTACAATAGTTATTTCTCCCAAACTTGTTAATATAATGGAAGGCTAAGATCGAGACCTTGATCAAAATGAATTCCTCACACTCTCATGAAGATGTGACGCTTCATTATCTATGCTACTTTAGAAAGCATTACTCACAAGACCAGACCAATTGCACCATACTTATACTTCTTCACTCTACCTTCTCGTACAAACAAATCACTTCGTCAATTTGTCAATATTCATGGCCAAGTACTTTAAAGGACAAAGGCAAATGGAAACTTGCAATTAGGATTGAAAAACACACTAAAACAAAATTTGTTCCAATGTTAATATAAAGGAAAAGGCAAAGTGCAAGGGAATACAATAGTGTACACGAATGAAGTGCCAAGTTAGAATTCTTAACGTCATAAAGGAAAAGAAAAGTAACATAAATCATAATTCAAGAGCTATTTTGTCTTCTCGCGAACCATTGTGTTATTCGCATTGGCTTCTCAATGAAAGCAAATTCCCATCATCAATTGAAAGATAATTAAAAATTGAAATAAGTGCATTAAAATCTTAAAAGAAGTCATGAAAGTGTAATGAGCTTCTAAAACTTTCAAAAAGTGCACTTAAATCCTAAAAATTATCATTGAAATGCAATCAAAGTGTCGAAACTTATCAAATTGATCAAAACAAGTCATTCCATTAATTGTACTTTTGAAAAATTTAGAACTCAATAAAATTTTCATAATAAGTTTTAGAAACCGATTGCATATTTTGAAAATTTTTAGAAATTGATTATACTTTCGTGATAAATTTTAAGATCTTGAGTGGCACTTAATTCTTAATAATTTGACTCCCATTGTTGGAGGACAATGTTATCGCACGTGTAACCGCAGCATTGTGCAGGTGAACGGAACTTCGCTTGCGGTAGTCACATCCTCGCGTGCAATACTGACACAGAGTCACATGTTCGCATGCAATGCTCCTGGTGCTTTGAGATCCAGCACGACTTGACTTGCTTTGCTTTTTTTTATTAATAAATGATAAATAATAAATAAAAGTGAAAACTGACAAGCAATATACAGATGGCCCTAGTGGGTAAGCATATTCTCCACCAACTAATTTCGATTAAAAAATAAAAAAATTAAAAAAATTTCGATTAAAATACAGGTTGCGAGGATGCCTAGTACCTCCTCTCGCAGGATGCATGTGCAACGTCGCTCGCTTTCCCATCCCATTTGTAGTGCGTCCTTGAACAATGCTGCGTACTTGCCAAGTTGCCATCCGATGGTGCAAGACTCTTCACGCGGATGGAGCCGCTGTGGTGCATGCTGTAATGAAAGGGCAAATGTGCGTGGAACAGAACCTCTGCACTTGGACTGCAGGGAGAGGCTCGGGAGGTCTATAGACATCAGATGCCTTTAATACATGACCAAGACAGTTGACTTCTGGGCATCCGCCCCGCGGTTGGGCTTGGGCAACGTGGAGAAAATATCGGGCGGCGCCAGGCACGCCGAGTTGACCGGGCCGGCCGAATCATGAGGCAACACGTGGCTCCACTTGAAGCCGGGGCCCCACTTTTATTTGGAGCCACACTTTTGTCTCCCCCTCCGTGTCTCTCTTTATCAATTGCTTCGTACTTTCTCTGGCCATTTACACGAAGATGTGCCCTCCCCCTCTCTTTCAAAATTGTCCCCCTCTTCATTGAATGCGACGTCTTACTCTCACCCAGGCCGCACGAAACTTAAGCATGAAAAAAATAGGAACAAAAAATGCCACAAAAAAATTCTGAACTTTAACTAATATAATAAATTCATTTAGAATTTTTTTATGATACAAAATATTATAAATTTTGTCGATTCTAACATATTCATCTTAAATTCTTTTTTCGAGACAAACAATCCCAAAATTATATTAGAGTAACACATTTATCTCAAACTATAGAATATTTTTTTTTTTTGTGCGGAGGGAAGAGAGGACAAGAAAAAAGAAAAGAAAAAGAAAAGAATTTTTAAAATTAAAAGATGAAAATGCCCTTCAACCATAGAGTTGGGATAAATGTGTCATAACTAGTAAAGTTTATGATTTTTTGTATCGCAAAAACAAATTCGAGATAAAATTGTCACATTAGATATATTTAGGGTTTTTTTGTGGCTTTTTTCTAAAAAGGAAAGGCAGACCAAACTTTGTTATGTTGCTTCTTTGACGCTTGTATCAACTTTTGCCATGAGTCCTCTATCTACAGGAAAGAGAACCTTAAGCATGAAAAAAAAAAAAAAGGAAAGGCAAGCCAAACCAAACTTTGTTATAAACGAGAGTGTCAAAAGCCAGAAGAGAAGCATCCGCGAAATTGAGTGATACCATCATATTGCTCATCTCGAGAAAAAAGAGAGGAAGGAACTGTAGTTTTACTTGCAAAGTTGATTCCCTTCCTAAAAAAGGCCTATATTGTCACTTTGATCACTTATTTTATACTTCAAAAGAAAAATATAATTAACATTACGGCATATGTTAGGATATTTATATATATCTCTCTCTCCCAAAACAAGGATATTTATATATATCTCTCTCTCCCAAAACAGTTCTCCAAACTAGACTTCTTCTCCATGCCACGTAATGCTTAGAGATGACCTAATCATACCCTCCCATCCTGGTCACTTTTTTCTGTCCTTGTTAACATTTTACATTCCTTTTAATTCAGTGTCACATTACAAATTTCCAGCCAATGAGGTCTCTATGATCGAATAGTTTATTCAATGAGATGTTCTCTTTTTTATTTCATTGTTTGATGAACTTTTTAGCATCGTGTTAATGCTCGTATGTGAAAGGTCACGATAGATAATATGTAGAAGGGTAACGCGTGCTTTCTATAATACTTCATCAGTGCTTTGAGAGAGAACATATTTAAGAACAAATTCATCTTTTCTTCCACCTTTGACCCAATTTCATCAGCCAAACCACTTATGCTTGTGTAACTCGTAATTTTTGGAACTGCTTCATAAATCAGTTCGCAAGATGAATGCACTTTCCCTTCTGATATGGTCATACCAAAAATTAGTAAAAACAATTTTTCACGAGTTAAGAAATCTTAATCCTTGCTTACATTCAAAAGTTAGGCATGATAGGCTAACTCTTTCTAATTTTTTTTCTTTTTTTTTAGTCAGGTCCCTATTTATTTTACAAGCCACTATTTGTGCTTTGTGCTATGCGCATGTTGCAAAACCCTTCCCCCTCATATATCCCCAACGCAGCCTCTAAATTGCATGGTCACCATGGATCCTTTTCAATAAACGGAATATACGCCGTGATTGTGTGCATGATTGCCCGACACATTTGTTGGAAGTTTTGATCTAATTTGATCATAATCTGTATGTAGATCAATTAAATATTAGATTTAGATCTAGATTGATACACTTCCTCTCACAGTTTACACCTTGTATTATATCTAAGGAGATCTGTACGTTTACAATTACATTGAAGACAATACAAAGAAAATTTCCCACATCTTCTCTCTGGACTCTGTCCTCTTCTGTCTTTCCTTCCTTAATTTTGTTTTCTTACATGGTATCAGAGCTTCTTGGCCTCTAACTTGCTTCCGCCTCAACCTGCTGCTAGAGAAAATTCTCAACTTACGAAAGAATTAACCATCCGACATTAGGCTCACTCTCAAAGGAATGAAATTTATTTACTTATTATGGCCTCTCCGCAGGATTCCAACCCGGCTGCCGGCAACAGAGCCACCGAAGAAGAAGCCACTCCTCAACCTTCGCAAATCCAAAATTTGCCTGCAATTCTTCTAGTAGCCGACCAACAATCAACTCAAGCCCAACCCGTTCAGTAGCGGCCCACGTAGGCTCAGTTTCAATTGGGGCAGCCCATGACGAGCCAACCTTACCAGTGGATTTCATATCCACTATATTTTGGGCCAAGCCCAAATTTCTCATCGCCTTTTTTTTTGGGCCACCAGAGCTACGTCCAAGCCGATGGGGGCCCACCAACCACGAATGGGGCAAGCCCAACCATTGGAATGGAGTAGACGAGCGGGTCGGGTGAACCAGGTATGGGAACTAATCCCTACCTGGGATACTTTAATGCGGGTTATCCGATTGGGTCAAACAAATCGGGTCAAGGGACGAATCCCTACTCAAATCTCACACCCGGATTTCTGCCTATTCCAGCGGCGACGTTCATTGGGCGACCAGAACTAGACGACCCTTTGTATGTCTCCACCATTGACAAACCAGAGTTGCGACTAATAAGCCAGCAACTGACCGGGCCAGAGAACTATTCCAGGTGGTCACAGGAGCTCCGACGCGCATTGGTGACAAAAGACAGAGACAGGTTCCTTGACAGAACTGTCACAGTCCCCTCCGATGAACGCCTAGCTCGACACTAGAGGAAGTGCAATCAACTTGTCCGAACGTGGATCGGAAATTGCATATCCCCAGAAGTCGCAGCTAGGCTTCCACAGACAAAGGATCTGAAAACTATGTGGGAAAATGTTAAAGAATTGTACGGAAAATTGGATCAAGCCAAGATTTTCACCCTTATGCCGGAACTCAACAAGCTCAAATAGGGGAACATGATGGTCACGGTTTGCTTCAACAAACTATCGTCATTATGGAATCAACTCGAAGCAGTAGAAGAAAAGCTCGAAGGGCCAGAATCTACCCTCAAGCAGTATAAAAACATTAAAGAAAGGGAGAAAGCTATGTGTTTCCTGTTGATTCTAAACGAATCATACCTCACGTTTCGCTCGCAGATCCTTGCGATGGATCCAGTGACACCGATCGGGCGTATTTTCCAGTTGGTTGTGCAGGAGGAGAGTCAGTGACTCGCAACGCCCGAGCACACGAGGAATAGTGAGAGCATCGCCCTCGCAACCTGCGGTGAATGGAGAGACGCAGCCGCCAGAACCCTAACCCTAGCTCGCGAAAAGGAAAAAAGAAACCCTTCAGGGTTCGGCGAAGGAGATCCGTGTATCCTTAAAAAGGATGGGACAAACGGCCCAGATTACACGTGAGGATCGAACAGCTCTCAGGGATCCAAGATCATGACTGGATAGGACGATGGACAGGAGCTTGCGTTTAAAGGGACGGACGGCCAGATCTTTGCCACGTCATCAAGAAATTTTGCGAAAAATTCAAAGGGAAAGGGTCAATTATTTTGTGAATATTGCAAACGTACTAATCATATGATTGACAGCTATTGGAAATTGCATGGAAAACCCAAAGAAAAGAAAAAAAATTCCACAGACTATCAAGTCACTGGACCAACTGGTCAAAAAAATTGAGCATCCCATTTCATATGGTCAGTATCAGCAACTCATGTAGACACTACAGAAATTGGATATTTCCAACAAATGGGGAAGTTTCTCAGGGATTTCACATTACCTAATTAATTCTATTTCCAGAAAGGCATGGATTATAGACTCTGGGGCAAGTGATCATATTATATGTGACAAGGGATTTTTTTCAAGTATAAATGAAAGCTTGGATTTTCCTGTTTCTGTGCAATTACCCAACGGAAATGTTACTCATGTTAATGTGACAGGAACAATTAACCTCAATCCTTAGATTATTCTTCGAAATGTCCTCTATGTCCCAGAATTCCAATTTAATCTCATATCTGTGTCTAAAGCCTGCAAAGAGAATTCATGCCGAGTAATTTTTGATGCTAACACCTGTTTATTTCAGGCCCTTTCGACTAGCAAGCTGATGGGCTTGGGTAGTCTTTTTGAAGGACTATTTTTATGGAAGAGTTTTCCAAGTAATCTCAATTTTTCCTGCAATTCCTTGAATAAGCAATCATTGTGTAATTTGACTACCAATAATAAAAAATTTATTATGCATATGAGATTGGGTCACAGTGTCTCCTTTCCATGTCCTCAATGTCCTATATGTCATTTTGCAAAACAGTCTCGTATGCCATTTCCTTCTAGTAACTCCCAGACTAGTGAGATTTTTGCATTGATTCATGTGGATATTTAGGGACCTTACCATGCAGTAAATCATGATGGCTCTCGTTACTTCCTTGCGATAGTAGATGATTATTCTTGTGCAACATGGATTTTCTTGATGCAATCTAAGAATCAGGCTTATTCTCAACTGAAAAATTTCATCTTGCTATACAAGAATTAGTTTGGCAAATCCATTCAGCTGATCCGTACTGATAACGGGAGAGAATTCTTCAGCCATGATTGCTCCCTGCTATTTAATTCTCATGGCATTCAACACAAGTGCTTATGCATTTATCCATCACAACAAAATGGAGTGGTTGAACGCAAGCATCGTCATCTATTGGAAGTCGCTCGTGCTTTGAAGTTTCAAGCATCAGTTCTAGAAGATTATTGGGGAGACTGTATTACCACAGCAACCTATCTTATTAATCGCATGCCCACTCGGATTCTTAATGGGTGAACACCATTTGAGCTGCTATTTGAGAAGAAGCCTGAATTGAACCACCTCAAGGTCTTCAGATGTCTCTGTTATGTCGCAACAGTGGGACCTCGGGACAAGTTGAGTCCACGTGCTCGGAGATGCATCTTTATGGGATATCCCAATCTACAAAAGGGGTATCGGGTCCTTGAGATTTCCACAAAAGAATCCTTGGTAAGTCGTGATGTGATTTTTCATGAGAACATTTTTCCCTTTTCTGAAAAAACGTCTCCAGATGAAGACTCAGAGAAAACATCTCTCCTTGATGAAGTATTACCTCAAGATCTCTCATACATACCAGTAGCACAACCAAGGAATCTTATTCCTTCTCCTGCTCCAACTCCGGCACCAACATAGAATTTCATTATGAATTCGAATTCTTCAGAGAATATTCTAGAAGACAAATTAGAAGATTCCACTGCAAATGAGGAAATTTAGGACATTACACCGTCCTCCTTAACAAAGACAATTCAGTCTACCATTGGAGTCAATTATCCAAGGTGCTCTGGACGGGCTACGCGACCTCCAACCTGGACCAAGGATTATGTATGTGCTACTCACAACTCTCCAAGTATTCAGTATCCAATCTCATCCTATGTTTCCTTTCATAGATTATCACAGGAATATATATGTTGCATTAGTCGTTTATCCGACAACAAGGAACCATCTAGTTATGATGAAGCATCCATTGATCCAAAGTGGCAACAAGCCATGAAGGCAGAACTGAAGGCACTAATTGATAATCACACATGGGATCTTGTCTCACCACCACCTAATCGGAAACCGATTGGATGTAAATGGGTCTACAATATCAAGTATCGTGCCGATGGCTCTATTGAACGGTATAAGGCGCGGTTGGTAGCCAAGGGATTTACCCAACAAGAAGGCTTCGACTATCACGAGACATTCTCTCTAGTTGTCAAAGATGTCACGATTCATTCATTCTTAGCCATTGCTGCCATTAATGACTAGCATTTACACTAGATGGATGTACACAATGCCTTCCTCCACGGTGATTTAGACGAAGAAATCTATATGGATATTCCTCAAGGCATGCAGAGACAGGGGGAGAATAAACTATGTCGTCTCCGTAAATCTTTTTATGGATTAAAACAAGCATCCAGACAATGGTATGCCAAATTTGCCAGTGCTCTTACAACAACAGGCTTCAAGCAATCTAAGCACAATTATGCTCTATTCACACGAACTAAATGTATGTCATCTATTTATTTGATGATTTATATCGATGACATACTAGTTATGGGAAACGATAGAGCTTCTATAGAGAATTTTAAGGAATATATGCATGCCACTTTCCACATTAAGGACTTAAGAGCACTTAAATATTTCATTGGGATTGAAATTGGCCGATCTGATAAAGGGATTTCCCTTAGTCAGCGGAAGTTTATATTAGAGATCATATCAGAGGCAAGATTATCAGGATGCAAGCCAGTTGTAATTCCCATCGAGCAAAACACTAAGTTGACTACCGCAGATTATGATCAGGGAATACCTCAAAATGATGATGATCCCATACTCAGTAATCCATCATGCTATCAAAGACTTGTTGGGAAACTTATATACCTGATAATGACTAAACCTAATATTTCATATGCGGTTCAGACACTTAGTCAGTTTATGCACAATTCAAAGCGCTCTCATTTGCATGCTGCTTTAAAGGTCGTGAAGTATTTGAAGAAATGTCCAGGACTTGGGATACTTCTATCTAAAAATTGACATGAAGATTACAGCATACTATGATGCAAACTATGCAACATGTCCCACAAGTCGAAGATCTATCACTGGATATTGCATTAAATTGGGATAATCACTTCTTTCATGGAAGACCAAGAAACAGTCCACTGTGTCTATATCCTCAGCCGAAGCAGAGTATGGAGCTATGGCCAAAGCCACTTGTCAAATAGTTTGGATACGATGATTACTTAAGGATTTGGGAGTAAAAGTGCAGGGACCCACGAAATTATATTGTGATAATGATGCGGCTCTCAAACTTGCATCTAATTCTATAGAGCATGAGAGAACCAAGCATATAAAAGTGGATTGTCACTTTACACGGGAAAAGATCCAGGAAGGAGTAATTGAGACAGGAGGAATTGGGACAACAGAACAGCTAGCAAACATCTTCACCAAGCCCTTGTGTCAAAGACAGCACGCATATCTAATGAGCAAGCTAGGCGTCTTGGACACCTATAAGCCACTAGCTTGAGGAGGAGTGTTGGAAGATATGCCGTGATCGTGTGCATGATTGCCTGACACATTTGTTGGAAGTTTTGATCATAATCTGTTTGTATATCAATTAAATATTAGATTTAGATCTAGATTGATACATAGGATCATTTACTTCCTTTCACAGTATACACCTTGTATTATATCTAAGGAGATCTATACATTTACAATTACATTGAAGACAATACAAAGAAAATTTCCCACATCTTCTCTCTGGACTCCGTCATCCTCCGTCTTTTCTTCCTTAATTTTGTTTTCTTACATCCTTTTCAATAACTTTTCTTGGACCCAAACTCCAAGCGAGCACAACATTTGGGCACCACGCACATGGGTGTGTCTCGTATGCTCCGCTTGTGAGTATTGAGTGAAAAGAGAGAGATGTCAGGTCACAAGGACTCGCAGTGTAAAAGGATGAAAGAAGAGGTAAGGAAGAGTGGCTCCATAAGAATTGGTTAGATAAAAATATACTTGGTTTTACAATGGGACCCCTTTATACCAATAAAGAGAGATAATTAAACCAAAACAATAGGGATAATTACCAAAAAAGTCCTAAACCTATTGCAATTGTGCCAATTCAGTCATAAACTTTTTTTTTATAACCAATTTAGTCATAAGCCTTTTACAATTGTGCTAGTTTAGTCCATCTAGCCAAAATTGGCCGGCCGGCACTGACGTGGACACCGGCCGTCCGACGAAAGCGACATGGCAAAATTTTTTATTTTTTATTTTATTTTTTTTTGAATTTGTAAATATTTTTTTTGAATTTTTGAATTCTTTTTTTTTTTTTTTTTTTCAGCTTCTCCTTCCTCTGGTCGGTCGGCACTGGCCAGAGGCGAGGGCTGACAAGGCCAACCTCAACGGCCAATGGCAAGGCCAGTCTCGCCCAGCCATGGCGAGGGCCGAGCTCGCCGGCACTAGTGAGATCGACCCTCGCCATGGTTGGGTAGGGTCGAGCCTTGCTAGATCCAAGGCGAGGGTCGGCCTCGCCTACCCAAGGCAACAGTCCTGCCCGTTGCTCTACGTTTCCGGTAACTCCGGCTTTCGCGGTTCGTTGCTGCGGAAGCCGAGTTGGGTTGTCGTCTTTTCCAATCCACCCTCTACAAAACAAGCCGAAAAACCCTCAGGTTCTCGGCAAGCTCCGACAATGGAAGCAGTGAATAGGGCGTTGACCGTGCTCACGAAAGTAACTGGCGAGGCCGACCTCACCGTCGCTGGGCGAGGCCCCGCCAAATCTGGCGAGGCTTGGCCTCGCCCAGCCATGGCGAGGGTCGAGCTCGCCGACACTAGCGAGATCAACCCTCGCCATGGCTGGGTGGGGCCGAGCCTCGCTAGATCCAAGGTGAGAGTCGGCCTCGCCCAACCAAGGAGACGGTCGACCTCACTATCCATGGGCGAGGCTGGCCTCGCCATTGGCCAGCGAGGTCAGCCTCACCGGCCCTCGCCTCTGGCCGATCGGCTAGAGGAAGGAGAAGCTAAAAAAAAAAAAAGAATTCAAAAATTCGAAAAAAAAATTGCCATGTCAGCTTTCGCTGGACGGCCGGTGTCCACGTCAACGCCGGCTAGCCAATTTTGGCTAGATGGACTAAACTGGCACAATTGTAAAAGGCTTATGTCACAATTGCAATAGGTTTAGGACTTTTTTGGTAATTCTCCCCAAAACAATGTACTAAGTCTATAAAGTGCTCGCCATTCAAATAAAGTTGGAAACCATAAAGAAAATTAAAATTTCACTTAAGGCTTCCTATATTTTGCAACAAAAAAAAAAATAATTTTAAATTTTTTCATAAAAATGATCGCTTATATTTTTTGCAAAGATATATAAATGAAAAATATTTCACTGTCAACGGTAATATTTGAATGTAAATTATTATCAATAAAAAATATTTTTTCAATAGATTGTTTGAAAGTACAAAAGTTCTCTCGCTCAAAGTTGATCAATTACCTTTTTAATTATTTGGATAATCATTATTGTTTCAATATTAGATCCTCACAAATTTTCATAAACCACATCGAAAATCATTTTTGTCAATTACATTTTTGTTGATAGCCTAGTTAACCTCACGAATTATGCAGCATTGAATTCAAAATATAATTATGACTTGTTTCGTAGAAAATGAGAATCTGTATAGCAGCATTTTTATTTCTCTTTTCTTTTGTTTTCCGAAATATAAAAAGAACAGATTTTCCTTTGATAGCGTCAGTTGATTTTTCTATTCCCTATAATCGAAAAGTGGCTAGGAAACAGATTTTGAACAGAAACAGCAAAAAGAAAAACATAGGCTGCGTTTGTTTGTATTCTTTTTTTTTTTGTTTTTAAACACTTTTTCTGTTTTTTTGTTCGGGAACAAAAAGGAACAAACGCGTTTGGGTGCGTTTTTGTTCCTTTTTGTTCTTTTGTTCCCGGAACAAAAAAAACAAAACAAGAAACACAAATTTTGTGTTTCTTGTTTCGAAACACTTTTGAGAAACACTTTTTTTTTCTTTTTTCTCTTATTTTCTTGTTCTTTTTTCTTTTGGCCGGTCGCCGGCCTCGGCCATGGCCGGCGACCGGCCGACGAGGGCCGGCGACCTCGCCCAGCCACGGCGAGGCTCGCCAGCCCCCGGCGAGGCCGACGCTCGCCGTCCCCCGGCGAGGGCGAGGCTCGTTGTAGCTGGGCGAGGGTCGGCCTCGCCATGGCTGGGCGAGCTCGAGCTCGCCCAGATCCGGCGAGGCCGACCTTGCCCAGCGGCCGGCGAGCCTCGGCCTCGCCGACCCACTGCCAGGCTCGAGCTCGCCCACATCCGGTGAGGCTGACCTCGCGCCGGCTTGGGCGAGCTCGATCTCGCCCAGATCCGGCGAGGCCGAGCTCGCCCAGCGGCCGGCGAGCCTCGGCCTCTCCTGCGGTGGCCGGCGAGGCCGCGCCCGCCCGCCGGCCGGGCGAGCTCGGCCTCGCTGGATCAAGGCGAGGCCGACCTCGCGCCCGGCTTGGGCGAGCTCGATCTCGCCCGGATCCGGCGAGGCCAAGCTCGCCCGGCGGCTGCGAGCCTCGGCCTCGCCCTCGGGCGGTGGCCCGGCGAGGCCGCGCCTCGCCCGCCGGCGGGCGAGCTCGGCCTCGCCGGCCAAAAGAAGAAAAAAATGAAAAAGAAAAAAGAAAAAAAGGAAAAATAAGAAAAAATAGAAAAAAATAAAAGAAATAAAAAAATTATCCAAATTTACCAAACATGTTTCGTTTATTTTTTATTCCCGAACAAGTTTACCAAATGCGTTTTTTGTTCAAAAATTGTTCTCGAACAGAAACACTTTTTTCTATCTCTCGTTCCCGAAACAATTTTTAAACACAAACACAAACAAACGCGCCCATAGCTTCTTATTCTTGGGAACAATTTCCAAAAATAAGTCATTTTCTTTATTTTCTTTTTTCCCTCTTCCTCACCGCCCGCCCTCGTTGTCCGCTGCCCTCGCATGCCACCGCTCGCCACTCACCGCTACCCGCCACCACATGCTAGTCGGCTAGAGGAGGAAGAAGAGAAAAAAAAAAGAAAAATCTCAAAAAAAATTATTAAAGAATGAAAAGAAATTCCACTTCATATAAAAAACTTGTGGGTTGTACAAAACACATTACTGTTCTTTTTCTACTCTGGCAATAGAAAAAAAAAGAACTATTTCTGAAAAGAAATTATTCTTGGGAATAAAAATGTTACCAAAGCAACCTAAATGATTTGAAAAATATTTTTCTAAAAATGATCGTTTGTATGACTTGAAATAATTAGTCAATCAAAAATGTTTTCATCATCATTATTTCTGTGGAAGATAAAACCATTTTTTTCGGTTATTTATTTTTGTAAGCGATGCAAATGATCATATTTAAAAAAAAAAATACCAAATTATTCATTTTTTATTTAAAAAAAGCCTAAATAATTTAATATTAACTAAGAATGATAGTGTAAATTATCATATATGCATCATGCGCCTAATTTACATATAAAATTTCTTTCATCAACTATTAACATTAGGTTTTTACTATAAAGAGGGGAAATTTTGACACAAATAGTTCCTGAACTTTTGGCCCAATATGCAATTTGGTCTATGAACTTTTTATTTGTTTAATGTGATCCTTGAATTTTAACCTAATGTGTAATGTGGTCTCTGAATGTTTAGTTTGTTAAATGTAGTCATTTCATAATTATTCAAGATCAAATATTACATTGAACATTTTCATATAATTCACTTAATTGGACTAAACACGTACCAAAAGTTCAAGAATTATATTTAATAAATTAAAAGTTCATGAACCAAATTGCATATTGGGTTAAAGTTCAGGGATTACATTTAATAAATTAAAAATTCATGAATCAAATTACACATTAGATTAAAGTTCAATGACTATTTATATTATTATCCCAAGGAGTAATAGTTTTTGTCTTGGCTATGGCCTAGGGGATTGAGCCCCCACGTACTCATTGAAGCAACACTTTTTTTGGGGATTTTGTAAAAGTCTTCAAGAAACGATTTTTATTGATTAAATTAATTCCTTTGCGTACAACGTGAATTAGGAACTAATTAGTCTTCACAAATATTTTCCTATTGCAGCTGTAGCTTTGTTGTCGGACTCTGCGTGTCAGTAGAATTACTTCTTTACCCCCAGCGATTTTTGTGGATTTCCTAACTTGCCATCGAAGCAAGCGTGCTGGTTAATCTTCTAATGTAAGCTCACACGAAGCCCTTAAGAGTGATTTTGTGAAAGATTTCCCATCACGATGAGAAATTACGAAAACAGATTGGATGATATGTAATGACTTTTAATGGATTGCCATTTTTAAATTGAGCATAATTTGATTATAGATTACTATGTTAGGTGTATACGTGATACCGTATGTAACAGTTTACTTGATTCGATTATCAACAAAATGAATGAAGAAAAGAGAAAAGAAAATACGTGCCATTTAAAATATACTTTTTGCAATATTCATATTCTCTTAGTGTAAATTCACAATGAATTGAATAGCCGAAAGATCGAAAAAACATATTTTAGGAAACAGTGTGTACACAATGTGGGAGCCATGTTGCAATCGCTAGCAAGATTCCTTGCCAACTGTAGTTGATTTTTGGGTTTGATGCAGAATTAGTTCCTCTAGGACGAACAGTAATTAACACAAATATACTGAAGTTGTCGTTTTAGGTTTCGATTTTTTTTCTTTTCACCTTGGAAAATGTGGATTAATTCCTTGCAGTCATAGAGCCAAACTCGGTCAGTATCCTCCAGTAGGGACACAAATTCGAATTTGCAACGTCCGAGTCCGAGTAGTTTTTTCAAATATTAAATGTGGCTAGAACACATATATCTTATTAATATCTCAAACCAGAGAATGTCCAATCTTTATTGATAATACTCTTAACCAAAGTTTCAAGAAATCTTTATGTTTGTGCTTTTTAACACACACAACTTTATACCAGTTGTTTTTGTTACATTAGAACAATCCTATGAAAACCATAAAATATTATTAAATCACTTTGAAGCAAAATGCTACAGTCTATTCCTCAATTATCGTGTCCTCGTTTAATTTTGCTTCTTTTCTATGGTGGCAAATGGCAATTACACATCTCATAATCCGCTTGCCCATGAGTATAACATGGAGACCAACGAATGCTCATGATTTATGTATTAATCTCACCTACAACTATTGTTTTACTCGTATATTTCTATCAAACTCATGAAAATAGTGGAAGATTAAGATCGACACCATGATCACGACAAGTTCCTCGAGCTCTTTAAAGATGTCGTGCTTCATTATCTACACTCCTTTAGAAAGCTTCGCTTACATGACAAGATCAATTGCACCATGCTTCTACTTCTTCACTCCACCTCCTATGACTCAGAGTGATTTCTTGATAGTCATGGCCAAGGACTCTAAAGGATAGCGGCAAATTAAAACTTGCTATTGAGATTGAAAAACATATTGATACAAATTCTATTCCAATGTTAAGCAAAGTGCAAGGGAATATAATAGTGCACACATATGAAGTGCAAAGGACGAATGCTTAATGTCATAAAGGAAAAGAAGAATAACAGAAATCGCAGTTCAAGAGTTAATAAAAAATTTCCCAGCATAAAGGTGGAGCAACTGAAAATTAAAAATTTGAAGCCCGTTGTTGGAGGAAGTAAATTATTGGAGGCGCAATTTCCGCAGCATTGTGCATTAAGTGCTTGGAACCTCACATGCAATACTCACATGCTCGCGTGCGATACCGCCACATGCTCACATGTTCACATGCAATGCTCCTGGCGCTTTCATTGAGATTAGAGATCCAGCACGACTTTACTTGATTTCCTTTTTCTATTAATAAGTAATAAATAAAAGAGAAAGTCGACGAGCGATACAGATGCCCTTAGTAAGCAAGCATATTCTCCACCAATTCCGACTAAATTATAGATTGCCATGGTGCCTTAGTCTCTTTTTGCGGGATGGATGAGCAGGGTCGCTGTCCCATCCCATTTATAATATCATGAGGGGATGAAAATTGGATCCGCATCCGAAGTTGCATTGTTTAAGTCCGAATAGATTTTTCAATCGTAAATGTTGTTACACATAATGATTCAATTTTTACTTTCACCTCTGACCCAACCCCTATGTTATTCTTTGTGACTCTTCAAATTTAAAAACTGAGTTGTCGATAGGGAGAAGGTAAAGAAATAGGGGAAGAGACAGTTCTTAATAACGCATTGATCTAGTCGAGAAGGATTAAAAAAAATTCACTTGCAAGTTGGGATATAGTTAATTCCCTTGCAGGACATTATATAAAAGTGCATTGATCTTGTAGAAATTTTCAAACAATGACTTTTTTATTGATTAAATTAATTCCATTGTATTACCAATAAGTTATACGAGACTCCCATGATTATTCATTTATTTTTTCACTGACAATTCAAATTTTTAGTGAATCAAATAAAATTCTTTTTTTTCCTATGATCAAATAACATTTTTGTAATCAATGACTTTTTTAATTAAATTGAGAAATAAAAAGAAAATTCAAATTTCACTAAACTAAACAAGTGTTCTTACTACTTGAAGACCCGTTGGTTTAACGGCCCTTGGACATTTTGAATGGCTTTTCTTGGACCAAATCTACAACTACAAGCGAGTGGAATATTTGAGTAAATGGCGCCCATGGGTGTGTGCTCCTAGTGTATGCGCACGCGTTTTTTTTTTTTTTTTGGTCAGTCCTACTTTATTCCTATTCTATACTCACTCTCAGACTTTTGTCTTGCCTCTTGCGGGGTGTGGGAGTCGAAACCCACTCCTAAAACTTACGCGTCCCCACCCCATCCTCCTGAGAAAGTGGGGATTTGAACCCCTCACCTTTCCCTTCCATGTTGGAAGGGTGGCCACTGGGGCGAATTCCAGTGGTTTATACGCAGGCGTTTGAGTAGCGAGGGATAGACACAATGCGGATAAGGATAAACAAGGGAACAACAAAAAGAGAGTGAATCCCAATAAATTAAATATTTTGTTAATTTTTATAATAGAACTCACATCTCGATAAAAATAGTTTTAAAAAAAGTATTCGATCAAGAATGTGACCCACATTATATTAAAATTAAAAACAAGAGGAAAATTCGGGGATAAGGATAAAATAGAAAAAGAGAGTAACTCCCGAGATTAAATAAAAAATTTAATAAAGAAACTCACGGCTCAATAAATAAATAAAAAGAATGTATTTGATCGAGAATGCGATCCACATTACAATAAAGTTGGAGAACCAACAGAAAATTCTGTAACAGTAGGAAAGTTCCCTTATGAAAGTAAAATTCGGGGGGTAATCAATGACTTTCAATTATTTGGGTAGACTTTATTGTTCAAATATCAGAAATAATATTGAAATCAAATTTCTTTTCAATCACAACCTTATTAAACAAGCGGACTAATCTCATGAATCATGCAATATAAAATTCAAAAATCCAATCAAATGATCTAATGTTTGTTAAATCTTTCCTGATGTAATAATCAAATATGCAGCATGCATCTAATTCATGCCCCAAAGTTTCGTTCCTTGACTACTAGCTGATTGATGCCTGAATTTTAGTCGGCAAATTCAAGTCTTCAATTTTAGTCGGCAAATTCAAGTCTTCAATTTTAGTCGGCAAATTCAAGTCTTCGCTTTTTAAATGTACCAAAATAAATAATTAAACAATTATAAAGAACGCCCAATTCGTACGTTTACCATTTTGCATTAGTATATTTCATCATACCTCAGCCCTGAGGGGTTAACCCATAAATCCCAGTCGTAGCCCATTATCCAAAGCCCATCACTCGTACCGACCCACTGTTCATTGCGGCCATAACGCGGCCCATAGAACCCATAAATTGGGCAAAGCTAAAACCCTGAATGCTGAGCTGGAGGGTGACAACGGAAGTTGCTTTGACGCAATTGGACGTAGAAAAGGGGGATAACGGATTCTGGCCAGGCACTGGACCTAGGAAAAAATCAATAAAAAAATTCATAGAAATTATAAAAAAAAAAAGAAATTCAAAAATTATCCACAATCAACACCAACTGCGCCACGTTGGATGGTTGTCATTGACTGGACCACCATGTTAGTGGTAGCCGGCCAAAATGAGTCGGTGGCTTTCTATTTACTTCACTCTTGGCAGCTCGCTATCTTGGACAGTGTCACAATGGCAAGCAAAGTTGGGATTTCTCCCCCAAGAATGTTTCGATTGGCAACTAATAAAACAGTATGTGACTTTTCCTATATACTGATATAGAGGCTAACTACTTTCGTACATGTGCTCTCTGGGTTGTCTTTATTCAACTTCCTTTGCCAACTTATTTCTTATTATTTTTTTAAAGTGAGGTTCGATGCCATTGGCTGTCATGATACTTGAATTTGCTCCTAAGCTGGAACCTAGGTTTCTGGTCAAACTTGTGAGCTAAATTGTCATGGATTGGTATCATTGTATCAACTCAAATTTTACATATGGGATAATATTATGGGAGGTCTTGAACCTTTTCAACTTGCATTGTCATCCCTCAAAATTTTTTTTTTAACAATCAAGTCCTCGAATTATATATTTATTTGTTCAAGTTAGTCCTTTCATCAAACAGTTAGACTGGAATGCCGATATGCCAATCCGCATCAATGCCGCATCATTATTATTCTTCAGCAAATTTATGAGGTGGAATTGAAAAAATAAATAAATAAAGCAAAGCCTAGAGAGGGAGAAACAGAGGATGGGGAAGGTCAGGGTAAGGGTGACTTGGCGGAGGAAGGCCGGCCTGCCAAGGGAGGCTGTGCTGCCCAGCCATAGGCAGGGTCATGGTGACTAGGCACTTGCCGCCATGTCCTCTGAATGCCACACGCAAGAGAAAGATAAAGGGGAGAGTTTTAGAAAGCACTGATGTTGTGTTCGCACAACACGAAATCTTTATATATCTTTTCATCTGTGTAATAGCCACGTGGACCCTATGTGGCTGCGTAGATGCCAAGGTGGCATGTCATAGCCTCATGACATCCACTTCACCATTTTTATTTAGCGTTTTAATGGGAGGACTAACTTGAACAAACAAACATATGATGCACCTAGTTTCATTTTTCTGCTGCAATTCTGCAAAGTACATTCTTGAGCTAATGCTTTCAATTACAAGTGCTTTTTTTCCCATCCAGAGCTTCAACTAGGATTTCATCCGGATGCTGGAGCTTCCTTCCACCTTTTCGTTTACCTGGCTATCTACGTACATCATCTCTGCAAATAAAAGGGAGATCTTGGCTAAACCGTGTAATGAAATAAGGAGGTCATTCATCAAATTTAGAATAGGTCCGAAGGGTTGGATATTATTGAGGCATCAAAATGTTCTGTTGGTGTCTGTAAACTGGAAGTTCTTCAATAATTTAATCTTTACTGCATGTTCGAATGTTTTATTTTATCCATTAGTTCCCTTCTGGCATGTAGAAAAGTTGAAGACCATCCAAGGCATTGCACTAAAGGGAAGCATTTGTTTGCAAATTATACTTATTATTGAAACCATGAAGAGACCATATAGTTTTTTTCTCCTTATGTGTGTAATGAAAAAAGCTCATCTAGTTTTCCCAGTATTTTCTTTGCACAGTTTAGCACTCTTCGTCTTTGGAACCCAATTTGTCGTTGACCAACGTTAGGATACTGTCTTAGTTTTCACAGTATTTTCTTTGCACAGTTTAGCACTCTTCGTCTTTGGATCCCAATTTTCGTTGACTAGCGTTAGGATACTGTCTTAGAATGTGACCTTCTTCTTTCAAGGGAATACCTGGGCTCTCGCGGGGGATAAACTTAATGGTGTTGAAATGGTTGCCTACTGCTTGGCTACTCACTATTCACTAAATGCAGTTTGTTTTCAATGCACCTTTGACTGCTACTTCAATGTTTTTACACTTCATACCTTGATAATCTCTTTTGATTTATGACTATACCTTGACAGATATTGGCTTTGATTGAAAAGCATCTTGGTAGACTGACTACTGATGATTTGTCTGTTATGTAGACATCCCTTTCGCAATATGGTGATCTTGTTTATCCTAAAATGAGGAGTATCATTCATAGGTAATTTTCAACTTCAGTCTACAGTTTTTGGATCTTTGTGGCATGATCTTTTACTTTTATACTCTTCTGTGTGAATGACTATGTGCTTTTGGATATATACAGTATAACTTTACGTTATTCACTTGTCTGGGGGAATAGACTAGAGAAGTTTGTGATGTAGCTAATAAATGACATACATTGTGAGTAGATTGCATTTTACCACACATAGCTTTGGCTTTCTTATTTTTTTGGTGCAGTTGGCTATAAGACAGAGAGGTTTTATATGCTTAGAAATTTTGTACTAGCTATTTTCACACTTTAAGTGGTTGATTCTGTTTTATCCAAACCCGAGTAGAACTATGAATTAGTCATTTTGAACACTTAAAATCTACATGATAAGTTATAAGTTATGACCTATTGTTAGTTGTTGTGTATATTAGAACTGTGCAAGGGACAAGCAAATATTCGTGATAGCATAGTGATTGCTGCTTTTATAGAAAAAAGTTTCTTCCTTCTCTGTGCAAGTGTATTTCTTCTCACCTCCTTGCACGGTTTGTCTTACTATGGAAATTCTTTTGTTCTCTAATCTCCTCAGTTTTGTTTGCTGCAGTTTGAAGTGTGTATCATCGAATAATTTTTCAAATGGAGTATATTTGTCTTGTTCTTTGACAATAATATTTTAGTGTTGATTCAGGATTGAATTGATCGATAATTGCTTTAGCCATGACACGGTAGAGGAAATTATTCATGCATTGGTAAGTTGGACGAGAGACCCTGAAAAGGACTCTTATGTTTATCGTTGGAAAGTCCATAATGCTTGACATGATACTGGTTTTGAGATGGTAGCACTGATGTCTTATATTGTCAGATGACATGATGGTAAAATTGGGACTAATTAACTGAGAAATGCAATGAGTCAGCATAGTTAATATCCTAGATGTTCTATTATTACCATCTTACAAATTGGTGTTGCTTAGGAAATTGAAGCAGTTGACTCGTATGATGAATGGTGTGCAATGACCCTTGAGAAACCAAGGGAAGCTTCTCCATTGAGCTTAAAAGTCACCTTAAGATCTGTGAGTTACCATTCTTTTGATTTTCCTTGTTGGACATAGATTCCTTCTCTCAGACACTGACTTGGTTGTAATTACTAATTTCAGATTCGTGAAGGCAGATTCCAGACTCTTGGTCAATGTTTAACTCAAGAATACCGTATATTTCTTCATGGAATCTCTGGAGAAGTTTCCAAAGGCTTCAATGAGGCATGCGAATTTTGGAAATCCACTGCAATTGTATGATTGAATCTTTTGGTCTTTTTCTTCTCTCCTTATTGTCAGATGATTGTACTCTTTGCCATCTGTGGGGTGCGAAGATATAGTTTATGTTCTGATTGATAGTACTCTTTGCCATCTGTAGGCTGTTCGGGAACGGTTTAGAGGTAACATTTAGTCCCAATTTTTCCGACCTTACACATTTTCTCTATTTACATTACAGAAATTATGGTGGGTTTTTTCAAACATTATGTAGTGGGATCCTCCAAGTTTAGAAGAAGTAACCAAGGAGATGGTCGACTTTTGTGTCTCGGCGGGCTGCTCTGACGCTCGTCGTCGTAGCCAACCTCTCTGCTCCCGCCGTCTCGCTGGGCTTGCCTCGCTGCAAGGCGTGGTTCGTCCAATCCATCCCCACTAACATGCCCCTCCTCCGCCATGTTTCCGGCGTCCTCTCCACTGATGGGCGCCCCACTCTTCCGCAAGGATGCGTTTAACTAAGTGACGCGCTGCAGTTTGATTTTAGAAAGCATGATTGGAGGAACAGAGTAGGATGCGTTTAACTAAGTAACCCGCTGCAGTTTGGTTTTAGAAAGCATGATTGGAGGAACAGAGTAGGAGAGATTGAGATTGGTGTTAAAAATTGGACATTGATAAGACTATGTTTATCGCAAAAATGTCTCTTGCATACTTCCAAAAATGAATCAATGAAAATATATTTTCATTATTTATGAAGATGTTTAGACATAAAATATAATCAATGATAAAAATATTTTTCATTGACTAATTACTTTTAAGTCATACAAGCAATTATTTATAAATAAATATTTTCCAAATCATTCATTTTCTGCCAAATAAATGAAACCTGAATGTATTAGTTGCTGTATGGGGAGACAAATGGTTTAGCTAATGTATCGCAGTGGTTGGCGGGAAACTTGACAAAGAAGCTGGACATCATAGCGCAGTATTGGCAGCTGAATGCTCGTCCTGATGATCCTCGCTCTGGCAATTATGGTTACTCTCAGTTTGATATGCTCAGATTTGGGGCCGATTTGGGTCAAAGTGTTTCCAAACCCATTGAAGATGCCGCTAATTGGAATGTCACTATCAGGTAATTGCAGACGGTGCTTGCTTATGCCCTTCCGTATGCTGATTTGCATGTGTACAGCTGCTTTGGTAGCAAGTGGAGCTTTGTGTTTGGGTATTTCGCAAAATGGGCGATCGAGGCTACCTTTTATTTTATATCTGGTAGCTTTCGTAGTTTTGTCACTCGTGATCTTTAACCAAACTCTCTATTAACATGTCAAAAAGTTTCCGAAGTACGTGTTACGTAATTTGCTTAATGTGTTCTCCTGAGTAAAATCCCGACAATGGTCTATCTTGGAGAACCGCCCGAATTCTAAGTGATGCAATTATATTTGACTTTGAGATAGTAAAAGGCCCTCCATTGGAGAGAACCCTGCTCCTCCAAAAGCTCCAAGGGAGCCTCAGGAAGGATATTAGTCTGACAGATGAAGATATTGAACGACTGTAGTGCCAGAATTACTTAGCAAAGCAGTGAGTAAATCATTACTTTCAAAGAAGTTTGAAGGCCGATATTAAGTTATGTAGGAAGTAGAGCAAGCAATATGTCTATGCTGCATAA
This sequence comes from Eucalyptus shirleyi, assembly GCA_017140165.1. NCBI lineage: Eukaryota > Viridiplantae > Streptophyta > Magnoliopsida > Myrtales > Myrtaceae > Eucalyptus > Eucalyptus shirleyi. The sequence continues at coordinate 47,686,026 of CM029448.1, forward strand.
TCTCGGACTCATCTTCTTTGAGGCTTATGTTTTAATATTTACCATGTCTATTATAGATTTTCTCATTTACTTCTTGCAAACATTAGCCCTCCTCACCATCGGCTGTGGTGGCTCCGCTGGGTAGGCTTCAGGTTTCCACGTTGGAGGTCTGGAGTTCGAAGCCCCTTCAATGCAAGTTGAAGGAAGGCTGGTGGATTGCTGCGTGGCGTCTTAAGTGGGTTGCTAGGGGTGGTGGGTCCTCCCGCTTACGCAGCCCCCTAGGTTTACTCCTCCAGCCCCCTAGGTTTACTCCTCCGGTTGCCGGCCGTGCGGGGGGTTCCTGGGTCACCAAAAAAAAAAAAAAAAAAACATTAGCCCTCCTCTGAAAGATATCACTCTTCACCAGGCTTTTACAGCACTTAGGAGTGTATCCTGACTATGATAAAGAGCCAAATGACCTTCCTTCAGGAAGGAAAAACGTCAAGTCTGTTACTCTGTCATTTGCCAAATGGTGGGGTTCAGGCATAGTTCATGCGAAAGTGTGGATATCAAATAATCGAGATGTCTATATTAGATATGCAAACAATGATGGGAAGTCCCTTTCTTGGGAATATAGTATAGCCTTTTCTCCATTTATTATTGGTGAGGATATCGATCCGACTGTGGCTAAATAAATTTTGACTGAACAAAAAAAGAGGTGGGGGTTCTCAGCTATAAGCATCCCATTCTTGTTGGCAAGTAAGATTGTAGAAGATTCTGCCACATTTACATTATTTTAAGACATATCGCCTATTTCTCATCTCTTCAATCTATATAGATTTGTTTGTGTATGAACCATATAGAAGAATTATAATGTTCAAATCTTTACAGGGGAAGGAACTTGGAATATACCTAGTTAATTGTCCCAAAATAGCAAAGGAGGTTGAAACCTACAACGACAACCTGTGGAAACTTTCCTCTCTCAATGCTTCAGCTTACACAAAGAATGTCTCGGATCAACAATGGCAGATCACCAAAAAAGTTCCCCGTTGGTTGCATTTCCTTGAATGTGAAGAGCAACGCAAGTATGACTGAAACATCCATATTGCACTTTTTCTTGTGCCTATTTTGCCTGCATAATTTAAGATTTTGTGAATCATTATGCTGTTCTTTATTTTCCCCCAGACATTTTGTTGTGTTGTTCATTTTCTTTGTTTCTTTGGGGGATAGAAAAGTCCATTTTCATTTCATAAAGCTTGTCTCTGCTCCATGGGATTTTCTGTTGTTTCACTTTTAGTCAGGGAATATCCTTTTTTGGTCTTCCAACCATCAGATTAACTCCAGGCTCAGGTCTGGAACTCCTAAGGTTATGCTGATAGACAAGTGATTCTGTTGTTTGTTAAGATTGTTTTTGGTGCTGCAGCTTAGAGATTATGATGGATTTTGGATTTTCATCTTTGTCAGAGTTCTTTCCAAATGGTTATTATGACAACAAAAACAAACCAAGCCTTATGCCACTAGGTCGGATCAGCTATAAATGTTTGCCAAATGTATCTTAAAAACTTTTTCCTAGCGTTTACTACTTACTTTTCAGTTTGTTTTCTCCCAGATAATTGAATGATATGAGCAAAGAGAAAGCAGAACAATTCTTATGTATGGTAAATAGCTTTTAAAAGAAGAAAAGTAGAGATATGCGGGTTGAGAGTAAGAGATTGGATTTCATTTTCACATTGTTCATTTTGGAAATGCTGTTCTATGGGACTGATGAGTAAGCAGAAATTCTCCAGTGCACGGTACATGGCCTTTAAAAGACGAAAGGAGTTTCTAAAACAAGAGACAAGGACAGGATTTGCTCTCTTGAGGACTTCCAGTTGGATGCCTGTCTATAACTGGATGGACATGGTTGACTCTAGTTTGGCAACTCCGATGCTTAGACTTGATCACAGGCTTCTGTCAAAAAGTTATTCTTAAATTTGAAATCAACAGCTTATTCTTGGTCTGATATTAGCCTATGATGTGATGTTGTGACCATTCAATCAGTTTGGTGCTCAACTGAATAATTTTGCGCTTGATTTGATTTGTAATGATCTGGTGAAGGTTGATGTTAAAATTTTCCGGGTCCACTTATTGTTATGAGCAAATATATCATGGCAAGTCGCCTCTTCCTCGATCTGTGGAGGTTCCTCATGTAGCAGGCATCCAGTCCTGCCACATCCTCACATGTTTCGTCTTCCATGAGATACTCCTGGACGTAATCATATATCTTCACGATCTCAACTTACCTGTCTTTCTTTTGCTCCTTGGGACGTAACTTGTCCAAAACCTATCTATTTAACATTTTACATTTTGTCTTAATATACAAAGTAAGAAATGCCTTTGGACATCATCAAAATATTAGCCATTACAGGTTAGACTTGTTTCATCCTATAATTGTTTGTTGAATCAAAAGATAAAGAATGAATGGTTGCATTTTAAGTTAAATTTATTAAGTTTGTTGATTTGCGATATCACAGTTCTGGTGTCTATGTGCTCGATTAGAATTTGGCTAATTGACCCAGTTTAGTTGTCTATTGTCTTCTATCTGATATCTTAGCAAGTAAACTTTTTCAAGTGGATGAAAGGGTGCTCAAATTTTTATTGTGATTGAATCACTTTGTGATTGCTCTGCTGATCCTTCTGAAGGATCCCCTCATTTTCATCTTTCAAGCTTCTATCTTTAACGGACAATATACTGCCATTGCAGCTGTCATTTGGCAAGTACCAGGCTGATGAACAGACATGGATTGACGCAATAAAATCAGTTGGAAGTGGAGGCACTGTTAGGATCAGCACGATGGATTGGCTTGGTCAATCACAATAAGCTGAGCAAACTGTTTATTGGTCATCCATTTCTTCTGCTGTGTCAGAGGTATGCTCCTTTCTTGCAATAGTCGCTGCCCTTGTTTGTACTCGTAAATCCAAATCATCTGATACAAGTCAATTTGATGTTCATTTAGAATAATTTCAGTCTTGCATCTACCAGATTCCATTTTCTTTTATGGAGATGGACTGTGACTTGCATGAACATTCAAAGATTGAACCTACGAAGCATTTAGTGGCACCACAAATACTGAAGTTTGATGGCTGTCGTTGGCTTCTTATTTTTGAGTTAACTCGTGTGCTTGGAACGGAAAAATGACAATGCTTTCAGCTTTTTGTAAGCAGTGGTATTTTCCTGCTATCACCATACGCCACTTTGGTATTGAAATGATTGAAGGAAAATGTGTAAAGCTTTTGCTATGATGAACTGCTTAATGACCAAACGGGTTAATCACACAGGCTATTTTTTATTTATCTCTAATGGCCAACTTTATTTCCTCCCATATATAGTTACTGGGAACATATTTTCTGAGGTAACAAATAATTTTTTGGTTGTCTTTTCCAAGCATGCCAAAGTGAAGATATCGGTAGCACATCGGGCGCATTTCATAAACAGCACTGACGTTTACCTAAAGTCTCTCCTCTATTTTAATGTTCTCTGCTCCTCTTCGAAATACAATAATTGTTCTGGCAAATTCGAGATCAAGCACTACATGGTGCCGGGTTTTAACGCGACTGGAGCTATGATCAGCAATGGGACCAGCACTGGGAATAAGTATCCTGGTTACACCCGGGTCAACCATGGGAAGCATACGGTTAGCGATGTGAGAGCGCTCATCGGAACAAGCAACCTCCGGGACTATTTCTATGCTACTGTCAATATCGGCTTTTGGACGGATGACCTAGACATAGTTTCGCAACTTCAAGAACTCTTCGATGCTGATTGGGATTCACCATATGCTGTTCCTATGGGAGAGTTTGAGGAAGGGCACTCGTTTTCGAGCTCACTAGTGCCTACAGACGAGGTACGGATCGGCTACGGTTAACACGGAAAGGAGCACGACGACAATCAAATGAAGTCTTGTGACACGAAGGTAACGCCAATAGAGTTGCGCCACATCTTGAGAGTTGAGACGAGGACATTGTTTGGACTTAATTTGACCAGAATGATTTTTTTTTTTTTTTTTTGGTAAAGGACCAGAATGATTTGTTTGTCTTATTTACCAGAATGATTTTTTTTTTTTTTTTTTTTACCGTAAACCCGAAAGCGAGGGTAAATGCGACACTAGCGGAGGACCCACCAAATCGCACTTAAGATCTTTACACTGTGCAAAAATCATGGAAGCACTTATCCAACTAGGCCACCGCAGGCAATAGTCCAGAATGACTTGTTTGTAAATAAGCAATGCAATAAAGCATTCCTTTACACTATAATCTCAAGCCAAAACTATTGGTATCTCCTCCTTGGTGATTACAATTAAAAAGAAAAAGAAAAAAAGAAACGGCTTCATTGCTTTTGTATGCAATTTATTAAGAGAGCTTTCTTGAAGCTACACCGAAACCATCAACACGCGATGAAAGCGTGTACAACTTAGAAAGACATAAAGTTGACACGAGCTGAACATGAAATGCTTGAAGACAAGCATGAATCTGCAGGAAAAATCGTATGGAAAAAATTAAGTCAACGACACAAAATTTGGTCACTAGATTAAAAAAATTTAGGGAGGAGATATTGCAAGAGCTTGAAAAATTGGGAGGGTCAAGTTGAATTTGGGTTGAGTTGAAAATGAAATGACTTTCAACTCGATTCAAATTGACTTAATTTATATCGACATATTCATATGCAATACAAATTTAGTGATCACTACATATATTACCATATATTGTTAAAATACTTTCACATTTAACTCAATATAAGAAAACTCATATCCAAACTCAGGTGAGAGCGTTGAATAAGCGAGTGCGAGAATGAGGGTCAAGTTGGAGGAGTTATTGCAAGAGCTTGAAAAATTGGGAGGGTCAAGTTGGATTTGGGTTGAGTTGAAAATGAAATGACTTTCAACTTGATTCAAATTGACTTAATTTATATTGACATATCCCTATGCAATACAAACTTAGTGATCAATACCTATACTACCCAAATTGCTAAAATACTTTCACATTTAACTCAATATAAGAAAACTTATATCCAAACTCAGGTGAGAGCGTTGAATAAGCGAGTGCGAGAGTGAGGGTGAGATAGAGTGCTAGAGGTAGACTGGATCTAAGTTGTGAAACCATTTAATATCTATATTATTTTTGGGTTTATTATTTTAAAATCTATTTATAATCTATTTATTGAATATGACTAACTAATATAACAATTCAACCCATTAAACATGAGGTAAAAAATGGATTTATCTATTTGGTAGGCCTTATGGTCCAGATCTTAGACTGGATCAGAACGGTCCATATAAGCCCAGATGACAAAAGCCCAATCTGAGTTTTCTCGTACAATTACGACACAGACGATAACCGAATGGCCCCTCGATCTTTGCTCCAGCCGCCCGCTTCTCATTTTGAGGGGTAGGCGGCTGGATCGATTCGTATATGTTTGTGGCGTCAGGTTTTAGTGGATGGAAGAGCCAACTCAAGAGCTGCGATACTCAATAGGCCATCCGCTCTTAATTCTCTCACTACCTCAATGGTTTGGTTCTTCCCCTCTCTCCAGCTCGAAATAATTCCTCACCGACCCTCACCGACCCCAATCAGAACAGAAAACCGTTTCATTTTTCGTGTTTCTTGGTGCCCGGTTCCGTTATCTTTTCTAGAATAATTAAAGCTTGAAATTTTATGCTGATATTTTCTACAGGTGGACAGGCTAAAGAGACTCTATGAATCGTGGGAAAAGAATCCAAACATTGGGTTTGTGTTGATGAAGGTACTGCCACTACATGCTCTCATACAAGAGCTGGTGGTTTCAAATAGAAGGAGAAATGGATTCACATTTCAGGCATTCCTCTTATTATTGTCAGGGTTCACAATCTTTGAATTCACATCAACTTTTTTCCCCTGATCTGAAAGGTAGTGGCAAAGCTTTCTGCTCAGGGGGAGATGTCGTTACCCTTTATCATTTGCTCACTCAAGGTCGGACGGTGATGAATCCTTTCATTTATTTGGCTTTCAACATTTTTTTCTCTGATAGTTTTTATGTCCTTTTTCTTTGCTTTATATATGAATAGTTATTAGAAGTAGAAGTAAAGGATTGGTTCAAGGGCAAGAATATCATAAACGTGACGATGTTGGGGTGTTAAATATCAACATGCGAAGGTAATTTTTATAACTGGAGACGATACCCATTGGTGGATTTGTGGCTGTAGAAGAAAGGTCGGATTAGGAACTAGTGTGTTTGAGTGAAACTAAATATTGAATCAGGTGGGATATGATAAATAAATTAAGGTGGAAGGTGTGAAATAATGGCGCTCAAGTGCTCTTCAAAGAACACGCAACTTTGCTATCAATTATGATCTTTTGGTTCTTTTACTTTTCTTTCCTAATTGTTGTTTCTAATCAAATAGTCAACATAATTGCAGGGAACATTGAGGACTGCAAATTTTTTTTTGGTACTTTATATAAGTTTGTTTACCTGCCAGGAACATATTTGAAACCACATGTAAGTACCTCCTTTTGAAGTTTATAAACTGTTAGCTCTTTTGAGACGTAGAATCAGTCTACTGTGTAAGGGATAATTTCAGGGCTTGGATTTTCCCCTGAATTTCTCTTGTTTTGTGTAATGACCTTTTGACACAATATATTATTGGCTAGACGTCATAGAGTAGGATATTATTTCTCCTGGCTGGATGAGAAACAGAACTTTCACCCTAGATTCCTATTATTCTGATAAATTATGTAGTTGACACTATAAAAATCTCATCTTATAGTTTTTGAATTGATGCTTCAAAATTTGTGAGTAAGTGGTTGGAGTATGCTTAAGAGTTAGTTTTCTTGTCAAAAATAGAAAACTTTAATATCACAGCTTGCGGTATTTCTGGATTTCACTGATATGGAGATTGTTAATATCCCTGCAAACTACAAACTCCGTACACATGCTGATATAGGTTACTCTTGCCTTACCGATTGCTAAAATTGGCAATCTGAAAAATAATCGGTTCACTAGACAATTAGAAAGCATTTACACAAACTTTTGAAATCTTGGAAATAACTTGGATGAATGATTGTAGTAAAAACATTAAATTAAATTTTGCGCTAAACTCGCAATCACACTACAAAAACTAGCAAAAGAAACTTTATGTGTTACAAAGTGAGTGATGGTGGATGAATCCTTGGAGCTCTATGATGATCCAAATTATTGAAATTATTCAACCTACTAGTTGGATATCATGCTTCTTGACATGTGATCTACTCCATTTCACTTGGGTACCATTTTCCATAGCATAAGCAATCTAGGTCACTAAGGTGGATATACTTTGGTACAGATGAATCTGAAGTAGACGAGGTACCTCCGCATTGGGGGCATGATCAGTAAAACTATCTTTGACTAATGATCTACATTACCATGGTCTTTATGTGTAAGGTGATTCATGGTGAGATGAGAGGAGAAAGTAAGTCCTTGCGATTCTTGATATGATTCTTCTTGGAGCAAAAGTAAGTCCTTTCGATGTTTAGCCCTTGTCTACTTATTACTTTATGCTTAATTAAGAAAGAAGAACAATTAAAAATCATTTACATTTTCCCTGTTTGTTCCTTGAGTCTAATGTAAAGTGAGTGACATTTACTACAACTGGCTTGTAGTAGTCATCTTGTAGGTACAGTTTTTTCCCTGTCAAGCAGGATTCCATTTCTGAAATTGATTGCATGATGTACTCCATGTTGCTTTCATTATTTATAATTTGGCATTTAAAATTCTATCAAAGTGTTTGGTTACTTGACATCAGCTTGTTGACCAATTTTCACGGTAAAATCTGCAAGCAATAACTATTTAGTAGGTGTAATATTCAATTTCTGGGATTTAACTTTAGTCAATCAAAGTTGTTTGAATGTCTCAGCACTTGTGTTAGTTTCAACTTATGAGTCAGTCATCTTTATTTACTACACTCTTGGGCAGCTGGCTATCTTGGATGGTGTCACTATGGCAGGCGAAGCTGGGATTTCTCTCCCTGGAATGTTTCGATTAGCGACTGATAAAACTGCATGTGACTTTTCCTAAATACTGATATAGATGTTAACTGCTTTCATATAAGTGCTCGCTGGGTTGTGTTTATTCAACTTCCTTTGCTAACTTATTTCTTATCTTAATGTAAAGTGAGGTTCAACGCCATTGGCTGTCAATATACGTGAATTTGCCTCTGAGTTGGAACATAGTTTCTGGCAAAACCAGTGAGCTAAATTGTCATGGGATTGGTATTAACACAGATTTTTTATATGGGATAATGGTATGGGAGGTCCTTGAACCTTTTTAACTTGCATTTTCGTCCCTCAACTTATTATATTTTTTTGTGCAATCAAGTCCTTGAACTATATGTTTGCTTGTTCAAGTTAGCCCTTCCGTCAAACAGTTAGACTGGAATGCTGATATGCCCATCCACACCATCATTCTTCTTGAGCAAATCTCTGAGGTGGAATTAATATAATAAAAAAGGTGGGAGGGTGGCCTGCTGGTGGAGGCGGCATTGCCCAGCCATAGCCAGGGTCATGGTGACTGGGCACTTGCCGCCATTGCCTTTGAATGCCACATGCAATGGAGAGACCGAGCGAGTGTGTAAGAGAACATTGACCTTGTGTTTGCACAACACGGAATCTTCTAGAAAAGAGGAATCAAATAACTGGGTCCACAAACATGAAATGGCAAAATTCTTGAAAAGGAAGCCAGAACTAATGGCAACAATCAAACTTCATATAAGTCATCAACCCAAATCGAGGAAACTTAACAAAGCATCAACAAAAATAGCATAAAGGAATACAGAATTCTTTTCTTTTAGGTGGTCGATTCTGTTTGAGCCCACTATAGAAGAACAAGAATATGTGGCTACAATGACAACGAGCTCTCAAGCTGTGCACTCTGAATCATACACCACGAAAAAGGACAAAAAAAGTATTCTTGAATGCTCCAAATCATAAAGCATTTGCAATTTACTCAATCTTTGTGATCTACTTTTTGTTATTTATTGACAATGGTCTGGCAACAAGTGAATGATTTGAAAGCATGAAATTCTCAGTCCATCTTTCTCGGACCAGTTCAAATCCCAGCAGAACCACTGCAGATCTGACGTGAGGCTGTGACCCTCGCCTAGATCTGTTGTGAGGATTGTGGCCCTTGCCGCTGTGTGCTGAGGGATGGCCGAAGACCAGGACTGCTTTTCGTTCGTCTCTCTCTCTCTCTCTCTCTCTCTCTCTCTCTCTCTCTCTCTCTCTAAGTGGATACCTCTGTGATGGATGGGGGCTGCACCACGCCCAAGCTCCATGAGGGTCTGGCCACTGTGACCTGAGCCTGGGAGGTTCTGGCCACCCTTGCCGGTGGCTGTCGGTGCGTGACTGACCTCTATTTGCCAAAGCAAGCTGAAGATGGTTTTCCTTTTTTTTTTTTTTTTTCTTTTTTCAATTTTCTTTTGAAAACCACAACTTTATTTTTTTTATTTTTTTAACTGTGTAATAGCCACGTGGACCCTATGTAACTGCATAGATGCCAAGGTGGCATGTTATAGCCTTGTAACATCCACTTCACCATTTTTGTTTAGTTTTTTAATGGGAGGGACCAACTTGAACAAACAAACAAACATATAATGCTCCTGGTTTCATTTTTCTGCAGCAATTCCACAAAGTAAATTCTTGAGCTAATGCTTTCAATTGCAGGTTTTTTCCCATCCAGAGGTTCAAATAGGATTTCATCCAGATGCAGGAGCTTCCTTCCATCTTTCCCGTCTACCTGGCTATCTAGGTACATTGTCTATGCAAATAAGAGGGAGGTCTTGGCTAAACTGTGTAATGAAATGAGGACATCATTCACCAAATTAAAAATAGGTCAGAAGGGTCAGATAATATTAGGCCTCAAAGTGTTCTATTGGTTTCTGTAAACTGGAAGTCCTTTGAAAATTTAATCTTCACTGCATGTTTGAATGTTTTACTGTATCCATTATTTCCCTTCTGGCATGCAGAAATGTTGAAGACCATCCAATGCATTGCACTAAAGGGAAGCCTTTGTTTGCCTAGTATACTTTATTATTGAAAACATGGAAAGATCCTACAGTCTTTGCATTGTCCTTATGCTTGTAATGAAAAGCTCATATAGTTTCCACAGTATTCTCTTTGCACGGTTTAGTACTATTCCTCTTTGAATACCAAGTTATCAATAACTAGTGTTAGGATACTGTCTTAGAATGTGGCATTCTTCTTCCAGGGGAACACCTGGCTCTCACAGGGGATAAGCTTAATTGTGTTGAAATGCTTGCCTGCCGCTTGGCTACTCACTATTCACTAAATGCGGTTTGTTGTCAATGCACCTTTGACTGCTGCTTCAGTGTTTTTACACTCCGTGCCTTGGTAATCTCCTCTGAGTTATGACTAATGACCTTGACAGAGATTGGCTTTGATTGAAGAGCGTCTTGGTAGACTGACTACTGATGATCCATCTGTTATAGAGACATCCCTTTCACAATATGGTGATCTTGTTTATCCCGATAGAAGAAGTATCGTTCATAAGTAATGTTCAACTTTAGTCTACAGCTTCTGGGTTCTTTATGGCGTGATTTTTTACTTTATCCTCCTTTGTTGGAATGACAGTTTGTTTTTTGGATCTATATGGTATAACTTTACGTTATACGCTTGTCTGGGAGAACAGACTAGAGAAGTTTGTAATGTAGCTAATAAATGATGTACATTGCAAGTAGATTGTGTTCTACCACACGCCCATAGCTTTCTTACTTTTTGGTGCTGTTCTATAAGGCAAATAGAGGTTTTATATGCTTAGAATTTTTGTACTAGCTATTTTCACACTTTATGAGGTTGATTCTTTTTCATCCAAACCCGAGTAGAACTATGAATCAGTCATTCTAAACACTTAAATCTACATAATAAGTTATTAGTTATGACATGTTAGTTGTTGTGCATATTAGAACTGTGCAAGGAACCAATTAAATATTCCACATAGCATAGTGATTGCTGCTTTTATGGAAAAAAGGTTTCTTCCTTCTCTGTGCAAGTATATTTCTTCTCACCTTTATTAAAGAATGAACCTGCACTTTTTGTTATGCTTACTGCCATGAAGTCTCTTGTTTTCTTATCTCAGTTTTATTTGTTGCAGCTATTGAAGTGTGTATCCAATAATTTTTCAAATGGAGTATTTTTGTCTTGTTCACTGACTTAGGACTGAAGTGATTGATAAATGCTTTAGCCATGACACAGTCGAGGAAATTATTCATGCACCGGTAAGTTGGATGAGAGACCCTTAAAAGGACTCTCTTATATTTATCGTTGGAAAGTCCACAATGCTTGACATCGTACTGGTTTCTGAGATGGTATGACTGATGTTTTATTTTGCCAGATGACATGATGGTAGAATTGGGACTAAATAACTGAGAAATGCAATGAGTCAGCATAGTTAATATCCTAGATGTTCTGTTCTTACCATCTTATTAAATTGGTGTTGCTTAGGAAATTGAAGCAGCTGACTCTTATGATGAATGGTGTGCAATGACTCTCAAGAAACTACGGGATGCTTCTCCACTGAGCTTAAAAGTCACCTTAAGATCCGTGAGTTAGCATTCTTTTGGTTTTATTTGTTGGACAGAGATTCCTTCTCTTAGACATTGACCTTGTTATAATTATTACTTCTAGATTCGTGAAGGCAGATTCCAGACTCTTGATCAATGTCTAATTTGGGAATTCCGAATATCCCTTCATGGAATCTCTGGAGAAGTTTCCAAAGACTTCTGTTAGGTATGCAAATCTTGGACATCCACAGCAATTGTATGATTGAATCCTGTCGTTTTTTTTCTTCTCTCCTTGCTGTCACATGATTGTACTCTTTGCTATCTGTGGGGTTGCAAAGATAGCTTATGTTCTCATTAATAGTGCTTTTTGCCATCTGTAGGGTGTCCGCGCACAATTAGTGGATAAGGACTTTGCTCCAAAGGTGAAATTCAGTCTCAATTTTTCCAACCTTACACATTTTCTCAACTTCAATGACTGAAATCATGGCGGGTTTATCAAATAATGTGCAGTGGGATCCTCCAAGTTTGGAAGAAGTAACCAAAGAGATGGTCGACTTTTATGTCTCTCCACTTATATTTGAGCCTGAGCTAGAACTACCCACCGCCTCGCGAGAACCCTCTGTATGACAGACGTATGAATGCAGATGAATTTTTTCAGCAACTTCAGTTTTGTTGGTTGGGTATTAAACTGTATGATTTAATTTTATCGTGCATACCCTTGACAGTTTAAGATCTGTCAATCATGTTTTTCTTGTATGTTAAAATCTTTCTCCCAAAAATTCCACACAGACATAGCACCAGCACAATGAGATAAACAGCTCCATCTTAATCACCAGCTCTCTCTCTCTCTCTCTCTCTCTCTCTCTCTCTGTGTTTTATCGGTTATTTGTTTATGCACTGCTAGAGCATATATCAATGTTGCTGGGATTGTTTGAAATTACAAACCACGCTACTATTTCGCTGCTTTAATTAAAGCTGGTGCAGAGAAAATTTTACATAGTTTTCGAAGATCTACATAGTTGGTAGAGGGAAACTCTTTCAAATTAGTCTTGTAAATAAGTCTCAATTTCCTTGTGGAAAAGATTTCAAACCTGTACAGAATCCTATATATTTGGTGGGGGTAGATACGTCCGAACCTGCAAAGTTAGGCTAGAATTAATATGTTGAATGCACTTTTATCTGTATGACATGATCGGTGGTTACGATTATAACCACAGTGATTTCGCAAGAGTTTAAATTTTCCTATTTTGGCCACGTTTCAAGTGGGAATAAGCTAAGAGAAAGCTTTGATGTCAGGGTCCTTACAACTCATGGACACTAGTGAAATCCTTTCTCTGGGCTTGCTTCGCTACGACCGAGCAATTCACGAGCGCTTTAGCAGATATTGAAGAACTAACAGATTATCGACTTTGGAGAACAATTAACAAAGAAAAGTGCACACTTGATGATGAAAAATGACTTGTGTACAAAATGAGTGAAGTTTGTTATGTAGGAAGTGCATGCAGCTTTTATTAAATCTCGGGTAATGAATGTCGACAAAGATAACTGCTAACCAGCCACCTAATCATTGGATGGAAATGTATATCAGTGCCAATCAGTTGCCTTTTGGTGCGTTGGTTGGTTTATCACATGCCGTCAAAGGTTGAAGAAACTGTCACACACAAGCCAAATATTGAAAAAAACTTTGTTAGTCGAACTATATGAAAATCAATTTGTACTTCACTTGGAGAAAGACTTACCTCGGACAAATGGTTAATGAATCCCCAACGCAGAAGATTCCCATGCAACATGGGTACTTGTTCCTGGAAAAATTGTCACTTGACTGTAGTTGCTTTTAAGTTTGATCAAGAGGAGTCTGAAAGTTATCTTTCAAAGCCATCACTTAGTTCTTCAATTAACCAAACTGAGGAGACTTAACTTGGTCTTTCCATCTCCACGGATTCCGAATTGTCCTTTACATGCTTCCTCTGTTATGAACTTCAAAAAATTTCAGCTTTGAAGTCAAGTAAAGTCACGGTTGCAGACACATTCCAATATGCTCACTAAGCATGTCTTGAAACTATCGGAAAATGTTCTTAGTCGAGCAAGTTTGTCAAGACCTGCAAGAATAGGTTGTGATTAAGTTCAATATATACTTCTTCAATCCGTGTGACATGAGAACAACATATTGGAACATAGACAATAGTGGTGAAATACTTTGAGGCTTTGAGTCTGGCTCCCTCGTCCGATTTTGATTTCCAGGCAGAGTCCCCTCTCTGCCATCGTAAATGGGAGACTCTTCGTTAATTTCATGATCCCGAGAACCAGATGGAAGGAACTGAAGCTGAAGCCCGGTAGACGATAAAGGTGGATTACTTAGAGGGTTCGAGTCTTGGTCCCCCGTCTGATTTTGATTTCCAGGTGGAGTCCCTTCTCTGACATCGTCCATGGGAGGCTCTTCGTTAATTTCACGATCCCGAGATCTTGCAGATGGATGGAATTGAAGCTGAAGCTCGGTGGACGATAATGGTGATATACTTGAAGGATTCGAGTCTTGCTGCCTCATCTTATTTTGATTTCCAGGCAGAGTCCCTTCTTTGACATTGTCAATTGGAGGCTCTTTGTTAATGTCATGATCCTGAGAACTTGCAAATGGATGGAACTGAAGCTGAAGGTGTTGGGGTTTCATGAATCATGTATAAGAAAATTAACGAAATAAACGCAGCGGAAACAAAAATATATTTCACACATGATTCTCCTTAGGCGTTGTTCGTGCATTTTAATCAAAAATCTAAACATAAAAGGGAGTTAAACGAAATACCTCTCGAAGCGCGCTTTGAAACAAGTCGGTTCGGATGTTCTGCAATACGAGTCCCACAAGCGTTGGACCTCTAGTTCAGACACACCAACAACGAATGTCGAACGGAAGAGAGAACCTTCGGATATCCACCACTTCGATCGTGCTAGCAATCACGTGGAAAGAATCCGTCGTATTCTTGGTGTATAGTAGTCACGGCCCGAACGAGAGAATTGTTTCTCTTATCTTGCGTTTCAAAAGACACAAGAACACGCATACAATTTGCTCTCTGTTTTCAGCAAAACATTTTTGTCTCTAAAACACAAAATGCACACCCACCTTTTCTCTGTCTTTCAACAACCACTTTTTCTCTCATCCTCAATTACTTTTTATATTAAAAAATGACCAGCAACGGTTGCTGATCAATGGACGATCAGCAACGGTTGATGATCGTCCATAGTGGACGATCGTGCATGAGCAACCGCTCATGCACGAACGTGGCATGATGGTCAGCGGTTGCTGACCATCCATGCTTCGTGCATAATGGTCAGCAACCGCTAACCATTATGCTTTCGTGCATGTGCACGAATTCGTGCACATGCATGAACCTTTAATTTTTTTTTAATTAGTTAATTAATTTTAGGGCATACTTCTAACAATCTCCCACTTGCACTAAAGCCAACTTGTTTGGTATGTTAACATATATTCACTTTGGGCATGCGTGTGCATCATATGCAAGTAGGCTCGTGACTATAATACAAATTAAATTAAATCTCATTTAATTTAATTTCAAATCGACTCAATTCGATTGCAGTAATTGCAAACATATTTGCAATAATATTTCTCTCTTGTTCCACGTCATCCTAGTTGTTTATGGTGTGTGACATCCCTAGGTTCATCACTAAGCTGGTAGTAAGACTTGTACTAACACATTAGTACTTCCAAAAGAATTAATTGTCCCGATTAATCTTTTAGGTCCTACAAGCCACGATTGACATCTAGCAATATGTCATGGCTACCCAGATAGTGTGAATACTTTAAGAACATAATGAACCTGTCAGCTTTGGCTACAGTGTAATTCAATCCCTCTATCTTACTATGTCCCGATCAAACAAAGACCATGGAATATTTGTCAAGTCATTAATTCGATCATATGCACAAATCTAATTGACATGCATTTTATTCGAGACATAAACAATTTATTCTCGGTTACAACCCCGGCCGAGGATTTCAATGCAGTGTCACAATTAGATCGCATAGGACATCATTATCATACCTTGCATATAACAAGGAGACAGATTCCATATTGCGCACACATGTAACTTCGTATATGAACAAACTATGACCATCAAGTATAAAGACGGATCGACGACTCGGCATTATGTGCACCCGTGAACCATAGTTGTTCGATACACAAGTTAACACTGTGCCTCAGGTCTAAGGATTATTTACACAAGACCAAAGCATGAACAATTAGACATTGACCACGCTAAAAGCTTTCATGTCGCTAATCATTCCATATGCGTCACGTTCGGTGAACTTGTCTAATACAAACACCTGTGTTCTAACTCAGGCATCATAATACCCAATGACATGTGACTCATCATTCCCTTAAGTATCCAATACTTAATGGCGAAGTTAAGAACACACTGGTCTCAACAGGATTATTAATATCCACTTAATAATCCATCGACCGGGAACAATTTAAAGATTCAGTCTAACTATGAACCCGTCACATATATTATTGACGTCTCAAGAATAGGTCTAGTTGCAACTGATCTTATGGAATCATTCATCAATATAAAATAATTGGACAAATGAATGAATACGTCATTGCCATTAATTAAATAATAATAATGAAAGTACAACTGAAATCCCTAATATGTAACTATTACATAGCAACTTTAGGGCATACATCTAACAATTTTTCACTTGCACTAAAGCCAACTTGTCTGGTACCTCAAACCCATTTTGTCAATATGTCTTTCAAAAGAAGACTGAGGTAAGGCCTTAGTGAAGGGATCTGCCACGTTTTCTGCTGAGGTAATTTTCTGCAAGGCGATATCACCTCTCCCAACAATTTCTCTGATGAGATGGAAGCGTCTCTCAATATGCTTGGACTTCTGGTGAGACCTCGGTTCCTTAGCTTGAGCAATCGCTCCATTGTTGTCACAGAACAATGTGATCGGTTGCTCAATTGAAGGAACGACTCCAAGTTCAGAAATAAATTTCTTCATCCAAGCGGCTTCCTTTGCTGCTTCAGAAGCAGCTACATACTCTGCCTCAGTGGTGGAATCGGTAGTTATGCTTTGTTTGGAACTTTTCCAACTAACTGCACCACCATTGAATGTGAAGACAAACCCAGACGTAGACTTATAATCATTAGGATCCGATTGAAAATCGGAATCGGTATAAGCTACAACTTTAAATTCTCCTTCTCCATATATCAAGAATAAATCTTTAGTCCTTCGCAAGTACTTAAGAATATTCTTGATTGCTATCAAAGTGCTCTTCTCCTGGATCAGACTGATATATGCTAGTAATACTTACAGCATGCGCAATATCAGGTCTAGTACATAGCATAGCATACATTATGCTTCCAATAGCGGATGCATATGGTATCTTTGCCATCCGCTCTCTTTCTTCAGGAGTGTTGGGACACATCTCCTTAGAAAGACGGATCCCTTGCCTAAAATGCAATAATCCTCTCTTGGAACATTGCATGTTAAACCGTGTTAACACTTTGTCTATGTACGTAGATTGTGAGAGGCCAATCAATCGTCTTGATCTATCTCTATAGATCTTGATACCTAAAATGTAGGTTGCCTCTCCTAAATCTTTCATGGAGAATTTCTGTGACAAGAATAGTTTTATCAATGATATCATTGGTACATCATTTCCAATCAAAAGTATATCATCGACATACAAAACCAGAAATGCAATTGCACTCCCACGATCTTCTTATATACACAAGGTTCATCCGGATTTTTGATGAAACCAAACGATTTGACTACCTCATCAAAACGGATGTTCCAACTTCTCGGAGGCTTGTTTGAGTCCATAAATGGATCTCTTAAGCTTACACACCTTCTGTTTTTCACTATTGGATTCAAAACCCGTGGCTGTTCCATATAGATGTCCTCATCGAGAAATCCATTTAGAAAAGCCGTTTTGACATCCATCGGAATATCTCATAATCAAGGTGTGCAGCTATAGCCAACATAATCCGAATGGATTTTAGCATGGCCACAGGTGAGAAAGTTTCGTCATAATCAATTCCTTCTTTTTGACGATATCCTTTCGCCACCAGCCGTGCTTTGTAAATTCCAATTTGACCTTCAACATTCATCTTCCTCTTGAAGATCTATTTACAGCCAATTGGTACAATACCATCAGGCAGGTCAGTCAAGGTCCATACCTTATTGGAATACATTGAGTCCATTTCGGATTTCATGGCTTCTAGCCATTTACCAGAATCGATGTCCAACATCGCCTCCTCATAGGTTTTAGGATCACTGGGTTGATCACTATCATTCACAATAAATAATGGTTCGATATGATCAACCGAATGTCTATAACGAGCAGGTGGGCGAGACGTTCTCGCACTTCTCCTAAGAGGTTGTGTATCAGAAGCTCCCACTGAATCAGAGATTGGTATCTGAACTCGGTTATTTGGTACTTCATTATTTTCTTCTTGTAAGACTATTTTCCGCCCAGCACCACTTTCTTGGATGAACTGATTCTCCAAGAAAGAAGCGTGTTTGCATACCAAAATTCTTTGGTCTGAATGAAAATAGAAATAATATCCAAGAGTTTCCTTTGGATATCCAATGAAGCGACCTTGTTCAGATCTTGCCTCCAATTTTTCCACTTTCAGCTTTTTCACAAAAGCTGGACAACCCCAAATCTTAATATGATTAAGACTAGGTTTCCTACTATGCCATATCTCATACGGCGTAGTTGGAACAGATTTGGACGGCACTCTATTCAGTATATATGCAGCAGTCTCAAGGGCATATCCCCAAAGGGATATTGGCAAATCGGTGCAACTCATCATAGATCGTACCATATCTAATAAAGTACGATTTCTTCGTTCAGATACACCATTATGTTCTGGAGTTCCAGGAGGTGTCCATTGTGATAAAATGCCATTCTCTTTAAGAAAGTCCAGGAATTCAGTACTAAGGTATTCACCTCCTCGATCTGATTGAAGAGCCTTAATACATTTTCCTGTTTGTTTCTCAACTTCAGCCTTGAATTCCTTGAACTTTTCAAAGGATTCAGATTTATACTTCATGAGGTATAAATAACCATACCGTGACTGATCATCAGTGAAGGTAATGAAGTAATTATAACCACCTCTAGCAGATTCATTAATTGGTCCACATACATCTATATGTATTAATCCTAATATGTCAGCAGCTCGCGCACTTTGTCCCACAAAAGGCGCTTTGGTCATTTTTCCTAGAAGACATGCCTCACAAGTCGAGTATGACTCAAAATTTGAAGGATCAATGTATCCATCATTACTCAACTTGTTAATTCTGTCTTCTCCAATATGACCTAATCGGAGATGCCAAACATACTTTTTATTTGGACCGTCTCTAGGGCGTTTATTAGTTATGGCATTTATATCAATTCTATTTTGCTTATTGACATTGGTAATCGCATTACCGGACATTGTAATGGTATAAAGATTGTTGGTTAATAAGCTAGAACCAATACATATTCTATTATGATAAATAGAACAAACATCATCAACAAAAGAAAATTCATAATTCTCTTTACCCAAACGAGGTACAGAGATGATGTTCCTAACAGCATTCTTATAATGCAAACAGTTCTTTAAAACCATTACATGTCCAGAAGGCAAACATAAACGAAAAGTCCCTATAGCTAATGCAGCAACTCTTGCTCCATTGGCAAACGTCAGGACAATCTCATTTCGCCCTAGCATCCTGCTTATTTCCAGATTCTGCAAAGACATACAAATATGTGAAGTTGCAGCAGAATCTAGAACCCATGAGCTGGATTCAGCACTAACCATAAAATTGGTTTCAATAAGCATAGACACCATACCTTCATAAGGTCGGTTCTTGGGCTTGACCTTCAAGCTCGCGAGGTACCTCTTACAGTTCCTCTTCCAGTGCCCTTTGACACCACAGTAATGACATTTCCCTTTATCAATCATGGGCTGTGGTTGCACAACAGGTTTGGCAGGCCTCTTCCATTTATTCTTCTTTAAAATGGTCTTACCCTTTGAAGAAGAAGCCTTAGCCATAGCCACTACATTTGGCCTCGTGTTATGCATTTCCTTCTCATAAACTACCAGCATGCTATGTAACTCCGCAAGAGTTTTATCCATCTTATGCATGTGGAAGTTTTGGACAAAACCGAGAGAAGGAATCGGGTAAAGATTGGAGGATCAAATCCACAGCTAACTCATTATCCATAACGAGATTCAGCCTAGCCAATTCTTCAATGTGCCAGATCATTTTCAAAGCATGATCATTAACAGATGATCCTTCAGCCATCCTCATACGGTACAATGCCTTAGATATCTCATATCTAGAGGTTCGACCATTCTCATCAAAGTATTCCTTTAAGTGCAAAATGATCGACCCAAAGATCTTCCATAGATTCATACTTCTTCTGTAATTCATTATTCATAGAAGCAAGCATATATGACCTAACTTTTAAGTCATCGTCACGCCACTTATCATAAGTGACACGCTCCTCTTGGGTCCCACCCTCAGGAAAGGAGGTTGGCATCTTTTCATCAAGCACATATCCAATTTTTTCTGAATTGAGAACAATTCTCAAATTCCTCACCCAATCAGTGAAATTGGGTCCAATCAAACAATTCTTGTCAAGTATAGAAGCGAGTGGGTTTGTGGTCACCATTTTCAGAGTAATAATATATCTGTTGCAGAAAATAAATTGTTAGCCGTTGTATCTTTCAAAGTAACTATTTCATTTTGGCCTTTAAATGAAATAGATCCTCCCACTAAATTTATATTCGAATCCCATACTCCTTAAGATGGGAAGCGGTAATCTTTGTTGGGTAAAGATTACTAGTGGGGATTGGAGTCCCACCAGTCCAAAATCCACCTCACCTAATAGTTATTGGTGTCTTATGAACTTAGTGAGTGAACCAGCTTGTTCAACGCATCATATGCGAGTCCCAATCATAACTTCGGCCTCTAAACCATGAAAGCCTCACCTAACAGTTATTGGCATCACGATCATAGTTAAGTCTAGCCCATCGTCTCATGCAAGTATTGAAAACACAAATGATTCCCTCACCTGACAGTTATTAGAAATCATTTGGCTCCAACCCCACAGCATCATATGCATAATGGAGTGGTCCAATATTATAAATGATAATTAACCCCTATGTATCCATAACCGGTTAGTTAACCACTATAATATTGGATCAAACCACGACGATGGAAGGCCACGAGTTCGAAACCCGTTTCGACTTAATATTCTTTGTAAGGAGATTTGGGTCGTTATTAACGGTCTCACTTTGCACATTAACCGGTTTAACATGCACGATATCATAAACACAATAAATAAATAGATATCACATTAACATCTATCCTATGTGGTGATCATGGAATTATGGTTCAATGGGTCTCGAGCCAAAGAGACCCATTTAGCCATTTTAATGTTTTAATTATATGGACCTACTCTTCACTTTTTCTTCAATCTTTGAACTCTTCAAAGACCGGGCCCAAAGAGCTCACCGGTTTAATGGCTCCTCCAATGGCTCCTCCTCTCTTGTAGTATTTACATCAACAATTGAAATACTAAACTATACTAAAATTACATATCAAGAAAAAATTAAAGTAAAATAAAAGGAAGGACGCAGCCTCCATTTAATAATTACATCCCCAAAAAGAATACCTGTAATCATCATACATTCATCCATGCAACAATCACAACAATTAGGGATTTTTCCATGATCACCACCCTTCCTTACGAGCCATAAATTCAAAATTTAAAGCTCTGGAAGGCATGCATAAAATTCTGCATATCATTTGCAAAATATAAACATCAAGTATAACAAGTTACGGATTTTTGATTCAAAATTGATTTAGTTCTAATTTTTGCTTCGTTGATTAAATTTATCACATAAATCAATCAACTTCTATAGGCCACATAAGAGCAAGAGAACCAATTCTCTTAACAAAATAAATTGGCCATTAGAACGCAAAAATATATTTGAACTATAAATCAATTAAATGCACGAAACGCCTAAGGTTGGCTCTGATACCACTGTTGGGGTTTCATGAATCATGTATAAGAAAATTAACGAAATAAACGCAGCGGAAACAAAAATATATTTCACACATGATTTTCCTTAGGCGTTGTTCGTGCATTTTAATCAAAAATCTAAACATAAAAGGGAGTTAAACGAAATACCTCTCGAAGCGCGCTTTGAAACAAGTCGGTTCGGATGTTCTGCAATACGAGTCCCACAAGCGTCGGACCTCTAGTTCAGACACACCAACAACGAACGTCAAACGGAAGAGAGAACCTTCGGATATCCACCACTTCGATCGTGCTAGCAATCACGTGGAAAGAATCTGTCGTATTCTTGGTGTATAGTAGTCACGGCCCGAACGAGAGAATTGTTTCTCTTATCTTGCGTTTCAAAAGACACAAGAACACGCATACAATTTGCTCTTTGTTTTCAGCAAAACATTTTTGTCTCTAAAACACAAAATGCACACCCACCTTTTCTCTGTCTTTCAACAACCACTTTTTCTCTCATCCTCAATTACTTTTTATATTAAAAAATGACCAGCAACGGTTGCTGATCAATGGACGATCAGCAACGGTTGCGATCGTCCATAGTGGACGATCGTGCATGAGCAACCGCTCATGCACGACGTGGCATGATGGTCAGCGGTTGCTGACCATCCATGCTTCGTGCATAATGGTCAGCAACCGCTGACCATTATGCTTCGTGCATGTGCACGAATTCGTGCACATGCACGAACCTTTAATTTTTTTTTAATTAGTTAATTAATTTTAGGGCATACTTCTAACAGAAGGTTGGTGTTGGGCTCTTCAGCATCCCCTTCCATTTTAGCCTTCTCCTACATGAAAATGGAAGTACTCTATGATGAGAAAATGCAGATGTCATCAAACAAACGTTTTTCTTAACGATGGTTTTGCCGTTTTGACAAACAAGGGTACAGCAAACTCATGACTCCTATCTACAAGACATCATGAGTCTTATATATGCTGCAGAAAGATGATGATTCAGTAATCCATGTAGCGTAAAGTCTCTCCTTTTCTTCCTTCAAAGTTGGTATTACTATTCTAAATTAAGTTCCTCTACAAAGCACATTATGACCTTCCATATCCCTCGGAATGTCCAGAAATGAAAATCTCTAACCTTGAATTTCTTCCATTTAGATGACCAAACTTGAATGTATTGATGAAAGAGACAAAAGAAAAAGACAGAATTACTCTAGGAAATTAAAATAATTATGCACCATATTAAACAAGACATCTATATTCAGTCTACGAGTTGGAAGTTCTGTTTTCAAGTCTGTATGAACAGAAATTGTAGATAAAGTCAATGGAATGAGGAATATGACCAAAGAGAGGGGACCAAAGAAAATGGAAAGGAAAGCCCAATGCCATTGCCTGTATCAGATATCTCCTCTCATATGGCGACTTTTAGTTTGTTATGGTAGGGAAAATTTGAGAATTCTAGACATTTGCAAGTGAAGAAATGATTCTATGGACTGCTTGAAGGCTGTTATATTCTCTCGTAAATTTACATTGTCGATTCAATTCTTGAACATTCTATAAATTTATTTAGAATAGAATAGGTATTTGCAATGGCAAGCTTCTAACTACTTTATGTTTGAATAAGTTGTTAAAAAGAATTTTACATCTAGTCGCATTTTAGGTGAAATTCTTTGGTGTTACGATAAAATCCTGGTCGAGGCTCACCTTGTTTGTCTCTGATTGAGGCGCACCTTGTTGAACCATCATCTCTTTGTAACGCTTGGTGAAATTCTTTAGTGTTACGATAAAATCCTGGCCAAGGCTCACCTTGTTTGTCTTTGATTGAGGTGCACCTTGTTGAACCATCATCTCTTTGTAACACTTGAAAGGAATATAACTTGTATCGATGAACAACTGCCTGCTATCAAGTAACTCCCGGCACCATTTAATACGTACTCTACACTCGTCTGATATTTTCCACTTTGATATGTCAAGCAATGTTTCCAATGAAGGACAGCTGAAGAGATCCAAGTGAGTCAAAAACTCTAGCTTGTCAAGACCCTCAATGACCCGCAGCTTAGAGCATTTATCGAGGAACAAACGGCTAAGGTTCTTCAAGTTCGATATACCAGTTAACTTTTCCATAGCAACGCACTGTGTAATATGGATGTCTCACAATGATAACAGTGTACCGATGACTTGAATGTCAAGTAGGTTATTGCAGACCGACAATTTAAGGCTGTCTAGTTTCTTTAAGGCATTGGGAAGTAGAAGTACTCCTGGTGAACAATAGGTTGACTCACTCGAAGAAGACTCTGATTGATCGAGAACCCCGAGAGATCCTCCTTCACTGCATAGTACTATCCTTCCAATTGATCGGCACCCCTTGATACTTAATATCTCCAGGGATGCCGACATACCAAGAACCTGAATAATAATCATATTAGGGCAATCACATACCCTCAATATCCGTAAGCTAGATGATATGGATAAGTTCTTAAGGTCACAATTGTCCAAATGTAAGTCCTGCAATTGCGAAAACCCATAGAGTTGAATTTCTTGCAATCGCAAGAAACGAAGCGTCAATTTTGACAGAATTTCCAAGTTGGATTGTGACAGTCTTGTTGTGCTGCATTTTTCAAGTTCTAAAGAATGTAAAGATGGCGGTAGCTGCTTGAGGGCTTGTAGATCTAGACCAAACAAAGTAAGATGTTCTAGAAGAGAAAGGAGACCCAACTCCGTTGGTGGCATGGCGATGTTGAGAAGACACAGCTCCAATTTCTTTAGTTTGGATAGCCTACCAATCCACCCCAAGTCACATATGTGCTTGAGGTTTGACAAATCTCGACCTTTAGAGCCATCGGATAGGACCAACTCTGCTAGATTGGTAAGCTTTGAGAGATTTGGGACCACCTGCAATGAGCAAGATGTAACGCTTAAATGGACTAAACTCGTTGGAAGCTCAGGCAACTCTGTAATCTTATTACAATCGGTTAAGTCAAGTGTTGAGAGGCGAGAAAGCCTGTTGATTGTTCCTGGAATTCGACAAATTCTGGTATAATTTAAATTTAGGACTCTTAGAGAGGATACATGTCCTATTTCATTAGGAATTTCGCCAGCCAACTCAAAGCGGAAACGAAGATAAAGCTCCTCCAGTTTGTCCAACATTCCAATAGTTTTGGGTAACTCCCATTGTTCCATTGAAAGTTCGCGACTGCTGCTTGATAGATCCAAAGTGTACAACGATGTTAATTTTCCAATGAAGTTCGGAAGTTGTCTAAGCCTAATGCCTTTCAGACAAAGATTTGACAAACATCATAGCTTTTCGATGGACTCCGGTAGCTTCTAATTCTAGTATCTGAAAGGCCCAACTTCCTTAATGATGCTAAGTCGCCGATAGAGGTGGGGAGTTCGCTCACATTGGAGCTGCCATTTAAAGAGAAGCACTCAAGCTTCACTAGCCCTCTAATTTCATTAGGCACTCGTTCAATGAGCTTACAATAGTTGATATTCAAGTCAAGCAAGCACTTTAGCTGTCCAATGGAGTAGTCGATTTCCTTCAATCTCTCACAATGATGAAAAGTCAACCTCTCCAAATCTAGGCATTTAGACAAGTCTGGAATTCTAGTAATGTGATTACATTCTACAAGAGTAAGATTTTTAAGTTTGGTTGCCATATGCAAAAAGGAAGTATAAACGTTACAAAAAGAAAGTCAAATAATGTACTAGACAACTGTTATAAATTGAGATGAAACCATACCTTAATTAAGTCGCATACTTTCGAATCATCTATGAAGCTATTGTGAAAAAGTTTAAGGACAACTAAATTCTTTGAATGCATACTAGGCCCAATACCATGTTGATAGTGAGAATTCCACGAAATCCATCTCAACTTTGGTAGAGAAACGGTGAAATCCCCACATATGGCCCCATGACTTAATCTCAGGAACCTCACACTTTTAAATCTTCTAATTTCTTCATGGCTAATTGAGATATTAGAACTCCACTGCAGATCAAGTGCTTCAACATCTTCGTACCTCTGCCAATAAATCAATTGCAGTGATTAGTTGAAGTTTGTTGGTAACTAGTAATTTCATTTACAATTTGAATGAATGAAATGGAAGAAAAGATTAATGCAAGATGTCACTTTTTTCAATTGAACCTGATAATTGTCTTACCTCTTCGGTTCTTACGAACTCAAGGAACTCCTTACTAGTCCACACCCTACTCTGCTTCTTGAAATTTTTAGGATTTTCTTGACGAACAATCTCCCGTCCTAGGTCTCTCAATTGGTCATGCATCCAAAATTTGTCATTATTCTTTATCTTTATCAAAGACATTTCAACGAGGACATCGATTTCCCAGCTAGGATCAAATCCACAAGCCTCCCACATGTATTTGGCATTCATCATATCCTCATCGATGAAAAAGCATGCGATGTCAAGAAAAATTTCGCGTTGACGATAGTTTAAGGCCTCATAGCTAATCATCAACTTCTCTTGTACACGTTTATGGGGCATTTTCTTTAACCGCTTTAATGTATCCTCCCATTTCTCTTTGGGCTTTCCAAAAAGTAGTGAACCTATAACTTCAATAGCCAAAGGCAGGAACCCAGTAGTATTGACAATATCCCTTGAAAGGTTGTCCAAATCCTTCGCCTTAGAGTTATCAACGAACGCATGCCTCTTGAAAAGTTGGAGTGCGTCATCAAAGTTCATCCCTTTCATTTCATAAGGCTGAATTGAGAGTGCATGGTTAGAATTCATCTCCTTCTTTTCACGAGCCATTCTTTGCTCAATAAACTCCATTACGCTTGTGATCCTAGTGGTGATAATTACTCTTGTCCCAGGATGCAACCAACGTTGTCCAATTAGATTCTTGATTTGTTCTTCTTCATCAACGTCATCAAGAACAATGAGAACCTTCTTATCGCCAAGTGTTTCCTCTATCCTATCTCTTCCATCGTCAACTCCTTCAATAGTTTTTGCAGAGCTAGAACTAGCAATCTCTCTCAGTAACTTTTTCTGCAACCAGAGTAAACCCTCCTTCTTTGACGTTTCTCTAATATTGTCAAGGAAGGCACAACACTTTCCAAAGCGAGAAGAAAGTTCATTGTAGACGGCCCCAGCTAGAGTGGTTTTACCGATACCCCCCATTCCATGAACTTTGAGCAGCCTCACTTCGTCACTACAGTTAACATCTAACAATTCCAGTACTTCTGCCACTCGATCATCAAGGCCAACTAAATCTTCAGTCACAATCTTATGTTTTCTCTTCAGCCTATGCAAAACCTCTTTAACTGCCAACTTCATAAGTTCCGCTTTGTTGCCACAAATAGAAGCCAGCTCATTAGTTACAAAACTCATTAGTTACAAAAGCTATATCGATCGTGTAAATTAACATGTATGCCTCTAAATCCAAAAAACGGTGGAGTCCTTTTATTTATCCTTAATAACCCTTGCATATGATTATACTTGTATATTTTTAAACATGTGAAGATTTGCTAATTTATTTATCTCCCAACGTCCCTTGTAGAGGACGGGCTTGATTCTAGAGCCGGAAAGGTCAGGGATCTCTAGAGATTACCTTTTACATTTTTTCAGCTCCCAGCCCTTGATTTTATCAACCTTCTTAAGAGCGCCCTGCCAGGATTCTCCCTCCTAGTATTCTCCCTCGTCAGGAAACTTCTTATTGTGCTCCTCCTTGTGCTTCTCTATGGCCGTTCTGTATAATGGGGTTTTAAGGTCAACATTCTTTGGCTCCACATCGTAAAAAATGGGTAGGATCTTTTTCTCCTCTGACTTGGATGCGTTGTCTACCATCCTTGCGAGCTCACAGAGACACCATTTGCTACTAGCATAATTTCTTGAGAAGATGGGTATGTAGATTTGGGAGTTGTCGATTGCTTGCAGGAGCTCTCTACCAATTTCTTCACCAACTGGAAGTTCTTCGTCGTCCATGAAGACATGAATACAATTCTCTACCAAGTCTTGATAAAGAAAGTCGGTGAATCCATCTCGAGTATTTGGGCCATGGAAATTCAAGAACACTTCATACTCGCCTCCTCTTGCATTGCCGCTACTCGTTCCAGCATCTGAGTTCGCCATGGAAGCTTTACTTTGCAAATTCGGGTCTCTCTCTCTCTCTCTCTGAATGTTTTTCGCGAACATCAAGTAAAACGAAAGATACAGAGTACTCGTTGAGAACTCGTTGGATCTTTATCTTGTTGTCGTGGATCCTTTTCGATGACTTTTCTTGGACCCAATCTGCAAGCGAGTACAATATTTAGGCAACACACGCGTGGCTGTGTCGTGTGTCCTCTGCCTGCGCGTGAGTTCTGCGCGAAAAGAGAGATATGTCAAGTCACGAGGACACGCAGGGGATAAAGATGAAAGAAAAGATAAAGAAGAGTGGCTCCACGATAATTAACTAGATAAAAATATATTTGATTTTATGATGGGACTTCCTTTATAACAACATAAAGATATATGATCAAATTGAAATAATGTACCGGGTTTATAAGCAAAATTAAATAATTTTATAAATATAATTTTAAAAATGATCATTTGTATAGCTTATAAAAATATATAAACAAAAATTATTTTTATTATTCATGATAATATTTATATATAAATTATTATCGATAGTGAAAAATTTCTCTTTAACTATTAACAGTATAAAATTTCTCTCACTAATTGTTAATTAATGACCTTTTTAAAATTATTTGGGTAGATATTACAGTTTCAATGTCGGATCCTAACAAATTCTTATACTTTTGTGTTATATAGCCAAGTGAACCTCTTTAATTATGCAGTATTGAATTTAAGATGTAATTATTACTCCGCTTCTTTGGAAAAAAATGAATAATTTAAAAATATATATTTTTTAAAAATGATCACTCGTGTCACTTGAAATAATAATTAATGAAAATTTTATTCATTATCAACAATAATTTATGTCTAATAATTTTCAAGGATGATGAAAAATATTTTCCCGATCATTCATTTTTTGAACGATACAATCGATTATATATAATAAAAAAATTCAAATCATTCATAAATAAAGCATAAATAATTTAATATTCATTAAGAATTATAGTGTAAATTATCATATATATGCATCGTGCATCTAACTTGCATATAAAGTTTTTTTTGGTTGACTATTAAAATGAGGTTTTTTACGATAAAGAAGTAATAATGTTTTTGTCATAGTTATTGATGGACATTTTTTTTTTTTTTTTTTGGAATTTGTAAAAATCTTCAAGCAACGATTTTTTATTTATTAAATTAATTCCTTTGCGCACAACGTGAGTTAGGAACTGATATATTCTTCACAAATACTTTTCTATTGCAGCTGAGATGTTCGTTCATTGCTTCTGACTCTACATTTTGAAAGAATTTCTCCTTTATGAAGCCCTAGAGTGACTTTTGTGGATTTCCTATCTTGCCATCAAAGCGTGTCGGTTAATCTTCTAAGTTCTAACATAAGCTTATACGACGCCCTTAAGTGATTTTGTAGAAGACTTCCCATAGCAATGAGAAATTACGAAAACAAATTGCATGATATGCAATAACTTTTAATGGATTGTTATTTTAAATCAAGAGTAATTTGATTATAGCTTATTGTGTTAAGTGGGTACGTCACACTGTACACAACGGTTTACTTGATTTAATTTTCAAGTAAAGTGAATGATGAAAAGAAAAAAAAAAAAAGAAGATATATGACACTTAAAAAATACTTGCCCTTTTTGCAATATTCAGATCCACTTAATGTAAATTCACAATGAATCAAATAGTCAAAATATTGAAAAAACACAGCACAATTATGTACTAATTGTGTTCCATGAAAACAATCTTGCAAAAGTCATAAAATATTGTAAGCAATATGCAAGGGTTAGTTCCTCGATTATTGTGTTATCATTTAATTTTGCTTTTTTTTTTTTACGGTGGCCATTATATGTCTCATAATCCTGTTGCTTATGAGTATAACACAGAGTCCGACAAATGCTCATGATTATGTATTGATCTCACCTATAGCTATTATTTTTACTCATAAGTTTCTCTCAAATTCATAAAAATAATGCAAGGCTAAGATCAAGATCATGATCATGACGAATTCCTCGCGCACTCTTTGACGATGTCATGCTTCATTATCTACACTCTTTTTATAATAGCTTTGCTCGCACAACAACCAACTGCATTTCAAGAGCTAGTTTGCCTTCTCCCAACCACTATCTTTTTCATTTTGGCTCCTCAAATGACAACAATTGCCCAGCAGATAGGTAAATCAATTGAAAATATAAAAGTTTGACCCCCATTATTGGAGGGGGGTAATTGTTGCACGCGTAATTTCTGCAGCATTGCACGGAAGGCGTGTGAAACCCAATGAGCAATATTCACATTCACACATGCAATGCCGACACATATCGACACATACTTGATTTGCTTTTTCTATTAATAAAAAAATAAATAAAGGTTAATATTACGAAAAATTCAAAATTAATATATCGGTGAGAAATTAATCCTCATTAATTTTTGTTAAATTTTACCTTAAATTGTTGAATTGAATTACACGTGATAGTTAGAATGTATATTAATTTGATATTTTACTCACTATTTATCACAAATATGCAAATTTATGATTTTTCGTAATATTAATTTAATTCAACGAAAACTATCAAATGATTAATTTTATCACAAAAAATTAATTTATGATAAATTTGATATCAGTGTATTAATATTAATTTGGGACAAAATTATCACAAATTTATTACAAATATATTAATTTTAGAATTGTTTTTAGTCTTAACCCAATAAATAAAAGAGAAAACCAACGAGCAGTCCAGATGCCCCTTGTCGGGTAAGTGCATTCTTTGCCAACCAACTCAATTAAAATATAGTTTGTGATAATGGCTAGTCGCTTTTGGAGAGAGGGCTGTGCAGGGTCGGTCGCTGTCCCATCCCATTTATAACAATGTCACGAGGGAATAAAAATGGGACCCACATCTGAATTTGAACTGTCCTACTCGGACTAGATTTCTCAATCGTAATTTTGTTGGAAGCAATCCATCTTCTTAGTCATGAAACCCTCAGCACAAATTGCACTGCGTTCTTGCCATCCGATGGTCCAAGACTCTTCATGCCGATCGAACGGCTGCTATGCGTGCTGCATGGAAAAGTGCAAAATAATTGCACGCGTAATTCCCTGCGGCCGAGTGCGCGAGGTGCGTGGAAAAGCACCTCTGCAGGTGCAGGGGCTTCTTTGACTTGACCAGCCTTTTTTTTTTTTTTGATAAAAATGACCAGCCTTTCTTTATTAATAAAGAAAATAGAAAAGAGAATAGAAGCAATGGCATCCGGCTAGTTGAGGTGGGCATGTTAACGCTTAGGTGCTGCATGACAACGTTTCTATTCCTCAAAATTTCTATTCTTTGATTTTTCGGAACAAAAAAAGAACAGAAATCTATTTAGTAAAACATTTGTTTCCAGGAACAATTTCTCGATTTTTTGTTCCCGTTTTGTTCTCGGGAACAGTTTTGAGAAGCAAAAAAAAATTGCTTCTTGTTCCCGGGAACAATTTCTAGAAGTACGCTGATTTTCTTTTTTAATTTTATTTTCTTGCTGCGACCACCGTCAACCGCCCGGAAACACCGCCCATCGCCACCGCCGTTGGCCGCCGGTCACCGGTTGTCGCCGGCCGCCGCCGTTGTTCGCCGGTCGCCACCACCGCCGCCGCCACCAGCCGCCGATTGCCGCCGCCTCCGGTTGCGGCCGCCGCCCTCCGTCGCCGCCCGCCACCACCGGCTTGCGAGCCACCGCCATTGCACGACGGCTGGCCACCGACAACCGCCGGAGGCCCGTGGGCTTCTGGCGGTGGTCGGCAGTGACGGTCGGCGGCTAGCAATCGTGCAACGGCGGCAACGGCAGTGACGATCCGTCGGCAAAAATAAAAAATGAATAAATACAAAATAAAATTGTTGCGTTACCACACGCATTTCTATTCTTTTTCTATTCCAGGAGTAGAAATTTTGTGTCGTTACCAAACGAGTTCTTTTACTCAGAAATTGTTCCCCGGAGCAGAAATAGAAAAGAATTATTTCTGAAAAAAAAAACTCTTCTCGGGAACAGAAGCGTTGTCATGCGCAGCCTTATTGGCTGGGAAACGGTTTCTTTTCAAAAACAAATCTTTTCTATTTCTACTTTAGGGAACAATTTTTGAGTAAAATAAAATGTTTGGTTACTATACAAAATTTTTACTCTTGAAATAGAAAAAGAATAGAAATGCGTTTAGTACGAAACATTTTTTTTCGTATTTATTATTATTTTTTTTTTTGCTCACAAATCGTCGATCGTCGATCGCCGGCCCTTACCCGCTTGTCGCCAACCGCACGGCCGATGATGGGCTGGCGGTAGCGATGATGATAGGCGACCAATGTAGCCGCGGTTGTTGGCGGCGGTGGAGGTCGGTAGTGGCTCCGGGCAGTTGGAGGTGACCATGGCAAGAGAGAGGAACAAAAGAAAATTAGCTTATTTCTAGAAATTGTTCATGAGAATAAGAAATTACTTTTTTTTGTTCTTTGTTTCTGTTTCAAATCTATTCTCTAGCTACTTTTCTATTTCGAGAAATAGAAAAACAAGTTGGCGGTACCAAACGGACTTATGTTTTTTTTTTTTGTTCCAAGGAACAAAAGAATAGAAATGTTACCATTCAGACCCTTGGTAATCACATTTTCCACTAATTAATATTCAATAAAAATATTATATTATTAATATTCGATAAAAATACTATATTCTCTCTTTTTTAGCTGGATAGCAGCGCTCGATCCGATTTATAGGTCCCTTGCTGGATGATGATGGCATGTCATGTTGACTGGTTAAATTAATTAAATTAAATTAATTGCTTTAGGCCTAGACTTTGACGTCAGCAAAATTACCCGAGAAAAGAAAAAAACAAAAATATAAAACAAGCATCTTCAAATTTAAATATTAAAAGCAAACCAAATCTTCCTGGCTCCTACTACCCCATCCAAAGAAAGAGGATCACTCGCGAAACCTTTGGTCTTCTCCAATCCCACGTTTCCAGAGTTGATAGGTCCTCACTTGATCGTGTGGACGGTGGGAAAAAGGTAAACAGAAAAACAAAAGAGACCGTACATGAAAAACGGGTTAGATCATTAACGACTTTCTTAATGAATGCGTTGCGTATTTCACATCATTATAATATTTATGTGATTAATGTTTTCTTTTAATATTTAAGTAGATATGATAGTGGGAGAGGGTAAAGAAAAAGACAAGAGAGTACGAAAATGCATTAGCTTATCAATGACTTTTCTAATAAGCGTGAATGTGATTCACCCATATTATAAGAAAATTAGAACCTAAAATGAAAATTCAAATTATCACTAGTGTTTAAAAACTTCCCTAGCGAAAATAACATTTAGGTGATCGATGGCTTTTTAAATTATTTGGGACTGATTTTATTGTTTAAATATTGGATTATTAGGTTATTGTCAATCACACGTTTACTAAATGTAATAAAGTTACCCACCCATTATTACAAATAGAAGGAAAAGAACTGTATGTTTAGAGAATCTGTTGTATGCTTATGTATATATCTAAAATAAGTTAACAAAATATATATTACTTGAAAAAATTTATGTAACATGCTTTAGAAATAAATGAATATAATACAAAAACCTATCATTATAGGAAGATGGAAGAAAGAACATGTTCAGGAGAAATCCACGGCATGAATGGGTGTATTTTAGCAAACAAAACGCACAATATTTTTTTTTTTTTGTAAAGACAAAACGCACAATATTTTATGACTCTTATTATTAAAAAAAGTATGGACACCCAACAGAACAAGATACTTGGTCGTATCTTAGTCTTTAATAGGTAATATTCAATGATTCCGAATATTTAGGGAATAAATGTTTAAAATAATTATTTATTAATATTTAGATTTTATCAAAGATTACGATGAGGTTTTGAACGAGTTTAACAAAGTAATGAAACTTATCATGATATAATATCTCACATTCGACTTATATTTCACAAATGATAAATGTTAAAAGAGCAATCTCACATTCGACTTTATCAATGCCGTGATCTTCACCGATTCTAAGCCTTTGACACTTTATCGCCAACATAACAACGCACTTTATTGTGCGTGCTTGAAAAATATTGCTTTCTTGCCATCCGACGATCCAAGACTCCTCATGCCGATAGTGCTCTTGAAGACACAACCAATATGGAGGATACTCCTGAGACACATGCAGAGGGACAATCTTCATCAACACCACCGACAGCTCATCCACGTCGCTCAGGACAAGCCACAAGACCGCCAACCTGGACTAAAGATTATGTCTGTGCTTCACTTAACTCACCAGGTATTCGCTATCCAATATCTTCTTACGGATGCTTTGATAAGCTTTCGTCAGATCATAGATGTTGCATTAGCCGTATTTCCGATGAGAAAGAACCCTCTAGTTATGATGAAGCATCTAGAGATCCACGATGGCAATAGGCCATGGCAGCAGAACTACAAGCATTGACTGATAACCACACATGGGAATTAGTCACTCTTCCTCAAAACAGAAAGTCCATAGGATGTAAATGGGTGTATAAGATCAAATATAGATCTGACGGTTCCATTGAGCGTTACAAGGCTAGGTTGGTGGCTAAAGGATATACACAACGGGAAGGTTTCGATTATCACGAGACATATTCCCCTGTTACTAAGGACGTCACAGTTCGTTCATTTTTATCAATAGCAACTGTTCATAATTAGTCTTTGCATCAGATGGATGTTCACAATGCCTTTCTTCATGGCAATTTAGATGAGGAGATCTATATGAATATTCCTCAGGGCTTA
Organism: Eucalyptus shirleyi; assembly: GCA_017140165.1. Lineage (NCBI taxonomy): Eukaryota > Viridiplantae > Streptophyta > Magnoliopsida > Myrtales > Myrtaceae > Eucalyptus > Eucalyptus shirleyi. The sequence continues at coordinate 47,720,451 of CM029448.1, forward strand.
CGGAGACAGGGGGAGAATAAGGTATGTCATCTCCGCAAATCCCTTTATGGATTGAAACAAGCTTCAAGGCAATGGTATGCAAAATTTGCAAATGCTCTCACAACTGCACGCTTCAAACAATCCAAGTATGATTACGCTCTGTTCACATAGACTAGAGGTATGTCATCTATCTACTTGATGATATATGTTGATGACATCCTCATCATGGGCAACGATGAAACTGCAATAGGGAGTCTTAAGAAATATTTGCATGCTACATTCCATATAAAGGACTCGGAAGCACAGAAATACTTCCTTGGTATTGAGATTGCTCGATCCGACCTAGGGATTTCTCTCAGTCAGCGGAAGTTTGTATTGGAGATCATTTCAGAAGCTGGATTATCGGGATGCAAACCAGCAGTTATTCCTATCGAGCAGAACACCAAGTTAACCATAGCGGATTTTCTTGGAGGGATATCTCAAAATGATGACCCTATACTCAAAGATCCGACAAATTATCAGAAGCTCGTTGGAAACATATATCTGACTATGACCAGACCTAATATTTCATATGCCGTGCAAACTCTCAGCCAATTTATGCACAACTCAAAGAAGTCTCACATGAATGCAGCCTTGAAAGTTGTGAAATATCTAAAGAAATGCCCAGGACTCGGGATACTTCTGTCTATAAGATGTAATATGGAATTGACGGGATACTGTGATGCAGATTATGCGACTTGCCTAATGAGTCGAAGATCAATTACTGGCTTTTGTATTAAATTCGGGGAATCTCTTCTTTCATGGAAGACCAAGAAATAGGCGACGGTCTCCTTATATTCAGCTGAAGCAGAATATCGGGCTATGGCGAAAACTATATGTGAAATTGTGTGGCTGCGGGGATTACTTGGAGATCTTGGGATAAGGCTAAAAGGGCCAAACGAAGCTGTTTTGCGACAATGATGCGGCTCTCAAACTCGCCGCAAATCCCGTGATGCATGAAAGAACAAAGCATATAGAGGTGGACTGCCACTTCACACGAGAGAAGATTCAAGAAGGAATCATTGAGACAAGAGGAATTGGAACCGCAGAACAACTTGCAGACATCTTCACCAAACCTCTATGTCAAAGACAGCATGCATATCTTCTAAGCAAGCTAGGAGTCTTGGATATCTATAAACCACCAGCTTGAGGGGGAGTGTTGGAAAATATGCAGGATCTATTTTTGGTTATGATCATGCATTAGATCAATTAGGGATTAGATTGATTAGATTAAGATATTGATTCGATTGTAAAAATATTTCTTCCTTTTATTCATGTATCTCTTGTATTATAATTACCATCTAATGAACATTGAATGATACAGTGAAAAATAGAAAATTCCCAAAAGCTTTACGATCTCTTCTTTCCTTCGGTCTGCTCTTTGCTTCTCTACGTCTTCTGACACTTTCTTGCCATCCGATGATCCAAGACTCCTCGTGCCGATTGAACCGCTGTGATACAAATTATCGCATGCGTAATATCAGTAGCATTATGTGGCAAGTGCATTTCTGACTTGACTTGCTTTTCCATTAATAAAGGAAATAGAGATGAGAAACAAGAAGCATGGGTCTAGTTGGTGCTCATATTCTCCACTAACTAAATTAATAAAAATGGGAAAAAGTAAAAAAAAAAAATGAAATTTTGCCAATTGCGAATTTGAAAATTTTTATGTAACATGAATTATCCAAAACTTATACTCATGTAACACATTTATCACAAATTTTTTAAATATATCGCATGAATATAATTTTAAGGTAAATATGTAATATAGATACAAGTTTGGATTTTTTCTACTCTTAAAAAAGTTTAGGATGAATGTGTTGTAGTTTGTAAAGTTTGGGATTTTTTGTTACTCTAGATGGCAATCCAATCTATAATAATGATGATTAGTTGTGAAGAAGAAACTTATTTTATTAGAATGTAGAGTCATCTCTTTTCGCTATTTAAGGTCGATTGCAAATTAAATCCACTTGTTTAAGTAGAGAATACCTCTCAAGTGAGTTAATTTAGGGGTGTGACACATGTTTTTTTATGAAAGTTTGACCATGTTTCAAATGAGAGAGCATATATAAGTACTAATTCAATTTTTACTTGCACCTTTGACCAAATTTCATCAACCAAACACTGACGCTCGTGCATAAATGCATTTGTATCTGTGGTATCAACGTTTTTTAACATTCATTTGGTTCAATATTTTGAAAAACTTTGGAGAAATTTTAGGGTGTTTAGCAACTATTTTTAAAAGATTTTGGGGGAGAAAGCTAGTATTGGAAAAATCAAGAGTCTAAGATTAGTGGGACCGGTACTTGAAAACTCGTTGATCCTATTTAGTCGTCATCGATCCTTTTTTCAATGACTTTTTTTGGACCCAATCTGCAAGCGAACACAATATTTAGGTAACGTGCGCGCGGGTGTGAGTACCTAGTGAAAAGAGAGAGATGTCCAGGTCACGAGGACAAGAAAAGACAACGGTGGGTGGCAGGGCAAGGATGAAAGAAAAGATTAAAAAGAGTGGGTCCACAAGAATTAATTAGAAAAAAATAATTTAGTTTTACAATGGGACACCCTTTACATCAATAAAGAGATATAATTAAATCGAAAACAATGTACTAGGCCTATAAAGTGATTCCCATTCAAATAAAGCTGCAAAACCATAAAGAAAATTCAAATTTTCTCTTAAGACTCCCTTTATTTCACAGAGTTAAGTAATATTATAAATATATTTCTAAAAATAATAATTTATATCACTTATAAAAATGAATGAGCTAAAAATATCTTCATTATTTACAATAATGATTACATATAAATTGTTATCTATAGTAAAAACATTCTCATCGATTGCTTAAAGTATCAAAATTCTCTCACTAAAAAGTTAATCAATACCTTTTTTTAATTATATGGATAGATATTAATGTTTTTTTTTTTGGTAAGGTTGGATAGATATTAATGTTTCAATATCGTATCCTAACAAATTCTCATAGGCCATATTTTATCAATCACATTTTTTGTTATATAGCCAAGTGAACCTCATGAATTATGCAATATTGAATTCAAGGCTCCATTTATTTCTTGAAAAATATATATTTAAAAAAAGTCGTTACTGGTCTTATTCTAAATAATTAGTTAATGAAGGCCGTTTTCATTATCAACAATAAATTTATGTCTAATCATTATTTGTAGATAATGAAATATTTTTCCAATCATTCATTATTTAAAAAAATAATTTCCAAATAATTCATTTTCTGTAAAACAAATGAATTCATTAAGAATGATAGTGTAAATTATCATATATGCACCGTGTGTCGAATTGACATATAAAGCTTCTTTCATTGACTATTAACATGAGATTTTTACAATACAAAAGTAATTGAGTTTTTGTCATAGTTGTGGTATATGAGGATTGAGCCCCCACATATTTATAGACGAAACAATTTTTATTTTATTTTTTGGGAATTTGCAAAAGTGTTCAAGCAACGATATTTTTTATTGATTAAATTAATTCCTTTGCGTGCAACGTGAGTTAGGAACGGATTATTCTTCACAAATATTTTCCTATTACAGTTGTAGGTTCATTGCTTCGGACTCTGCATTTCGGAAGAACTACTACTTTACCCCCAGTGATTTTTGTGGATTTCCTCACTTCCCATTGAAACGTGTTGGTCAATCTTCTAACGTAAGCTTGTACGAAGCCCTAGGGTGATTTTGCAAAAGATTTCCCATCACAACGAGAAATTACGAAAACAAATCACATTATATGCAAGACTTTTAACGGATTGCTATTTTAAATCGAGTATAATTTGATTATAGCTTACTGTGTTAAGTGTAACGGTTTACTTGTTTTAATTATCCAGTAAAGTGAATGATGAAAAGAGAAAAGAAGATACATGTCATTTAAAATATACTTATTTATAGTTTACACAGCCTTTTTTTGCAATATTTAGATTTGTTTAGCATAAATTCATAATGAATTGAATAGTCAAAATATCGAAAAAAAAAAGTCTTAGGAAATAGTATGTACATCGTATGCAATGCCGTGTAGTCCCAGTCCCACTCGATTTAACATCATAACAAGGTCATTACAAAAGCTTGAAAAGATTTGAAACGAAAAGGGATTTTTTCTTTCAGTTTTGGAGTTGATAAAGACGATACAATAAACTAAATGGTAGTCCTCCTGATCCCAAGTCGTTCCATTCAATTGGATCCTCCATATATGAAAGCTATTTCCTTCGTACGAGTGTAAACACAACAGCTCGAGAAAAAAGAAAAGATAATGTCAGAACGAGAGGACACATGAGATCCATGTTGAATGTCGACAGCTAGATTCCTTAACGTCAGTAGTTGGTTTTTGGGTTCAAATATAGAATTAGTTTATCTAGCGCGAACAACAAAAAAGAATGAGATCATGATCACGAGGAATTCCTCGCGCTCTTTGGAGGTGTCATGCTTCATTATCTACACTCTTTTTAGAAAAGCTTTGGTCACACGACAAGACCAACTGCACCATGCTTTTACTTCTTCACTCCACCTTCTCGTATAAACACAATGACTCACCTGGTTCATCAATAGTCATGGCCAACAACTCCAAAGGACAAAGGAAAATGGACTTGCTAATAGGATTGCAAAATGTACCGATACAAATTTCGTGCCAATGTTACTATAAAGGGCAAAGCAAAGTGCAGGGGAATATCATAGGGTAAACATATGAAGTGAGAATTTCTTAATGCCATAGAGGAAAATGGAAAAATAACACAAATCACAGTTCAAGAGCCATTTTGACTACTCCCAAGCCATTGCGGTACTTATTTTATCCTCCACTTTTTTATATGTGTATCAATTTATGAATCTTCATAATATTAATTTAATTTAATAAAAACTAACGGATGATAAATTTCGCATAAATATATAAGTTTAGAATATTTGGTGGTAAAAAAATGAGTCTAGGATAAAATTAGTATGGGCGTATCGATTTGAAGATTTTTACGATTAAAAATTAACTTGGAATAAATTTATTATAAATACACTAATTTGTGATTTTTTTTTAATATCAACCCAATAAATGAAGAGAAAACCAAGTAGGAGTACATATGCTCTACACTCGTGTGGATAAGCATATTCTCCACCAACTAAATTCAGTTAAAATATAGATTGCGATAATGCCAAGTCAGTCTCTTCTTTGTAGGAGACATGTGCATAGTTGGTGGTCGCTGTCCCATCCCATTTGTAATTATATCATGAGGGCAATTAAAAATTGGACCTACGTCTGGATTCACACTGCCCCATCGAGTCCGACTAGATTTTTCAATTGCAAATGTTGCTAGCGGCAGTGTATCTTCTTAGTCATAAAAACCTCGAACCCAAATTGCACCGTGTTCTCGCTATCCAACGGTCCAAGGCTCTCCGTGCCGATCGAACGGCTGCTACGCATGCTGCATGGAAAAGCGCAAAATCATTGCGCGCGCGATTGCCGCAGCACTCAGCAACAGTGTGCGGGAGGCGCGTGGAAAAAGACGTCTTCAGGTGCTTTTTGGCGACTTGCCTTTTTCTATTGATAAAGAAAATAGAAAAAAAAAAGATAACCAATGAGTATGCTCCTAGGTGGTAATCATACTCGCCACTAACTAATTCAATAAAAATATTATATTTTCTCTTTTTTGCTGGATGGCAATATTCGATGCGATTTATTATAATATCACGAAGGTCCTTGCTGGATGATGATGATGATGGAATGTTGTGTTAATTGATTGAATTAATTAAATTAAATTAAATCATTTGCGTTTGGTTTAGACTCTAATATCAACAAAATTACCTGAGAAAGAAAAGAAGAAATATAAAGACAAAGCATCTTCAAATTTAAATATTAAGAGCAAACCAAATCTTCCCGGCTCTTGCGACCCCAATCCCACATCTCTGAGTTGATGGGACCTCACTTGATTGTGGATAGAGGGAAAAGGAAAACAAAGAAACAAAAGACACCTTACATGGAAAACACATTAGGTCATTCACGACTTTCTTAATAAACAAGTTACACGATCCATAATAATATTTATGTGATTAATGTTTACTTGTAATTATTTAGGTGGATATGATGGTGGGAGTGGGTAAAGAAAAAAGCAAAAGAGAGTATGAAAACGTGTTAGCTTATCAATGACCTTTCCAATAAGCACGGAGGTGATTTATCCACATTATAAGAAAATTAGAATCTAAAATGAAAATTTCAAATTATCACTAGAAGTTAAAAACTTCCCTCACGAAAATAACATTAAGGTGATCGGTGACTTTTTTTAATTACTTGGGCAGATTTTATTGTTTAATTATTGCATTATTAGGTTATTGTCAATCGCACTTTTACTAAATGTAATAAAGTTACCCACCGATTATCACAAGTAGAAGGAAAACAACTATATGTTTAAAGAAATCCGTTGCATGACTTTGTATATTTGCAAAATAAGTACAACAAAATATATCATATTTGAAGAAAAATATATAAAACATTTTACAAATAAATGACTATAATAGAGTCACCCATCAATATAGGTGGAAGGAAGAAAGTACGTGTTAAAGAGAAATCCACGGCTTGCTGGGTGTATTTGAAAAAACAAAACACATAATTCTTGATGACTCTTATGATTGGAAAAATTGTATGGACACCTAATAGAACAAAATATTTTGACGCATTTCAATGTTTAACAGGTAATATTCCATGATTGGGAATATTTTGAGAATAAACGTTTAAAATAATTAATTATTAATATGTACATTCTATTGAAGATTACGATGAGATTTTGAAAGAGTTTAGTAAAGTAGTGAATTGTATTATAGTATAATATCTCGTAATCAACTTATATTTCACTAATGAAAAAATGCTGAAAGGTCAAATCTCCTATTTGGCAAATAAAGATAACTAACAATCGTTGTCACAGAAACCAATTATACAACAAACTTTTGTCACTATCGTGATCTCCATTAGGGGTTTAAGTGTTTTGTTTCGGTTCGGTTGAGTTTTTTTTATTAAAAACCAAATTGAAATTCGACCCAAACCAAAATCGAACCGAATTGAAATATTGGTTCGATTTGGTTCAATTCGGTTCCGTTCGATTTTTACTTTTGTTTTTGTTTTTTTTTTCCTACATCCACCCCTTTCAATAATTTTTTTATTTTTTAAAAAAATCGATTTTTTATAAAAATAAAAGGTAAAATAAAATTATTTTTTTTATAGATTTTATTGGTTTAATTCAGTTAACCGAACCGGTTTAAAAATTTTCGGTTTTTAATAAGAATCGAACCGAATAAAAAAAAATTTCCAGTTAGATTTAATTCGATTTAGTTTTCGGTTTGGTTTTTGATGCCCCTAATCTCCACCAATTCTAAGCTTTCAACGTTTTATCACCGACATAGCAACTCACTCAATGCTGCGTTCTTGCCATCCAATGGTGCGAGACCTTTTATGCCGATCGAACCGCTGCGATGCATGCTGCTCGGAAAGGGCAAAGGGCAAATTATTGCATGCGTAATTTCCGAAGCAGTACGCGGGAGGAGCGTGGAAAGGAAGCCCTTTGGACTCGTCCTGCTTTCTCTTTTAGTAAAGAAAAAGAGAAGGGAGGTGCGTGGAAAAGAAAGCCCTTTTGACTCGACCCGCTTTCTCTTTTAGTAAAGAAAAAGAGAAAAGAGAGCCAACGGGCATGCTCCAAGTTAGTAATCATATTCTCCACTAACTAATTTTAAAAAAATTAGAGTCTCTCTTTTTCGCTGGATGGCGATGTCCGATTCCATTTATAATACCGCGAAGGTCCCTTGTTGGCGCATGTTTGTGCCTAATGAAGATGGTATGTATGTTTGCATAGAGTTTTGAAGAAGAAACTTATTTTATCAGAAGATCCTAATCGCTAAATTCATATGCAATGTCATCTCGTTAAGGTCAAATGTAGATTAATCCACTTGTTTAAATAGATAGTCCCTCAAGTGAGTTAATTTAAGAGTGCGGCACATGATTTTTTTATAAAAGTTTGATTATGTTTCGAGTGAGAATGCATATTTAAGTATCGATTCAATTTTTACTTGCACCTCTAACTCAATTTCATTAGCCAAACCAGTGACGCTCGTGTGAATTGTAATGATTGGAATTGCTTCCTAAATCATTCTACATGATAAATGTTTTTGTGTCTCTTGAATCAACATTTCACAAAGTAAAGACAATTTTTCACGAGTAGACTGTACAATTCAACTTTTTGGCATGATGTTCGATCAAGAATGTGATCCACACTATAATAAAGTTGGTAAAACAAAAAGAAAATTCAGGGATAAGGATACAAAAGAAAAAGAGAGTAACTCCCAAGAATTAAACAAAAAAATTAATTTTACAAAGGAACTCACATCTCAATAAAAATTGGAAAAAAAATGTATTCGATCAAGAATAGGATCCACATTATAATAAAGTTGGAGAACGAAAAGAAAAATCTCTAGAAATTTCCCTTATTAAAATAAAATTCAGGTAATCAACGACTTTCAATTATTTGGGTAGATGTTATTGTTCAAATATCAGATAATAACATTGAAATCAAATTATTGTCGATCACAATCTTATTAAAGAGCCCAGCTAACCTAATGAATCATGAAGTATAAACTTCGAAAATCCAATCAAATGATCTAATATTTATTAAATTTTTGATGATGTAAATAATCAAATATGTAGGATGCATCTAATTCATGCCCCAAAGTTTCGTTCCTTGACTACTAACCGATGACGCCTAAATTTTAGCTGGCTAATTCAAGTTTACATATTTGAAATGTACCAAAATAAATAAACAAATAAACATAAAGAACGCCCAATTACTCCATTTGCCATTTTGCATTAGTCTAATTCATCAGACCACAGCCTGCAATGTTAGCCCATAAATCCCAGTCGAAGCCCATTATCCAAAGCCCACCACTCGTACCAACCCACTGTTCATTGCAGCCCATAGAACCCATTAATTCGGCAAAGCTACAAGTTCTACAACCCTGAATGCTCAGCAGGAGGGGGATAACAGAAATTGTTTTTTTACGCATTTGGGCGTAGAAAAGGGGCAAGGAACGACGGATAGTGGACAGACACTCGACCGATGAAAAAAAATCAATAAAAAATTTGAAGAAATTGTAAAAAAATAATTTTAAAAATTATCGACGTCAGTGTCAACCATATCACGTAATGCCAATTGATATTGCCTATACCGCCACGTCAACGATAGTCGGCCAAAATGAGTTGGCTATCTTAAACAATGTCACAATGGCAAGCAGAGCTAGATTTCCTTCTTTAGAATGGTTCGATTAGCAACTGATAAAACTGTACGTGACCTTTCCTAAATAATGATATAGACGTTAATTGCTTTCTTATATGTGCTCGCTGGGGTTGTGTTTATTCCACTTTCTTTGCCAACTTATTTCAGGCGAAACTAATGAGCTAAATTGTCATGGGAACCGGTTTGTTTTCGGTTCAGTTCTAGGAAATCCAAACCAAACCGACTCGAGAGTGTGCGAATTTGACTTGAACCGAAACTTGAATCAAACCGTACCAAATCGGAAAACAAAATAGTTATTTTTTAGTTATCCAAATTGAAAATTGAACCAAACCAAACTGAACTGAACTGAAAATACACGAAATTTCAGTTTGGTTTGGTTCGGTTTTTCAGTTTGGTTTTGACACCACTAAATTGCCCATCCACATCAATGCCACATCATCATTCTTCTCATTTCTGAGGTGGAATTAAAAGGTAAAAAAAAAAAAAAAAAGCCGAAAGAGAGAGAGAGAGAGAGAACGGGGAAGGTCAGGGCAAGGGCGACTTGGCAGCGGGGGGGAGGTTGGCCTGCCGGTGGAGGCGGTGTTGCCCAGCCATAATGAATAGAGAGACAGATAGGAGTGTGTAAGAGAGCATTGACGTTGTGTTTGCACGATGCAAAATCTTCTATAAAAAAGGAATCAAATAACTAGGTCAACAAACATGAAATAGGAAAGTCCTTGAAACACGAAGTCAGAACTAACGCTACCAATCAAACTTGGCATGGCCCATCAACCCAAATCAAGGAAATTTAATAAAGCATCAACAAAAATAGCATAAAAAAAAATACCAAATTCTTTACTTTGAGGTGGTTGACTCTGTTTGAGCCCAGTACGGAAGAACAAGATATGATGCTTACAGTGGCAATGAGCTCTCGAGCTGTGCTCTCTGAATCATGGACCACCAAAAAAAAAAAAAAAAAAAAAAAAAAAGTATATTCTTGAATCCTCCAAATCACAATGCACTTGTGGTTACTCAATCCTTGTGATCTCCTCTTTGTTATTTATCGACAATGGATTGGTAAACGAGTGAATGATTTGAAAGCATGGAATTCTCATAGTTCGTCTTTCTCGGACTAGTTCAAATCCCGACAGAACCACTGCAGATTTTTTTTTTTCCTTTTTCCTATTTTCTTTCTGAAACCACAACTTTATTTTTTTATAATTTTTAAACTGTGTAATAGTCACGTGGACCCTACTTGGCCGTGTAGATGCCAAGGTGGCAGCAGCCTCATAACATCCACTTCGCCATTTTTGTTTAGCGTTTTTTAATTGGAAGGACTAACTTGAACAAACAAACATATAATGCACTTGTTTCATATTTCTGCAACAATTCCGCAAAGTAAATTGTTGAGCTAATGCTTTCACTTGCAGGTTTTTTCCCATCCAGAGGTTCAAATAGGATTTCCTCCAGATGCAGAGCGTCCTTCCACCTTTCTCGTTTATCTGGCTATCTAGGTACATCGTCTGTGCAAACAAAAGGGAGGTCTTGGCTAAACTGTGTAATGAAATAAGGAGGTCATTCACCAAATTTAAAATAGGTCAGAAGGGTTGGATATTATTTATGCCTCCAAATGTTCCGTTGGTGTCTGCCAACTGGAAGTTCTTCAATAATTTAATCTTTGTAGCATGTACGGATGTTTTATTTTATCCATTAGTTGCCTTCTGGCATGCAGAAATGTTGAAGACCATCCAGTGCATTGCACCGAAGGGAAGCCTTTGTTTGCAAAGTATACTTTATTATTGAAACGATGAAGAGATCATTCGTTTTGTCCTAATGTTTTTAATGAAAAGCTCTTATAGTTTCCACAATATTTACTTTGCACGGTTTAGTACTATTCCTCTTTGAATACCAAGTTGTGAATAACTAGTGGTAGGGTACTGTCTTAGAATGCGGCCTTCTTCTTCCAGAGGAATACCAAGGCTCTCACGGGGGATAAACTTAATGGTGTTGAAATGGTTGCCTGCCACATGGCTACTCATTATTCACTAATGCGGTTTGTTTTCAATGCACCTTTGACTGCTGCTTGAGCGTTTTTACACTTCATACCTTGATAATCTCTTCTGAGTTATGACTATACCTTGACAAAGATTGACTTTGATTGAAGAGCGTCTTGGTAGACTGACTACTGATGATTTGTTTGTTATAGAGACATCCCTTTCACTATATGATGATCTTGTTTATCCTGAAATGAGGAGTATCATTCATAAGTAATGTTCAACTTTAGTCGACAGCTTATGGGATCTTTGTGGCATGATTTTTTACGTTTATATTCTTCCGTGTGAATGACCGTGTGCCTTTGGATCTATGACTATGGGAATAGACTTGATAAATTTGTGACATAGCTAATAAATGATGTACATTGTGAGTAGATTTTGTTCTACCACACATAACTATAGCTTTCTTACTTTTTTTGTGCAGTTGGCTATAAGGCAAAGGGAGGTTTTATATGCTTAGGATTTTTGTACTAGCTATTTTTGCACTTTAAGTGGTTGATTTTGTTTTTTCCAAACCTGAGTAGAAATGAATCAGTCATTCTAAACACTTAAAATCTACATGATGAGTTATAAGTTATGACATGTTGTAAGTTGTTGTGTATATTAGAACCGTGCAAGGGACAAGTAAAGAATGAACCTGCACATTTTGTCTTACTTCCAGAAATTATTTTGTTCTCTAATCTCCTCAGTTTTGTTTATTGCAGTTATTGAAGTGTGTATCATTGAATAATTTTTTAAATGGAGTATCTCTGTCTTGTTCTCTGACAATAATTTTTTAGTGTTGGCTTAGGATCGGAGTGATTGGTAAATGCTTTAGCAATGACACGGTCGAGGAAACTATTCATGCACTAGTAAATTGGATGAGAGACCCTGAAAAGGACTCTTATGTTTATTGTTGGAAAGTCCATGACGCTTGACATCATACATGTTTTTGATATGGTAGGACTAATGTATTTTGCCAGATGACATGATGTTAGAATTGGGACTAATCAATTGAGAAATGCAATGAGTCAGCATAGTTAATATCCTAGATGATCTATTATTACCATCTTGTTAAATTGGTGTTGCTTAGGAAATTGAAGCAGCTGAATTTTCTGATGAATGGCATGCGATGACCCTCACGAAACCCTTCTCCACTGAGCTTGAAACTCACCTTATGATTTGTGAGTCACCATTCTTTTGATTTTCTTTGTTGGACATAGTTCCCTTCTCTCAGACACTGACTTGGTTATAATTACTAATTTCAAATTCGCGAAGGCAGATTCCAGACTCTTGATCAATGTCTGACTTAGGAATACAGTATATCCCTTCGTGGAATTGAATATCTGGAGAAGTTTCCAAAGACTTTTGTGAGGTATGCGAATCTTGGACATCCACTGCAATTGTATGATTGAATCTTGTGGTCTTTTGTTATCCCTCCTCATTGTCAGATGATTTAACCCTTTGCCATCTGGGGGATTGCGAAGATATAGTTTATGTTCTGATTGATAGTACTCTTTGCCATTTGTAGGGTGTTTGGGCACGGTTAGTGGATAATACTACTCTCCAAAGGTAACATTTAGTCCCAATTTTTCCAGCCTTACACATTTTCTCTATTTACATGACAGAAATTATGGTGGGTTTTTTAAATAATATGCAGCGGGATCCTCAAGTTTGGAAGAAGTAACCAAGGAGATGGTCGACTTTTGTGTCTCGGCAGGCTGCTCTGACGCTCGTCGCCATAGCCAACCTCTCTGCTCCCGCCATCTCAGCAGGCTCGCCTTGCTGCAAGGCATGGCTCGTCCAATCCATCCCCACCAACACACCCCTCCTCCGCCGCGTCCCCAGCGTCCTCTCCACCAGTAAGTGCCCCCCTCTTCTGTCGCAAGGATGCGTTTAACTAAGTAACGCAATGCGGTGAGTAGGAGAGACTGAGATTGGTGTTAAAAATTGGATATTGTTAAGACTACATTTGTCTCGCAAAAATGTCTCTTGCACACTTACGAAAACAAATCAATGAAAATATATTTTCATTATTTATTAAGATGTTTAGAAATAAAATGTAATCAATGATGGAAATATTTTTCATTGGCTAATTACTTTCAAGAGATACAAGCAATTATTTATCGGCAAATGTTTTCTAAATTATTTATTTTTTATAAAATAAACGGAGCCTATATGTATTAGTTGCTGACTGGGGAGACAAATGGTTAAGCGGATGCGTTGCGGTGGTTGGCGGGAAACTCGACGGAGAAGCTGGACATCATAGCGCAGTATTGGCAGCTGCCAGCTGAATGCTCGTCCTGACGATCCTCGCTCCAGCGATTATGGTTACTCTCAATTTGATATGCTCTGACTCGGGGCCGATTTGGGTCGTGGTGTTTACAAAGCCATCAAAGATGCGGCTGATCAGAATGTCACTATCAGGTGATTGCAGATGGTTCTTACTCATGCCCTTTGCATATGCTGATTTGTTGGTGCACAGCCGCTTTGGTGGCATTTGGAGCTTCATGTTTAGGTTTTTCGCAAAATGGGCGATCGAGGCTACCTTGTATTTTATATCTGGTAGCTTTCATAGTTTTATCGCTCGTGATCTTTAACCAAACTTTCTGTTAACGTGTCAAACATTTTCTCATTTCAAGTTTCCAAAGCACGTGTTAGGTAATTTGTGTTGGATATTTCAATAATATTTTGAAATATTTACAATAATAACTTCGATAATAGTTATGACCGCATTGAAAACCATCATTATTTTTAACGGTCACATAATGATTTCTTAACGGTCATACAACGACTTTTCAATTGTTTTGTAACGTTTAATTTATTTCTCAAATAAATCATTCATTATTTTACAACGGCTCTTTTAACGGCTCTATTTTGTCTGAATATAAAATCTTATAAGGCAATCTTAAAAATACACATTGAATGAAACAGAGAATATTCTTTCTTTTGAAATCTTTCCTTTCCTTTTCCTTGCTGGGTTATACACAACGTTGTTTCTGTTCCTTCTAATATTCAGTGTGGAATATAAAAGAAGGTCTATTGTATCTTGGGAGGATAGCCGTCAGAAGTTTATCGCACCGAGTTTCGCACTCCGAGGGGCTGAATTATCCTTAAGGACAGTGCCTACGCTTGCACACCTCAGACAAATTTATTTGTTCTCATCAGTTTTTTTCCTACAATCTTAAGGATAAGTCCCATGGAGCATCAAGTTGATACTGCTGCTGATGCCTCAATCTCCACCAGTGCAGTTGCACTACCACATATGTCCTATGCCAAACCATTCCCCGACATATTGAAGATCGAAGTTTTCAATGGCAACAATTTCAGAAGGTGGCAAGAAAGGGTTTTCTCTATCCTAGATGTGCACGGCGTGGCTTTTGCACTTACGGAGGCCAAATCAACTGATAACAAGCTTCAAGATCAATGGATACACGCTAATAAGGTATGTAGGCACACAATTATTAGTACTCTTTCTAATGAATTGTTTGATGTCTACTGTCCGTACAAGGAAGCGAAACAAATATGAGACTCCATGACTGCAAAGTACACTGCCAAAGATGTGGGCAGACAAAAATTTGTAATCGGAAATTATTATCGGTGGGAAATGTCTGATGATAAGGAGATCAAGACACAAATCAATGAATATCATAAGCTAGTGGAGGACTTGAAGACAGAAAACATCAATTTACAAGAAGAATTTCTTGCGGGCCTGCTGATTGAAAAGTTGCCTGAGTCTTGAAATAACTACAAGCAACAACTCAAGCACGAGGACAAGCAATTGTCACTAGCCGATCTAATCGTGCATATTATCATTGAGGATACAACTCGCAAGGAGATCAAAGCTGCCAAAGCTAAGGAAATTGCTACCAAGGCAAATTTGGTGCAAGGCAAATTTCAACATCGCCAAAACAGGTATTATAACAAAAAACCTGATTACAAACCCAAGGTTGCTCACCCCACCTTAAAAAAGAAAGGCTCTTGCTTTGTTTGTGGAAAACCAGGTCATCATGCAGCGCACTGCAGAAAAAGAATAATGGGAAACGACAATCCTGCTAAACCAAAAGTCAATTTGGTTAAAGCAGATGACTCTAATGATATAATTGTTGCGGTTATTTCCCAGGCCAACATTGTGGCCAATGTGAAAGAGTGGGTGGTAGACTCAGGTGCTACCAGGCATACTTGTGCAAACAAAAATGCCTTTTCCTCTTACACGCCAGTAGGGGAAGGAGAAGAAATTATTTATCTTGGTGATTCAATAACAACTCAAGTTCTTGGGAAAGGAAAAGTTCTTCTCAAGCTCACATCTGGCAAGACTTTGGCCCTGAATGATGTATTACATGTCCCTAATATAAGGGCAAACCCAGTCTCAGTAGCTCTTTTGGGAAAGGTTGGGGTGAAAGTGTTATTCGAATCTGATAAGATTGTAATGACAAAAAAAATCGTCTTTATGGGAAAGGGTTATTGTAATCAAGGACTTTTGTTTTTAACATTTCCAATGTTATCAATGAAAATGCTATTGCTTTTGCTTACTTAGCTAAATCTGTTGATTTATGGCATGGTAGATTAGGTCATGTTAGTATTTCTTATATTAAGAAAATGCAAAAACAAGGTTTAATTTCTGGAATTAAAAACCTATGTTTTAATAAATGTATAATATGTGCCGAAACAAAATTAACAAAAAAGCTTTATTTTTCTATAAATAGAGAATCTGATTTATTGAGTTTAATTTATACTAATCTATGAGATTTAAAACAAACTATGACTAAATGAGGTAAAAAATATTATGTGACCTTCATTGATAATTATTCTAGATTTACTAAAGTTTATTTGCTTAGGCATAAAGATGAAGCTTTTGATATGTTCCTTTTGTATAAAGTTGAGGTAGAAAACCAATTGAATAAAAGGATAAAAAGAATTAGATCGGATAGAGGTGGAGAATATGTATTACTTAACAAATTTTGTGAAAAGAAAGGAATAATTCATGAAACTACACCTCCTTGGACCTAGACTTAGAACCGGGGAAGGAGAGTAAATTTCCTGCAGGTATGCATCCCACAGTGGGTGAACAACTCCCGTTCAAGCCCTTCAGAGACAGCCTTTTAGCAGAAAACCACTCAGCCCTTTAGTCTAGAGCCTAGAGACACTCAAAGATGCCAGGATGGAAACGTTTCTAACCTACCCAAGTTGCATTTCTTGGAGGATCCTACCAGGCTGGAGAAGAAGAGGAATTTAGAAAACCATAGAGAGGTTTTTCACAAAGCACACACTTTACTTCAAGGGACTCTGCCCAACACATTACACCCACCTCGCTTTTTATAGATGATAAGAGGTCACAAAGACACTCACAAGGACCAAGCTCATAGGTCCGGATACAAACAAAGGCACTGAAAACTTCCAGGAGGAAATTATTCGCACACTATGAACAATAACTATACTGTGAACAGTACTTTTTCCTAGCCTAGTGCTACAGTAAAAATGAACAGTGATTTGCTACAGTGAAATTGTACGGACTCAGTGGTCTCGTCCGACACGAGCATTGTAGCTACAGACTGAATCATCTGAGCTGTATTCTAAAAGATGTTTCTCATATTTCTATTCGAGAGCTTCAAGATCTTCTGGTGAGAGAATTTGGTTTAGCTGTCTTGATGAGGATGCTTCTACGTGAGCCCAGTGAGATGCTTCTTCTTCGGCCCAATTTGTGTTGTCACTTGTAGAGTTGGCAGGAATGCTTGGCTAAGGCCAATTGGATGGCTGTGCATAGAAGGATGTGTCCATGTTCTGGGATAAGGACGAAGGTCCTAGATCATAGGGATCTTGGGAAAGAGGACCTCCCCAATGTGCATAGGGGTCCTGAGTAGATTGGACAACATTATCTGCACTTGTCATTTCATGATCTTGGGATGATGCAGCTTGTCTGCATTGCTTGAGTGCTTCCTTAGCTTCTGGTGCTAGATCATAATGATCCCACGTAGTGGGTACATTGTTCCATACATCTTCGGGAATGGTTTTGTTCTCCTGGCACAAGATTCTCTGGAGTTCTCGATATTGGTGTTCACAAGATCTAACAGATCCTGGATAAGATTTGTGAATCCGAGCTTCTCAACTGTCTAAGTGAGGTCTATTGGATGTGGTTCTTATATCCTGTGGAGCGTTGATGATGTTGCCATTGTTTCTGAAAAAATGCCATGGGCGTCGGAAAAATAAGATGGTATGGATTTCAGGATTTGGGGTCATGGTTCTTAGTTCTTTTTGTAAGAGATGTTTCCAGTGAGTAGGATGATAGAACCAATTAAGAAAGTCTAAGAGATTTTTATCACTTTCTTTTTCAACATTTCTTCTGAGTAAGAATATTCTGATGAGGTTGGCAATGAATCTTCTGGTTGGAATTTCAATAGTTATTAAGTAATTATTGGTTAAGTACCATAATAACGTTTTGAGTTGATCCGGGAAATCATCTTCCTTCCAGATAAGAGGATGTATGAATGGATAATTCAAATTTAGCCCAAAAGGATAAAGAATCGAACCTCCATTGAATCTGAATAGATCTGTGTGGCATTGCCACATGAGGTTTTCCATGTTTTCAGTGAGGCTATCATTCTGGATTTGTTCTACAATCTCCTGGGGATATTTCCAGCTTGGTAAATCTTTGATCTTCTCAATCTTGTATTTCACTCCATGATTGAGAATGTGAAAAGCAGGCCTCTTGATGTACATGTTGATTTCAGTTGGTGCTTTTGGTCTTGACAATAAGTCGGCAAGCACATTCTTCTTCCCAGGAATATGTTTGGTTTCAAAAGAATATTTCGAAAACCATTCAGCCCATCGAAGTAGTTGAGAATTTGGAATTTGCTTCAGTTTAAACTTGGTCATTTGAGGAAAAGATGCCATGTCTAATTCTACTAGGAAGTGCTGGTTAGGGATACAAAATCCTATTTTGGATCTGTCTTCAGGATAAATGCCCAATTGCCAAAATCCGACTTTGAGGTCGAATTTGGAATAAATATGGGCATTGGTTAGACTAGTAAAGAGGGAATCTCTGGAGGGTAAAGGAAATTTATCATTTTGGAGAAAAAGGTTGAGGGGTTGATAGTTGATCACCAGCCTCATTTTTCCCCTGTTCTGCTCGGCGTGCTTATTGACATAAAAGGCTTCACAAGCCCATTGAGAATTGGAGGTTTCAATGAGGCCTTGCTGCAATAATTCTGAGCATTCCCTTTGAGCTAAAGCCAAGTGTTCTGGCTTCATTTCCATATGACTCGCCTTTGTTGGATTGATGTCTTCACTCTTTTTGAATGGAAGGCGGACAAAAAACTCTAGATTTTCCCATAGAGGATGAGAACATTTATGGGCGAATTCAGAATGGGATTCTGAACAAGATTCCAAAAATTTTTGCATGATTGGATCTAATAAACTCATTTGAATGGAAAAGAGACTCTGAATATTGACGAACTCAGAGAATTGGTCTTTGTACCTAAGACATTTTCCAGGAATGATTCGAAGCTAAGAAATTTGAGTCATGATGTCCCAACCAATGATTAAATCTTTGTTGGGAAGACTAGATCCAAAGATTTTTGTGGATCTATGAATTCTTCTGGAGTAGGAAACGAGAGTTTGGAACTTTCTTTGACAAGAGGGGGAAAGTCTGTATCATGGAACATAACAATGGAAGAGTGGGTGGTGTTTCTGCTGGAACCTCAAGTGGGTAAGAATGCTTCTTAGCCCATTTTAGAATTGGCTTATAAAACGGGGAGAGAGCTTGTTTTTTTTTTGGAGAAGGAGATGGTGGAGGTGATTTTGGTGGATCAGGTGAAACTTGGGATCTAGTATTGAACTCTGGTGGTGGAGGTGGTGCATAAGAAACCATAAACTGGTATTTATCACACTCACCAAGAGTATTAATGGAGGGATCTCCGTTTAAGTACTTCTGGTATACTTTATCCTTCGGCTTTTTCCGTCGAGGTGGAGGTCTTGCAAGAGGATCTACCTTGTTGGGGGAGTTTGTACAATAGGAACATTGGCAAAAAGGATCTCAAAAACAATGACCATAATTGTCTTTGTAGTAATGGACAGGATGTCCATCACTGTTAAAGTGTCGAACAGGCTTTTTTGGATCTGGCTCGGAAATTGATTCAAGAATACATGGTTCGATCATAAAGAGTAGGGGTGTGCAACCGGACCGGGTTTACCCGGTTCCTGATCCGGCCCACTCGGAAAACAGGGTCGGGAACCAGTTCCAATTAAACTGGTCCGGGAACTGGTTCCCAAAACTCAGACCCTGTTAAACCGGTCTGGGAACCGGTTCCGAGGGATTACCCACCCAGGAATCGGATCGACTGGACCGATTTGGGACCGGTTGGAGAACCAGTTTTTACGCCATCCCATTCCCAAAACGCAAAACCCTAATTTTATTCTTCTTCCTATCTTTACCCGCAGACGCAGAGAACCAGAGACTTCCCTGAGCTCCTCTCCCGAAATCGCAAAGCCGACGCTGCCTCTACCGCTCTCGTCGCACCCCTCACGCTCGCACCACCACCGTCGTTCCCCTCCTGAAATCGCGAAGTTGCTGACCCCCGCCAAGCTCGCACCTGAGCGCCGACGCTGCCTTCGTTCGATCTCGCCGTTCCACCTGCTGTTGTTGCCTCGCTGACGCCCCTGACCCGCAGATCTCACCGTGCGCTGTTTCCTGAGCTCCCCTGCTGTCGATCTACTGCCGGCCCCCCTTCGCGAAGCTGCCGCTGCCTTGTTGCTCCGCCTAAGCCCCGTTGCCGACGTCCGCTGGTTCGCTCACCACCTCTGGGTGCCATCACCACTGCGACCAGACGCCAAAAGCCGCCGTTCCTGCCGCGATTATGTCCTCAACCCGTCCGTCCAAGCCCTCTGCAGCACCACCTCCCTGCTGCTGGGTCCTGCTCCGACACCCAACAGATCTACTTCAAGCCTACTTCCGAGTGACGCCCCTATCGCCGACAGCCTAGCTCCGCTAGGCCGAGCACTCCGCCGCCGAGGTCGCCCTTAACTCCCTCTCCTCTCGTGGCCCTTCTCACTCCCTCGCCGCTCGTATCCTGGTGAGCTCCCCCGACCACCCCTGCTTCTTTCTTTCTTTTCTTTTCTCTTTCTTTTTTTTTTTTTTGGTTTGGCGGAAACGCCGCAGCTCGAGTTTCTATTTCTCGAGCAGAGTGGAAACTATCGCAGATACATAACTATTTAAGTAAAAGTGGGAAAACTTTCTTACTTGGGTCTGCAAAATTGATTTGGATGTTGTATATATAAGCTCCCATTTACCATTAAGCAATTCGGATTGGAGAGCCTCCTTCACTGTGTTAACCGCCTCGAGCTTACGGGCAATCTAATCAAGTAAATAATTCCCATCAAGGCATGAATGCTAAATTTAATACATCAAAATCATAGTGTGCCTTTTGGATTTTGAGCATTCAATTGACTGAATTCTAACAGCTGTTTTCATTTGTTGTGGACATAAAAAAGCATGCTGCACATGAATAATATCACAGGGTACTCAAGGACTTGGCGGTAATTAGTATTACATCTAACCAGTCATCACTTAGCTGGTGTTTCTACTTACTGCATGATTTACCTGAGAATCTTTTTATTTTGACTAAGTTAAATATAATTTGACCGATGAGTTAATTATATTGCAGAGCACCTCTTTTTGAAGTCCAAACTGATAAGTGGGAGTGCTTCTGTTCTGTTTTCTGGGATCCAAGCCATTCTGATTGTGCTGTCCATCAGGTAACATTAGTCATTTTTTATTCTTTTTTCACACTAGTATTATTTCTATCCTTAAATCTGCATCCAGCATGAGATATCTTTGTCAATGCTTTAGTTAGAATGCATTATGTTGTGATGCCTGGCTTATCACTAGAGATGTGTGTTCTTCCATGGTTATCTCAACAGGCATTCGGTCTAGAGACTAGGGCAGGTTCTAGGGGCATTTGCTTTGTTCAAAATTCAGTATAAGCTAAAGATACATTAATAAGTAAATAAATGAAGTGTTTACTTTCTGTCCAGTCTTTCACTTTAGTAGAAATCAGCTATCCGAATATTCTGCCAGAAAACAATGGGATTGAACGCCCAAAACAATTAGGAGAATACTCCAAGACAAAGTGAGACCTTCCAAGAAAACTTATTGGCTATGAAAAAACACAACTTTATAAATGTATGCAATTCTTATAAAGATACATGCCTGTTGTAAAAATAGAATGTGCTTTGATGCAAGATACTTGTTATTAACCTGTATAAAGAATCTAGTCCTTCCTCTACACAATATGACAAAATATTGGAAGTTATCCTCCATGAGATAGAATATTTTAATACTAAAGTGAGTTAAGGGAGAGAAATTATATATTTTCATTGATCTTATTTCTGCAACAATAATTTTCTCAAAGTTGTTCTAGATAAATATATATTTTCATCTCTCTTGTTATGAATAAATCTTGAAGAACTAAGATTCTTTAATTTTGAAAAATTGGGTATGTTCGTTGGGAATTTCTCTGTCCATGTCATTATCAGCTTATTAGAATCAATGCTTTGTGTAAATTACTTACCATAAAAGATGATTTGATTATGTAAATTCTCATATCAGTTAATAAATCAGGTTTTCTTGTACATAATTTCAAATAGGGCTCGTGTATTAAGTTGTATCGACTCAATCTATCTCGATGATACCCCTAGTTCACGAAATTGTTGGGGGCGATTTACATGGTTATGCCATTACATTACTTCTAGGTAGGTTTCAGGTAAACAATCACAAGTAATGACGAAAGCACAAGTGCTGTATATAGGAGGAGGCTGTGCCGTAAAGAACTTGCCTTTTCCAAATCATACATTGAATCTTGGATGATCAAATCCGAATCCCAACACTTGATTGATAAATATATTCTAAATAAAAGATATCATGGTCCAACCAAGAGCTAGATATCCTTAAATCATGGAAATGATGCTGTTGGATGTTGGTTGAAGATTGATTCTTCTACATACGAAAATTCCAGTGAGCTGCTTGTTCAGTTTGAATCTTATGACTTAGGAAATTAATAGGTGACCAACAACTAGTATTTTCAGACAAGATTGCAGAATATTGTCACCATGCGCAGCCTATTCAGGAGCAGGAGCTTAGGACTAGCAATAGCTAATTGAACTCGATTGGATATGAAGCAATCAAACTGATTTTTTTTTTTGCAAAGAAGATTGTGGAAGATCCTCACCACGCTCGGCTTATTCACGAGCAGGAGCCTTAGGACCAGCAATGGGTAATTGAACTCAATCGAATATGAAGCAATCGAGCTAATTTTTGTACTTCTATATTGCCGATTGATAATCTCTTAACGTTGGCAATTGATTGATATCTGAATCTTAATAGTGAAAGGCCATATAAAGACTATCATACATTCGCGAATATCTTCAAACACCTAGATATTAAAGTTATGTCAAAAAAAAAAGAAAAAGAAAAATAATCAAGTACCTAGTATATTATTCTATCCCAAGGCTTGTGCAACTTTTCAACAATTGAATCCAAATTAGAATTGAGAACCAAGGGCTTGAATGCAAAATAATCATCTAACAATGGCTCATTAGACTTGATAGTCAGCAAAACTTAATAAGAAAACATAGCTTGATCCAAAGGAATTTCTTAGAAAAGTGTGAAATATATTATAAATCCAATTGCGAATGACTTCTTGGGATGAATGAATTATTTTCTATCTCCAAAGTTATGTTGAGAGATTTGATTTACTATGAAAACTAATATGTTTTTGTGGAATCCTAATGTTATATATATTTTCAGTTTTCAGTCAATGGATCAAGACAAAGACATATCAATGGAAATAGAAGGACATGATGAAATGAGTCCACTCATGGAATTGCCATTCCATGAAGCTGATGAAGTGGAATCTGCAACCATGGGCGCGACAAACAAGGTGAGGGTACCTAACTCTCATACTGCTTCGGGTAAAAAGCGAGTTAATCAATCAGATTGTTGGGATCATTTTTCGAGAATTATAGATGAGAAAACAAAGAAAGCATTTAAGGTGAAGTGCATTCATTGCGGGATGGATTATGTGTATAATGTTGATCATGGAATCTCTACTATGTGGAAGCACTTGAGAAAGTGCAAAAAGTATCATCGCACAAATAAAAAGCAAATGTTGTTTGCATCACGTGACAAAAGTGTAGTTGGCGAGGTTGGGGAAAATACTACTAGTGATAGTGTCTTAACGACATGGAAGTTTGATTAAGAACGTTGTAGGCATATGGTTGCTCGAATGATTATTATTGATGAGTAGCCATTTTCCATGGTTGAGCGTGTTGGTTTTCGGGATTTTGTTACTGAATTGTAACCTCTTTTCCATCATCTTTCATGATTTACAATGGCAAGAGATTGTATGAAGTTATATCTAAGTGAAAGGACTTGTTTGAAAGCTTACTTTGGTAAGCTTAAATCTAAGATTGCACTCATAACGGATATGTGGAGTTCCATTCAAAACTTGAACTATTTGTGTCTTACTGCACATTACATTGATGAAAATTGGCAGTTGCAAAAAAGAATAATCAATTTTGTGATGATGCATAGTTACAAGGGTAAGGAGATTGGTAAAATGTTGGGGAAATGCATTTATGATTGGGGAATAGAAAGGAAGGTGTCCACAATAACAGTGGATAGTGCAAGTTCAAATGATGTGGCCGTTAGTTATTTGAAAGAAAAATTTTCAGAAGAAGGATTTTTGATTTTGAATGGTGATGCTTTACATATGAGATGCACTGCTCATATACTTAACTTGATAGTAAGAGACGGATTGAATGAGGTGCGTGATTCTATTGCACGCATCCGAAACATGGTTAGGTATGTGAGGAGTTCTCCGGCTAGAGCTAAGACATTCAAAGGTTGCATTGAGAGTGAGAGGATTGTATACAATGGTTCGGTCTGTCTTGATGTTGCCACTAGATGGAACTCCACTTATATGATGTTAGACACCGCCATAAAGTTCAAGAAAGTTTTTAAAAGAATGGAAGAAGAAGATTTATATTTCTTAAGGGAAATTGACAATGATCCTCTTGAAAATGAAGATTGGGAAAATGCCATCATTCTTTTTAAATTTATAAGACGGTTTTATAATGCAACCAAAAGGATGTCGGGTAGTTCATATGTTATTTCAAATCATTATTTTGAGGAGATAACTAAGTTGTACAAATATTTGAATAATGCGGCGGATTCTTTAGACCCAAAGCTTCAAGCTATGGGTTTAAAAATGAAAGAGAAGTTTGACAAGTATTATGAGAGTTTGGATAAAGTTAATATGATGGCATTGATTGCGGTTGCATTGGATCCTACAAAGAAGTTAAATTATGTAAAGTTTTGTTTTGAACAAATCTATGATGATGAAACAAAAATTGATGAGATGCATGATAAAGTGAAGGTCGCCTTGGAGAATTTGTATAAATCTCATGAGCGATCTTTTGTTGGCTCTTCTAGTAAAGGAAAATTTGGTGATTCAAGTGTGAGTAACAGTAGTAGTGCTTCTAATGTTGATATTGATGACAATAATTGTGAATTCGATTCTTGGCACAAAAGCTTTCTCCATGCGAAGAAAAAAGTGTGGGATGAAAACAAATTTGAGCTTGATCGATATCTTGAAGATGAAAGTGAAGATATCCTTAATATTGATCTTTTGATGTGGTGGAAGACTACTGAGTCAAAGTATGAAATCGTATCTTTGATGGCTCGAGATGTTTTGTCTATTCCCGTGACTACCATTGGTTCAGAGTCAGCTTTTAATACATCAGGACGTGTACTTGATGGCTTTCGAAGTTCTTTGACTCCTAGAGTGGTGGAAGGTTTAATTTGTACTCAAGATTGGTTGAGAGCTGTTCGCGTGCCAATTAATGTTGAAGAGTGTATCGAGAATGCGGAACAATTTAAGGCGGGTAAGTTATATATATTTCTTTGTATCTTGTAATTCATTCGCATAACTATCTATTAAGTGTATGCCTTATTAATCTCTCTTTTTTTCTTTTTTCTTTTTTTATAGATTTGGATGGTCTTACCAAGGACATTATCATTGGAAAATAAACTTCATTTTGTCGAAACTCCAATTTTGTGGTAAGTAAATAGAATTTATTAAATCCTAGAGTTTGGATTCTTGTTGATTTTTCTTTATATATGAATTTTAGGTTTTTGTCAGAGATTTTGTACCACGTGGAACGCAAGGCTGAAGAAGGAGAAGAAGATCGAGCACATGAAGGACAAGGTTGATATGTGATCAGCAAAAAATTGTATTACAACTAGTTAATTGGCTAAATTGCTAGCTTGTATATTACTGGAATATGAGAAACTCGATGTATCTTGTGGGATATGAGGATGCGAGATGGTCGAATTATATATTTGGTTGTTTTTTTTCAAAGGGAGTCCAAATTTTATACATATTCCCAATGAGTTTGGTCGAAGGATGTGCGTGGTCCGGCCTTTTTGTTTCAGCAAATAACTCATTTAGAATTACTTTTCTAAGGTTAATTTTTATACAAAACAGGTTCCAATATAAACATGGTCAACCCTATTCCCGGACCGGAAAAACAGGGTGGGCCGGGAACAGGGTCCAAAAAAGGAGAACCGATTATAACAGGGTAGGGAACAGGGTCCAGGTCTAGACTCTACCCACCCTGGACCCACTCACCCCTATTGAATATGACTAACTAATATAACAATTCAACCATGAGGTAAAAAATGGATTTATCTATTTGGTAGGCCTCTTGGCCCAGATCTTAGACTGGATCAGACCGGTCCATATAAGCCCAGATGACAAAAGCCCAATCTGAGTTTTCTCGTACAATTACGACACAGACGATAACCGAATGGCCCCTCGATCTTTGCTCCAGCCGTCCGCTTCTCATAGAGCGTTCAAACAACAGCAAGAGAAGGAAGGAGAAAGAGAGAGATGCATAGCTTGAAGGTTTTAGTGAGAGCCAGTGAGAGCCAGGCGTTCGCTTCCCAAGCTCGGCGCTTTCCCTCACCGGATAAGTTTCTCTGCTCTGCCCCATTACGCTAGCTACGACGACGTCCAAGTAGTCAAAATTTGATTCGTTCAGGAACTTGATGGTGTCAAGTCGCAGTGTCTACTTTGGGGATAGCAAAGGGCGGGTTCGTTTAGATTGGCCGCTTACATTTCGATTCGTGTATGTTTTTGGCGTCAGGTTTTGGTGGATGGAAGAGCCAACTCAAGAACTGCGATACTCAACTGGCCATCCGCTCTTAATTCTCTCACTACCTCAATGGTCCGGTTCTTCCCCTCTCTCCAGCTCGAAATAATTCCTCACCAACCCTCATCGACCCCAATCAGAACGAAAAGCCGTTTCATTTTTCGTGTTTCTTGGTACCTGGTTCGGCTATCTTTTCTAGAATAATTAAAGCTTGAAATTTTATGCTGATATTTTCTACAGGTGGACAGGCTAAAGAGGCTCTATGAATCGTGGGAAGAGAATCCAAACATTGGGTTTGTGTTGATGAAGGTATTGCCACTACATGCTCTCATACAAGAGCTGATAGTTTCAAATAGATTCTGGTTTTGTTTTGTCTAGAGTCTAAATAGAAGAGAAATGGATTCACATTTCAGGCATTCCTTTTATTATTGTCAGGGTTCACCATCTTTGAATTGACATTAACTTTTTTGTCTGATATGAAGGGTGGTGGCAAAGCTTTCTGCTCAGGGGGATGTCGTTACCCTTTATCGTTTGCTCCCTGAAGGTCGGACGGTGATGAATCCTTTCATTTATTTGGCTTTCAACTTTTTTTTCTCTGACAGTTTTTATGTCCTTAGTCTTTGCTATGTATTTAATAAAGTAGAAGTAAAGGATTGGTTCGAGGGCTAGAATATCATAAATGTGACAATATTTGGGTGTTAAATATCAACATGTGAAGGTAATTTTGATAAACGGAGACAATACCCATTGGTGGATCTGTGGCTGTAGAAGAAAGGTTGGATTAGGAACTATTGTGTTTGAGTGGAGCTAAATATTGAATCAGGTGGGATATGATAGATAAACTAAGGTGGAAGGTGTGAAATAAGGCCACTCAAGTGCTCTTCAAAGAGCATGCAACTTTGCTATCAATCTGCTTTTATTTGCTTGATTATGATCTTTTTGTTCTTTTACTTTTCTTTCCCAATTGTTGTTTCTAATCAAATAGTCAGCATATATGCAGGGAACATTGAGGAGTGCAAATTTTTTTTTTATACTTTATATAAGTTCGTTTACCTGCAAGGGACATATTTGAAACCACATGTGAGTACCTCCTTCTAAAATTTATAAACAGTTAGCTCTTTTGAGATGTAGATACAATCTACTGTGTAATGGATAATTCAGGGCTTGGATTTTCCTCTAAATTTCTCTTGGCTTGCACAATGACCTCTTGACACAATATATTATTGGCCATACATCATAGAGTAGGGTATTATTATTATTATTTTTTTGGTAAGATAGAGTAGGGTATTATTTTTCCTGTCTGTATGAGAAACAGAGCTTTCACCCTAGATTCCTATGATTCTTATAAATTATATAGTTGATACTATAAAAACCTCATCTTATATTTTTGAATTGATGCTTCAAGTTTTGTGAATAAGTGGTTGAAGTATGCTTAAGAGTTGGTTTTCTTGTCATGGATGAAAAGCTTGAATCTCACATCTTGCAGTATTACTGGATTCCAGTGATATGAAGATTGCTAATATCCCTGCAAACTACAATTTATGTACACATTCTGATATAGGGTACTCTTACATTGTGGATTGCTAAAATTGGCAATCCAAAAAATAACCTGTTCACTATACAATTGGAAAGCATTTACACAAACTTTTGAAATCTTAGAAATAACTAAAATGAATGTTTTTAGTAACATTAAATTAAAGGTTGCTCTAAACTCGTAATCACGCAACAAAAATTGGCAAAAGAAAGTTTCTGTGTTAAAAAGTGAGTGATGGTGGATGAATCCTTGGAGCTCTATCATGATCCAAATTTCGAAATTATTGAACCTACTAGTTGGATATCGTGCTTCTTGACATGTGATCTACTCCATTTCGCTTTGGCACCATTTTCCGTAGCATAACTAGTCTAGTTCACTTAGGTGGACATACTTTGTTGCAGATGAATCTTAAGTAGATGAGGTACCTCCGCATTGGTGGCATGGTCAGTAAAACTATCTTTGACTAATGATTTGCATGACCACGATCTTTATTTGTAAGGCAATTCACGGTGAGATGAGAGGAATAAGTAAGTTTTTGTTATTCTTGACATGATTCTTCTTAGAGCAAAAGTAAGTCCTTTTGACGTTTAGCCCTTGTCTACTTATTACTCTATGCTTACTTAAGAAAGAAGAACAATTAAAAATCACGTACGTTTTCCCTCTTTGTTCCTTGAGTCAGATGTAAAGCAAGTGACATTTACTGCGATTGGTTTATAGTAGTCATCTTATAGGCATATTTTCTTCCATGTCAAGCAGGATTCCATTTCTAAAATTAATCGCATGATGTACTCCAAGTTACTTTCATTATTTATCATTTAAAATATTCCATCAAAGTAAGTCTCTGTGATTCTTGACATGATTCTTCTTGGAGCAAAAGTAAGTCCTTTTGATGTTTAGCCCTTGTCTGCTTATTACTCTATGCTTACTTAAGAAAAAAGAACAATTAAAAATCATTTATATCTTCCCTCTTTGTTCCTTGAGTCAAATGTATAGTGAGTAACATTTACTGCAACTGGTTTATAGTAGTCATCTTATAGGCACACTTTCTTCCATGTCAAGCAGGATTCCATTTCTAAAATTAATCACCTGATGTACTCCAAGTTACTTTCATTATTTCTAATTTGAAATATTCCATCAAAGTAAGTCCTTGTGATTCTTGACATGATTCTTCTTGGAGCAAAAGTAAGTCCTTTTGTTGTTTAGCCTTTGTCTACTTATTACTCTATGCTTACTTAAGAAAGAAAAACCTTTAAAAATCATTTATGTTTTCCCTCTTTGTTCCTTGAGTGAAATGTAAAGCGAGTGACATTTACTGCAATTGGTTTGTAGTAGTCATCTTATAGGCACACCTTCTTCCATGTCAAGCAGGATTCCATTTCTATAATTAATATGATGTACTCTAAGTTACTTTCATTATTTGTTATATGAAATATTTTATGAAATTGTTTGTTTACTTGATATCAACTTGTTGATCCATTTTCACAGTAAAAACTGAAAGTGTTAACCATTTAGCAGGTGTAATATTCAATTTCTGGGATTTAATTTTTAGTCAATCAAAGTTGTTTGAATGTCTCAGTACTCGTATTATTTTCAACTTTTGGGTCAGTCACTTTTTGTTTACTTCACTCTTGGGCAGCTGGTTATCGTGGATGGTGTCACTATGGCAAGTGGAACTGGGATTTCTCTTCCTGGAATGTTTCGATTAGCTACTGATAGAATTGTATGTGACTTTTCCTAAATACTGATATAGATGTTAACTGCTTTCATATATGTGCTCGTTGAAGTTGTAATTATTCAACCTTGCCAACTTATTTCTTATTTTAATGTAAAGTGAGGTTCAATGCCATTGGCTGTTATACTTGAATTTGCTCCTGAGCTGGAACCAAGGTTTTTGGGCAAACTTGTGAACTATATCGTCATTGGATTGGTATATACACAGATTTTATATGGGATAATGGTATAAAGGTCCTTGAACCTTTTCAACTTGCATTGCCGTTCCTCAAATTTTTTTTTTTTGGTTGCAATCAAGTCCTTGAACAATATGTTTGTTTGTTCAAGTTACTCCTTCCATCAAACAGTTAGACTGGAATGCTGATGCTGATATGCCCACCCTCGTCAATGCCACATCATCATTCTCCTTCAGCAAATTACTGAGGTGGAATAAAAAAAGTAAAACAAAGCCTAGAGAGGCAAAAAGAGAGGATGGGGAAGGTCAGGGTAAGGGGTGGCTTGCTGGTAAAGGCGAGGGTGGCTTGCTGGTAAAGGCGGTGTTGCCCAGCCGTAGCCAGGGTTATGGTGACTGGGCACTTGCCGCCGTCGCCTTTGAATGCCACATGCAACAAAGAGACAGAGGGAGTGTGTAAGAGAACATCGGCGTTGTGTTTGCACAACACAAAATGTTCTTGAAAAAGAGGAACAAAATAACGGGATTAACAAACATAAAATAGCAAAATTCTTGAAATAGGAAGCCGGAAGTAACGCTAAGAATCTAACTTCGCATGACCCATCAACCCAAATCGAGGAAATTTACCAGAGCATAAACAAAAATAGCATAGACGAAATTCTGACTTCTTTTCTTTTAGGTGGTTGATTCTGGTTGAGCCCAATACAGAAGAACAAGAATATGAGGCTACAACAACCATGAGCTCTCGAGCTGTCCTCTCTGAATCATAGACCGCAAAAAAAAAAAAAAAAATAATAATAATAATAAATAAATAAAATCTTGAATCCTCCAAATCACAAAGCACTCGCGGTTTACTCAATCCTTGTGATCTAGTTTTTGTTATTTATTGACAATGGTTTAGCAAAGAGTGAAAGATTTGAATCCATGGAGTTCTCATAGTCCGTCTTTCTCGGACCAGTTCAAATCCCAGCAGAACCACTGCAGACCTGATGTGAGGCTGCAACCCTTGCTCAGATCTGTTGCGAGGGCTGTGGTCCTTGCTACTGTGTGTCGAGGGGCGACTGAGGACCAGGACTACTTTTCCCTTGTATCTCTCTCTCCAGGTGTGTACACATGTGATGGATGGGGGTTGCTAGCCACCCTTAATGGTGGCTATCAATCCGTGACTACCTCTATTTGCTAGAGCAAGCTGAAGATGGTTTTCCTTTTCCTTTTTTCCTTTTTTTTTTTTCTGTTTTCATTTTTTCCCTTGAAATGACAACTTTATATATATATATATATATATATATATATATATATTTATTTATTTATTTATATTTTTAACACTATAATTGTAACATCCCGAGTCTCTATTGTACACATATTATCCGCTTTGGATAGTAAATCCCTGTTTGATTCAGCATTCCCAAGGGACTTTTAGCCTTAAAAGCCCTTTGGGAAAAAAGGAAAAAAATTTAAGTGTTTGATTCAGCATTTGGAGGTATTATTGGCCAAATGCTGGCCTTTGAAATGCTGAAAGCCCAAAGCAGGTGAAGACCTGCTTTTGACTTTCAGCATTTCGGAAATGCAAGTCCACCTCTACTATTCATCCGTTGATTTCTTTTTCTTTTTTAAAAACCGATCATCTTCCCCACACCCCAACTGCTGTTGATCGGCGACGGAGTTTCATCGGATTTTATTTTTATATTTTAAAAAAATAATAAAAACTCTTTACAAATGTTGGGTTTGCCTTTTTTTTTGTCATTTTTATCTTTTGACAATCAATAGCCCAACTTTTTATCAATACACTATAATGATCATTAATTAATGAAGATGATTAATACTACAATAATTAAAAAAAATTATTCAAAGTTAAAAACAAACCTAAAAGAACCCTAGCTCAAAAGTTGAACTTTGCATCTAATCTATAATCAAATTCTTTTAATGTAATTTTTAAATAAATTTACTAATATATATCTTTTACATTACTTTCAACATGAAAATATAAAAGGTTATATAGTCATTGTTTCTTTTTTGCAATTTTAAAAATACTAAAACTAAAAAACTTAATTTGATTACACTAAAGGCTTTTCAAATATATGTTTACTAAACAGTCTTGCATTTCCCTAAAGCACTTTTTAGTTATAGTTAACCAAACAGTCTAAAATTTGTATTCTCCCAAGGGCATTTTCCCAAAGCCAAACCAAACGGGCCCTAAGTCCTCACGGTTTTGTTCCTCTCGGGGCAGCCCATACTACTCCAAGAAAACGCATATATACAGTTAGAGGGACCCAAACCTTATAAGTTAGCCTATGATTTCTTCTCTAGGCGATGTGGGACGAGAGAGGGACCTCTTCCTTGCACGTTCGAGGACCGTCGCTCAACCCGTCACACTCTCCACCTCTTAACAAAAGAGCGTCCCACATTATTCTAAAAAAACGCGTATATATAGTTAGAGAGACCCAAACCTTATAAGTTAGCCTATGACTTCCTCCCTAGGCGATGTGGGACAAGAGAGGGACCCCTTCCTTGCATGTTCGAGGACCGTCGCTCGGCCCGTCACACTTTCCACCTCTTAATAGAAGAGCGTCCCATACTACTCCAAGAAAACACGTATATACAGTTAGAGGGACTCAAACCTTATAAGTTAGCCTATGACTTCCTCCCAAGGCGATGTGGGACAAGAGAGGGACCCCTTCCTTGCACGTTCGAAGATTGTCGCTCGGCCCGTCACACTCTCCACCTCTTAACAGAAGAGCGTCTTCACAAGAGCGTCCTCGCTATGGCCCCACACGGGGTTGGGAGTCAGAATAGCATTTTTGCTGAGGCCTCACATGCGGTTGGGAGTCGGCTCTGATACCACTTGTAACATCCCGGGTCTCCACTGTACACATATTGTCCGTTTTGGACACTAAGTCCTCACGGTTTTGTTCCTCTTGGGGCAGCCCATATTACCCCAAGAAAACGCGTATGTACAGTTAAAGGGACCTAAACCTTATAAGTTAGCCCATGACTTCCTCCCTAGACGATGTGGGACAAGAGAGGGATCCCTTCCTTGCGCACGTCCGAAGACCGTTGCTCGGGCCGTCACAGTAATAGCCATGTGGACCCTACGGGACTGCATAGATGCCAAGGTGGCAAGTTATAGCCTTATGACATCCACTTCACCATTTTTGTTTAGTGTTTAGTGGGAGGACTAACTTGAACAAACAAACATATAATGCGCCAGGTTTTATATTTCTGCAAAAAATCTGAAAAGTAATTCTTGAGCTAATGCTTTCAATTGCAGGTTTTTTCCCATCCAGAGGTTCAAATAGGATTTCATCCAGATGCTAGAGCTTCCTTCCACCTTGCCCATTTACCTGGCTAACTAGGTACATTGTGTCTGCAAACAAAAGGGAGATCTTGGCTAAGTTGTGTAATGATATAAGGAGATCATTCATCAAACTTAAAATAGGCCAAAAGGGTTGGATGATATTTAGGCCTCAAAATGTTCTGATGGTGTCTATAAACTGGAAGTTCTTTGGAAATTTAATCTTTACAGCATGTTTGAATGTTTTATCATATCCATTAGTTCCCTTCCGGCATAAAGAAAAGTTAAAGACCATCCAATGCATTGCAATAAAGGGAAGCCCTTGTTTGCAATGTATACTTCAATATTGAAACCATGAAGAGATCATATAGTTATTTTGCCCTTCTGTTTGTACTGAAAAGCTCATATAGTTTCTGTTGAAAATCATAATTGAATTTTCTAGTTATTTTGTTTCCAGATTTTCCAGACTTTCCAGATCTTTTAGATTTAGATTTTCTAGATCTTCCAGATCTTCTAGATTTTCCAGATTTTATTTTTCCAGATTTTGTTTGTTAGTTTTTAGGAATTTGTTTACTACCTTTTTAGGGTGCTGTAGCAATTATAAAAATGTTAGATGTCTCATGTAAATATTAATTCTCTGGAGAATAAAAATTCAGAGTAATTTCTCCTAAAATTCTTCATGGTATTAGAGCACAATCTGGACCATTCTCTTCTACCTTATTTCTGAGAGTTTCCACCATGACAAAATACCCTAGAGCTGCCATGGCAAGCGAGGTTGAGAGTGAAACCTCAGATTCTAGAGCTTAGAACTCTCCTCACATTATCCAACCTATCAATGTATCCGAAGGTGGAACTCTTCTCATCACCGGTCATAAGCTTACCGGTCACAACTTCAATCAATGGTCCCATTCTGTCATGATTTTCGTTTGCGAAAAAGGTAAAGAAGATTACCTAACTAGAGTTGCCATACAACCTGAGGAGACAAGCCCAAATTATCGAACATGGAAGGCGGAAAATAACATGGTGATGTGCTGGCTGCTAAATTCAATGAAAAATGAAACAGGGGAGAATTTCATGTACTACAAGACAACAAAGGAGATTTGGGATGCTGTTCATGAAACTTATTCAAACAAGGATAACACCTCGACCATTTTCGAGATCAAGGGCATTCTCCATGACCTAAGGCAAGGGGAATCTTCTGTCACTGATTATTTTAACCAACTCATATGTCATTGGCAGCAACTTGACATGCTGGAAGATGTGATGTGGAGTTGTCCTGAAGATAGCAAGCGCTACAAGCAAATTCAAGATCGAGAACGCATTTACAAATTTTTGTTAGGCTTGAATCAAGAGCTTGATGAGGTACGTGGACGAATTCTGAGTATAAAACCCCTACCTAGTGTACGAGAATTTTTTGTTGAGGTCACGAGAGAAGAGACTCAGCGAAAGATAATGCTTGGTTCTTCAAACAACCAAACCAATGCAGCAAATTTTGCTCTAATAGCTCGAGGATCTCAACCATCCTACAGTCGAGGCACTCAATCAAACAACAGCAACTAGCGAAGGGGTGGTCGTCCATGGTGTGATCATTGCAAACGAACGGGTCACACAAAAGACACATGCTGGAAAATTCATGGTCGGCTAGATGATTGGAAGCCATCAGCCTCACATCCTACTCAAAATCGAGAGAGCAAAAGCAACGCAGTCCAAATCGAAACAATCGCTTCGATAGATTCAAGTCCCTTAAACAAAAAGCAGTTGGAGATGCTAAAAAGGCTACTACAAGAATCAGTTCAGAAGGCAACCCATCCAGAAGGGGTAGTACAGCAACGATAGCTCAACGAGGTAACTCTCTAAATGCCTTTAGCGCTAAATAGGAGAAGATCACCTCTTGGGTTGTAGACTCAGCAGCATCTAACCACATGACCGGAGATATCACCGTGTTCAACGAGTACAATCCATGTCAAAATGGCACTAGTGTTCGAATTGCTGATGGTTCTTGCTCAAAGGTGGCTGGTGTTGGATCAGTGATTATTTCAAAATATATAACACTGAATTCAGTATTATTTATTCCCAAACTCAGTTATAATCTTCTCTCCATCAGCAAGTTAACCAAAGATTTAAGCTGCATTACTAAATTTTTCCCACACTCATGTGAATTTCAGGTTTTGGACTTAGGGATGACGATTGGCAGTGCTGAGATGGATGCGGGGCTCTACCTTCTGTGAGTTAATGCCTCAGAATGGAAAAACAATAAGATATCATGTGTAGCATCTCGTGCTAAAGAAGAGAGTGATGTAAGATTGTGGCACTATAGGTTAGGTCATCCAAATTTCTCGTACTTAAAAAGGTTGCTACCTTCTTTGTTCAATAAAGATTCAATAAAACTTCAATGTGAGGTGTGTCAATTATCCAAACATACTCATAGTTCATATCCTTTGCAACCTTATAAGTCTTCTCATCCATTTCACATGATTCATAGCGATATTTGGGAACCTTCTCGTGTCAATAACATTTCTGGTTTTAGGTGGTTTGTTACTTTCATTGATGATCATACAAGACTCACTTGGCTGTTCCTAATGAAAGAAAAATCAGATATTGGCCAAATCTTTCAAACCTTCAACCTAATGATCCAAATGCAATTCAGCACAAAAATCCAAGTTTTCAAAACGGATAATGGGAGAGAATATTTTCACTCACAACTCGGGTCATATCTAAATAGCCATGGTATCATACATATTAGCTCTTGTGTAAAGACTCCACAACAGAATGGAGTAGCAGAGAGGAAAAATAGGCATCTTTTGGAAGTCGCTCGTTCTCTTATGTTAACCACCCATGTTCCTAAACATTTTTGGGGAGAAGCAGTGTTGACAGCCACATATCTCATCAATCGTATGCCTTCCCGTGTCCTAGATTTCCAAACACCATTTCAAAGTCTACTTCGTATTTACCCACATATTCGTTTTGCCTCACATATCCCACTCAAAGTATTCGGTTGCACAGCTTTTGTTCATATAAATCAGCAACATTGTAGTAAGCTAGATCCTAAGTCTCTCAAATGTGTGTTTCTAGGATACGCTCCAAATCAAAGTAGATATAAGTGTTATTGCCCACAAACAATGCGTTTTTATACCAATAGACAAATACCAACTGTGCTTGTCTTCCAAGTCTACCCATTCAAGATGCTACACAAGACAAAAATAAAGAGGTAATTGTTTACTCTAGGCGGAAAACTCAAAAGGAGTGGAGGACCATATTACATCAAAGCCAGCCCAAGAGACAGACCTGAGTTCAAGACCCATAATGGATGAAGGTAATGCTCCTATAAGCTCAGAAAATTTTGCTGTACTTGATGATCTTGATCAGCCCATTGCTCTTAGGAAAGGGAAGAGACAGTGCACTTAACATCCCATTAACAATTTTGTATCTTATGAAAAGTTGTCTCCTAAATACAAGGCATTTGTTTCAACGTTGAGCAACATTCAAATTCCCAAGAATATCTAGAAGGCACTTGCTCAATCCGAGTGGAAAACGGTTCTTGAGGAAATTCATGAACTCGAGAAGAATAATACTTGGGAATATACAAAATTGCCAGCTGGGAAGAAATTGATGGGATGTAAGTGGGTCTTTACAGTTAAGCACAATGCTGATGGTAGTGTTAATCATTTCAAGGCAAGGCTAGTTGCTAAGGGATTCACGCAATCATATGGTATAGACTACGAAGAAACCTTCGCTCCGATGGCCAAACTAAATTCCATTTGGGTGTTGCTCTCCCTTGCAGCTTGGACTGGCCCCTACATCAATTAGACATAAAGAATGCCTTCTTGAATGGGGAATTGGATAAAGAAGTTTTTATGGAGGTTCCATCGGGAATTGACACTAAAGAGAGCTTCAACAAGGTATGCAAACTCAAGAAATTCCTATACGGCCTAAAACAATCACCTTGTGCTTGGTTTGAGAGATAACGAGGGTCATTAAGAAGCTGAATTTCATTCAATGTCAAACAGATCATACAATGTTTGTCAAGAAGTTAGCTAAAGGTAAAAGAGCAATAATGATTATATATGTTGATAATATAATCCTAACTGGTGACAATCTGGAGGAGATTGAAAAACTGAAGAATATCCTGGTAGAAGAATTCGAGTTTAAAGACCTAGGTCAACTCAAATACTTCCTAGGTATGGAGGTAGCTCGGTCACGGAAAGGAATTGCAATTTCCCAACGCAAATATACTCTTGATCTTTTGAAGGAAACTGGTATGCTTGGGTGTAAACCAGCTAACACACCCATGGATTCTACAAATAAAACCGAGATGGAAGAAGAAAGACCATTAATGGACAAAGGGAGGTATCAAAGATTAGTTGGCAAACTGATCTATCTCTCGCATACTTGGCCAAACATTGGTTTCGCAATAAGTATGGTTAGTAGATACATGAATTGACCAACAGAGAAACACATGCAGGTAGTTTTTCGAATCTTACAATACTTGAAGAAAAATCCTGGAAGAGGGCTCTACTTTAAGAAAACGGAGGAGAGAAACGTAGAGATATTCACTGATGCAGATTGGGCTGGATCTCTCATGGACCGAAGGTCTACAACAAGGTATTGTACCTTCATGTGAGGCAACATGGTTACTTGGAGAAGCAAGAAGCAACCTGTTGTTGCTAGGAGCAGCGCTGAAGCGGAGTTTAGAGCAATGTATCAAGGAATATGTGAAGGCATATGGCTGAGAAGAATATTAAATGAACTAGGATCCACTAATACCAATCCTATGTCATTATTATGTGACAACAAAGCTGCTATTGAGATTGCTAAGAACCTGGTTCATCATGATAGAACAAAGCATGTGGAGATCGATTGACATTTCATCAAAGAAAAACTCGAGAAAGGAACCTTGAAGCTCTCGTATGTTCCAACCAATTATCAAACAGCGGACAAGGTTTTATCCAGAAATAGTTTTGAGACTCTAAGGTGTAAGCTGGGTATGATAGATATTCATAACCCAGCTTGAGGGGAAGTGTTGAAAATCATAATCGAATTTTCTAGTTATTTTGTTTCTAGATTTTCCAGACTTTCCAGATCTTTTAAATTTAGAATTTCCAGATCTTCTAGATCTTTTAGATTTTCCAGATTTTGTTTGTTAGTTTTTAGGAATTTGTTTACTACCTTTTTAGGGTGTTGTAGCAACTATAAAAATGTTAGATGTCTCATGTAAATATTAATTCTCTGGTTAATAAAAACTCAGAGTAATTTCTCCTAAAATTCTTCAGTTTCCATAGTACTTTCTTTGCATGGATTAGTACTCTTCCTCTTCGAATCCCAATTTGTCAATAACCAGCGTTAGGATACTGTCTTAGAATGTGTGGTCTTCTTATTCCAAGGGAATACCTGGCTCTCACAAGGGATTAGCTTAATGGTGTGGAAATGGTTGCCCGCCACTTGGCTACTCACTATTCACTAAATGCGGTTTGTTTTCAATGCACTTTTAGCTGCTGCTTTAGTGTTTTTACACTGCATACCTGATAATCTCTTCTAAGTCATGAATAATGACCTTGACAGAGATTGGCTTTGATTGAAAAGCGTCTTGGTAGACTAACTACTGATGATCCATGGTGATCTTGTTTATCCCGTCAGGAGGAGCATCATTCATAAGTAATGTTCAACTTTTTTCTACAACTTTTGGGATCTTTGTGGCATGATTTTTACTTTTATCCTCCTCTGTGTGAATGACTGTATGCTTTTGGATCTATATGGTATAACTTTGCGTTGTATACCCGTTTGGGGGAACAGACTAGAGAAGTTTGTGATGGAGTTCATAAATGATGTACAATGTGAGTAGATTGCATTCTACCACATATAACGATAGCTTTCTTACTTTTTGGTGCACTGGTTATAAGGCAAAGAGAGGTTTTACATGCTTAGAATTTTTGTACTAGCTATTTTCAAACTTTTCTGTGGTTGACTCTGTTTTACCAAATCCAAGTACAACTATGAACTGTCATGCTAAACACTTAAAATCTACATGATAAGTTATAAGTTATGACATATTAGTAATTGTGCATATTAGAACCGTGCAAGGGCAAGTAAATATTCCAGATAGCTTAGTGATTGCTGCTTTTACGGAAAAAAGTTTCTTCCGTCTCTGTGCAAGTATATTCCATCTTCCCTTTATTAAAGAATGAATCTGCACATTGTGTTTTGCTTACTACCAGAAATTCTTTTGTTTTTTAATCTTTTCAGTTTTATTTGTTGCAGTTATTAAAGCGTGTATTGAATAAATTTTTAAACGAAGGATGTTTGTCTTGTTTGCTTACTATATTTTAGTGTTGACTCAGGATTGAAGTGATCGATAAATGCTTTAGCCATGACACAATAGAGGAAATTATTCATGCACTGGTAAGTTGGACGAGAGACCCTGAAAAGGACTTATGTTTATCGTTGGAAAGTCCATATCGCTTGACATCATACTGGTTTTTGAGATGGTAGCACTGATGTTTTATTTTGCCGGATGACATGATGGTAGACTTGGGACTAATTAACTGAGAAATGCAATGAGTCAGTATAGGTAATATCCTAAATGTTCTATTATTACCATCTTATAAATTGGTGTTGCTTAGGAAATTGAAGCTTCTCCATTGTTAATAACTGAGAAATGCAGTGAGTCAGAAACTAAGGGAAGCTTCTTTATTGAGCTTAAAAGTCACTTTAAGATCTGTGAGTTACCATTGCTTTGATTTACTTTGTTGGATATTAGATTCCTTCTCTTAGACACTGACTTCGTTATAATTATTACTTTCAGATTCGTGAAGGCAGATTCCAAACTCTTGATCAATGTTTAACCCGGGAATACTGAATATCCCTTCGTGGAATCTTTGAAGAAGTTTCCAAAGACTTTCGTGAGGTACGCAAATCTTGGACGTCCACAGCAATTATATGATTGAATCTTGTGGTTTTTCTTTTATCTCTCTTTACTGTCAGATGATTGTACTCTTTGCCATCTGTGGGATTGCAAAGATATAGTTTATGTTCTGATTAATAGTGCTCTTTGCCATCTGTAGGGTGTTCGGGCACGGTTAGTGGATAAGGACTTTTCTCCAAAGGTAAAATTGAGTCGCAATTTTTCCAACCTCAACCCAATTTTGTCAGCTTACGTGACTGAAATGATGGTGGGTTTTTCAAATAATGCGCAGTGGGATCCTCCAAGTTTGGAAGAAGTAACCAAGGAGATGGTCGACTTTTATGTCTCTCCACTTCCATCCGAGCCTGAGCTAGCGGGTACCCTCTGTATGACAGGTTTATGAATGCTGATGAATTTTTCAGCATCTTCAGTTTTGTTGGTTAGATATTAAACTGTCATTTAATTTTATCTAGGTTCGTGCATACCCTCGACAGTTCGATATCTGTCATGTTTTCGTTGTATGTTAAAGTCTTTCTCCCAGAAATCACACAAAGCACCAGCACAATAGGATAAGCAGCCCTACCTTAATCACCAGCTCCCTCTCTCTCTCTCTCTCTCTCTCTCTCTCTCTCTCTCTGTGTGGGGTTAATTATTTGTTTATGCACTTCTAGAGCATATAACAACGTTGCTGGATTGTTTGGAATTACAAGCCACTGTGCCATTTTAGCACAATATTCTTCTTCGCTGCTTTAATTAAAGCTGGTGCAGAGAAAATTTTACTATAGTTTTCAATGTGGAAATCAAAAGGCACATTTCTATGGGACGATGCAACCACCAGAATTATAGAGGGAAAGCCTCGAGAAAAGGATCCGAAAGTTCAAAAAACTGCAAATCCTCCAAGTGTAGTGAAATGCTGAAATTACCATCCAATATGGACTTCAGAAATTGAAAGATCTACATGATTGGTGGAGGGAAATTCATTTAAATTAGTCTTGCAAATAAGTCTTAATTTCCTTGCAAAAAAGGCTTCGTACCTGTACAAAGATCTATATAGTTGCCTCGTTGGTGGGGAAAAATACATCCAAACCTGCAAAGCTAGGCTAGAATTAATATGTTCAATGCACTTTTTATCTACATGACATGGTAGAACGTTACAGTATAACCATAGTTATATAATAAGAGAGTTTGAATCTTCCTCTTTTGGCTAAGTTGTTCTCGGTATCCAAATGGGAACGAGCCCAGAGAAAGCTTGATATCAGGGTCGTTACAACTCATGGACACTAGCGAAATCCTTTCTCTGGGCTTGCTTGCTATGACCAAGCAATTCATGAGCAATTTAGCAGATATCGAAGAACTACTAGATTATCAACTTTGGAGAATGATTCCTTAACAACGAAAAGGGCACACTAGATGATGAAAAATGACTAGCATACAAAATGAGTGAAGTCCCGCTATTTAGGAGA
Source organism: Eucalyptus shirleyi (assembly GCA_017140165.1). NCBI lineage: Eukaryota > Viridiplantae > Streptophyta > Magnoliopsida > Myrtales > Myrtaceae > Eucalyptus > Eucalyptus shirleyi. The sequence continues at coordinate 47,762,053 of CM029448.1, forward strand.
TCGTTGCTTTCAATATCGAGCAACTTCTATTAACTCTCGGCTAATGAATGTTGACAAAGATAACTGCTAACCAGCAACCTAATCATTGGATGGAAATGTATATCGGCACCAATCAGATGCCTTTTAGTGCATCAGTTGGTTTATCACATGCCATCCAAGGTTGAAGAAACTGTCAATCACAAGCGAAATATTAGAAAATACTTTGTTAGTTGAACCATATGGAAATCAATTTGTACTGCACTCGAAGAAAGACTTACCTCGGACAAATGGATCATGAATCCTCAACGCAGAGGAATATCCTATGTGATATGAGTTCTTGTTTCTAGAACACTGTTCCCTCGACTATAGTTGCCTTTGGTTTTGATCAAGAGGAGTCTGAAAGTCATCTTTTGAAACCATCACTTAGCTCTTCAATCAACCAAAATAACGAGACTTGACTTTGTCTTTCCGTCTCCACGGATTCTGAGTTGTCCTTCATATGCTTCCTCTGTTTCAAACTTCAAAGAATTTCAGCTATTAATGCTAGGAGAGTCACGGTAGCAGACACACTCCAATATGCTCGCTAAGCATGTCATGAACCTATCACAAAATGCTCTTGGTGGAGCAACTTCATCAAGACCTGCAGAAACAGGTTGTGGTTAAGTTCAATATATATTTCTTCAGTCTGTGTGACATGATAATATTAGATTGAAACACAGACGATAGTGGTGGAAATACTTGAAGGGTTCGAGTCTTTCTCCGTCGTTTGATTTAGCTTTTCAGGCGGAGTCCCTTCTCTGACGTTGTCAGTGGGAGGCTCCTCGCTAATTTCATGATCCCAAGAACTTGCAGATGAATGGAACGGAGACTGAAGCTCGGTATCGGGCTCTACGGCATCCCCTTCCATTTTAGCCTCCTACATGAAAAGTAAGATTTTCTTTAGCCAGTATACTAGGACGAGAAAATGCAGTTGTCATGAAATAAATCTTTTTCTTAACATTGGTTTTGCCTTTTTCACAAACAAGGGCACAGCAGACAAATGGCTCCTATGTGCAAGACATCATGAGTCTATATACTGCTGAATGATGATTCAGTAATCCATGTAGTGTAAGATCTCCCCCCTTTCTTCCTTCAAAGTCTATTTTACTTTTCCAAATTAAGTTCCTCTACAAAGCACATTATGGCCTTCTATATCCCTTAGAATGTCCAGAAGTGAAAATCTCTAACCTTGAATTTATGAAAGAAGCAAAAGGAAAGGAGAGTATTACTGCAGGAAACTAAAATAAATATGGACTATATGAGTCAAGACATCCATCACTGCAGACAGTGAGGAACTATTAATTTTTCAATTTAATTTACAATTAATCAATTACATTTGCATCAGAAATTCAGTCTGCGAGTTGAAGTTCCATTTTAATGTCAGGATAAACAATACTCGTAGATAAAGTCAATGGATGGAAGGATATGACCAAAGAAAATGGAAAGGAAAGCGCGATGCCACTGCCAGTATGATATATCTCCCCTCATATGGTGACTTTTGGTTTGTTATGGTAGGTAGAATTTGAGGATCCTAGAAATTTGCAAGTGGAGATGATTCGATAGACTGGTTGAAGGCTGTTATGATTTTTGGTAAATTTACGTTGTTGATTTAATTTTTGAAAATTCTATAATTTTATCTGAAATATGATAGGAATGTACAATGGCATGCTTCTAACTACTTTATGTTTGAACAAGTTGTTGAAAAGAAATTTACATCTAGTCACATTTTAGATGATATTCTTTGATGTTACCATAAAATCCTGGCCAAGGCTCACCTTGTTTGTCTCTGGTTGAGGCGCACCTTGTCGAGCCATCGTTTTGTAATGCTTGAAAGGAATAAAATTTAGTGATGGAGAGTTGAGTGAGTCCCTGCAGCAGCTAACTAGTATGCTGCACTCATCCGGTATTTTCGAGTTTGATATGCCAAGCAATGTTTCCAGTAAAGGACACATGCTAACATACAACCGAGTCAAAAACTCCAGTTCATCAAGGCCCTCAACAACCCGCAGCTTAGAGCAGTTAGAGATGACCAAACGGCGAAGGTTCTTCAAGTTTGACAAACCGCTGAACTTTTTCATAGCATTGCAACTTTGAATGGAGATGTCTTGCAATGATAACAATGTACTGATGACCTGAAACTCAAGTAGGTTTCCACAGCTCCACAATCGAAGTTGTTTTAGTTTCTTCAAGGCATTGGGAAGAACAAGTACTCCCGGTAAACAATAGGTCGACTCACTCGAAGAAGACTCTAATTGATCAAGGACCCTGAGAGATCCTCCCTCCCCGCATAATACCATCCTTCCAATTGGCCCACAGCCGTCAATTGATAATTCCTCTAGTGATGCTAACATACCAAGAAACTGAATCTCAATCATATTAAGGCAATTATATATAGTCAGTGTCACTAAGCTAGACGGTATGGATAAGCTTTGAAAGTCACAGCTGTCCAAATCTAAGTGCTGCAATTGCGGAAGTCCATAGAGTCGAATTTCTCGCAATTGCGAGACGCGAAACGTCAAATTTGACAGAATTTTCAAGTTGGATAGTGGCAATCCTATTGAGCTGAAATTGTCGAGTTCTAAAGAAAGTAAAGAAGGAGGTAGCTGCTCGAGGGGTTGCAGATCTAGCCCACGCAAAACAAGATATTTTAGAAGAGTAAGGAAACCCAAATCCGTAGGCGGCACAGCAATATTCAGAAGACACAACTCCAACTCCTCTAGTTTGGATAGTTTTCCAATCCACCCCAAGTCACATGTGTGCTCTAGGTTTGACGAATCTTGATCATCAGAGCCATCGGATAGGACCAACTCTACTAAATTGGTAAGGTTTGAGAGATTCGGGACCACCTGTAGTGAGCAAGATTTAACACGTAAATGGACTAAACTCGCTGGAAGCTCAGGCAGCTCCATAATTTCATCACACGGTATTAGGTCAAGTGTTGAGAGGGTAGAAATCGTGCTGATTCTTCCCCCTCTAAAGATTCTGGGCCAACATAAATCTAGGACTCTTAGAGAGGATAGATCTCCTATTTCATCAGGAATTTCGCCAACCAACTCATTGCGGGGACCAAGAGAAAGCTCCTCCATTTTGTCCAAAAATCCAATAACTTCAGGAAATTGCCTTCGATCTATGATTTTTTCAGTCTCGTGTTTTGACAAATCCAAATTGCACAATGATGTTAACTTTCCAATGGAGTTTGGAAGTTGCATAATCTTAGCGTCTTTCAGACAAAGATCTGACAACCACTGTAGCTTTTCAATGGACTCTGGTAGGCTTGTGATTCCAGTATATGAAAGGTCAAATTTCCTTAATGATGCTAAGTCGCCGATAGAGGATGGGAGTCCGCTCAATCTGTCGCAGCTTTGCAAAGAGAAGTGCTGAAGCTTCACTAGCCCTCCAATTGCGTCAGGCACTCGTTCAATGAGCCCACAATTGGTGATATTCAAGTAAAGCAAGCAATTCAGCCTTCCAATGGAGCCGTCGATTTCCTTCAAATTCTTACAATCATCAAAAGTCAACCTCTCTAAAACCAGGCATCCAGACAAATTTGGAGTTCTAGTAATGCCATGACATTCTACAAGAGTAAGATTTTTAAGTTTGGTTGCCATCTGCAAAAAGTATAAACGTTACAGAAAGAAGTCAAATAATGTACAAGACAATTGCTATAAATAGAGATGAAACCATACCTTAATTAAGTCCCATACTTTCGAATCATCTGTAAAGTGATTGTCAAAAAGTTCAAGGACAACTAATTTCTTTGAATGCATACTAGGGACACTAACATCTGGTCGAGGAGAACGCCACGAAATCCATCTCAAGTTTGGTAGAAAAACGATGAAATCCCCTTGCAAGGTCCCCTTAGATAATCTCAAGAACCTCAAACTGTTAAACCTTCCAATTTCTTCATGGCTAATTAAGATATGAGAACTCCCTCCCCGTAGATCAAGTGCTTCAACATCTTCCTTCATCTGCCAATAAATTAATTGCAGTGATTAGTTGAAGTTTGTCGGTAACCAGTAATTTAATTTATGATTATGAAATGGAAGAAAAGATTACAAGTAGAAAGTTGAATCTTCAATCATAGGATGTCACTTTTTGCATTTGAACCTGATAGTTGTCTTACCTCTTTGGTTCTTACAAAATCAATTGACTCCTCGTCAATATACACCCTACTTTGCTTCCCGAGATTTTTAGGATTTTCTTGACGAACAATTTCTCGTCCCAGTCTCTCAGTTGGTCATGCATCCAAAATTTGTTGTTCGTTATCTTGATCAAGGACTTCCTAACAAGGACCTCAATGTCAAGATAAAATTCACATGCCTCCCACATGTAACTGGCATTAGTAATATCCTCATTGATGAAAAAGCATGCAATGTCGAGAAAAATATGGCGCTCATGATCATTTAGGGCGTTAAAGCTAATCCTCAATGTATCTTGTACTTGTTTATTCGGTATTTTCAGTAACTGTTTTAATGTAATCTCCCATTTATTTTGGGGCTCTCCAAAAAGTGATGAACCTATAACTTCAAGGGCCAAAGGAAGGCCCCCAGTAGTATGGACAATATCTATTGATAGGTCGTCAAAATCCCTTGTCGGAGAGCCTTCCAAAAATGCATGCCTCTTGAAAAGTTGGAGCGCCTGGCTAAATTTCAATGCCACCATTTCATAATCCCGAATTTGGAGTGCAAGGTTAGAATTCTTCAAATTCATTTTTTTGATAGTCTCCATTACACCTGTGTCCCTAGTGGTGATGATTATTCTTGTTCCGGAGTACAACTGACCTTGTCCAATTAGATTCCTGATTTGGTTTTCCTCACCAACGTTATCAAGAACAATAAGAAACTTATTACTACGAAGTGCTCTCTCTATACTCTCCCTTCCGTGATCAACTCCCCGGATAATTTTTGCTGCATTCGCACTACCAATTTCTTCTAGTAACTTCTCCTGCAATTTGACTAACCCCTCCCTATTACAATATTCTTGAACATCATCAAAGAAGGCACAACGCTCTCCAAAGTGAGAAAGAAGTTCATTGTAGACAAGTCTAGCTAGAGTGGTTTTACCGATGCCCCCCATTCCATGAATTCCAAGCAGCCTCATTTCATCACTACAGTTAACATCCAACAATTTCAGTACTTCTGCCACTCGATCATTAAGTCCAACTGGATATTCAGTCACAGACTTTTCTCTTATCTTCAGCTCCTGCAAAATCTCTTCAACTACCTTGTCCACAAATATCGCTTGGCTGCCACAAATAGAAGCAAGTTCATTAGTTACGAAAGCTATGTCGATCATACACATTAACATGCATGCCTCTAAAACCATAAAACGGTGTACTCCTTTTATTTATCCTTATTAACCCTTGCATATTATTGTACCTGTACTTTTTATTTTATTTTTAAGACGTGAAGATTTGCTAATTCATACTTATCGTCCGACGTCTCTTGAAGAGACGGGCTCGATTCTAAAAAGCCAGAAAGGTCAGGGATCTTTAAAGCTTACCTTACGTGTTTTCGCAGCACCCAAGCCTTCCTTTCAACGACCTTCCTAGGAGCCTCCTCCCAGGATTCTAATTTCCAGGATTCTAATTCGTGAGGAAACTTCTCCTTGAGGTCTCCTATGGCCTTTCTGTATGATTCGGTTTTAAGATCATCTGGCTCCACGTAATAAAAAATGGATCGGAATTTATTCTCCTTTGACTTGGATATGTTTTCCACCATCCTTACGAGCTCAAGGAGACACCATTTTCTACTGGCATATTTTTCTGAGAAGATGGGTACGTAGATCTGGGAGCCGTCGATTGCTTGCAGGATCTCATCACTAATTTTTTCGCCAACTCGAATTTCTTCGTCATCCATGAAGGCATGAATACCATTTTTTCTCAAGCCTTCATAAAGGAAGCTGGTGAATCCATCTCGAGTATCTTGGCCACAGAAATTCAAGAATACTTGATACTTGCCTCCTCCTGCACTGTCGCTACTCGTCCCAGCATCTGAATTCGCCATGGCAGCTTTACTTTGCAAATTAAGGTCTCTCTCGATCTCTCTCTGAACGTTCCTCGCTAACATCAAGTAAAACGAAAGATAGAGAGTACTTGTTGAAAACTTGTTGATCTTATCTAGTCGTCATGGATCCTCTTTTCAATGACTTTCCTCGGAGTAAAAAATCTGGGTAGCCGGCGCGTGGCGGTGTGCTAGCGCGCGCGCGAGTAGTAATATTTTCTCGAGAGAGGGGCAGCGGGGAGCAGACGCGCAGGGGGTCAGGATGAAAAGCAAAGCTAAAAAAGAGTGGCTCCACGAAAACCGATTAGATAAAAATATATTTGGTTTTACAATGGAACTCCATTTATATCGATAAAGAGATATAAATTAAATCGAAAACAATGTACTAGGCCTATAAAGTGATTCCCATTCTAATAAAGTTGGGAACCGGGAAGAAAATCAAATTTTTCGCTTGAGGCTCCCTTTATTTTATAAAAATAAATAATATTATAAATATATTTCTAAAAATAATTATTTATATCATTTACAAAAATTAATGAATTAAAAATATGTCTATCGTTCGCGGCAATATCTAATTGAATCCTTTGTACATGAAAGCTATTTCTTCGCATAAGTGTAACCATGACTGGCAGAGAAAAAGGGAAAAAAGATTTAAAGAACGGGAAGACACACTCCATGATGAAAGAAGTTGATTTTCGGGTTTAATTCATAATTAGTTTCTCCATGACGAATAGCAATAAAGACAAGTTTATGGAAGTCGCAACCAAGTCCTCCGTTTAGGTTTAAATTTTTTTTTTCCCTCACCTTGGAAAACGAGGATTGATTCCTTACAATAGTGGACACAAATATGAATTTGCACTATCCGAACACATATATCTTATTACAATATTTCAAACCAAAGAATGTCCAGCCTTCATCGATAATACCCTTGACTAGTTGTGTTCAAGAAATCTATATGTTTGTGCTTTTAACACTTACAACTGTATACTAATTGTGTTACATTAAAACAATCCTGCGAAAATCATGAAATATTGTTAAATCATTTTAAAGCAAAATGCTAGGATTTGTTCCTTGATTATCATGTCCTCGTTTAATTTTGCTTCTTTTCTATAGTGGCAAATGGCAATTATATGTCTCATGATCCTCTTGTATACAAATATAATAGAGAGTCCATTGAATGTTTGTGATTATGCATTGGTCTCGCCTACGGCTATATCCTTTACTTGTAAATTTCTCTCAAACTCAAGAAAAATAATGAAATGCTAAGATCAAGTCACGATCGATGAACTCCTTGTGACTTTTAAAAATGTCGTGCTTCATTATCTACACTCTTCTTTGAAAAGCTTCATTCGCATGACAAGACCAACTGCACCATGCTTCTACTTCTTCACTCCACCTTTTTGGACAAACACAATGACTCCATTGGTTCATCAAATAGTCATGGCCAGCAACTCTAAAGGATAAAGGTAAATGGGAACTTGCTCTTAGGATCGTAAAATGTACCGATGCAAATTTTGTTCCAATGTTACTATAAAGGACAAAGCAAAGTGCAAAGGGCATATCATAATTTATAAATATGAAGTGCGAAGTGAGAATTTCTTAATGTCATAAAAGGAAAGAGAGATAACAAAAATCGCAATTCAAGAGATATTTTGCCTTGTCCCAGCCATTGGGGTATACCTTTTGACTCCTTGAATAAAAAACAATTTTCCATTCGGGCGAATCAATTGAAAATATAAAAATTTGACTCCCATTGTTGGATGAGGGTAATTGTTGCATGCGATTTCCACGGCACGGCGCGTAAGGTGCGTAGAACCTAGCAAGCAATACTCGCATTCTTCCCATGCAATACTGACACGTACTTGATTTGCCTTTTCTATTAATATAAAAATAAATAAAGCTCATATTACGAAGAATCCAAAATTGTTTAGTACCCATCAAATTTATCAATAAATTATTAAGTTAAATGATGTGTGACAATTAATGAGTGTATTAATTTAAGATATTACCCGTTATTTAACATAAATGTATTGGTTTGTGATTTTTGTGATATTAATTTAAATGAAGAATAAATTTATCATAAAAATATTAATTAGAGACTTTTTGTTGTCTAAAAATAAATTTATAATAAATTTATCACGTGTGTATCAATTTGAATATTTTAATCAAAAATTAATTTTGAATAAATTTATTATAGACATATTAATTTTATTTTTTTCGTGATATTATCTTAATAAATAAAATAGGGAACCACCGTGCGATGCAGCTGCTCTCTACTCGAGTGGGTAAACAAATTCCACCGTGCGATGCAGCTGTCCCATCCCATTTATAATATAATATCGCGAGGGCAATAAAATTTGGACGCGCGTCTGAATTCGCATCGTCCGAGTCCGACCAGATCTTCAATTGGAAATGTTGCTGTGCGCAATGAATCTTCTCAGTCAAAACACCCTTGACCCAAATTGCACGGTGTTCTCGCCATCCAACGGCCCAAGACTCTATCACGCCGATCGAACGGCTAACCAGGCATGATGTACGGAAGGCGCTAAATAATTGCGCGCGTGATTCCCTACAGCAACAGTACGCGGGACGGGAGGTGCGTGGAAAAGGACCTCTGCAGTCTGCAGGGTCCTTTTTGACTTGACTTGCCCTTTTCTATTAATAAAGGAAACAGAAAAAAACAACCAACGGGCACGCTCTAGTTTGATGATGATGGAGGGAGCAGGTAAAAGCAAAATGTAAAAGAGAGGGTACTTTTTTTTTTCCTTTCTTCTTTTTCCTTACTTTCTTTCTTTACCCAGCGGCCTAGCCTCGGCAGGGAAAGGGAAGCCTCGTAGCAAGGCGAGACCGTCCTCGCTGGCTAGGGGAGAAAAAAGGAAATGAAAAAAAATATATATTATAAAAAATTATTCAAATCAACACTGTTAATCCTATATAAAACGGTTTATAATTTTATTGATAAAATTGAAAATTTTAAAAGATTTAAATTTAAAATTGAGTTGATAAAAATATAATAAATTTAGGTATTGTTAATTTTTTTTTTCCACAAGGCACTCTATTGAGCATACTTGAACAATGCTGCTTTCTTGCCATCCAACGGTCCAAGACTTTTCATGCCAATCGAACCGCTGCGATACATTTTGCACGGAGAGCACAAATAATTTGCCCGCGTGATTCCCTGCGGCAGCTGTATGCGGGAGGTGCGTGGAAAAGAAGCTTTGCATGGACAAGGGCCTTTTTGACTTGACCCGCCTTTTCTAATGATAAAGAGAACAGAAAAATAATCGATTGAATTAATTAAATTAAATTAATTATTTTGTGGGACATTACATGAAAATGCATTCATCTTGTAGGAATTTCGGAAGGATGATATTTTTTATTGATTAAATTAGTTCTTTTTGTGTTGCCAAAAGTGCATCACTACTTTGAAAAAACGCGGTTGATTTTATCGGCATGGGATCCATTTTACTGGCTTTTCTTGGGCCCCATCTACGAGCGAGTAGAATATTCAAGTACATCGCGCGCGTAATTGTGTGCAAAAGTAGAGAACATAAAAAGTAGCGAGTGAAAGAGAGAGAGAGATTACGGCCAAAAAAGAAAAGAGTGAGAGATACCGACAAAAAAAGAAAAAGAAAAGAGACAGATGTTAGGTCACGAGATAAAAAGTAGACAGTGGCAGACATGATGCGATGGGGATAAGATTAAAAAGGAGGGAGAGAGAGAGCGGCCCACAAATTTTAAATAAATCAAAAATAGTAATTCTATGATGGAACTCGCATTCGGATAAAGATAAATAATTACAATTCTTCACGTGATGTAATTTAATTTTCTGAAATTTTCTCTACTTTTGTCTTGACCTTCCTCATCATGATCATTACTTGAGTATTTTATGTTTGGCGAAACTTCACCATCTATTTTATTAGATGGAGCAATTTTCTAATCTAATTCCATCAATCCTTCATCACCTATGTCTTCGTAAAAGATTTTGGGATGTGTTCCCATTGTTCAAGCATGGTCCGGATTGATCCGAGCCACCCCTAACTCTAGGACCAATCCGTACAGTGTTGGTTCTCAATTTTTTACACACAATGCACTCTACTGTGCATGCTTGAACAATGCTGTCCTCTTGCCATCCAACGGTCCAAGACCCTTCATGCTAATTGAACCGCTGCGATGCATGCTGCACCCAAAGCACAAAATAATTGCACGCATAATTCCTTGCGGCAGCGGCGCGCGGGAGGTGCGTGGAAAGGAAGCTTCGCAGGGACAAGGCTTTTCTCACTTGACCTGCCTTTTCTATTAATAAAGGAAATATAAAATTATTGATTGAATTTATTAAATTAAATTAAATCAATTCTTTTGCGGGACATTACATGAAAATGCATTCTAAGAATTTCCAAGTAATTTATTTATTAAATTAATTTTTTTTGTGTTGCTAATAAGTCATGCCCACAGTGCAAGTTAAGAACAATTGTTATGAATTGGGTGACTCCCATGACTATTCATTCGTTTTTTCACTATCAATTCAAGTTTTTAGTGAATCACGTAACAATTTCTTTTTTGTGAATCAAATAAATTTTACGTAATAAAGTTGAGAAATCAAAAGAAAAATCAAAATTTCACTATAAGTGAAAAAAAGTTCCCTCACTACTGGAAGAACGCGGTTGGTTTCATCGTGATTGGATCCTTTCTACAAGCGAGTAGAATGTTCGAGTGCACCGCTCGCGCGCGTGGCCGTGTGCAAAAGTAGACAATATAAAAAGCAGCGCGTGAAGAGAGAGAGAAATGTCAGGTCACGAGGAGGAGGACGAAGGACAATTATACAAAGTAGAGAGTGACAGTGGGTGACAAACGCGATGTGATGGGGATAAGGTTAAAAAGGAGAAAAAAGAGAGAGTCGCCCACAAGAATTTGATAAATCAAGAACAGTAGTTCATGATGAACTCGCATTCCAATAAAGATAAATTATTGCAATTCTCCACATGGTACAATTTATTTTTTGTGAAATTTTTTCGGCTCTTGTCTCGGCTGTACGAATTTCTCATCATCATCGTCAGTCGAGTAATTTATATTTAACGAAATTTCGTAATCTAATTTACTGAATTGAACAACCTTCTAACCTAATTAAATCAAATCTTCATCGCCTATGTCTTCATCAAGGATTCTAAGGCATGTTCTCGTTCATTGAACTTTCTCTAACACAATCACTCATGTCTTGCCTCCCTCTCTTGTATTCTCCTTTCTCTAAAGTAAATCTATCTTCAAGTCTAGTATTCCGCTCAATACCATTTCCTACTTCTCATACTTGAGTGTTGTTATCATCTTTACTGTCACCGAAATATTCAACAGACACTTATAATGATAAACAATATTCTTTATACCATTATCTTCATGGAAGAATCTTAAACCCTTTTTCAAGCTTTTCCCAAGATCACAATAATGCAGTTTTTCTATTTCACATTATAACTGTTATGCTATATTTCTCACAAAATTAATATATGATGTCCTCTTTACAGCAACAATGACACCAATAGCACATTCATTTCCATTAGCGGGTTCCTACTCATTGATGCCAAAAACAGACAATGATGTCTAGTGCTATCTCCCGCACCCAAGAAGAAAAAGCTTTTGGAATCGCGATGCAAAAAAGAGAATAACTTCACATTGAGATCTCATGATTGCACCTAATTGATTAAACAGTGACTTAGCAATTATCATTTAGCAGACGTAAATGACAAAACTAGCACCGAATTGAGAAGACAAATGGAGGACCATGCAATGGCATTTTCATTATTGCGCAATTCCTTTTCTAGCACTGTTGTCCCATGGTTGGCCAAGAACCCTAAAATTTCCTTTCCATACCTAATTTTGGCTTAGAAGTCCTAATTTTTCCTTTGAATTGAGCAACTCAGAGAAAGATGACAAGCTTGAATGAGTGAGAGTAACAGAAACGGCGGGCAACGGCAAGTAATAGGGAGAGCAGTGTGATGGTCAGTCAACATTGAAGATTATCTCGCCGACTAGCCCTATAACCTTCCTTGTGTGTTATGTTGTTTTTGCTGGGTTGGATTGACCAACGTCGTTTTGCACGTTCGTATGGTCTGGATTTCTTTAATAATATACCAACTCATTTTCAATTTTTAATTATAAATGTTATATAATCATTTTCGCTGGAAATTTCCATCAAAGGCTCTATCTTTTTTTGTGTTTTTTGGTTGAAGACAACTTTTATTCATTTACTCACTAGAGTTCCGAAGTTTAAGAGAATACGATTCAAACATAACATAACATATTTCAGAGGGTTTGGGAGGCTTAATAAACCAATTAGAAGGGAGATTCATTATTCAGTGGGTTTTAACAATCTAATCCATGACTCGATTGACTTTTCGTGAGAGGATGTTCTCTACTTGGGCATGAAGGTTCTTGCAATCCACAAATAAACTTTAGATGACCCATGGTCGGTCGCGGTCCCATTCCATTTGTAGTAGTATCACGAGGGCAATAAGAAATTGAACCCACTTCTGAATTCGCAACTACTCGACCGGGTCCGATTAGATTTTTCAATCGTAAATGTCGCTAGAAGCAATGCATATTCTTAGTCATAAAACCCTAAAACCCAAATTGCCCCGCGCTCTCGCCATCCGACGGCCCAAGACTCTTCGTGACGATCGAACGGCTGCTAGGCATGCTGCACGCAAAGCGCAAAATAATTGCGCGCCTGATTCCCTACATCAACAACAGTACGCGGGACGGGAGGCGCGGGGGAAAAGGACCTCACCTCTGTAGGGGCCCTTTTGACTTGACCTGCGTTTCTCTATTAATAAAGTAAACAGAAAAGACAATCAACGAGCAATCCTCTTTGTTTAATGATGGAGGGAGCAGGTGAAGATAAAGGAAAAGAGAAAAATCTTTTTCTTTTTATCTTCCTTTTTTTCCTTTTTATTCTTCCTTTCTTCCTCCTTCAGCCGTTCATCAGGCCTTGATGACCAAGCAAGCCTCCGCAATGTAAGGCGAGGTTAGAAGAGACGGAAAAAAAAAGGAAAATTTTTTTAAAATTTCAATATTTTTAAAAATTATTTACATCAACGTCAATTATAATATATAAAACGGCTGATATCTATATTAATAATTTCTCATCAAAATTGATTGAATGAATTTAAGTGATAAAATATGAAAATATTTATAACTCAATTGAAATAATTTTTTTAAAAATTAAATTGATAAAAAGACAATAACTTTGAGACACGACCAACTACTCTATTGTGATTGAACATTGCTGCGATCCTGCCATCCAACGGTCCAAGACTCTTCAAATCGAACCGTTGCCATGCATACTCCACGGAAAAGCGCAAATAATTGCACGCGTAATTCCTTGCAGTAGCCGTATGCGGAAGAGGAGGTGCATGGAGAAGAAGCTTTGTAGGACAGGCGCCTTCTTGACTTGACCTGCCTATTCTATTAACAAAGAAAAAGAAAATAATTGATTGAATTAATTAAATCAAAATTAATTTCTTTGCAGGACATTACATGAAAATGCATTAATCTTGTAGGAACTTTCAAGTAGTGATTTCTTTTATCGATTAAATTAATTTTTTTCTGTAACTGATAAGTCATGCCCACAGCACGAGTTAAGAACAGTTGTAACGAAGTGTGCGATTCCCCTTATTAATCATTTATTTTTTTCATTATCAATTGAAATTTTTAGTGAATCAGACAACAGTTCCTTTTCAGTGAATCAAATAAATTTTATGTAATAAAGTTGAGAAATCAAAAGAAAAATAAAAGTTTCACTTAAAAGTAAAAAAAAAAGTTGCCTCGCTACTTTGAGAAACGTGGTTGGTTTAAACTTTAAACTTTAAACTTTAATCGCCATTGGATCCTTTCTACTGGCTTTTCTTGAGCCCAATCGACAAGCGAGCAGAACATTCAAGTCTATCGCGCGCGTGGGCGTGTGCAAAAGTGGAGAACATAAAAAGTAGCGAGCAAAGAGAGAGAGAGAGAGATGTCAGGTCATGAGGAGGAGGACGAAGGACAATTATAAAAAGTAGAGACCGACGGACCCGGCAATGGCAATTTCACTGTTGTGCGATTCCTCCTCCAGCATCATCGGCCCCACAACTGACCAGGAACTCTAATTTTTCCTTTCTAAACGCTAATTTTTACTTTCCAACCCTAATTATGGCTTAGAAGCCCTAATTTTACCCTCCAATTGACAACTCAGAGAAATATGACGAATTTGAGTGAGCGAGAGCAATAGAAATGACGAGCAATGGCAAGTGACCGGGAGAGTTAGTGTGATGGTGAGCCAGCGTTGAAGACATTCTAGCCCTATAGCCTTCCTTGTGTGCGACGTCATTTTTTGCTTGGTTGGATTGACAAACATTGTTTATGCCATACCCAATCGCATTGGATAGAGCGACGTGGTTTTGCACACACGTAGACCCGTTAAACGGGTGGGTCGGGTCATAAATGGTCCGACCCAAATCGACCTATTTAAATCGTTTATGACCCATTTATTGTAGTGCAAATTTTTTGACCCATACCCGACCCGACCTATACCCAATCCATACCCGACCCATTTAACGAAACATAAAAAAGCTTATATATATTTTTTAAAATGATATTGCTAACATGATTTTATACAATACAAATTTTAAAAATAATTATTTAAAAAAATCGAATTTCAATTATTTTTTTATTTTTAAAAATTAAAATTTTTATTATTCTTTTTATTTTAAAAAAATTAGAACTTTAATTATTTTTAATTTTCTTTTTTTTCTTTTTTTTTCTTCTTCCACTTCTTTGTCTGGCCGTCGGCCACGACGACGGCCGGCCACAGGCGAGCTGGCTCGCCCAGCTTGCCGACTCCGGCGAGCGCGAGCTCGCCCCTCGCCGGATCTGGCGAGGTTGGAGCCTCGCCCGACGCTGGCAAGTTCGAGTCTCGCCCGATCGGCGAGGCTCGGGCCTCAGCGGACGTTGGCGAGCTCGAGGCTTGCCAGATCGACGAGGCTCAAGCCTCGCCGGACGTCAGCGAGGCCTTCGCCTCGCCAGATCTAGCGAGCTCGAGGCTCACGAGTGTCGGCGAGGCCTCCGCCTCGCCGGATTCGGCGAGCTCGAGCTCGCTCGACGCCGGCGAGCTCAAGGTTCGCCTGGCCGGTCGCCGGCCATCGCCGTGCCCGCGGCCGGAGGAAGAAAAAAAAAAAAGGAAAGAAAAAAGAAAAAAATAATTATAATTTCAGTTTTTTAAAAAAAAAATTATAAAGTTAAAGAGAAGAAAGAGAGATAATGAGGTTTTGAGTGAAAAATGGGTTAATAAATGGGTCATAAACGGGTCAAAGAGCTGACCCATTTAAAACCCATATATCTTAGTGTTTACCCATTAAAACTTATTATGGGTGCTTTATAAGATAAAGCTTGACCCATTAATGACCCATTTAACTATAAATGGGTTCATAAATGGGTTGCACAACCCATTTAACACCTCTACACACACGTGATCTGGACTTCTTTAAAAATATACCTACTCATTTTTTATAAATGCCATATAATCATTTTAATTAGAAATTTTGGTCAGAGGTGCTTTTTTCTTTTGATCGAAGATAACTTTTATTCATTCATCTACTAGAGTTCCAAAGCTCAAGAGAACAAGATTCACGCATAACGTATCCCAAAAGGGTTAGGGGGCTTAGTAAGTCAATTAGAAGAGAGATTCACTATTTGGTGGGGCTTAGCAATTAAATCCACGACTTGATTGGCTTCTTGTGCGTAATGTTGATTGAGGATGTTCTCCACTTGGGCATGAAGGTTCTTGCAATCTACAAATAAGCTTTGGATGACCCATGGGCCTTTTGAGAAATCTTCAAGGCAATTACATGCAGATAAGCTATCACTTAATAACTCCACCTTTTGATCAGTTCTTGTAAATGATTATTTTTTTATTTGATTCGACATTTAAGTAAGTTGGCGAAAACTTTTAACACTAAAGTGAGTGCCATATAAAATTTTTGATACTTTTACTGTCATTCTATAGACAAAAAAATGTGAAAGTGCTTTTTGCATATTAGAAATATTCTTTTTGAGCTTCACTGCTTTTAGGCATCTTTGTGTTTTTCGCCTATTAATATAGTTAAGTAGCATCGATACGTTATCGGTTTTTCATTCTTTGATTTTAATTTCTTCTTCAATTGGATAAGAGAGACTGAGCCTGTAATCAATTCATTTGCACATTAATTAATGAGCAGTGTTTTTCAACAAGAACTATATTGGTTGTGCATATCGATTGCCCCAAATATTGGAGAAGGAGAATGCCAAGTAATCCATCTTTGGAAGACAATCTGAGAAGTCTCCAACTAAGGTTATGTTAGATAACCCTATGAAACTTGAACTTCCAAACCTTTCAAGCTATTCATTTGTGATCAAGATGGGAGTATTTTCCATCTAGATCAAATGCTTGAACCTTCTTCCTTTGCCAGCTATTTGCAAGTACATGAGAACTCTCATTATTGGAATTTCTAATTTTGCACTTGCAAACTAGTAATTGGTCTTACTTTACCTCTTTTGTTCTTAATCTTTTGAGGATCTATTCGCTAATCCACAACCTATTACACTCTCTAGGGTTTGTTAGACTATCTATATGAACAAATTCCCTTTGAAAGATATCTTAATTGATCATGCATTCATAATTTATTGTTATTTATTTCTATATTTTGATATCTTTCTATTCTAAAATATATATTTTCTATATATAGAATATATTCAATTTAGTATTTCAATTTATTATTTAGTATTTATATTTATTACATATTTTAGGTATATTAGTATAATTTATACTATAGTTGGAAGACCCAAAAGATTCTTCCAATGTATCATTTATGGGTTTAATGGAATTCATAGGTATAGGAAGAATCCCTGAAAAGGAATCTATTGATTCTCTCCCAATTGGTTGGACCCATAGGTGCGATGATTTACTTCACGAACTAAATTCTCCTTTCGGCAAAAGATGAGAAAGAAACATTTTTGGCCAGGAGTTCGACATCAAGAAAAAAATTAGCTGTCATAAAAAATATATTCGTTTCTTTGAATCTGCTCATCTATGTACTAGATTCAAGATGATGCCTAGTAAATTCAACATTTTAGAACCATTGGAAGTGCAGGAATTGAGTCTGCACATATTTTTTCCTGGAGGACTAGGATAGGAGGTGAACTCTCTTCTATGGCATCCAAAACTAAATTACAAGGGGAGGCTCAGGTTCTTAAGAAAATTATGATGACTGAAACCAAAGTTGAAACTCATGTTGGGTTCTATAGGTGGATCTTCGTTACCACACATGCAAGAGCACTAAGGGTGGCTTAGGCGTGAATGCAATGAATGATTTCACGTTGGATATAAATTGGGCTCATAACTCAACAGGTTCTAGTCATTGAGTGAAATTTAGCCCCCCTAGGCATTTCAAAAGTTCAAATTTGAGCTCCCATTTTGATCTCCCATCACAAGGTGTTGAACAGCTGAGACCGAACATTCATCGACATTATGCGCTTGGAACCCCCATTTGACTCAAAGTTAACACTACACAACACACAAGTATCAATGACGAAAGGAAAGGCAACAAATCCACCCTAGTCAAAAGCAGATCAGATTTCAAGAGAAAGTAAACAAGCTGATAAAACTGAAGACGGCTCTCATCTCCTTATCTATTGCACTTCTACATGTGTCATGTGCCATCAGTCCTGTGCTTGGAATTCCAAATAGAAACTCAATTTTCTTTGCCACCATCAGAGATCAACACTCAGTAATTAGTCATTAATTTCATTAAGAGTGCAAAGCATTGGACTTACAGGTGCAGTATGTACCTAGCCTTCTTCCTTGTAGTTAATAGACTCAGGATCAAAAAACTTGACAAAGAATTAGACATGGCAACATACACAATTATCTCGAGCATGTTGACGCCGGAAACTTCAATCTAATCATAAGAAGCCCAGAAGCTGAGCAACTCTAATGATGATACTTCCGAACATTTGACACTTGATGAAAGAAAAATTGATTGAGAAAAAGAAACGAAAATAGTTATGAGATTCAGAAAACCAGAAGTTGTGAACAGAAATATGACCAGTAGAACGAACTTTCGTATCTGTTGGCAAAATGCACCTATAAAGTATGACAAAGTCATTTACCAAATTATTCTTTAAATATTTGGGTGAACATACAATTTCAGTAATTTGGACACATTAGAGCACACTGAAAACAGAAGGCAAAACAAAATTGAGGCCTACATACTTAAAACCAATGAAGCGTGGAATCAGTGGACATGACTCCTCATTTTCCTCCGAGCAATAACGATGTCTCCTTGAGCTATAAGAGACAGCACAGGAATCTATACCATGGACGCTGCAACAGATAAATTATAAGAAATAAATAACAGTCCAAAGTTTTACTGTCATGTAGAAAAAAAAAATGGGGTTGTGAAATTTTTGCATAAAACTAAGCATAGGCAACATTGGAGAAGTTCCGCATTCACAACACACGTAATTAGAGTTGTTAAATGATTAATTTCAGTAACTGCTTCGAAGTTAAATTCCTCTGAAAAGACACAAAAGACTGGTGTCAGCACATTCACACTAATGTAGCATAGAAATGCTATTAAGAGATTCTAAGAGCTAAACATTTTCTTTGGGTCCATAAACTTAAAACCTTAAAGAAGGCATCCAATAGAAGCCTGCTTTCAAAGGCCAGGTCCTTAAGAGTATCAGAAAAATCTTGAGAAATACAATTTGTGATCGAAGAAGTAGTGACATCAAATTGTGAGAAACTCTCTGCATCCTCAGATTGTCAGTTCTATGAAAACAAGCTTGAATTTTTTACTTCACTGCTTGAGGAATTGTCCTTCAGTGAGAAGCCCGTGTCAAGTTAGTTCATGAGCACTTCTTTGCTTCGAACACTAATAGGTGGTTTTAACTAGACGCAACAGGGGAGATGGCAAAAATATTATCAACTCTGAATGGGACTTTCTGTTAGGAAGATCAGTGTGCAAGCACTTATTCGATTGCAAATAAGGTTACAGAATAAGCTGTTGTTTCAAAAGGATTCTACATTCCTCAAAATGTTGTCTCTAAATTCAGCAGTATGCAAATGAGGTTACAGACAAATGAGTGGCAGAATAAGTTGTCAACTAGAGACTCTCTCTCTCTAATTCAATTTGAATGGTCAGAGTTTAGCCTTGGGCTAGTAGGTTAAACTTGTGGGGCAGTTTCCCTGAAACGACACTGGTGATTGGCCTGGATTTTTGTTAGCTCTATAGTTACATCGTCCTCTGTATGAGCAGAATCATGGGTTTCCCCTTTCAATTTTTCCATATGGTAGGAACAACGGCCTGCAAAGTTGATTCAAGATGCCTACTAGACCTTCCTTCAAACAAGAAGCAAGTCAGAAGCAGGGCAGACGCGAAAGCAATCTATCTGTAGATTGATTAGCTAACCTTGCTTCGAATCAATAAGTCCATTTTAAGAAAAATACAATTACTTCTCTGAGATGATAAAGACGTAATATCACATGTTAAGAAATATCTACCATCTGGAAAGAGGAAAAAATGGAGTCTTTGTCTAAAGAAATGAATTGAGAAATGAAGGTTCTTCATACTTTAATTTTTATTGAGAAAAATTTCTTTGCAGTTGGATTAATACGGCCCATTTAATATAACCGATGCATGCTATTAATTATGTATTACACATAATATGCTCATTCATGAAAGGTAAGTATTTTGTGTGTGATACGAGTGAACAGATTGTCATGGTAAAGTAATGTCTCTGTGTCGTCCAAAAAAAGGTAATGTTTTACAAACAGAGTGTGAGATGAAATTGTTTTATTTTACGTGCACCACAATATGGTACAAGTGTCTTGATTTTCCTATTACAGTTATTCTCTGATTACCCACCACAGTGTACGAGAAATGGTATCAGTTAAACACCCAATAAACATAACAGTTAAAGTACCATAACCAACAATTGATATCAGAACACAAAAAATACTCTCTAAGTGCTACCAGAGTAAAATACTCTACAGAAAATAAATATGATACATGGAAGAAATGACAGGTAGAGGGAAAGGGCAAGTTGCACTTGCAACGAAGAAACATAAGCCAGGAAGAGAAGGTGCACCTGGTTTGGTCCAAGAAGAATCCTCTCTCTGTAGTGATTGAATAAGACACAATCAATTTTACGTGGACAAATCTCACTTAATGAACCACTGCAATCCCAAATTAACATCTCGCATTCATCTGGAATTTTCGCACTTGATACATCAATCCACCTTCCCAATGACCCATAATCACCAACAAGCAATTGACACAAGCACTCCAATTGATTGAGGCCCTCAACGGCTTGAAGAGCACTGCACTCTCTCATATTTAATGACTTGAGGTTCTTCAAGTTTGATAAACCACCTAATCTTTCCATAGCCAGACACCCATCCACAGAAAATATCTGCAATAATTCCAGAATACCGACAACTTGAATCTCAACTAGCTTTGGGCACTCTACAACACTGAATTCTTTGAGCTTCTTGAAGGCACTTGATAAAAGGGACAATCTCCCCTCACAAAATGTCAGCTCATCACATCCTTGCTCCAGCAGAAAACTTAACCTTTCAAAAGACTCACACTTCTCGATACCCAATCTCTCAAGCGATTCCAAAACACCAGGAAATTGAATCTCAACTAGCTTTGGGCAACCAATAACAGAAATTTCATTTATGTTTGGCGGAAAGGATAGCCTCTCCAGGAGTTCACAGTCCGACACACTCAAACTTGCCAATTGATGAAGCCCATCAAGCTGAATATCCTTCACCTCTGATCGTGAGAGTCTGAAAAATGACAAGTGTCTCAAGTTGGACATGGGTATTACTGCTGAGTTGAAACTATGGACTCGTAAGTACAACAGAGATGATGGAAGCTCTGTGAGGGATTGCAGGTCTAGTCCATACAAAGCAAGTTTTTCCAGAAAAGCAAGGGAGCCCAGTTCTGTAGGCGGTGCAGGGATATTTAACAAGCATAAGTCCAATTCATTCAGTTTGGATAAACTCTGTAACCATCGCATGTCACAAGTTTGTCTTATGCTTGTTGTGCCTGTAACCATAGATTCATCAGAGAGGACCAATGTAACCAAGTTAGTAAGGTTTGAGAGATCAGGGACAAATCGCAGAGAACGGGATTCCAGCACTAGATCGGTCAAACTAGAGGGAAGCTGTGGCAATTCTTGAATCTCACTACACGTATGTAAGTGCAGCATTTGCAGGAGAGGAAGCATAACAATTGTCCTTGGCAGGCTAACTATTCCATTAAAACTCAAATCTAAGATTCTCAGCATGGACAACTCTCCAATTTTGGTAGGGATTTCTCCTTCCAATTTACAACTCCGGGCACGTAGCTCTTCAAGATTCTTCAATGTTCCAAGAGCATGAGGGAACTTCTTTATTGGATTATGACCCACCCGTAACACTTTCAACATTTTTAGATTTCCGATTGATTCAGGTAATTCAATGATTTTTGCAATCGACAAATCCAACTCAAGCAATAATGCCCAGTTAATAATAGGCTTTGGGAGTTCCTTTATCTTGGTCAATTCCATGGACAGAAACTCAAGTTTCGGCAGCCCTCCAACAGAATTTGGAAGTTCATTAATCGAGGTAGATGAAATGTCAAAAGTTGATAGGCATCTTAGGTTACCAATAGACTCGGGGAGTTTCCTCAGCCTAATACAGCCTTTTAAAGAGAAGCGCTTAAGAGTCACCAGCCCTCCAATTTCATCAGGCAACTCTTCGAGGGGGCAGTGGTAAATATCCAAGTCAACCAAGCACTTTAACATCCCAATGGAGCTGTCAATTGTCATCAAATTATCACATACCCAAAGAGTCAGCCTCTCTAAAGTAGAACATCCAGAGACGTTTGGAGTTCTTGTTATGCTAGGACAATCTTGAAGAGATAGAACTTTCAATTTGCATGCCATCTGCCAAAATAAATGAGGCTTCCAAATGACGGAACATCTAGTGATTTTGAGAAGAGAATAATAGAGTAGAAGTAAACGTTTAGCATACCTTGATTAGGCTCCATACATCTAGATCATTGAAGTGATTGGTAGACAGTTTGAGAACAACTGCATATTGTAGATACATATTGGTCAACCTCATATCTGGAGGAGGGGAATCCCAAGATATCCATCTTAGCTTTGTATGGCAATTCACAAAGTCCCCAACAAAGGTTCCATTGCATAATTTAAGAAACCTTAAATGTGGGAACCTTTCAAACTCGTCATTTGTAAGTAAGATCTGAGTATGCCTTCCATCTAGATCAAGTCCTTGAACCTTTCCCTTCCTCTGCCCATAAAGACTTAGGATGATGAGTAGGAGTTTTGCTGACAAATAACCATTCTGTTTCACAGCTTAAATAAAAGGTTAAGGGAAAAGAAAGCTACTAAGCAGACAATTGAATTTCTAATAACAGGGAATATAATATTTCATTTCCAAAGGTACTAGTTATTCTCACTTTACCTTTTTTGAACTTATGACATCGAGTATCTCTTCTCTTATCCATAACCTGCTACGCTTCTCAGGCTCTATCGGATTTTCTTGACGGACAATTTCCCTTCCAAGGTCTCTTAACTGATCATGCATCCAAAGCTTATTGTTCTTTAATATCTTTATCAAGGACATATTGATAAGGACTTTGATCCCACTTTGTGGGAAAAATCTACAGTCCGTCCACATGTAAATGGGATCGGTAATATCCTCACTAACAAAAAAGCATGCAATATCAAGAAAAATATGCTGTTGAAACTCATCAAGGACATCAAAGCTTATCTTCAACTTCTTTTGGACCTCCTCCTCTGGTATGCTTCTTAGCTTTTCCAATGTCTCTATCCATATTACTTCCTCTTTAGAGTAAAGTAATGAGCCTATAACTGCAAAAGCCAGAGGAAGTCCTCCCGTGACATGGACAATTTCTGTTGAAAGGTGGTTGTAATCATCTGGTGGTGAGTCTCCACAGAATGCATGCCAACTGAAAAGCTGAAGCGCATCCTTAGAATTCATCTCCTGCATTTCATAAGCTAGAATTTCATACTTAAATCCCCTAATCTGCAGCAAACTTATATTCCTTGTTGTGATAATTATTCTAGTTCCTGAATATAAAGAACTTCCAATCAATTTCTCGATTTGTTCGCTCTTATCCACGTCATCAAGAATAATCAGAGCCTTCTTATTGCAAAGTGTTTCTTCAATCCTCTTCATTCCATAACCAACATCATCAATTTTGCCTATAACTCTAGAATTAACAATATCAGATATCAATTTGGCTTGCAGCTTGACTAACCCATCCTTCTTCGACTCTTCTCGGATATCATTAAGGAAACTTCTGCAGTTTCCAAATTCAGAAGACAGTTGATTGAAGATGACCTTGGCAAGGGTTGTTTTACCTATACCACCCATCCCGTGAATCCCAACAAGCCGTACACCACCAGCATGGATGTCTAAAGATTTTTTTATGGCTGCTACTCGGTCATCCATTCCAATTAGATGTTCAGTCACATATCTGTGTTTAGTCTTGAGCTCATCCAACACCTCCTCAACAACCAGTTTCATAAGCTCTCCTTGGCTGTCAACAAGAAAACATGTTTTTTAGTGAGAAAGAATGATATATGCAAGTTCTTGTAACCTCCAAGCATGTGTAAGACAGGACCGAATGCAATCGGATTTCAACATTATGTGTCTTTGATGAGGATTCAAGGAAGAAGTCTGAATATGATACTGGCAATCTTAACCAACAAATAAACAAGAAAATAAATAGACACAGGGAGAAATTGCTATCATAACCTCTGTGGTGTGGCCATCGGCCTGCATCCACAGGCAAATGAGCATAGAATTCATTATCAAATTCAGAGTACGCGAACAAAAGAACTGGCAATACCTTAATACATATGAACTCTCTGTAATAACAAAGAGAACTTTCATATCAGAAATCAAAAAAGGAATACAAAATTAGTTTGACTAGGCCCTCCGCTTTCATCACGAAACTCATGACAGTATCCAATTGGATTGCCTAAAAATTTATCAGACAGGGTAGGCCTTGTCATTCCTTACTAATCTTTAAATGGTCCAATTAAACTGAGTACAGGTTGAAATATGTCCCTGAAGCAACACCAACCCCGCTTTGGAGTGACATTATTGTATCAGGGGAACTATAGCCAAATGGAAATTTATTACTCTTGCTGATCCTATAAAGGAACGGAGACGTATGAGACATCAGCAAGCTTACAGAACCCACCAAAACTAGTTTCACAACCTCCTGTAACTTTATAATTGCAAAAACAATGGGTAAGACCAGATGTTGGTTTCCTTTGTTAATTGAGCTGAAGAACTGTAGGTCCTGAGTCAAGTGCAGGTCAGTGTCCTTCATTGAACTTGCGAAATTAGGATGGCTTATACATTCATAAATGCATAACACAACCTCCCGGGACATAATTTGACAATGCAAGATAACTCATAAGACTCGGAATCAAACCAAAGAGCAAATTCACCAAGCTCATCAAGTCACGGGGAGCAAATTCACCAAATGTCAATGTTTCTTAAGAGAGAGTTTGAATCAACAATATGGGATAAGAAAAGAACGAAATTTCATTCCTTTAGACATCCCATTTGCACACACATGGAGATTAGTCTGTCAATTCATTATAGAGATGATGCAAAAGAAAGTTAAAGGATCTGCAGAATTTACCCTCCAAAATTTTTCAAGCTCCATCCTTTAATTTTACCAACCTCTACAAGAGACTCTTGCCACGCGTTCACTTCATTGGGAAATTTCTTCTGATGCCCCACCAAAGCATCGCTGTACAGAGAGGTCTTAAGCTTCACATCGTCGGGTTCAACGTCGAAGAAGATGGGCAGTATCTTCTTGCTCCCCTTCGATCTAGACGTGTCGTCCACGATCCGCGCGAGCTCGCGGAGGCACCATTTGCTGGAAGCATACGTTCTGGAGAAGATGGGAATGTACAGCTTGGAGTCGTCGATCGCCCGCAGAAGCGCTCCCCCGATCGTTTCGCCGACGCGGAGCTCGTCGTCGTCTCTGAAGACGCGGACCCCGGCGTCGACCAAGGCGTGGTAGAGGGTGTCGGTGAACCCGCGGCGAGTGTCGGGCCCTCGGAAGCTCAGGAACGCCTGGAAGCCGGCTGCTAGCGCGGTGGCGCCGCTGCTCGTTCCGGCCGCCGCGGTGGGCATTGGAGGTTCTTGGTTAGCAGCCACAGACGTCATCAGTATTCGGCCCCCCTCTCTCTATCTCTCTCTTTGTTGTCACCCAACGAGAGGATGGTCGGTTCGCTTGCCCATGCTCGGAGTTGACACGAGCTTCGAAAAAATTAAGGGAAAGCTGAAACTGACTGGATTTCTCTTCTTCGTACAAGCCGCCGGACGGGAAGTGAAGGTCTTCATCTGTCACTTTCTTGTCTTCGCCAAGGCCGGAGCCAGAGAATCCCAGTTTAACGACGTGTGCTTTGCTTACGAGTTACGAACTAAAGAAAGTGGACCAAAATTCCGGAGTCCGTAGGACTAAAAATCGAAAGAATCACCTTGTTTGGCAATACGACTGATTTGTATTGATTTTATCGTTCATCTTGTATCAAATTTAAATTCTGTTATTTAAGCTTCGTTTATTTTGTGAATAATAAATAATTTGAAAAATAATTTTTTCTGCCACGACTGTTCATGTATCTTAAAATTTTTCAAAATGGAGAAATTATGGTATCTAACAAAAAAAAAAAAAAAAAGAGACATTTTTGATCCATTTGATCAATTATTAGATAATCATTAACCCGGTTTTAGTATTTATCATTGGTATCGATATCAATCTCGGGCTCAAATTGTTGTTTCGAAGATAAAAATCGAAAAATTCTCCAAGCTTACAAAAATAAATGAATGAAAAATATTTTATCGTCCATGAAAATATTTAGATATAATTTATTGACGATAATAAAAATAATTTTCATTAACTAATTATTTCAAATGATATAAGTGATCGTTTTCAACAAAAAAATTCGAATAATTTATTTCCATGAAAGAATATAATTAGATCTTCAATCGAAGCTAAAAAAGAAGAAACACACAGATATTTTCCCAACGCTAATTAAGAACCTTTTGCTTGCTTAGCAAAAGAGACGTTATTATTGTCGTACAAGATTTTGATTTTGTCTTTTTTTTAGAAGGGAATTTTTGTATTTGGCTACCCTAAATTGTGAAGAAAGTCATAGCAACCACTTGGAAATAACCATAGGAGTCAACCAACGGGATATATCCAATTCAAACTATATCTATAGCCTTACTGGGAAAGAAAGATATCTCAAGTGCCAAAACCTGGCATAAACAGACATATAAGTGCCAAAATTTCCAAGAAGTACAATTAAATGTCACTTTTTTTGAAAATTGGATAGTTGAGTGAGACTTGTCGGAAATTCGACGCGGAGTTATTCTATTAATAAAACTGTTTACGTGACTTGTTGGAATGTCCACTCAATAATTCTTGTTCCAAAACGATGTTGTTTTGTCCTAAATTTTGATTTTTAATATAAATACTAATTAAATGAAATTAAAAGGATTAATTTAAAAAAATCAATAAAGTCGCCATGACCCTCGTTGTCGCCGCCCCACTGTCCTCGTTGAATGGGTTCGATGACGGCGGGGTGAGCCGGCAACCATGGCCGAGCATAGGTGAAGCACTACATGCCCTTGCCTAGATCTTTCAAGGATGGGGAAGGGGAAGAAAGCTTTGTCTATGTGGCTTACAAGAATGTCTACTTGGTAATTATTGTCCCAAAACAACGTCATTTTGTCCCCAAATTTGATTTTTAATATTAATTAAATTTAATTTAAAAAAGATTTTTTTTTTAAAGGAAGTTAGAGGCGGCCTCCACAACACTTGCCTCTGTCGCCCCACCCTCGTCGAAAAGGGCTAGCAATAGTGGGGTGAGGGTTGGCTGGGGTTGCCGAGCCCTGGCTAGTGCCCGGCAACCCTAGCCGATTGCAAGCAAGGCCTTGCACAATTGAAATCGTGGAAGAGGGCCCAACGCCAATCGTGATCGAACTACCATTGCCAGAAGAAAATGAAGTGATACTTTTAGAGTTTGCTCGTAAGTTTGATGCTAAAGTAGTACCCTGGACATAAAGTTACAAAAAAGTTACTAAACTTTCAACAGTACTTTTTTTTATTACTTCATTATTGTCAAAATAATGTTTAATTTTGTGGAAAAACTAAAAGGACATAATTTAGCGATGAGTAAATGTCACCAACGAGGAGATTAGGACTCAATTGAACTTTCTTTCTTTTTCTTTTTTTTCTTTTTTTGAAAAGGCTTATGAGTCAATTAACTAAATAGAATGCTTTAGATTTGGTCAACAAATGACCAAAGGCTTAGGGCTCTTATAGCAAGCACATATGTCGTTTTGCTCCATGATGTTTGGCATTCATTGTTCGATTCTTGTGATCTCTTTGACTTATGATTGTGATACTCATGTGCAGGTCTAATCAAATTTCCCTTGTCCATCGGCAAAACAAGATAATGTGCTCTACTATTTCCGAGGCTTGATGACATAACAAGCATAATGGGTCTAGTAGGGCCTTTCTCTTGAATAAATTTTCTTGAGTAGGAAGTGCTTTCTGAAATAGGCTCCACATAAAAGTTTTGATGATTGGATACATATGCACCCCTATGTTTTTTTTTTTTTTTTTTTTTTTTTTTTTTTTTCAGAGGGCTTTTGGTGGTTGGTATGAGCTAGATGCCTGGCTTGTAGTTTCTTGTTGGTCAAGCAAGATGATTCTGTGACAAGCACTTTTAACTTAGTAGCAACCCGATTTGTGATCAGTCCAAACAATCTCATCCTCCTTTTGATTAGAGCTGATAGGGATTGCCATGATTTCTTTCATTGTATTTTCCTCAAAAAGGCTATTTAACCCATTTTCTTCCAAGCAATTTCCTTATGGTTATAAACTCTTCCGCAAGTTATGGATCATCCCAATTCGCTGGTCCACCAATGGGTCTGCTAGGGAGCCGCTTATCTTCCTGGACATTGATTTTCTTACCATTACCCACTGAATAGCATATGTTTGGAGATATCACTTCTATGCTCATTAGTAAACTTTGCCATCCCATAACGGTCTCAAACCTTTCCTTGTCGTCTAGAAATTCCCTCTTGGAAAATAGATTCCTTTTAATAATTGACTTCACAAAGCTAATGGGGATTGTATGAGTCTCCATGCTTGCTTTCCTAACATCGCTTTGTAATGAGGTCTCTAAAGCCTTGACCTCCTTCCTCTTTCCTTTTCTTAAGGGTTTTCCATCTCCTCCAGTGAATGCCTGATTTTAATTCATTTTGTCTCCACCAAAATGATGCTACTCTCTACTCGATGGCTTTACAAACTAAGATTTGGATCTTGAAGATGGAAATTGTGAATTGAGGTAGTGCTTACACTATTGTTTTGATCAAGATTTCCTTCCTAGCTTTTGTCATTTATTTTTTCCTTCCATCTCTAATTTCATGTTTACACTTGCAAGAATCCAAGCAAAAAGTTGCTTCTTTGCATGTCTCCAATCCAACAGAATAACCATATATTTCCCTGTCTTTTCAATGATATGAACTGTTAGCTCTTTTGCCATGTTTTCCTTCAAACTCTGAGGGCTGCCATTACTAAAGTAGATGCCTCACTTATTCAAGTTTAAGCCTTGTCTTGTAGCAAATCAATATTGGTTCAACATCATGACTAGATTTTGACATTCCCTGATTTTTCCGTCCAAAAAGAAAGTGGCATCGTCGGCAAACAATAAATGTGAGAGAGTAGGACATCATTTGTTCAGCTATTTTCCTATTATACTGCCATCTTGGAGTGCTTTGTTAATAAGGAAGGAGAGTGCATTAGCCATCAATTTGAATAGATATGGGAAAAGTGGATCTCCCTATTTAATTCCTTAGTAAAAAGTACTATTAAGATTCCCCATTGAATTTTACACTAAAGGTAACTGAAGAGATTCACTTCATAATCATTGCAACCGATTTTTCATTAAACTTCATCTTGATCATTTGTTCAACATCATGACTAGATTTTGACATTCCCTGATTTTTCCGTCCAAAAAGAAAGTGGCATCGTCAGCAAACAATAAATGTGAGAGAGTAGGACATCATTTGTTCAGCTATTTTCCTATTATATTGCCATCTTGGAGTGCTTTGTTAATAAGGAAGGAGAGTGCATTAGCCATCAATTTGAATAGATATGGGAAAAGTGGATCTCCCTATTTAATTCCTTGGGACAGTAGAAAGTACTATTAAGATTCCCCATTGAATTTTACACTAAAGGTAACTGAAGAGATTCACTTCATAATCATTGCAACCGATTTTTCATTAAACTTCATCTTGATCATACAAGTACATTGGAAGTCTCATTCGACTCTGTCATGAGTTTTTTGCATGTTGAGTTTCAAGACTACTGGGAATTTCTTCTTCATTTTCCTAATCCTCAATTGGTGCAAACTTCTTGGACAATCATAATATTGTCTTGTATTTGTTGTCTACTTGGAATTAAGCGTAGGCGTTGCCATAGCTGCACTCTCTTGAAAAACAATCGATGCATATAAGAAGGTGATCCTCATCATCCTTCCACTCCCTGGATCCTTGCAAGTGATATCAAAAAAAAATTTTAGAACTCGATTTTATCTTCAAGGCAACCTCTTCCCTCCACATTATTGCTAATCCTCCTGCAATCCCTAATGGATTGAAAACTACTAGATTCTGAAATTGAAGTCCTCTCTTGATACTAACTCTTCCTCTTTGTTTTTTTTTTTTTTTTTTTTTTTAAATTTCCATCAAGAACACCATATTAAGCCTTTCATGAGTTACTAGGACTCTCAATGCTTGGAATGTCAAAGGTGTGCCTAGCCCCTGACAATTTTGGTAATAGCCTCATTTGAACCCTGGTGACTTATTAGGGCTAGCCACCACAACCCACTCCTTTTAAGTCATCCACCATAAGTATGGGAGTTTCAAGTAGCAAGGATTCAACCGAGGTGTGAGCTGGTCCCTTAAGTCTCACATAGCATAATATATCTTATGACTTTCTTGTTCAGGGGATTTTTGTTGTTCTTTTTTGATTCTGAGGTTGTCTCTACTGGATCATTCTCACTTCTCAGCAACATCTTGGGACAAATTCTGGGTCATTTTGCCAATGCATAAAACCAGTGCCAAGTCCTAATAAGACCTATATACTCTAATCTCTGCTTTTATTTAGCCATTGCCCAAACCTTACTCGGCAACATCTTGGGACAAATTTTTTGGGTCATATCCCAATAAGGACTGTATTATCTAGCCTCTTCTTTTATTTAGCCACTACCCAAACCTCCCTTTGGTGTTCTCCTTCAAGTAGGACTCCCATAAGCCACTTCCTTGCAACATGTTGCAAAATAGCCGATGCTTCCACAAGAATAATGGAAGTGTGGCAGCC
The DNA here is from genome assembly GCA_017140165.1 of Eucalyptus shirleyi. Classification (NCBI taxonomy): domain Eukaryota; kingdom Viridiplantae; phylum Streptophyta; class Magnoliopsida; order Myrtales; family Myrtaceae; genus Eucalyptus; species Eucalyptus shirleyi. The sequence goes on from CM029448.1 coordinate 47,792,591, forward strand.
TTTAATACTTAAAGTCAAGCCATATTTTTTGGTATGCTACATTAACAAAGGTACCTAATTTTAACAGGGCCGCCAATTCCATATTTATCCTCACTTTACCCTCCTTCTAGCTGCTATTCAAGCTTGACTCATCATAAGCCACTTCCTTGCAATAGGATTGCATAATAGCTGACCCCACAAGAAAAATAGAAGTATGGCAGCCTCTAATACTTGAAGTCAAGCTAGATTTTTTTGCATGCCGCATTAATAAAGGTTCCTAATTTTAAAAGAGGCCATCAATTCCTTGTTTATCCTCACTTTATCCTCCTCATAGCTGCTATTCCCTTTCATTTATAGTCTTACTTCCAAAACATCCCCCATTTTGGAAGCCACGTCAACCACGATTTTCTCAATTACCATTCCTTGGAGGAAGGCCAAGGATGTGTAGAATGCACATTGCATGAAGTTGAGACAATGTAATAATGTGTTAGGTTCCCATTGTTTGAGGACTAATAGGTTGCTAGAGAAAGGCCAATGACCCAATTCTAACACTATCTTTTTCTCCTCTTCAATATTAGGTTTTGAGTAAAGCTTCCCTATAAAGGGTTTAATTGCGTTCATGCATTCTCTCCTCTGGTATTTCCTCATCCGCCGCCTCTTCATCATTTTCTGACCAAAGATTACCCGACCTTTTTATAAAGAGTTGTCGCTCTTAATGAGTTTTTACTTGATTCCTCCATTTTTGGTTTATAGGTTAAGGACAACCACAATCAAGAAAGGCGACAACATAATAAGTGCGGAAAAGCTAACAATCGACCTACTTGCAATACGACAGCCCATGTCACAAAAAGGGTTGGACCAAAAGTTTAGCAGTTGCACAGGAATTGTAAGGACAAGACTGTGACCGGGAGGGTGAGTTCATAGTTTAGTGGATGAAGGGAGTTCTATGTTTGGATAGAAGGGATTTCAAGGATTAGCGTTTGATATATAGGGGTTTCCGAGGTGAGTTTGTGCAGTGGATAACAATCCATTGCTCAAACTCACTCCAGCCCTCTAGGTGAAGCAACATTATAATAGTAGAAGAGCCGGTGAGCATAATAGTAGGGACTGAGGAAGGGAAGAATGCCAACTTAGTTTCTGTCATAGCTAGACTTCAACCAAGAAGCTAGAAGCCAAATAATCAACAAAGATTTATGATTTCTGCTCTAGTGGCTCGGTCCTAGCAAGGAGAGCACTTACCGGTGACTTTGCAGAGGAGCCAGGGGATGGGAAGAAGTGTGGTTTCCTCCGTTCTTCATAGGTAAAGAACGAGGGAATGAGGTGGAAGATTGGGTAAAAAGGATTGTAAGGTTTAGGTTATTGGGAGCTTCCCTCCATAGGGATGAGGGAAGCTCTCCATGAAGAGAGGTTTCAGCTTTGGAAATAAATATCGTGACTTAGAGTTTGATAATCAAACAGAGAGATAATGCTCTATCTAATAATATAATGTTAAAAAATACGCTGCTAAAATCATTTAAGATTTAGCTAAAATCAGAACAAATTAATCGGAAATCTAGCTTTAAAATAGATGAACTACAAAAACAAACAAAAACCAATGGCGATTGTAGCCGAAAAAAAAATTACAATTTGACTCGCAATCTCTAAGTCATAAAATCCCCCACCAAGTGGACATAAGCACAGTTGTTGAAGATCAAGAAAGTAGGATAAAACCGGCAAACACACCCACATGATGGGAGAATCCATCTTAGCAATACATTCTAAATGGTAATGTTGGGGACCATACATATACGAGAACCAACAACCATTGCTAAACTTGCTGATAGACAGAGACGAAGATGAAGATGTTTGGACCCATGACACCTTGAAAATTTCTCATATAACAAGTACTTCCATATATATCACACCACACATACAACTAGAAAATCCTTGTTTTCAGGAAAAACACATGCAAAACAGTTGTAACAATTTAAAGAAAACATTTGACAGATATGCAATGCAATATCAAAATGTCACCTAGTGGACACGATTCCAACCTAAACACCCTTTGGAATTGTATTACTAACATTGCTAGTAAGTTTAAGGTATCTGAAAGTTAAAGAAATTGTGTTAGCTATATGACAAAGAAGTTAGGAACATCAGTATGTCGAGTAGCTTTTGAGTTTTTCAACTTCTAAAAGGTTCGCATTGGCCTCATCAGTCCTGTCAATTTTAAGAGGATGGACATTCTATTTTAGTGCAGTGGAGTTGATTCCATTAAACACATGATAATATGCAATCGACACACATGACAGGCCTCAAAGCTTTTGAAATTTTGTTTTTCTTGGTCGAGCTTGGGGTAGGCATGTGGACAAAAAAGAGGTTGGAAATTCACTAATAAATAAAATGAAAATTCAAAATTAGGCAATCGACATAATAATTTAGTGTATGAATCATGAGACGATGAGGAAGCTATAAGTACGGTTGGTGAAAAATGGTTCTGTCCCTTCCCTCAAAAGTTGAGAGTCCATGAAGCGCAGGGAGGGGTTCATCCCGTGACCCATTTGTATGCAATCACAAGGATTAGCCGACATCACATGATGGCTTTGGTAGATCATAAGATCATTTATCAAGGAGATGCGCATAGGGCTATTACTTTTTCAAGACTACAGTGAGAGGATCACCAAGAACAGGACATCAAGAAAAGCCCAGAGAATCCTGTGAATCCAACAGGGATTCTCCTAAAGCAAATCACCCCAGAAATTGTTGCGGAAAGAGATTGAATACTGTTCGAAGAAGAAGAGGTGGGCAAAGTCACCCAAAATCTGAATACCTTGCATTGGAACTCGATGAGTCTTAAAGCCATTCCTGACCAAAGAACAAGCTTCTTCGAATCTGATGGGCAAGGCAAAACTCTCTCTCTCTCTCAAAGTGAGATCGTGTGGAATAAGAGACGATGGTAAGAACTCTCGTCTCTCCTTTCTCCTTTATGAAGCTGATGGTGCTTGGCAACGGTCATCTTTCCTTCAATTTCGGCCGTTGGATCTCCTTCTGATCTCATGGTTGTGAATCGGCTGAATAATCATAGCCGTTCGAAGAAAGAAAGCTAAAAAGTTACTATTTTCTTCAAATAATAAAAAGGTTAGAGGTCAGGGAGGGTCCACGTACCCCACTTCGGATTTCTCCACGTGGCCACGGAGAATATAGGTGGGCAGGCTTCTAAAGAAAGGGGATAAGACAAAACTAAGAAAAATGAAATGTCTCGAGATGACTCTGGTATAATTGAAAGATTCCAAAGAAAAAGAATTTTATGAAATATAAGCAATCCACTCAAGTTATACGAAAAATGAGCTAAATCAAGATAAATTTATGATCACACTGTGGAGAGATTGAAGTAGAGGAGAACATGATGAAATATGCGAGTGCTAAAGAAAAGCAAGAGGACATGCTCAATTATGCAGAATCTCTACTGCATTTTCGTTCGATTGTTCTTTAATAGATTCACAATGCCTTTAGTTCCTGCACCACTTGATCTCCTTTAGTTTTCTTGCCCAAAGCTCTAGTTTTGCATTTAATTTCCACCTCTCCCACTTTTATTTCCAATTATTTTTCTTGATGTTTCATCCATTCCATTCACACTTTATTCTATGCTATGGGGCACCTCAAGATTGAAGATATTTTACCACCTCTTTTTTTCTTCATATCTCTATAGCAATTCAATTTTACCTAGCATTACTTAAAACAACAAATTAATCTCCAATATTCTAATCGCAAGACCCGAGCGATCAACAGTTGGGTCAAGCAACCCTAGTTATCGCCTGACCTTGACATGGGCCAAGTGACAGCTAACAAAGACTCGATGGCCCTTGCCAGTGCGTTGGCGGCATCGCCACCTGCCCCTGCGGCATCTAATTTCTTCGCCTCTCTTGTAGGAAATTACACCTAAGTTCCAACTGTCTGGTCACTGCTCATAAGGAACCAATGGGTCAGTCCACGCCAGCATTTCCATTTCCAATTTACCAAAAAGATCAACTCGAACAAAAGGAAAACATGTACTTTAAGGATCCAATTGCACAGAAAAATTCAGAAGTCCGATCCAACAAGTTGGAAAAGTTTAGGGGCCTATGGTGACTCTATACTCTATCCCTTCTTTTTTCCCGAGTAGGAAGAAACTAAAATCCCTGGTGCAATCAAAAAAGATTGTGGTCAGATTGGGGTCCCTCATTCACCATAGCTTACAATGGGAATCTCTTCATCTTGAGAACTCACGGATGAAAGAATTCGGAGTCAAAGCTCAGTATCAAGTTCGTGAGAAGTTACAATGGTAGGTGAGCAATTATCGTCAAAGCTGTCTCTATCCACCTCCAGCTCTTCCGCTTCATCGTTCGTTTCATCTTCATCCTACAAGAAATGCAAATTTGCTGCATCTTAAAACACTACTTTCTCCAATTAAATATCATCATACTTATTTCTATTATTTGGCTTTCCATGTTTTGAGTTTTTCCTGATAGATTTGATGAAGAAATGTAATATGTGAAGGTGGAATTAGTAAACAAGTCAGATCTTATAGTCTTCAAGACCAGCCTGTTTATGTACAGGATAATAAAAAAGGGGCAAGGGCTATGCTTCTACTTATGAAGAAGTAGATGGATACCTCGTCTGATGTCTCTAAAGGGAGTGACCTCGTAGGAGAGTTTGCCGTTGCAACAATCATGTCCTTGTAATCCCTGTAGGGAAGGCCATTGACATTAGGATAGCCATGGCTTTGTAATTTCCGACACTTTCGAATTGTTATTAGGCATTCATCAGACAACTTTGTGTTAGATACGTCCACCAGAGCTTCCAGTTTCCGACAGCTAGAAACATAGAAATCACGCAAAGAGTCTAGCTCATCAACACCATCAATAGATTGTAGCTCATGGCATCCAACGATTGACAGAGACTTCAGCATCTGTAAGTTTGATAACTCACATAGTTTGCTAATAGGACACTTTTTAATGGTTAAAGTCTCCAACGATTCCAATGCACCAAGACCTGGAATCTCAATCAGCTTCTCACATCCTGAAACCTCCAAATGCGTTAGCTTCTCTAAGTTTGATGGAATAATTAGTTTCTCCAGTGAACTGCACTCATAAACAAGTAATGCATTCAAAGATTCTAAACTGCTGAGGCCCTCAATAGTATGGAGCTCATAGCAGTCTGATATAACCAAAAGCTTCAGCAACTTTGAGCTTGACAGGTCATATAACCTTTCAATGGAACCACAGTACTGTACATTCATTTCTTCCAAGGACTCTAGGGCCTCCAGACCTTCAATCTCAACTAGCTTCGGACATTCTGATAGCCACAATTCTTTAAGTTTCTTTAAGCTTGCCGGGATGAATAACCTCTGGAGGAGTTCACATTTAGTCACTGACAATGCTCTGAGTTGTTCGAGGCCACTGAGCTCAATTTCTTGAAGCTGAGATTGAGAAAGTCGTAGCTTGGACAAGTTTTTCAAGTTGGAAAAGATTGACCAAGATATTATTGAGTTGAAATTAACAAGTTGCAGCTCTGATAAGGAGGGAGGAAGCTTCATGATACATTGCAAGTCTAGTCCGGATAAAATAAGCTCAGTTAGACGAGGAAGAGAACCAAACTCAGTAGGTGGTGCAGGGACACTAGAAAGAGACAATTCTAACTTCTTCAGTTTGGATAACCTCCTAATCCACCCTAAGCTGGAACTTGGCAACAGATCTGATGAAGATTGAAGCACATCTTCAGAGCCATCAGACAAGAGCAAATCGACCAGATTAGTCAAGTTTGAGAGATCCGGAACTATGCGCAATGCCGATGATCGAAAATGCAGATAGATCAGACTTTTTGGAAGCTCTGGCAATTCTTGAACCTCATTACAACCTGTCAACTCTAGTCTTTCAAGGTGGAGAATATGATTGATTGTTGTCGGCACTTCAGAAATATGGGCACCTGATAGTTTGAGAATTTTCAAAGAGGACAATGCGCCAATTTCAATTGGAATTTCACCAGTTAATTCTTCACAATCACTAGCATGGAGCTCTTCCAGATTCTTTAACATTCCAATAGTACTGGGCAATTTCCTTATTGGAGTATTCTCCGTTGATATCACTTTCAATTTCTCCAGATTTCCAATTGAATCTGGTAACTCAGTAATTTTAGTACTGGATAAATTCAACTCCTGCAAAGACTCTAGCTTCCCAATTGAGTCTGGGAGTTTTCTCAACTTAACGCACCCAAAGAGAGAGAGAGACTCAAGTTTCACAAGCTTCCCAATAGTCTCTGGAAGTATACTAATTTGTGTGTACCTTAGAATAAGGACAGACAGAAACTTCTTATCACCAATAGAATCAGGAAGGCATTCAATTTGTATGTTTGACAAATCCAACTCCTTCAACGATGTCAATTTCCCAAATGAACCCGGGAGTTTCTGAAAACATCCACTAGAAGCAAGGAGCTTCAGATTCGTAAGCCTTCCAATTTCTTCGGGCAAATCCTTAAGAGAGAGGCACTCTTTAAGATTTAAGTGAATCAGGCGCTTTAGCTTCCCAATGGAGGGGTCAATCTCAACCAAGTTTATGCAATTATAGAAACTCAGCCTCTCTAGACTGAAGCATGCAGAGAAGTCTGGTGTTCTAGTTATGCCTTCACAACCTCTGAGGTTTAGAACTTTCAGATTCTTTGCCATCTAACAAAAATGATTCACCATCAAGAGAAGAAAATAGTATATATTACATCATATGCCAATCAGAATCAAAGCGAATGCATATTATACCTTGATTAGGCTCCATCCACTCCAGTCATCAGTGATGCCACCTGCAACGATCTCAAAGACAACCAAATTCTTCATAGATAGATTGGTTACCTCAAGATCAAGGGGCCTAGGAGAATACCAAGAAATCCACCTTAACTTTGAAAAATCATCCATAAAGTCTCCAGCAAAGGTTCCCTCCTCTAATTCAAGGAACCTCAGGTTGGGCAACCTACTAAGTTTGTCATGCGTAATTACAAGTGGTTGATAATCACTTCCAGTTAATATGAGTGCCTGAACTTTTTTCTTTCTCTGCCAAAGCGAACGCAAATGAACAAGCATGAATTTAAAATATATATATTAGTAAGAATTTGACAAATTTTCAGATTCTCATTTAGGGTAAAAGAATTGAGAGGACTCTTAAGTGGGTATGTAAACTCTTTTCTACACGTATCCAACTCATGAAAACAGTGAATTTTGTTTACCTGCTTTGTTCTTACAATGTCCACGGCTTCCTCACAAATCCACACTCGGCTACGCTCTCCGGGATCATGCAAGCACTCCCTCTGAACAATTTGCCTCCCGAGATCTTTGAGCTGGTCATGCATCCATAATACATCACCATCAACAATCTTTACCAGAGACATTTGCATAAGAACCTGTATCCCAGTCTCAGGAAAAAAATTGCAAGCTTCCCACATGTAAATTGCATTCGTCTTTTTGGTGTTGTTGACAAAAAAGCATGCAATGTCAAGAAAAATCTCCTTTTCCTCATCCTCTAATGCTTCATAACTGATCATCAACTGCTGTCGGACATCCTTATGAGGTACTCTTGCTAGCCTCTCCACAGTCTCTTTCCATATCTCTTCTGGTTGGCGATAGAGAAATGAGCCTATGACCTCAAGAGCCAAAGGAAGCCCTCCGGTTGTGACAACAATTTCTGATGCAGGAATATCGTATTGATAAGGTGGAGAATCTTTTCTAAAAGCATGTATGCAGAAAAGCTTAAGAGCTTGATCAAAATTCAGTTCCTTTAATTCGTATATCAAATCCTCATCCAGGACCTTTAGAGTAGCTTCATTCCTGGTTGTAATGATTATCCTACTTCCGGAACCAAACCAATCTCGTTCCCCTGCTAACTTCTCTAGGTGTTCTTCCTTATCAACATCATCCAAAACGATGAGGACCTTTTTGCTGCGAAATCTTGTCCCAATCTGGTTGATCCCATCATCAATGTCATGAATGTTGTCTACGAATCTAGAGTCAAGAATGTCAGAATACAACTGTTTCTGCAAATTTACTAGGCCCCCTTTTTCTGATGATTCTCGAACATCTCCAAGAAAGCAGCAATCATCAAAATATGAACACACCTGGTTGAAGACAACCTTCGTGAGAGTTGTTTTGCCAACACCGCCCATCCCGTGAATACCAACAAAACGAACACCTTCACAGTCAACATCCAACAGCTTCATTATGTCTTCTACACGATCATCCACTCCAACCAGCTGATTTTTCACATACTTATGCTTTATCTTCAACCTAAACAAAACCTCTCGGATGATCAACTTAATAGCTTCCCCATGCCTGCCACATATACGAACTGCCTCAGTTGAAAAAAGACGGTAAATAGAGATGTTATCATTTCTTTCAAGTCAAAGCAAAAGTATTTGGATTTATGCATAGATGATTCGCAAACAAGGAGTCAGTTCAAGAAACATGTACATGACACGAAGGTAAAATTTTACACATGAGACGGAGTTCCAATGTTTTATACCTCTTTCCCAACAATATAAATCTGTCTTCAAGCTTTCTCTCTGTTTTTTTAGTTCTTTTTATACCATCAATAGGAAATGCAACTTAAGCTTAAAGTTCTTCCTGCTTCATGAATGATTTCCAAGCTAGATTGAGCAGGACGGAATAAATAACTGGACTTACAAGTTAACTTAAAAACATTGAGTTGAGCCAGAGCAGAAAGAAAACTTAAGAAGAAGAATTGATGAAAAGAAGACAGAGAAAAAGAGTGAAAAATATCCAGTGAAGGGTAAACGAGGGGCAAAGAAAAGGAGGCTTGCTAAAATGAAGCATTCCTCAGAAACCACTAGTTGCTTCACTCCTTAAAACATCAGAGTAAATTTGTGATATTAGATTTCAGACAAGGCAAATAACATACAGACAAAAGCTTTGAATATCATGGAACTTGTACACACCCTCGAGTATATGTAGGTTCTAGATCTACGGAATCCACGTGTACGATAGAGGAGGTGTGCAATATTATGTCATTGCAAATGCCTTCTTGATATGATGCTTAATTATGATTTACCCACCTGATGTTTTTTGCTTGGTCTCTGTTTGAACTGTACTCTGAAGTTTGAAATTGCATTCTAGACTAGCCAAATGACTGAAATTTTTTTGCGGAACTTCCTGATTTGGTTGGTATATGAGTAAGCATGACCAAAATGGAGAGCTAATTAACTCATCAGTTTTCTCCTATCGATTATCACTCACCACAGATGAAAGGCCGATCAAAGTCAGGAACGGAATAGAGATTATCCAGGCTAATTAATTCTGAAAGCTGGTTGTTGACTACTAAAATGGAGCCTGCCAGATTTCATGAGTCTATACATCAATGACCACGCCAGACACAGAATATACTAGCATCCAACTGAGACCCCAGACAATGTACAATTACTGCCAACTTCTTCCCGCATTTCAAACTGTCGAAATTCCCAGAAATCTTAACTATGCAGAAAATGGCAAAGACTGAGGAATTCAAATTGCACATTCTAATACGACAATCAGATTGCGTATAAATGACACGAAAATAATATCAAAAGGACAGAAAATTGGAAGATTAGTAATTACCCTCTCGTTTTGAGGTCCCATCCCTTCAATTCAGCAACTTCAACAAGAGCATCCTCCCACCTCTTCACTTCCTCATCCCCAAACTTCTTCCTGTGCTTGGTCATGGCATTCCTGTACAGCCCAGTCCTGAGCTTCACATCCGCGGGCGAGGCGTTGAAGAACACTGGCAAGATCTCCTTATTCCCCTTCGATCGAGCCACGCAGTCAACCATGTGGGCGACCTCGCGGAGGCACCACGAGCTCGACGCGTAGTCCATGGAGAAGATGGGCACGTAGATCTTGGACACGTCGAGCGCCCGCATGAGCTCGCCGCCGATCTCCCTGCCGACGCGGAGCTCCTCGTCATCTCGGTAGACGCGGATTCCGGCGCCGAGCATGTCGTGGTAGAGGCAATCGGTAAACCCCGTGCGAGTATCAGGTCCCCTGAAGCTCAAGAACACCTCGTACTCCTCGCCGGCCAACGCCGGCGCGTCGCCGCCGCTCGCCGCGGCTCCGGGGTTGCTTGTCTCCTCTCTCTTGACCGTCGCGGTGGGTTTGCGGAAGATTTTGGACGCTTTCGATTTGACGAACGCGAGCACGGTCGGAGCGAGCAATCCCAAGGCCCTGACAAAAATGCAACGAAGTTTGAAGGCTGGCTTTTACATTTCCATCTTTTGGGTTGGTGAGCTTTGAGGAGGAAGAGAAAAAGGAAGAGTAAGAGAGCGGCTTACAGTCCGCCGAGCATCATGGCGGCGAACATGGCGGACACGCCGCGGGGCGAGCGGCGGTAGCCGAGCGGCGGCGGCTGGCAGGACGAGCACCACGCGAAGGAAGAGCCGCACGTCATCGGAGAACGACACGGCGCGTGCAGGATGAAGTTGAACCCCATTGCGATCACGGGTCAGCTCTGTATTCGCTTCGGATCGGATGTAGAAGAGAAGACGATCATCCAAAGAGAGATGTGCAGTGATCTTGGCGTTCGGTCTGCTCAAAGAGTTGACTTTGGGAATGTCGATGTGCTTCGGGACGAAGCAATCTGTCCATGACGAGAGGGAGAGGGGAGGGAATTTGTTCCAGGGCCAATTGAATCTTGGCCGCTGATCTTGTGGGCTGCGGGTGGGCCCGCCCTGTACGTTGTGTCCGAATCCCAGGTAAATATTTTCTCCAAAGAGTGGGGGGAAAGAAGAGAGCCAAATGGATTTTAAGAATTAAAAAGCAACTTGCATTCTATACAAGTCAATAATTTCGCATAAATACGGGCTTTTTAATACGTGTACACAACATAATCATAAGATAAATTGAATGAGAATCATTAAAAATGGTGGGCTCCATCAGATTTACTTATTTGTTTTGGTCAAGAACTCCATAAAATCTGATGATAAGTTATTATTCACATTTATCTGAATACTTTTTGCTTTATGAAAAATTTACTAGGCGCATTGAAAGTTAATTTTATTTAAAAGAAAATATTCATTATTCACAAGTTAAACATTATTAGCGAGTCAAAAATACCTTAAATACATGAAAGTTTGTTACTTTTTGTATAAAAATTAACCGAGCGTTGAAATACATAGATTTTTGTAGGGATTTATATTAATGACCTTATAATTCATCAACGCATCTCTTACCATCTTTCTTCCCAAAATGCTATCAATATGTTACATTGCCTTCTTTTATGAACCAATTTGCTATATTACTTTATATGGTGCTTTTTTTTTCCTAAGGTTTTCTCAGGTATGCGTAGGAACCATCTTGGTTCTTCTCCCCGAAGTATATCAAAATCCAGAATCTCAAATCATTCATCTTGGCGTTCCTTTTTTTTTTTCCTCGGTGGTTTTAATTCTTTCTAGGTGAGAACATTGTGAATGAATGGGACAAAATGAGCTTCAATTATAAGTCTATAGGATTTTAATCCTTATATTTTTCATGTTGCAACGACTTGGTCAATGAAAGCAGGACAATAGGATTTGAATAAGGTGTCACTTCTAGCGAATTTAAAGATGGTGAAGAGAACATGACAAATCAAATTACACACCAAACAAGAGGGGAGCATTTCCTAATCATATGTGGGATATTGAAATCAACTCACAAGAGACTGACATGGTGATAACATTCGGCATTAGAATTAAAACTTAGATGAACATAAGCAATTTCTCGAGTGAGTTAATTTAGGAGTGTTTAATTTAGGAGTGTGCTACAAGCTTGTACAATGCTTCAACAATGCTTTAGGAGAGAGCATATCTAAGTACCAAACTCAATTTTTTCTTCCACCTCTTGACTCATTTTGATGCCATCATATTGCTCACTTCACTATGCCATCCATTAGCTAAGCAACAATTTTTGCCGCGAGACTAACTATAACTGCAAGGGAGGAGCATAGCAGAGAGACAGGCGATGGGCATTTCCGCCAAAACCACCGGGGTTTGTGTTTTTTTTTAATTCGGTAATTTTCAGAATTTCTTCCTAAACACTATGAATGCGCTTGTCTTTTTTATATCATTGTTTCAACATTAGTAAAATCTAAATTTTCACGAATTGAGAAATCATCATCTTTGCTCGCATTCAAGTTTTGGTTATATTTTTAGCCAGTTGATTCTAAAGTTACCTCAAAGAAAGGCCTCATTTATTCTTGTGATTTTTCCAATTTTGTTCATCCTTGAGAAGGAGAGGCTCTGGTAGCAAATGCAGAGAATGAATAAACAACAGACTGGACGTCTTTTAGCTTGTTAGATCGAACGTTATGTCTATTACAGAAGTTAAAAATTGATGTGCAATAATTTGAGAAAAGGAAACAAAAACCACCGTCTTGGTGAAGCTTTCGTCATCACCATACTATAATCAACTCCGGGAGATTCGGGAACCCAACGACTTGATTAACTCGAATGAAGAATGGCAACACTGGAGGCGGTGTTCAGGATGAATTTCACCAGCAGAGCTGACGAAAGCACAGGCCCGTGATGGCTCACGATTACGGAGTCCTGGCAATGTCGCCCATGTATGCTGGATCTTATTTTGCTTCTTCGTTTTCTCTTTCTCATCGCGATCGAAGAGCTGAGCCGCAGTGGATGGCTTTTGGAGGATGCATCCTAGAGGCTACAAATAACAGTAAACGGTGTTTTGGTGAATCCCACCTTTAAAAGCAGTACAAATAGAACACTGACAATATATGCAGCAATTCAAGTATGGCAGTTACCTTCAGCAATGGTTTTGATGCAAGATTGTTGATGCCGCTACCAATCGCCCGGTGCCAAGAATTTGCCCGGGGTATATTGTGACCCTGCACAGATCCAGTGCAATATGCACTTAAGGACTTCATGGAACCGATAAAATCCAACTTTGTTTCGGATAAAAAGAATCGTAAACAGAATTGGAGCATGTACCTTAGGTCGCTCTCCAGCTTCTTATAACTAAAAGGAGATGTCCTGTCGAAGACTCGAACGTACAACAGCAATTCGTACAGGACAGAGAGTATTAAGCCGCTGGGCATATGTCCAGTTCAACACGCTCGGACAATTTTGGTAGTCTGGGTCCATCTTCAAAGATACCTTTCACCTTCCTGAGACGTGGTAACTCCTCGAGCCCGTTAAGGTTTGTCACACCTTCGCAATAAGAAATTTTCAGGACTACCAAACTTTTAAAATTTTTAAGACCATCAATCTCTGCTAATTCGCAGTGTTTTAGTTCTAGTTCTGACAGATGATGTTGCAGACTAGAAAATGTTGGCTCCGGGATGTTACAGTATTTGAGCCGCAAAGTCAATAAGCTTGAGGAGGGAAGTTGTGTGAGGTCTAGCTCCTTCATGTAGGATAAAGAGAGTTCCTGGAGCTGAGTAAGGGCACTAAAATTCCCAGGGAGATTGGTGACCTTTGAAACGGACAATTGCAAGGTCTCTAGACTTGGTAATCTCGCGATCCACTCAACATTTGGGGTCTGACTCGATGACCCCGATTTCAAGCGTAGCTCTTTCAGATTTGTCAGATATGATAAGTCTGGGACTTCCATGTTTCTGGATCCCCAGCGGAGACTGAGTAAACTGGGGGGCAACGCTGGTAGTTCTTTAAGTTGGTTGCATTTAAGGATGTCAAGGATTTGGAGGCGAGAGTGATCGCAAATGCCCCGAGGCAGCTCAGCCACATTGGATGATTTCAATCTCAAAATTCTCAAGCAGGATAATACTGAAATATCACAACAAACTTGGCCCCCTAAACTTATGCAGCCAGAGAAATCTATCTCTTCCAATTTCCCTAACTCCACAATATATTCAGGAAATTTTTGTAGGTGTGTGTGTTCCATCTTCAGCGTCTTCAAATTTCTCAATCCCTTGACTGACTCTGGTAGTTCACTGATTCCAGTGAATGAGAGGTCCATTACCTCGAGCAGCCCCAGCTTCTCGATCGAAGGGGGAAGTTTATTGAACCTACGACATTCCCTTAGAGAAAGTCTCTGAAGTTTCTGAGGAAATTCAAAAGTTTTTGGAACACGCACCTCTTTAGCACCATCCAAAGCAAGACTTGTGAGACTGTCTAGGCAGCTGATTGTGGATATATCTTTCAACTCTTCACAGCCACAAGCACTAAGTTTTTTAAGACCCTGCAAAGAACCTTTCTGGATATAAATTATGTCAATGCCAGTTCCATCAATCAGAAGTTCCTTCAAAGATTTCATCTGGGCCAGTTCTGGGGGCAACTTCTTGACTCGCCAACAGTTTCTCAAATTTAAGGAACTCAAGTTCTCTAGTCCACGAATGAATGTCCCAATTCGAGATAGCTGAGTACAATCTTCCAATATCAAAATCTCCAACTTGATTGGAGCTTGAAAGTCCAACGATGCATGTAACTTATCACATCCTTGTAAATTCAAGACTTTCAATTCCTCCACCTTCTACAATGCATGAGCAAAAGAAGATATCAAACTTCACTCGCTTATATCTATCATCTAAACACGAGATTTAAAAAGCAATTATTGGCCATACCTCTGCGATTTTCTTCCAGAATTCTGAATCTTTAGTGACCGGACTCCAAGACAGATCGAGAATGACTAACTCCTTCAAATGCATATTACCTAGCTCTGGAATCGAATGACACTCTCGCCAATCAAGCCACCTCAAACTTGAAGGAAGCTTCGTAATATCTCCCTGGATTTTAGCCTGATCCAATCTGAGGTAAATCAGATTTGACATTTTCCAAAATCGTTCACATTCAAAACTGTCGGGGCAACCCTTTTCAACTGTGAGACTGATGCCTTTGACACTTATAGTACCCTGCCAAGTGTCGGTTGGGGAAAAACGTACGAGTAAGTTGAAAAACTCTAATTTCTCTTACTGCTTCTAATGGAGGGAGACAAATCAAAATTATAAAATCATTAGGTATCCACTACGCGCTCTAAATTGTGTTAGGAACAAATCCCTTTCTCTTCCCTTCAAGATTAAATCGTAGAGTTTTGCTAGCATAACAACCTTTAAGTTACTTAACAATAATAGCTTGTTTTGAGCCACGAATTTTAGAATGAATATAAATCACAGCAATTTATAATTATTGGTGATTTGGTATTTTGTGGTTCAAAATAAACTGTTATTTTTATAGTAAATAAAAAAACTGTTAACCGATCATTTTTCTTTTCAAAAACTTACTTGAAAATCCTCTGCAACGGGAAGGGCAACACTCTGATTCCAATACCTGCAGCGCTTACAACGATCTTTGTCCTTGACAAGCTTCCTGCCGAAGTCTCTTATCAGATCGTGCATTCTTAATTCATTATTTTTGCCAATTTCCAATAAATGCATGTCGCAAAGGTCTTCTATTTCTCCAGGAAGACAGCAACCACAAGCCTTCCACATGTAAGAGGGAATCCTCTGATCCTTTCCAATAAAAAAGCATGCTATGTCCAGGAATATCTCCTGTGTACCAACATTCAAAGATTCGTAACTGGCCTTAAACGCAGCTTCTACTTTTTCCTCATCGGGATGATCTCTTAAGGAATCCCGAGTACTGCTCCATATTTCTATGCTCTTCTTCTTTAAATATCCTGCCCGAAGCACAATAGCCATAGGATGCCCTCCAAGAGCTTTGACGATGTCCCTGGAATAGGAAACATACTCGGGGACATCTGGGAAAGCATCCCCTCGAAAAGCATGCTTACGAAAGAGTTGAAGAGCATGATGATCTCCCAGTGGACTAACCTCGTATTCTTCAGCTTCTCTATCTTCGTCTTCTTCTCCAAAGTCAAAACGCTTTATAAAATTTTTTTTGTTTGTGGTCACAATAATTCTACTTCCCGGACCAAACCAACCAAACTTCCCAGCTAATGCTTCAATTTGCTCATTCATATGCACATCATCAAGCACGATGAGAACCTTCATTTGTTTAAATCGACTTGATATTATTTTAATACCATGACCAGAAGATCTCAGGGATTCAGGTTTTTCTTTTTGAAGGTCAGCAATCAAGAATGTTTGGGAATCCTTGATTGGTTTCGAATTTATATCTTCGAGGAAGCTACATTCATCAAACAACTCATGTAACTTGTTGAAGACAACCCTTGCAAGAGTAGTCTTTCCGACACCCGGCATACCACATATGCCGATGACACGTACGTCTTCTCCACATACTCTCGTCGCTTTACCCTGGCTGTGGACAGCACCAAGTTTTGTCATCATCTCTTGAACATGAAGATCAATTCCAACTAGTTTGTCGGTTACAAGTTGGTCATCCTTCTTCAACACCTGCCAGACACGCGTAAAAACTTTGTCTACGAGCTGGGACTCATGCCTGCAAGATGAAGCACGGGATCGCAACAAAGTCAATAATGAGAGAGAGAGAGAGTGAGTGAGAGTGAGTGGGGAATGAACCGACAAAAATTAGATCAACCAACGGGAGCAGGGGAATCTTCACTTAAAATGGAAAGCAAGTTTTAATGCATCGTCCAATTCCCTTTCATGCACATACCAATTCCGACATTGATAGCATGCGATCTGCAAAACAAAACTTCTAGCCATGGGGAACGAACAGAGCATGATGGACCAGGTCGGTTGGTCTATCTTAAGTAAATTCATTTTCAAATGGCCACTTTAATCGAGTGACTGGTCCTTCGATAGACATATAGAACTTCAACCTGTTAATTTACCGATCCATTTCAGAAGAATAACCTTAAAGATCTCTCTAGCATGCATCATCATCGACATGCTCATGTATAATATCTGTTGGAAAAGGTAAGGGTTCATTCTCACATCATCTTATACATTTTTTTTCCATTTATCTAGGAAAGAAAGTAGAAGCCAGAAATAAAAGAATTACCCCCCATTTATGTTCTCCCGATTAAATCCGCTTAATCCCCCGATATTCCGGAAAACATCCTTCCATCTTTGTATGGTATCTGCGCTGACTCCATTCTGCACATGTTTCTCGAAGGACCTTCCGAACTCCCCAGCCTGGCGTTTTACATCGTCGGGACTAACATCATAAAAAATCGGGATGATAATCTGTCCATTCAATTTTCGGCACTCCCACATTTGTACCACCTCCATGAGGCAACTCCTGCTGGAAGCATAATCCTTGGAGAAGACAGCTATCGAGATCGTCGACCGCTTGATTGTGTCTATTAGCTTCGGATGGATCTCTTCTCCGGCACGGAGCCCTTCGTCATCTCTAAAGACTTTGATTTCTGCCTTTTTCAATCTGCTATAAAGGTGATCCGTGATCGTTTTGCGAGTATCTTCACCTCGAAAACTCAGGAATACTTCATAATTGATTCCACACGAAAACAATGAAGATGATTCCTGTCAAATCAAGGAAACTAAAGTAAACATAGTATTCCAGACCAAGTCTTTACGGATCTGGCCCCAAAAAAAAAAAAAGGTTTCATGGTTCCGATGGAGCCGAGCCTAACACAGCAAGCTGACTGCAACTGAATCTTGCAGCTCATGCATTTTGGCTGTTTTAATACCCATAATTTTCAGAACTTTCGTAATGCTCAAACGTTGATTAGTGAATTCACACGTAATCTTTTCATAATTTTCTCAAATTTAAATGGTATCTCAAATTTTAGGGGAAAGCAAATCAATACTTAACAGACCCAGCGTACAACATCAAAAGTGCTTGGAGTTTTGATACGATCTGGTGATTTTAATTTGATTCAATCGTTCACGTCAAGGGAGAATTGTAACATTTCAGACGATGTTTAGCAATTTGGGGGCTGAACCACAAGCAGAGGATCGATACCACCACATTATCGAAGAAATAATAATACAAATCCCAGAGATCCAGAGGAAACAAACCGGGCATTTTCTCTTCCTTCCAGCAGCCACATCTTCAGGAGCCATAACTCGGAGAATTATTAGAAACGCCTCGCCCGGACCAATTCTCTCTCTCTCTCTCTCTCGTTCTAATGCAGGGGGCATAGGAGGTCTATAGACATTTTTAGACAACACTATAGATTACATTTTACCGATGACCAAGACCGTCGACTTGTGGGCACCCGCTACGCGCTTGGGGAACGTTAGGGAAAATTGTCGTGTAGTCCCGCTCCCACGTGATTTAACATTATAAGTCTTTCTCCATTACAAAAAGTCGAGAAAAAAACAAAGAGACGAAAAGGACTTTTCAGTGGTTGGAATCGATAAAGCAGATACAGTGAACTGATTGGTGGCCCTCTCAAGTCAGTTCCATTCAATCGGATCGATAAAGACGATGTAATGAAGTGATCGGTTGTCCTGTCAAGTCCTGGTTTTACGTTTTATTTTTACTTTCTCACCTTGGCAAACGAGGATGGATTTCACGCAGGTCTCACAGTACGAGTTCTCCAGTCTGGAGCTAAACTCGGCCAGGGTCCTCCAGCTGGAACCCAAAGTTGAATATGCACCGTTCGAGTCCGAGTCCAGGTAGATTCTTTAATTATAAAAGTTGTTAGGGCACAGATATCTTGGTAATACTTCAAACCACCGGAATATCTAGCTTTGAGAAAATATTGTGTACACAAGAGCACCACATCATATGAGGCCCATCTGTAGAAATTTTGAAAACGCCTCGACGTGTCTGTCTCCTCTCTTCGTTCAATGTGCCGTGAGAGGGTCCCACCTGTACTGTAAAGAACGAGGCACTCTCTCTCTCTTCTTTCATATGCATTATTTTCTCCCAGAGATGTGAGAGAGAGAGATAGACAGAGACAGGGAGAGCGAGAGCCTGGTCATGGCGGAAACCATGGAAGCCCCAGGGCACAACCCTAAAGCTCCTCGAGCACGCCGCGCCATGATCTCCATTGCTACGGGCCAGTGAGGTGTCTCACTAGACGTCTGCGAGGTCGAAGACCTCACCGGATCGGTGAGCTTGAGCATCGCCAGCGCCAGACCTCGGCAAGCTCGTGCGTCGCCAGCGTCCAACGAGCTTGTCCCTCGCCTGGCTGGTTGCCAGCCCCCAGCCGACATAACGAAGAAGAAAGAAAAAAATAAAAAAAAAAAAAGTAAATAATTATATTTTTGATTTTTTAAAAATTATTTTTATAAGGCTGAAAAGGAATTGGTGTAAATTTATTATAAGATTTTTTTAATTAATTAATTATTTATAAAGTACTTGAGCCTAGTGTTTTGGAAATGGGTTTTAAACTCTAATTTAAACTCATTTATTTTAGTCTTAAAACTCATTTACGATAAACACTTCAAAATCGGAGTGATTGATACGTGGTTTCATTTATATTTTAAATGGGTCTAGAGTATGTTTAAGATTCATTTCGACAAGTCTAGAGAAGACACAAGTGCCTTCAGAGAAAATATTGTGGGCAACAGTGAAGGGCGAGGCAAAGGACGAGGCGAAGTCGTGAAGCGCTATCAAAGTTCATGACTTCCAAGGTGGAGTTTGTTTTGATGGCAATTTCCCCATGAATACTTGTTGCACATTCTGATCAGGAAGGGTTTGCAGCGTTTGGCGGACTGCTCCTCATATTACGTAAAAGCATCTTCTAGGTGAGACGACATAGGAAAAAATTCTAAAAAAAACTCTTAAATATCTCTAACGATCTAAAATTAAAACACTTATTCTCTAGTATATTAGACCTGGATTGTGGGTTAAAAAAGAGAGTAACGGAGGAAGCTTAAGGAATCGATGGGCAGTTGAGGAAGAGAGAGATTACGGTATATATACAAATTTTATGATTTGTACACAAGCTCCTAAAGTTTCTCCAGTAAATTTATTTTGCCACGTTGCCATCTACACAGTGCATTTTCGCAGCCTAGGTCAGTTGCTTTTTTTTTTCTTTTCTTTTTTCGGTGGCTGGCCGCCCCGCCGGGGGGAGGGGGAGGGGAGTGGGGATGAAAGCGATTATATTTTCAAGCAAACCGTGAATCATATGAACGTCCTAATAACTATTCAAAAGAACAAAACTCCTGCGACAGTCTTTTCCTTTCTATGTTTGCGTACATGCTTCAGGATCGATAGAATTTTGGGTAAAAAACATAAAAATAGGGATAAGGATTTGAGTCAATTGATGGAGGTTTTGAAACTGTAAGGAGCGAAGTGAAAATTAACAAACATTGAGGAGCCAACTGGGTGGGCGCAAAGCGTGCTTTTTCCTGTCGTTCCCGTTTCTTCTCTTTTTCTTTGAGGGACCATCTCAGATCTGATAACATCCAAAAAGAGCTTGAGGCAAAGAGAAAGATATATAAAGCTCGTTGACAATTCTTAATGACCGTTGCCTACAAAATTCTTCAGAAAAATGGCCACGGTCCACGAAACCAGAACGATGGATGGCTCGAACGTAAATATAACTTTGAAAGAAGTCTTTCTCAATCAGATCAAACAAAGTTCGAGTCAAATCGAGGCTGAGTTTTTTGTAAACTATATTAAAACGGCTCGATGATGAAGGATTACCGTTCCTTCTTGAAAAAACAACTCCCGACCTAGCAACGGCAGAAGCAAAGGAGGAGACGGAGTCGCGAAGGGCAAATATGCCGGTGTGATTCGTCAGATGAGAGAAAGCAAAGTTAGGGCTTAGCGGAATCGCGAGTTGAGAGAGAGAGAGAGAGAGAGAGAGAGAGCGAGCGGAGCGTGAAGCGGAGAGAGAAGTAAGGGAGTGCGTCGTGTGAGACGTGGGGGATAGAGAGAACGTGGAGCGGATAAAGAGAGAGAGAGAGCAGCCCGCGAGAGTTTGAAATTTTTTTATATGTAATATTTTCTCGCAAGCAAGAAGAGTTCTGAAAAATTCAACAAAGTGGGACCTATCTATAACACAGTGTTACGTGGAAGGGCAAGTCTACCAATATTTTCTCGGAATGTCTCCTGCAATGCCAATACCAACATGATCACGTGCTTCGATGACTCATGAGATCCAACACGCCTTGACTTGACTTGACTTGCAGTTTGCATTAATAACAAAATAGAAAACTAACGATCAATAAAGATGCTCTAATAATAACAATAATAATAATAATAATAAATTGCTCCAAATAAAAGAGAATATGTTTTTAAACATAAGTCCAGTTGGTAATCATATTCTCCAAACAACAAATTTGATAATAACTAAACTCTTTTCGCCGGATGCATGTGCAGGGTCAATGTCCCATCGTTTTTATAATATCACGAGGGCCATAGCACAAAGAAAATTTCTTCGATCGCAATATCGTAAAAGCATGTCTAAATGGAAATTAATAACTAAACTAATTTATGTTCAAAATCATTATATTGTAATTCCGTACCATAAAAAATGCCACATACCACATTTTATCACTAACGCGCACAACGGGAAAATTATCCAAAAAGTTACTAACTTATTGTACTTTTATCTTCAATCGTAAACTTCTCAATTTTATTAGCTGAGTCATAAATTTTTTCAAGTTTTAAAAATTGAGTCAACTCAGTTAATTTTGATAGGAAATCGCTAATATATAAGTTGTGCGGCTAGTGTTAATGTAGACAATTTTTAATAATATCCTAATTTTTTCAATTTTTTTTCTTCTTTTTCTTCTAGCTAGCAAGGTTGCCCTTGCCAACCTCGAACGAGCCTCGCCTTACCACTGGCAAGACTCGCCCTCGCTAGCCCTCACCTCTGGGTGGTCGTTGACGCTCAACAATTGGCTAGAGGAGGAAGAAGAGAAGACAAATAAAAAAATAAAAATTATTAAAAAATTACATTAACACCCGTCGCGCCACATAAGACAATCATCATCCACGTCAGTGATTTTTTTGTCAAAATCGATCTAATGAATTCAATTAGCGAACGTAAAAAATTTTATGATTCAAATAATAGAATTGAAATTTGTCACAAAAAAATAATAGAATTGAAAATTTTATGATTAAATTAAAAACTTATGACTAAATTGATAAAAATATATTAAATTTATGATTTTTGTACAATTTGCCTGAAATACAGTGACTTTATTGCGCGTGCCTGAATAATGCCGCGCTCTTTTTCGACCAAAAAAAGAACAATGCTGGGTTCTTACCATCCAACGGTCCAATACTCTTCACGCCGATCGAACCGCTATGATGCAAATTATTGGCCGCACAATTTCCGCAGTAATGCGTGGAGGGAGCAGGGAGCCTCGGTGTCCTTTTGACTTGACATGCTTTTCTAATAATAAAGGAAACAGAGTAGACAACCTATGAGCATGTCTTCCTGCCCCCAAAACAACCAAAAAAAATAAAAATTGAATGAGCATGCTCCTAATTGATAATCATAAGTAGATGTGATAATATTTCTATTTTCATGAATAATTTTTTTAAATATATTTTTTTATTTCTATTCTCCGAAATAATAAAAAATACACTTGATAATTACACAAAATTCTTATTCTTAAAATAGAAAAAGAACATAAATGAGCTGTGTACAATACTCAATTTTTTTTTGACGTAAAATTTCTTTGAATTTCTTAATGATTTTCTGAAATTTTTCATTTTTTCTTTCTTCTCCTTCCTCCTCTAGCCGATTGTTGGGCCTCGACGATGGCCAGTGATAAGCTAGAGATGAGAGCCAACAACCTCACCAGCCCCACGAGGTGTGGCCTCATCATGGTTAGGCAAAGTCAGCCTCACCGTGGCTGGGCGAGGTTGAGCCTTGTTGGGGATCAACAAGGCTCCGATAATCGATTAGAAGAGGAAAAAGAAGAAAAGAAAATAACTTATTTCATAAATTATTCTCGGAAATAATAAGCAAATTTTTTCATTTCTTATTTCTATTCAAAATTTATTTTCTAACCACTCTTTTATTTTGGAGAATGGAAACATTAGTTGACGTTTCCAAATTGATTTATGTTCTTTTTCAATTTTAGATAACAAAAAAAAAAAAAAACAGAAATTTTGAGAAATAAAAACATTAATAAACATACCCATATTCTACATTAATAAACATACCCATATTCTCCACTAACTAATTTAATAAAAATATTAGATTCTCTTTTTTTGCTGGATGGCAATATTCGATTCAATCTATTGTATCATGAAGGTCCCTGGCTGGTGCATGTTTGCGCCTAATGATGATGGTATTTGTGTTAATTTATTGAATTAATTAAATTAAGAAATGGCTTTAAAATTTTCGACCGAAAGAAAAAATTAAACTAATTTCTCTGGGGGACATTACATGAATACGCATTGGTCTCGTGGAAAATTTTCAAGCAATGATTATTTTATTGATTAAATTAATTTCTTTGTGTTACTAATAAGTCATACCATCAACGCATTAGGAACACCTGTAATGAAATGCAACTCTCATGATTATTCATTTATTTTTTCACTATTAATTCAAATTTTTGGTCAATCAAATAACATTTTTTTCCGTAATTGATGACCTTTTAAAGTTGAGAAATGAAAAGAAAATTCAAAATTCCTCTAAAAGTGGAAAAAGTTCCTTCACCATTTGAAAAACACATTGGTTTAGGGGCTATTTGGGAACATTTTTTTTTTTTTGGTTTTTCTATTCTTTTGATCCTTGGAATAAATAAATAAGAAAATAGAAATCCATTTAGTAATGTCAACTAATTTTTTTATTTCTCGAAATAAAAAAATGGTTGGAGAATAGATTTGGAATGGAAATAAGAAGTTAAAAACAAAGTAGCTTATTATTTTTTAGAATAGATTTGGAACAAAAATAAGAAGTAAAAAAAAAGTAACTTCTTATTCCTAGAAATAATTTATAAAAATATGTTTTCTTTTCTTTTCTTCTTCCTTGCTGCTCCTGTTGTTCGACTATCGCCACCAACTAACTGCTATTGGCTGTCGCCTACCGCCTAGCGCCCACCAATTGCCCGCCGCTCGCCACTCTCTATCGTCAGCATCGGTGGTCAGAGGTTAATGGCAGTCAGCAACAGTTGGTGGCCGATGGTAGATTGGCGAGTGGTGGTTGACAATAAACAATCGACTGGTAGGCAACGGTCACCGGTAGCTGGCAAGAAAGAATAAGAAAATAAAAAAAGAAAAAATCTTGAAAAATTAAAAGAAATATAAATTTGGTGAATTGTACTAAATATATTCTTATTATTTTTCTATTCTAACAGTAAAAAATTTATATAGTTACCAAATATTTTTTTATTTAAAAATTATTTTTAAAAATAAAAATAAAAAATATTTATGAAAAGAAATTACTCCTAACAATAAAAACGTTAGTAAACGGATTTTTAATAGTCAGTGGGTCCTATTTTTTTAACTTTTCTATAGTCTCTTTTTTTTTTTTTTTGGTCGAAACTTTTCTATAGTCAGTGGGTCCTATTTTTTAACTTTTCTTGGACCTAATCTATAAGCGAGTTGAATTTCCAAGAAAAGTCGCGCGCTTGGGTGTGCTGCTGCCATTGGATGCGCGCGCACTTTGGTAGCAAGGGAAGAGAGAGAGATGTCAGGTCACGAGGACTCTTATGAAAAGTGGCAGTGGGTGACAGACACGATGTGACTCGGATAAAAAGAAGAAAAAGAGAATGGCCCACGAGAATTAAATAAAGGAAGAAATATTAAATAGGACAAAATGTACTCGTTCAAGAGTGCGATCAACATCATGGTAAAGTATTTTTTGCTCAAATACATCAAGGTAACTTTGTCTTTTTTTTTTTAACCCGGAAATCTTTGTACAACTGGCAACCGGCGAGGTAAATTCGGGGTGACGCTAACGGAAGACCCACTTAAGATCCCGTACAGCCAGCAGGATTCGAACTCATCTCCTCTTCACAAAGGGTTATGAGAGCCTTATCTAACTGGGCCACCGCAGGCAGTGGTAGGTAACTTTGTCTTTTTGTTCCCCAATATCATGATAAAGTTGGAGGACAAAAAGTAAATTCAAATTTCACCGATAGTAGAAAAGTTCCCTCATGAAAATAAAATTCAGAAAATTAAGGGCCCTCATGTTTGTGTTTATTTTTTTTGCTTATGAATACAATTTATGTTTTTTTTGTTCGGAGAACAAAAAAAGAACAGAAACGTATTTGTTTGCGTTTTTGTTCTAAATTTATTTATTTTTCCTAGGAATACATTTGAAACAAAAATAATAAACAAAAAAAACTTATTTCTTATTTCGAAAACAATTTTTAAGAACAAATTTTTTTTCTTCTTCTTTTCTTCTTCCTTTTTCTTTGGTTGGTCGCCGACCTCGGCCATAACCGGTGACCGGTCATCGAGGGCCGGCGATGCCATTGAGGGTTGGCGACCTCGCCGAAGCGTCGCCGGCCCCCGGCTAGGCTAAGCCTCACCCAACCTGGGGGCTAGTGAGCCTGAGGCCACCGACCCTCGTCGGCCGGTCACCAACCATGGCCGAGGCAGGCAATCGGCCAAAAGAAGAAAAAAAAAGAAAAAAGAAAAAAAGGAAACATAAAATAAAAATATTTAAAAAATTAAAAGAAACAAAAAAAAAAAGAACACAAATTTACCAAATGTGTTTTGGTTCTTTTTTTTTTATTTTATTTTCGGAATAAGTTTACCAAATGCGTTTTTCTTGTCAAAAATTGTTCCCTAAAATAGAAATAGTTTTTTCTATTTCTGTTCCCTAGAATAATTTTTGAATAGAAACACAAACAAACGCATTCTAAGAGACCTTTTCTAATTATTTAAGTAGACTTTACTTGTTAAATTTTAGATGATAGTATTGAAATTAAATTACTGTCAATTGCAATCTTATTAAATAGCGTGGCTAACCTCATGAATCATATAGTAAAAAATTTGAAAATCCAACCAAATGATCAAATAGTTGTTAAATATGATGGTGCAAATAATCGAATATGTAGCATGCACCTATGATTCATGCCCAAATTTTTGTTCATTGACCATTAAGGGCCTATTTATTAACTAACTAGTTAAATAGTAATTGATTCTATTCTTTTATTTTAGGAAATAAATTTGGAACAAAAATCAGTTTGCAAAAATTTTTGTTTCCAAAAGTAAAAAAAGAAAAAAGAAAAGAAGTTATTTCTTTATTCTCGAGAATAATTATAAAATTAAGCTTAATTTTTCTTCTTCTATCTTATCTTTCCTTTTATTCTCTTTTGTCTTTGTCTTCTTCTTCTTCCTTTTGGTCGGTCCATGGTTGGTGATCAGCTAGGCGAGGGCTGGCAATCTTGCTAGAGCGTTACTAGCCCCTAGCGACCCAAGCCACGCCAGGGTCATCAGGCTAAGTCTTGCCAAGAGCTAGGTGAGGCTCGGCCTCGTCTTGGTTGGACGAAGTCAGCCCACAATAGCCAACAATTGGAGGAAGGAGAAGATGAAAAGGAAAAAGAAAAGAAAAAATGAAAAAAAAAGAGAAAAATGAAATAAAATTATTAAAATATTAAAAGAAAATGATTTGGATTAGAAGTTTTAAAAGTTTTACTAAACTCATTTCTATTACAGGAATAGAAATTTTGGATAGATACTAAACACTTTCAAATACTCATAAATTGTTATTGGGAATAGAATAAAAAATAATAAGTTTCAAGCAAAAACTGTTTCCAAAAACAGAATGATTATCAAATGCATCATAACTACCTATGCTTGAACTTTAGCCAACTAATTCAAGGTTTCATTTTTTAAATGTACCAAAATAAATAAAAATAAATAAATATCAAGAATGCCCAATTCGTCCATTTTCCAATTTGCATGAGTCTAATTCATCGGACCTCAGCCCGCAAGGTTAGCCCATAAACCCCACTCGAAGCCCATTATCCAAATTCCATCACTCTCACCAACCGATAAAAACACCCGGGATCCGGATGGTAATGATGTACAGCTAATTCAAAGAGCATGCCGGTAGAACTTTGGATTCTTTTCAAGTTGAACAAAGGACGATATGAATTTTGCCGACGAATCGAGAACTCAGTAGGACAAAATGATCTAACGCGCCTTCAACTTGCAAAAGGCACGGCGAAATCCCATCTGGACACTCCATGAGGCCGAGGATGAGGTGGGCATTAAAGGTTCTGCAATCTAAAACATTTTCATTCTGTGATGCTCTCCATTGTGGACATGAGGGGTTAATTGTCCTACACTGGGACATCACACAGTGCATACCATCTTTTCTGAGCTGAAACAATGCATTTCCTTCCATTGTCTACGGTAGAGGAACGCAACAGAGAAAGATTGAACCAAGGGGGTGCGGTACCTCAGAGAAGAACTTATCATATAACCTGAACAGAGAATTTCACTGACAATCGGAGACATGAAGATGCTCATGCTTCAAGAGCTACAAGATGAGCAGAAGAGTCAACGGGAGGAAGAGGGAAAGAAGAAGATAAACATAGAAACGAAGAATGAAAATGAAAAAGAAAAAAAGTCTTTGGACTAAGATGCCCCTAATTTTGATTTAGAAAGTGGCATGTGAGATACGCATGCTCACTAAGTTTTTATTTGAGACAAAGTCCACCATGAATTTTTTTTTTTGGTCAAAAAAAATGAGCTCACTTTAAGTTTTATTTGAAAATTTTCGGGTGTTCTTTCATCCAAAAAGATGAGATAAATAATTATTTAATTGGCATATAATCGAATAGCAACATTGTTAAAGCTTACTAAGACGTTAGATTGTTAACTTTTATGACAGGTGATGTTGCCTTGCTAAAAAATATCAAATAAATGAGTGTATTTGGACTCAATGAAGGAAAGGTAAAGCAGTTTCGATGTATTTTGGAACCCACCTAATGCTTACAACAAGACAAGCCACTCGCGAATTGAAAATTAAAGAAGGCAGAGGGTAAATACGGTAGATGGATACCAGATGACAGAACGTAGGTCTTTACCCGACTTATAATATATGTCAAAACACATTCCCCGCATTTAGGCCACAACTCCTGGATACTGCAAGGATAAATCTGAAAATAGAAGACATGATCATGAAGAAAGCACTTTAATCGGTCTATTCACTTGTTCTCTTTTAACTATTGAACTAAGACAAGCTTGAGACGTAAACATCCTACAAGACATAGCAAGCCTCAAGAAAGATAAGTTACTTGCCTAATAATTATGAAATGGCCAGAAAAGAGTACTCAAGTTGGTTTCTCTTTTTGGATTATTGCTTGCTAATGGATCACACTAGATTTCCTTATTTCTCCCTTTCATTCCCCTTGTCTACTTCTAGTGCGACTTTGGTAACGGAAGAACCTCAAAACACAGTTGCAATCAACAGTTTCAGGGATGGTCATCCTTGGACGGCACTGGAATGTCATGATATTTTTATGAGGCTCCGGGACTCCTCAAGTTAGAAGCCGTACTGCAATAAAACAAAACATATCTATCAGCCGGTATCAATCTTATGGGACTGAAAGTGCTGAGAAAGGACATGGTAGAGGTTTCTACGCAATATAAACAGAAAAGAGTGTTAAAATGGAATGTTTTCCATGACCTTTTATTCTTTTTTTTTTTTTTTTTTTTTTTTTTTTTTTTTATGAATGTTCTAAAAACAAATTTATCCTTTCTCTGAAACGCCTATATCTAATATAGGCCTAATTACCCCAAAAAAAAAAAACCACCAAGATGAACGTGCCTTACTAATACTTGGTTTCTCCCGCACTTAAGTCCCAATGATAAGAATGAACTCACCAAATTAAATAATGGAAAGAGTACTAGAAAATTAGATAAACAATAAAAAAAAAAGTGAGAACAGATGACACCCCATTAGAGACTCTGCTAATCTGTAAGTAATCTGCCTTCTGTATTCATGGGCTTTAGGGTGTATAATGTTCTGAATGGCGATCGCCCAGTCCCGTATTGTTTGTTATTCTTCACTCTGTTATTTGGAAGGAGAAGTGAGCCTATCATTTTCATGTTCTCTTCCTCATGATTTAGGTTGTGGAATACCGATATATATATATTAGTTTTTATATTTTGAAAACCCTAATTAACTCTCTCTCAAGGTCGGTGCGCCTCCTTCAGTCCTCAACACTCCTCAGGCACTTTCCCTCAAAAAGAAAGCCTAACCTTTGGTCCACTCTTAATCCTCCTCACGCAAGATCCTCTTAATTCTCTCGCCTCGTCCTGCTCTCAGTCGCCTCTCGGCTAAACTTTCACCTTCAGCTCTCTATCCCTACATCACAGTCGTGGCCTTGCATACGACCCTCCCTGGCGGTCCTCACCTCTCTCTTACTCTCGACTCAATGTAATGGCCGTTCTCTTGCTATTATTGCTTGATTTCTGTCGCTGGAATGGGATTTCTTATGGGAACGCGGCGTTAGTTATGCTAGAAATTATCCAACACTCAATTTTGGTGTCTTCTCACTTTTAGGGGAAAAGTTTCGCAGTCTTTTTTTCATTCAATTTCTTTTACGTTTCATAAAACATGGAAAACTAACGACATTGAAACACACTAAAAGTCAAACAAGATATATCAATATGACATTAATAGAGTAAGAACCCGAACTTTGTCGGGCAAAATTAAATACCGCCTTTACATTAAGCCTTGAACAGGATCCCAGCCATGCCCGACATAAAAAATGCAATTAGTCTAGGCTAATGAATGCAAATTTCCCTAAACTTTGGCGATAATGAAATGTTAAACCTAGATATGAAATTGAGTTTAAATAAACTAAATACCGTGACGAAATTCTTACCTAAATGCAATTCTTTTTTTTAAAAATCTTTTTCATCTCCAATATTTTATATTTTCCTCATGGAAAAAACAGACTAGAATCTAAGATAACATCCAAGGGAGACACGGACCAAGGCCCAGTCCGGATGAGGGCGCACATTACACCCACAATAAATCACACAGGATAGACTTGTGTCATGGACAGGATTCTCCCGTGCTAAGTATCCTTGTGAGTAGAGCTTGGTGTGATTGAAGTGAAGAATGAGTGATGTAGAAGGGACAGTACAACTAGTTCTTAGGAGTGGCGTCAAGGTATTTGTACTAGGAATTCTATAATAGAACAATTATAACTACTAGGAGTTTTAAAAGCAGGTTTGGCCTCCCGTGTATAGACTAATCAATAGTTGATGTTGCTTTCCCGATGAGATCATGGCAAGCTGAAATCACTTGTTACACCTTAATGTTCTGTGTGTCTCGCGCAAAACATTGGATGCCCGAGCTAAACTAAGTGTGATGCAATTCGTTATACTCTTCTTAGGAACAATTATAAACAGAAGGCCGGTCCAGTGTTTTCGGCTCACTAGGTGCTGCAAAGGTTGTTTCATGACCAAGAAACTATCGGTCCATGACACTTGAATGGCGATTGCATAAGTGCTCAGTGCAAAATGAATGGGCGAACACTAAGGTTCTGTTTATTTCGCAGAAAATAAATGATATAAAAGATATTTTTTTCTTCTAAAAATGCTCATTTGTATAACTCGAAATAATTAATTAACAAAAAAAATTAATTAATGATCACAATTCATGTCTAGATATTTTTGTGAATGATAAAAAATATTTTTCATTTATTTATTTTTGTAAGTGATAAAAACGATCAATTTTAAAAATTGTTTTTCGAATAATTTATTTTTCGCAAAATAAATGAAACCTAATTCTAACATCAGTAGACATCAATATAAACACGGATATGAGAAAATCAACTAACGTGACATGATGAGGTTCACCGCTAAGGGAGAACACGACTTTGAGGCAAATTCGTTGTTTTTGGGTAAACAAGCATAATGGCCGGTTTTGATGAGAACATTAAGACGCAAGTATCACAAGTCAATAGTTCCTTGGCCATGGAATACCCCATGCGGCGCTTGAGGAGCGGAATTCGCTAGGCCAACCTTCGTTCTATAGTTGTTTCAATGAACAATACGACGAATAGTACTTTATATGAGATCGTACCACGCCCAACTTCACTTGGGCGTCTAGTTCATCGATTGAGACAACAGATCTCTTTAGGCTCAATAATTGATTTCAATCTCCCATGGCCTCATCAAAAGAGCGGCATCAACTCTCGACTAGTATGTGCATAGGAGGCTAACCCCGTCTTCAAAGCTCCTAAGTAATATAATCATTTCTATCATAGAACTCTTAGCACCAACCATCTTGAACTCACTCCCAGTTGTGTTTATCATCTTTGCATCCTCACTCTTTATTCAATAACCCCCAGCTTCACTCCCAAGGGTTCACCGGTATGAGAGAATCACAGACTGTGACACAAACACATGATTTAAGCATTAAACAAGACATAATCAAACCTCATATCCAGGCTAATCAAACTGGTGGGACCGAGATAATGAGTTTGCAACACCCAATAGGGCGAGACAGACTGACATACTTGGCTTTAAACTACGATTTCGTGCTCGGCAGATCTGATGAACAATAGATGACAGGGAGCACACGAAAAACATTAGACTCCTACATTAAATGATGGAAGGAAATAAATGAACAAGCCTGGATGGACCTCTCTCAAATTTCTCACTCTCGTTTCCTTCTCAACTCACTCTCTCGTGCTCTCACGGCCAAACTCACTCTCGTTCACTCACCCACGGTTTGGGAGAGCTGTGGGAGATGTTCTCCAGCTCACTCTCTATTTCCCTCACTCCCTCTCTCTTTCATGGATTGAATGGTTACGAAGTGAAGAAATTTCTTCTTTATACTCCCCACTCCCCAATTTATGCTCACCGTTTGGACCCATTTTTGGGGTACAATGGAGGTCCTTGTCCAAGCTCCACATGGTGAGGTCTTTTGTCCGATAGTTTGTACTATGCATGGGGTTATTGGCCGGTCAAAGGGGAGAGTATTTGTCCACTGGTTCGTGCCATACTTAAGGGTTATAGTCCATTCAAAAGAGGAAGCCCTTTTGCCTAAGGGTTTGTACCATGCTTGGGGTTCAAAGGAAGTCTATTGCCCCTTGGATTTAGAGGTGTATGGCCGACCAAGGAGATCATATCTTGACCAATTTGGTTCAAATTTAATGTGCCATTGTTTCCCTCTACGGTATACCTAAAAAAGCCTTATGTGCTTGTCCAATATTTTCCTACTTAATCACCAACGTATCTTTCCGATCAGGACGTAGACAAACTGCAGGTGGATCTATGCGCTTTCTCTAAGTTCTGCCGTTTGTTCCTTAGTTCCTTAGGAATGAAGGGGAAGACATAAGGACGGGCTTTTCGGGCTAAGGTAAGAAAGTCAGCCTTTACTAATGTGAAAGCAATTCCTTCGTGGGACTTGGATTAGCGGCATATCCACAAAGGAGGCAAATTAAAAGGGTTAATGATGCGAAAATGTGAAGCAAAATGGGTGATTCGAGACTGATCATTATTTTGGACGAATTTTAAAAGTAAAGGATACGCAAAAATGAGATATATGAACTCGAGTCCACGCAAAGCACAATATGCAAGTTCATGCAATATAGATATTTTTGGTTCAGGATCAAATTCCAAATGAATTCAATCCCTAATTTTTCTTATGAAAAGCACAAATAGTCTATAAGCAAAAATTTAAGTGTAAACACTATACTCAAATTGAAAGAAGAACCAGAAAAGTTGAACAGCATGTAATGAAAAATAAATGTAAAAATTAACCACGTCACTCATGTCAAAAGACGCAAAACATCATTTCCTTTCAGATAAGCCTACGACAGCATCGATTTGGCAGGGGAATTCATAAACTTGATCTAGAAGTGAGGAGACACATGCTAACTAAAAATTTGACAAATCAACTAAAGGCATAACGTCATAAACCATAGGTAAAGAAAGAATGAGAACTCCAAACATCAAAGTGACCCAATATTCTAAGTGACAAATCTGCCAGAAAGTAGCATACACTTGAGGCGTTACAGATTTTGCCAGCTGAATTTTTTTAGGAGAAAATCAACTGGTGCACAACTTTCCTTTCGGAAGAGACCGATGTGCTCACCCGGAGGGGCTGCTTTTTGCTCACGGCGGTTGATTTTGGCCTCAACCTGTCTTCAAAGGTAATTCAATAAAGTCAAGCTTGAAATTGACTCCAATAAATTTGCCTTATTCGCCTGCTCCCCTAGCTTCCCTTAACAAGGTGGATGGCCATGCACAGATATCAGTTAGAACTGAGGAGAATCCAGCATCACGTATTTGGAAAACGAGCCATTACATACTTCAATGCATCCTGTACTTGCGCCGACTTCTCAGCCGGACATTCACTGATATTCAGCTTTTCCAAAGATGTGAATTTTTCTAGGCCTTCAATTTGACTGATCTTTTTGCATCGAATGATCTCTAAAACTTTCAGCGACTTCAAGTTTGATAGATCAGGTAAACTGAGGTCATCACAGTCAGATAGAATCAAACTCCTCAGTGAGGTTATCTGGCCAATCCCATTGAGATTTTGTATTTTGCAGTTTGATATATCTAGCCTCTTCAGGGCTTCAAGCCCTTCAAGCCCTTCAATCTCTTCTATCGCAGAGTGGTAGAGCTTGAACGCTAACAGCTTCTTGGGAAGCTCAGATACATCTCTACAGCTCAAACCAGGGGGGGTAAGCGTTTTGAGCCTTTTGAGGGGAGGAATATCCGTAGGCCCAAACTTCAGCTTGATAACTTGCGAAAGAGAAAGTTCTAGTTTCCTCAGTCTGGGAAACGATATCGAGAAGGATTGTTTGTCAATCATTCGTTTCACGTTGGATTCTGGCATTGGCAGTTCGGAGGGAGGTCGGCGTGCCTCCCAGTCCCCATCACTTAGGCACAGCTCCTCCAACTCCTTCAAATCTTCAAGAAGGGGTATCGCTTTCATCCTTTCAGAACTCACACGCAGACAAATTAGAGACAGGGGAAGCTTCGGCAACTCTTCAATTTCATCGCACTGAATTAAATCCAGGGTGTGAAGACCACGGACGGTGGAGATTGCAGGGGGTAGGCTAGATATACTGGAATGGCCCAGCGTCAATGATCTCAGACAATGTAGTCCCTTAATATCATGGGGAATGGCCCCCTTCAAACTCCAACACCAGGACGCATGTAGTTCTTCGAGCTTGGTTAGATACCCAATCTCCCCAGGAAATGCTCGAATGAAAGATGAGTCCATTCTCAGCACTTTCAAGCTTTTCAGATTTCCTATTGAATCTGGGAGTTCAGAGACACTAGTCCCCGATATATCCAACTCCTCTAATGACCCAATTTCGCCGATGGAATATGGAAGTTTCTCCAAACAACGGCAATCACTCAATGACAAGCGTCTTAGCTTTTGCAGCTTTCCCAGTGAGCTCGGGAGCTTAGAAATTTTGGCACCTTCTAATGAGAATTCAGAGAGAGCAGTCAGATAACAAATTGAACTGGGCAGGTGAGTCAATGGGAAGCAATTTAAGCCACTGAGAATTTCGAGTTGCTTCAAATTGCCTATGGAGATGGGGATCTGCCGTACAGAAGTCCCATCAATAAAGAGCTCTTTAAGAGCTGTCGTACAACCAAGTTCCGCGGGCAACCCGTTCAATTGGGAGCAGAACTTCAAATTCAGGGAAACTAAACGTTTCAAATTGCCAATTGAAGGATCTAGCTTCACCAAATGAGAACATCGTTCCAGAATCAGGATTTCCAAATATTCGTAACCAGAGAAGTTGGGAGTGAACAGTAAGTCAGAGCACCCGGTAAGATTCAAGACTTTCAATTTCTTCATCTGCAAAGCCAAAACGTAAAACACGTACATGGTCAACTCGCAGATATTTAATTCGAGAAAACAAACATAAAACAACCAAATGAATACCAAACCACCTTGATTTCACTCCAACCTCCCCATTCTTCCGTGACTTTGCTCCAAGACAGATCAAGAATGACCAACTCTGTTAACAAAAAATTTTTTGCACTAAAATCCAGAGGACACCTTTGCCAACAGAGCCACCTTAAACTAGCTAATGCACCTTCAAAGTTTCCGGAAACTTTGGCATTATCCAACTTGAGAAACCTTAGTTCTGGCATCATCTGAAAATCTCCAGCCGTGAAGTCAAGGCAGAGAGCTTCAACGTTTTCAATTCCCTACATTTGACAAAGTAACATAATCATCAGAAGCTGTAAGCCCCAATACCCATCCGAAAAGAGGATACTTTCCTTACCTTGCCCTATGTGCTAAAGTGTACATATATGATATGATTCCTTGAGAAAAAATGGAAAAAAAAAATGTAGCCTGTATGTCGAGGTGTTTGTTTTGCCGATAACAAACCGAACCAAAAGTTTTTACCTTCTCCTGTATGTAAAATTTTCTCCCAATTGGATCTCCAGATCCCTCTTGCTCAAACATTTTTTTGCCAAGGCGTCTCAGCAATCTGTGCATCTGCAATTCATTGTTTTCTCCAATTTTTGCCAGGGGCACCAGAATGCAACCAGAGGATGGATAAAAATTGGGCCACATATATGAAGCAATTCGGGCATCCACACCAGAGATAAAACATGCTATGTCCAGAAATATATCTTTTTGCCGATGATCCAGTTCTCCGTAACATATATCCAATAGCTCTTGAAGGCCAACCATAGTCTTTTGAGAACTCATCGGACGTGCTTTCATTGCCTTCTCCATCTTTTCCCATTCTTGTATTGATTTACCCCGCAAAAATGAACCGACGACTTCAACTGCTAATGGTAGTTTCTTTGTAGCATTGACAATACGGTTTGAGAGTCCATCATAATCAGGTATGGAAGATTGCATCCTGAATGCATGTTTGCAGAAAAGTTCAAAAGCTTGACCGTCATCCAACTCACTAACCGTGTAGTTACGAGCCTTGTCGAGATCATACCTTTTGAGGATTCCACTATTATTGGAAGTCACAATTATTCGACTGCCTGGACCAAACCAACAACGCTGGTCTCCTACTATAGCATGAAGATGGGATTGCTCTCCCACGTCATCGACAACTATTAGAACTTTCATTTCACGAAATATATCCAAGAAATCTTCTATTCTTTCATCAAAAGAATGATCTTCACGATCTTGTTCAAGGATATCACGTATCAACTTATTTCGCAAAAACTGAATACCATGAGGATTTTGTGTGATTTCTTCGACCTCTGCAAGAAAGCTACAGCTGTCGAAACAAGAAGAGATGCGTTTGTATACAGCCTTGGCGAGGGTCGTCTTGCCAATTCCATCAGTTCCATAGATTCCAATAATGCGCACCTCATCATTGACTTCCATCTCCAGTAAGTCGGTTATTTGTTTTGCACGATCATCAATTCCAACTACATTCTGAACAGCTGCAATTGCATAATTCCTATCTGAGATTTCCATGTCTACTGGTTGCCATCCAGCTTCATCTTCTATTTTCTCAATGCTCTGCAAGAAAAAAAGAATTTCTTCACCAAAGTATTATAGAAAAAAGAACAAACACCACCTGATCAGTCTCTCTCTTATAACATTACTTCAGTTCCACATAAAGATACAAGATATTCATTTGTCGCAGAACTTTTTTAGTTGATGCAAAAAAATGTTATGGAAACTTTAGCTAGTGATTTAAACTAATTAGGTGACATTAATATCTTGGAAGTTGGATTTGCTTATTTATTGACCAGATATTTCAACTTTCGAGAAAACATGATATGCACATCATAACAATGATCATGCTAAGTAATTATGCTCTAATCTCTGACGAGTAAATAAGTTCCCAACAGCAAATGAGCATTATGGGAATAGGACTAACATCTTAAATTTCAGATGGTAGACTATTTTTAGACTCCGACTATGCAATGATCAATATTAAGTTCATGTTATCTTCAAAAATACATACAATTTTCTTTTGTTCCCTCTGCATCATCTTTCCTCACATTGTCTTGTCGCTATTTCCAAGTTGAACTAACTACATTCAATTTTCGGTGATAGTGGTCTTGGACTAATTGAAAGCAGTGCTTAAATATTCTCACCGAATTCCAAATAGCATATTCCGACACCACGCTCTCAATTACAGGTACTGAGCTTTTCTTGATTGGTTCCTTCTGGTTACTTGGTTACTTTTACATGCAATCCTCTCCTTAAATTAAACATCAATTATCAATTGAGAATATTGTCTATTCACAGTTGATTTTGCAAATTTCTTGTCCAATTCATGCATTGCTTGTTTAAATTGGCACTCGCATATTTTTCATGAGACATGCACAAATAGAAAAAAAAAATCAAAAATTGAGAAAGAAGTGAAAATGATCGGTATGTGGGTGAGTGATTGTCACCCATATTTGAAGGAATAAAAGATAAGTAAGGGAATGAGGTAAAACATGCAGCTAGGGGGAAAAAGTAGGAATCTTTTTGGGGCGAGATAAATTTTCATTTTTGTGATTTCGTGATTCTCCCATTTCTTTCACTTCTTTTTTAGCCCCTGATCAAACAATTTTTTTTTTTCCAAATTCATCCCTTCGGATGACTTTCTGATGCAAAATTATGTTGGAAATGAACAACACCCCAGTCTAAATGGCACCTGCATGTCAGTGCATCATTTGTATATCGAGCACATTCACATAAGTCGTTAGAGGATGAAAATTGATGAGAAGAAAGATATACTTCATGAGAGATTAAGATGAAGAAAGTAAGGAACAATGGTACATGGACCAAGATGAAGAGTCGCAAATAATATAAGGACCAAAACATATTTTTCTGTTTTCCTGACATAATATAGCGATTTAATAGACCGGTCATGGTATACCTAGCATTACTTTTGAAATTATCATTTCATTAGTTAGGGTCTTGAACCAGAATAATTCAAACAACAAAACAGAAATGAAGAAATCATCTTTATCTGAAGGAAAATCCCCTCCAAACATGCCCCAAGTAAAAGCAAAAGGCTGTCGAAAAAACATGAAACGAAAACGCACCTCCTCCAAGTTTACCGATGCTTTTAACTCCATATCAGACATCTTCCTCCGCCTTTTCGCTAAATCCGACCCCGAATCCCAGTCTGTAGTTCCCAGAACCACCTCTCTATAATGCTTGTAAGGGAGGCCATGTTCCAAATCATGCAGCCCTCCGCATTTCCAAATTATTACCTCACATCCATCTGGTATTTTTGTGTTTGACACATCAGTTAGATGTTTCAGCATACTGCAATTCCACATTTTCAAGTACCTCAAAGAGTCCAGTTCATCAAGTCCCTCAACATCTTTTAGTGCACCGCATTCTTCAATGATCAAAATATTCAGCTTTCTCAAGTTTGATAGACCACTTAACCTTTCAATGGATTGGCACAAGTTGACGTGTAACTTTTCCAAGGATTCAAATCCACCAAGATTTTGAAGCTCAACTAACTTTGGGCATCGAAAGAGACCCAATTCTTTTAAGTTCTTCCAGATTGAGAGATTGGAAACTCTCTGAAGAGGTTCACAATTTTTCAGAGTCAATTTTCTCAGTCCTTCGAGCTCATAAAGTTGAATTTCTTCATGATCAAATTGATAAATCAATAAATTTGATGAGTTTTTTAAGCTGGAAACGTATGACCGCATGTTTATCGAGCAGACGTCTTCAAATGCCAGCACTGACAAAAATGACGAAAGCCAGAAGAGAGATTGCAGGCCTCGGCACAATAGAGAAAGCTGCTTATTCAGCCAACTAAGGCAACTCAATTTAATTGATGGGGCAAGAATATCTGCAAGGCAAGACTCCAGATCCCGCTGATTGTTTAACTTCCTAATCCACTTTAAGGAAGTCAGCATCGCATTTGATGCAAGCAGTGAGAGATCCCCAGAGCCATCACACAAAAGCAAATCAGCTACCTTGCTCAGATCTGGAATATTCAAACCACATTGTGGGAATAGGGGCAGCTTAAGATGTTTCAAACTCTTGGGGAGTTTTGGCAACTTTTGAAGCTTATTGCAATCCTCCAAGTCCAGGGTCAGGAGGTTAACTAGCTCTGTGATCACAGTAAGTATTATGTGAATACTGTCTGAACAGTCTGGTAACTTTAGGGCCGTCAAAAAAGCAAATCCCCCTTTTCTATTTGGATTTACCCCCTCTAATTTTTCAGTCAATTCGTCACGTGGTCGTTTAGGCTGCTCCGCTGAAAGTAATGATAATTTGTCTTTCTTGCTGCTTATCACCTTCAATTGTTTTAACTTTCCAAAAAAATCAGGTAACACTCGAATTCCTGTGTCTGATATGTTCAATTCAAGCAATGATTTAAGATCTCCCATTCCACTTGGAAGCTCTGTTATCTCAGAACATCGCTCTAAGCACAAAAACTCGAGATTCACCAGCTTTCCAATTCCCTCTGGAACATCTTGGAGACTAATACATCCTTTTAGATTTAAATAAGTCAGGCGCTTTAATTCGACAATAGAGCTGTCCATTTTACCCAGTTTCAAACAGTTGCAGAGTATCAACCTTTCCAACGATAAGAATCCAGATAAGTCTGGCATTTTGGTTATACCTTGACAACTCGTGAGATCCAGAACTTTCAACCTCATTGCCTGTAAAAGGAATTAAATATCAAGGAGGACATACAACAAGGTCTTTTTTGAACAATAAGAGTCTAAAAGATAATATCACTTACTTTGATGTGTCTCCATCCGCCCCAGTCGTCTCTGATATGACCTTCTGAAAGATTGAGAACGACTAGCTTTCCTAGCTCCAAACTGGTGGCCTTGAATTCTTCAGGACAAAAACGCCAAGAGAGATATCTTAACTGCTGCAGAAGATCCTTGAAGTTTCCATCTAAGAAAGCTCCCTCTAATTCGAGGAACCTGAGATTCTGCAGCCCAGCAAATTCTCCGTTTGTAATGATGGATCTAGAAGTATCCCCAGCCAGACTAAGTGCTTGAACCCTTTTAAGATTCTGTAAATTAAAGCAAGCAAGCAATGAGTAAGTAGGATTTGTCAGCATTTGTGTCTTTACTACACATCATGCGAAAAGAAAACGAAACAAAAGTAAGGTTTTGAGGGTGCATGGTACATCTTCCCTTGCAGCAGTTACAACCATAAAGGGGATCCTAAGCTTATGAAATGTGTTTGGCAGCACTTCATAGCGCAGCACCTGATAGATATAACAGCCCCTAGCAGCTTCTCCAACCAGCTTGAAAGTGTTGCAACTCTAAGACGTGTATTGCCAAACACACTTCACGCCACAATTTATCATTAAACAGCTTAGTCATGCCAAATGGACTTGTGCGTAGGCGTGTGTGTGTAGAGTTTTCTAACCAAAGAAAGTTGCAGTATGTAGTCTTACCATACCTTTTGTTTTTTTTTAATTAAGTCAAGGGCTTCCTTATGATGCCACACCC
This sequence comes from Eucalyptus shirleyi, assembly GCA_017140165.1. Taxonomy (NCBI): domain Eukaryota; kingdom Viridiplantae; phylum Streptophyta; class Magnoliopsida; order Myrtales; family Myrtaceae; genus Eucalyptus; species Eucalyptus shirleyi. The sequence continues at coordinate 47,832,647 of CM029448.1, forward strand.
TACTTCGCTTTCCTGGATCTTTATAACTCTCCTGGCGGACAATTTCCCTTCCCAGGTCTCGAAGCTGATCATGCACCCGTATTGTGTTGTCATCGGTAATCTTTATTAGAGACATATCAACAAGTACCCTTAATCCTACTCTGGGATACAAATGACAGTCATCCCACATATAAATGGCATCAGTAACATTCTTGTCAATGAAAAAGCAGGCGATATCAAGAAAAATTTGTTGATTTGAATCATCCAATACGTCAAAACTTAACATTAATTTTTCCTGAACTTTACGGTCAGGCATCTCTTTCAACTTCGTCAAAATATATTGCGATTCTGCTTTGTCTTTGCCACGAAGAAGCGATCCGATGACTTCAAGAGCCAATGGATGCCCCGCAAGAATGGAAACTACTTCTCTTGATAATGTGTACCAATCCTCTGGAGGGAAGCCTCTTCCAAAAGCATTCATGTTGAAAAGCTTAAATGCTCCATCAGCATCCAATCTGCACATCTCATAAGGTATAATGGGATGTGCAAGATTCAAAATATGACTATTCCTGGTCGTAATAATTATCCTACTTCCAAAACCAAACCAATCCCTATCCCCAGCTAGGCATTGAAGTTGATCCACGTGATTTATGTTATCCAGGATGAGGAGAACCTTCTTATTTGATAGTCCTTCTTTGATGAGCAATCTCCCTTCATCAATGGTATGAACTGATGTAGTTTTACGTGGCATTATATTGGATAATAACTTCTCTTGACAAGTCAATAAGCCAGCATGGTGTGATAATACGGAAATATCTTCAAGGAATATAGAGCCTTCAAAATGAGAAGCTAGCTGGTTGAAGACAGCTTTGGCAAGAGCTGTTTTACCAATTCCACCCATTCCGTGGATTCCGAGAAAACGCACATTATCACCACCAAGATCCAACAATTTTATCACAGCTTCGACTCGATCATCAATTCCAACTAAATGTACAAGTTGATTTCCCTCCAGCCTTTTCAAAACCTCTTCAACAACCGAGTCAACTAGTCTCCCCAGGCTGCCAAATAGGCAAACCATTACAGTTAGAAAAGAACCAAAAAAAAAAAAAAGGTAGGTACAGATCCTGCTACCGGTTCCGGGCAAATAAAACCCAACTATTTTGGATATCTAAAGACAATAGCATGGGAAGCCTCATTACATCAAATCATTAGACAAGGAAACAAAGCGTTTCGTCTAATTTAAATGCTCAAAAGGAGTTTACGGCATGAAATGCTACCATACGAGTTGGGTTGCTGTCATTAAGCATCATTCCTATGCTGCAATGCAAGAGACTTTGTTTTCCAACAAAATATGGGCCAATGAACAACTCGCTCAGTAAGATTCATTGAGAATCTCAATTTACTCGCTACAAAACTCAAATTGCTGTCTCAAATTTCACTACGAAGTCACACTATGACCCACCACCTTCGTGCCGGAAAAACCTACAATCTGTGCCATCCAATATGTCAGGAAGTCTACTCTGCAACTTGTGCATCATGATGCTATCGAATTGAAAACTTCCCAAGGGAAAAAAAAAAAAAAAAAAAAACTTCTCTCACAAGTCGCAAGAACTTTTCACTGATAGATAAATACGCATTTCAAATGATGAATTAGTTACTTGGACACGTAAGTCATACCTAGACAAGGAGCTTATATCAGCTGACCCTTGAAATGCTGAATCATAAATAAATCTACCGGTTCCCGGCAGCATCTAACGGAAATTTCTTCCAAAACAATAGTCCGTACTATAGCCATGAGGGCGAAGAAGAACTCCAAGGGAAAGGTTACTGTATAACTATAGGATGAGATCGAGGAATCGATTGATGTTGCCAATACTAAGGTGAAATCAGGACCTTTACCTCTTAGGATTCCCGTCCCATACCCATCCTTCTGATTCTAAGCTGGCCACCTCAATCAGAGCATCTCGCCACCGGCCCGTTACATCGGAACCAAACTTCTCGGCCAGTTTCAAAAGGCTTTCGTCGTATAATTCGGTTCGGAGCCTGACATGAGAAGGCTCCACGTCGTAGAAAATGGGCAGAATCACCTTCTTCTCGTCTGATGCCGACCGAAGATCTACCATGTAGGCAAGCTCACGAAGGCACCATGGATTGGAAGCGTAGTTCTTAGAGAAAATGGGTATGTAAATTTTGCAGTTTTGGATCGCTCGCTGCACAGATGGGCCAATTTCCCCGCCCATGGAGAGTTCATCATCGTCTCTGAATACGCGAATTCCGGCATCTGTCATGCGATGGTAAAGGGGATCGACGAGCTCGAGAGAGTCTGTTACTCTGTAATTCAGGAACACTTTGTAGTCAGCCCCCGACGCCATCGTCCAAGTTCCCTCCAATTCCCCCCCTCCCCGGCTTCTCCAGCCACCAAAGAAAGATGAGCAGTACTCGCGACGAGCGGAATCCCAGACCTCGCTTGACCGATGATATGAGGGAGGAGGTAAAGAAGCAACTGAAGAGATGGTACACACGAATACGGGTTAAATCAATGCCTTTTTAAGGAACACATTAGGTGAAGGACATTATAATAACACTTGGGTAATCAAAGACGTTCTTTTAATAAATTAGATAGATACCACGGAGGGGAGAAGGGAAAGTAAAAGAATAAAAGAGACGGTCCAAAAAAATAATAAAAAATGGATGAGGTGATCAGTGACTTTTGTAACAAACGCGTTAGGCAGTCCAAATTATAATAACATTTAGGTACTCAAGGATTTTTTTTCCTAATTATCTAGATAGATACAATGGATGGAGAAGTTAAAAAGAAAATAAATAAAAAAGTAACTATGCGGAACTGCGTTAGGTAATCAATAACCTTTTTTAATAAATGTGTTAGGTAATTCACTGAAAGTTAAATAAAAATCATCATTAAAATGACATTTACGGATAATGATAAATTATTTTTATTGATAACATGGAAGCTAAATTACTATCAATCACATTTCATTAAATAGCCCAGCTAACCACAATCATTATTAGTATAGAATTGAAAATCCAATTGAAGGATCTAATATTGATAAATATGATGGTGTAAATAATTAAGTTTTGTCTTCAAGAACTATTTGTCTTCTCCTCAATCACTGTGTTATTCGTTTTGGCTTCTTAAATAAGATAATTTCCTGGCAGATCCGTGAACCAATTGAAGAAAATTCAAAATATAACGCCCGTTGATGGAGGAGGACAATTATTGCACGCGTTATTTCTGCAGTGTTGTGCGGAAGTTGCGTGGAACCTCGCATGCAAATACTCACGTGCTCGCGTGAATATTGACCCACGCTCACGTGCTTTGATTGAAATTTCAGATCTAGCTCAATTTAACGACTTGACTTGCATCATGTATCAATAAAAGAATATAAAATAAAAGAGAAAACCATCTAGCAATAAAAAGTGAGACGAAAAAGAAAATGTTAGGAGCGAGAGGCCACGTGGGAGCGATGTCGCCTTCAGTAGCTAGATTTCTTGCGACATGTAGTCGATTTTTGTGTTTAATAAAAAAATAAGTTTCTTCGGGACGAACAGCAAATAAAGACGAATTTACGGAAGTTATAACAAAGTCCTGGTTTTATGTTTTAATTTTTATCACCTTGGAAATTGAGGATTGATTCCATGCAGGTCTAAAAGGATGACTTCCCAAGTTCTCGAGTTCTCGAACTAAGCTCAGTCATAGTCCGCCAGTTGGAACCCAAATTTGAATTTCCATTGCCCGAGTCTGAGTAGATTTTGCAATAATTAAAGTTGCCAGAACGCATATGTCTTAGTACAATATTCCAAACTAGAGGTTGTCCAGTTTCTATTGCTAATACCCTTAATCAGAGTTTCAATTTCAAATAATGTTTATGTTTGGGTTTTTTCGACAGGCAAAACTGAGACATTAGTTGTGTACATTGAAATAATATTGTTGAGTCTTTTGTAAGTAAAATGCTAGTGTTTGTTCCTCAATTATCACATCTTCATTTAATTTTGAGTCTTTTTTATGGTGACAATTATATGTCTCGTAATTCTATCGTACACAAGTATGACACAAAATTTCACGAATGCTTGTGATTAGGCATTGGTCTCATTTGCAATAGTTATTTCTCTCAAACTTGTTAATATAATGGAAGGCTACGATCGAGATCTTCATCAAAATGAATTCCTCACACTCTTGAAGATGTGACGCTTCATTATCTATGCTACTTTAGAAAGCATTACTCACAAGACCAGACCAACTGCACCATACTTATACTTCTTCACTCTACCTTCTCGTACAAACAAATCCCTTCGTCAATTCGTCAATATTCATGGCCAAGTACTTTAAGGACAAAGGCAAATGGAAACTTTTGCAATTAGGATTGAAAAACACACTAATACAAAATTTGTTACAACGTTAATATAAAGGAAAAAGCAAAGTGCAAGGGAATACAATAGTGTACACAAATGGAGTGCCAAGTTAGAATTCTTAACGTCATAAAGGAAAAGAAAAGTAACAGAAATCGTAATTCAAGTGCTATTTTGTCTTCTCCCGAACCATTGTGTTATTCGCATTGGCTTCTCAATTAAAGCAAATTCCCATCATCAATTGAAAGATAATTAAAAATTGAAATAAGTGCATTAAAATCTTAAAAGAAGTCATGAAAGTGTAATGAGCTTCTAAAACTTTCAAAAAGTGCACTTAAATCTTAAAAATTATCATCAAAATGCAATCAAATGTTGAAACTTATCAAATTAATCAAAACAAGTCATTCCATTAATTGTACTTTTGAAAAATTTAGAACTCAATAAATATTTCATGATAAGTTTTAGAAATTGATTGCATATTTTGAAAATTTTTAGGAATTGATTATACTTTCTTGATAAATTTTAAGATCTTGAGTGGCACTTATTTCTTAATAATTCGACGCCCATTGTTGGAGGACATAGTTATCGCACGTGTAACCGCAGCATTGTGCAGGTGGACAGAACTTCACTTGCGGTACTCACATACTCGCGTGCAATACTGACACAGAGTCACATGTTCGCATGCAATTGTCACGGACCTAAAGAGAGTCGACCCGTGAGGTTCCTCGGAGTCGACTCTGACTTGCCCGTGGACCTCCTGCTCTCACTCGGTTTCCCATCAAGGCTTCTCCTCGAAGTTTCCAAGGGCGGACGGCACCGTCATTTTACCTAATTCTAGAAGTTTCATTCCATTAATGTCGGTAGATGGTAGTTAAGTACTTATGTCGGTAGTTGAGGAGGTGCGATCTCGCCCATCGGATGAAAAGTAGATCAACGGTTGTAATTCGAGGCCCTCAACTATAAAAAGGGGTGTCCTCCTTCATTTGTAATCATCCACCATTTCAGTAATACAAAGTTCCTTTCCTTTCAGAGCTCCTCTCTCTAACTAACTTTCTCTTTCAACGATCCTGGTAAGCAAGCGGGTAAGCGTTCGATCGAGCAAGGCTTGGCTTGGGTGATCCGAAGTTGCCCGAGTCGCCGCACGGTCACGATCCCAATCGATCGGCCTGTGACAAGTGGTATCAAAGCAAAAGAGAGATCCGTTCGAGAGATCAAGGAGCACCAACTGTTCGAAAGAATGTCGAGCCAAGAAGCTGTCATGGATGGAGAGGCCGCACAAGTCAACCACAGCCGTGGAAAGAAAAGAGACGCCTCGATGGACGTTGTAGCTGCGTTCGATGAGAAGATCGGGAAGGTCCGGAGCGCCGTGCTTGAACTCATGGAAGGTCTTGACGGTGTGCGAGACCGGATCATGGAGGTTGAGAGTTCGCTCCGTGAAGACTTCACGACCGGCCTCAACGAAGCTACCGCGCCATTACACAACAAGGATGAAGCCCTTGAAGCATCGATCGATGTGTTGAAGGAGCGCGTCCAAGTGGTCGAGGAAGAAGTTTCGCGTAGGGACGAGGTTGAAGCCATGAAGGCCGAGATCCAAGAGCTCAAGACCGAGCTCGCCCTGTGCAAACTAAGCATCACCAATGGTGCTGTGCCGACCCAAGCGGTGCCCAAAATTGAGGTGCTAAAGCCGAAAGAGTTCAAAGGCGAACGATCCGCCAAGGAGGTGGACAACTTCGTCTGGAGCATGGAGCAATACTTCGGCACCGCCAACATACACGACGAGACGACCAAGGTATGAACCGCTTCTATGTTCCTGTCTGATACGGCAATGCTTTGGTGGCGAAATAGGTGTGACGAGGTTAGACGTGGCGCCGATCCCGTGAACACATGGGACGACTTCGTGAGAGAGTTCCGGGACTACTTTTTCCCCGAGTTCACTCAGCAAGAAGCCCATAGCAAGCTCCATCGCCTCGAGCAAAGAGGCACGATCCGAGAGTACGTGAAGGAGTTCACGGAGCTCAAACTCCAAATTCATAACCTAAGCGAAGAGGAGGCTCTCGGAGCGTTCATGGATGGATTGAAGCCATGGGCACTTCTCGAGCTCAAGAGACGGGACGTGAGTAGTCTTGCGTGAGTGCTAAGCATGGCCGAGTCACTCGTCGACCTTACCAAGACCGAACCAAGGAGTCGAGCAAGAGATTGGAGGACGGATCGACCTTGCGAGGATGAAGCACGAAGCACTCCCCGGGCCATGCATGATCAAGGCGGCCGAGCCAAAATATGGGGAGAAGGAACTTCCAAGCCATCCTTCCAAAGGGGTCGACCACCAATGGACTACACGAGTAAGTTCGATCAACCCCCGCCTTCTCCTTGTTTCATTTGCCAAGGTCCACACTGGACCCAAAAGTGCCCGAAGAAGGGCCGAATCAAAGAAAAGGAAGAGTCTAAAGAAGACAGGCGACAAATCCGACTTGGAGCCGTGAAGATGATCAACTCCGTCCAAGCTCGGTCCCTAACCAAAGAAAAAGAAGCGGTGTCGGACTCAGAAATGTTCTTCATGCAAGTCAACGTGTGCAGCCGAACGCTATATGCCTTGGTCGACACGGGTGCATCGAACATGTTCATGTCAAAGGAAGTGGCGAAGGCCTTGAACCTTCATGTGGAGCCGACTGGGAATACCTTCAAGCCGGTCAATTCGGAGGGCATCCGTGACGTAGGATCAACTTCGGATGTGGACGTCAAAATTGGCGATTGGAGAGGCAAGATGGATTTCGAGGTAATCCCTTGACGATTACGATCTCATTCTTGGCATGCAATTTTTCAATAGTGTGAGATCCATGATCGACATGAGGACCAAATGCCTCATGATCCTCGATCCGGAGTACCCAACGACGGTCCCCATGATCAAAGGGATGGTCGACACCAAGACCATCGCGTTGTTCCGACACCTCGACAAGAGCTTGAAGGCCATCATGCGCATCAACAAGCTGTCCGAGGTGAAGCCGAAGGTCAAGTTGGATCCTACTCCAACAAATGCTATGCCAATCCAAGCGCTCTTCCCCGAAGTTGAGTGCGCGCCGTGCGCTCCGTCCAAGCCGAAGACCGAGCCGCGTGCAAAATCCGAGTTCATCAATGAAGGTTGCGGTCCATCATATGAGGGCGTTCGCACCAAGCAAAACAAGAACAAGAGAACCCGTGCCAAAGCCCGTGCTCGTGCCAAGAAGGCCAACCGCCAAGCTGTGAGCGACGAGGGCGTCACTCGAATGAGTGGGGGAGAATGTCACGGACCTAAAGAGAGTCGACCCGTGAGGTTCCCCGGAGTCGACTCTGACTTGCCCGTGGACCTCCTGCTCTCACTCGGTTTCCCATCAAGGCTTCTCCCCGAAGTTTCCAAGGGCGGACGACGCCGTCATTTTACCTGATTCTATAAGTTTCATTCCATTTATGTCGGTAGATGGTAGTTAAGTACTTATGTCGGTAGTTGAGGAGGTGCGATCTCGCCCGTCGGATGAAAGGTAGATCAATAGTTGTAATTCGAGACCCTCAACTATAAAATGGGTGTCATCCTTCATTTGTAATCATCCACAATTTCAACAATACAAAATTCATTTCCTTTCAGAGCTCCTCTTTCTAACTTTCTCTCTCAACGATCCGGGTAAGCGAGTGGGTAAGCGTTCGATCGAGCAAGGCTTGGCTTGAGTGATCCGAAGTTGCCCGAGTCGCCGCACGGTCACGATCCCAATCGATCGGCCCGTGACACAATGCTCCTCGTGCTTTGAGATCCAGCACGACTTGACTTGCTTTGCTTTTTTTATTAATAAATAATAAATAAAAGAGAAAACCGACTAGCAATATACAGATGGCCCTAGTGGGTAAGCACATTCTCCACCAACTAATTTCGATTAAAATATAGGTTGCGAGGATGCCTAATCCCTCCTCCCACAGGATGCGCAAGGTGACTCTCTGTCCCATCCCATTTGTAGTGCGTGCTTGAACAATGCTGCGTACTTGCCAAGTTGCCATCCGATGGTGCAAGACTCTTCATGCGGATGGAGCCGCTGTGGTGCATGCTGTAATGAAAGGGCAAATGTGCGTGGAACAGAACCTCTGCACTTGGACTGAAGGGAGAGGCTCGGGAGGTCTATAGACATCAGATGCCTTTAATACAAGACCAAGACGGTTGACTTCTGGGCACCCGCCCCGCGGCTGGCCTTGGGCAACGCGGAGAAAATATCGGGCGGCGCCAGCCACGCCGAGTTGACCGGGACGGCCCAATCATGAGGCAACACGTGGCTCCACTTGAAGCCGGGGCCCCACTTTTATTTGGAGCCACACTTTTGTCTCCCCCTCCGTGTCTCTCTTCATCAATTGCTTCGTACTTTCTCTGGCCATTTACACGAAGATGTGCCCTCCCCCTCTCTTTCAAAATTGTCTCTCTCTTCATTGAATGCGACGTTTTACTATCACCCAGGCCGCACGAAACTTAAGCATGAAAAAAATAGGAACAAAAAATGCCACAAAAAAATTCTGAACTTTAACTAATATAATAAATTCATTTAGAATTTTTTTTATGATACAAAAAATTATAAATTTTGTCGACTCTAACATATTCATCTTAAATTCTTTTTTCGAGACAAAAAATCCCAAAATTACATTAGAGTAACACATTTATCTCAAACTATAGAATATTTTCTTCTTTTTTTTTTGTGCGGAGGGAAGAGAGGACAAGAAAAAAGAAAAGAAAAAGAAAATAATTTTTAAAATTAAAAGATGAAAATGCCCTTCAACCATAGAGTTGGGATAAATGTGTCATAACTAGTAAAGTTTATGATTTTTTGTATCGCAAAAACAAATTCGAGTTAAAATTGTCACATTAGATAATATTTAGGGTTTTTTTTGTGGCTTTTTTCTAAAAAGGAAAGGCAGACCAAACTTTGTTATGTTGCTTCTTTGACGCTTGTATCAACTTTTGCCATGAGTCCTCTATCTACGGGAAAGAGAACCTTAAGCATGAAAAAAAAAGGAAAGGCAAGCCAAACCAAACTTTGTTATAAACGAGAGTGTCAAAAGCCAGAAGAGACGCATCCGCGAAATTGAGTGAAACCATCATATTGCTCATCTCGAGAAAAAAAAAAGGAAGAAACTGTAGTTTTACTTGCAAAGTTGATTCCCTTCCTAAAAAAGGCCTATATTGTCACTTTGATCACTTGTTTTATACTTCAAAAGAAAAATATAATTAACATTACGGCATATGTTAGGATATTTATATATATCTCTCTCTCCCAAAACAAGGATATTTATATATATCTCTCTCCCAAAACAGTTCTCCAAACTAGACTTCTTCTCCATGCCACGTAATGCTTAGAGATGACCTAATCATACCCTCCCATCCTGGTCACTTTTTTCTGTCCTTGTTAACATTTTACATTCCTTTTAATTCAGTGTCACATTACAAATTTCCAGCCAATGAGGTCTCTATGATCGAATAGTTTATTCAATGAGATGTTCTCTTTTTTATTTCATTGTTTGATGAACTTTTTAGCATCGTGTTAATGCTCAGTATGTGAAAGGTCACGATAGATAATATGTAGAAGGGTAACGCGTGCTTTCTATAATACTTCATCAGTGCTTTGAGAGAGAACATATTTAAGAACAAATTCATCTTTTCTTCCACCTTTGACCCAATTTCATCAGCCAAACCACTTATGCTTGTGTAACTCGTAATTTTGAAGCGCTTCATAAATCGGTTCGCAAGATGAATGCACTTTCCCTTCTGATATGGTCATACCAAAAATTAGTAAAAACAATTTTTCACGAGTTAAGAAATCTTAATCCTTGCTTACATTCAAAAGTTAGGCATGATAGGCTAACTCCTTCTAATTTTTTTTCTTTTTTTTTGGTCAGGTCCCTATTTATTTTACAAGCCACTATTTGTGCTTTGTGCTATGCGCATGTTGCAAAACCCTTCCCCCTCATATATCCCCAGCGCAGCCTCTAAATTGCATGGTCACCATGGATCCTTTTCAATAAACGGAATATACGCCGTGATTGTGTGCATGATTGCCCGACACATTTGTTGGAAGTTTTGATCTAATTTGATCATAATCTGTATGTATATCAATTAAATATTAGATTTAGATCTAGATTGATACACTTCCTTTCACAGTTTACACCTTGTATTATATCTAAGGAGATCTGTACGTTTACAATTACATTGAAGACAATACAAAAAAAATTTCCCACATCTTCTCTCTGGACTCTGTCCTCCTCTGTCTTTCCTTCCTTAATTTTGTTTTCTTACATGGTATCAGAGCTTCTTGGCCTCTAACTTGCTTCCGCCTCAACCTGCTGCTAGAGAAGATTCTCAACCTACGAAAGAATTAACCATCCGACATTAGGCTCACTCTCAAAGGAATGAAATTTATTTACTTATTATGGCCTCTCCGCAGGATTCCAACCCGGGCCGCCGACAACTTGAGCCACCGAAGAAGAAGCCACTCCTCAACCTTCGCAAATCCAGAATTTGCCTGCAATTCTTCTAGTAGCCGACCAACAATCAACTCAAGCCCAACCCGTTCAGTAGCGGCCCACATAGGCTCAGTTTCAATTGGGGCAGCCCATGACGAGCCAACCTTACCAGTGGATTTCATATCCACTATATTTTGGGCCAAGCCCAAATTTCTCATCGCCTGTTTTTTTGGGCCACTAGAGCTACGTCCAAGCCGATGGGGGCCCACCAACCACGAATGGGGCAAGCCCAACCACTGGAATGGAGTAGACGAGCGGGTCGGGTGAACCAGGTATGGGAACTAATCCCTACCTAGGATACTTTAATGCGGGTTATCCGATTGGGTCAAACAAATCGGGTCAAGGGACGAATCCCTACTCGAATCTCACACCCGGATTTCTGCCTATTCCAGCGGCGACGTTCACTGGGCAACCAGAACCAGACGACCCTTTGTATGTCTCCACCATTGACAGACCAGAGTTGCGACTAATAAGCTAGAGAACTATTCCAGGTGGTCACAAGAGCTCCGGCGCGCATTGGTGACAAAAGACAGAGACAGGTTCCTTGACAGAACTGTCACAGTCCCCTCTGATGAACGCCTAGCTTGACACTAGAGGAAGTGCAATCAACTTGTCCGAACGTGGATCGGAAATTGCATATCCCCAGAAGTCACAGCTAGGCTCCCACAGACAAAGGATCCGAAAACTATGTGGGAAAATGTTAAAGAATTGTACGGAAAATTGGATCAAGCCAAGATTTTCACCCTTATGCAGGAACTCAACAAGCTCAAATAGGGGAACATGATGGTCACTGTTTGCTTCAACAAACTATCGTCATTATGGAATCAACTCGAAGCAGTAGAAGAAAAGCTCGAAGGGCCAGAATCTACCCTCAACCAGTATAAAAACATTAAAGAAAGGGAGAAAGCTACGTGTTTCCTATTGATTCTAAACGAATCATACCTCACGTTTCGCTCGCAGATCCTTGCGATGGATCCAGTGCCACCGATCGGGCGTATTTTCCAGTTGGTTGTGCAGGAGGAGAGTCAGTGACTCGCAACGCCCGAGCACACGAGGAATAGTGAGAGCATCGCCCTCGCAACCTGCGGTGAACGGAGAGACGCAGCCGCCGGAACCCTAACCCTAGCTCGCGAAAAGGAAAAAAGAAACCCTTTAGGGTTCGGCGAAGGAGATCTGTGTATCCTTAAAAAGGATGGGACAAACGGCCCAGATTACACGTGAGGATCGAACGGCTCTCAGGGATCCAAGATCATGACTGGATAGGACGATGGACAGGAGCTTGCGTTTAAAGGGACGGACGGCCAGATCTTTGCCACGTCATCAAGAAATTTTGCGAAAAATTCAAAGGGAAAGGGTCAATTATTTTGCGAATATTGCAAACGTACTAATCATATGATTGACAGCTATTGGAAATTGCATGGAAAACCCGAAGAAAAGAAAAAAAAAATTTCCACAGCCTATCAAGTCACTGGACCAACTGGTCAAAAAATTGAGCATCCCATTTCATATGGTCAGTATCAGCAACTCATGTAGACACTACAGAAATTGGATATTTCCAACAAAGGGGGAAGTTTCTCAGGGATTTCACATTACCTAATTAATTCTATTTCCAGAAAGGCATGGATTATAGACTCTGGGGCAAGTGATCATATTATATGTGACAAGGGATTTTTTTCAAGTATAAATGAAAGCTTGGATTTTCCTATTTCTGTGCAATTACCCAACGGAAATGTTACTCATGTTAATGTGACAGGAACAGTTAACCTCAATCCTTAGATTATTCTTCGGAATGTCCTCTATGTCCCAGAATTCCAATTTAATCTCATATCTGTGTCTAAAGCCTGCAAAGAGAATTCATGCCGAGTAATTTTTGATGCTGACATCTGTTTATTTCAGGCCCTATTTCAGGCCCTTTCGACTAGCAGGCTGATGGGCTTGGGTAGTCTTTTTGAAGGACTATTTTTATGGAAGAGTTTTCCAAGTAATCTCAATTTTTCCTGCAATTCCTTGAATAAGCAATCATTGTGTAATTTGACTACCAATAATAAAAAATTTATTATGCATATGAGATTGGGTCATAGTGCCTCCTTTCCATGTCCTCAATGTCCTATATGTCATTTTGCAAAACAGTCTCGTATGCCATTTCCTTCTAGTAACTCCAAGACTAGTGAGATTTTTGCATTGATTCATGTGGATATTTAGGGACCTTACCATGCAGTAAATCATGATGGCTCTCGTTACTTCCTTACGATAGTAGATGATTATTCTTGTGCAACATGGATTTTCTTGATGCAATCTAAGAATCAGGCTTATTCTCAACTGAAAAATTTCATCTTGCTATCCAAGAATTAGTTTGGCAAATCATTCAGCTGATCCGTACTGATAATGGGAGAGAATTCTTCAGCCATGATTGCTCCCTGCTATTTAATTCTCATGGCATTCAACACAAGTGCTTATGCATTTATCCACCACAACAAAATGGAGTGGTTGAACGCAAGCATCGTCATCTATTGGAAGTCGCTCGTGCTTTGAAGTTTCAAGCATCAGTTCTAGAAGATTATTGGGGAGACTATATTACCACAGCAACCTATCTTATTAATCGCATGCCCACTCGGATTCTTAATGGGCGAACACCATTTGAGCTGCTATTCGAGAAGAAGCCTGAATTGAACCACCTCAAGGTCTTCAGATGTCTCTGTTATGTCGCAACGGTGGGACCTCGGGACAAGTTGAGTCCACGTGCTCGGAGATGCATCTTTATGGGATATCCCAATCTACAAAAGGGGTATCGGGTCCTTGAGATTTCCACAAAAGAATCCTTGGTAAGTCGTGATGTGATTTTTCATGAGAACATTTTTCCCTTTTCTGAAAAAACGTCTCCAGATGAAGACTCAGAGAAAACATCTCTCCTTGATGAAGTATTACCTCAAGATCTCTCCTACATACCAGTAGCACAACCAAGGAATCTTATTCCTTCTCCTGCTCCAACTCCAGCACCAACATAGAATTTCATTATGAATTCGAATTCTTCAGAGAATATTCTAGAAGACAAATTAGAAGATTCCACTGCAAATGAGGAAATTCAGGACATTACACCGTCCTCCTTAACAAAGACAATTCAGTCTACCATTGTAGTCAATTATCCAAGGTGCTCTGGACAGGCTACGCGACCTCCAACCTGGACCAAGGATTATGTCTGTGCTACTCACAACTCTCCAGGTATTCAGTATCCAATCTCATCCTATGTTTCCTTTCATAGATTATCACAGGAACATATATGTTGCATTAGTCGTTTATCCGACAACAAGGAACCATCTAGTTATGATGAAGCGTCCATTGATCCAAAGTGGCAACAAGCCATGAAGGCGCGAAGGCACTAATTGATAATCACACATGGGATCTTGTCTCACCACCACCTAATCGGAAACCGATTGGATGTAAATGGGTCTACAATATCAAGTATCGTGCCGATGGCTCTATTGAACGGTATAAGGCGCGGTTGGTAGCCAAGGGATTTACCCAACAAGAAGGCTTCGACTATCACGAGACATTCTCTCTAGTTGTCAAAGATGTCACGATTCATTCATTCTTAGCCGTTGCTGCCATTAATGACTAGCATTTACACTAGATGGATGTACACAATGCCTTCCTCCACGGTGATTTAGACGAAGAAATCTATATGGATATTCCTCAAGGCATACAGAGACAGGGGGAGAATAAACTATGTCGTCACCGTAAATCTTTTTATGGATTAAAACAAGCATCCAGACAATGGTATGCCAAATTTGCCAGTGCTCTTACAACAGCAGGCTTCAAGCAATCTAAGCACAATTATGCTCTATTCACACGAACTAAAGGTATGTCATCTATTTATTTGATGATTTATATCGATGACATACTGGTTATGGGAAACGATAGAGCTTCTATAGAGAATTTCAAGGAATATATGCATGCCACTTTCCACATTAAGGACTTAAGAGCACTTAAATATTTCATTGGGATTGAAATTGGCCGATCTGATAAAGGGATTTCCATTAGTCAGCGGAAGTTTATATTAGAGATCATATCAGAGGCAAGATTATCAAGATGCAAGCCAGTTGTAATTCCCATCGAGCAAAACACTAAGTTGACTACCGCAGATTATGATAAGGGAATACCTCAAAATGATGATGATCCCATACTCAGTAATCCATCATGCTATCAAAGACTTGTTGGGAAACTTATATACCTGATAATGACTAAACCTAATATTTCATATGCGGTTCAGACACTTAGTCAGTTTATGCACAATTCAAAGCGCTCTCATTTGCATGCTGCTTTAAAGGTCGTGAAGTATTTGAAGAAATGTTCAGGACTTGGGATACTTCTATCTAAAAATTGACATGAAGATGACATCATACTATGATGCAGACTATGCAACATGTCCCACAAGTCGAAGATCTATCACTGGATATTGCATTAAATTGGGATAATCACTTCTTTCATGGAAGACCAAGAAACAGTCCACTGTGTCCGTATCCTCAGCCGAAGCAAAGTATGGAGCTATGGCTAAAGCCACTTGTCAAATAGTCTGGATACGATGATTACTTAAGGATCTGGGAGTAAAAGTGCAGGGACCCACGAAATTATATTGTGATAATGATGTGGCTCTCAAACTTGCATCTAATTCTATAGGGCATGAGAGAACCAAGCATATAAAAGTGGATTGTCACTTTACACGGGAAAAGATCCAGAAAGGAGTAATTGAGACAAGAGGAATTGGGACAACAGAACAGCTAGCAGACATCTTCACCAAGCCCTTGTGTCAAAGACAGCACGCATATCTATTGAGCAAGCTAGGCGTCTTGGACACCTATAAGCCACTAGCTTGAGGAGGAGTGTTGGAAGATATGCCGTGATCGTGTGCATGATTGCCTGACACATTTGTTGGAAGTTTTGATCTAATTTGATCATAATCTGTTTGTATATCAATTAAATATTAGATTTAGATCTAGATTGATACATAGGATCATTTACTTCCTTTCACAGTTTACACCTTGTATTATATCTAAGGAGATCTATACATTTACAATTACATTGAAGACAATACAAAGAAAATTTCCCACATCTTCTCTCTGGACTCCGTCATCCTCCGTCTTTCCTTCCTTAATTTTGTTTTCTTACATCCTTTTCAATAACTTTTCTTGGACCCAAACTCCAAGCGAGCACAACATTTGGGCACCACGCGCATGGGTGTGTCTCGTATGCTCCGCTTGTGAGTATTGAGTGAAAAGAGAGAGATGTCAGGTCACAAGGACTCGTAGTGTAAAAGGATGAAAGAAGAGGTAAGGAAGAGTGGCTCCATAAGAATTGGTTAGATAAAAATATACTTGGTTTTACAATGGGACCCCTTTATACCAATAAAGAGAGATAATTAAACCAAAACAATAGGGATAATTACCAAAAAAGTCATAAACCTATTGCAATTGTGCCAATTCAGTCATAAACTTTTTTTTAACCAATTTAGTCATAAACCTTTTACAATTGTGCCAGTTTAGTCCATCTGGCCAAAATTGGCCGGCCGGTGCTAACGTGGACACCGGCCGTCCGACGAAAGCGACATGGCAAATTTTTTTATTTTTTATTTTATTTTTTTCGAATTTTTAAATATTTTTTTTGAATTTTTGAATTTTTTTTTTCAGCTTCTCCTTCCTCTCGTCGGCCGGCACTGGCCAGAGGCGAGGGCCGGCGAGGCCAACCTCAACGGCCAATGTCGAGGCCAGTCTCGCCCAGCCATGGCGAGGGCCGACCTCGCCGGCACTAGTGAGATCGACCCTCGCCATGGCTGGGCGGGGCCGAGCCTTGCCAGATCCAAGGCGAGGGTCGGCCTCGCCTAGCCAAGGCAACAGTCCTGCCCGTTGCTCTACGTTTCCGGTAGCTCTGGCTTACGCGGTTCGTTGCTGCGGAAGCCGAGTTGGGTTGTCATCTTTTCCAATCCACCCTCTACAAAACAAGCCGAAAAACCCTCAGGTTCTCGGCAAGCTTCGACAATGGAAGCAGTGAATAGGGCGCTGGCCGTGCTCACGAAAGTAACTGGCGAGGCCGACCTCACCGTCACTGGGCGAGGCCCCGCCAAATCTGGCGAGGCTTGGCCTCGCCCAGCCATGGCGAGGGTCGAGCTCGCCGGCACTGGCGAGATCAACCCTCGCCATGGCTGGGTGGGGTTGAGCCTTGCTAGATCCAAGGTGAGAGTCGGCCTCGCCCAGCCAAGGAGATGGTCGACCTCACTGTCCATGGGCTAGGCCGGCCTCGCCATTGGCTAGTGAGGTCAGCCTCACCGACCCTCGCCTCTGGCCGATCGGCCAGAGGAAGGAGAAGCTAAAAAAAAAAAAAGAATTCAAAAATTCAAAAAAATATTTAAAAATTCGAAAAAAAATTGCCATGTTAGCCTTCGCCGGACGGCCGGTGTCCATGTCAACGTCGGCTAGCCAATTTTGGCCAGATGGACTAAACTGGCACAATTGTAAAAGGCTTATGTCACAATTGCAATAGGTTTAGGACTTTTTTGGTAATTCTCCCCAAAACAATGTACTAAGTCTATAAAGTGCTCGCCATTCAAATAAAGTTGGAAACCATAAAGAAAATTAAAATTTCACTTAAGGCTTCCTATATTTTGCAACAAAAAAAAATAATTTTAAATTTTTTCTTAAAAATGATCGCTTATATTTTTTGCAAAGATATATAAATGAAAAATATTTCACTGTCAACGGTAATATTTGAATGTAAATTATTATCGATAAAAAATATTTTTTCAATAGATTGTTTGAAAGTACAAAAGTTCTCTCGCTCAAAGTTGATCAATTACCTTTTTAATTATTTGGATAATCATTATTGTTTCAATATTAGATCCTCACAAATTTTCATAAACCACATCGAAAATCATTTTTGTCAATTACATTTTTGTTGATAGCCTAGTTAACCTCACGAATTATGCAGCATTGAATTAAAAATATAATTATGACTTGTTTCGTAGAAAATGAGAATGTATAGCAGCATTTTTATTTCTCTTTTCTTTTGTTTTTCGAAATATAAAAAGAACAGATTTTCCTTTGATAGCGTCAGTTGATTTTTCTATTCCCTATAATCGAAAAGTGGCTAGGAAACAGATTTTGAACAGAAACAACAAGAAGAAAAACATAGCTTCTTATTCTTGGGAACAATTTCCAAAAATAAGTCATTTTCTTTATTTTCTTTTTTCCCTCTTCCTCACCGCCCGCCCTCTGTTGTCTGCTGCCCTCGCATGCCACCGCTCGCCACTCACCGCTACCCGCCACCACATGCTAGTCAGCTAGAGGAGGAAGAAGAGAAAAAAAAAATCTCAAAAAAAATTATTAAAAAATGAAAAGAAATTCCACATCATAAAAAAAACTTGTGGGTTGTACAAAACACATTACTGTTCTTTTTCTACCCCGGCAATAGAAAAAAAAAAGAACTATTTCTGAAAAGAAATTATTCTTGGGAATAAAAATGTTACCAAAGCAACCTAAATGATTTGAAAAATATTTTTCTAAAAATGATCGTTTATATGACTTAAAATAATTAGTCAATCAAAAATGTTTTCATCATCATTATTTCTGTGGAAGATAAAAACATTTTTTTTCGGTTATTTATTTTTGTAAGCAATGCAAACGATCATATTTAAAAAAATACCAAATTATTCATTTTTTATTTAAAAACAAAGCCTAAATAATTTAATATTAACTAAGAATGATAGTGTACATTATCATATATGCATCATGCGCCTAATTTACATATAAAATTTCTTTCATTAACTATTAACATTATGTTTTTACGATAAAGAAGTAAGGGAAATTTTGATATAAATAGTCCCTGAACTTTTGCCCAATATGCAATTTGGTCATTAAACTTTTTATTTGTTTAATGTGATCCATGAACTTTAACTCAATGTGTCATGTGGTATCTGAATTTTTAATTTGTTCAATGTAGTCATTTCATAATTATTCAAGATCAAATATTACATTGAACGTTTTCATATAATTCACGAATTGGACTAAACACGTACCAAAAGTTCAAGAATTATATTTAATAAATTAAAGGGATATGTTCAGCAGAAGTCCTAAAACTTGTGCAGAAAGTGCAATTGAGTCCTAAAACTTACAAAGAGTTCAATCAAGTCCTAAAACTTGTCGAGAAAGTGCAATTGAGTCCTACAACTTACAAAGAGTTCAATCAAGTCCTAAAACTTGTCAAGTTTGTTCAATTAAGTCTAAAGTTAACACCGTTAAGAAAGTTAACGGAAATTGCTGATGTGGCGACGTCATATTTTAAATGATTTTTTTTATTTTTCAAATGGCTTTTTAAAATTATTTTTTATTCAAAATCTTTAAAATTAGATTAAAAACTAAAAAGGAAAATCTAAATTTATTTTAAAAAAAGAAAAATCTAAATTTATTTAGAAAAACAAAATTGTTAAAAAAAAAAAAGGGCGGTGGACTTCCGCGCCGCCCATCGCCGGAGGGGGCGGCGGCCGTTGCCGGCCCTCACCGGGGCCGGCAACCGTCGCCCGCCCGGGCGAGGCCTCGTCGGCCCTCGCTCAGGGCCGGCGAGCCTCGCCGGCCCCGAGTGAGGGCCGACGAGGCCTCGCCCGGGCGGGCGACGGTCGCCGTCCCTCGCTTGGGGCCGAGCGACCGTCACCCGCCCTGGGCGAGGCCTCGTCAGCCCTCGCTCGAGGTCGGCGAGGCTCTCCCAGATCTGACGAGCCTCGCCGGCCCCGAGCGAGGGCCGACGAGGCCTCGCCAGATCTCGGCGAGGCTCGCCGGCCCCGAGCGAGGGCCGACGAGGCCTCGCCCAGGGCGGGCGACGGTCGCTCGGCCCCAGGCGAGGGACGGCAACCGTCGCCCGCCCTGGGCGAGGCCTCGTCGGCCCTCGCCCAGGGCGAGCGACGGTCGCCGACCCCCGGTGAGGGCCGGCCACCCGGCCCGGGCGGCGACGGTCGCTAGCCCCTCCGGCGATGGGCGGCGGCGGAAGTGCTGCCCTTTTTTTTTTTAACAATTTTGTTTTTCTAAATAAATTTAGATTTTCCTTTTTTTAAATAAATTTAGATTTTCCTTTTTAGTTTTTAATCTAATTTTTAAAGATTTTGAATAAAAAATAATTTTAAAAAGCCATTTGAAAAATAAAAAAAAAAGTCATTTAAAATATGACGTCAGCGCCACGTCAGCAATTTCCATTAACTTTCTTAACGGTGTTAACTTTAAGACTTAATTGAACAAACTTGACAAGTTTTAGGACTTGATTGAACTTTTTGTAAGTTTTAGGACTCAATTGCACTTTTTGGACAAGTTTTAGGACTTGATTGAACTATTTGTAAGTTTTAGGACTCAATTGCACTTTCTGCACAAGTTTTAGGACTTTAGTAAACATATCCCTAATATGTAATGACTTTTAATGGATTGCCATTTTTAAATTGAGCATAATTTGATTATAGTTTACTATGTTAGGTGTATACGTGATACCGTATGTAACAGTTTACTTGATTCGATTATCAATAAAATGAATGAAGAAAAGAGAAAAGAAAATACGTGCCATTTAAAATATACTTTTTGCAATATTCATATTCGCTTAGTGTAAATTCACAATGAATTGAATAGCCGAAAGATCGAAAAAACATATTTTAGGAAACAGTGTGTACACAATGTGGGAGCCATGTTGCAATCGCTAGCAAGATTCCTTGCCAACTGTAGTTGATTTTTGGGTTTGATGCAGAATTAGTTCCTCTAGGACGAACAGTAATTAACACAAATATACTGAAGTTGTCGTTTTAGGTTTCGATTTTTTTTCTGTTCACCTTGGAAAATGTGAATTAATTCCTTGCAGTCATAGAGCCAAACTCGGTCAGTATCCTCCAGTAGGGACACAAATTCGAATTTGCAACGTCCGAGTCCGAGTAGTTTTTTCAAATATTAAATGTGGCTAGAACACATATATCTTATTAATATCTCAAACCAGAGAATGTCCAATCTTTATTGATAATACTCTTAACCAAAGTTTCAAGAAATCTTTATGTTTGTGCTTTTTAACACACACAACTTTATACCAGTTGTTTTTGTTACATTAGAACAATCCTATGAAAATCATAAAATATTATTAAATCACTTTGAAGCAAAATGCTACAGTCTATTCCTCAATTATCATGTCCTCGTTTAATTTTGCTTCTTTTCTATGGTGGCAAATGGCAATTACACATCTCATAATCCGCTTGCCCATGAGTATAACATGGAGACCAACGAATGCTCATGATTTATGTATTAATCTCACCTACAACTATTATTTTACTCGTATATTTCTATCAGACTCATGAAAATAGTGGAAGATTAAGATCGACACCATGATCACGACAAGTTCCTCGAGCTCTTTAAAGATGCTGTGCTTCATTATCTACACTCCTTTAGAAAGCTTCGCTTACATGACAAGATCAATTGCACCATGCTTCTACTTCTTCACTCCACCTCCTATGACTCAGAGTGATTTCTTGATAGTCATGGCCAAGGACTCTAAAGGATAGCGGCAAATGAAAACTTGCTATTGAGATTGAAAAACATATTGATACAAATTCTATTCCAATGTTAAGCAAAGTGCAAGGGAATATAATAGTGCACGCATATGAAGTGCAAAGTACGAATTCTTAATGTCATAAAGGAAAAGAAGAATAACAGAAATCGCAGTTCAAGAGTTAATAAAAAATTTCCCAGCATAAAGGTGGAGCAACTGAAAATTAAAAATTTGAAGCCCGTTGTTGGAGGAAGTAAATTATTGGAGGCGCAATTTCCGCAGCATTGTGCATTAAGTGCTTGGAACCTCACATGCAATACTCACATGCTCGCGCGCGATACCGCCACATGCTCACATGTTCACATGCAATGCTCCTGGCGCTTTCATTGAGATTAGAGATCCAGCACGACTTTACTTGATTTCCTTTTTCTATTAATAAGTAATAAATAAAAGAGAAAGTCAACGAGTGATATAGATGCCCTTAGTAAGCAAGCATATTCTCCACCAATTCCGACTAAATTATAGATTGCCATAGTGCCTTAGTCTCTTTTTGCGGGATGGATGAGCAGGGTCGCCATCCCATCCCATTTATAATATCATGTGGGGATGAAAATTGGATCCGCATCCGAAGTTGCATCGTTCAAGTCCGAATAGATTTTTCAAAAGTAAATGTTGTTACACGTAACGATTCAATTTTTACTTTCACCTCCGACCCAACCCCTATGTTATTCTCTGTGACTCTTCAAATTGAAAAACTGAGTTGTCGATAGGGAGAAGGTAAAGAAATAGGAGAAGAGACAGTTCTTAATAATGTATCGATCTAGTCGAGAAAGATTAAAAAAATTCGCTTGCAGGTTGGGACCTAGTTAATTCCCTTGCAGGACATTATATGAAAGTGCATTGATCTTGTAGAAATTTTCAAACAATGACTTTTTTATTGATTAAATTAATTCCATTGTATTACCAATAAGTTATACCAGACTCCCATGATTATTCATTTATTTTTTCATTGACAATTCAAATTTTTAGTGAATCAAATAAAATTCTTTTTTTTTCCTATGATCAAATAACATTTTTGTAATCAATGACTTTTTTATTAAGTTGAGAAATAAAAAGAAAATTCAAATTTCACTAAACTAAACAAGTGTTCTTACTACTTGAAGACCCGTTGGTTTAACGGCCCTTGGACATTTTGAATGGCTTTTCTTGGACCCAATCTACAACTACAAGCGAGTGGAATATTTGAGTAAATCGCGCGCGTGGGCGTGTGCTCCTAGTGTATGCGCACCCGTTTGAGTAGCGAGGGAAAGACACAATGCGGATAAAGGATAAACAACGGAATAAGAAAAAGAGAGTGAATCCCAATAAATTAAATATTTTGTTAATTTTTATAATGGAACTCACATCTCGATAGAAATAGTTAAAAAAAAAAAAGTATTCGATCAAGAATGTGATCCACATTATATTAAAATTAAAAAACAAGAGGAAAATTCGGGGATAAGGATAACATAGAAAAAAAATTAACTCCCGAGATTAAATAAACAATTTAATAAAGAAACTCACATCTCAATTAAAAAGAAGGTATTTGATGAAGAATGCGATCCACATTACGATACAGAAAATTCTCTAAAAGTAGAAAAGTTCCCTTATGAAAGTAAAATTCAGGTGATCAATGACTTTCAATTATTTGGGTAGACGTTATTGTTCAAATATCAGATAATAATATTGAAATCAAATTTCTTTTCAATCACAACCTTATTAAACAGGTGGACTAATCTCATGAATCATGCAGTATAAAATTCGAAAATCCAATCAAATGATCTAATGTTTGTTAAATCTTTTCTGATGTAATAATGAAATATGTAGCATGCATCTAATTCATGCCCCAAAGTTTCGTTCCTTGACTACTAGCTGATTGATGCCTGAATTTTAGTCGGCAAATTCAAGTCTTCGCTTTTTAAATGTACCAAAATAAATAATTAAATAATTATAAAGAACGCCCAATTCGTCCGTTTACCATTTAGCATTAGTCTATTAAATCATACCTCAGCCCTGAAGGGTTAGCCCATAAATCCCAGTCGAAGCCCATATCCAAAGCCCATCACTCTTACCAACCCAATCTTCATTGCGGCCCATAACGCGGCCCATAGAACACATAAATTGGGCAAAGCTACAACCCTGAATGCTGAGCTGGAGGGGGATAACAGAAGTTGTTTTGACGCATCTGGACGTAGAAAAGGGCGATAACGGATTCTGGCCAGGCACTGGACCTGGGAAAAAATCAGTAAAAAATTCAAGAAATTATTAAAAAAGAAATTCAAAAATTATCCATATCAACGCTGGCCGTGCCACGTTGGATGACTGGCATTGACTGGACTGCCATGTTAGTGGTACCCGGCCAAAATGAGTCGGTCACTTTTTATTTACTTCACTCTTGGGTAGCTCGCTATCTTAGACGTTGTCACAATGGCAAGTGAAGCTGGGCTTTCTCCTCTGGGAATATTTCGATTGGCAACTAATAAAACAGTATGTGATTTTTGATAAATACTGATACATATGTGAACTGCTTTTGCATATGTGCTCGTTGGGGTGGTGTTTATTCAACTTCATTTGCCAACTTATTTCTTATCTTTTTTTTAAACTGAGGTTTGATGCCATTGGCTGTCATTATACTTGAATTTGCTCCTAAGCTGGAACCTAGGTTTCTGGCCAAACTTGTGAGTTAAATTGTCATGGGATTGGTATCAACATAGATTTTACGTATGGGATAATGGTACGGGAGGTTCTTAAACCTTATCAACTTACATTGTCGTCCCTTACTTTTTTCTTTTTTTTTTTTTAATGCAATCAAGTCCTTGAACTATATGTTTGTTTGTTCAAGTTAGTCCTCCCATCAAACAGTTAGACTAGAATGCCGACATGCCCATCCGCATCAATGCCATATCATCATTATTCTTCAGCAAATTTATGAGGTGGAATTAAAAAATAAAAATAAAGCAAAGCCTAGAGAGGGAGAAACAGAGGATGGGGAAGGTCAGGGTAAGGGTGACTTGGCGGGGGAAGGGTGGCCCGCTCGTGGAGGTGGTGTTGCCAGCCATAGCCAGGGTCGTGGTGACTAGGCACTTGCCGCCGTGTCCTCTGAATGCCACACGCAAGAGAAAGATAGAGGGGAGAGTTTTAGAAAGCATTGATGTTGTGTTCGCACAACACAAAATCCTTATATATTTTTTCAACTGTGTAATAGCCATGTGGACCCTACGTGGCTGCGTAGATGCCAAGGTGGCATGTTATAACCTGGTGACATCCACTTCACCATTTTTGTGTAGCGTTTTAATGGGAGGACTAACTTGAACAACAAACATGTAATGCACCTGGTTTCATTTTTTTGCAAGAATTCCGCAAAGTAAATTCTTGAGCTAATGCTTTCAATTACATGTGTTTTTCCCTTATAGAGTTACAAATAGGATTTCATCCGGATGCAGGAGCTTCCTTCCACATTTCCCGTTTACTTGGCTATCTATGTACATCATCTCTGCAAATAAAAGGGTGATCTTAGCTAAACTGTGTAATGAAATAAGGAGGTCATTCATCAAATTTAGAAAATTGCATTTCTGTTCTTTTTTCGTTGTTTTGTTCCCGGAACACAAAAAGAACAGAAATGAGAAACAAAAAAAAGTTATTTCTTGTTCCAGAAACGATTTTAAAAAAACGTTTCTTCTTCTCTCTCTTCTTCTTCTCTTCTTCTTTTCTTCTTCTTTTTTTCTTCTTTTTTCTTTCGCCGGTCGCCGGCCTCGGCCATGGCCGGCGACCGGCAGTCGAGGGCCGGCGACGCCGTCGAGGGTCGGCGACCTCGCCGGAGAGTCGCTGGCCCCCGGCGAGGCCGAGCCTTACCCAGCCAAGGCGAGGCTGCCGGCCCCGTCAGCCGGTCGCCGGAGGCCGGCGACCGGCCAAAAGAAGAAAAAAAAAAGAAAGGAAGAAATGCAAAATAAAATAAAGATATTAAAAAATTAAAAGAAACAAAAAAAGAATAAAATTTACCAAATGTGTTTCTGTTCATTTTTTATTCCCGGAACAAGTTTACCAAACACGTTTTTTTAATCAAAAATTGTTCCCCGGAATAGAAACACTTTTTTTTGTTTCTGTTCCCTGGAACAAAAAAAAGAACAAAAACAAAAACATGCAGCCCCTTGGTGTCTGTAAACTGGAAGTTCTTCAATAATTTAATCTTTACTGCATGTTCAAATGTCTTATTATATCCATTAGTTCCCTTCTGGCATGCAGAAAAGTTGAAGACCATCCGATGCATTACACTAAAGGGAAGCATTTGTTTGCAAAGTATACTTATTATTGAAAGTTTGAAACCATGAAGAGATCATATAGTTTTTTTCTCCTTATGTTTGTAATGAAAAGCTCATCTAGCTTTCACAGTATTTTCTTTGCACAGTTTAGTACTCTTCTTTAGATCCCAATTTGTCATTGACTAGCGTTAGGATATTGTCTTAGAATGTGGCCTTCTTCTTCCAGGGGAATACCTAGGCTCTCGCGGGAGATAAACTTAATGGTGTTGAAATGGTTGCCTGCCGCTTGGCTACTCACTATTCACTAAATGCGGTTTGTTTTCGATGCATCTTTGATTGCTACTTCAGTGTTTTTACACTTCATACCTTGATAATCTCTTTTGATTTATGACTATACCTTGACAGATATTGGCTTTGATTGAAAAGTGTCTTGGTAGACTGATTACTGATGATTTGTCTGTTATATAGACATTTCACAATATGGTGATCTTGTTTATCTTGAAATGAGGAGTATCATTCATAAGTAATGTTCAACTTCAGTCTACAGCATTTGGATCTTTGTGGCATGATCTTTTACTTTTATACTCTTTTGTCAATGGATAGATACAATATATCTTTACGTTATTCACTTGTCTGGGGGAATAGACTAGAGAAGTTTGTGATGTAGCTAATAAATGACGTACATTGTGAGTAGATTGCATTTTACCACACATAACTTTAGCTTTCTTATTTTTTTGGTGCAGTTGGCTATAAGATAAAGAGGGGTTTTATATGCTTAGAAATTTTGTACCAGCTTTCTTTAGTGGTTGATTCTGTTTTATCCAAACTCGAGTAGATCTATGAATCAGTCATTCTGAACACTCAAAATCTACATGATAAGTTATAAGTTATGACCTATTGTTGGTTGTTGTGTATATTATAACTGTGGGACAAGCAAATATTCATGATAGCATAGTGATTGCTGCTTTTATAGAAGGAAGTTTCTTCCTTCTCTGTGCAAGTACATTTCTTCTCACCTCCCTGCACATTTTGTGTTACTACCGGAAATTCTTTTGTTCTCTAATCTCCTCAGTTTCGTTTGCTGCATTTTTTAAGTGTGTATCATCGAATAATTTTTTAAATGGAGTATCTTTGTCTTATTCTCTGACAATAATATTTTAGTGTTGATTCAGGATTGAAGTGATCTATAAATGCTTTAGCCATGACACGGTAGAGGTAATTATTCATGCATTGGTAAGTTGGACGAGAGGCCCTGAAAATGACTTTATGTTTATCATTGGAAAGTCCATAAGGCTTGACATGATACTGGTTTTTGAGATGGTAGCACCGATGTTTTATTTTGTCAGATGACATGATGGTAGAATAGGGACTAATTAACTAAGAAATGCAATGAGTCACCATAGTTAATATCCTAGACGTTATATTATTACCATCTTATAAATTGGTGTTGCTAAGGAAATTGAAGCAGCTGACTCGTATGATGAATGGTGTGCAATGACCCTCGAGAAACCAAGGGAAGCTTCTCCATTGAGCTTAAAAGTCACCTTAAGATCTGTGAGTTACCATTCTTTTGATTTTCCTTGTTGGACATAGATTCCTTCTCTCAGACACTGACTTGGTTGTAATTACTAATTTCATATTCGTGAAGGCAGGTTCCAGACTCTTGGTCAATGTTTAACTCAAGAATACCGTATATTTCTTCATGGAATCTCTGGAGAAGTTTTCAAAGACTTTAATGAGGTATGCGAATTTTGGAAATCCACTGCAATTGTATGATTGAATCTTTTGGTCTTTTTCTTCTCTCCTTATTGTCATATGATTGTACTCTTAGTCATCTGTGGGATGCGAAGATATAGTTTATGTTCTGATTGATAGTGCTCTTTGCCATCTGTAGGGTGTTCGGGAACGGTTAGTGTATAAGGACTACTCTCCAAAGGTAACATTTAGTCCCAATTTTTCCGACCTTTCACATTTTCTCTATTTACATGACAGAAATTATAGTGGGATCCTCCAAGTTTAGAAGAGGTGACCAAGGAGATGGTCGACTTTTGTGTCTCGGCAGGCTACTCTAACGCTCGTCGTCGTAGCCAACCTCTCTGCTCCTACCGTCTCGCTGGGCTTGCCTCGCTGCAAGGCGTGGCTCGTCCAATCCATCCCCACTGACATGCCCCTCCGCCATGTTTCCGACGTCCTCTCCACTGATGGGCGCCCCACTCTTCAGCAAGGATGCGTTTAATTAAGTAACGCGCTGCAGTTTGGTTTTAGAAAGCATGATTGGAGGAACAGAGTAGGATGCGGGCGCGTTTGGTAACGTTTCTGTTCAAAAACTGTTCCGGGGAATAGAAATAGAAAAAAGTGTTTATGTTCCGGGAACAAGTTTACCAAAGGAACAATTTTTGACCAAAAAGATGCGTTTGGTAAACTTGTTCGGGAATAAAAAATGAATAGAAACATGTTTGGTAAATTTATGTTCTTTTTTTGTTTCTTTTAATTTTTTAATTTTTTTATTTTATTTTTGATTTTTTCCTTTCTTTTTTTATTTTTTCTTCTTTCGGCCGGTCGCCGGCCTCCGGCAACCGGCTGACGGGGCCGGTAGCCTCGCCCAGCCACGACGAGGCTCGGCCTCGCCTTGGCTAGGCGAGCTCGAGCTCGCCCAACCATGGCGAGGCTCGGCCTCGCCTTGGCTGGGCGAGCTCGGGCTCGCCCAGATCCGGCGAGGTCGCCGACCCTCGACGGCGTTGCCGGCCCTTGACAGCCGGTCGCCGGCCATGGCCAAGGCCGTCGACCGGCCAAAGAGAAAAGAAGAAGAAAAGAGGAAGAAAAGAGAAGAGAGAGAAGACGAAACAAGAAACAAAAAATCGTTTCTTCAAAATCGTTTTTGGAACAAAAAATAATTTTTTTTTGTTTCTCATTTCTATTCTTTTTGTGTTCCGGGAACAAAAAAACAAAAAATCTGTTCATAAACAGATTCTAGAAATAAAAACATGCAGGCCCTAAGTAACCCGCTATAGTTTGGTTTTAGAAAGCATGATTGGAGGAACAGAGTAGGAGAGACTGAGATTGGTGTTAAAAATTGGATATTGATTAGACTATGTTTATCGCAAAAATGTCTCTTGCATACTTACAAAAATGAATCAATGAAAATATATTTTTATTATTTATGAAGATGTTTAGACATAAAATATAATCAATGATAAAAATATTTTTCATTGACTAATTACTTTCAAGTCATACAAGCAATTATTTATAAATAAATGTTTTCCAAATCATTTATTTTCTGCCAAATTAATGAAACCTGAATGTATTAGTTGCTGTCTGGGGAGACAAACGGTTTAGCTAATGTATTTCAGTGGTTGGCGGGAAACTCGACAAAGAAGCTGGACATCATAGCGCAGTATTGGCAGCTGAATGCTCGCCCTGATGATCCTCGCTCTGGCAATTATGGTTACTCTCAGTCTGATATGCTCAGATTAGTCCTCCTCTGAAAGATATCACACTTCACCAGGCTTTTACAGCACTCAGGAGTGTATCTTGACTATGACAAAGAACAAATGACCTTCCTTCAGGAAGGACAAACGTCAAGTCTGTTACTCTGTCATTTGCCAAATGGTGGGGTTCAAGCATAGTTCATGCGAAAGTGTGGATATCAAATAATCGAGATGTCTATATTAGGTATGCAAACAATGATGGGAAGTCCCTTTCTTGGGAATATAGTATAGCCTTTTCTTCATTTATTATTGGTGAGGATATCGATCTGACTGTGGCTAAATAAATTTTGACTGAACAAAAGAAGAGGTGTGGGTTCTCAGCCAAAAGCGTCCCATTCTTGTTGGCAAGTAAGATTGTAGAAGATTCTGCCACATTTACATTATTTTAAGACATATCGCCTATTTTTCATCTCTTCAATCTGTATAGATTTGTTTGTGTATTTGAGCCATATAGAAGAATTATAATGTTCAAATCTTTACAGGTGAAGGAACTTGGAATATACCTAGTTAATTGTCCCAAAATAGCAAAGAAGGTTGAAACCTACAATGACAACCTGTGGAAACTTTCCTCTCTCAATGCTTCAGCTTACACAAAGAATGTCTCGGATCAACAATGCCAGATCACCATAAAAATTCGCTGTTGGTCGCATTTCCTTGAATGTGAAGAGCAACGCAAGTATGACTAAAACATCCATATTGCACTTTTTCTTGTGCCTCTTTTGCCTGCATAATTTAAGATTTTGTGAATCATTATGCTGTTCTTTATTTTCCCCGACATTTTGTTGTGTTGTTCATTTTCTTTGTTTCTTTGGGGGATAGGAAAGTTCATTTTCATTTCATAAAGCTTGTCTCTGCTCCATGTGATTTTCTGTTGTTTCACTTTTAGTCAGGGAATATCCTTTTTTGGTCTTTCAACCATCAGATTAACTCCAGGCTCAGGTCTGGAACTCCTGAGGTTATGCTGATAGACAAGTGATTCTGTTGTTTGTTAAGATTGTTTTCGGTGCTGCAGCTTATAGATTATGATGGATTTTGGATTTTCATCTTTGTCGGAGTTCTTTCCAAATGGTTATTATGACAACAACAACAAACCAAGCCTTATGCCACTAGGTCGGATCAGCTATAAATGTTTGCCAAATGTATCTTAAAATTTTTTTTCCTAGCGTTTACTACTTACTTTTCAGTTTGTTTTCTCCCAGATAATTGAATGATCTGAGCAAAGAGAAAGCAGAACAATTCTTATGTATGGTAAATAGCCTTTAAAAGAAGAAAAGTAGAGATATCCGGATTGAGAGTAAGAGATTGGATTTCATTTTCACATTGTTCATTTTGGAAATGCTGTTCTATGGGACTGATGAGTAAGCAGAAATTCTCCAGTACACGGTACATGGCCTTTAAAAGAAGAAAGGAGTTTCTAAAACAAGAGACAAGGACAAGATTTGCTCTCTTGAGGACTTCCAGTTGGATGCCTGTCTATAACTGGATAGACATGGCTGACTCTAGTTTGGCAACTCCGATGCTTAGACTTGGTCCCAGGCCTCTGTCAAAAAGTTATTCTTAAATTTGAAATCAGCAGCTTATTCTTGGTCTGATATTAGCCTGTGATGTGATGTTGTGACCATTCGATCAGTTTGGTGCTCAACTGAATGGTTTTGCGCTTGATTTGATTTGTAATGATCTGGTGAAGGTTGATGTTAACATTTTCTGGGTCCACTTATTGTTATGAGCAAATATGTCATGGCAGGTCGCCCCTTCCTCGATCTGTGGAGGTTCCTCATGTAGCAGGCTATCCAGTCCTGCCACATCCTCACATGTTTCGTCTTACATTAGATACTCCTGGACGTAATCATACATCTTCACGATCTCAACTTAACTGTCTTTCTTTTCTCCTCGAGAGGTAACTTGTCCAAAACCTGTCTATTTAACATTTTACATTTTGTCTTAATGTACAAAGTAAGAAATGCCTTTGGACATCATCAAAATATTAGCCATTACAGGTTAGACGCGTTTCATCCTATAATTGTTTGTTGAATCAAAAGATAAAGAATGGATGGTTGCATTTTAAGTTAAATTTATAAAGTTTGTTGATTTGCAATATCACAGTTTTGGTGTCTATGTGCTCGATTAGAATTTGGCTAATTGACCCAGTTTAGTTGTCTATTGTCTTCTATCTGATATCTTAGAAAGTAAGCTTCTTCGGTGTAGATTCCTTCATGAATAGTGAGGGGGCTCAACTTTTTATTGTGCTTGAATCACACTGTGATTGCTCTGCTGATCCTTCTGAAGGATCCCCTCAGTTTCATCTTTC
This sequence comes from Eucalyptus shirleyi, assembly GCA_017140165.1. Taxonomy (NCBI): domain Eukaryota; kingdom Viridiplantae; phylum Streptophyta; class Magnoliopsida; order Myrtales; family Myrtaceae; genus Eucalyptus; species Eucalyptus shirleyi. The sequence continues at coordinate 47,864,164 of CM029448.1, forward strand.
AAGCTTCTATCTTTAACAAACAATATACTGCCATTGCAGCTGTCATTTGGCAAGTACCAGGCTGATGAACACACATGGATTGACGCAATAAAATCAGTTGGAAGTGGAGGCACTGTTAGGATCAGCACGATGGATTGGCTTGGTCAATCACAATAAGCTGAGTAAACTGTTTATTGGTCATCCATTTCTTCTGCTGTGTATGCTCCTTTCTTGCAATAGTCGCTGCCCTTGTTTGTACTTGTAAATCCAAATCATCTGATACAAGTCAATTTGATGTTCATTTAGAATCATTTCAGTCTTGCATCTACCAGATTCCATTTTCTTTTATGGAGATGGACTGTGACTTGCATGAACATTCAAAGATTGAACCAACGAAGCATTTAGTGGCACCACAAATACTGAAGTTTGATGGCTGTCATTGGCTTCTTATTTTTGAGTTAACTCGTGTGCTTGGAATGGAAAAATGACAACGCTTTCAGCTTTTTGTAAGCAGTGGTATTTTCCTGCTATCACCATACGCCAGTTTGGTATTGAAATGATTGAAGGAAAATGTGTAAAGCTTTTGCTACGATGAACTGCTTTTACTGACCAAACGGGTTAATCACACAGGCTATTTTTTATTTATCTCTAATGGCCAACTTTATTTCCTCCCATATATAGTTACTGGGAACATATTTTCTGAGGTAACAAATAATTTTCAGGTTGTCTTTTCCAAGCATGCCAAAGTGAAGATATCGGTAGCACATTGGGCGCATTTCATAAACAACACTGACGTTTACCTGAAGTCTCTCCTCTATTTTAATGTTCTCTGCTCCTCTTCGAAATACAATAATTGTTCTGGCAAATTCGAGATCAAGCACCACATGGTGCCAGGGTTTAACGCGACTGGAGCTGTAATCAGCAATGGGACCAGCACTGGGAATAAGTATCCTGGTTACACCCGGGTCAACCATGGGAAGCATACGGTTAGCGATGTGAGAGCGCCCATCGGAACAAGCAACCTCCGGGACCATTTCTATACTACTGCCAATGTCGGCTTTTGGACGTATGACCAGGACATAGTTTCGCAACTTCAAGAAGTCTTCGATGCTGATTGGGATTCACCGTATGCTGTTCCTGTGGGAGAGTTTGAGGAAGGGCACTCGTTTTCGAGCTCACTAGTGCCTACACACGAGGTAGGGATCGGCTACAGTTAACACGGAAAGGAGCACGACGACAATCAAATGAAGTCTTGTGACAAGAAGAGTTGCGCCACATCTTGAGACGAGGACATTGTTTGGACTTAATTTGACCAGAATGATTTGTTTGTAAATAAGCAATGCAATAAAGCATTCCTTTACACTGTAATCTCAAGCCGAAACTATTGGTATCTCCTCCTTGACGATTACAATTAAAAAAAAAAAAAGAACCAGCTTCATTGCTTTTGTATGCAATATATTAAGACAGCATTTCTTGAAGCTACACCGAAATCATCAACACGCGATGAAAGCATGTACAACTTATAAAGAACATAAAGTTGACACAAGCTGAACATGAAATGCTTGAAGACAAGCATGAATCTGCAGGAAAAATCATATGGAAAAGATTAAGTCAACGACACAAAATTTGGTCACCGGACCAAAAAAATTTGGGGAGGAGTTATTGCAAGAGCTTGAAAAATTGGGAGGGTCAAGTTGGATTTGGGTTGAGTTGAAAATGAAATGACTTTCAACTCGATTCAAATTAACTTAATTTATATTGACATATTCCTATGCAATACAAATTTAGTGATCAATACCTATACTACCTATATTGCTAAAATACTTTCACATTTAACTCAATATAAGAAAACTAATATCCAAACTCAGGTGAGAGCATTGAATAAGCGAGCGCGAGGTGAGGGTGAGATAAAGTGATAGAGGTAGATTGGATCTAAGTTGAGAAACCACTTAATATCCATATTATTTTTGGGTTTATTATTTTAAATCTATTTATAATCTATTTATTGAATATGACTAACTAATATAACAATTCAACCCATTAAACATGAGAACCACTGGGATTCGCCCCAGTGACCACCCTTCCAACATGGAAGGGGGAGGTGAGGGGTTCAAATCTCCACCTTCTCAGGGGGGAATGGAATGGGGACGCGTAAGTTTCAAGAGTGGGTTTCAACTCCCACACCCTGTAAGAGGCATGGCAAAAGTATGAGAGTGAGTGTAGAGTAGGAATAAAGTAGGACTGACCAAAAAAAAAAAAAAAACATGAGGTAAAAAATGGATTTATCTATCTGGTAGGCCTTAAGGTCTAGATCTTAGACTGGATCAGACCGGTCCATATAAGCCCAGATGACAAAAGCCCAATCTGAGTTTTCTCGTACAATTACGACACGGACGATAACCAAATGGCCCCTCGATCTTTGCTCCAGCCGTCCGCTTCTCATTTTGAGGGGTAGGCGGCTGGAGCGACGGGTTCAGGCATTGCTCCGGAGAAACGCCCTTCGAAGACCCTTTCATAGAGAGCCAGTGAGAGCCAGGCGTTGGCTTCCCAAGCTCGGCCTGAGGGCATGTAATGGCAATACCTTCATCAACACAAACCCGATGTTTGGATTCTCTTCCCATGATTCATAGAGCCTCTTTAGCCTGGCCACCTGTAGAAAATATCAGCATAAAATTTCAAGCTTTAATTATTCTAGAAAAGATAAGCGAACCAGGTACCAAGAAACACGAAAAATGAAACAGCTTTCCGTTCTGATTGGGGTCAGTAAGTAATTATGTCGAGTTGGGGAGAGAGGAGAAGAACCAAACCATTGAGGTAGTGAGAGAATTAAGAGCAGATGGCCGGTTGAGTATCGCAGTTCTTGAGTTGGCTCTTCCATCCACCAAAACCTGACGCCACAAACATACACCAATTGAAATATAAGCTCCCAATGTAAATGAACCCGCCTTTTGCTATCCGCAAAGTAGACGCTGCGACTTGACTCCATCGAGTTTCTGAACGAATCAAATTGACTACCTGGACAAGTTGCATCAAACAACAAACCGAAACACATACCTGGTCTTGGACGTCGTCGTAGCAAGCGTAATGGAGCAGAGCAGAGAAACTTCTCCGGTGAAATGGATTCACATTTGAGGCATTCCTTTTATTATTGTCAGGGTTCACAATCTTTGAATTGACATTAACTTTTTTGTCCGATATGAAGGGTAGTGGCAAAGCTTTCTGCTCAGGGGGAGATGTCGTTACCCCTTATCATTTACTTGGCTTTCTATTCTGAACATTTTTTTTCCTGATTGTTTTTATTTTATTTTTCTTGGCTATTTATTGAATTAGTTATTAGAAGTAGAGGATTGGTTCAAGGGCAAGAATATCATATTGGTGACAATGTCGGGGTGTTAAATATCAACATGTGAAGGTAGTTTTTATAACTGGAGAAGATATGCAATGGTGGATTCGTGGCTGTAGAGAAAAGTTCGGATTAGGAGCTAGTGTGTTTGAGTGAAACTAAATATTGAATTAGGTGAGATATGATAGATAGATTAAGGTGAAAGGCGTGAAATAATGGCCATCAATTGCTCTTCAAAGAGCATGCAACTTTGCTATCAATCCGCTTTTGTTCCCTTGATTATGATCTTTTGGTTCTTTTACTTTTCTTTCCTAATTGTTGTTTCTAATCAAAGAGTCAACATATATGCAGGGAACATTGAGGAGTGCAAATTTTTTTTTGATACATTATATAAGTTCGTTTACTTGCAAGGGACATATTTGAAACCACATGTAAGTGCCTCCTTTTAAAGTTTATAAACTGTTAGGTCTTTTGAGATGTAGTGTGAATCTACTGTGTAATGAATAATTTCAGGGCTTGGATTTTCCTCTGAATTTCTCTAATGACCTCTTGACACAATTTACTATTGGCCAGACATCATAGAGTAAGGTAGTATTTCTCTTGGCTGGATGAGAAATAGAACTTTTACCCTAGATTCCTATGATTCTGATAAATTATATAGTTGATACTATAAAATCTCATTTTATAGTTTTTGAATTGATGCTTCATGTTTTGTGAGTAAGTTGTTGAAGTATGCTTAAGAGTTAGTCGGATAGAAAACTTTAATCTCACAGTTTGCGGTATTACTGACTTTCAATTGTTGATATCCCTGCAAACTACAAACTATGCACACATGCTGATATAAGTTACTCTTGCCTTGTGGATCACTAAAATTGGCAATCTGAAAAATAATCAGCTCACTAGACAATTAGAAAGCATTTACACAAGCTTTTGAAATGTTGGAAATAACTTGGATGAATGATTATGTAACATTAAATTAAATGTTGCTCTAAACTTGCAATCACGCTACAAAAACTAGCGAAAGAAACTTTCTGTCTTGCAAAGTGAGTGATGGGGGCTGAATCCTTGGAGCTCTATCATGATCCAAAATATTGAAATTATTGAACCTACTAGTCGGATATCGTGCTTCTTGACATGTGATCAACTCCATTCCACTTCGGTACCATTTTCCATAGCATTAGCAGACTAGGTCACTAAGGTGGATATACTTTGTTATGGATGAATCTTAAGTAGACGAGGTACCTCTGCATTGGCGGCATGATTAGTAAAACTATCTTTGACTAATGATCTGCATGACCATGGTCTTTACGTGTAAGGCGATTCATGGTGAGATGAGAGGAGAAAGTTAGTCCTTGTGATTCTTGTAATGATTCTTCTTGGAGCAAAAGTAAGTCCTTTTGATGTTTAGCCCCTGTCTGCTTATTACTTTATGCTTAATTAAGAAAGAAGAACAATGAAAAATCAGTTACATTTTCCCTCTTTGTTCCTCGAGTCAAATGGAAAGTGAGTGACATTTACTGCAATTGGTTTGTAGTAGTCATCTTATAGGCACAGTTTCTTCCATGTCAAGCAGGATTCCATTTCTAAAATTAATTGCATGGTGTACTCAAGTTGCTTTCGTTATTTATTATTTGGCATTTAATGTTCCATCAAAGTGTTTGTTTACTTGACATCAAATTGTTGACCCATTTTCACAGTAAAAACTGCAAGCAATAACCATATAGTAGGTGTAATATTCAATTTCTGGGATTTAATTTTTAGTCAATCAAAGTTGTTTGAATGTCTCAGCACTTGTGTTAGTTTCAATTTATGAGTCGGTCACTTTTTATTTACTTCACTCTTGGCCAGCTGGTTATCTTGGATGGTGTCACTATGGCAAGCGGAGCTAGGATTTCTCTCCTTGGAATGTTTCGATTGGCAACTGATAAAACTGTATATGACTTTTCCTAAATACTGATATAGATGTTAACTGCTTTCATATGTGTGCTCGCTGGGGTTGTGTTTATTCAACTTCCTTCGCCAATTTATTTCTCATCTTTATGTAAAGTGAGGTTCAATGCCATTGGCTGTGATTATACGTGAATTTGCTTCTGAGTAGGAACATAGGTTTCTGGCGCCAACCAGTGAGCTAAATTGTCATGGGATTGGTATTAACACAGATTTTTTATATGGGATAATGGTGTGGGAGGTCCTCGAACCTTTTCAACTTGCATTGTTGTCCCTCAACCTTTTTTTTTTCTTTTTTTTTTTTTTCCTTTTTTGGGTGCAATCAAGTCCTTGAACTATATGTTTGTTTGTTCAAATTAGTCCTTCCGTCAAACAGTTAGACTAGAATGCTGATATGCCCATCCACATCATCATTCTTCTTGAGCAAATCTCTGAGGTGGAATTTAAAGAAAAAAAAAGGTGGGAGGGTGGCCTGCTAGTGGAGGCAGTGTTGCCCAGCCATAGCCACCGTCATGGTGACTGGGCACTTGCTGCCATCGCCTTTGAATACCATATGCAACAGAGAGGCCGAGCGTGTAAGAGAGCATTGAGCTTGTATTTGCACAACACGGAATCTTCTAGAAAAGAGGAATCAAATAACTGGGTCCACAAACATGAAATGGCAAAATTCTTGAAACAGGAAGCCAGAACTAATGGTAACAATCAAACTTCATATAACCCATCAACCCAAATCGAGGAAACTTAACAAAGCATCAACAAAAATAGCATAAAGGAATACCAAATTCTTTTCTTTTAGGTGGTTGACTTTGTTTGAGCCTACTACAGAAGAACAAGAATATATGGCTACAATGACGACGAGCTCTCAAGCTGTGCACTCTGAATCATAGACCACAAAAAAAGGGGGAAAAAGTATTCTTGAATCCTCCAAATCACAAAAGCACTTGTGGTTTACTCAACCCTTGTGATCTACTTTTCGTTATTTATTGACAATGGTTTGGCAACAAGTGAATAATTTGAATGCATGAAATTCTCATAGTCTGTGTTTCTCGGACCAGTTCAAATCCCAGCAGAACCACTGCAGATCTGACATGAGGCCGTGACCCTCGCCTAGATCCGTTGTGAAGGCTGTGGCCCTTGCCGTTGTGTGCTGAGGGGCAGTCGAGGACCAGGACTGCTTTTCGCTTGTATCTCTCTCTCTCTGGATGTATACCTCTGTGATGGACCACGCCCAAGCTCCATGAAGGTCTGGCCACTGTGACCTGAGCCTGGGAGGGTCTGGCCACCCTTGTCGGTGGCTGTCGGTGCGCGACTGTCCTCTATTTGCCAGAGCAAGCTGAAGTGGTTTTCCTTTTTCTTTTTCTTTTTTTTCTTTTTTCAATTTTCTTTCTAAAACCACAACTTTTTTTTATATATTTTTTTAACTGTGTAATAGCCACGTGGACCCTACGTGGCTGCATAGATGGCAAGGTGCCATGTTATAGCCTTGTGACATCCGCTTCACCATTTCTGTTTAGTTTCTTTAATGGGAGGACTAACTTGAACAAACAAACATATAATGCACCTGGTTTCATTTTCCTGCAGCAATTCCACAAAGTAAATTCTTGAGCTAATGCTTTCGATTGCAGGTTTTTTCCCTTCCAGAGGTTCAAATAGGATTTCATCTAGATGCAGGAGCTTCCTTCCACCTTTCCTGTCTACCTGGCTATCTAGGTAGATTGTCTATGCAAACAAAAGGGAAGTCTTGGCTAAACTGTGTAATGAAATAAGGAGATCATTCACCAAACTAAAATAGGTCAGAAGGGTCAGATAAAATTAGGCCTCAGAGTGTTCTATTGGTTTCTGTAAACTGGAAGTTCCTTGAAAATTTAATCTTTACTGCATATTCGAACGTTTTGCTGTATCCATTAGTTCCCTTCTGGCATGCAGAAATGTTGAAGGCCTTCCAAAGCCTTGCACTAAAGGGAAGCCTTTATTTGCAAAGTATACTTTATTATCGAACCTTGAAGAGATCATATAGTTATTGCTTTGTCCTTATGTTTGTAATGAAAGGTTCATATAGTTTCCATAGTATTTTCTTTGCATGGTTCGAATACCAAGTTGTCAATAACTAGCATTAGGATACTGTCTTAGAACGTGGCCTTCTTCTTCCAGGGGAATACCTGGCTCTCATGGGGGATAAACTTAGCGGTGTTGAAATGGTTGCCTGCCGCTTGGCTACTCACTATTCACTAAATGCGGTTTGTTTTCAATGCACCTTTGACTGCTGCTTCAGTGTTTTTACACATCCTACCTTGATAATCTCTTCTGAGTTATGACTAGTGACCTAGAAAAAGATTGGCTTTGATTGAAGAGCGTCTTGGTTTACTGACTATTGATGATCCGTCTATTATAGAGACATCCCTTTCACAATATGGTGATCTTTTTTATCTCGACAGGAGAAGTATCATTCATAAGTAATGTTACAACTTTAGTCTACAACTTATGGGTTCTTTATGGCATGATTTTTTACTTTTATCCTCCTCTGTGTAAATGACTATGTTTTTTTGGATCTGTACAGACTAGAGAAGTTTGTGATGTAGCTAATAAATGGTGTACATTGCAAGTAGATTGCGTTCTACCACACATAACTATAGCTTTCTTACTTTTTGGTGCAGTTGGCTTTAAGGCAAATATAGGCTTTATATGCTTAGAATTTTTGTACTAGCTATTTTCACACTTTATGTGGTTGATTCTGTTTTATCGAAACCCAAGTAGAACTTTGAATCAGTCATTCTAAACACTTAAGATCTACATAATAAGTTAATAGTTATGACATGTTGTTAGTCGTTGTGCATATTAGAACTGTGCAAGGGACAATAAATATTCCACATAGCAGAGTGATTGCTGCTTTTATGGAGAAAGTTTCTTCCTCCTCTGTGCACGTATATCTCTTCCCGCCTTTATTAAAGAAGTAACCTACACTTTTTGTTATGCTTACTACCAGGAAGTCTTCTGTTTTCTAATCTTTTCAGTTTTAATTTTTGCAGCTATTGAAGTGTGTATCAAATAATTTTTTAAATGGAGTATTTTTGTCTTTTTCACTGACTCAGGATTGAAGTGCTCGATAAATGCTTTAGCCATGATACAGTCAAGGTAATTATTCATACACTGGTAAGTTGGCCTAGAGACCCTGAAAAGGACTTATATTTGTCGTTGGAAAGTCCGCAATGCTTGACATTGTTCTGGTTTTTGAGATGGTATGACTGATGATTTATATTGCCAGATGACATGATGGTAGAATTGGGACTAATCAACTAAGAAATGCAATGAATCAGCGTAGTTAATATCCTAGATGTTCTATTGTTGCCATCTTATTAAATAGGTGTTGCTTAGGAAATTGAAGCAGCTGACTCTTATGATGAATGGTGTGCAATATGCACACCCTCAAGAAACTAAGGGAAGCTTCTCCATTGAGCTTAAAAGTCACCTTAACATCCGTGAGTTACTATTCTTTTGGTTTTCTTTGTTGGACAGAGATTCCTTCTCTTAGACATTGACTTGGTTATGATTATTACTTCTAGATTCGTGAAGGCAGATTCCAGACTCTTGATTAATGTTTAACTCGGGAGTACTAAATATCCCTTCATGGAATCTATGGAGAAGTTTCCAAAGATTTCTGTGAGGTACGCAAATCTTGGACATCCACAGCAATTGTATGATTGAATCCTGTGGTTCTTTTCTTCTCTTCTTATTCGCAGATGATTGTACCCTTTGCCATCTGTGGGGTTGCAAAGATAGTTTATGTTCTCATGAATAGTGCTCTTTGCCATCTATAGGGTGTTCGGGCACGATTAGTGGATAAGGACTTCGCTCCAAAGGTGAAATTGAGTCCCAATTTTTCCAACCTTACACATTTCTCAACTTCAATTTACTGAAATCATCGTGGGTTTATCAAACAATGTGCAGCGGGATCCTCCAAGTTTGGAAGAAGTAACCAAGAAGATGGTCGACTTTTATGTCTCTCCACTTATATCTGAGCTAGAACTACCTACTGCCTCGTGTGAATCCTCCGTATGACAGATGTCTAGAATTAATATGTTCAATGTACTTTTATCCGTATGACATGATAGTTGGGTACAATTATAACCACAATGATTTCACAAGAGTTTAAATCTTCCTACTTTGGCCAAGTTTCAAGTGGGAACGAGCCAAGAGAAAGCTTGATATCAGGGTCCTTACAGCTCATCGACAAGAGTGAAATCCCTTCTGTGGGCTTGCTTGCTACGACCAAGCAATTTACAAGCACTTTAGCATATGGCAAAGAACTACCAGATTATCGACTTTGGAGAACGATTAACAACGAAAAGTGCGCACTTGATGAAAAATGACTTAAGTACAAAATGAGTTAAGTTCGTTATGTAGGAAGTTGCTGCTTTCATTGGCAGGCTTCTATTAAATCTCAGGTAATGAACATCGACAAAGAAAACTGCTTACCAGCCACCCAATCATTGGATGGAAATGTATAACAGCGCCAATCACCTACCTTTTCATGCGTTAGTTGGTTTAAAACATGCCGTCAAAGGTTGAAGAAACTGTCACACACAAGCCAAATATTTGCAAAATACTTTATTAGTTGAACCATATGGAAATCAATTTGTACTTCACTTGGAGAAAGACTTACCTTGGAGAAAGACTTACTTGGACAAACAATTAATGAATCCCCAACGCAGAGGAATATCCTATGCAACATGAGTTCTTGTTTATGGAAAATTTATCCCTCGGCTGTAGTTGCCTTTGATCAAGAGGAGTCTGAAAGTTATCAATCAACCAAAAACTCAGGAGACTTGCTTGGTCTTTCCATCTCCACAGATTCTGAATTGTCCTTCATATGCTTCTTCTGTTTCGAACTTCAAAAAATTTTCAGCTTTAAAGCTAAGGAAAGTCACGGTTGCAGACACATTCCAATATGCTCACTAAGCATGTCTTGAACCTATCAGAAAATGTTCTTGGTCAAGCAAGTTCATCAAGACCTGCAAAAATAGGTTGAGATAAAATTCAATATATGCTTCTTTAGTCCGTGTGACATAAGAACAACTTATTGAAACATAGACGATAGTGGTGAAATACTTTTGAGGGTTCGAGTCTTGCTCCCTCGTCTGATTTTGATTTCCAGGTGGAGTCCCTTCTTTGACATCGTCAATGGGAGGCTCTTCGTTAATTTCATGATCCCGAGAACCAGATGGATGGAACTGAAGCTGAAGCTCGGTAGACGACAGCAGTGAATTACGTTGAGGGTTCGACTCTTGCTCCCTTGTCTGATTTTGATTTCCAGGCAGAGTCCCTTCTTTGACATTGTCAATGGGAGGCTCTTTGCTAACGTCATGATCCTGAGAACTCACAAATGGATGGAACTAAGCTGAAGCTCGGTGTTGGGCTCTTCAGCATCCCTCTCCATTTTAGCCTTCTACATGAAAAATAAGATTTTCTTTAGCCGGTACTCTAGGATGAGAAAATGCATATGTCATCAAAGAATGGTTTTGCCTTTTTCACAAACAAGGGTACAGCAAACTCATGGCTCCTATCTGCAAGTCATCATGAGTTTATATATGCTGCTGAAAGAAGATGATTCAGTAATCCATGTAGTGTAAAATCTCTCCTTTTCTTCCTTCAAAGTTGGTTTTACCTTTCCAAATTAAGTTCCTCTACAAAGCACATTATGGCCTTCCATATCCCTCAGAATGTCTAGAAGTGAGAATCACTAACCTTGAATTTCTTCCATTCAGGTGACTAGACTTGAATGTATTGATGAAAGAGGCAAAAGGAAAAGACAATATTACAATAGGAATCTAAAATAAAGATCCATTATATGCAACAAGACATCTATATTCAGTCTACGAGTTAAATGTTCCATTTTCATGTCTATATGAACATAAATTGTACATAAAGTCAATGAATTGAGGAATATGACCAAAGAGGGAAGACCAAAGAAAATGGAAAGGAAAGCGCGATGTCATTGCCTGTATAAGATATCTCCTCTCATATGGTGACTTCTGGTTTGTTATGGTAGGGAAGATTTGAGAATCCTAGACTTTTGCAAGTGAAGAAATATATCTATAGACTGGTCAAAAGCTGTTTATAATTTTTGGTAAATTTACATTGTTGATTTAATTCTTGAACATCTATAATTAATTCTGAAATATGATAGGTATGTGCAATGGCATGCTTCTAACTACTTATGTTGAATAAGTTGATAAAAAGAAATTTACATCTGGTCGCATTTTAGGTGAATTTTTTTGATGTTACCATAAAATCCTGGTCAATGCTTACCTTGTTTGTCTCTGATTGAGGTTGAGCCATCCTCTTGTAACCCTTGAAAGTAGTCTGATCTCCCGAGAAAATAGTCTGATCTCCCGAGGTGAGCGACTTCCTGCAGTGGCTAACTAGTATCAGGCACTCATCCGGTATTTTTTTAGTTTGATATGCCAAGCAACGTTTCCAGTGAAGGACACAGGTGGACTTCCAACTGTCTCAAAAACTCCAGTTCGTCAAGGCCCTCAACAACCCGCAGCCTAGAGCACTCAGAGATGACCAAACGGTAAAGGTTCTTCAAGTTCGATATACTGCTGAACTTTTCCATAGCATTGCAACTACGAATAGAGATGTCTTGCAATGATAAAAATGTACCGATGACTTGAATCTCAAGTAGGTTTTCGCAGCCCAACAATTCAAGTTCTTTTAGTTTCTTCGAGGCATTGGGAGGAAGAAGTACTCCCGGTGAGCAACAGGTCGACTCACTCAAAGAAGACTCTGTTTGATCGAGGACCCCAGGAGATCCTTCCTCCCCGCATAATACCATCCGTCCAATTGACCCGCAGCCCCAAATGCATAGTTTTTCCAGTGATGCCGATGTCCCAAGAAACTGAATCTCAATCATATTAGGGCAATCAGATACTTCCAGTGTCCTTAAGCTGGACGGAATGGGTAAGCACCGAAAGTCACACCACTCCAAATTTAAGCGCTGCAATTGCGTAAGTCCATTGAGCTGAATTTCTTGCAATCGCGGGAGACGAAGCGTCAAATCTGACAAAATTTTCAACTTGGACAGCGGCGATCCTATCGAGCTGGAATTGTCGAATTCTAAAGAAAGTAAAGAAGGTGGTAGCCACTCGAGGGGTTGCAAATCTAGACCACGCAAAGCAAGATCTTCTAGAAGAGAAAGGGAACCCAACTCCGTAGGTGGCGCAGCAAAATTAAGAAGACACAACTCCAATTTCTTTAGTTTGAATAGCCTTCCAATCCACCCCAAGTCACGTACCTGCTTTAGGTTTGACGAATATTGATCATCACCTTCATCATTAGAGCCATCAGATAGGACCAACTCTACTAGATTGGTAAGCTTTGAGAGATCTGGGACCATTTGCAGTGAGCAAGATGAAACATGTAAAGACAATAAACTCGCCGGAAGCTCAGGCAGCTCTGTAATCTCATCACACTGCATTAAGTTAAGTGTCGAGAGGCGAGAAAGCATATTGATTGTTTCCGAAACTCGACAGATACTGGTATAACATAAATTTAGGACTCTTAGTGAGGATAGATATTTTATTTGATCAGGAATTTCACCTACCAACTCATTGCGAAAATCAAGATAAAGCTCCTCCAATTTCGTCAACATTTCAATGGCTTTGGGTAACTCCCATAAATTTGAATTACCCAAAATGTAACTTGACGATGACAAATCTAGAGTGCGCAATGATGTTAATTTTCCAATGGAGTCCGGAAGTTCTTGAATCCTAGTGTCTTTTAGACAAAGATGTTCCAGTTTCACTAACCCTTCAATTTTGTTTGGAATTTCAGTGATACTTGAGTTTTCTAGGTTGAGATCTGACAATTTCCGTAGATTTCCAATGGAATCTGGTAAGCTTGTAATTCCAGTATTTGAGAGATCCAACTTTTCTAATGATGCTAAGTCGCCGATAGAGATGGGGAGTCCGTGCACTTTGCGGCATCCCCGCAAAGAGAAGCGCTTAAGATTCACTAGCCCTCCAATTTCATCAGGCACTTGTTCAAGAAGCTCACATTTGGTGATTCTCAAGTCAAGCAAGCACGTTAGCTTTGTAATGGAGCTGTCGATTTTCTTCAAACTCTGACAACCACTTAAAGTCAATCTCTCTAAAGTCAGGCATGTAGACAAGTCTGGAGTTCTAGTAATGCCACAACAGTCTTTAAGAGTTAGATTTTTAAGTTTGGTTGACATCTACAGAAAGGAAGTATAAACGTTACACAAAGAAGCCAAATAATGTACAAGACAACTGTTATAAATGAAGATGAAACCATACCTTAATTAAATCCCAGACTTTCGAATCATCTGTGAAGTGATTGTTAGAAAGTTGAAGGACAACTAAATTCTCTGAACGCATACTAGGCATACTAAAATTTGATGAGGGAAACCCCCACGAAATCCATCTCAAGTTTGGTAGAGAAACGATGAAATCCCCATGCAAGGTCCCACAAGATAATCTCAAGAATCTCAAACTTTTAAACCTTTCAATTTCTTCGTGGCTAATTGAGATATCAGACTTCCATCCCCATAGATCAAGTGCTTCAACATCTTCCTTCATCTGCCAATAAATTAATTGCAGTGATTAGTTTAAGTTTGTCAATAACTAGTAATTTAATTTATGATTTGAATGAATGAAATGGAAGAAAAGATTATAAGTAGAAAGTTGAATCCTTAATAGTAGGATGTCACTTTTTGCATTTGAACCTGATATTTGTCTTACCTCTTTGGTTTTTACAAAATTGATGAACTCCTCGTCATTATCCACCCTACTCCTCTTCCCGGGATTTTTAGAGTTTTCTCGACGAACAATTTCCCGTCCTAGGCCTCTCAATTGGCCATGCATCCAAAATCTAGTGTTATCCTGAATCTTTAACAAGGACATTCCGACAAGGGCTTCAATTTCCAAGTTAGGACAAAATTTACAATCAGCCCACATGTAAATGGCATCAGTCATATCCTCATTGATGAAAAACCATGCGACATCCAGAAAAATATTGCGCTGATGTTCGTTTAGGCCATCATAGCTAATCATCAACCGTTTTTGTACATCTTCAGCAGGTATTTTTTCTAAACTGTATAATGTCTCCTTCCACATCACTTCACTTTTATTATAAAGCATTGAACGTATAACTTCAAGGGCCAAAGGAAGGCCCCCAGTAGTATCGACAATTTTCCATGAGAGGCTGTCGAAAACCTTTGACACAGAGCCTTCACGAATCGCACGCCTCTTGAAAAGTTGGAGTGCATGGTCGGAATTCATCCTGTCCATTTCATAAGACAGAAATCGGATTGCATGGTCAGAATTCACCTCCGTTTCAGAAGCCGTTCCTTGCATAGTAAAATCGAGTACACTTGCATTCCTAGTGGTGATAATTATTCTTGTCCCAGGATGCAACCGATCTTGTCCAATTAGATTCTCAATCTGTTTTTTCTCATCAACATCATCAAGAACCATGAGAACCTTCTTACTGCCAAGTGCTTCCTCTATCGTCCTCCTCCCGTCACCAACGTCCCTAATATTTTTTGCTGCACTGGAACTATCGATATCTGTCAGTAACTTCTTCTGCAACGAGATTAAATCCTTCTTTGACATTTCTCGAATATTGTCAAGGAAGGCACAATGCTTTCCAAAGTGAGAAGAAAGTTTATTGTAGACGACCTCGGCAAGAGTGGTTTTACCGATGCCCCCCATTCCATGAATTTTGAGCAGCCTCACTTCATCACTACATTTAACATCTAACTTTTCCAGTACTTCTGCCACTCGATCATCAAGTCCGACTAAATCTTTAGTCACAAACCTACATCTTATCTTTAGCTCTTGCAAAACCTCTTCGACCACTGAGTCCACAAGTTCCGCTTGGCTAGCACAAATAGAAGCAAGTTGATTAGTTACAAAAGCTATAATGATCATACAGATTAACATGTATGCCTCTAAATCTAAAAAACGGCACTCCTTTTAGTTACCCTTAATAACTCTTGCATATAATTGTACTAGTATTTTTTTTAAAGATGTGAAGATCCGCTAATCTATTTATCTCCCGACGTCCCTTTTACAGGACTGGCTTGATTCAAGAGCTAGAAAATTTAGGGATCTTTAGAGCTTACTGAAAGTTTTATTAGATGGGCTTAAGGCCCGTCCGCCCAAGTTGGGCCCAAAAAGCTCAGCCCACTGGAATAGGGCCCATGGAGGGGGAAGGTATAAAAGGGAGGAGAGAGAGAGAAAATGCATTAGTTGGAAATAACGTACGCTTTTTCTCCTTACGCTCTCTCTCTCCCAAAACGAAGAACAGTAAGCATACGGCGCACTTTTCTTCCCTTCAAGGCTTCATCGAATCGGATTGCTCAGTTTCTCTTCCTCCATCAACGTCGGAGTTTAATCTGTGGCTAAAAGGTACGCTCGAATCCGTGGTGTGCTTTAGGATCGGTGATGCGTGTTGTTTTCCCGGGCTTCGTCTTCCGCATTGATTTAGGGGTTCGATTCGGTGTCGAATCCAGTTTTCGGGGATCCGTTATTCCCAACATTGGTATCAGAGCCAGGTTTCACGTTTTTCCCGATCAATTCCGATGTTTTTGATTGATTTTTCGCGAAATCCCTTCGGCCGTACGGAACCGGGCCAAAATCCCGACACCCGAGCGCTTATCGGCCTTTTTTCTGAGTTTTCGTAAGTCAAAATAAAATTGTGATTGCATAGGAAGAATCGTGACGTCGAGACGAGTCCGGCGATGTGTCGACCGCCACCGGAAGCCGCCGCACGCTCCCACACGCGCGGCCGGAAGGCGCTGCGCGTGGGCGCGACGCGCCCGAAGCGCTGGCATTGGCCAGCGCGTGCGGCGCACGCGCCAGTCGGCGAACCGGCGCGTGCAGGCCACCGGCGGGCGAACCGACATGCGCCGGTCCGCGGACTGACGCGTGACGTCACGTGATGACGTCACCGTGACGTCATCCAACGGTCGGTAACCATTCGGATGACGTCACCGATGACGTCATCACCGAAGTCGTTTGCCGGACGGTCACCGGCCGGCGACCCGACCCACCGGAGACCAAGGCACGTGGCAGGCAAGTGCGGATGACGTCTGCGTGACGTCATCCCCCGCACGCGCGGGGCACGTGCGTCGGTCCGCGCGAGCGGTCCGACCGGTCCGTCCGGTCCGACGACCGACGACCGTTGACCGTTGACTTTGACCGTTGAAAAAAAAAAAAAAAAGAAAAGAATGTGTTTCTTTTTCAATTAAGTCTATGTGGATTATAATGTGATCCCTTATTTGTTCTGCATTTGTTGCAGGAACTATGCCTCCCCTAAGGTTGCGCACACCTATTCGCGCAGTTACCGATGAACAAAAGGATAGGGCATCTCGAGTTGATAGCCGAAAGCGATCGATCATCGATGGGAAAAGGGGTGACTTAATTGATCATGTCCTTGAAGTCAACAGGAAAATTCAACAGGTCATATGGAATGGTCGTCCTATGTCACAGCCAGAGATGGTGCGATTTTTCATAACCACTCTTCCACCTGAATGGCAAGATGTGTTGAATCGCATATGGGATGTCAACGGAGCCGCTTCCTATAAGAAAATTGTGATGGATTTTGTAAACGAATATTACTGTATTGTTTCTAGGGAAAAGATCAAGAAATTGAATAAAAGAGGATCTTTCCTAGTTCGTGTGCTGACTTTGTGTTAGTTGTATTGGCTATTATATGTTAAGTGTGCTTTGTGGACATATTATGTATTGATTACTACCTAATTGTGTTAATTGAAAGCATTTTTTTTAATTGTATGTCAATTATCTACTGCTTTCTGTTATTGCTGGTTGCTGTGGGTAATTATCTGTGGGTAGTTTTAGAAGTTTTTGTAGCTTCATAGAATTAATTTTGCATATGACAATCATATTAATGATAGTTTTAAGTTAGGACTTTTGGAGGATGATTGGAAACGTAGTGACCTTTTGATTCTGAAGCCTTACTTAAAATTATTCATTAATATGATGGGTCTATGTAAATAGGGATGCATAAATGATAGGCATTAATAATTCGTGCATATTTGTCTGATTTGTTCAGATCAATGGCTTCAGCCACAAAGAACATAGTTGCCGAGCTGAACAAAGGTGAAAAGCTCAATGGGGACAACTATGAAGTTTGGCAAATGAAAATCCAGTATGTACTGGAAGAGCAAGAAGCACTAGAGGCTCTTGTCATGACCATGGTAGAACCTGAAGAGGGAACCACTGCACAGCACAAAAGAAACAAAAAAGCTTTTTCTGCGTGGAAAAGAATGAACTCTCTAGCTCGCATCACGTTGCTGAGCAGCATGGAAAATGACGTCATGCGAGAGTTTCGGCGTTTTGATAATGCCAAGGAATTATGGGAGGCATTGGTAGCTAGATATGGTCATACTTCGGTGACTAGACTGAGGCAGCTCACTATCAGGTTTGACTCTTATAAGAAGCCTCATGGTCAGACCATGAAGCAACATCTTAGAAAGATGTCAAACATGATAACTGAGCTGAAAGATGCTGGCCATGTCCTCACGAGATGAGCAGCAAGTGCAAGCGGTGATTCGTTCCTTGCCTCGAGTTGGGAGCATATGAAGGTGCACTCGACTCATAATGAAAACATCAAAACCTTTGAGGATGCGATGCGTCATCTTGAGCTGGAAGAGGACCTTTGTTGGCGGCTAAGCCGGATGCTGAACTCTTTATACCGGTTCTAGCTCAAATGGAGCTTGAGCTCTAAGCGCAAGCGCCCTAACCGGTTTGATAAGGGGAAAGGCAAGGAAGAAGCAGTCCTTCGGGGAAGAAACCCAAATTCAACCAACATGGAAGAGGGAAACGTCCTCGCATGAAAAAGCTTGCAAGGGTGAAATGCTACAACTGTGACAAGAAGGGTCACTATGCTCGCGATCGTCGTGAGCCAAAGAAGGTATGCACCCTTGTACTTTTCAGAACTTTGCTTATGTGTCGAGTTACGTGTTCTTAAGCGAGTCTAATCCTTTGTGGACTGTGGATTCGGGAGCGACAGACCATGTAGCGAAGGATAGAGGATCCTTCGTGGAATTCGACGAGTACCAACCGGAACTAAGTGGATCTATGTGGGAAACAACCTCAGTGAAGTGAAAGGAATTGGCACATGCCAACCGAATATGCGTGGTGGACGCACTTTGTTTCTTCATGATGTGTTGTATGCTCCGGAGATTCGTCGGAATTTAGTGTCTCGTATTAATGTTGGTTAAATTAGGTTTTAATTTAAACTTCGTAGTAGAGGTGTGAATTTGTTTTTGGAGACAAATTACTATGGTTGTGGTTATTTTCTGGATGGTTTTATTGTATTAGATATTGATTATGTTAATGCTAATATTTGTTATTCCCTTCTCACGTCTCCTAATAAATATGATAATGATGTGAATGTGTGGCATGCTAGACTTGGTCACATTGGCCAACAGCGTATGAATAGATTAGCCAAAGAGGGCTTGTTGGGCAATATTGAAAAAGTCGATTTGTCCATATGTAAGCATTGCCTAGAAGGGAAAACGACAAGGAAACCATTTGGAAAAGGAAAAAGAGCTGAATTTCCTCTGCATTTAATCCATCCTGATGTCTATGGTCCAATGAATGTGAAAGGAAGGCATGAGGCTGTTTATTTCATCACATTTATTGATAATTATACTCGATACGGATATGTCTATTTGATTTCTCATAAATCTGAAGCGATAAGTTGTTTCAAAAGGTTTATGAACCTTGTAGAGAATCAATTAGATAAGAAAATAAAAGCATTGAGATCCGATCGGGGTCGAGAATATTTATCTGATGAGTTCAGAAAATTATGTGATGAAAAAGGAATAGAAAGACAGTTGTCTATTCCGTACACTCCTCAACAAAATGGTGTTGCGGAAAGAAGAAACAGAACCCTACTGAAAATGGTTAGGTCCATGATGGCGCATGTTAACTTGCCTATCACCTTTTGGAGTGATGCATTGTTAACTGCTGCGTATATACTTAACCGGGTGCCTTCCAAATCAGTTGCTTCCACTCCATATGAGTTATGGACAGGTAGAAAACCGGACTTGAGTTTTCTTAAGCCATGGGGTTGTGCTGCCTATACACATGAGTCCTCTCACAAGTTTGGGAAATTGGGTCCCAGAGGAAAGAAGAGTATCTTCATAAGATACTCGGAACACTCGAAAGGGTATGTGTTCATTGGTGAGCGGGGAAAGTGGGAGTGTAACTGAATTTGAATCACGAGATGTTACATTCTTAGAAGATGAGTTTCCTAAGAAGGGTGAAATAGGGGAAGATCACTCCCTATTTGAGACCTTGGATCAAGACAATGATATTAGTGGAGTTCATCCAAGTGGGAGCATAATGGAGAATGATGTGCAAAGTGTACAATCTCTATACGGCGAACAAGTTGCCAAAGTATTCCCCGTCGACGTTTTGACATTGAAGGGGAAACTTTTATGGTTGCTCCACAAGATGAGGATGAGCCTAGAAATATCAATGAGGCTCTTAATTGCCCTAGTAAAGAAAAATGGATTCATGCAATGGAAGAGGAAATGGAGTCAATGAAATCAAACCAAGTCTGGGAACTGGTTAATCTTCCAAAGGGACGCAGAGCTATTGGGAACAAGTGGGTTCTCAAAATAAAGCGAAAGGCTGATGGCTCGATTGAAAGGCATAAGGCTCGCCTTGTGGCGAAGGGGTATAATCAACAGGAAGGAATTAATTATGAAGATACGTTTTCTCCTATAGTGAGATTTACCTCGATTCGCATTATTCTGGCAATAGTAGCTAGTCTGGATCTTGAGTTACATCAAATGGATGTAAAGACTGCTTTCCTCAATGGAGAATTAGAGGAAGAAATATATATGGAACAACCTACTTGGTTTCATAGTGAAAGGCCAAGAAGAAAAAGTATGTCGACTTTTGAGGTCGATATATGGTCTTAAGATCATCAAGACAATGGTATATACGTTTTCATAATGCCATAGTGGCATATGATTTTACAATGATTGATGAGGATCATTGTGTATATATCAAAAGATCCAAGGATCAATTTGTGATCATATTATTATATGTTGATGATATACTGATTGCCGGAAGCAATATGGAGTTGGTTAATACTGTCAAGAGATGGTTGTCTTCTAACTTTGAGATGAAGGATATGGGTGAGGTTACATACATTCTTGGAGTTAAGATTTCGAGAGATCGTTCGAAGAGATCGTTGTCTCTTTCGCAAGAAACCTATATAAATAAGGTTCTTGAACGATTTCGTATGCAAGACTGTAAACCCATAGACACTCCTATTGCAAAAGGTGAAGGATTGAGCCATAGACTGTGTCCAGGGACTCCACAAGAGAAGGAACAAATGAAACATGTTCCTTATGCTAGTGCTGTTGGGAGCTTGATGTATGCTATGATGTGTACAAGACCCGACATATGCTTTGCAGTTGGAATGGTGAGTAGATACCAATCCAATCCAGTCCAAGCACATTGGAAAGCCGTCAAGAGAATACCGAGGTATCCGAAAGGAACCGCTGATTTCAAGTTGAATTACCAAGGAAGGGATCTGCGACTTGAAGGCTATTCGATGCGATTGGGAGGAGATTTAGATGAAAGAAAATCTATCGCTGGATTTGCTTTCTTATCGAACAATGGCGCCATATCATGGAGCAAGTAAGAAGCAAACATGCATAGCCTTATCCACGATGGAAGCTGAGTTCGTGGCGTTATCAGCAGCGGTACAAGAAGGAGTTTGGCTTAAGAGATTTTTGGATCATTTAGGTGTTATTAAGAAAGCTGCAAATCCATTGTTGGTTAATTGTGATAGCCAAGCAGCTATAGTGTACACCAAAGATCCAAAGTATCATGGCAAGACCAAACATATAGATACCAAGTATAACTTTGTAAAAGATATGGTTGCACGAAAGGATGTGAACTTGCAGTACATATCTACGCATAGAATGGTAGCAGATCCTATGACAAAGCCAATACCTAGAGATGTGTTTTGTGGTCATGTAAAATCTCTAGGATTGCGTAGAGTCTCGATGTACTTGAATTGTAATTTCCCGAGTTGTTCACATTTATGAAATTTTGTTTTTCATTGATTAATGCCTATGAACCTTAGTATAATCTTTATGCATCTTAATGCTCGGTGCATTATTTTAAGTTGAGAAGTATATCGGACAGATATAAGATTAGCCCACTCACACGGGTAATCGCCCGTTTATTTCTTGTGTGATAAATAGAGATGAGACTGTTTTTAAGCTTATTATCTAGGTGATAATCGAGAGCGCAAGCTTAAAATACGTATGTCGCCTTAACTGAGTATTAAGATGAGGACATAATACTAAAGATGTCTGAAAGTAAAATACCCCACACATTTTACTTTATCTGTCTAAGATGCCAGATGTGAGTTCTGATAAATTTTTGTGAATAAGTAGATAGGTGAACTCAAGTTAGACATTGGGTATGTCTGAACTATCATCTGTATGGTATTGAAAGGTGTAGACATACGCTCCATGGGAAATGAGTTAATACCGTAATACGTATTTCATACTACGTATGCATGAGACGACCAATAAGAGTGGCAAAAAGTTTGATCTCAACTTTTATGACGTGTGAGACTCTTAAGGAAAAGAGTTCCTCAATTTTTAGTCCCCTCAGGACTCTTACTTATTCTCAAGATTTCTATTTAGTGTTTGCTATCTTAGTGTGTTGCCAATGGTCATGAGATGATTCGATCTAAAGGGACATTTCTAGAAAAGCAAGCTGGACTGAAATTGAGAGTTTGAAGGAAAGAGGAAGATCGATTTTGGAGAATCACATTATAGTTTTGTATTCACTGGTCGACCAATTATAACTGTCTTTGTGATAATTATAATTGTGAATACAATATATATATCATGTTTAAAAGAGATCAAGGGAGATATAAATGTGATCGATCGATCTAGGTACTGCATACTAAATCTACTCGGAGTGTGATGCCCATTATGAGCTGCTATATGTTCCTAACAGATGTATAGCAACGAGCTCTCAAAGTATGCTGGTCGCACGGATTATTCACCAGTATGAATGTTGAAGAGAGGTAAAGAGAATACTGTTCGGCCCACCATGTGCGAGTGGGAGATGAAAGTTTTATTAGATGGGCTTAAGGCCCGTCCGCCCAAGTTGGGCCCAAAAAGCTCAGCCCACGGGAATAGGGCCCGTGGAGGGGGAAGGTATAAAAGGGAGGAGAGAGAGAGAAAAGGCATTAGTTGGAAATAACGTACGCTTTTTCTCCTTACGCTCTCTCTCTCCCAAAACGAAGAACAGTAAGCATACTGCGCACTTTTCTTCCCTTCAAGGCTTCATTGGATCGGATTGCTCAGTTTCTCTTCCTCCATCAACGTCGGTGTTTAATCTGTGGCTAAAAGGTACGCTCGAATCCATGGTGTGCTTTAGGATCGGTGATGCGTGTTGTTTTCCCGGGCTTCGTCTTCCGCATTGATTTAGGGGTTCGATTCGGTGTCGAATCCAGTTTTCGGGGATCCGTTATTCCCAACACTTACCTTTTACATTTGGGCAGCACCCAGCCCTTGATTTTATCCACCTTCTTAAGAGCCTCCTCCCAGGATTCTACTTCGTGTAGAAACTTCTCCTTGTGCTCCTCCTTGTGCTTCTCTATGGCTGTTCTGTATGATGGGGTTTTAAGGTCAACATCATCTGGCTCCACGTCGTAAAAGATGGGCATGATTTTTTTCTCCTCTGACTTGGTGGTTGTGTTGTGTACCATCCTTGCGAGCTCACGGAGACACCATTTGCTATTAGCATAATTTTTTGAGAAGATGGATATGTAGATCCGGAAGTCATCGATTGCTCGCGGGAGCTCTTCACCAATTTTTTCGCCAATTCAAAGTTCTTCGTCATCCATGAAAGCATGAATACCATTTTTTGTCAAGTCTCGATAAAGGAAGCTGGTGAATCCCACTCGAGTATCTCGGCCACAGAAATTCAAGAATACTTGATACTTGCTTCCTCTTGCATTGCCGCTATTCGTTCCAGCATTTGGATTCGCCATGGCAGCTTTACTTTGCAAATTAAGGTCTCTCTCGATCTCTCTCTCTAATGTTCCTCGCAAAAATCAAGTAAAACGAAAGATACAGAGTACTTGTGAAAACTCTGTTTATCTTTATCTAGTCCTCGACTCCTCATGGATCCTCTTTTCAACGACTTTTCTTGGAGAAAAAAATTTGGGTAGCCGGCGCGTGGGCGTGTGCTCTAGCGCGCGCGAGTGGTCAGCGAAGAGAGAGTGTGGCAGCGGGGAACAGGCGCGGAGGGTAAGGACGAAAAGCAAAGCTAAAAACGAGTGGCCCCACGAGAATTAATTACATAAAAATATATTTGGTTTTACAATGGAACTCCCTTTATATCGATAAAGAGATGTAAATTAAACCCAAAACAATGTACTGGGTCTATAAAGTGTTCCCCATTCTAATAAAGTTGAAAAAGAGAAAGAAAATTCAAATTTTCACTTAAGGCCGCCTTTATTTTATAAAATAAATAATATTACAAATATATTTCTAAAAATAATTATTTGTATAGTCTATAAAAATAGATGAATTAGAAATGTCTTCATCATTTATAATAATGTTAATTCAATCCTCTGTACATGAAAGCTATTTCTTCTTGTGAGTGTAACCACAACAACTAGAGAAAAAGGAAAAATAAAAATTAAAGAACGGGAGGACACACTCCTTGCCTAAAGAAGTTGATTTTCGGGTTTAAGTCATAATTAAATTCTTCAGGATGAACATCAATAAAGACAAATTTACGGAAGTCGTAACCAAGTCCTCCGTTTAGGTTTCAATTTTTTTTTTCTCTCCTTGAAAAACGAGGATTGATTCCTTGCGGTTATAGTGAACACAAATATGAACTTGCACTATCCGAACACATATATCTTATTACAATATTTCAAACCAAATAATGCCCAGGCTTCATTGATAATACCTTTGACCAAAGTTTCAAGAAATCCTTATGTTTATGCTTTTAACCCGCACAACTGTATACTAACTGTGTTACATTAAAACAATACTGCGAAAATTATGAAATATTGTTAAATCATTTTTAAGCAAAATGCTAGGATTTGTTCCTCAATTATCATGTCCTCATTTAATTTTGCTTCTTTTCTATAGTAGCAAATGGCAATCATATGTCTCGTAATCCTCTTATATACAAATATAACGGAGAGTCCATTGAATGTTCGTGATTGTATTGGTCTCGCCTACAGCTGTTTTCTTTACTTGTAAATTTCTCTCACGCCCAAGAAAAATAATGAAAGATGAACTCCTCTCGCCTTTTAAAGATGTCATGTTTCATTATCTACACTCTTCTTTGAAAAAGCTTCAGTCGCATGACAAGACCAACCGCACCATGCTTATACTTCTTCACTCCACCTTTTTGGACAAACACAACGACTCCATTGGTTCATCAAATAGTCATGGCCAGCGACTCTAAAAAATAAAGGCAAATGGAAACTTGCTCTTAGGATCGTAAAATAAACCGATACAAAAATGTACCGATACAAATTTTGTTCCAATGTTACTATAAAGGACAAAGCAAAGTGCAAAGGGCGTATCATAGTGTATAAATATGAAGTGCAAAGTGAGAATTTTCCTAATGTCATAAAAGAAAAGAGAGATAATAAAAATCACTGTTCGAGAGCTATTTTGCCTTCTCTGAGCGGTTCCCGGTTCCTTACAGGTTTCGCTTGGAACCTGGAACTTACCCTCGGGTACAGGTTCCTCATTTTTTGGAACCTGGAACCTACCCGTCAAAATCGAGAACCTGGAACCTACCCTGTCACATGTTCCGGGGTCGGTTCCGGTTTCAACAGGTTCTTTTTTTTTTTTTTTTTTCATTTTTAGTTAAAAAAATGAAAATGAATGCAGCAATAATAAACAAACTTGTCATTCATTGAAGATAATATAACACAAACAGCAAACAGCATTTTAGAAGTAATAAACAAGCTGTCATTTGAACAACACACTTCATTCTAAATGATCTTTGCCTTAATCAAATCGAAAGTTTCTTGCTGTGCTGGGAACTAACGTACCCTGTCTCCAATTGGATTGAGTATCCCATCTCTAAAAGCTGAAAACAGCAGCAAACATAACTTAGCACCACCAAAATTAAAAAAGAGAAGACCCAAACAACTAAAACTTCCAGATATGCTAAGAAGGGTTACTTACGCACAGTGACAGAGCCATGCTGCTTTTGCTGCACATGATAACTAAACAGCTTAATAACTCGGCATGCTGACGTTCAAATTAGGAATGCGCATCAGGGGTTGATAAGGATATACTTTAGTCTTTTGAGGAAGAGCGGCACCCCAGGTAGTTTAGCCTGTAACAGCAGGAGGGGCTCTTCTGAATTGGGGGCTTTCCTCAAACACGTCAAAAGGTTGTTCGGTGAGCTGCATCATTGATGGTCACGGACTATTCATTAGCTTATCGGAAGATGTTGCATTATAATTGACACACAAGATATAAGAAACACAATTAACAGGGCAATCAGGGGATAAAAGAGGTGTCTATCAGTCATCAAGGAAAATGTTGCAGCAGACAGGATATAAGACTCACAAGTCCTTTCATTTCAGCTAATCTAGTCAGGTCTCTTATAAGCCCACGCATGTCACACCGAGCAAAGAAGTTCACCACAGCCCATTTCTGTATCTTAGCTGGCTCAACAAATTTCTGCAGAAGAGTGAAAAGATAGCATAAACAGACTTATTGAACACAATAATTGGTGGCAGATAATTCAAATAACCTTATTCTGAAAGCTCCACCGTCCATTGCGGGGGAAGAAATCCTCTCCATTGCCCACGTTTAGCTGGGAAGGAAGCCACAGAAGTTTGTGTTATTGCAGATGATTGTCTAACAGTCCATTGCAAACAAACAGAATTTCTTTTTTTTCTTTTTCTTTTTATCCAGCAAACAAAATGCAAAAGGGAAACTAGCAGTGGCACCTTAGGAGCCGGTAGAACACGGCCTTCAACTTGAGTAAAGCTATTCCTAATTGTTATACCACATGAACGCAGCATAGGTTCAGAATCATAGTTGCTACGCTCCAATCTGATCCTTCACTTGAAACTGATAAGTCCAGTCCTGTTCCAGATCATGAAATCCTTTGGCTGCTTCCTCACATACATGCTTTTCGAGATGGAGTTTGAACCATACTCTAGATTCCAAATTCATCAGGACTGCAGACTTTGTAGACTCTTTAGCGCGATTAAGTTGCACTTGAGTAACTGCCAAAAAGAAAAAATTTCAATTAGTGTCAGGGCACACTAGAAACAAAATAACAAGAATGGCACATTGAAGAAAATAAACAGATGCAGCATGAACCTTGTCCAGGTGTTGCCAGTGCTATTAATTCTTCAGCAGCCACATCAACGGCTTTTGCCACAAAGTCAGAGCTCTGCTAACCAAATTTAGAAGAAAATGATAAGCTCAGAAGTAATTAGCAAAACACTAAAAGTTTGTCACTGCCAGTAACTTTGTCAACACCTAGTCAGTGGCACTCCATGCTGACAGAAGCTAAAAAGATTAAAGTTCGAATTTACCATAGGTTTTCATGTTTTAACCAATATCAAGCATCAGGGACCCCATTCACTCTTTTCTTATGTCTCTGGTCAGTGCCAAAACCAAAATGCACGAACCTGAAGCTAACCCTAGAATTGTTTCCACATGGAAAATCAACTTCTACCCCACAATCGCATTCTCAAAATTATCATTATATATCCTTCCCAACCCAGCAATACAAGTCTGTCATGAAGAGTGACGAATCGAGCAAAGAGAATACAACACATGCTCAAGAGCTTAAAAAGAACGATGCAGAGAGAGAGAGCTTACGGTCTTTGCCACCGCGAACGCTGCCTCTGGTGGGATGATACATGGTTCCACGCGAGGTCCTCCGAGCCGACGAAGATGGGGATGCGGTCGTCTTCTTCGCCGGCTTCTTGTAGACGAGCTTTACCCGGAGATGTAGGTCTTGCCGGAGAGGAACTCGTCGAGGGACTTGAGGCCCGACTCCGTGTGGAGATTCGTCGAGGAACTCGTCGAGGGCGAGCACGGAGCATAGTGAGCAACATCGGGCAGAGACAGAGAGGAAGTGCAAAGTGAAAGTGGGAACTGAGACTAGGGAAAATTAATTTGGGGCTTAACCTAACAGGTTCTGGGTTCGGGCGGAGGTGGTGACGGTTCGGAGCAACAACGGCCCGGACGGCCGAGCAAGCGGCAGCAAGAGGTGGTGACGGTGGCTTGGGGACGGCGGCGGTGCCTCACGGCCGCGCGGACGGCAAGACAGCTCGTCGGGCTAAACAGTGAGACGGCTTGTCGGACGAGCAGTGGGTGGTGGGGGTTCGGTGGCCAAGAGGTGGTGGTGAGTAGGGCGTGGGGCGGCAGTGTGGTGGTGGGTGAAGCAGCAACCGGCGAGAGAAAGGAAGAAGAAGAAGAAGAAGAAGAGGTGGGAGGGTTTGGCTGAGAGAGGAGGAAAGAGGAGAGAGAGAGAGGGGAAAAGAAAAAAGTGGGGGGCAGGAAGTGACGTTTGGAGGAAAAAGGGGGAGAAAAGAGAGAGAGAAAAAGAAAGGGAAAGGGGGAAAATTGAAAGGGGGAAATTCGAGCGAAAGGGATTAGGGTTTTTTTATTTTTTAACTTTGCCGGTTCCGGTTCCTATGGGAACCGGAACCGGAACCGGGAACCGCTGGTTTCTGGAAAAAGAGAACCGGGAACCGGAACCGGTCCCCTTAGAACCGGGAACCGAACCGGAACCTCCTCCGGTTCGGTTCCGATTCCCGGTTTTACCCGGAACCACGCTCACCCCTTCCAGCCATTGCGTTATTCGTTTTGGCTCCTCGAATGAAAACAATTCCCCACCAAGGTGAGACAATTGAAAATATAAAATTCTGACTCCCATTATTGGATGAGGATAACTATTGCGTGCCTAATTTACGTGGCATTGCATGGAAGGTGCGTGGAACCTAACGAGCAATACTCACATTCTCCACATGCAATACCGACATGTACTTGATTTGCCTTTTCTATTAATATAAAAATAAATAAAGCTTCGTATTACCTAGAATTCAAAACTGTTTAGTTTCATCAAATTTTATGGTTAGGACACAATAATTAACAGGTATATCAATTTGAGATTTTATTCATAATAAGTGTATCGATTTATGATTTTTTGTGATATTAATCTAAACGGAGAGTTTAGCTACTACATGGTGACTTAAGCGTGACGTCGGGGTGGTGGTTTTTTCACAAGCGTTGTTAAGTTCAAGATCCGCTGCAGTAAGTTCGGTTCCTCCTAAATAAAAAAAAAAAAATCTAAACGGAGAGTAAATTTATCATAAACATATCAATTAGGGATTTTTGATAGTTTAAATATTAGTTTGAAAAAAATTTATCATGTATTAATTTAAATTAATTTTAGATAAATTTATTATAGACATATTAATTTTAGTTTTTTCATGATATTATCTTAATAAATAAAATAGAGAACTACCGTGCAACACAGATGCTCTGTACTCGAGTGGCTAAGCATATTCTGCACCGACTAATTTCGATTAAAAAATAGATTGCAATAATGCCTTGATCTCTTTCTACAGGATGCATGTGCATGGTCGGTCGCTGTCCCATCCCATTTGTGATAACATCGCGAGGGCAAATAATAATTGGCCCCACTTCCTGAATTCGCACCGTCCGAGTTCGACCAGATCTTTTCAATCGTAAATGTTGCCAGGCAATGTACCTTCTCAGTCATAAAACCCTCAACCCCAATTGCACCAGCGTTCTCGCCATCCAACGGTCCAAGACTCTTCATGCCGATCGAAAGGCTGCTACGCATGCTGCACGGAAAGAGCGAAATAATTGCGCGCGTGACTCCCTGCAGCGACGGTACGGGAGGTGCGTGGAAAACGACCTCTGCATGGCCTTTTTGACTTGACTTGACTTGCCTTTTTCTATTAATAAAGAAAACAGAAAAGACAACGAACGAGCAAATGCTCCTTATTTAATGATAAGGGTACTGTTTTTTTTTCCCTCGTTCTTCTTTTTCCGTACTTTCGTCCTCCTGCCGGTGGCCGGGCCTCGGCGCGGAAGGGGAAGACTCGCTAGTAGCAGAGGCAAGGCGAGGTTGTCTTGCTCGTTAGAGGAAGAAAAAAAGAAATGAAAGAAATTTAAAAAATATACTATTAAAAATTATCAATATCGACGTTAATAATATTAAATGGAATATTTAAAAAATAAAATATTTATAATTCAATTGATAAATTTAAAATTATAATAGATTTAGGTCCTGTGGGATTTTTTTTTTTCCCGCAAGGCACTTAATTGAGCATATACTTGGACAAAACAGCGTTCTTTGCCATCCAACGGTCCAAGACTTTTCATGCCAATCGAACCGCTGCAATGCATGTTGCACGGAAAGCACAAATAATTGCCCGTGTGATCCCCTGCAGCTTCCCCATGCGGGAGGTGCGTGGGAGAAAATCTCTGCAGGGACAGGGGCCTTTTTGACTTGACCGGCCTTTTTTACTAATAAAAAAATAAAAATAATTGATTGAATTATTAAATTAAATTAATTCCTTAGGTGGACGTTACGTGAAAATGCTTTCATCTTGTAGAAATTTCCGAGTAATGATATTTTTTATTGATTAAATTAGTTCTTTTTGTGTCGCCAATAAGTCATTCCCATGATGCGAATTAGGAGCAGTTGCATTGAAGTGCGGCTTCCATGATTGTTCATTCACTTTTTCACTATTAATTCAAATTTTTAGCCAACAAAATAACGTTTATTAATTCAGGGGATCATATAAATATTATGTTCCGACAAAAAAAAAAAATTATGTAATAGAGTTGAGAAATAAAAAGAAAATTCAAAGTGAAGATAATTATTGCATTCTTCACGTGGTGCAATTTAATTTTCTGAAATTTTCTCTACTCTTGTCTTGACCTTCCTCGTCATTATCATTACTTGAGTATTTTATGCCTGGCAAAACTTCATCATCTATTTCATCAGATGGAGCGATTTTCTAAACTTTCTCTACCACACTCAATTCTTCATTATCTATGACTTCACCCAAGATTATGGGATGTGTTCCCATTTTCTAAACTTTCTCTACCACACTCAGCTGCATGTCTTGCGTCAAATCTTGCCTCTCATGTTCCCTTACCTCAGTACTCGGCTCAATACCGTTTCCCATTTCTCATGCTTGAGTGCCTCATCATTTTCATTGTCATTGTAATATTTAACCTACATTTATTTATTCTTTATATCATTATCGTCATAGAAATATGTTAAACCATCTTTTTTTTAAATGTTTTTTCCAAGATCACAATAATGCAATTTTTCTATTTTATATTGTAATTGCTGTACTATATCTCACACGAAATCAATATATGATGACCTCCTTACAGCAACAATGATAGTATATTGATTTCCACTAGAGTATTCTTACTTATCTATGCTAATAACAAATTCTCCATCATAATAGACTGATGTCTACAATATTGTCTCCCATGCCGACCCTACACTCAAGAAAAAGAAAACTTTTGGAATCACAATGCAGAAAGGATAATAACTTCACATGAAAGTCCTACAATCGCACCTAATTAATTAAACAATAACTCATCAGTTATTGCTCAACGGACAGAAAGCAACAAAACTAGCAATGAATTGAGAAGACAAATTGAGGACTGCACAATGACAATTTCACTGTTGCGCAATTCCTTCTCTAGCACCACCGTCCCACGGCGGATCAAGAACTCTAATTTTCCGTTCCCATACCTAATTTTGGTTGAGAAGCCCTAATTTTTCCCTCCAATGAAGCAACTCGAAGGAAGATGACGGCCACGAATGAGTTAAGAGTAACAGAAACGGCTAGCAACAGCAAACTAACGGAGTGTGATGCGATGGTCAGCCAGTGTTAAAGGCAATTTAGCCCTATAACCTTTTTTCTATATTAATTTAATTTAATAAAAACTAATGAAAAATAAAATCTTCGTCAACTAATTTTGATTAAAATATAGGTTGGGATGGTGCCTAGTCAATCTCTTTTTGCAGGATGCATGTGCATGGTCGGTCGCTGTCCCATTCCATTTGTATCACATCACGAGGGCAATAAAAATTGGACCCACTTCTGAATTTGCACCGTCCGATTCCCACCAGATCTTTGAATCGTAAATGCGGCTAGAAGCAATTTACATCTTCTCAGCCACAAAACCCTCGAGCGAAATTGCACTGCGGTCCAAGACTCTTCATGCTCATCGAAAGGCTGCGATGCATGCTGCACGGAAGGGGCAAAATAATTGCACGCGTAATTCCCTGTAGCAGCCGTAGGCGGGAGGTGCGCGGAAAAGAAGCTCTGCAGGGACAGGGGACTTTTTTTTACTTGACCCGCCTTTTCTATTAATAAATGAAATAGAAAATTATTAATTTAATTAATTTAATTTAAGACATTACATGAAAATGCATACATCCTATAGGAATTTGCGAGTAATGATTTTTTATTGATTAAATTTTTTTTTTGTGTCATCGATATTAGGAGCAGTTATTATGGAGTCGTGATTCCCATTGATTACTCATTTGTTTTTTCACTATCAATTTAAATTTTTAGTGAATCACGTAACAATTTCTTTTTTGTCAATCAAATAAATTTTACGTAATAAAGTTGAGAAATCAAAAGGAAATTCAAAATTTCACTGTAAGCAAAAGAAAACAAAAAGTTCCCTCACTACTTGAAAAACGCGGTTGGTTTCATCGTCGTTGGATCCTTTTTTACTGGCTTTTCTTTGGCGCGATCTACAGGCGAGTAGGATGATCAAGCACATCGCTGGCGCGCGTGGGTGTGTGCAAAAGTAGAGAACATAAAAAGCAGCAAGTGGAGAGAGAGAGAAATGTCAGGTCACGAGGAGGAGGACCAAGCACAATTATAAAAAGTAGAGGGTGGCAGTGGGCGACAGACGATGTGATGGGAATTGAATAAATCAAGAACAGTAGTTTTATGATGAACTCGCATTCCAATGAAGATAAATAATTGCAATTCCCCACATTGGTACAATTTATTTTTTGTGAAATTTTTTCGGCTTTTGTCTCGGCTGTACGAATTTCTCATCATCATCGTCAGTTGAGTAATTTATATTTAACAAAACTTCGTAATCTAATTCACTGAATTGAACGACTTTCTAATCTAATTAAATCAATTCTTCATCACCTGTGTCTTCATCATAGATTCTAAGACGTGCTCTCGTTTGTGACACAATCGCTGGTGTCTTGCCTCCCTCTCTTCTCTCTTATATTCTCCATTCTCTATAATAAATCTATCTTCAACCTTAGCATTCAGTTCAATACCATTTTCTATATCTTATACTTGAGTGCTCTAATCATCTTCAATGTCATCGAAATATTCAATATACACTTATAATGATAAATAATATCATTTATACCATTATCTTCATGATAGTATCTTAAACCATTTTTCAAGCTTTTCTCAGGATCACAATGGGATAGTATATTTTTCACAAAATCAATATATGACGGCCTCCTTGTAGCGACAACGATAGTATATTGATTTCCACTAGCGTGTGTTCCTATTCATTGGTGCCAACAACAAACAAACAATGATGTATACACTGTTGTTTCCCATGCCAAGGCTGCACCCAAGAAAAAAAAAAAGCAATGCTGAAAGATTGCAACTTCACATGGAATATTTATCGTTTAGCGGATTGAAAGCAACAAAACTAGCACTGACTTGAGAAGACAAATTGAGGACCACGCAATGGCAATTTCATTGTTGCACAATTCCTTTTCTAGCAGTGTCATCCTCACGGTTAACCAAGAACCTTAATTTTTTCCTTCCCATACCTAATTTTGGCTTCGAAGCCCTTTCCCACCAAGAGAAACTCGGAGAAAGATGATGAGCTTAAATGAGCGAGAGTAACAGAAACAGCGGGTGATGGCAAGTAAAAGGGAGAGTGGTGTGATGGTCAGCCAACATTGAAGACAATCTCGCCTACTAGCCCTATAACCTTCCCTGCGTGTGATGTTGCTTTTGCTTGGTTCGATTAAGCGTTGTCGTTTTGCACGATCACATGGTCTGGATTTCTTTAACAATATGTCAATAACTCATTTTCATTTTTTTATTATAAAGTTATATAATCATTTTCACTGGAAATTTCCATCGAAGGCTCTTTCTTTTTTCTCTTTTTTTGTTGTCAAAGACAGCTTTTATTCATTCATCCATTAGAGTTTCGAAGTTTAAGAGAATACGATTCAAAACATAACAATATTTAAGAGGGTTTGCGGGGCTTAATAAATCAATTAGAAGGGAGATTCACCATTCAGTGGGTTTTAACAATTTAATCCGTGACTTGATTGGCTTTTCGTGGGAGAATGTTCTCTACTTGGGCATGAAGGTTCTTACAATCCACAAATAAGCTTTAAATGGGCCATCGTCGGTCGCTGTCTCATCCCATTTGTAGTAGTATTACGAGGGTGATAAGAAATTCAACCCACTTCTGAATTCGCAACTGCCCGATCGGTCCGACTGGATTTTTCAACCGTAAATGTCGCTAGAAGCAATGCATCTTCTTAGTCATAAAACCCTAAAACCCAAATTGCACCGCGCTCTCGCCATCCGACGGCCCAAGACTCTTCGTGACGATCGAACGGCTGCTAGGCATGCTGCATGCAAAGCGCAAAATAATTGCGCGCCTGATTCCCTACATCAACAACAGTACGCGGGACGGGAGGCGCGGGGAAAAGGACCTCACCTCTATAGGGGCCTTTTTGACTTGACTTGCGTTTCTCTATTAATAAAGAAAACAGAAAAGACAATCAACGAGCGTCCTCCTTGTTTAATGATGGAGGGAGCAGGTGAAGAAAAAGGAAAAGAGAAAAATATTTTTCTTTTTATCTTCCTTCTTTTCCTTTCTATTCTTCCTTTCTTCCTCCTTCAGCCGTTCATCAGGCCTTGATGACCAAGCAAGCCTCCGCAGTATAAGGCGAGGTTCGAAGAGACAGAAAAAAAGGAAAAAAATTAAAAAAATTAAAAATTTTTAAAAATTATTTACATCAACGTGAATTATACTATATAAGATGGCTGGTATCTCCATTAATAAATTTTTTTAATCAAAATTGATTGAATAAATTCAAGTGATAAAATATGAAAATATTTATAATCTAATTAAAATAAAAAAATTAAAATTAAATTGACAAAAAGACAATAACTTTGAGACACGAGTCATGACCAACTCTATTGTGCTTGAACATTGCTGCCATCCTGCCATCCAACGGTCCACGACTCTTCAAATCGAACCGCTGCAATGCATGCTACACGGGAAGCGGAAATAATTGCACGCGTAATTCCTTGCAGCAGCCGTATGCGGGACAGGAGGTGCGTGGAAAAGAAGCTCTGTAGGACAGGCACCTTTTTGACTTGACCTGCCTTTACTATTTAACAAAGAAAAAGAAAATAATTGATTGAATTAATTAAATCAAAATTAATCCCTTTGCGGGACATTACATGAAATTGCATTCATCTTGTAGGAACTTTCAAGTAATGATTTCTTTTATCGATTAAATTAATTTTTTTGTGTAACTGATAAGTCATGTCCACAGCACGAGTTAGAAACAGTTGTAATGAAATGTGCGACTCCCGTGATTAATCATTTATTTTTTTCATTATCAATTCAAATTTTTAGTGAATCAGATAACAGTTCCTTTTTAGTGAATCAAATAAATTTTATGTAATAAAGTTGAGAAATCAAAAGAAAATTAAAAGTTTCACTTAAAAGTAAAAAAAGAAAGTTGCCTCACTACTTTCAGAAAATTAAAGTTTCGCTTTAATCGCCATTGGATCCTTTTTACTGGCTTTTGCAGAACATTCAAGTATATCGCGCGCGTGGGCGCGTGCAAAAGTGGAGAACATAAAATGCAGCGAGCAAAGAGAGAGAGAGATGTCAGGTCACGAGGAGGAGGACGAAGGACAATTATAAAAAGTAGAGACGGACGGACACGGCAATGGCAATTTCACTGTTGTGCGATTCCTCCTCTAGCATCATCGGCCCCACAACTGACCAAGAACTCTAATTTTTCCTTTCCAACCCTAATTATGGCTTAGAAGCCCTAATTTTACCCTCCGATTGCCAACTCAGAGAAATATGACGAATTTAAGTGAGCGAGAGCAATTGAAATGACGAGTGATGGCAAGTTATGAGAGAGTAGTGTGATGGTGAGCCAGCGTTTAAGAGTGCACATGATAAAATTTTTACTTATCTATTTTTTTTATTTTTTGAAATAGGTTTGGAACATAAATCCGTTTGTTAATGTAATTTGATTTTTTTATTCCAAAAAAGATTTAAAGAAAAAATCAAAAATTAAAATTTTAACTTCTCCATTTCTGAAATAGAAATCGAGAAATCCATTTTTGAAACAGAAAGTTAGAAATCAATTTAAGTTCTAAAAATTTTGTTATGCACACCCTAAGACTTCTAGCCCCACAACCTTTCTTGCGTGCTACGTCGTTTTTGCTTGGTTGGATTGACCGACATTGTTTATGCCATACCCAATTGCATCGGATAGAGCAATGTCGTTTTGCACATGCATGTGATCTATATTTCTTTAAAAGTATACCTACTCATTTTAATTTTTTAATTATAAATGCCATATAATCATTTTATTTGGAAATTCTCACCGAAGGTGCTTTTTTCTTTTGATCAAAGACAACTTTTATTTAGTCATCCATTAGAGTTCCAAAGCTCAAGAGAACAAGATTCAAAGCATAACACATCCCAAAGAGGTTAGGGGGCTTAGTAAGCCAATTAGAAGGGAAATTCACTATTCCGTGGGGCTTAGCAATTGAATCCATGACTTGACTGGCTTCTTGTGCGTAATGTGATTGAGGACGTTCTCCACTTGGGTGTGGAGGTTCTTGCAATCCACAAATAAGCTTTGGATGACTCGTGGGCTTTTTGAGATATCTTCAAGGTACTTATATGGAGATAAACTATCACTTAATAGCTCCACCTTTTGATAATTTCTTGTAAATGATTGTTTTTTATCTGATTTGACACTTAAGTAATCTAAAGAAAATTTTTAATATTAAAGTGAGCGTCGTACAAATTTTTTGATACTTTTAGTGTAATTCTATAAAAAAAAATAGTTATATGTAAAAGTGCTTTTAGTATATCAGAAATATTCTTTTTGAACTTTGCTACTTTTAGGCATCTTTGTGTTTTTCGCCCATTAATATAGTTAAATAGCATCGACACATTATCTGTTTTTCATCCTTCGATTTTAATTTCTTCTTCAATTGGATAAGAGAGGTTGAGCCTGTAACCAATTCATTTGCACGTTAATTGATGAGCAGTGTTTTTTCACTTTTGCAGGTAAAGACATGTATGGACGGCTAATTTCAGAGGACGAACTGAATGCCAAGACGCCAAACTGTCTAGGCAAGGTTTTTTCCTAAGAAAATATAATAAAATAAATTGATCTGTAACGGAATCATGAAACTCACAACGCACATTAAAAACACCATGTATTATTTTGTATCTTTAGAATATATCTCAATACATAATAGTTTTGCTGAAGAGAGTAATTTTCAAGAAAACTAATCACGCAAATTTATGAATTATTTGTTGAAGTAAAATTAAGGAAAACATTGAACCTAATCAGCTTTTGAACACAATTCTATAGTTAAAAACTTTTATCTTTATTGTACATATCACCGCCAAAGCTCTTTTCT
Source organism: Eucalyptus shirleyi (assembly GCA_017140165.1). NCBI lineage: Eukaryota > Viridiplantae > Streptophyta > Magnoliopsida > Myrtales > Myrtaceae > Eucalyptus > Eucalyptus shirleyi. The sequence continues at coordinate 47,901,251 of CM029448.1, forward strand.
GTTAGCTGTGCACATGAAGAGATGATCGGAAGCAACAAAAAAGAGCCCTATTTAAAGATTTTTCAAAAATAAACCCCAATTACTTTCCCCATTACGAAAATAGGTTTCAAACTTGCACACAAATCTATACAGTTGGTGTGGAAAATATATCCAAACTTGCAAAGTTAGACTATAATTAATATGTTCAATGCACTTTTATCGGTATGATGACATGATGGTAGATTAAAAAATAGTAGCAGTGATCTCGTAAGAGAGTTTGAATCTTCCTATTTCGGCGAAGTTGTTCTTGGTTCCCACGCGGGAATGAGCCGAGAGAGAGCTTGATATTTAGGTCCTTAGAACTCATGGCCACAAGTGAAATCCTTTCTCTGGGCTTGCTTGCTATGACCAAGCAATTCATGCGCAACTTAACAGATATCGAAGAACCACCAGATTATCAAACTTTAGGGAACGATTCCCTTATGAATCGAGAATGCATGCTAGATGATGAAAACTGACTAATCTACAAAACAAGTTAAGTTCAGCTTTTTGGAAGTTGCTGCCTCCAATATTAGGCAACTTTTATTAAATATCGGCCAAGGGATGTTGAGATAGTTTACTGCTAACCAAACCACCTAAGCATTGGCTGAAAATGTACATCAATGCCAACAGCTGCCTGTCGGTGCGTCGGTTGGTTTATCGCATGCCATTGATAGTTGAAGAAACTGTCGTAAGCAAGCCAAATATTGGTAAATACTTTGCTAGTTGAACCATAAGGAAATCAATATGTACTCAACTAGGAGATAGACTTACCTCGGACAAATGGATAATGAATCCTCGATGCAGAAGAAAATCCTATACAACATGAGTTCTGGTTTCTGGAGCACTTGTCCCTTGACTGCTGTTGCCTTTGAGGTTAATCAAGAGGAATCTGAAAGTTATCCTTTGACGCCATCACTTAACTATTCAATCAATTAAAATGACAAGACTTGACTAGGTCTTTCCATCTCCTCGATTCCTGAATTATCCTTCAAATGCCTTTCGTGTTTCGAACTCAAAGAATTGCAACTTCAAAGCTAGGAAAGTCATGGTTACAGACACATTCCAATATGCTCACTAAGCATGCCTTTAACCTTTCAGAAAATGTTCTTGGTGGAGCAAGTTCATCAAGACCTACAAAAATAGGTTGTGGTTAAGTTCAATATATACTTCTTCAGTTTGCGTGACATGAGAACAGTTGATTGAAACATAGATGATAGTGGTGAAATACTTTTGAGTGTTCGAGTCTTACCGCCTCATCTGATTTTGCTGTCCAGGCGAAGTCCCTTCTTCAACATTGTCAATAGGAGGCTTTTCGCTAATGTCACGATCTTGAGAACTTGCAGACGGATGGAACTGAAGCTGAAGCTTGTTGTTGGGCTATTCGGCATCCCCTTCCATTTTAGCCTCCTCCTACATGAATAAAGAGATTTTCTTTGGCCAGTACTCTAGGATGAGAAAATTCAGTAGTCCATGTAGTGTAAAATTTATCCTTTTCTTCCTTCAAAGTCGGTTTTACTTTTCCAAATTAAGTTCCTTCCTGTGAACGTTATGACCTTCCATATCCCTCAGAACGTCCAGAAGTGAAAATCTCTAACCTTGAATGTCTTCATTCAAGTGAGTGAACTTCAATGTATTGATGAAAGAGGCAAAAGGAAAAAGACAATATTACTACTATAAGCAGTTACGTTAGTGTCAGAAATCCAGTCTATGAGTTGGCAGTTCCATTTTCATGTCTGTATGAACAAATTTTGTAGATAAAGTCAATGGATGGAAGATTATGACCAAAGAGAGAAGACCAAAGAAAATGGAAAGGAAAAAACGATACCATTGCCTATTATCAAATAGTCCAAGGAGGAGGCATACCTTTTCAGTCTCTAATTCAGAGTTCTTGGTCTCTGATTTGGCTTCTGCTGTTACTTGAAGAACCACCAGTCCATAGTGCTCGAATTAGATGTCGTTGTCTTTGTCTGGACTGGATTAAAGCAACTCCCTGCAGTTACTAAAACGTATTTGGCACTCATCTGGTTTTTTGGGGCGCACATGACTGCTGGCCTTTCCAGTGTACAACACCCGTAATTACGCATCTCATCCAAAATCTCTAATTAGTTAAGTCCCTTGACAACCCTTAATCCAGAACACCTCCCGATGGCTAAATGGTGCAGATTCTTGTGTTTGGCAGACCGCCTTCCCTTTTCATAGCATGGCAATTGTAAAGAAGAAAGTACTCCAACGATTCCAACATACCGACAACTTGAATTTTGAGTAGCTTTCCACAACTTACAAAACTGCATTCCTTTAGCTTCTTCAGGGCGGTCGGTTGAACGGACACTCTCTTCCACAGAAGGTCAACTCACTCGAAGACTATTTCGCTGGGAATTTAGCATTTAACCTTTGTACAGACTGCCAATCCTTGATTGACAAGTACTGCAGTGATTTTATAACGCTAGCTTTGAGCATTTTCACATCCGGGCTTGGATCACGTTCCTTAAACTTGATAGAATGAACAATCTCTCTAGGAGTTCACTCCAGAGTCATATTTGTTGACCGTGGAAGCTCATGGAGTTGTATTTCTTTCACTCGAGAGCCCTAGAGCACTAACATTGACGAACTTCTCAATTTGGATGATAGTGATCTGGTCAAGTTGAAGTTATCAAGTTGCAACTCCAACAAGGAAGACGATAGCTGCACGAGAGGCTGCAGGTCCGGACCAGACAAAGTAAGTTGTTCCACGAGAGAAAGTGAGCTTAACTCTAAAGGTGGTGCGAGGTTGTTCCAAAGGCACAGTTCCAACTTGTTCTATTTGGACAACTTCACAATCCACGATAAATGAGAAGTCTCCGGATTAGATCTGATTTGTCTGTATAGCCGTCAGAAAGGAACAATCCCTCCAAATTAGTCAAGTTCAAGAACTAGGGACCAACATCAGCGAGTGAGATTCGACATATAAACAGATCAAGCTTGCAGGAAGCTCCAGCAACTCTTGAATCTCGTGACATCTACTTAAGTCCATCTTTTGAAGACGATGAAGCATGCTGATGCTAGGAAATGTGTCTATTGGTGTACCTGATAAGTTTCGGATTTTGAACAGGGGCAAACTTCATTAGGAATTTTGCCTTCCAGTTACTTACAGCGCTCAGCATGTATCTCTTCAAGATTCTCCAACATATCAGTAGCACTAGGTAACTTCCAGTTATTTCCAGTTGACATAGGTATCATCTTACACAAAAAACCAACACACTCAGTGATTTCAGCTTTGTGATGGAGATAGGAAACTCTCTAATCTTAGTGTTAATCAAAGAGAGACTCGAGCTTCACTAGTGCACTTCTGGAAGTTCGGTGATTGACATTCTTGATAAATGGAGAGTGAACAAACATTAAGTCTATGACCTAAATCAGGTAAGCTTGTGACTTTCATGTTTGATAGATACAACGGATGCTAATTTCCCAATTGAGTTGGGAAGTTTGCTCACCCTAAAGCAATCTGTCAAAGAGAAGCGCTTAAGTTTCACTAGCCCTCTGATTTCTTTAGGCAACTCTTCAAGACGCAAGCAGTTGTTTATGTCCAGTCAACCAGGCACTTCAGTCTTCCAATTGAACAATCAATTTCCATCGAGTTGCACATCTTTCAAGAGTCAAAAACTCTTTAACGTCCAGCACTTAGAGAAGTCTGGAGCTCTGGAAATATCAAAACACTTTCTGAGAGCTAGAACCTCTAATCTCGTTGCCATCTGCAGATGGTAAGCTGTTTCAAGAGCAAAACCATCAGACATGTATACAAGGAGAAAATAAGAGTTAGACGAGATAAACATATAAGTTAAGATACCTTGATTAAGCTCCACACCTCTGAATCATCTGTAAAGTGATTGTCAGAAAGTTCAAGAAGAACTATATTGGTTGAATGCATATCGACCGCCCCAAATATTGGAGGAGGGGAATGCCAGGTAATCCATCTTCGGAAGACAATCCGAGAAGTCTCCAACTAATATTACGTTAGATAACCTTATGAAACTTGAACTTCCAAACCTTTCAAGCTATTCATTTGTGATCAAGATGGGAGTATTTTCCGTCTAGATCAAATGCTTGAACCTTCTTCCTTTGCTAGCTATTTGCAAGTACATGAGAGTCCTCATTACTAGAATTTCTAATTTTGTACTTGCAAACTAGTAATTGTTCTTACTTTACCTCTTTTCCCTTTAAAGATATCTTAGTTGGTCATGCATCCATAATTTAGTGTTATTTATTTCTATATTGTAATTTATTTCTATTCTAAAATATATATTTTTCCATATATAGAATATATATTTAATTTAGTATATCAATTTAGTATTTAGTATTTATATTTATTACATATTTTAGGTATATTAGTGTAGTTTATCCTATAGTCGGAAGACCCAAAAGATTCTTCCAATGCATCATTTCTACGTCTAACGGAATTCATAGGTATAGGAAGAAGCCCCAAAAAGGAATCTATTGATTGTCTCCCAATTAGATAGACCGTAGGTGCGGTGATTTACTTCACGAACTAAATTCTCCTTTCGACAAAAGATGAGAAAGAAATATTTTTGGCCCGGAGTTCGAAATTGAGAAAAAAATTAGCTGTCATAAAAAATATATTCGTATCTTTGAATCTGCTCATCTATGTACTAGATTCAAGATGATGCCTCGTAAATTCAACATTTTAGAACTATCGGAAGTGCAGGAATTGAGTCTGCACTTATTTTTTCCCGGAGGACTAGGATAGGAGGTGAACTCTCTTCTATGGCATCCAAAACTGAGTTACAAGGAGAGGCTCATGTTCTTAAGAAAATTATGATGAATGAAACCAAAGTTGAAACTCATGTTGGGTTCTTCATTACCACACATGCGAGAGCACTAAGGGTGGCTTAGGTGTGAATGCAATGAATGACTTCGCGTTGGATATAAATTGGGCTCATAATTCAACAAGTTCGAGTCATTGAGTGAAATTTAGCCCCCCTAAGGCATTTCAAAAGTTCAAATTTGAGCTCCCATTTTGATCTCCCATCACAAGGTGTTGAACAGCTGAGACCGAACATTCATCGACATTATGAGCTTGGAACCTCCATTTGACTCAAAGTTAACACTACACAACACACAAGTATCAATGACGAAAGGAAAGGCAACAAATCCACCCTAGTCAAAAGCAGATCAGATTTCAAGAGAAAGTAAACAAGCTGATAAAACTGAAGACGGCTCTCATCTCCTTAACTATGCATTTTACATGTGTCATGTGCCATCAGTCCTGTGCTCAGAATTCCAAATAGAAACTCAATTTTCTTTGCCACCATCAGAATCAACACTCAGTAAGTAGTCATTAATTTCATTGAGAGTGCAAAGCATTGGACTTACAGGTGCAGTATGTACCTAGCCTTCTTCCTTGTAGTTAATAGACTCGGGATCAAAACATTTGACAAAGAATTAGACATGGCAACGTACACAATTATCTCGAGCATGTTGACACCAGAAACTTCAATAACAAGCCCAGAAGCTGAGTGACTCCAATGATAATACTTTCAAACATTTGATACTTGATGAAAGAAAACTTGACTGAGAAAAAGAAACGGAAATAGTTATGAGATTCAGAAAACCAGAAGTTGTGAACAGAAATATGACCAGTAGAATGAACTTTCGTATCTGTTGGCAAAATGCACCTATAAAGTATAACAAAGTCATCTACCGGAGTATTCTTCAAATATTTGGGTGAACATACAATTTCAGTATTTCGGCAACATATTAGAGCACACTGAAAACAGAAACAAAACAAAATAGAGGCTTTCACGGATTCCTTACGAAGGGCTACACTACAGGACCTCCTACACTAATAATAAAAAGGAATACATATTTAAAACCAATGAAGCATGGAATCAGTGGACATGACTCCTCATTTTCCTCCAAGCAATAACGATGTCTCCTTGAGCTATAAGAGACAGCACAGGAATCTATACCATGGACGCTGCAACAGATAAATTATAAGAAATAAATAACAGTCCAACGTTTTACTGTCATATAGAAATAAAATATGGGGTTGTGAAATTTTTGCATAAAACTAAGCATAAGCAACATTGGAGAAGTTCCGCATTCACAACACACGTAATTAGAGTTGTTAAATGATTAATTTCAGTAACTGCTTCGAAGTTAAATTCCTCTGAAAAGACACAAAAGACTGGTGTCAGCACATTCACACTAACGTAGCATAGAAATGCTATTAAGAGATTCTAAGAACTAAACATTTTCTTTGGGTCCATAAACTTAAAACCTTAAAGAAGGCATCCAATAGAAGCCTGCTTTCAAAGGCCAGGTCCTTAAGAGTATCGGAAAAATCTTGAGAAACACAATTTGTGATCGAAGAAGTAGTGACATCCAATAGTTGTACGTAAAAAGCTTCTAACAAATGAAGCACAATTTGTGAGAAACTCTCGGCATCATCAGATTGTCAGTTCTATGAAAACAAGCTTGAATTTTTTACTTCACTGCTTGAGGAATTGTCCTTCAGTGAGAAGCCCGTGTCAAGTTAGTTTATGAGCACTTCTTTGCTTCGAACACTAATAGGTGGTTTTAACTAGACGCAACAGGGGAGATGGCAAAAATATTATCAACTCTGAATGGGACTTTCTGTTAGGAAGATCAGTGTGCAAGCACTTATTCGATTGCAAATAAGGTTACAGAATAAGCTGTTGTTTCAAAAGGATTCTACATTCCTCAAAATGTTGTCCCTAAATTCAGCAGTATGCAAATGAGGTTACAGACAAATGAGTGGCAGAATAAGTTGTCAACTAGAGACACTCTCTCTCTAATTCAATTTGAATGGTTAGAGTTTCGCCTTGGGCTAGTAGGTTAAACTTGTGGGGCAGTTTCCCTGGAACGACACTGGTGATTGGCCTGGATTTATGTTAGCTCTATAGTTACATCGTCCTCTGTATGAGCAGAATCATGGGTTTCCCCTTTCAATTTTTCCTTATGGTAGGAACAATGGCCTGCAAAGTTGATTCAACATGCCTACTAGACCTTCGTTCAAACAAGAAGCAAGTCAGAAGCAGGGCAGACGCGAAAGCAATCTATCTGTAGATTGATTAGCTAACCTTGCTTCGAATCAATAAGTCCATTTTAAAAAAATACAATTATTTTTCTGAGATGATAAAGACGTAATATCACATGCTAAGAAATATCTACCATCTGGAAAGAGGAAAAAACAGAGTCTTTGTCTAAAGAAATGCATTGAGAAATGAAGGTTCTTCATACTTTTAATTTTTATTGAGAAAAGTTTCTTTGCAGTTGGATAAATACGGCCCATTAAATATAACCAAGGCATGCTATTAATTATGTAGTACACATAATATGCTCATTCATGAAAGGTAAGTATTTTGTGTGTGGTATGAGTGAACAGATTGTCATGATAAAGTAATGTCTCTGTCGTCCAAAAAAAGGTAATGTCTTACAAACAGTGTGAGATGAAATTGTTTTATTTTACGTGCACCACAATATGGTACAAGTGTCTTGATTTTCCTATTACAGTTATTGTCCGATTACCCACCACAGCGTACAAGAAATGGTATCAGTTAAACACCCAATAAACATAACAGTTAAGTACCATAACCAACAATTGATATCAGAACACAAAAAATACTCTCTAAGTGCTACCAGAGTAAAATACTCTACAGAAAATAAATATGATACATGGAAGAAATGACAGGTAGAGGGGAAAGGGCGAGTTGCACTTGCAACAAAGAAACATAAGCCAGGAAGAGAAGGTGCACCTGGTTTGGTCCAAGAATAATCCTCTCTCTGTAGTGACTGAATAAGACGCAATCAATTTTACGTGGACAAATCTCACTTAATGAACCACTGCAATCCCAAATTAACATCTCGCATTCATCTGGAATTTTTGCACTTGATACATCAATCCACCTTTCCAATGATCCATAATCACCAACAAGCAATTTACACAAGCACTCCAAATGAGCGAGGCCCTCAACGGCTTGAAGAGCACCGCATTCTCTCATACTTAACAACTTGAGGTTCTTCAAGTTTGATAAACCACCTAATCTTTCCATAGCCAGACACCCATCCACAGAAAATATCTCCAATAATTCCAGAATACCAACAACTTGAATCTCAACTAGCTTTGGGCATTCTACAACACTGAATTCTTTGAGCTTCTTAAAGGTGCTTGATAGAAGGGACAATCTCCCCTCACAAAATGTCAGCTCATCACATCCTTGCTCCAGCAAGAAACTTAACCTTTCAAAAGATTCGCACCTCTCAATACCCAATCTCTCAAGCAATTCCAAAACTCCTGGAAAATGAATCTCAACTAGCTTTGGGCAACCAATAACAGAAATTTCATTTATGTTTGACGGAAAGGATAGCCTCTCTAGGAGTTCACAGTCCGAGACACTCAAACTTGCCAATTGATGAAGCCCATCAAGATGAATTTCCTTCACCTCTGATCGTGAGAGTCTGAAGGTTGACAAGTTTTTCAAGCTGGACATGGGTAATCCTGTTGAGTTGAAACTGTGGACTCGTAACTTCAACAGAGATGATGGAAGCTCCTTGAGGGATTGCAGGTCTAGTCCATACAAATTAAGTTTTTCCAGAAAAGAAAGGGAGCCCAGTTCTGTAGGTGGTGCAGGGATATTTAACAGGCATAAGTTCAATTCATTCAGTTTGGATAAACTCTGTAACCATCGCATGTCACAAGTTTGTCTTATGCTTGTTGTGCCTGTAACCATAGATGCATCAGAGAGGACCAATGTAACCAAGTTAGTAAGGTTTGAGAGATCAGGGACAAATCGCAGAGAACGGGATTCCAGCACTAGATCGGTCAAACTAGAGGGAAGCTGTGGCAATTCTTGAATCTCACTACACATATGTAAGTGCAGCATTTGCAAGAGAGGAAGCATAACAATTGTCCTTGGCAGGCTAACTATTCCATTAAAACTCAAATCTAAGATTCTCAGCATGGACAACACTCCAATTTCGGTAGGGATTTCACCTTCCAATTTACAACTCCGGGCACGTAGCTCTTCAAGATTCTTCAATGTTCCAAGAGCACGAGGGAACTTCTTTATTGGATTATGACCCACCCGTAACACTTTCAACATTTTTAGATTTCCGATTGATTCCGGTAATTCAATGATTTTTGCAATCGACAAATCCAACTCAAGCAATAATGCCCAGTTAAGAATAGGCTTTGGGAGTTCCTTTATCTTGGTCAATTCCATGGACAGAAGCTCAAGTTTCGGCAGCCCTCCAACAGAATTTGGAAGTTCATTAATCGAGGTAGATGAAATGTCAAAAGTTGATAGGCATCTTAGGTTACCAATAGACTCGGGGAGTTTCCTCAGCCTAAAACAGCCTTTTAAAGAGAAGCTCTTAAGAGTCACCAGCCCTCCAATTTCATCAGGCAACTCTTCGAGGGGGCAGTGGTAAATATCCAAGTCAACCAAGCACTTTAACATCCCAATGGAGCTGTCAATTGTCATCAAATTGTCACATACCTGAAGAGTCAGCCTCTCTAAAGTAGAACATCCAGAGACGTTTGGAGTTCTTGTTATGCTAGGACAATCTTGAAGAGATAGAACTTTCAATTTGCATGCCCTCTGCCAAAATAAATGAAGCTTCCAAATGACTGAACATCTAATGATTTTGAGAAGAAAATATTAGAGTACAAGTAAAGGTATAGCATACCTTGATTAGGCTCCATACATCTAGATCATTGAAGTGATTGGTAGACAGTTTAAGAACAACTACATATTGTAGATACAGATTGGCCACCCTAATATCTGGAGGAGGAGAATCCCAAGATATCCATCTTAGCTTTGTACGGCAATTCACAAAGTCTCCAAAAAAGGTTCCATTGCATAATTTAAGAAACCTTAATTGTGGGAACCTTTCAAACTCATCATTTGTAAGTAAGATCTGAGTATGCCTTCCATCTAGATCAAGTCCTTGAACCTTTCCCTTCCTCTGCCCATAAAGACTTAGAATGATGAGTAGGAGTTTTGTTGACAAATAACTATTCTGTTTCACAGCTTAAATAAAAGGTTAAGGGAAAAGAAAGGTACTAAGCAGACAATTGAATTTCAAATAACAGGTAATATAATATTTCATTTCCAAAAGTACTAGTTATTCTCACTTTACCTCTTTTGAACTTATGACATCGAGTATCTCTTCTCTGATCCATAACCTGCTACGCTTCTCAGGCTGTGTTGGATTTTCTTGACGAACAATTTCCCTTCCAAGGTCTCTTAACTGATCATGCATCCAAAGCTTATTGTTCTTTAATATCTTTATCAAGGACATATTGATAAGGACTTTGATCCCACTTTGTGGGAAAAATCTACAGTCCGTCCACATGTAAATGGGATCGGTAATATCCTCACTAACAAAAAAGCATGCGATATCAAGAAAAATATGCCTTTGAAACTCATCAAGGACATCGAAGCTTATCTTCAATTTCTTTTGGACCTCCTCCTCTGGTATGCTTCTTAGCTTTTCCAATGTCTCTATCCATATTACTTCCTCTTTAGAGTAAAGTAATGAGCCTATAACTTCAAGAGCCAGAGGAAGTCCTTCCGTGACACGGACAATTTCTGTTGAAAGGTGGTTGTAATCATCTAGCGGTGAGTCTCCACAGAATGCATGCCGACTGAAAAGCTGAAGCGCATCCTTAGAATTCATCTCCCGCATTTCATAAGCTAGAATTTCATACTTAAATCCCCTAATCTGCAGCAAACTTATATTCCTTGTTGTGATAATTATTCTAGTTCCTGAATATAAAGAACTTCCAATCAATTTCTCGATTTGTTCGCTCTTATCCACGTCATCAAGAATAATCAGAGCCTTCTTATTGCAAAGTGTTTCTTCAATCCTCTTCATTCCATAACCAACGTCATCAATTTTGCCTGTAACTCTAGAATTAACAATATCGGTTATCAATTTGGCTTGCAGCTTGACTAACCCATCCTTCTTCGACTCTTCTCGGATATCATTAAGGAAACTTCTGCAGTTTCCAAATTCAGAAGACAGTTGATTGAAGATGACCTTGGCAAGGGTTGTTTTACCTATACCACCCATCCCGTGAATCCCAACAAGCCGTACACCACCAGCATGGATGTCTAATGATTTTTTTATGGCTGCTACTCGGTCATCCATTCCAATTAGATGTTCAGTCACATATCTGTGTTTAGTCTTGAGCTCATCCAACACCTCCTCAACAACCAGTTTCGTAAGCTCTCCTTGGCTGTCAACAAGAAAACATGTTTTTTAGTGAGAAAGAATGATATATGCAAGTTCTTGTAACCTCCAAGCATGTGTAAGACAGGACCGAATGCAATCGGATTTCAACATTATGTGTCTTTGATGAGGATTCACGGAAGAAGTCTGAATATGATACTGGCAATCTTAACCAACAAATAAACAAGAAAATAAATAGACACAGGGAGAAATTGCTATCATAACCTCTGTGGTGTGGCCATCGGCCTGCATCCACAGGCAAATGAGCATAGAATTCATCATCAAATTCAGAGTACGCGAACAAAAGAACTCGCAATACCTTAATACATATGAACTCTCTGTAATAACAAAGAGAACTTTCATATCAGAAATCAAAAAAAGGAATACAAAATTAGTTTGACTAGGCCCTCCGCTTTCATCACGAAACTCATGACAGTATCCAATTGGATTGCCTAAAAATTTATCAGACAGGGTAGGCCTTGTCATTCCTTACTAATCTTTAAATGGTCCAATTAAACTGAGTACAGGTTGAAATATGTCCCTGAAGCAACACCAACCCCGCTTTGGAGTGACATTATTGTATCAGGGGAACTATAGCCAAATGGAAATTTATTACTCTTGCTTATCCTATAAAGGAACGGAGACGTATGAGACAAATCAGCAAGCTTACAGAACCCACCAAAACTAGTTTCACAACCTCCTGTAACTTTATAATTGCAAAAACAATGGGTAAGACCAGATGTTGGTTTCCTTTGTTAATTGAGCTGAAGAACTGTAGGTCCTGAGTCAAGTGCAGGTCAGTGTCCTTCATTGAACTTGCGAAATTAGGATGGCTTATACATTCATAAATGCATAACACAACCTCCCCGGACATAATTTGACAATGCAAGATAACTCATAAGACTCGGAATCAAACCAAAGAGCAAATTCACAAATTCACCAAGCTCATCAAGTCACGGGGAGCAAATTCACCAAATGTCAATGTTTCTTAAGAGAGAGTTTGAATCAACAATATGGGATAAGAAAAGAACGAAATTTCATTCCTTTAGACATCCCATTTGCACACACATGGAGATTAGTCTGTCAATTCATTATAGAGATGATGCAAAAGAAAGTTAAAGGATCTGCAGAATTTACCCTCCAAAATTTTTCAAGCTCCATCCTTTAATTTTACCAACCTCTACAAGAGACTCTCGCCACGCGTTCACTTCATCGGGAAATTTCTTCTGATGCCCCACCAAAGCATCGCTGTACAGAGAGGTCTTAAGCTTCACATCGTCGGGTTCAACGTCGAAGAAGATGGGCAGTATCTTCTTGCTCCCCTTCGATCTAGACGTGTCGTCCACAATCCGCGCGAGCTCGCGGAGGCACCATTTGCTGGAAGCGTACGTTCTGGAGAAGATGGGAATGTACAGCTTGGAGTCGTCGATCGCCCGCAGAAGCGCTCCCCCGATCTTTTCGCCGACGCGGAGCTCGTCGTCGTCTCTGAAGAAGCGGACCCCGGCGTCGACCAAGGCGTGGTAGAGGGTGTCGGTGAACCCGCGGCGAGTGTCGGGCCCTCGGAAGCTCAGGAACACCTGGAAGCCGGCTCCTATCGCGGTGGCGCCGCTGCTCGTTCCGGCCGCCGAGGTGGGCATTGGAGGTTCTTGGTCGGCAGCCACAGACGTCATCAGTATCTGGCCCCTCTCTCTCTATCTCTCTCTTCGTTGTCACCCAACGAGAGGATGGTCGGTTCGCTTGCCCATGCTCGGAGCTGACACGAGCTTCGACAAAATGGAGGGAAAGCTGAAACCGACTGGGTTTCTCTTCTTCGTACAAGCTGCCAGACAGGAAGTGAAGGTCTTCTTCTGTCACTTTCTTGTCTTTGCCATGGCCAGAGCCAGAGAATCCCAGTTTAATGACGTGTGCTTTGCTTACGAGTTACGACTAAAGAAAGTGGACCAAAATTCCCGAGTCCGTAGAACTGAAATCGAAAGAATCACCTTGTTTGGCAATACGACTGATTTGGATTGATTTTATCGTTCATCTTGCATCAAACTTAAAGTTTGTTATTTAAGCTTAGTTTATTTTGTAAATAATAAGTGATTTGAAAAATAACTTTTTCTAACACGACTGCTCATATATCTTAAAATTTTCCAAAATGAAGGAATTATGATATCCAACAAAAAAAAAGAAGAAGACATTTTTGATCCATTTGATCAATTATTTGATAATCATTAACCTAGCTTTAGTATTTATCTTCGGTATAGATATCAATCCAGGGCTCAATATTGTTGTTTCAAAGATAAAAATCGAAAAATTTTCTAAGCTTATAAAAATAAATGAATGAAATTTTTTTATCGTCCATGGAAATATTTAGATATAAGTTATTGATAATAACAAAAAAATTTCATTGATTAATTATTTTAATTGATAGAAGTGATCGTTTTTAGAAAAAAATTTCAAATCATTTATTTCCATGAAAGAATATAATTAGATCTTTAATCGAAGCTAAAAAAAGAAGAAAAGAAACACATAAATATTTTCCCAACGCTAATTAAGGACCTTTTGCTTGAATAGCAAGAGAGACGTTAATATCGTTGTACAAGATTTTGATTTTGTCTTGTTTTTAGAAGGCAATTTTTGTATTTGGCTACCCCAAATTGTGAAGAAAGTCATAGAAACCACTAGGAATTAACCATAGGGGTCAACCATTAGGATGTATCCAATTCAGACTATATCCATAGCCTTATTAGGAAAGAAATACATTTTAAATGCCAAAACTTGGTATGGATAAACATATAAGTACCAAAATTTCCAAGAGGTACAATTAAGTATCATTTTTCTTTTTTGAAAATTGGACAGTTGAGTGCCAACTCCGACAAGACTTGCCAAAAATCTGACGCGGTGTTATTCTATTTACAAAACTATTTACGTGACTTGTCAGAATGTCTACTCAATAATTCATGTTCCAAAACGACACTGTTTTATCCTAAATTTTGATTTTTAATATAAATACTAATTAAATGAAATTAAAACGACTAATTTTTTTTTTAAAGAAAAAGGAAATCAATGAACGTCTTCGCGACCCTCATTGTCACCACCCTACTGTCCTCGCTGAAAGGGTCTAGTGACAGTGGGGCGAGCCGACAATGATGACCGACCATAGGTGAAGCCCGCATGCCCTCGCCTAGATCTTTCAAGGATGGGGAAAGGGAAGAAAGCTTTATCTATGTGGCTTGTAAGAATGTTCACTTAGGCCCTGTTTGGTAACCATCCAAACAGGGCCAAATTCTGATTCTTTGTTCCCGGAATCAGTTTTGGCCTAGAATCGCGTTTGGTAAAATTTTTGTTCCCGAGAACAGATTGGGAATAGAATCAAGAACAAAAAAAAAGTTGATTCTTGTTTCGAGAACGAATTTGAGAATCAAAATAAAGAAATTTTCTTCTTCCCTTCGGCCATCTCGCGACCGCCGTCCACCACCGCCCGCCACCGTCCGCCGTCCGCCACCGCCATCCACCGTCGCCGCCGGCCGCTGTCTGCCGCCGCCGGTCCGGCGAGCTCGCCGGAGGCTCGCCCGACCAGGGCGAGGTCCGGCGAGCTCACCGGAGGCTTGCCCAGCCACCGGTGAGGCTCGGCCTCCCCAGATTTGGCGAGGCCGAGCCTCGTCGGTGGCCAGGCGGGCCTCTCTGGGGCTGGGCGAACCCCGACGAGGCCAGCCTGGCCACCGGCGGGGCTAGGCGAGCCTCACCCAGCTGCTGGTGAGGCTCGGCCGACAAGGGCTGGCCTCGCCGAGGGCCGACGACTCTTCGGTGAGGTCGCCGGCCCTCGTCTGGCCGGTCACCGGTCCGGCGACCAGCCAGAAGAAGAAGAAGAAGATGATAAAAAGAAAAGAAAAAGGAAAAAAATGAAAAAAATGAAAATGAAAAAAAGAAAAGAAAAAAAAGAAAAAAGTAAAAAAATTATTTAAAAATTAAAAGAAATTGATTTGGAACAGAATTAATGAACACGGTACCAAACACAATTGTATTCCAGAATCAGAAATTTTGGACAGTTACCAAACGGCTTAAAATGCTTAGAATCAGTTCCCGGGAACAGAATAAAAAAGAATCAGTTCTGATCAGAATCTACTCCCGGGAATAGAATAGTTACCAAACTCGCCCTTAGTAATCATTATTCCAAAACAACGTCATTTTGCCCTAAAATTCGATTTTTCATATAAATTAAATTAAATTAATTTATATTTTTAAAAAAAGGAAATCAGGGAGGGCCTCCACGACACTTGCCATTGTAGCCCCACCCTCGTTGGAAAGGGTTGGCAATAGTGGGGTGAGGGCTAGCTGGGGTTGTCGAGCCCTAGCCAATGCCCGGTGGCCCTAGCCGATTGCAAGCAAGGCCTGGCACAATTGAAATTGTGGAAGAGGGCCCAACGCCAATTGTGATCTAACTACCATTGCTGGAAGAAAATGAAGTGATACTTTTAGAGTCTCCTCCTAAGTTTGATGCTAAAGTAGAACCTTGGACTACAAAACGAATGAAGTGGATGTTGTCACTTGATTAGGTCACTACTACGCACTTATTGGAGGAATCGAAAAGGAGGTCATGAATGAGGAAGATGCGAAACAGTTCCCGACCATGGTAAAAATAATTGAGATCAATGTAGTAAAACAATTATGAAAAATGCTAGCCCAAATCTCCTTGCTAGAGCTATTTAAGTCCTTAGAAAAGCACAAGAACACCTTGTTGAAGGTCCTTAACGAGGTGTACATTCCGAAAACAATCAACAACGCCAAATTAGAGGAATTCGTGGGGACCATCTTGTTGAAAGATTAGATTTCCTTTGCTGACAAAGACATCCCTACCAATGGTTGTAACCATATAAAGGCACTACATATTTCTATGAAACATGATGGTCCTATTGTCTCTAGAGCATTAATTGATAACGGTTTTACGTTGAATATATGCCTGTTGGCTATGCTCCACCAACTAGGTGTTGAGATGGAGAGATTCGCACCACTAAGTCAATCGTTTACACGTTCAACAGGATGCGAAATGAGGTGATAGGAAAAATCAAGTTGAAATTACTGATTGGTCTTGTGCTATTCCCGGTACTATTTTAGGTTTTAGATATACCGAGTGCCTTCAATTTCCTATTGGGGAGGATTCACATTGCGGTTGTTGTCCCCTCTAGCCTCCATCAGAAGGTACGGTTTGTGGCCAATGGTAGGCTTATTACCGTGCATGGGCAAAAAGACTTCAAGGTCTACCATGAAACAATCATCCCAGATGTGGAGCCTAAATGCAAAAGGGAATCAAACTTTCAGACCCTTGAGCTACCGTTTACAATCCATATTCCCATAAGCTCTTTTATGGGTGCTCTTGAATTATCCAATTTAGCTTTAGCAGTTGGAAAGATTATGCTGGCAAATGGGTACAACTTCGTAGATGACCTTGGGCTGTATGGACGAGGGATTCGAGCATGGACTTGGCATATGACAGAGAGCATGGAGTGTGAGGCGAATGGGGAGGCCAAGGCAATCCATGAGGTCGTAGTGAATGTGGGGCCAAGGCAATCGAGGTCGAAGCAGACGTGGAGGTAGCGATGAATGCGAAAGCCGACGACGCTTCCCTTACAACGGTCTTGAAGCTATTCCTGACCAAAGACAAGCTCCTTCAAATCTGATTGGCAAGGCGAAACTCTCTCTCTATCTCAAAGTGAGATCATGTGGAGTAGGAGATAAATTTCAGAACTCTCGTCTCTCCTTTGCAAAGCTTACGGCGCTTCCCTTATGACGGTCTTCTTTCCTTCACTTTCGGCCATTGGATCTCCTTCTAATCTCACGGTGGTGGATTGGTCTGTGGAGTTATAGCCGTTGGAATAAAGAGGGCTAAAAGTTACTGTTTCCGTCAAATAAAATTTTTAAAAAAATCCTAATTTATTTAGGCTGTCAGTGTCAACGTAGAGGTCAGGGAGGGTCAATGTAACACTCTTTCGGAATTCTCCACGTGGCCACAGAGGATATAGGCGGTGTGCTTTTAAAGATAGGGGCAAGGTAAACTACAAAAAATGAAATGTCCCAAAATCACGATGGTATTAATGAAGAATTTGGAATAAAAAAGATCTTATCAAATATGACCAATCTGCTCACGCTAAACAAAAATGAGCTAAATCAAGGTAAATTTGTGATTACATCATAGAGAGATTGATGTAAAGAAGAATATGATGAGATACGCAAGTGATAAAGAAAAGCAAAAGGTGCTCAATTATGCAACTGTTGCATTTTTGTTCAATCATTCTTTCATGGTTTCGTAATGCCTTTCAATTTTAGCTTCAACTTCTGAGCATTATTTATTTATAATTTTAAATCCATTTTCAATTCCAATGTCATTTATATCTCAAATACGTTAGTTTCAAGTCTCCCATTTCATTTACCTTTAGGTTTTGCACCACTTTGATCTCCTTTGGTTTTCTTGCCCAAAGCTCTTGCTTTCCATTTAATCTCCCCCTCTCCCACTTTTATTTCCGATTAACTTTATTCCTCTTGATGTTTAAATCGATTCCATCCATTCCATTCACACTTTATTCAAATACATGGGGCACCTCAAGATTGAAGGTATCTTACCATATCACTTTTTTTTTTTTTTTTTTTTTTTTGCATAATTCTTCATAGCAATTCAATATACTAAGCATTACTCGAAACAACTAGCTAATCTCCAATGTCCTAGTCGCAAGACCCAAGTGATCAACTCTTGGTTTGTGAAACAATCGCCTAATTTGACATTATGATGTCACAGCCGACAAAGACTCGATGGCCCTTGTTGGCGCGCGAGCGGCGCACCAGCATTGCCACCTACCCTTGCAGCCTTCCCTTTCTTTTCTCTCTCTCTCTCTCTCTCTCTTTTATTTTTTTTCTCTCAGGAAATTACACATAAATACCAACTTGTCCAGTCAATATCAATGTGGCACCAATGTGTCAATCATGCCAGCATTTTAGTTTTCATTTTAACGAGAAGATGAACTTGAACAAAAATAAAACATATACTTTAAGGATCCAGTTGCAGGGAAAAATTCATAAACCCGATTAAACAAGTTGGAAAAGTTTAAGGGCCTACAGTGAAATCAAGAAAGATTGTGGTTATATTCCGGTCCCTTCTTCACCATCACTTACAATGGGAATCTCTTCATCCTGAGAACTCACGGATGAAAGAAATCGAAGTCAGAGCTCAGTATCAGGCTCGTGAGAAGTCACGATTGGAGGTGAGCTATTATCGTCAGAGCTATCTCTATCCACCTCCAGATCTTACCCTTCATCGTTCGTTCCATCTTCATCCTACAAGAAATGCAAATTTGCTATAGTGAACCATAACTAATCTAAATCATACTTAATTGTATTAGTTGGTTTTCCATGTTTTGAGTTTTTCCTGACAGATTGAACGAAGAGCAATGATATTATGTGAGGGTGGAATAAGTAAACAAGTTAGATCTTTTAGTCTTCGAGACCAGACTACTTACGTCATTATAGAGAATAACAAAAAAGGGACAAGGGCTATGCTACTACTTATGAAGAAGAATAAGGATACCTCGTCTAATGTCTCTAACGGAAGTGACTACGTAGGAGAGTTTGTTGTTGTGACAATCATGTCCTTGTAATCCCTGTAGGGAAGGCCCTTGACATTAGAATAGCCACAGCTTTGTAATTTCTGACACTTCCTAATTGTTATTAGGCATTCATCAGGCAACTTTGTGTTTGATTTGTTCATTAGAGCTTCTAGTTTCCGACAGCTAGAAACATAGAAATCGCGCAAAGATTCGAGCTCATCAACACCATCAATAGCTTGTAGCTCATGGCATTTGACGATTGACAGAGACTTCAGGATCTGTAAGTTTGATAACTCACATATTTTGCTAATATGACACTTTTTAATGGTTAAAGTCTCCAATGATTCCAAAGCACCAAGACCTGGAATCTCAATTAGTTTCACACATCCTGAAACCTCCAAATGTGTAAGCTTCTCTAAGCTTGATGGAATAATTAGTTTCTCTAGTGAACTGCATTCATAAACAAGTAATGCATTCAAAGATTCTACCCCGCTGAGGCCCTCAATAGCACGGAGCTCATAACAGTCTGATATAACCACAAGCTTCAGCAACTTTAAGTTTGACAAGTTGTATAGCCTTTCAATGGAACCGCAATACTATACATTTATTTCTTCCAAGGACCCTAGGGCCTCCAGACCTTCAATCTCAACTAGTTCTGGACATTCCGATACCCACAACTCTTTAAGCTTCTTTAAGCATGCTGGGATGAATAACCTCTTGAGGAGTTCATATTTAGTCACTGACAATACTCTCAATTGTTCGAGTCCATTGAGTTCAATTTCTTGAAGCTGAGATTGAGAAAGTTGTAGCATGGACAAGTTTTTCAAGTTGGAAAAGATTGACCAAGATATTGTAGAGTTGAAATTAACAAGTTGCAGCTCTGATAAGGAGGCAGCAAGCTTTGTGATACATCGCAGGTCTAGTCCAGATAAAATAAGCTCAGTTAGACGAGGAAGAGAACCAAACTCAGTCGGTGGTGCAGGGATATTAGAAAGGGACAATTCCAACTTCTTTAGTTTGGACAACCTCCTAATCCACCCTAAGCTGGAACTTGGCAACAGTTCCAATGAAGCTTGAAGCATATCTTCAGAGCCATTAGATAAGAGCAAATCCACCAGATTAGTCAAGTTTGAGAGATCTAGAACTATCTGCAATGCTGATGATCGAAAATGCAGATAGATCAGACTTTTTGGAAGCTCTGGCAATTCTTGAACTTCATTACAACCTGTCAAGTCCAGTCTTTCAAGGTGGGGAATGTGATTGATTGTTGTTGGCACTCCAGAGATATGGGCATCTGACAGCTTGAGGACTTTCAAAGAGGACAATGCACCAATTTCCCTCGGAATTTCACCTCTTAATTCTTCACAGTCACTAGCATGTAGCTCTTCCAGATTCTTTAACGTTCCAATAGCACTGGGCAATTTCCTTATTGGAGTATTTTCCATCAATATCACTTTCAATTTCTTCAGATTTCCAATCGAATCTGGTAACTCAATAATTTTAGTACTTGATAAATTTAACTCCTGCAAAGACTCAAGCATCCCAATTGAGTCTGGGAGTTTTCTCAACTTAACGCACCCAAAGAGAGAGAGAGACTCAAGTTTCACAAGCTTCCCAATAGTCTCTAGAAGTATGCTAATTTGTGTGTACCTTAGAATAAGGACAGACAAAAACTTCTTATCACCAATAGAATTAGGAAGGCATTCAATTTGTATGTTTGACAGATCCAACTCCTTCAGTAATGTCAATTTCCCAAATGAATCCAGGAGTTTCTGAAAACATCCTCTCGAAGCAAAGTGCTTCACATTCGTAAGCCTTCCAACTTCTTCGGGCAAATCCTTAAGAGAGAGGCACTCTTTAAGATTTAAGTGAATCAGGCGCTTTAGCTTCCCAATGGAGGGGTCAATCTCAACCAAGTTTATGCAATTATAGAAACTCAGCCTCTCTAGACTGAAGCAGCAGCGATGTCCAGTGTTCCAGTTATGCCTTTGCAACCTCTGAGGTTTAGAATTTTCAGATTCTTTGCCATCTAACAAAAATGATTCACCATCAAGAGAAGAAAATAGTATATATTACATCATATGCCAATAAAAATTAAAGTGAATGCATATCATACCTTGATTAGGCTCCATGCGCTCCAGTCATCTGTGATGCTGCCTGCAACGATCTCAAAGATAACCAAATTCTTCATAGATAGATTGGTTACCTCAAGATCCAGTGACCTAGGAAAATACCAAGAAATCCATCTTAACTTCGAAAAATGATCCCCAAAGTCTCCGGCAAAGGTTCCCTCCTCTAATTCAAGGAACCTTAGGTTGGGCAACCTACTAAGTACGTCATGCGTAATTACAAGTGGTTGATAATGACTTCCAGTTAATATGAGTGCCTGAACTTTTTTCTTTCTCTGCCAAAACGAACACAGATGAACAATCATGAATTTGACAAATATATACATTAGTAAGAATTTGTCAAATATTCAGATTCTCGTTTGGGTAAAAGAATCGAGAGGCTTCTAAGTGGGTATGCAAACTCTTTTCTACACGTGCCCGACTCATGAAAAGTGTGAATTTTGTTTACCTGCTTTGTTCTTACAATGTCCACGGCTTCCTCACAAATCCACACCCTGCTATGCTCTCTTGGGTCATGCAAGCACTCCCTCTGAACAATTTGCCTCCCGAGATGTTTGAGCTAGTCATGCATCCATAATGTATCATCATCAACAATATTTACCAAAGACATTTGCATAAGAACCTGAATCGCAGTCTCAGGATAAAAATTGCAAGCTTCCCACATGTAAGTTGCATTTGTCTTTTTTGTGTAGTTGACAAAAAAGCATGCAATGTCAAGAAATATCTCCTTTTCCTTATCTTCCAATGCTTCGAAACTGATCATCAACTGCTGTCGGACATCCTTATGAGGTATTCTTGTTAACCTCTCTACAGTCTCTTTCCGTATCTCTTCCGGTTGGCGATAAAGAAATGAGCCTATGACCTCAAGAGCCAAAGGAAGCCCTCCAGTTGTGACAAGAATTTCTGATGCAGAAGTATCATATTGATATGGTGGAGAGCCTTTTCTAAAAGCGTGTATACAGAAAAGCTTAAGAGCTTGATCATAATCCAGTTCCTTTAATTCATAAACTAAAATACCATCCAGTACTTTTAAAGTATTTTCATTCCTGGTTGTAGTGATAATCCTACTTCCTGAGCCAAACCAATCTTGTGCCCCGACTAGTTTCTCCAGTTGTTCTTCTTTATCCACTCATCCAAAACGATGAGGACCTTTTTGTTGTGAAATCTTGTCCCAATCTGGTTGATCCCATCATCAATGTCTTGAATGTTGTCCACGAATCTAGAGTTGAGAATGTCAGAATATATTTGTTTCTACAAATTTACCAGGCCTTCTTTTTCTGATGATTCTCGAACATTGCCAAGAAAGCAGCAATCATCAAAGTGCGAAGATAGTTGGTTGAACACAACCTTAGCAAGAGTTGTCTTACCAACGCCGCCCATCCCGTGAATACCAACAAAATGAATGCCTTCACAGTCAACATCCAAGAGCTTCATTATGTCTTCAACACGATCATCCATTCCAACCAATTGATTTGTCACATTCTTATGTTTTATCTTCAACTTAACCAAAACCTCTCGGATGATCAACTTAATAGCTTCCCCATGCCTACCACATATATGAGCTACCGTAGTTGAAATGAGATGGTAACTAGAGATGTCGTCCTAACTTTGAGGTTGAAGCACAAATATTTGGATTTGCTCAACATAGATGATAATGAGACAGTTCAAGCAACGAATCATGGACACTTTGTACAATGGCAAAACTTTACAAACTAGATGGAGTTCCAATGTTCCACACCTTTTTCCCAACAAAATTAATTTTTCTTCATGCTTTCTCTATTTGAACTTTTCTATACTGCCAATGTGACTCAAGCTTAAAGTTCTTCATGTGTAATGAATGATTTCCAAGCTAGATTGAGCAGATTATAATAGTCACCTTACAAATTACAATCGTGAAAGTTATGCTATCTCATCTCAACCAATAACGCTCTTCCTCTGGCAGTCTATGCATGAGCCAAAAGGGACTAAAAACAGAGTCATTTGGCCATCATCAACGACACATTTTGAAAATGTACACATTGACTTTATGACAATCATATATTTTAGTCAGATACTTTCCCATTGGTCAATACAGATTATATTCTAAGATGACTAGGTTACATAATGTCACTTCAGTTAGATCGGTCAGAAAACCAACTACCTCTTGCTAATTCTCTTCTTTATTTAATGCGAGTTGACAATTTGGAAATTGCTAGTTTTGGCTCAAAGGCCTTTGCAATTTTGTTACCAAACACCTCAATATTCTGCCAAAGGCCTTTATGACCTCAAAGTCTTTTGGCAAAGCTGTGTCAAATGCACTTATAAGCACCTCAAGTTTTTATAGGTTGTACATCAATGGAATCCACACAATGACAGAGGAGGAAGTGTGAAATATCATCTCATTGCCAAGACTTTCTAGATATAATTGCTCATTATGATTCACTCCAAGATGTTTCCTGTTTGTTCTCCTTTTGAAGTTAGAAAGTGCAATCTAGATTAGCCAGATGACAGAATTTTTTTTTTCGAACTTCCTGATGTGGTTGACATATGAGTGAGCATGACCAAAACGAAAGTTAATCAACTCATTAGTTTACTGTTACCCCTGATGAAATGCCGATCGTAGTCAGGAACGGGACAAAGATTATTCAAACCCATTGATCTTGAAAGTTGGTTGTTGACTAAAAAATTGGGGTCTGCCAGATTTCATGTACATTCTAATAAAACAATCAGATTGTGTATGAACGACACAAAAAAAAAAAAAAAAAAAAAATTAGCATAGGAACAGAAAATTGGCTAAGTAGTAATTACCCTCTCGCTTTGAGGTCCCATCCCTTCTATTCAGCAACTTTAACAAGAGCATCCCCCCACCTCTTCACTTCCTCAGCCCCAAACCTCTTGCTGTGCTTGGTCATGGCATTCCTGTACCGCTCAGTCCTGAGCTTGACATCCGAAGGCGACACGTCGTAGAACACCGGCAAGATCTCCTTATTCCCATTTGACCTTGCCGTGCAGTCCACCATGTGCGCAACCTCGCGGAGACACCATGAGCTCGATGCGTAGTCCTTGGAGACGATGGGCACGTAAATCTTGGACACGTCGAGCGCCCGCATGAGCTCACTGCCGATCTCCCTGCCAACGCAGAGCTCCTCGTCGTCGCGGAAGACGCGGATTCCGGCGCCGAGCATGTCGTGGTAGAGGCAATCGGTGAACCCGGTTCGAGTGTCTGGCCCCCTGAAGCTCAGGAACACCTCGCCGCCGCTTGTCGTGGCTTCGGGGTTGTTTGTCTCCTCTCTCTTGGCTGTCGTGGTGGGCTTGCGGAAGAATTTGGACGCTTTTGATTTGACGAACGCGAGCATGGTCGGAGCGAGGAGTCCCAAGGCCCTGACATGATGCAACTAAGTTTGAAGACTGGATTTTTTCATTTCCGTCTTTTGCGTTGGTGAGTGTTGAGGTGGAAGAGAAAAAGAAGAGAAGAGAGCGACTCACAATCCACCGAGCATCACGGCGGCGAACATGGCGGACACGCGGCGAGGCGTGCGGCGGTAGCCAAGGGGTGGTGGCTGGCAAGATGAACACCATGCAAAGGAAGAGCCGCACGTCGTCGTGGAACGACATGGGGCGGT
This sequence comes from Eucalyptus shirleyi, assembly GCA_017140165.1. Lineage (NCBI taxonomy): Eukaryota > Viridiplantae > Streptophyta > Magnoliopsida > Myrtales > Myrtaceae > Eucalyptus > Eucalyptus shirleyi. The sequence continues at coordinate 47,925,836 of CM029448.1, forward strand.
GAGGTTGAACATGAACGCCATTGCCACATGAACGAGGGAGGGGGATCTCGGCCTTTCATCTTGTGTGCGGCAGCGGGAGCATGCTGCCCAGCACGAGGGAGGGGGATCTCGGCCTTTCATCTTGTGTGCGGCAGCGGGGGAGTAATAAGATTAACGGTCGTGATTCATTTGTCCCAATGTATTCGAGTACATGCAAATATTTCCGAAATAGGGGGAATGTGGAACGTCAAATCGGCTGTAAGGGTTAAGCAACTGGACCGCTTCGATGCGAGATGCCCCCATGCCCACAAGTACGGGCTTCTTAACGTGTTCGCTAAGAAAAGAACAAAGGTAAAAAAACAAAAAAAGGCACGAAAAGACCTTTGAGTTGATATCAAGATATATTTATCTTTTGTTAAGTTTTATTAAATGTCACTCTTAAATTATTGAGTTTGATGTATTAAAAATTCTAAATCAATTTATATATGAAAAATTCATCTAAAATTAATTTATATTACCAAAAATTCATTACATATTTATCATTTATTAACTTTCGTTAAATTTTGGTATCTAAAAGCTTTCGTCAAATTGCCATAGGTAAAATTATGATCTCACCCGCATAATTAAGTGCCTCAAAGTAAGCTAATGCTAAATATTTGGGAAAAGTTATCTCACTGCACATTATTCGAGCACCATACCTTAGACAAAGAAGACAAAGAACTCAATGAATTTAACAATAAAAATTGATAAAAGCTAACTATAGGTAAATGTGTCACGCGTATATCAATTTAAGGTTTTTAGTAACCCAAAAATTCGTTTGGATAAATTTATCATATATGTACCGGTTTAATGTAAACTTGTTACATGTATACTAATTTTGGGTTTTTCATAATATTTGTGAACTTGTCCCGTGGCATCCAAATTAGCAATTTAACTATAATATTTGATGAAATTTAAGGGAGGGTGTATTGGTTTGGAGGATTTTTTTTTTTTTTTTTTTTTTGTGGTAAAAAAATTAGTTATGGTTCAATTTGTCATTGGTGTAATATTAACCCAAAAACTTCAAACTATGCCTATTGTAACACATTTACCATGATTTTTTTGTTGTGATATCTAAAAACTCAAAATTATGCCCATCGTGACATATTTACCATTAAATTTTTCTCATAACATAAAAAAAAAAACTTAAAATTTTATTTATGTAATATATTTACCCTCCATCAATATTTTATCCGATGATATTTCCATTAAAATAGCATCGTTTCACAAGCACCATGTTAATGACATTTCCAATGTCAATGTAGGTAGATTTTTAATGGATGGAACTTTGATGAAAGGTAAATGTATCACATACATATAAATTTGAGATTTTTTATGTCATATAATAAAGTTTATGGTAAATATGTTACGGTGACTTTGAAATTTTTGGTGGCTTTTACACTAAAGAAAAATATAAGAAATATATATATATATATATATATATAGGGGCATCGACTTGAAACATATACATATATTCATTTGTCCCAATGTATTCGAGCACAACTTTCTTGGAATTCCAGATCTCCGTCGTATCCATTTTGGATAACCATCCTACAATCAACTCTTGGAGATTTGGGAAACCTGACGACTTGATCTACTCAAATGAAGAATGGTGATGCTGAAGGCAATGTTGAGGACGAATTTCACCTAGGAAGCCGGCCAAAGTGCAGGCCCGTGACGAGTCACGAACGTGGAGTCCTTGCAATATCGCCCATGGATGTTGGATCTCATTTTTCTTCTTCGTTTTTTCATTTTCATAGCGATCTAAGAGCTGAGTGGCAGCAGACGGCTTTCGGATGGATCCTACAGAGTACAAATAACAGTGGATGTTGTTTTGGTAAATAACAGTAAATTCTCCGTGACTATGGAGTCATTATTGCAGTAAGCAGCCGCAAAGGCCATGGACATGGCATTGCCCTTTAGAAAAAGAAAAGTCCTTAACCTTTATTGTGGAAGTGCAATGGAGTTTTAAAACTTTCAAAAATTGCTATCAAATTCTAAAAATTATCAAATTTGTGCAATCAAATCTCTACATTAACTCCATCCAATTTGGTAAACGAAAAATGTTCAATATAGTCCTGAACTTAAATTAATTGAAGGATTATATTGAATAAATTAAAAGTTCTGAATTTAAATTAATTGAATGATTATATGGAATAAATTAAAATTTTAGGAATAACATTGCATATTGAGCGAAAGTTCATTGACCATTTGTATCATTTTCCCTATAGAAAAAATATCACTCAATCTTTTACCTAAACATATAGGAAAAACTCAAAGTATATGATTTTCATTTTCTTTCACATAAAGTTACAAAAAAGGTATTCAACTTTCAACAATACTTATATGTTTTATTCCTTCATTATTGTCAAAATAATGTTTAATTTTGTGGAAAAACTAAAAGGACATAATTTAGCGATGAGTAAATGTCACCAACGGGGAGATTAGGACTCAATTGAACATTTTTTTTAAAGGCTTATGAGTCAATTAACCAAATAGAATGCTTTAGATTTGGTCAACAAATGACCAAAGGCTTAGGGCTCTTATAGCAAGCACATATGTCGTTTTGCTCCATGACGTTCAGTGTCCATTGTTTGATTCTTGTGATTTGTTGACTTATGATTGTGATACTCATATGTGGGTCTGATTAGATTTCCCTTGTCAATCGACAGAACAGGATAATGTGCTCTACTATTTCCGAGGCTTGATGACACAACAAGCATAATGGGTCTAGTAGTGCCTTTCTCTTGAATAAATTTTCGCAAGTAGGAACTACTTTATGAAATAGGCTCCACTTTTTTTTTTTTTTTTTTTTTTTTTTTTTTCAGAGGGCATTTGGTGGTTGGTATGAGCTAGATGCCTGGCTTGTAGTTTCTTGCTAGTCAAGTAGGATGATTCTGTGATAGGCACTTTTAACTTAGTAGCAACCCGACTTCTATCTAGTCCATACAATCTCATCCTCCTTTTGATTAGAGCTAATAGGGATTGCCATGATTTCTTTCATTGTATTTTCCTCAAAAGGGCTATTCAACTTGTTTTCTTCCAAGCAATTTCCTTTCGGTTAATCAACTCTTCCGCACATTATGGATCATCCCAATTCGTTGGTCCACCAATGGGTCCACCAAGGAGCCGCTCATCTTCCTGAATATTGATTTTCTTACCATTACCCACTAAATAGCATATGTCTGGAGATATCACTTCAATGTCCATTAGTAAACTTTGTCATCCCATAACGGTCTCAAACATTTCCCCGTTGTCCAGAAATTCCCTCTTGGAAAATATATTCCTTATAATAACTGATTTCACAAAGCTAATGGGGATTGTATGAGTCTCCATGTTTGCTTTCCTAACATTGCTTTGTAATGAGGTCTCTAAAGCCTTGACCTCCTTCCTCTTTCCTTTTCTTAAGGGTTTTCCATCTCCTCCAATGAATGCCTAATTTTAATTCATTTTGTCTCCACCTAAATGATGCTACTCTATGCTCGATGGGGTTACAAACTAAGTTTTGGATCTTGAAGATGGAGATTGCATATGGAGGTAGTGCTTGCACTATTGTTTTAATCAAGATTTCCTTCCTAGCTTTTGTCATTCATTTTTCCTTCCATCTCTAATTTCATGTTTACACTTGCAAGAATCCAAGCAAAAAGTTGCTTCTTTGCATGTCTCCAATCTGATAGAATGCCCATATATTTCCCTATCTTTTCAATGATATAAACTGTTAGCTCTCTTGCCAATTCCTTCAAACTCTATGGGCTGCCATTACTAAAGTAGATGCCTCACTTATTCAAATTTAGGCCTTGTCTTGTAGCAAAGCAATATTGGTTCAACATCGTGACTAGATTTTGACACTCCCTGATCGAAAAAGAAAATGGCATCATTGGCAAACAATAAATGTGAGAGAGTAGGACATGATTTGTTCAGCTGTATTCCTATTACACTGCCATCCTGGAGTGCTTTGTTAATAAGGAAGGATAGTGCATTAGCCATCAATTTGAATAGATATGGGAAAAGTGGATCTACCTGTTTAATTCCTTGGGATGGTAGAAAGTACTAGTAAGATTCCCCATTGAATTTTACACTAAAGGTGACTGAATAGATGCACTTCATAATCAATGCAACCCATTTTTCATTAAACTTCATCTTGATCATACATGTACTTAGGAAGTCTCACTCAACTTTGTCATGAGTTTTTTGCATGTCGAGTTTCAAGACTACTTGGAATTTCTTCTTCATTTTCCTAATCCTCAGTTGGTGCAAAACTTCTTGGACAATCATAATATTGTCTTGTATTTGTCGTCCACCAATAAAGGGACATTGTTCAATCACAATCAACTCAGGAAGCCAGAGTTTGAGACAATTTGCTAGAACCTTTGCGATAATTTTATAGCTCATATTGCACAGGCTAATTTGTGTAAACTAATTTGTGTAAACTGGCTCATACATTCTAGATTAGGGGCGTTGAGGATAAGAGAGATACGTGTCATATCTAGTGCTAGGTCTAAATTAATTATCTCAAAAAAGTTGTTGACCATCTAGAAAATATCCTGCTGAAAATTAGCCTCGTGGTGTTGATAAAATTGTGCATCGAGTCCATTAGGACTTGTTGGCACAATTTGGAACACTGCTTCCTTGACCTCATTTAACATGACCAAAGCCATCAAAGCTTCATTTGTTGTATCCTATACAATGCAAGGGGATTGCTCCAACATTGGTTGGAAGTCTCGAAACCTAGAAGTGGTATAAAGTTACCGATAAAAGCAACAATATGTTGCTTCAATACCATGGGTTCACAACACCAATTGTCATCTAAACCGCGATCTTATGCCCCAATGTATTTCTTCCTACCTCCACAGGTTTGCAATTTGTTTAGTGATTTCTAGTATCGCCTTTCTATTTTTAGGTTATGATTTTCAATTTGCGACCTATGTGAGTTAATTTTTTCAGCATTTCTAATCGGTGGGCATCATTAGAATACTTCTTCTTACTTCAAACTGTTATATCCCAACCATTTTTCATATTTTCCAACCATGCCTCCCTATTTCAAAGTTGGATCCTTCCATGTGTCTCTCACGATGTCGTTATATTCGTCATCCTCCAACCAATATGGTTTACATTTAAACTCGAAATCACAAAGGACATTGTCTAACATGTTCTTGACATAGGCCTCTCCCTCGGGGTAAGTACACTATCAGTGTCAAAAGTTGTGTATGACGCTCACTTTGGTGTCAAAAGTTTCCATCAAATAACTTAAGTGCTAAACTTGAGAAAAAACGATCACTTTGGTGCCACCGATAAGAGATTCCGACCAAATTAATTACATGGATTTATATTTTAAAAAAAAGTTGTGGTGGCTTTTAAATGACGACGTTTTCCATCCTCCTCAAGAAATGACATCATTTTGCCATCATACGTGGACATCCTCACAAAAATGACGCTGTATAGCTCATATGGGGATTGAAATTAGGGTTTCTTTGTCGTTCGCCGCTCGACCACTGTCGTTCGCCTGCCATCGCTCAACCACCGTCGCTTGGCCACCATTGTAGTTGTTCGACTAGGTGAGCGAGGAGAGACTAAGATTGTTGCACAAGCAAGAAGTGGCAGGAAGAATAGGAGGCGAGGGCGGAGGAGGAAGAAGAAGAAGAGGGGTCGAAGGTGCCGCTGCTGGTGCTAGTGTTGGTGCCGTTGCTAGTGCCGCTGCTGGTGTTGTTCTTCGGGGAAGAAGACAACATGCCTTCTCTCTCTCTCTCTCTCTCTCTCTCTCTCTCTCTCTCTCTCTCTCAATTTGGGATTTAGGGTTCTAAGTTGGGGGAAAGATGGCAAACGGTGTCGTTTTGTTATTTGGATGCTAATTATACTCTCCGACGAGCTACGTCAGCTTCAAAAATTAATAAAAAAGTGACACGTCGGATTTTCGGCCAATTTGATTGGCGTTGGCACTAAAATGATTGTTTTTCAAATTTATTGGCACTTAAGTGATCCAAAGAAATTTTTGGCACAAAAGTGAGCGCCGTACACAACTTTTGCCGTACACAACTTTTGGCATTGATAGTGTACTTACCCCCTGTCCCTCCTTAGCATTTGCCTATGTGAAGGCACACCTTTTGCTTTCATAAACTCATAGAAGGCTACTAACCTATAATGACCCACCGTTCTCTTTCCTACCTTTTCTCATTGGTATAAGATCTCATTGATGTCCCCCATGCACACCCATTGAAGAAGATTGTTAGAGTGAATTAAGTGTAGCCGTTGCCATAGCTGCACTCTCTTGAAAAATTATCGATGCATATAAGAAGGTGACCCTTATCATCCTTTCACTCCCCGAATCCTTGCAAATGATATCAAAAAATTCTTTAGAACTCGATTTTATCTTCAAGGCAACCTCTTCCCTCCACATTATCGCTAATCCTCCTACAATCCCTAATGGATTGAAAACTATTAGGTTTTGAAATTGAAGTCATCTCTTGATACTAACTATTCCTCTTTGTTTTTTTTTTCCATGAAGAACACCATATTAGGCCTTTAATGAGTTACTAGGACTCTCAATGCTTGGAATGTCAAAAGTGTGCCCATCCCCTAACAATTTCGATAATAGCTTCATTTGAACCCTACCAAGGTCTGAGTTGGTCCCTTAAGTCTCACATGGCATAATATATCTTATGATTTTATTGTTTGAGGGATTTTTGTTGTTCTTTTTCGATTCTGAGGCTGTCTCTACTGGAGCATTCTTGTTTACATCTTGGGACAAATTTTGGGTCATTTTGCCAATGCATAAAACCAGTGCCAGGTCCCAATAAGGATTGTATACTCTAACCTCTGCTTTTATTTAGTCATTGCCCAAACCTTCCTCGGCAACATCTTGGGATAAATTTTGGGTCATTTTTCCAATGCATAAAACCAATGCCAGGTTCCAATAAGGACTATATTCTCTAGCCTCTGCTTTTATCTAGCCATTGTCCAAACATTCCTTTGCTGTTCTCCTTCAAGTAGGACTCCCATAAGCCAATTCCTTGCACTAGGTTGCATAATAGCCGATACTTCCACAAGAATAATAGAAGTGTGGCAGCCTCTAATACTTAAAGCCAAGCCATATTTTTTGGCGTGCCGCATTAACAAAGGTACTTGATTTTAACGAGGCTGCCAATTCCATGTTTGTCCTCATTTTACCCTCCTTGTAGCTGCTATTCAAGCTTGACTCCTCATAGGCCACTTCCTTGCAATAGGTTGCATTATGGCCAACCCCACAAGAATAATAGAAGTGTGGTGGCCTCTAATACTTAAAGTCAAGTTAGATTTTTTTGCATGCCGCATAAATAAAGGTTCTTGATTTTCAAAGAGGCCGTCAATTCCATGTTTATCCTCACTTTATCCTCCCAATAATTGCTATTCCCTTTCACTTATAGTCTCACTTCCAAAACATTCCCAATTTTGGAAGCCACATCAACCATGGTTTTCTCAATTACCATTCCTTCAGGGAAGGCAAAGGATGTGGGCCAAGGATATGGGCCTAGAATGCACATTGCGTGAAGTTGCGACAATGTAATAATGTGTGACATTCTGAAATTCGACCTCATTTCGATAAAATGAAATGTGCATTTCGTCGACGTGCCTATGGTCCTTTTTCTCTGAGCTGATTACTCACGAGTTAACTAACCTATTGGGTGAAGCCGTTAAGGGATATAACCGCGGTAAAATCCCTAAAAGCTACCTAATTGGTTGGATTGGACTAAAATCGCGTCCGATCGATTTTAATCATGAAATTTAATTCGGTTTTGGGAATCGAATATTCGGGCGTGTCACAATTCATTTTTAGGACCGTCTCATCGTCTATCAATTTATTGCCGAGTCCGAAATTTCAAGAAAGAAATTATCGGAAGAAAAATCGAAGACCAAAAGAAAATAGAAAGGGAAAGGGAAAGAGAAAAGGAAAAATAGAATAATGGTATTATTTATTTCTTTTTATCTCTCTCCCTTTTCTCTCTTTCTCTCTCTCCTCTCTCCTTCCCTCTTTTCCCTCGTGCGAATTCCCCCTCCCCACCGACTCACTTTTCTCTTCTTCTCTCTCTCTTCTTTCTTTGACCGGTCAAGCCTTATCCTCTCTCCTCCTCTCTCTCCCCTTTTGCTGTTGAACCGAACCAGAAGCAGAAGAAGAAGCCGCACGGCTGCAGCTCGCCGAAGCCAGCCACCGTCGCCGCCCGTCCCGTCGCCCGCGCCTGCGCGTTCGCCGCTCGCCGTGCGCTCCGCCACCACCCCTTCGCGCCTCGCCGTTCCTGCCGTGCGCCGCCCAACCTTGTTCCGCCTCTGCTTAGCCCCTGTTTCGGCCGTCCAGCCACCTCTAGCCGCCGCTCGCCGCTGTCCTAACCTCCCCGACGTCCCTCTCGGCCTCCGCCGGCCTTCCCTCACCGCCCTAGCCGCCGGATGAGCTTCGTCTAGCCAAGAACAGTGGCTGGAAAAATGGGTTTCCAGCCCTGTTCAAGGCTTGTTTTGGGCCGTTTCCGGGCCCCGAACCCGAGGCCCGCTTTGGAGTTTGTTGTTCCTCGCGTCGCCCCCGTCGGATTAATCTGATTTGCGCGCGATTTGGTGAGTAATCTCACTAATCCCGGATTAGTTGGCTAATTATGCTTAAGGTTGGCTTAGTTTTAATTAATTATGTTTAGGTTGTTAAATTAGAATAAATTAGCAATTATTAGTCAATTGTGATGCGATTTAGATAAATTGATTGTGTAATTAGCAAGTAGATGTGGTCTACTATTTATTGGAAGTGCCTCGGGATTTTTCCCGACCCTTAGTGGGCTTTAATTAGGTTTTTCGGGCCTAAGTGGAATTTTTGGTATTTAAATACTAATTTTCGGAATTTAATTAATTATTTATTTATTTCCTGAATATTCAACTGGGATGGCCGTGACCGGGAATTTATGCTGATGACCGTGGTGAAGTTCGTTTATTCAATTGGGCCTTATTTTGAGCTAAACGGAATTTTTAATATTTAATAATTAAATTTTGAAATTAATTAATTATTTATTTTTTTCGGAAATTAAGATTGAGATGGCCGATGACCGAAATCTCGTTTTGATTGTTGTGGCGCAGTCCGTTTATTTATTTGAGCTTTAATTTGTACTGAATTGATTTAATTGTGGATTTTTAGGATATGTTCCTAAATTGATTATTTGGGTAAATTGAGTACGAATTAAGGTTGTGGATAATTACTTTAGAAATGGGATGAATCATCATGAAAGGCACGTGGCTCGGTGAATAGTACATCATCTCGGAGAATGCACGTGGCTTGGTGATTTGGTATATCGCTTCGGAGAATGCACATGGCTCGATGATTAGTACGTCGCCTTGGAGAATGCACGGGGCTTGATGATTAGATATGTCACCTCGGAGAATGCACATGGCTCGGTAACGAAGTATGTCGCCTTGGAGAATGCATGTGGCTCGGTAATTAAGTGTGGCATCTTGAAAGAGACACGTGGGCTCGGTAATTTGATGCATTACCTCGGAGAATGCACGTGGTCTCTATGAGTACATTTGGCATCTTGAAGAGACATGTGGGCTCGGTGACTTGATGCATCGCCTTGGAGAATGCACGTGGGCTCGCGGATTCAAATGACATTTTAAAGAGCACGTGGCTCGGTGATAAAGAATATCGCCTCAGAGAATGCACGTAACTCGGTGATTGGTTTTATCAGTTGAGACTGTATAGCAATGACTAGAATGACCTAGAGATGGTCTGGCTGTCATGTAATCGATTAGATCGATCGATCATTGCTTTGATGTGATGCTATGAATTGATTGATTGGATGGAAATGATCGTGAGTGGTCTTGTTGGCTTGTAATCGACTAGGTCGATTTGATCGATGCTTCGATCTGTGATATGATTACTTGGGTGCCTATTGTGAATTGTACTGACTTGCAGGTGGGATCTAAGGCCAAGGTAAGTCATCTGCCCTGTGCGTGTTTAGGCAGCCTATAGTATAATGGTTTACTAATCGGGCTTAGTGGGGTAGAACTCGCTGAGACGTAGTCTCATCCCGGTTTGGGGAAAACATTTCAGGACCCCGCTGAGGAGCTGAGGAGGAGGAGTCTGAGAAGGAGAACTCAGAGGTGAAACTGGAGGAGAAGGATTTTTGGAAGAAGAAAATAATCCTGAGAGGGGCCTTGAGTACGGCCCAAATGGACTGAGAGTTTATCTTCTTTTGAGATCTTCTTTTTGATGTGAATAGAGTTTAGATTAAAAAGTTGTGAAGTACTCTGGTTTGTGTTTTGTATAAAAGTTCGGTTATAAATTTCAATATGAAAAATATGGCCCTACTTTTCTATCCCATCGTTTTATTGTCTGGGGATTTTAACTGCTTCCGCATGTGCTTAATAAATGAAAGGGTCGGCGATACATAGTCCTGAGATATCGCATTTTAAAATCGACCAAGTAGAAAGATGTGTGCATGCCCGAGGATTGGGGCGTGACACAATGTGTTAGGTTCCCATTATTTGAGGACTAATAGGTTGCTAGAGAAAGATCAGGGACCCAATTCTAACGCTATCTTCTTCTCCTCTTTAATATTAGGTTTTGAGTAAAGTTTCCCCATAAAGGGTTCAATTGCATTCACGCATTCTTTCCTTTGGTATTTCCTCATCTGCCGCCTCTTCATCAATTTCCAACCAAAGATTACCAAGCCTTTTTATAAAGAGTTGTCGCTCTTAATGAGTTTTCACTTGACTCCTCCATTTTTGGTTTATAGGTTAAGGACAATTGCAATCAAGAAAGGCCGGCAATAGAATAAGCTGTGAAAAAAATTGACCTACTTGCAATACAACAGCCCAAGTCATAAAAAGGGTTGGACCCAAAGTTTAGTAGCTGCATAGGAATTGCAGGGACAAGACTATGGCCGGGAGGGTGAGGTCATAGTTTTGTGGATGAAGGGAGCTCTATGTTTGGGTAGAAGGGGTTTTGAGGATTAGTGTTTGATATAGAGGGGTTTCCAAGGTGAGTTTGAGCAATGCAACAATCCATTGCTCAAACTCACCCTGGTCCTCCAGGTGAAGCACCATTATAATTGTAGATAGCCCGTGAGCATAATAGTAGGGACCGAGGGAGGGAAGAATGCCAACCTAATTTCTGTCATAGCTAGACTTCAACCGAGAAGCTAGAAGCCAAATAATCAACAGAGTCTTCTGATTTATCCTCTAGTGGCTTGGTCCTAGTAAGCATAGCACTCACGAGTGACTTTGCAGAAAAGCCAAGGGATGGGAAGAAGTGTGGTTTCCTCCGTTCTTCATAGGTAAAGAACGAGGGAATGAGGTGGAAGATCAGGTTAAAAGGATTGTAAGGTTTAGGGTTTTGGGAGCTTCCCTCCATAGGGATAGAGGGAAGCTCCCAGGAAGAGAGTTTTTAGCTTTGGAAATAAATATATCACTTAGAGTTTGATAATCAAGAAAATGGTGGCTTGTTCCTTAATTAAGAAAAGAAAGATACAGAGGAATCGAGTCTCATGCTGTATCTAATAATATAATGCTAAAAGATACGCTGCTAAAATCATTTAAGATTTAGCTAAAATCAGAACAAATTAACCAGAAATCTAGCTTTAAAATAGATGAAATACAAAAACAAACGAAAACCAATGGTGATTGTAGCTGAAAAAAATTTACAATTTAACTCGCAGTCTTTAAGTCATAAAAACCCCACCAAGTGGACATAAGCACTGTTGCTGAAGATCAAGAAAGCAGGATAAAACCAGCAAACACACCCACATGATGGGAGAGTCCATCCTAGCAATACATTCTAAACGGTAATGTTGGGGACCATACATATACGAGAACCAACAACCATTGCTAAACTTGCTGATAGACAGAGATGAACATGAAGATGTTCGGACCCATGACACCTCAAAAATTTCTCATATAACTAGTACTTCCATATATATCACACCACACATACAACTAGAAAATCCTTGCTTTCAGGAAAAACACATGCAAAACAGTTGTAACAAATTAAAGAAAACATTTGACAGATATGCAATGCAATATCAAAATGTCACCTAGTGGACACGATTCCAAACTAAACACCCTTTGCAATTGTACTACTAACATTGCTAGTAAGTTTAAGGTATCTGAACGTTAAAGAAATTGTGTTGGCTATATGACAAAGAAGTTGGGAACATCAGTACTTGATCGGTCCATGTCGAGTAGCTTTTGAGTTTTTCCACTTCTAAATGGTTCGCATTGGCCTCATCAGTCCCGTCAATTTAAGAGGATGGACATTCTATTTCAGTGCATCAGAGTTGATTCCATTAAACACATGATAATATGCAGTCGTCACACATGACAGGCTTCAAAGCTTCTGAAATTTTGTTTTTCTTGGTCGAGCTTGGGGTAGGCATGTGGACAAAAAAGAGGTTGGAAATTCACTAATAACTAAGATGAAAATTCAAAATTAGGCAATCGACATAATAATTTAGTGTATGAATCATGAGGCGATGAGGAAGCTATAAGTACGGTTGGCAAAACACGGTTCTATCCCTTCCCTCGAAAGTTGAAAGTCCATGAAGCGCAAGGAGGGGTTCATCCCGTGACCCATTTGTATGCAATCACAAGGATCAGCCAACATCACACGATGGCTTTGGCAGATCGTAAGATCATTTACCAAGGAGATGTGCATAGGGCTATTACTTTTTCAAGACTACAGTGAGAGGATCACCAAGAACAGGACATCAAGAAAAGCCCAGAGAATCCTGTGAATCCAATAGGGATTTTCCTAAAGCAAATCACCCTAGAAATTGTTGCGGAAAGAGATTGAATACTGTTCGAAGAAGAAGAGGAGGGCAAAGTCACCCAAAATCTGAATACCTTGCATTGGAACTCGATGAGTCTTAAAGCCATTCTTGACCAAAGAACAAGCTTCTTCGAATCTGATGGGCAAAGCAAAACTCTCTTTCTCTCAAAGTGAGATGGTGTGGAATAAGACATGATGATGAGAACTCTCGTCTCTCCTTTCTCCTTTATGAAGCTGACGGTGCCTCCCTTGCAACGGTCATCTTTCCTTCAATTTCGGCCGCTGGATCTCCTTCTGATCTCATGATTGTGAATCAGTCTGAATAGTCATAGCCGTTCGAAGAAATAAGGCTAGAAAGTTACTATCTTCTTCAAATAGAAAACATGTTAGAGGTCAAGGAGGGTCCACGTCCACGTCCCCCCCCCCCCCCTTTCGGATTTCTCCACGTGGCCACGGAGAATATAGGTGGGCGGGCTTTTAAAGAAGGGAGACAAGACAGAACTAAGAAAAATGAAATGTCTCAAGATGAAATGTTTTAAGATGACTCTCGTATAATTGAAAGATTTCAAAGAAAAAGAATTCTATCAAATATGAGCAATCCGCTCAAGTTAAACGAAAAATGAGCTAAATCAAGGCAGATTTATGATCACACTGTGGAGAGACTGAAGCAGATGAGAATGTGATGAAATACGCGAGTGGTAAAGAAAAGCAAGAGGACATGCTCAATTGTGCAGAATCTCTACTACATTTTCGTTCGATCGTTCTTTAATAGATTCACAATGCCTTTAGTTTCTGCACCACTTTGATCTCCTTTAGTTTTCTTGCCCAAAGCTCTCGTTTTGCATTTAATTTCACCTCTCCCACTTTTATTTCCAATTACATTATTTTTCTTGATGTTTCATCCATTCCATTCACACTTAATTCTATGATGTGGGGCACCTCAAGATTGAAGATATTTTACCCCCTCTTTTTTTCTTCATATCTCTATAGCAATTCAATTTTACCTAGCATTACCTAAAACAACAAATAAATCTTCAATACCCTAATCACAACCCTAGTTATCGCCTGACCTTGACATGGGCCATTTGACAGCCAACAAAGACTCGATGGCCCTTGCCAGTGCGCTGGCGGCATCACCACCTGCCCTGCAGCATCCAATTTCTTCGCTTTTCTCTCGTAGGAAATTACATGTAAGTACCAATTTGTCTGGTCAGTGCTCATGGGGAACCAATGGGTCAGTCCACGACAGCATTTCCATTTTCAAATTAACAAAAAGATCAACTCGAACAAAACAAAAAACATGTACTTTAAGGATTCAATTGCACAGAAAAATTCAGAAATCCGATTCAACAAGTTTGAAAAGTTTAGGGGCCTATGGTGACTCTATCGCTTTTTTTTTCCCAAGTAGGAAGAAACTAAAGATGAAAATCCCTGGTGCAATAAGAAAAGATTGTGGTCATATTGGGGTCCCTCATTCACCATAGCTTACAATGGGAATCTCTTCATCTTGAGAACTCGCGGGTGAAAGAATTCGGCGTCAAAGCTCAGTATTAGGTTCGTGAGAAGTTATGATGGTAGGTGAGCTATTATCATCAAAACTTTCAAATTCTTTGCCATCTAACCAAAATGATTCACCATCAAGAGAAGAAAATAGTATATATCACATCATATGCCAATCAGAATCAAAGTGAATGCATATCATACCTTGATTAGGCTCCATCCGCTCCAATCATCTGTGATGCTGCCTGCAACGATCTCAAAGACAACCAAATTCTTCATAGATAGATTGGTTACCTCAAGATCAAGGGGCCTAGGAGAATACCAAGAAATCCACCTTAACTTCAAAAAATCATCCCCAAAGTCTCCAGCAAAGGTTCCCTCCTCTAATTCAAGGAACCTTAGGTTGGGCAACCTACTAAGTTCGTCATGCGTAATTACAAGTGGTTGATAATCACTTCCAGTTAATATGAGTGCCTGAACTTTTTTCTTTCTCTGCCAAAGCAAACACAAATGAACAAGCATGAATTTGAAAAATATATATATTAGTAAGAATTTGACAAATTTTCAGATTCTCGTTTGGGGTAAAAGAATCAAAAGGCCTCTAAGTGGATATGTAAACTCTTTTCTACACGTAATCAAGTCATCAAAACAGTGAATTTTGTTTACCTGCTTTGTTCTTACAATGTCCATGGCTTCCTCACAAATCCACACTCGGCTACGCTCTCCAGGATCATGCAAGCACTCCCTCTGAACAATTTGCCTCCCGAGATCTTTGAGCTGGTCATGCACCCATATTACATCACCATCAACAATCTTTACCAGAGACATTTGCATAAGAACCCATATCCCAGTCTCAGGAAAAAAATTGCAAGCTTCCCACATGTAAATTGCATTCATCTTTTTGGTGTTGTTGACAAAAAAGCAAGCAATGTCAAGAAAAATCTCCTTTTCCTCATCCTCTAATGCTTCATAATTGATCATCAACTGCTGTCGGACATCCTTATGAGGTATTCTTGCTAGCCTCTCCACAGTCTCTTTCCATATCTCTTTTGGTTGGCGATAGAGAAATGAGCCTATGACCTTAAGAGCCAAAGAAAGCCCTCCTGTTGTGACAACAATTTCTAATGCAGGAATATCGTATTGATATGGTGGAGAATCTTTTCTAAAAGCATGTATGCTGAAAAGCTTAAGAGCTTGATCAAAATTCAGTTCCTTTAATTCGAATATCAAATCCTCTTCCAAGACTTTTAGAGTAGCTTCGTTCCTGGTTGTAATGATTATCCTACTTCCTAAACCAAACCAATCTCGTTCCCCTGCTAACTTCTCTAGTTGTTCTTCCTTATCAACATCATCCAAAATGATGAGGACCTTTTTGCTGCGAAATCTTGTCCCAATCTGGTTAATCCCATCATCAATTTCATGAATGTTGTCCACGAATCTAGAGTCGAGAATGTCAGAATACAATTGTTTCTGCAAATTTACTAGGCCCCCTTTTTTCTGATGATTCTCGAACATCTCCAAGAAAGCAGCAATCATCGAAATACGAACAGACCTGGTTGAAGACAACCTTCGCAAGAGTTGTTTTGCCAACACCGCCCATCCCATGAATACCAACAAAACGAACACCTTCACAGTCAACATCCAACAGCTTCATTATGTCTTCTACATGATCATCCACTCCAACCAGTTGATTTTTCACATACTTATGCTTTATCTTCAACCTAACCAAAACCTCTCGGATGATCAACTTAATAGCTTCCCCATGCCTGCCACATATAAAAACTGCCTCAGTTGAAAAAAGACGGTAAATAGAGATGTTATCATTTCTTTCAAGTCAAAGCAAAAGTATTTGGATTTATGCATAGATGATTCGCAAACAAGGAGTCAGTTCAAGAAACATGCACATGATACAAAGGTAAAATTTTACACATGAGACCGAGTTCCAATGTTTTATACCTCTTTCACAACAATATAAATCTGTCTTCAAGCTTTCTCTCTCTCTTTTTTTTTTTTTTAGTTCTTTTTATACCATCAATAGGAAATGCAACTTAAGCTTAAAGTTCTTCCTGCTTCATGAATGATTTCCAAGCTAGATTGAGCAGGATGGAATAAATAACTGGACTTACAAGTTAAATTAAAAAAATTGAGTTGAGCCAGAGCAGAAAGAAAACTTAAGAAGAAGAATTGATGAAAAGAAGACGAAGAAAAAGAGTGAAAAATATCCAGTGAAGGGTAAACGAGGGGCAAAGAAACGAAGGAGGCTTGCTAAAATGAAGCATTCCTCAGAAACCTGTAGTTGCTTCACTCCTTAAAACATCAGAGTAAATTTGTGATATTAGATTTCATACAAGGCAAATAACATACAGACAAAAGCTTTGAATATCTTGGAACTTGTACACACCCTCGAGTATATGTAGGTTCTAGATCTACGGAATCCTCCTATATGATAGAGGAGGTGTGCAATATTATGTCATTGCAAATGCCTTCTTGATATGATGCTTAATTATGATTTACCCACCTGATGTTTTTTGCTTGGTCTCTGTTTGAACTGTACTCTGAAGTTTGAAATTGCATTCTAGACTAGCCAAATGACTGAAATTTTTTTGCAGAACTTCCTGATTTGGTTGGTATACAAGTAAGCATGACCAAAATGGAGAGCTAATTAACTCATCAGTTTTCTCCTATTGATTATCACTTATCACTGATGAAAGGCCGATCAAAGTCAGGAACAGAGTAGAGATTATCCAGGCTCATTAATTCTGAAAGCTGGTTGTTGACTACTAAAATGGAGCCTGCCAGATTTCATGAGTCTATACATCAATGACCACGCCAGACACAGAATATACTAGCATCCAAATGAGACCCCAGACAATGTACAATTACTGCCAACTTCTTCCCGCATTTCAAACAGTTGAAATTCCCAGAAATCTTACCAATGCAGAAAATGGCAAAGACTGAGGAATTCAAATTGTACATTCTAATACAACAATCAGATTGCGTATAAATGACATGAAAAATAATATCAAAAGAACAGAAAATTGGAAAATTAGTAATTACCCTCTCGTTTTGAGGTCCCATCCCTTCAATTCAGCAACTTCAACAAGAGCATCCTCCCACCTCTTCACTTTCCTCATCCCCAAACTTCTTCCTGTGCTTGGCCATGGCATTCCTATACAGCCCAGTCCTGAGCTTCACATCCGAAGGCGACGCGTTGAAGAACACCGGCGAGATCTCCTTATTCCCCTTCGACCGAGCCACGCAGTCCACCATGCGGGCGACCTCGCGGAGGCACCAAGAGCTCGACGCGTAGTCCTTGGAGAAGATGGGCACGTAGATCTTGGACATGTCGAGCGCCCGCATGAGCTCGCCGCCGATCTCCCTGCCGACGCGGAGCTCCTCGTCATCTCGGTAAACACGGATTCCGGCGCCGAGCATGTCGTGGTAGAGGCAATCAGTAAATCCCGTTCGAGTATCAGGCCCCCTGAAGCTCAGGAACACCTCGTACTCCTCGCCGGCTGGCGCCGGCGAGTCGCCGCCGGTCGCCGCGGCTCCGGGGTTGCTCGTCTCCTCTCTCCTGACCGTCGCGGTGGGTTTGCGGAAGAATTTAGACGCTTTCGATTTGAAGAACGCGAGCACGGTCGGAGCGAGCAGTCCCAAGGCCCTGACAAAGATGCAACGAAGTTTGGAGACAGGCTTTTTCATTTCCATCTTTTGGGTTGGTGAGCTTTGAGGCGGAAGAGAAAAAGGAAGAGTAAGAGAGCGGCTTACAGTCCGCCGAGCATCATGGCGGCAAACATGGCGGACACGCCGCGGGGCGTGCGGCGGTAGCCGAGCGGTGGCGGCTGGCAAGACGAGCACCACGCGAAGGAAGAGCCGAACGTGGTCGGAGAACGACACGGCGCGTGCGGGATGAACTTGAACCCCATCGCGATCATGGGTCAGCTCGGTCTTCGCTTCGGATCGGATGTAGAAGACGATCGTCCAAAGAGAGATGTGCAGTAATCTCGGCGTTCGGTCTGGTCAAAGAGTCGACGATCGTCCAAACAATTTTTGCCGCGGGCCTAATTATTACTACAAGGGAGCTTTATGTGAAGCTAAAGAAGCATAACAGAGACACAGGCGATGGGCGTTTCCGCCAAACCACTGGCGCTCGTGTAATTCGGTAATTTTCAGAATTTCTTCCTAAATCATTTTACGCAATGAATGCGCTTGTCTTTCTGATATCCTTATTTCAACTTTAGTAAAACCTAAATTTTCACGAATTGAGAAGTCATAATCTTTGCTCACATTCAAGTTTTGGTTATATGTTTGGCCGTTTGATTCTAAAGTTGCCTTAAAGAAAGGTCTCATTTATTCTTGTGATTTTTCCAATTTTTTTTTCATCCTTAAGAAGGAGAGGCTTTGATAGCAAATGCAGAAAATGAATAAGGAACAGACTGGACATCTTTTAGCTTGTTAGATAGAACATTATGTCTATTACAGAAGTTAAAAAATTCATGTGCAAATAAATTGAGAAAAGAAAACAAAAGCCTCCGTCTTGGTGAAACTTTCGTCATCACCATCCTCCAATCAACTCCAGGATAGTCGGGAACCCGACAACTTGATTAACTCGAATGGAGAATGGCAACACTGAAGGCGGTGTTCAGGATGAATTTTCCCAGCAGAGTCAACGAAAACACGAGCCTGTGATGGCTCACAATTGCTGAGTCCCTGCAATGTCGCCCGTGGATCCTGGATGTTACTTTCTCCTCCGTCGCCTCTTTTTCATCGTGATTGAAGAGTTGAGTGGCAACGGATGGCTTTTGGATGCATCCTACAGGCTACAAATAACGGTAAATGGTCTTTTGGTGAATCGTGCCTTCATAGAAAAACGGGAGAAACAGAACACTGACAAAATATGCAGCAATTCGAGCGTAGGCATTTACCTTCAGCAATTGCCTCGACAAGATTCTTGATGCCACTACCAATTGCCAGACGCGAAGAAACTGCCTGGTCTATTTTCTGGCCCTGCACTGATCCATTGCAATTTACACATAAGGGATGCGCAGAAATGGTAAAATCCAACTTCGTTTCGATTAAAAAGACTTGTAAACAGAGCTGGAGCATGTACCTTAGAGAGGTCGCCCTCCAGTTTCTTAGACTTAAAGGAAATATCCTGTCGAAGACTCAAAATGTTGACTTCACATTCACATTTGTGAGACAAATGCAATATTGCGAATGTCCACTTCACATTCACATTCGCATAATTCTGATAGACTGGCGAGATCACAAGAGAAAACTTGCACCTTCCTGAGACGGGGTAAATCTCTGAGCCCGTCAAGGTTCGTTATGCTGCATTCAGAAATTTTCAGGACTTCCAAAAACTTCAAATTTTCAAGACCATCAATCTTTGCTAAATCAATGTTGTCTAGTTCCAATTCTGACAGATACTTCAGACCAGAAAATTTTGGCTCTTGAATCGTGCAATGTTTGAGATGCAGAGTCAATAAGCTTGAAGTTAAGGGAAGTCGTGTGAGGTCTAGCTCCTTCATGTAGGATAAAGAGAGCTCCTGGAGCTGCGTAAGGATACCGAAGTTCCCGGGGAGATTGGTGACCAATGGAAGGGACAATTGCAAGGTCTCTAGACTTGGTAACCTCGCGATCCACCCAATATTCGGAGTCTTTAGATTCAATAACCTCATTCGCCATTCAGCTTCTGGCTGCTCAACATCTTTCAAAAGTAGCTCTTTCAGATTCGTCAGATATGACAAGTCGGGGACTATCATTTGTTTGGATCCCCAGACGAGACTGAGTAAACTGGAGAGCAACTTCGGTAGAGCCTGAAGTTGGTCGCAGTCGAGTAGGTCCAGGGTTTGGAGGCCTGAGAGATGGCCAATACTTGGACTCAGCCTGGCCACATCGGATGACGATAATCTCAAAATTCTCAAAGAGGATAATCCTGAAATATCACAGCGAACTTCACCCCCCAAATTTCTGCAGCTGGAGAAATCTATCTCCTCCAGGTTCTTTAAGTTCACCATATCTTCAGGAAATTTTCGTAGGGGAGTGTGCGCCATCTTTAGTGTCTTCAAGTTCTTCAAATCCTTAACTGACCATGGCATTTTCATGATTCCAGTGTATGAAAGGTCCATTACCTCCAGCAGCTCGAGCTTCCCGATGGAAGTCGGAAGTTTACCCAACTTCCAACAATTCCTTAAAGAAAGTCTCCGAAGTTTCTGAAGAAGTTCAACAGTATATGGAAGCCCATCGATATCAGCACCATCGAGAGCAAGACTCGAGAGACTCCTTAGGCGGCCAATTGTGGATATATCTTGCAAATGTTGACAGTCACAAGCACTAAGTATTTCAAGATTCTCCAAAGAACCTTCGGAGAAACATATACTATATATGCCAGTTCCATCAATCAGGAGTTCCCTCAAAGATTTCATGCAGCACAGTTCTTGGGGCAACTGCCTGACTCCGATGCACTTTCTTAGATTTAAGGAACTCAAGTTCTTCAAATCACTAATGAATGGCCCAATTTGAGATAACTGAGTGCAATCTTCCAGTATCAAAATCTCCAAATTGATTGGAGCTCGAAAGTTCAACGACGCAGGTAACTGAACACATCCTTGCAGGTTCAAGACTTTCAATTCATCCACCTTCTGCAATGTGGAAAAGAAGATTCAGACCTTAACCACTCGTATCTATCATCTTAACACAAGATTTAAAAAGCAAATATCCGACATACCTCCATGATTTGTCTCCAGACTTGCGAATCTTCAGTGACTGGACTCCAAGACAGATCGAGAATGACTAACTTCTTCAAATCCATATTAGCTAGGTCAGAAATCAAACGGCATGCTGACCATTCAAGCCATCTCAAATTTGGAAGAAGATTCTCGGTGTTTCCCTGAATGTTAGCCCGGTCCAGTCTAAGGTACCTCAAATTCGACATTTTATGAAATTCTTCACATGTAAAACAGACGATGCAACCCTCTTCAACCGCAAGACCTATACCTTCGACGTTTCTAGTATCCTGTCAACCTCGATTGGGGAAAAATGTGTGAGTAATTTGAGAACTTTAATATCTTACTCCATTCAATGAAATGGAGCAAATCAGATTTACAAAATCAGTGGTATCCACTACGCATTATAAATTGGGTTAAGAACAAATCCGTTTCTTTTCCGTTCGAGATTGAGAAAAGAAAGGTAAGTTTATGCTTTCAAGAGGTTCCGAAACTTACCTTACTATCCTTTAGAACGGAAACTGCATCACTGTGATTCCAAATCCTGCAGCGCTCATGAAGATCTTTTCTCTCGACAACTTTCCTGCCAAAGTCTCTTAGCAGGTCATGCATTCTGAATTCATTATTTTCTCCAATTTCCAAGAAATGCATCTCACGAAGGCATTTTATTCCTCTAGCAGGATAGTAACCACAAGCCTCCCACATGTAAGAGAGAATCCTCTCATGCTTTCCAATAAAAAAGCACGCTATGTCGAGAAATATCTTTTTGTAGGAACATCTAAAGAGTCGTAACCAACCCTAAAGGCAGCTTCAACTTCATTTGCTTGGTGATCTTTTAAGAATTCCAAAGTATTTCTCCATATTCGTATATCATCCTTATTGTTGCATAAATATGAGGCCACAACCACAATAGCTAAAGGAAGCCCTCCAGTAGCTTTGACGATGTCCATGGACAGGTAATCATACTCAGAGACATCTTGGAGAGCATCCCCTTGGAAAGCATGCTTACGAAAGAGTTGAAGAGCATGGTGATATCTCATGGGTTCAACCTTGTATTTTTTGGTTGGTCCGTCGTCAAATCCATCTAGAACATTCCTCATGCTTGTGGTCACAATTATTCTACTTCCTGGACCAAACCAACTAAGTTTCTCGGCTAATGCTTTAGCTTGTTCAACCTCATGCAAATCATCTAGGACAATGAGAACCTTCATTCTACTAAATAGACTGGCTATTTTTTTAGTACCTTCATCAGAAGATCTAAGTGGTGCATGTTTTTCTTTCTGGAGGTCAGCAATCAACATTTCTTGTGAAAACGTGATTCCTTTTGAATTAATACCTGGAAGGAAGCTACATTCGTCAAACAATAGATGCATCTTGTTGAAGACAACCTTTGCAAGTGTAGTCTTTCCAACACCTGGCATTCCACATATTCCAACGACACGTACATCTTGTCCACATACTTCGATTGCCCGTCCATCATTGTAGACAACACCAAGCTTTCTCATCATCTCTCGAACAAGAAGATCAATTCCAACTAGTTTATCGGTTACAACTTGGTCATCCTTCTTCAACAACTGCCTGACCCGTCTGAGAACTCCTTTTACAAGCTGGGACTCGTGCCTGCGAAACATAAGTGATGAGGCACAAAAATGACAACAAAGTTACCAAAAGTATTAAAAACTAAACAAAAATCAAGTGGGGAATGAAGCGGTGAAAATTGAAACAACCCACAGGGGCAGGGGGAATCTTCAATTAAAATGGACAGCAAGTTTTAATGCGTGGTCTATTTCCCTTTCATGCACATAGCAATTATGGCATCGATTTCATGCCATCTGCAAAACAAAATTTCTAGCGAAGGGGAAAAGAATAGGGCGCGACGGACCAGTACATCTGGTCTAGCTCGCGGTTATGTTAATGAGTCTAGTCATTTTCAAATGACCGTGTAATCGAGTCACCAGTTTTTCAATAGGCACATCGAACTACAACCTGTCAAATCATCGACTGATTTCATAAGAATAAATAACCTCAAAAACCTCTTGAGCATGCATCATGAATGATATGATTATATATAATATTTATTCAAAAAGGTTTGGGTTCATTTTCACATCACCCTAAACCATTTTTTTTTCCATTTTATCTAGGAAAGAGAATGGAAACCAGAAGTAAAAGAATTACCCCCCATATACGTTATCTAGATGATATCCGCTTAATCCCCCAATCTGTCGAAGAACCTCCTTCCATTTTATGATGGTATTTGAGCTGACTCCGTCCTTCTCATGTTGACGGAAGGATGTTTCAAAATGCCCAGCCTGGTGTTTTACATCGGAGGGACTAATGTCATAGAAAATCGGGATGATAGTCTGTCCATTAGATATTCTGCACTCCCACATATGTACCACCTCCATGAGGCAACTTTTACTGGAAGCATAGTCTTTAGAGAGGATGGCTATTGAGATCCTCGACTGCTTGATCGCCTCTTTTAGCGCCGGCTTGATCTCTTTTCCAGCATGGAGATTCTCGTCATCTTTAAAGACCTTGATCCCTGCATCTACCAATTTGCAATGAAGGTGATCCGTGAATCCTTTGCGAGTATCTGCACCTCTAAAACTCAAGAACACTTCATGATTGGTTCTGGACAATGACGATGAGATCGAAGATGATTCCTGTCAAATCAAGGAAACTAAACTACTTCATATAGTGAATTAGCATTTCAGATTAAGATTCTGTTCGTTTCATGGAAAATGTGACGTTTTTGGAAAATGTTTTTCATAAAGTTATTTTCAAGAAAATGATAATATTTTTCAATGTTAAGCTGAAACTTGAAAATGAACTAAAAGAATATTTCCCGTTGTTCGATATAGAAAATTCTATTCGATTTTCTTCCATGCACTCATTTTAATAAAAATTTTATTTTTCCAATAAGTAGATTTTTTATTTTTTTATTTTCTTTCTACTTTCTACTTTTTTCTTTTTTCCTTTTTATTTTTTCTTCTCCTTCTTCTTCTTCTTTAGTTGATTGCCAACCATGGTGATCGACCAAAGGCGAGCTTGAGCTTGTTGGCCTCAAAAAGGCTAGTTGATCTAGCAAGGCCCGAGGTCAACGAGCTTAATCCTATGGGGAGGCTCATGCTCATCGGCCTCAAGCCTTGCCAAATCGATGAGCTTGAGGCTCACCTATGGTTGGTTGCTGGCCGTTGCCATGGTGGCGATCGGTTGAGAAAGAAGGAAAGCAAAAGGATAGAAAAGAAAATAAAAAGAAAAAAATAATAATTTTTTTGGTAAGAAAAAAAAATAATAATTTTAATTTCTTAAAAAATGAATAAAATAGAATAAAAATAAAAAGAAGTGGAGGTTCGCAGGGATGTGAGATAAGAAAGATTGAGTAAAAAAATATTTTCTTTTATTTAAAAAGTGAAAAATATTTTCTCGCCATTTTAAAAGACTTTTTTCTCTTGGTTAAAAATGTTTTTCCAATCAATTGGTTTATTTTCCATAAAACGAAAGGTGGAAAACTCGGGAAACATTTTTTGAAAATTGTTTTCTGTAAAATGAAATCTCATACGTTTGCCCAAATAAAAGAAGTAAAACAAAGTTTTATGATTCTGATGGAGACCTACCCAACACAGCAAACAAGATGCAACTGAATCTTGCCACTCATACATCGACTTTTTTTTTTATATAAAAAATTCTGGGAACTTTGGTAACACTCAAAATGTTGATATGTGAGTTTGCAATTTTTTCGTAATTTTCTACTAAACAGGCCCGGCGTACAATATCAACAGTGCTTGGACTTTCAATAGCGTCGTGATTTTTGACATTGAGGGGAGGGGGTCTGATCGTTTCATGTCAAAAAGTTTTGCTCCATTCCAGAGGATTTTTAGGATTTAGTGGGTCGAACTACAAGCAGAGGACCCACTCCAACGTACGCAGGTCGAAGAAGTTCTAAATGATAATACAAATCTCAAAGATGCAGAGAAAACTAACCCGGTTTCTTCTCCTCCTTCTGAAAACAACAACTGCAACAATAATCATTCCGAGAAAAACAAACACCATGGACACTGTTGCCGACGTCAAACCCTGGGCAACAAACATTCCGAGACAAAGAAACACTGTAAACAGTTTTGCCCCCCTCGAACCCATTGGGAAATCAACAACTGCAAGAACCGTCACTCCGAGAAAAGGAAACACCACGTGTCCACGGCCAGCTCTCTCTCTCTCTCTCTCTCTCTCTCTCTCACACACACACAGGCAGAGGCCCAGGAGGCCCATAGACATCAGATGCCTTTAATACATGACCAAGACGGTTGACTTCTGGGCATCCGCCCCGCGGTTGGGCTTGGGCGACGGGGAGAAAATATCAGGCGGCGCCAGTCACGCCGAGTTGACCGACCGGCCCAATCATGACGCAGCACGTGGCTTCTCTCTCTCTCTCACAGAGGCCTAGGAGGTCTATAGACGTCAGATGCCTTTGATACATGACCAAGACAGTCGACTTCTGGGCATCCGCCCCACGGTTGGGCTTGGGCGATGCGGACAAAATATCAGGCGGCGCCAGTCGAGCCGAGTTGACTGGGCCGGCCCAATCATGAGGCAACACGTGGCTCCACTTGAAGCCGGGGCCCCACTTTTATTTGGAATCACACTTTTGTCTTCCCCCCGTTTCTCTTTTCATCAATTGCTTCGTACTTTCTCTTGCCATTTACACGAAGAAGCGCCCTCCCTCTTTCAAAATTTGTCTCTCTTCATTGAATGCGACGTCTTCTTCTCAACTCAAGCCGCGCGAATCTTAAGCATGAAAAAAGGAAAAGCAAGTCAAACTCTGTTATGTTGCTTCTTCGACGCTTGTATCAACTTTTGCCATTGAGTCCTCCATCACAGTAGAGAGAATCTTAAGCATGAAAGAAAGAAAAGGCAAGCCAAACTCTGTTATTAACGAGTGTCAAAAGTCAGAAGAGAAGCATTCGCGAAATTGATGTCAGGCCTCGATTCTCAGTCGTGTGTCTATCCTTCGGTGGTCGATAAAAAAAAATTGCAATATCCCAAGACGCGTTACCGACCTATTCATTTTATTGCACGCGCGGAAGCGAATAAACAAATCCTTGACAGCAACCAGCATATGATAGAAAAGCAAGAAAACAGATTCACAACCAAACACGCTTTTATATACATATTGAGTAAGTCTACAAAAAGATCTATGTACAAAAATCTAGATCAAAAAGAGGCTACAGAGATTCTACACTCCAGGCTCTCCAGTCCTCAGCTTTGGATCCTCCATGGCACCATCAAGGGTGTCGATATCCAAAGGGTGCCCTATCTCCTATTCCCTTATCCCAACAAGAGGCCAGTCAAAACCATCCATAGGACCCTCTCAACTCCCATTGGACTTGTGAAGGTACCATGCCTTGAAACGATGAGGTACCAGATGGGGTAGATCCTCATTGACCCAAACAGTGGACTCCACAAGCTCATAGGTCAAGTCGGTCCCGAGAACTAGGAAATAGGAACGCTGGAAGTCTACCTCCTTTGAAACCCCATAACGTACATGACGCTAAGGACCTGAAAAGAAATGAGCCCACGACATGTGAGACAATGTCTCAACAAGTCCACCCCCTAAATTCCGACTATGAAATAAATACACCTAAGGGCATCCTAACCACACAGTCACATAATCACAAAGGCTTATCTTGTCTCAGATCCTTCCTACATGTCAGTACAGTTCATATCACAGACATAAACAGTATTCATACTTAGACAATTGGAACGCCACAATTCATCTCTCAAACAGCCACAGGGGTCCTAATTATAGGGTCAAATTGTTATGACACATCTGATTCCGTGCCACACAATTTTGTCTCATAATCCGATATGTCAATTTCACTCAGCATGCGTTCCAATTGCTAATCACGACCTACTCGAAATTCGGCAGTCTTCTGGAGTAGCCAGGCGTCGTCTCGCCCCATCGAGCACGGTAACGACACTACGTCGACGGCATTCCATGAAGGAGCATCGGTCTAGCCTCTACAGCAACCGGCGTCCATTGATAGGGAATCCCATATAGGGGCAATATCCAGCTTAACATCTTGGGACAGGTTCTCATAACCATTTATGCACCCATCCAATTCGCAGCCAAGACATCTTGCTTTATACTCAAATGTCACAATTAAAATAACGTACTTAACTCATTTTCTTAATATTAAAAACACTCGGTAAAAATAATTGTGTATGCGTACAGTCGGCCGATTGAACCCGAAAAATTGATATCCTTCTTTTTTAAAATCTCACTATTTGATATAGTCTTTAAAACCATTTTCGGGTCAAAATCTAACACCCAGTAATTTCTAAATAATTACCAAAATTTCACAATTTTAAAATAAATAACCAAAATTTCAATCACCATTCAATTTGCACAATTTAACACTCAATTACGAAACTAAGCACACCATTATAATCAATATGAAATTCCGGTCACCAACTATTACAGTATAATTTTCGGAAAATATTAAATAATTAAATAAATACAAAAAATAATTAAATAAATGCAATTAAATACCATAATTACCAACTTAGGCCGAAAATACTAATCTAAACACCTAAACGGGCCTAGAAAATTTGTGAACCTATCTAGATAAATAGTACGATCCATATAGTCCCTAATTAATCTAATCTAACCACTTAACATGCAAAATTAAACAATTAAATCATTAATCCAATCTTACTAACCATCTAAACCCTAATTAGCATAAACTAATCACCCCTTAAGTATCATGAACTCCCTAAGCAGAATTTAGCAAGTAAACTCACCAGTTTAGTGATCTAGTGAGTCCACGATGATGCCGACGTGGAGACGGGCAACAAACAACCATACGGCGACACCAAACGAAGACCAAACGGGCCTCAAAATGGGCCACGAAGCCTCATTGCCCTTACTAGCTTCAGTTTCTTGTTGTTGCTGGAAGAGGCTGCACGAGCGGCCGGTTGGGGCTAAAACGGCGAGGGACGGGCGACAATGGCTATAGCAAGGCTAGGCAGGCGACGGTGGCAACTCCGGCAGCCTGGATGGCGACGTACGGCGGCCAGGCAGGCTCAGAACGGTGGCCTAGGCGCGAATGATGGCAGCTGGGTGCGAGGACGATCGCGGATGGCGAATGGGCTAGCGCAGCTTGCGGGCGGACACCGCGGCTAGGGGCGGTTGACGGTGGCTACTGGCCTTTTCCTCTGGTTTTCTAAGCTCACAAAACTCACTATAATGGAGAAAGGAGCTGCTGAAGGAAGAAGAAGACTGCTAAAGCTTGAGGGGGCCACCAAAATATACAAAACTCTCAAGTGCATGCCCCATCAGCTTGGCTGTCAACCTCAGCCCTTTATGCAGCACCAAAGTCTTCCTCAACAAGCCACCGAGCGGCTTAAATGTTGCACACCCCAAGGCCTACAAATTTCGAAACATTTGCCACTCAATTCATTCAATTTCCCTTCAATTCTCCTCCAATTAAACTTAAATTGATGCCCATAAATTCAACTAAGGTGCCCACACTTGAATTTACATTTTTCTCATCAATTGAACCAACTTGATGGCTAACAGTGCGCTAAAAAACGATCATCTGATTTTCCCAATCCAAAACGGCCCTACTTTGAATTTCTGTCAAAAATCCCGGTTTGCAGAAAAATCTTCGGAAGGTGAATTGATGTTCCCAAAATGAATCGTAATATAACAAAACTTTAATCATATTCAATTTCACGATTAACTTCAATCTGATGCGATTTTAGCGTGACCTAACCTACCGGGTAGCTTTTAAGAATCTTTAGTGCAATTGACCTGTGGTCGATTATTTTTTAGCCACATTATACATTTTCGACACATTGGCAACTCTCGGTTATCGTGAAAATCTCGAGATTTCAAATACAGGCACATGGTACAGAAATGACAGAAAAATTAGTCTAGTGTCGTTCGACAGAAATTTTGCAATTAGGTGAAATCACCTACACACTAATCACATACCTCTATCGAATCGACCTATCTCCAGTCTCTGATCGATTTTGACGGTGTCGTAATAACCCTTGCAGATTAGCACAGTCGAGTAGTCGATTCCCGGTCGAATTCTCAAGTCTATTGCGTTTAAATTCCTTAACGGCTTCACCTAATAGACTAGTTATCCCGTGAGTGGCCAACTGAAGGAAAAAAAAAACTATAAGTGCGTCGATAAAAAGCCCAACTTATTCAATCGAAAACAGAACCTGAAAATCAGGATGTCATAATTGATCTTTTGATTGTGAGAGAAACCATCATCTTGCTCATCCCAAGAAAAAGGAAGAAATTGCAGTTTTACCTGCAAGGAAATTTCCTTCCTTAAAAACGCCTATATTGTCACTTTGATCACTTATTTTAAACTTCAAAAGAAATATATAGTTAACATTACAGCATATGTTAGGATATTTAAACATCAACTTATCGAGTATGACAGCAAAAAGTAAACATATAAGCATACAAGTAGCAAAAGAAAAAGCTACTACAATTAGGTTCCATAACCAACATTTGCATATAAGCATAGATGTATCAAAAGAAGAATGGGGCAGATGAAAACCATGACTTTGACATTTGGATCCATAAATGGTATAGGGATTCTATCGATAGGCAGATATTTCACTTCATCCAGGAAACACTCTATCGATGGTATAGCTAGAATGGGATTCTAGCTTTGATTCCCAAAGCTCATTGTATTATGTGCGAGTTCTGTAAAGTTGAGGGTTTTGCAATGCATCTCTCTAACGTTCATCCTCAATTTGCGAAGAAGTAAATATAGGAGCAATTTCACCATCCGCGTTGTACCAAGTACAATGACCTGAGCACGGTGATATTGTTAAACAGGTACAACATAACATCATTAAAATAAAGAATACTCCCATCGACACCTTGTAATCAAGTGCCTCCAAAATATGCTCCTTGAGAAAATGATGAACAACTTGAAAATGCATGTCATGAGGAGCAACTACATAGGACTAGTTAACCTGTAACAACACGTAAAATACATGTACAGATAATCAAACATAAAGAGGAACTATGGATATATGACACATGCAATATGATCCTCATGCTCCTCATAATTAGTTGAAAATAGTAAAACAGTGAGAAATGAAATAAATATAACAGTAAATTAGTCCATTATTAATACACATGCTTGTGTTGTAACCACCGTCCACATTTGGAATATAATATATGACTATGAATAAAGGGCAATCTTGGCTCACTCATATTTCCATATTTTGTCAATTAAATCTAGTACATTCCAATATGCCTGCTCATGGTGACAGTTAGAGTGACCATAGCAAACTTAACAGCTTGAGACAAGACCAGGAGAGAAATTTAGACGTCTTAGACTACTCATGATGGTCAACATTTAGCAGAACACCACAACATGCCTGGGCATGAGTCTCCACACAATCGACATCCACAGTGTCAATGAAAGCATGTTCTCTTTTTAAAACAAGCTGAGATATCTAGTAAACCTGCATAGTTATGATGAATCACAGAAATGTCATGATAAGCAGAGTTTCTATGATTCCAATGGCATGTTTGCAGAAAATAGAAGAGACTGTTTTTGATGAGGAAGACAATCAACAACAGAACGCTCTTTTTTTCTTTTGGCCAATTTTGCATTTTTCCACTTCCCTTCTTTCTTTTACAATTTTTTTCCCATTAAGCAATGGTTTTTCTAGTTTACCTTGCTTTAACCAGTTTCTCTTTTGACCAGTTTTTTGGTTTTGTACCAAGTACAGGTCAGGGTGTCCAACAGCACCGGACGGCCAACCATTACCCAGATGAATCAGTCAAGCCTGCGGGTTCTGTTCGATTTTATAAAACATTGTCTATGGATCTCAATGAAGGAAGTTAACGTGCAATTTCTCCTTACAAAGTTCTCCACAAGTTCCCATTCGAGATCATTACGGCATAAATATCACAGTTTCTCATATATAGAGAGAAACAAAGTTCCAACGCTCTCTAATCGCTACTCAAAGGCTCTCCAATGTCTTTCAGATGGAAGACATAGAAGACCAATATTTAAACAACATCTGAATAGATAATAAAGAAGTGAAAATGAAATCCAGAGTCCTTCTCAATGGGATGTGTGAAAAAGAAACGAATGGATCGGCGCACGGATCCTAACAATCATCTATTCAATTGCTTAAACACTTTATATGGAGGATCTCATGTTAAATGTAAGGCTCTTGGCAACTAATATAAAAAATTGCGACGACCTTTTTGTATCCGCTCTGGCAAGTATCTATACTAAACATAGCACGTTAAATCTCCATCTTTGCAATAGCAACTAAAATGTGCATTGCTTAATTAAGTTTTTTAGCCAAAATTTCTCAATATATGTTGACAACTCTAAAGCATCATGGTTCACAGGGGAGCTCAAGTTATGTTCTCTTGCAGTATCTTTTAGCAACTATTCTCTATAACAGCAACTCCATTATGACATTATTTCCACAACGTATGAAGATAAGCTCACAATTCAACATCAGTCATTAATAATTTCGCTAAGAATGAACCTTTGAAGGGGAAAAAAAAAAAAGGATGCACTAGCACATATTTTACATCTCATTGCATGAGAAGATTGCAGAAACTAATTCATATGAATATGTAGGAGTTACCTACTAAGGTACAATTTTTGATGATGCATAGCTTTTCATCAAATGCCTTCTGGTTCGACATCTGAAGAAGTCAGAGAGCATGTTTCCAAGAACTTAGTTATGGTCACATAAAAATGGATCATGATAAAATAAGAAAACAAGAGTAACGACAAATTCGGCTTGACGAGACAAAAAAAGACATTTTAGTGGCAATAGCATATAAAGATGATGAAATAAACCGGCAGGTGGTTCTCCTAAGTTATTCCATTGAATTGGATCCTTCAGATATAATTGAGGAAAAATGATAAACTCAATCGTGAATGTATTCGGTCATAAACTTTTTTGCTAATGTAATTTTTAACTTTTTTATGAAATGCTAATATAGTCTTTTCAATCAATTTTGACTTGAATATGCTGATGCGACGGTCTAATTGACAAATTTATGTAAAGTTATGTGTTTTTAACTTAATTTTTGAATTTTCCAGATTATTTTTGTTTGTTTTCCTCTCTTTTTTTTTTTTTCTTTTATGGTTACTGTATCTTGTTCCCTGTTCCTATACTGTTCATCTCTCTGGGTAAACTCCGTCTTTCCTCTACTTTCATCAGTCAAATACCGGGAAAGTAGTCCAGAAAAAAAAAAAATCCGAAGCCTATTCCCAACATGTTCCCAGATCATTGCTTCCTCACGACTTACACCATCAAACATTTTGGAAGGAAAACTCCGGTCGCCACAAACGACCTAGATGGAGAAGACCGGCTCCTCGAGATGCTAATCGTCGTCAAATTCACGGTCGAATTAGATGGCCCGGGGTACGTTTCGACGAAACATCGCTCTTGATTTGTGGCTTGTGGATGGTAGATTTTCGGTTGGGGCGAGGCTTGACTTTAGAGCCGTTTGTCTTGATGCCTGATAGCAACAGCACCTGACGCCTTACAGTTCAGGAGGATAATGATGTGGACGAGATGGGATGCAATGTATCATTCGCTTTTAGTCCTTTCACTGAGGAACGGAAAGAACGTTTCTCGTTTCTCGTGTGAGGGTTTAAGAAGCAGAAATCGTTCATCTAGTTCTCTCAACTCGTCTGGTTGAAGAGGGACAACGAAAGAGGTGAAAGGAACCTCTGGAGTTTAGGATAGCAGCAGGCCGGAGCCTCCTCCAAGTCGTGGAAGCTTCATCGGCCATGGCGACTTGACTTTAGATTTGAGGTCGTCGTCCATGGAAGCCATGGACTTGTCCATGGCAGCTCGAGTCTCGTGAAGGTTCCTTTCGTCCTCACCGCTTCCTTGAGCTTCAAACATGAAAATTTCGCTTCATTTTTCAAAAATGAAACTAAAGAAGATGAACAGTAAAAGATAAAATAAATAGAAAAATCAGAAAAATAAGTGAGAAGAAGGCCTTTTCAACTGGAAAGCAGGGAAGGGACTATGGCTTGTGTGTGCCGTGATTCGCAAGGACAACTTACTGGTGGCTTCTCAGATAGCTTTGCTGCCTTCTTGGCTCTGCAGGCGGAGATCCACGCTTGCTCGCTTGCTCTCCATCATTTGATTGATCAAGACCTCTCTCATTCTGCGCCGACTCTTGAATCTGATTGCCAAACCGTCATCGAGACACTGAAGGGTCAGCGCTCGCCGCAATGGCAAGAACGAAGCCTCTTCTCCGAAGCTGCCTTCCTGCTTTCATTTTTTCCCAATATTTCCCTAGCCTTCTGTCATCGTGAGGCAAATGTTGCTGCTGACTGGGCTGCGAAGGCCCATAGGGTCAATTCCAAGCGAAGTAACTGGGCTGTTTTTCCCCCTCCCCCTCTTTTAGATCTTATTTACGCTGATGCGATAGCTGCTGCTTGTAATCGGTTTGGTCCATAAATATAATAGGTTCTGTTTGGAAAAAAAAAAATTGAGTTTATCCACATTTTGCCTCACAGGAAGGTCCACAATGATTGGACCACGAGAACAGTAAATTCAAATCAAAATTTGCCAAAAGAACTATGTTGAAATTTCACAAAAAAACTTTAAACTACATTGGTAAAATTGTAAGATTTAAAACTGAATTAACATTCGTACAATAAATTTAGAACTAATTAGATAATTTTTCCTATAAATCAAGTTTGGTCGTATACTAATTTACATGAATAGAAAATATTGGCATAGTTATTGCCAGAAAACCTTATTTAATGTTTCTGGTTAGCAAGGTGACACTAGCCAATGCATCTTCTGTAAAAATCATTTTGTACTAAAATATTTTACCATTTCTGGACAAATCATGTTCTAGTTTCGAGATTACAAAGAATTTTGTTATTCAATTTGCACAATTTCGACAGTTAAGAGTTTTGGCTCTTGACAACAATTGTAATCTCTGGCTTCCTTACTCAATCTTCTCTCTCCTTAATCTTGTAATCGCATCGAGCTTCATAAGTTTGCTTGTGCAATGAAGTGCGGTTGCTTGCGTCTTCTTCTAAATACCACAAATTGATTTCTTTACTTTCCTCTTCTTCTCCGGGAAACTCATTCTTTTCATGGCCAACGATATAGCCACGACGCTGTCGAGAAACTTAACATACTGGGCGCGTTGCTACACTCAACAGTTTAATTACCACACCGCTTCACAATTATCACATCTTCCTCCACCCTTCTCATTCTCTCATAATTTCAGCAAGATGACATGAAGCTATTTCTCCTCTTCCTTGACCATGATCCCAACAAAGTCCTCTCGTGCTGTTTGAAGATGTCACGCTTGGCTGTCTACACTCCTATAGAAAAGCTTTGCTCGCACCGCACGACAAGACTAACTGCGCCATGCCCCTGCTTCTCCACTCGGCCTTCTCGGACAACCACAATCACTCCAATTCGTCAATAGTCCAGGCCAACGACTCTAAATCCTTGACTCTTTAATTTCTAAAGCACTACGCAGAAGTTGCTTGGAAACTATGCATGTGCTTTTTGACTTGACTTGATTTTCCTATTAATTTAAAAAATAGAAAAGAAAACCATCGAGAATTCTTCAAACACATTCAAGTAAATTTATCATTTTCAAAACACATCAAACTTCACTTTTCATCATATCTCTCTCTCTCTCTCTCTCTCTCTCTCTCAGCAATTTCCCAAACTAGACTTCTCCACGCCACATCATGCCTAAAGATGACCTAATCATATCGTCCCATCCTAGTCACTCTTTTCTGTCCTTAAATTGATATTTGTTGACATTTTTACATTCTTTTTAATTCAGTGTCGCGTTACAAATTTCCGGCCAGTGAGTTCTCTATGATTGAATAATTCATTCAATGACATGTTCTCTTTTTTGTTTCATTATTTGATGAATGTCTTAATGCTCAATGTGTGAAGGGTCAAAATAGATAATATGTAGAAGGGTAACACGTGCTTTCTATAACACTTCAATAGTGCTTTGAGAGAGAACATATTTAAGAACCGATTCATCTTTTCTTCCACCTCTGACCCAATTTCATCAGCCAAACCACTTATGCTTGTGTAACTCGTAATTTTTGGAATCGCTTCCTAAATCATTTCACTCGATGAAAGAACTTTTCCTTCTGATATGGTCATTCCAAAAATTAGTAAAATTCACGAATTGAGAAATCTTAGTACTTGCTTACATTCAAAAGTTAGGCATGATAAGTTGACTCTTTCTATTTTTTTTTTTTTTTTGTTTGGTCCCTAGCTATTTTACAAGCCCTTGCGTGTGTTATATGCTGTGCGCACGTTGTGAAACCCTACTATCTCACTCACGTGTCCCCACCTCAGCCTCTAAATTGCATGGTCCCATTTATTCTTGTGATCTTTCCTCCTTTTTTCACCCTCGAGAAAGAATTTGATGGTCTAGAAAGAGGAGCTTTAAAACCAATAGAGTATGAATAAGGAATAAACTAGAGATCTTTTTGCTTGCAATGATGTCAATCAGAGAAATTAAAGTTTCAGATGCTGTTAAATTAGGAGAGAAAGCTTCATCTTTCCATGTATGGCCCTCTCTTTTGTAACTTACTGAATACTCGTTTACTTTTAATTACTGCAGATCTTTAATGTAATAATCATAATATAATAGTAGTTACTTCTATTTGAAAAATGCCAGCACGAGAAAAAAAGATTTATTATCCAATTGTAGTGTTTATTATAGAAAGTATGTGGTAAAAAATTAAATTGTAAATATAAAAAGATTAATAACTTGTACACGGTAGTATAGAAAGGAAAAAAGAAAGAAAAATCAATCTTTTAGATCATTTATCCAAATATAACCATTCTATGATATCCTCTTCTGTAGAGTATAACTTTTATTAACCAAAATGACAAAGGCAATGAGAACCTTGCTATGGGATCTAAAAATATAATGATACAGATCTATTTCAATGTCAGGCCATGTTCATTCGATAAAAAATGACTGGTTTGAAAATATTATATACTAGCTAACTATTTCAAGTGATTCGAGCGATCATCTTTAGGAAAATATTTTCCAAATCATTTATTTTTTAAGAAATAAATAGAGCTTAATACGAACGACGAAGCTAAATGTGGGGATATCTAAGTGCACGCATATGAAGTGTCAAGTGATGATATCTCATATCAAAATATCAAAGAGGAAAAGAAAAGTACGTAGAAATCGGAGTTCAAGAGCCATTTTGTCTTCTCCAA
Organism: Eucalyptus shirleyi; assembly: GCA_017140165.1. Classification (NCBI taxonomy): domain Eukaryota; kingdom Viridiplantae; phylum Streptophyta; class Magnoliopsida; order Myrtales; family Myrtaceae; genus Eucalyptus; species Eucalyptus shirleyi. Next base: position 47,962,118 of record CM029448.1, read on the forward strand.
ACCACTATGTTATTCGATTTGGCTCCTCAAGTAACAATCCCACCTCATTTATCATACAAAAGTACTATATAAAAGATGATAAATAAAAGCAATTATCAATTAAGAAAATATGCTAATTCTGTGGTAAAGAGCTGTTGAACCGGTGGGGACAGGGCAGAGACCCCAACTGACTATTACTTACCGATTTATACATAGAAACTCTTAGATGCCAAAAAACCATCCAAATCATCTTAAAGGAATTTGGACTGTTGCGAAAATAGCAACCGAAGAGAATGTTGGTGGATTAGAATTCATCTATTCTTTTTTTTTTTTTTTGGTCGGTCGATTAGAATTTATCTATTCAAGCAAAATGTATTGCATTGCTTTAATTATTTATATTCAATATAATAGAAATCGAAATTGACTGTAATGTGTATAGCAATTTATATACAAGCTAATCAACAACATTAATTGTTTAACAAAAAAAAACATTAATTGCAAAAAATCGCCAATTACAGATTCAATTCGTTCTTAACAAAATCAGCATTAATGACTCAATGACCATAAAAAGTAGGAACCTTTAACTTTTTCAATTATTATAATACTTTTAACTTTTTTAAACAATATGTAAATTTTAGTAACGTGAAGAGGAGAAGCAGAAGAAAAACTAAGATGTGGCTCGACAAAAAGCTCTATTCTCCATGTTTTGTTATTATTTTTTAGATGTATAGATGGATGCAGAGCATGTTTCCCATCATCATGAACCCGGACTGTATCCACAGGTGCGAGGTAAGAAAATCGAATAAGAAGAGGAGAAGAGAACGATGGATGAAAAGTATCCTTTGCAAGCAGCAGATCAATTCAAAGGTGCATCTCTCTCTCTCTCTCTCTCTCTCAACATCGCAATCATCCTACTCAATTTCACGATCACGAGCGCACTCTCTTGTAGCTTCTAATTAGATTTCCGTCAAATCCATTTCACATCGCCATCCTATAATGAACTCCCGGAGATTTGGAACCCAATGACTTGATCAACTGAAACGAGTAAAAGCAAGACTTGAAGGCAGTGTTGAGGACGAATCTCACCAGCAGAGCTGAAAAAGATACAGGCCCGTGATGGCTCACGTCCATGGAGTCCTCACAACGTTGCCCATGGATGCTGGATCTTGTTTTTCTTCTTTGTCTTCTCTTTCTCATCGTATCGAAGAGCGGATTGGCAGTGGACGGCTTTTGGATGCATCCTACAGGCTACAAATAACAGTAAATGGTGTTTTGGTGAATCACACCTTTATATAAACAGTACAAATAGAACACCAACAAAATATGCGGCAATTCGAGTGGAGGCGTTACCTTCGGCAATGGTTTTGATGCAAGATTCTTGATGCCACTGCCAATCGCCTGACGAGAAGAACTTGCCCGGGGTATTTTGTGGCCCTGCACAGATCCAATCCGATATAGACATAAGGAATTCATGGAACTGATAAAATCCAACTTTGTTTCGGTTAAATGAATTGTAAACAGCATTGAAGCGTGTACCGTAGAGAGGTCGCCATCCAGTTTCTTAGACCAAGAGGAGATGTCCCATCGAAGTCTCAGAAGTTCAAGAGTAGTTCATACGGTACAGAGTCTATCGAGCCACAGACTGAGAAGAACGCAAGATACTGCATTTCCTGACGGCAAGTGTCCACTTAACATCCACGTTCGCGTAATTCTGATAGACTGGCAGCATCAAAAGAAAAATTTGCACCTTCCTGAGACGTGGTAATCCTTTGAGCTCATTAAGGTCTGTTATTCTGCTGCGTGAAAAGATTTTCACGAATTCCAAATTCCGTAAATCTTTAAGACTATCAATCTTTGGTAAATCGCAGTCGTCTAGTTCTAATTCTGACAGATATTTCAGACCACAAAAATTTGGCTCTTGAATCTTGCAGCGTTTGAGACGCAGAGTCCATAAGCTTGAGGACGAGGGAAGTTATGTGAGATCAAGCTCCTTCATGTAGGATAAAAGGAGTTCCTCGAGCTGAGTAAGGGCATGAAAATCCCCAGGGAGATTGGTGACATTTGGAAGGGACAATTCTACCGTCTCTAGACTTGTTAATCCCTTGATCCACCCAATATATGGGGTCTGATTCGATGACCCCGCTTCTGGCTGCTCATCAACATTCAAGCATTGCTCTTATACGTCAGATTTGTCAATTTGGGGTCTGCCATGATTTTGGATCCCCAGCAGAGAGTGACTGAACTGGAGGGCAACTCTGGTAGTGTTTGAAGTCATTCGCATTTACATACGTCAAGGGTTCGGAGGCTCCCTATGATGATAATCTCAAAATTCCCAAAGAGGATGGTCCTGAAATGTCGTAACTATCTTGGGCCACCAAAATTTTGCAGCCAGAGAAATCTATCTCTTCCAGTTTCTCTAACTTCACAATATCTTCTCGAAAATTTTCCAAGTGAGCACATTCCACCTTCAGCGTCTTCAAATTTTCCAAGTGAGCGAATTCATCTTTCTCTGTAATGCAAATTGTCTGCCGCGCATAACTCAAACGCGAAATTTCAGAAATTTGTTCTGATCAAATTGTACTTCGAAATCGAATTTTGTCAAACCTCAAAGCTCCACAATGGCTTAGACTACCATTTCCACAAAAATCACAGCTCAAAAACTCTTCATTCAAACCTCATAGTTCAAGATCTACATAACTTAAAGTTTGTACCCTGATTTCCAAAATTACTCCGGTTAAACAAATAATCGGCTTGAAAACTTACCAGGCATTACATTTTTTCCCCCCTTTTTCTTCTTTGCTCTTTCCCTCCTCCTCGTTTTCTGCTTCATGTTCTTTTCGTTTTTTGTGCTTCAAAATTCAAATGCACGAGCTCAAATAAGGAAAGAATAAAAAGAGGGTTGGGCTTGGGCTTTTCCTTTAAGAGACATGGGCTGGATGGGCTTTTATTGGGCCTGCTATTACTATGGACGAAAACTTTCCTTCTCCAAGCAGACGACTCGATTTACTCAAATGAAGAATGGCGACACTGAAGGCAGTCTTCCGGACGAAATCCACCAGCCAAGCCGACGAAAGCACAGGCCCGTGATGGTTGTGGAGTCCTCGCAACGTTTGCTTCTTTGTTTTCGGTTCCACATCGTGATCGAAGAGCTGAGCTTTTGGATGATGCATCCTACAGGCTACAAATTACAGTAAATGGTGTTTTGGTGAACCGCAACTCTATAAAAACAGTACAAATAGAACACCAACAAAATATGCAGCAATTCGAGTGTAGGCGTCACCTTTGGCAATGGTTTTGATTCGAGATTCTTGATGCCACTAACAACGGCCAGATGCGAAGAATTTGCCTCGGGTTTTTGTGGGCCTGCACAGATTCAAATGCAATACATATAAGGAATTCATGGGAATGGTAAAATCCAACTTTGTTCTGGGTCGAAAAGAATTGTGAACAGAATCGGAGCATGTACCTTAAAGGGGTCGCTCTCCAGTTTCTTAGACTGAGAGGAGATGTCCTGTTGAAGATTCGAAAGTACAACAGTAGTTCGTACAGGACAGAGACTATTAAGTCACCGACTAAGAAGAAGGCCGAACGCATATGTCCTGTTCAACACGTTCGGATAATTCTGGTAGACTGGGTCGAGCAGAAAAGATACCTTTCACCTTCCTGAGACGTGGTAAATCTTTGAGCCCATAAAGATTTATTATCCGCTTGCAATGAAAAACTTTGAGGACTTCCAAAAGCTTTAAATCTTCGAGACCATCAATCTGTGCTAAATCGCAGTCCTCTAGTTCTAGTTCTGACAGATGTTTCAGACCAGAAAATTTTAGCTCTGGAATCTTGCAGTGTTTGAGACGCAGAGTCCATAAGCTTGAGGAGGTAAGTTGTGTGAGGTCTAGCTCCTTCATGTAAGATAAAGTGAGTTCCCAGAGATGAGTAAGGGCACTAAAATTTCCAGGGAGACTGGTGACATTTGGAAGGGACAATTCCAAGGTCTCTAGACTTGTCAATCCCGTGATCCACCCAATATTTGGGGTCTGATCTGATGACCCCACTTCCGGCTGCTCACCCGCATTCAAGCACAGCTCTTTTAGATTTGTCAGATTTGTCAATTCGGGGGATGCCATGATTTTGGAACCCCAGCTGAGAGTGACTAAACCGGAGGGCAACACTGGGAGCGCTTGAAGTCGTTCACATCTGCGTACGTCAAGGGTTCGGAGGCAAGAGAGCTTGCAAATGCCCCGAGGCAGCCTAGTCACATCGGATGACGATAATCTCAAAATTGTCGAAGATGATAGTCCTGAAATATCACAACTATCTTGGGCCTCCAAACTCGTGCAGCCAGAGAAGTCTATCTCTTCCAGTTTCTTTAACCTCACAATATCTTCAGGAAATTTTTGTAGGGGAGTGCGTTCCATCTTCAGCGTCTTCAAATTACTCAAGTCCTTGACTGACTCTGGTAGTTGTGTGATTCTAGTGTCTGAAAGGTCCATTTCCTCCAGCTGCTTTAGCTTCCCGATGGAAGATGGAAGTTCACACAACTTCTCACACTTCCTTAGAGAAAGTCTTTCAAGTTTCGGGGGAAACTCAAAAGTTTCTGGGACCCAATCAATATAAGCACCATCCAGGGCAAGACTTTTGAGTTTTGTCAGGTGGTCAATTGGGGATATGTCCTTCAACTTTTTACAATCCCGAGCACTAAGTACTTCAAGGTCCTTCAAAGAATCATTCTCGATATGAATTTCTTCGATGTCAGTTCCGTCAATCAGAAGTTCAGTCAAAGATTTCTTGCCGTGCAATTGTTGGACCAACTGCTGGACTCCCTCGCAGTTTCTCAAATTCAAGGATTTCAAGAGCTTCAGCTGACTGATGAACGGACCAAGTTTATGTGACCGAGTACAATCTTCCATTATCAACATCTCCAAACCAGTCGAAGCTGAAGACTCCCACGACGCCCTTAACAGATTACATCCTTGTAGGTTCAAGACTTTCAATTCCTTCACCTTCTGCAATGAATGCGCAAAAGAAGATATCAAACTTTACTCACTCGCACCTAAAATCTTAACAAGAGATTCAAAAGGCAAATATTGGCCATACCTTCATGATTTGCTGCCAGACTTGTGGATTTTTGGTGACCGGACTCCTAGACAGATCGAGAATGAGTAATTCCTTCAAATCCATATTACACAGCTCAGGAATGAAATGGCAGGCGTGCCAATCAAGCCACTTCAAATTTGGAAGAATATTCTCAGGCTCTCTCTTAATGTTACCCTCCTCCAGTGGGAGCCGACTCGAATTTGAAATAAGATTCTCACTGTTAGCCCCATCCAGTCTGAGGTACCTCAAATTCGATTTTTTGTTAAGTGCTTCACGTGTAAAACGGACGTTGCCACCCTCTTCAAGTGTGAGACTAATGCCTCGGACACTTCCATTATGCTGTCAAGTGTTGACGGGGGAAAACGGATGAGTAAGTTGAAAAACTTTAATTTCTTAATCCTTTTAATCAAATGAGACAAATTAAATTTACAAAAATCAAGTGGGTATCCATTTCGCGCTCCGAATCGTGTTTAAGAACAAATCTTTTTTTTTCCCTCCTCCAGAAATTGAATAGTTTATACGGACGCTCTCTTGAGCCCTTCCGTGTCAAGACCAGTGAATTCCGGCATGCAAGTCTCACAGGGTAGAGGTAGCGGGGGTTGGTGTTCTTGAGGGAGGCGGAGAAGCGGGAGGTGGAGGACTCGTGTGGGCGCCGCGCCCAGCGATGAGTCCACACCCAACGCCTCCGCCGATGCAGATCCGATCTGGCTAGCTAGATCTGCAGCAGCAGCCATGGCAACGACGGGGGAATCTCTACGGAGCCCAATCGCAACCGATATCTCGATCTCGCCTGTTTGGGCCATGGACAAGCCAATCGAGGCCAGGAGCTGTCGGAATCTCGATCTCGCCCATCGCGGCCATGGCCAAGCTTCCACTGGAATGGCATGCCGTGCTTCCACTCGGGGCTGCCGTCGCGTTCCTCGACGGTTAAAGTCCGTTCCTTGACAGTTAAAGTCCACGGCTGTTGGTTCAGGGCGAGCTTCTTGGTCTGGAAGACGAAGCCGCCGACGACGACGAATAGAGGGGAAGGACTTCAGGAAGAGGGCGAGAGAGATGGTGGTCTGAGCAGATTTTTAAATTTTTAATTTTTTTTAATTTTTTTTAATTTCACACGGTCCGCGTCCACAGCACCGAGTCCTGGTCGGGCTGTTGCACAGGGAGGAGCGAGGGTCTCACCGGGTTCCGGCACGATATTGGCCCGGCGGACGGGACACGTGGTTGGCATGAGCGCCACGATTGGATGCGGATGCAACCGCAACACAAATCATTTGATTAATATATTATTATATCGATTCTTTTCAAAAGAAAATGTAAAAGAATACAGCAGCGTCGCGTTCAGCATAAAAAAGATCGACGCGTCCACCGTCGTCACCTTTCCTTAATATGAGAACGTGTGTTTGAATGAATGGCTAAAAAAAGCCGTGAATTTGAATCAAATTAAAAAATTTATGTATATGTAAAAATATTTATTAATACGTAAGGTGTCTTAATCCATTGAAATTCTTTGCTTTTTTTTTTGGAGAAATGATGTGGCGTGTCGCATATTCACGTCAGTTTACTTAAAATTTATATTATCTATGGATGAAAGAAATTTCTGAAGTCTTTTGAAAACTTACATGACCATCCTCTAGAATGGAACGTGCATCAATGAACTTCCAAATCCTGCAGCGCTCATGAAGACCCTTCTTCTCAACATGCCTCCTGCCAAGGACTCTTAACAGTATGTGCATTCTTAATTCATTATTTTCTCCATCTTCCAAGAAATGCATGTCACGAAGTTCTTCCGTTTCTGAAGGAGGATAGCAACCACAAGCCTCCCACATGTAAGAGGGAATCCTCTCATCCATTCCAACAAAAAAACACGCTATGTCTAGGAATATCTCCCTTGTACGATTATTCAAAGAATCATAATTGGCCTTGAAGGCAGCTTCCACTACTCTCTCGTGTGGATTATCTTTTAAGCGATTCCGGATACTTGTCCATATCACTAGCTCCTTCTTCTTTAGATATTTTGCCCAAAACACAATAGCCATAGGAAACCCTCCAAGAGCTTCGACAATGTCTCTAGACAAGGAATCATACTCGGGGTTATCTTGGAGAGCATCCCCTCGAAAAGCATGCTTACAAAAGAGTTTATGAGCATGGTAATTTTCCATTGGTTCAACCTCGTATTCTTCAATTGCTACATCGTCGAAAACGTTTAAAACATCTCTTCTATATGTGGTCACAATGATTCTACTTCCTTCACCCAACCAAGAAAGGTCCTCAACTATTTCTTTAATTTGTTCATCTTCATGCACATCGTCAAGCACAACAAGAACCTTCGTGTTACTAAAGAGACTTTTCAATTTTTCAATACCTCTACCAAAAGGTCCCCATGGATCATGTTTTTCTTTTTTAAGCTTAGCAATCAACATATCAGGGGAAACCTTGACTCCTTTCGAATTTATACCTTCAAGGAAGCCATACCAATTAAACAACTTATGAATCTCGTTGTAGACAACTTTTGCAAGTGTAGTCTTTCCGACACCCGACAGACCGCATATTCCGACGACACGCAGGCCGTCCCCGCATACTTTTGTCGCTTCTCCCTGGCCGTAGACAACACCAAGCTTTGTCATCATCTCATGAACACGAGGTCCGATTCCAACTAGTTTGTCGGTTACATACAGGTGATCCTCATCCAACACCTCCTTGACACGTGTAAGAACTTTTGCTAGAAGGGTGGCCTCATTCCTGCGAAAAAACATGAGTGATGAAGCACGAGGATGACAACAGACTTACTAAATATATTAAAAAGTAGACAAAAATCAAGTGGGGAGGGAACCAATGAAAATTATAAATCAAGCAACAGGGGTAGGGGGAAACTTCAATTAAAATGGAGACCCAGTATTAATGCACATAGCAGTTTGGATATTGATATCACGCTATCTGCGTAACAAAAGATCTAGCCAGGGGGGAAAGGACAGAACGTGGTGGACCCGGTTGGCTGGTCTAACTAGCAGTTACTTCATAAGTTGAGTCAATTTTCAACTGGCCCTTACCAATTACTCGATAGCTTCAACCTGTTAAATTACCAATTCATTTCACAGGAATAACCTTGAAGATCTCTCTGGCATGCACCATAATCGATATGATTATATAGGACATCTTTTAGAAAAAGGCTCGGGTTGATTTTCACATCATCCTAAACATTTTTTTTTCATTTTTCTAGGAAAGAAAAAAGAAACCCAAAGCAAAAGAATTACCCCCCATTGATGGCCGCCCGCTCATATCCGACTAAGCCCCCGACCTGTTGAAGGACCTCCCTCCATTTTTGGAGGGTATTTGCGTCGACTTTGCCCTCTTCCTTATGTTTCTCGAACGATGTTTGAAAATCTCCACTCTGGCGTTTCACAGTGTCGGGACTAACATCATAGAAAATAGGGATAAGAGTATGTTCATCTGGCCGTCTGCACTCCCACATTTGTTCCAGCTCCATGAGGCAATATTTAGCAGAAGCATAATCATTGGAGAAGATGGCTATCGAGATCCTCGACCGCTTGATCGCATTTTTTAGCGCCTGACCAATCTCTTCTCCACCACGGAGCTTTTTATCGTCTTTAAAGACCTCGATCCCTGCATTTTCCAGTTTGTCATATAGGTGACTCACGATTCCTGGGCGAGTTTCTGTACCTCTAAAATTCAAGAATACTTGATAATTGTCTACAGACGACGACCGTGTGGTTGAAGACGATTCCTGTCAAATCAAGGAAACAAAAGTAAACATAGTGTTTCAGACCAAGTCTTATGCTTTCCGGCCAAACGCACGAACGAGAAAAAGAGAAAAAAGAAAAGCAAAGTTTTATGGTTCCGCGGAGCCGAACGCAGCAAAGCTTGCCCCACAATCTGTATCTAGCAACTCATGCGTTTTGACTGTTTTTAGATCCAAAATTTTCAAAACTTTCGTAATACTCCAACGCTGATTAGTGAACTCACAAGTAATCTTTTCATGATTTTCCGAAATTTAAATGATATTTCAAATTTTAGGGGAAAGCAATACAGTACTTAACAGACCCAGCTTACAACATCAATAGTGCCTGGAGTTTTGACAGGATCTCGTGATTTTGAACATACCTAGGTTCGATCGTACACGTCAAAAGAAGATTTGTAACATTCCAGACGATGTTTAGCAATTTGGGGGTTAAACAACAAGCAGAGGATCGATTCCACCATATTCATATCGAAGAAATGATAATACAAATCCCAAAGATGCAGAGGAAACAAACCGCTCTTTTTCTCTTCATTCCAGCAGCCACGACTTCAGGAGCCATAACTCGGAGAAAGATTAGAAACGCCGCGGACCACTTACCCTCGCTCGCTCTCTCTCTCTCTCTCTCTGGCGTTCTCTTGCAGAGGGCACGGGAGGCGTACAGATGCCAGACAACAATATTTATTACATTTTGCACATGACCAGGACCGTTGACTTGTGGGCTCCCGCTACGCGCTTGGGCAATGTGAGGGAGAATTGTCGTGTAGTCCCGGTCCCACGTGATTTAACATTATTAAGAAGTCATTACAAAATCTCGAAAAAAATTAAGACGAAAAGGATTTTCAGTGGTTGGAATCGATAAAGAAGATCCAATAAAGTGATCGGCAGTCCTCCTAAGTCGTACATAAATCAAGTTCTGATGTTTACAAATTTACGTGAAGGGAGGATAGTAACAGGCTCTTATCCTACGCCGACGAAGTTTTCACAAAAAAAATTATCAGTCATGAATCATGACATGTTCCATGAACTTCCCTGAAAGTGCCTTCTGACTTTAAGTATATAAAATAAAATGATCCATTTCTCATAATATTTATATCTTAAAAGAATCTTCGAAGGCAATTGCCTTCTCATTTAGCTTCGTGGATTGCTTTGCATAATCAAATGGCGATTGCTCGCGTCTTATTCTAAGCACCACAAAATGAATTTCCGGTATCCTCCTTTCCTGTGAGTCCAGGTCACAAAATCAGTTCCTCTAATTTCTTTTTGACCTCGATAAGTGCGCGATACTGTCCAGGCAAATCACGCACTTGGTGGCGCTGTTATACTCAACAATTGAATACCTCACCTCTTCTAAATTATCAGCTTCCCTCAACCCTCTTCCGTAATTTTATTTCCTCACTGGGAAAGATGGCATGAAGCTATTTCTTCATGCTAGTGTGAACACCAACATCTCGAGTACGAAGTTTTCCCACCGACACATTGACGCGGCACAAAAAAGAAATTGTTAAGGATGAGAGGACCGGTGACATGAGATCCATGTCGCAATCAGTAGCTAGATTTCTCGTCAACTGTAGTTGATTTTTGTGTTTAATACAGAATTAGTTTCTCTAGGACGAACAGCAATAAAGACAAATTTGCAGAAGTTGTGACCAAGTCCTTGTTTTACGTTTTTTTATTATTTCTCATCCTAGAAAACGCGGATTGATTCCACGCAGGTCTAAAAGGACAAGTTCTCGAGTCTAGAGCTAAGCTTGGTCAGTGTCGTCCAGCTGGAGAGAAATTATTGTGTACACAAGTGTGTCGCATCACATTAGGCCCATCTGTAGAAATTTTGAAAACGGTCCAACATGTCTGCGTCCTCTCTTCGTTCAATGTGCCATGAGAGGGTCCCACCTGCACTGCAAAGAACGGAGCTCCCCCAGTCTCTTCTTTCGTATGCAAAACTACGAATAAAAATCGTGTTGCGGGAATAGGCGATCGAGACCTCGAGCAAATGCGAAGACCAGAGGAAATCGAAAACCTAACGGGACCGAGACGATAGCCGGAGATGGACAGCCCGTTGGAGAGTGGGGATAATGGAGGACGATATTACAAGAACCATCGCGAGGGAGTTTTGCTCGGTGGTTTTAGGATTGAAGTCAAAGCAGCATGGGCCAAACCCCAGAGAAAGAGAGAGAGAGAGAGAGAGAGAGAGAGAGAGAGAGAGAGAGAGGACGTGCGCATGTTCCGAGACTCGAGAGATACACAACGCACTCTATTGTGCGTGCTTGAATAATGCTCCCTTCTTTTTCGATCAAGGGAAAAAAAAAAAAGGAACAGTGCTGCGCTCTTGTCATCCAACGGCCCAAGACTCTTCCTGCCGATTGAATTGTGGAGGTGCGTGGAAAAGGACCTCTGCTGGTTAGAGGTGTGCATGGTCCGAGCAGGCGATTTCCGACCTAGAACCGGGAACCGCCCGCTAAGGACCGATTTCGAAAAATTGAAATCAGGATTCACCCGTTTGTTGCATGGTTCTACTCGGGAACCGGACCGGACGGTCCGGTTCTCGAGTGGATCCATGGAACCGATCTTGACATGAAACAATTTGAGTTTTCAACATAGAATGACTATGTGATATCAAAGTAAGCTAAAGAAAGAAAAACCAAATTTAAGTACGTGGAGATGCGGACGGCGAGAGAAGTAAACGCAGCGAATTTACAAATACGGTCTTGACGGTTCTTGGGTATTTTGCACACCCCTAGAAGGGAGTGAGATGAGATTTAGGGTTTCTTTCAGTAATTTTTTTTAATATTAAAAAGGTTCCGGTCCATTCCGGGTGGACGGGCGGGCAGATCCACCCATGGAATCATGAACCGAACCGGTACCCACCGGTTCCCATAAATTGAAACCGGGAATCGGACCGGTTCCCTCAAGAACCACCGGTTTCGGGCGGTTCCGATACGATTCCGGGCGATTCGGGCGGTTCTCGAATATTTTGCACACCCCTGCTGCTGGTGCCTTTTTTACTTCACTTGCGTTTTTCTATTAATAAAGAAAACAGAAAATGACAACCAATGAGGATCCTCCTAATTGGCAATCATATTCTCCACTAACTAAATTTAATAAAAATATTAGATTTTCTCTTTAGCTGGATGGCTATGCCCGTTTCAATCAATGGTATCACGGGTGTCCCTTGCTGCTAATGATGATGGTATGTGTGTTAATTTATTGAATTAATTAAATTAAATTAATTCTTTTGGGGGATATTAAATGAAAACGCGTTGATCTCGTAGAAAATTTCCATGCAATGTTTTTTTATCGATTAAATTAATTTCTTGGTATCACCAATTAATCATACCTACGACGTGAGTTAGGAATAATTGTATTGAAGTATAACTCCTATGACTATTCATTTTTTTTTTCACTAATAATTGAAATTTTTAGTGAATCAAGTAACATTTGTTTTTTTGTAATCAAATAAGATTTATGTAATTGATTTTTTCAATTAAAAGTAAAAAAAGTCCGTTCCCCCCCCCCCCCCCCCCCGGTACCTGAGAAACGCGGTTGGTATTATCGCCATGGGGTCCTTCTTACCGGGACTTTTCTTGGACCCAATCTACAAGCGAGTAGAATATTCATGTACACCGCGCGTGGGTGTGTTGCTCCATCGTATGCGCGTGCGCAATGGGTAGGGACTGGCGAGTGAAGAGAGAGAGAGAGATGTCTGCCTGGTCACGAGGACAATAATGAAACGGAGAGAGTGGCAGCGGTCGGTGACAGACGCGATGCGATGAGGACAAAAAGAAGAAAAAGAGAGTGGTCCACGAGAATTAATTAAATAATTAATTAATTACATAGAACGAAATGCATTCGATCAAGAATGTGATCCCCATCATTATAAAGTCGAAAGACAAAAAGAAAAATTAAATATCCACTAAAAGTAGAAAAGTTCCCTCATGAAAATTAAGGTAATCGGTGAATCTTTTTTAATTATCTGGGTAGATATTATTGTTTAAATTCCATACAATAACATTGAAAATAAATTATTGCCAATCACAATCTCATTAAATAACCTGGCTAATCTCATGAATCATGTAGTAAAAAATTAGAAAATCCAAATGCAGTGTGCATTTAATTCACGCCTGAAGTTTCATTCATTGACTACTAATACATGGTTTTCTACATTTAAAAAGTAATAAAGTATTTTTCATAGTCACGGTGTCTACGAATAGAGCCACATATACTTATACATGGATCATTTCTTTATGGAATAGTGAAAGTCTTCAAGCAACAGTTTCTTATTTGATTCAATGAATCATTGGCGTCCAACGTGAGTTAGGAACTAGCTTTTAGGAAGAATCGCTACTTATTCCCAGCGATTTTTTTGTGGATTTCCTAACTTTCCATGCAAGCGTGCTGGTTAATCTTCTTATGTAAGCTCATATAAAGCCCTGCGAGTGATATTGCAAAAGATTTCCCATCACGATGAAAAATTTCAGAAACAAGGCGCATGATGTGGAGTGACTTTTAATGTAAAACCTCCATCATAGTGCAAGCTTCGTCATTCCATATTTGGCCCTCTCCTTTGCCTTTTTTTTATTATTTTTTTCATAATTATTTATATGTAACAATCATAACATAATAGTATTCAATTTCATTTTAAGAGTGCACATAGAAAACAAGATTCACCTTCTAATTATACTGTTTTAATATATAATAAAGGATGTGATAAAAATTTAAAGTGTATTCATGTTGAATTTGATTCTTAATTGTACATGACAATATAAAAAGAAATTCGGATGTTATCATTTTATGACGTAATAAGCGCAAAGGAAATGATAAACTTGCTATATAAATAACACTGACACCGATATGTGACACAAGATATGACACGACACGACATAATGCGATACACCGACGTGCCGTTTTAAAAAAAAAAAAAAGAATTTCAGTATGTCAAAAAAATATGTTGTACATCAAATGTATATTTTTATATATATACATAATAAATTATTATTTAATTTGATTCATATTCACAAATAAATAAATAATAATAAAAGCCTAGAATAAATTTATACTAAAAATATTAATCCACTATTTATTAATATCATTCATTGTTTCAATTTAACAAATTCAACTTCATTCCAATAATCAATAAAACTTTGAGAAGAAAACAAGCAATTCACATTCTAGACTCTTGTGTCAAACATGTCAGAAGAGGAGAAAAAAATTGAAGGCGAATTGTATATCACAGGAAGTGAAAGTTAGAAGAAAAGAGAAGACTGAATTTTTCTTCTTTATCAATTTATTATTTTTATTACTACTTTTTTTTTTAAATATACACATTGTGACCCATCATTTATTGAAATTTTTAAAATTGGCGTCGCATGTAGGAATTGCATGTCGAAATTTCGATTCAAGTGTTGGAAAGTATCGAAAAAGCTAACCAAGTATCGGATTTTATAATACACGTTGATCGAGTGTCCGATAATGTCAAAGAGTATCCAAGAATATTCGAAAGTATTGGGGAGCGTCGGACACGTGTCAAAGTATTCAACATGATATGAAAATTCTGAGAAAGTATCAGTGCTTTCTAACTTGCTATCAAGATTGTCTATTTTCCCACTAAATCTACCCCTTACCGATACAAATCTCTTCGAATGTTACTATAACATAGCCATGTGCAAGTAAATATAATAGTGAACACTTCAGAAGTGCCAAGTAAGAATATATTATCTCTTTTAATGTCAAAAAGGAAAAGAGAAATAATAGAAGTTGCAGTTTTATTTTTATTTTATTTTTATTTTTTTGTGGTATAATAGAAATTGCAGCTCAAGAGCCATTTTATCTTCTCCCCAACCATTTGGCTAAAGGAAAAGCAACGGAGCCACCTACTTTATCGCAGGACGTTGAGATATTAATGTATCCAAGGACTTTTCCTTTAGTCCTTAATGACATAATTAAATAGGACGCACAGAGAGTGATTTATGTATGTGTACGATGAATCCTTTCTTTAATCAAAATATCCTAATCAACAAGAGAAAGAAATCCCTTATTATAAGTTCCTGACAAATACAAAGCTTACGTAGTCAGCCCACCATTCTTACAAAATAATCGAATCGAGGGTCCAATGGAGAAGAATTGACTATTCAATCTAGTAAACTAATCAAGACCGAAACGAGAAAAAGAGATGCGAGCAGAGAGGAATAATCACTCAAGGAAAAGAACAAGAAACCATTCTGTTTCAATGGAGATACGAGAATGGGCAGGGGTCAATTAATTAGGTGAAGTGGTTAGATTTTGCGAGCTATTCCAACTACCGTTCATGTGAAAAGTCAATCCGAATGACAAAAGCAAACTCCCTTTCAACCTTTAAGTTTGGTCCGAAATCTGATGCAAGCAAATCACCTAGAAAGAACATATAAACCAAGTATCTTCAATTTAAATATGAAGACTGAAGCAGATCGTCCCGGCTCCTACTATACTAAACAAAGATGAGTTGGTCTTCTCCAATTCCACCCTTTGAGTTCATAGACCTTGCTTGATTGTCGACGGAGGGGGCTGGTAAAGAAAAAGTAGAGCTTAATTTTTTTAAAAATCCTCAACTTTAAGTTCAATTTAAAACCTATCCCGAACTTCTTCTTTTTTTTTTTATCTCAACAAAAGAATTATAAACTTTCACTATAGTCCCAAAACTGTCTTGCATCCAAAAATCTCTATTTATTTCGTTGAAATTATTTACATTGGGACAGTTAGAGATTCATTATTAAATCACGCATTTTCATCAATATTCTCCTTACATTCACATGAAATAGCAACAGTTTATCGATAGCAATAATTTCAAAGAAATCAGTGACAAGTTTTGGGACAATAGTGAAAGTTAGCAATTTTTTTAAATAAAAAATGATCGAGATTAGAATTAAAATTGACCCTAAAATTGAGGGTATTTTTTAAAAGAATTAGGCCAAAAAAACGAAGAGACAACACTAAAAACACATTAGGTAATCAATCACGTTTTTTATGAACGCGTAAGGTGGTCCACATGAAAGAATATTTTACATTTTGACTAAAAGAAAAACGAAAGAGAAGTACACAAAAACGGGTTGATCTAGCGGCCATGGATCCTTTTCATGGATTTTTCCAGGACCCAATCCACTAGCAAGTATAATATTTGGCAAAGTTTCAAAGAAATATTTATTATTATGTAGATGCAATTGAAGATTATGATGTGAAAGAATTTAGCATAAGTAGTGAAACATATTATGAAAATTTCACAACAATAAATGTTAAAAGATCAATATCATATTTGACGAATGAAAATAATTAGTGATCATCATCATGAAAAAATAGTTATAGCTGCCGAGATCTACGCCAATTCCTAAGCTTTTGACATTTTATAGCCAACACACGACGCTCTCTATTGCGCGTGCCGGAACAATGCCGCGTTCTCGAAATCCAACGGTTCAAGACTCTTCATTCCAATCGAACGGCTGCAGTGCATGCTGCACGGAAAGGCCAAATAATGCACGCGTAAAATTTCGCAGAAGTACGCGGGAGGTGCGTGGAAGGAGTCCATCTGCAGGTGCCTTTTTGACTTTTAGACTTGAGTTTTTCCATTAATAAAGAAAACAGAAAAAAAAAAAAAGAACAACCAATGAGCATGCTCCTAGTTGGTAATCGTGAAGATCTTCAATAAAGAAAGGACAAGCTCACCACCGTCCGTTGGCCCAAGTGAAAAGGAGCGTGGGTTCTCTTAAGCAAAGATCTCGAGTTCGAGTCTTGTGTATGGAGCGGACGGCACTGGGAGAGCCCCCCCGTTGTGGGTCCGACCGACAGTGCTCGCATCGGAATTAGTCAAGGCCCAAGGCTCTAAAAACCGAGTGGTCATAGACAGGAAAGAAAAAACAAAGGACAAGTTCTTGTATCCTTTTTTATCTCCCTCCGGACCTGGGTGGCTTCCCATTTGGAAGGGCCGTCTGCGGTAATTCCTTAGTAAGATGTTCTGCTAGGTTGCATTCATTTTAACGTGTTGGTACTCGCATGCCTTTTGACTCCTCATTGATTGGTAAATATTTTTCTTTCCTACCATTAGGAAATACGAGAGGTGACATTGCAAGGTTTCTCACTCCAAAGTAGATTTCCTACCTTTTTATTTCCTTGAGTCTTTTAAGGATCATATTCTTCGCTAACTAATTTAATAAAAAACATTAGACTCTCTCTTTTAGCTGGATGGCAATCTCAAATTCAATCTATAATATCATGAAGATCCCATGCTCGCGCATGTTTGCGTCTAATGATGATGATGTGTGTTTATTTATTGAATTAATTAAATTAAGTTAATTTCCTTGGGAGATATTACATAAAAATGCATTGGTCTTGTGGAAAATTATCAAGCATCGATTCTTCGATTGATTAAATTAATTTCTTTGCGTTACCAATAAGTTATACCAACGGTATGAGTTAAAAGCAATTGTAATGAGGTGTGACTCCTATTGTTATTCATTTATTTTTTTCACTAATAATTCAAATTTTTAGTGAATCAAATAATATTTTTTTTGTAATCAAATAACATTAATTGATTTTTTAAATCAAAAGTCGAAAAAAAAGTTCCCTTGCTACTTGAGAAACACGTTGGTTAATTCGCCATCGGATCCTTCAGATCTTATCGACTTTTCTTGGACCCAATCAACCAGCGAGTTGAATTTTCAAGAAAATCGCGCGCGTGGGTGTCTTGCTCCGTTGTATGCGCGTGCGAAATGGGTAGCGAGTGAAGAGAGAGAGAGAGAGAGATGTCAGGTCGGGAGGACTGCAATGAAAAACAGAGAGCGGCAGTGGGTGACAGACACGATGGGATTAGGATAAAAAGAAGAAAAAGAAGGTGGCCCACGAGAATTAAATCAATGAAGAAATAATTACATAGGACAAAATATATTCGATCATTAGGGTGATCTACCAAGTTTGCGCCGGTAGCCACCTTTTCAAGTCCAACTTGAAAATGGGTTCCAAGTCAAACTTGAAAATGAAAAATGAGGGATTCAAATTTTCACTTTCTTAGGAGGTTGGAATGGAGACGATTTAATTTCAAGAATAGGTTTCGACTCCCACGCCTTGTAAGAAGGCAGTGCAAAAATCTAAAAGTGAAAATTAAAATAAAAAAAAGAATGATTCACATCATGATAAAGTTTTTCTTGTTTGTCAAATACTTCATGATAACTTTATCTTTTTGTTCTCCAACTTTATCATGATGATGTTGGCGAACAAAAAGAAAATTCAAATCTCACTAACAGTGAAAATAAAATTTAGGTAAACTTTTTATAATTATTTGAGTAGATATTACTATTTAAATTGCAGATGATAGAATTGAAATTAAATGCTGTCAATCATAATCTTATTAAATAGCGCGACTAACGTCATCAATCATATTGTAAAAATTCCAAAAAAACCAATCAAATGATCTAATAATTGTTAAATATGATGATGCAAATAATGAAATATGTAGACTATTCATTCACTACAAACTATCGACACTTGAATTTTAGCCAGCTAACATTTTTTAAATATATCAAAATAAATAAAAATAAATAAATATCAAGAACGCCCAATGCATCCATTTTCAATTTTGCACGAGTCTAATTCATTAGACCTTTGCCCATAAACCCCAATCTAAGCCCATTATCCAAAATCCATCACTCATACCCACCAAGAATTCCTAATGATGAATGGCTAATGAATGTGCATTTGTTAACAATTCTATTTCCAGAAACAATTTCTGATTAGAAATGATTTTTTTTTATTCTGTTCCCAAAAACATTTTCTAAGTATTTGAAGGTATTTGGTAACCGCCTCAAATTTCTATTCTTGGGATAGAATTGCATTTGGCACCGTTTTCAAAATTTCTAATTCATAACATTTTCTCTTAATTTTTAAATTATTTTATTATTTTATTATTAGTTTCTTCTTCTTCTTTTTTTCCCTTTTCTTTATCTACTTCTTCAACCTTTGGCCGATTGTCGACCGGCCAAACGAGGATTGGTGACCTTGCCAAAGGGTCGTTGGCCTCTGGTGAGGCCTCACCTCGTTGGTCAAGCCTCATCGGCGGCTAAGTGAGGCCCAAATCTAGCGAGGTTGAGCTCGCCCAGCTGCTAGCGACTAGTAGGATGAGGTATGGTGAGCTCGCCGAAGGTGGCCAGTGGCGGCAGTGGTGGAAGAAGAAGAATAAGAGAAAAGGAAGAAAAACAAGAAGGAAAGAAGAAAAGAAAAGAAAAGAAAAAAATTCAGTTAACTTGATTTTGAAATTGTTTATGGGAACAAAGAATCATTTTTTTTTTTTACAGCTCAATTCTACTCCAAATCTATTATCGGGAACAAATTTGTTCCCGATAATAAAAAATTTACCAAACGGATTTTTATTTCAAATTTACTTCCGGAAATAAAAGAATATAAATTTTCGCTGTTTGGCAAGTTGCCAAACCCCTTAAAGAGCCTGCTGGTAAAACTTCGGATTCTTTCGAGTTGAACTATGGACGTTATGAATTTTGCCGACA
Organism: Eucalyptus shirleyi; assembly: GCA_017140165.1. Classification (NCBI taxonomy): domain Eukaryota; kingdom Viridiplantae; phylum Streptophyta; class Magnoliopsida; order Myrtales; family Myrtaceae; genus Eucalyptus; species Eucalyptus shirleyi. Next base: position 47,981,465 of record CM029448.1, read on the forward strand.
AACCGAGAAATCAGCAGGACAGAATGATCTAAACGCACCTTCTACTCGCAAAAGTCACGGCGAAGTCCCATTAAGACACTCCGTAAGGCCGAGGATGAGTTGGGTGTTACAGGTTCTGTAATCCATACATTTACTCATTCAATCATCCCGTTAAGCTCCCCATTGTGGACATGAGCAGTCAATAGTCCAACATTGGGACATCACACAGAGCATGCCATCTTTTCTGAGCAGAAACAGTGCATTTCCTTCCATTGTCTACGGTGTCGAGGAACGCAACGGAGAAAGATTGAACTAAGGGGGTCCGGCACCTCAGAGAAGAACTTATCATATAACCCGAACGGAGGATTTTACTGAGAATCGGAGACATGAAGATGCTCAAGCGTTCAAGAACAACAAGATGAACTGAAGAGTCAACAAGAGGAGAAGATGAACATGGAAACCAAGAATGGAAAATGAAAAAGAAAAAAGCCTTTTGATGAAAATGCCCCTGATTATGGTTTGGAAAGTGGCATGTGAGATACACAATGCTACATTGGCCCTTATTTGAGATTAAATTGATTATTTCAAGCCCTAATTTAAGATAAAGTCCACTCTTCTCCTTACGTTTTTATAATTTTCAAAAATGAGCTCATTTTAGGTTTTTATTTGAAATTTTTCCCAAAAAATGTGCTCTTGCGTTCTTTTGTCCAAAAAGATGGGATACATAAATATTTAATTGGCATATAATCAAATTGGCAACATTGGTAAAGCTGACTAAGGTGTTAGGCTGTTAACTTTTATGACAAGAGTTGTTGCCTCCCCAAGAAATATTGGGAAAAGTACCAAAAAAGGTCCTAAACAGTTTTTATTGGTACTAATCTGGCCCTAAATTTTTTAATTGGACCAATTTAGTCCTAAACATTTTTACATTGGTACTAATTTAGTCCATTCTGCTAATTTAAGCCGGAAATTGCTGACGTGGCCACCGACGGTCTTATGCGGCGCAACGTGGACAAATTTTATAATTTTTATATTTTTTTTCAAATTTTTTGAATTATTTTTTTCCTTTTTCTTTTCCTTTCTCCTTATCCCTTGGCCGACAAGGTCGCCAGCTACAGGCTGGTCAGGGCAAGGGCCCCCACACCCTCACCGGCCACTGGCGAGGGCCGCTGCGCCCTCATTGGCCAGAGGTGAGGGCGTCAACCCTCGCCCAAATCCAGGCGAGGACCTAAACCTTCGCTCGTTGGCCAGCGAGGGCCTCTACACCCTTTTTGGCCATAGGCGAGGGCACGACAACCCTTGCCTAGATCCAGGCGAGGGTGTCGTGAGCGAGGGCATCGGCCCCTCACCCAGATTGGCCCCTCGCCTAAGGTGTCGTGGCTCTCGCCCGCCACAAGCATGGGCCCTCGCGCCCTCACTTGTGGCTAACGAGAGCACGAAGGCCCTCACCTAGATTAGGGCAGGGACCGACGCCCTCACTAGTGGCCGGGGAGGGCGCGGGGGCCCTCGCCTCGACCAGCCTATGGTCGACAATGGTCGGCCAAGGGGTAAGAAGAAAGGAAAAAAAAAAAAAAAATATGAGAAAAAAGAAAAATAATTTAAAAAATATGAAAAAATTTAAAAAATTATAAAATTTGTCCACGTGATGCCACGTAAGACCTCCGGCGGCCACGTCAGCAATTTCCGTCTTAAATTAGTCAGATGGACTGAATTGGTATTAATGTGAAAAGCTTTAAGATTAAATTGGTTCAATTGAAAAGTTTATAACTGAATTGGTATCAATACAAAAGATTTATGACTATTTTGGTACTTTTTCCAAGAAATATCAAATAAAGGAGTGTGTTTGGACTCAATGAAGGAAGGGGAAAACAATTTCGATGAATTTTGGAAAACATACACCCAACCAAGCTCTCAGCTATTCTTGCACCATCTTTTGCACTGACCCACTGAATGTTCACGACAGACAAGCCGCTCGCGAATTGAAAATTAAAGAAGGCAGAGGATAAATACGGGAGATGGTTCTTTTCATTCTGTCTTAAACACTTGGTATACCAGATGACTGAACATAGATCTTTACCAGCTTTAATATATGTCCAAAGACAATCCCCGCATATAGGCCACAATTCCTGGATGCCGCAAGGATAGATCTGAAAATAGAAGACAAGATCATGGAGAAAACACTTTCGACTGTCCATGCACTTGTTCTCTTATAACTACTGAACAAAGACAAGCTTGAGACATAAACATCCCACAAGGCATAGTGATCCTCAAGAAAGATAAGTTGCTTGCCTAATAATCACGACTATGGTCTAGGAACTTATGAAATGGCCTGAAAAGAGCACTCAAGTTGGTTTCATTTTTTGGATTATTGTTTGCTAATGGATCACACTAGATTTCCTAATTTCTCCATTTCTTCCCGCTTGTCTACTTCTATTGCGACTTTGGGAGCGGAAAAAACTTGAAACACAGTTGCAGTCAACAGTTTTAGTGGTCATTCTTGGACGGCACTAGAATGTCACGAAATCTTTATGAGGCTCCAGAATACCTTAAGTGAGAACCCGTACTGTAATATAACAAAACCTATCCGTCAGTCCGTATCATCATCATGGGACTGAAAGTTCTGAGAAAGTACATGGTAGAGGTTTCTTTGCAATATAAGCAGAAAAGAGTGTTAAAATATAATGTTTTCCATGACCTGTTTTTTGTCTTTTCTTTTGAATGTTCTAAAAACAATTTTATCCTTTCTTTGAAATACCTACATCTAATATAGGCCTAATTACCAAAAAAAAAAAAACCACCATAAAAATGAACTCACTAAATTAAATAGATAATGGAAAGAGTTGTAGACGATTAAATAAACAAGAAAAAAATGTGGGGATAGATGACACCCCATTCGAAACTCTGCTAATCTGCAAGTAATCTGCCTTCTGTACTTATGGGCTTTGGGGTGTAAGATGTTCCGAATGTGCACTGGCCACGGGTTGGAGTGGGTGGAGAGAGAGAGATGGTCAGTGAGAAGATTCATAAGGAAAAGTGAATGGCGATCGCCATTGCCTAGGTCTTGTTTATTATTCATCACTCTGTCGTATGGAAGGAGAAGTGAGCCCATCATTTTCATCGTCTTCCTCGTGATTAAGGGGAAAATACAAAAAAAATGTTATAAACCTATTGTATTGATACCGATTCTTTCCCACATCCTTCAATTAGACTAATTTAATTTTAAATATTACCACATTAGTACCAATTTAGTCAATTCGGTCAATTTTGGCCACTTAATGTTGACATGGACGCCAATTGGTGACTGGACGCTGACATGGCAATTTATAAATATTTTTTTTCAATTTTTTTTATTAATTATTTTCTTTTCTTTTTCTTTTTCTTCCTCATTGGATCTTCCTTGTAGGCTCGACAGCCATTAGGCGAGGGTCACGAAGCCCTCACCTGCCGCCGAAAAGGGTCGTGGCTCTCGCCTAGCCTTGCTCAGGGTCAAGGGCGAGGTGGCTTTGCCCAAATCTGGGTGAGGCCAGCCTCACTCTGGCCTTGCTGCAAGTGAGGAAGAAAAAGGAAAAGAAAAGAAAAAATCTATAAAAAAATTCAAAATTCAAAAAAATTATTTAAAAATTAACACATTAGTGTCTGACCACCGGTCGGCATTCACGTCAACACTGACAGACCAAAATTGGCCTAATGAACTGAATTGATATCAATGCAAAAATATTTAAGATTAAATTGGTCAAATTGAACGATTTATGATTAAATTAATATGAACTAAACTGGTACCGATGTAAAAAGGTTTAGGATTAAATTGGTCAATTGAAATGTTTATAATTAAATTGGTATCAATGCAAAATATTTAGAACTTTTTTAGTACTTTTCCCTCATGGTTAAGGTCATGGAATAGCAACCTGGACCGATATATATCAAATTTTATATTCTGAAAACCCTAATTAACTCTCTCTCACGCTCTCTACTCTGCCTTCCTTCTTCCTCGATCCTCAATCCTACTCACGCACACTCTCTCTCTCAGAAAGAAACCCTAACCTCTGGTCGCCTCTTAGTCCTCCTCACGCACGATCCTCGCAACTCTCATGCCTCATCTTGCTCTCAATCGCCTCTCAATTGACCTCTCACCTTCGGTGGCCTATCGCCGCATCACAGTTGCAACCTCACCTATGGCCTTCCATTACAGTCATGGTCTCGCCTCCCTCTCTCACTCTCGTTTCAATGTAATGGCCATTCTCTTGTTGTTATTGCTTGATTTATGTTGCTGGAATGGGAATTACACGGAGTTGATTATGCTAGAAATTATCCAACGCCCAATTTGGTATCTTCTCTCTTTTATCGGAAGAGTTTCTCAATCTTTTTTTTCATTCAATTTTTTTTATTTTATATATTTTATGTTTCATATAACATGGAAAACTACATTATCATGCAAGAGTGCTCTAACAACAACATTTAATACACTGAAAGTCTAATAAGATATATCAATATAGAAATTAATAAAGTGTAGCAGAGTAAAGAACCCAAAAAATGCAATTAGTCTAGGCTCATGAATACAAATTTCCTTAAACTTTGGTGATAATGAAACGTTAAACCTAGATTTTTAATTGAGTTAAAAATAAACTAAATCCCGTTATGAAATTCTTACCTAAAGGCAATTCCCCTTTTTCTTTATATTTATCATTTCCAATTTTTTATATTTTCCTCATGGAAAAAACAAGCTAAAATCTAAAATAGCATCCAAGGGAGGCGAAGCGCACACTGTATGGACTAATGCCCGGTCTGGATGAGAGCGCACGTAACGCCCAGAATAAATCACATAGGATAAGCTTGTGTCACGAACTGGATTCTCCGTACTCAAGTACCATTGTAAGTAAAGCTTGGTGTGATCACAGTGAAAAATGAGTGATGCAAGAGGAATGATAAAACTGATTTTTAGGAATGTCATTAGGGCATTTATGCTAGGACTTTCAGGATAGAATGATTATAACTACCAGGAGCTCTAAAAGTGGGTTTGTCTTCACATGTATAAACTGATCGGGAGCTTATGCTATCCTCCTAATGAGGTAATGGCAAGCCGTAATTAGCTACTGTGCCATAATGTTTTGTTTGTCTTGCTCAAGGCATTAGATGCCCAAGCTAAATTGAGTATGATATAATCTTGTGTGAGGATGCGATTCATTGTATTGTTCTTAGGAACAATTATAAAAAGAAGGCTATTTGGGTGTTTTCGGCTCACCAGGCACCTCATAGGCTATTCTGCGGTCAAGTAGCCAAGAAACTACTGGCCTGTGACAATTGAATGTCATTATGTCAATTGCAAAAGTGCTTGGTGCAAAATGGAGGAGTGGACACTAAGACTCTATTTGTTTCGCCAAAAATGAATGATTTTAAAAATATTTTTTCTAGAAATGATCACTTGTATAACTTGAAATAATTAGTCGATAAAAAAAATTTCATTTACAACGATTTATGTTTAAATATTTTTGTGGACGACAAAAATATTTTTCGTTCATTCATTTTTGTGAACGATAAAAGCGATCAGTTTACAAAAATATTTTTCAAATAATTTATTTTCTCCAAAATAAACGAAACCTAATTCTAACATTAGTACACATCAATATAAACATGAGTATGAGAAAATCAACTAACGTGACACTTACCAACCAAAAAAAAAAAAAAACTAACGTGACTTGATGAGGCTCACCGCCAGGGGGAAAACCGGCTTCAAGGCAAAATCGCCGTTTTTGGGTAAGCAAAACGTTATGGCTGGTTTTGATGAGAACATTAAGATGCAAGCACATGATCTAAACATTAAACAAGACATAATAGAACCTCATATCCGGCCTAATCAAACTGGTAAGACCAAGATAATGAGTTTGCAACACCCGATAGGGCGACAGACTATGACAGATTCGGCTTTAAACTACAATTTTGCTTTCGACGGATCTGATGAACGAAAGATGACAGAGAACACAAGAAAGGAAAAAAAAAGACTCCCACGCTAAATGATGGAAGAAAATAAATGAACAAGCTTGGATGGACCTCTCTCAACTTACTCTCGTTTCCTCAACAACTCACTCGCGCACTCACGGCCAACCGATAGCTCCCGGCCGAACTCACTCTCACTCACTCACTCACTCACTCACTCACTCACTCACTCACGGTTTGGAGAGTTATGGTAGATGCTCTGCAGCTCACTCTCTATTTCACTCACTCTCTCCCTCTTTATTTCATGGCTTGAATGTTAAGGAAATGCAGAAATTTCTTCTTTATACTTCCCAATTTAGGCTCACGGTTTGGACCGGTTTTTAGGGTGCAATGGAGGTCCTCATCCAAGCTCAGAATGGTGAGGTCTTTTGTCCAATGGTTTGTACTATGCATGGGGTTATTGGCCGGTCAAAGGGGAGGTGCTTTGTCCATTGGTTTGCGTCATACTTCAGAGTCATTGTCCATTCAAAAGCGGAAGCCTTTTTGTCTAAAGGTTTGTACCATGCTTGGGGGTTCAAAGGAAGTCTATTACCCCTTCGATTTAGGGGTGTATGACCGACCAAGGACATCCCATCTTGACTAATTTGGTTCAAATTTAACGTGCCATTGTTTCCCTATATGGCGTACCTAAAAAGGCCTCATTTGCTTGTCCAATCTTTTCCTATTTAATCACCAACGTATGAGGGCAAATTAAAAGGGTTAATGATGTGAAAATGTGAAGCATAATGGGTGGTGCGAGAGTGGTCATTATTTGGACGAATTTTAAAAGTAAATGATGAGGGCACAAAAAAATGAGAGGTACTAGTTCGAGTCCACGCAAACTGCAATATGCTAGTTTATGCAATTTAGATGTTTTTGGCTAGGGATCCAATTCCAAAGGAATTCGATCCTTAATTTTCTTACGAAATGCACAAGGTCTACAAGCAAAAAATTTAAGTGTACACACTATATCTAAATTGAAAGAAAAACCAGAAAAGATGACCAGCATGTAATGAAAAATTAATATAAAAATTAACGATGTCCTCGTGTCAAAAGATGCAAAACATCCTTATCTTCAGATAAGCCCTACGACAGCGTTGATTTTGGCAGGGGAATTCATAGACTTGATCTAAAAGTAGGGAGACACATGCTAACTAAAAATTTGTCCAATCAACTACAGGCATAACGTCATGAACCATAGGTAAATAAAAACTGAGAAGTCCATCGGTTTAGTAGCCTCTCGGACTGTGCCGTAGCCAGACGGATCTTCATTCTGCTGCGTCCAAACATAAAGTGACCCGGTTTTCGAAGTGACAAATCTGCCAGAAAGTTGCATATACTTGAGGCCTTTAATTTCGCCAGCTGACATTTTGACGAGAAAATCAACCGGTGCACAACTTTCCTTTTAAACGTGCCCGCACATTCTTCCGCGCATTCTGTACTTGCACCGAGTTCTCAGCCGGACATTCTCTGATATTCAGCTTTTCCAAAGTCGTCAATTTTTCTAGGCCTTCAATTTGATGGATCATTTTGCATCGTCTGATCTCTAAAACTTTCAGCGACTTCAAGTTTGAAAGATCAGGTAAATTATCGAGGTAATCACAGTAGGAAAGAATCAAACTACTCAGTGAGGTTAACTGGCCAATCCCATTGATATTCCGTATTTTGCAGTTCGATATATCTAGCCTCTTCAGGGCTTTAAGCCCTTCAAGCCCTTCAATCTCTTCTATCGCGGAGGGTGGTCGGCGTGCTTTTGGGTCCCCATCACTTAGGCATAGCTCCTCCAATTTCTTTAAATTTCCAAGAAGGGGTATCGCTTTCATCCTTTTAGAACTCACGCGCAGACATATTAGAGAAGGGGGAAGCTTCGGCAACTCTTCAATTTCATTGCACTGAATTAAATCCAGGGTGTGAAGACCAGAGATGGTGGAGACTTCAGGAGGTAGGCTAGATATACTGGAATGCCCCAGCGTCAATGATCTAAGACGATGTAGCGCCTCAATATCACCGGAAATGGCCCCCTTCAAACTCCGGCACCACGAAGCGTGTAGTTCTTCGAGCTTGGTTAGATTCCCAATCTCCCCAGGAATCGCTCGAATGAAAGAAGAGTCCACTCTCAGCACCCTCAAGTTTTTCAGCTTTCTTATTGAATCGGGGAGTTCAGAGATACTAGTCGCCGTTATATCCAACTCCTCTAATGACCTCATTTCACCGATAGAATATGGAAGTTTCCCCAAATAACGGCAATCCCTCAATGACAAGCGTCTTAGCTTGAGCAGCTCCCCCAGTGAGCTCGGGAGCTCAGAAATTTTGGCACCGTCTAACGAGAGTTCGGAGAGGGCAGCCAGATAACAAATCGAACTGGGCAGGTGAGTCAATGGGAAGCACTTCAAGCCACTGAGAAGTTCGAGTTGCTTCAAATTGCCTATGGAAATGGGGATCTGCCGCACGGAAGTCCCGTCAATAAAGAGCTCTTTCAGAGCTGTCGTACAACCTAGTTCCACTGGCAACCCGTTCAATTGGGAGCAGAACTTCAAATTCAGGGAAACTAAACGTTTCAAATGGCCAATTGAAGGATCTAGCTTCACCAAATGAGAACATCGTTCAAGAATCAGGATTTCCAAATATTCGTAACCAAAGAAGTCGGGAGTGAACAGTAAGTCAGAACACCCGGTAAGATTCAAGACTTTCAATTTCTTCGTCTGCAAAGCCAAAACGGAAAACACGCACATGGTCAATTCGCAGATATTTAATTCGAGAAAACAAACATCAAACAAACAAATGAATACCAAACCACCTTGATTTCACTCCAACCTCGCCAGTCTTCTGTGACTTTGCTCCAAGACAGATCAAGAATGACCAACTCTGTCAACAAAAAATTTTCTGCACCAAAATCCAGAGGACACCTTTGCCAACAGAGCCACCTTAAACTAGCAAATGCATCTTCGAAGTTTCCAGAAACTTTGGCATTATCCAACTTGAGAAACCTTAGTTCTGGCATCATCTGAAAATTTCCAGCTTTGAAGTCAATGGGGAGAGCTTCAACGTTTTCCTTTCCCTACATTTGATGAAGTAACATAATCATCAGAAGCTGTAAACCCAAATACCCATCCGAAAAATGGATATTTCCTTGCCCTACGTGCTAAAGTGTACATTTATGATATGATTCCTTGAGAAAAAATGGAAAAAAAAAATGTAGCCTGTATGTTGAGGTGTCTGTTTTGCCGATAACAAACTGAACCCAAAGTTTTTACCTTCTCCTGTATGTAAAATTTTCTCCCAGTTGGATCTCCAGATCCCTCTTGCTCAGACATTTTTTTGCCAAGGCGTCTCAGCACTCTGTGCATCTGCAATTCATTGTTTACTCCAATTTTTGCCAGAGGCATCAGAATGCAACCAGAGGATGGATAACAATTGGGCCACATATATGAAGCAATTCGGGCATCGACACCAGATATAAAACATGCTATGTCCAGAAATATATCTTTTTGCTGATGATCTAGTTCTCCGTAACATATATCCAATAACTCTTGAAGGCCAACCGTAGTCTTTTGAGAACTCATCGGACGTGCTTTCATTGCCTTCTCCATCTTTTCCCATTCTTGTATCGATTTACCCCGCAAAAATGAACCGACAACTTCAACTGCTAATGGTAGTTTCTTTGTAGCATTGACAATGCAGTCTGAGAGTCCGTCATAATCAGGTATGGAAGATTGCATCCTGAATGCATGCTTGCAGAAAAGTTCAAAAGCTTGACCATCATCCAACTCACTAACCATGTAGGTAGAAGCCTTGTCAAAATCATACCCTAAGAGAATTTCCTCATTTTGAGAAGTCACAATTACTCGACTCCCTGGACCAAACCAATGAAGCTTGTCTCCTACAATAGCATGAAGGTCGGATGGCTTTTCCACGGCATCGACGACTATTATAACTTTCATTTCACGAAATATATCCACAAAATCTTCTATTGTTTCATCAACAGAAGGATCTTCGTGATCTCGTTCAAGGATATCACGTATCAACTTATTTTGCAAAACCTGAATACCGTCATCATTTTGTGTGGTTTCTTCGACCTCTGCAAGAAAGCTACAACTGTCGAAACAAGAAGAGATCTGGTCGTATACAGCCTTGGCAAGAGTCGTCTTGCCAATTCCATCAATTCCATAGATTCCAATAATGCGCACCTCATCATTGACTTCCATTTCCAGTAAGTCGGTGATTTGTTTTGCACGACCATCAATTCCAACTACATTCTGAACAGCTGCAATTGCACAATAATTTCTATTGGAGGTTTCCCCGTCTGCCGGTTGCTCTCCAGCTTCAACCTCCATTTTCTTCATCCTCTGCAAGAGGAACAGAATTTTAACCTAAGTGTTATTGTAGACGGTTAAGAGAACAAACATCACACGATCAGTCTCTCTCTTATAACATTACTTCAGTTCTACACATAGATACAAGATATTCATTTGTCATCGATTTTTATTAGTTGATGCTAAAAATTGCAGACGCTATTTTAGCATACTCTGGACCCATAATTCAATATCTTGCCAATTCCATCAGTTCCATATATTCTAATAATGCGCACCTCATCGACTTCCATTTCCATGTCTGCTGCTTGCTCTCCAGCTTCATCTTCCACTTTCTTCATCCTCTGCAAGAAAAACAGATTATCGTAGATGGACAGAAGAGCAAATATCGCCTGATCGGTCTCTCTTATAACATTGCTTTAGTTCCACACATGGATACAAGATATTCATTGGTCATCAATTTTTTCTAGTTGATGTAAAAATATGCAGACCCTTATTCTAGCAATCTCTGATACATAATTAAATATCTACTCTCACACGATATTAATAAGGAAACTTAGCTAGTATTTTAATCTAATTAGGTGACAAGAGTATCTTGGAAGTTGATCTGCTTATTTAATGACAAGATATTTCAACTTTCAAGAAATCTTGACATGTGCATAAGAACAATGACCACGCTAAGTAAATTAATTATGCTCTAACCTCTGAAGTGTAAATAAGTTCCCAACAGTAAATAAGTTCCCACTAGCAAATGATCATTATGGAAATAGGACAAACATCTTAAAATTCAGATGGTAGAATATTTTTTACTCCGATTATGCAATGATCGGATATTAAGTTCAATTATCTTCAAATACATACAATTTTCTTTTGTTCCTTCTGCATTATCTTTCCTCAGAGTGTCTTGCGTTGTTGTTTCCAAGTCGAATGATCTACTTGCAATTTTGGGTGATAGTGGTCTTGGACTAATCGAAAGCAATGCCTAAATATTCTCACCGAATTCCAAATACAAGTCTGTACCGTTGCCACATTCTCGTTTACAGGTAATGAGCTTTTCTTGATTGGTTCCTTCTGGTCACTTGGTTACTTTTACATGTAATTCTATCCTTAAATTGAATGTTCATTATCAATTGAGAATACTATCAATTTGCTACAGATTTTTGCAAATTTCATGTTCATTCATTTGTTGCCTGTTTACATTGGCATTTTCATATTTCTCATGAGACAGGCACAAATTGACAAAGATAAACAATCGAGAAAGAATTGAAAATGATCGGTTCGTAGGCAAGTGATTGGCATCCATATTTGAAGGGATACAAGACGACTAGGAGAATGAGGTAAAACAGGCTGCTAGGGTGACAGAAGATGGAATCATTTTGTGAAAAGATAAAAAATTTCTCCTGTATTTTTCGTGATATTTCATTTTGGTCCCATTTCTTTCACTCATTTTAGCCCCTAATAAATTTTTCTTTTCCCAAATTCATCCCTTCAATGACTTTTTGATGCAAAACTTGTAGAAACAAACAATGAGAAAATTGTCCAAAAAGTCCTAAACTTATTACACTTTTGCCAATTTAATCTTAAATCTTTCAATTTTACTAAGTCATAAACGTTCACGTTTGCCAATGGAATCCAGCTAGCTAATTTTGGTCGGAAATCATTGAAATGATTGTTGACCATCCTATGGGGGCACGACCAATGTTGACATGAACAATTTTTAATAATATTTTCATATTTTTCAAATTTTTATTAATTAATTTTTTTTTCCTTTTTTCCTTTTCTTTTCCCTCCACCTCCCACTGCAATGGCCAAACCTCATCGATGGCTGGCAGAGGTCATTGGCCTCAGGCAAGGGCCACCGTCCTTGGCCTTAGACGAGGGACTCCCTAGCCCGACTCCCCAGCCCGAGCTAGCAAGGGCTGCCCTAGTCGAATCAGGCAAGACCTAAGTGGGCAACGTCACCATGGAGAGCCACCAACCCTTGCCTTTGCCGGGGAGCGCCGCAGCCTAGGCCCAAGCATCCCTTGCCCAAGGCCAATAAGGGCAGCCCTAGCCTAAGGCCAACAACCTCCACCAACCATCGACAAGATCCAACCACAACATTGGCCGATGGAGGGAAAAAAAGGATAAAGACAAGGAGAAAAAGGAAAAGAAGGAAAAGAGAAAAAAAAAAAAAAAGGATAAAAAATAAATAAAAATTTGAAAAATATTAAAATATTATTAAAAATTATTTATGCCGTCCTACTTACATGACACGTCGGCATCCACGTCAGCAATTTCTGGCCAAAATTGATTGGATGGATTCAAGTAGCGAAATTGAAATATTTAGGATTTAATTGGCAAAATTGCAATAGATTCAAGATTTTTTAGATAATTTTTCCAATGAACAATACCCAGGTGTACGTGGAACCTGCATGTCAGCTAGTCGTTCGTTTATTGAGCACATTTGCATGAGGAAGTCATTAAAGGACGAAATCAAAGGGAAAAAAGAATTACTTGTTGACAGATTAAGATGATGAAAGTTCCGTACATGGACTAAATAAAGAGTGGCAAAAAACGTGAGGACCAAAACGTATCTCTGTTTCCCTGACTTAATATACGAATTTTGTAGACCGGTTGTAGTATACGCGGGCATTAGTTTTTCATTATTTAGGGTCTTGAGCGAGAACAATTCAAACTCATAGTACTTGAACCAAAATGGAAACAACTAAATTCTGTCTCTTTCCGTCATTCTTTAATTCGTAAAGATCTGAGATGTTCAATTGAATGAAACTTTAATTCTGACTGTAAAAGTTAGTAAAGTCAAACCCTAACGCTAAAATAAAAAATTTACTCCAAACATTCCCCGAGTAAAAGCAAAAGACCGTCAAAAAATGTGAAACAAAAAGCAAAAATGACAAATCATCCTGGACTATATAAAAATGTTCAATATTGTCCTTCAATTTTAGTTTAAAGAACACATTGAACATTTTCATATAATTGAAGGATTAGTTTGAATATATACAAAAAATTCGGAGACCATATTGAACAAATTAAAAATTCAGAGATCTCATGAACATGCTAAAGTTTAAGGATCATATAGAATATTGGGCAAAAGTTCGTGGAGCACATTAAATAAATTGAAAGTTTAAGAACCACATTGCCTATTGCATCAAAGTTCTTGGACCATTTGCAACATTATCCCTTACGAAAACGCAACTCCTCCAAGTAAAGCAAAAATAAAATATTAAAAAGTAAGATTCAAGCTATTCTAATTTCATGTTCAGTTCCGTTTCTTTTTCTATATTTTGTGTTATTATATTAAGTCTACATCTTATTTTCATTTTACTTACATTAATCTAGTGTTTTTGGATAGTTTTGACATACTTCATGTACTACCATCTTTTGATGGTAATTATTTATTTCAATTACGGTACTAATATAAAATCAGTTGTTTTGTATATTGGAACTAAAAAAGAGATCTATTTTCTACTGTTCAAATGAAAAATCCATAACCATGGGATACATTGTTTCAAATCACTTTATGAGAATCTGTACGTTGCTGTATTCTTTCTTAATCTAGAGTAATACGCTTCACTAATATCTCTGTCATAAGTTGCACTTTTTAGTGAAATAATACTCTGGCTCGTATCAAAGTTACATCATGATAAAATTTATGACTATTTGTTCAACTAATATATCCTTTAATTTATTTGAAATAGTCATGTATTATGAACAGACGTGAATTTCCCATGGAGGCGATATGCTATACTGCTAAAATCGCAAAATCAACTAGTCTATAGCCTAATACATATGCATGCGCCGGCAAAACAACAAATAAATGTGTAACACAATTATTGTTTAACGGCTATGCATGTTGAAAAACTAATGGCTGCAACATAAATCAAAGTCTTTTTGGGTGGGGTGAAGGGAGGTAGTCTATAACTTTCCTAAGTTTAAGGTCTATTGCACAATAATGCCTAACTTTAAGAGCACAATTATTGCTAAAAAGTTTGACATCAAATTAAACACATATGGTATAACATTATGTCCAACGCTCAATTATAGAACAACGAAATAAATCTAATAAATATAATGATAAAACTTTTATTTGTGCATTTTATTAAATTATACGAAACAACATTTCATATTAAAAAGAACATGTCGAAGGAACACTAGTGTATTTGAAATTATTTAAAGATCATCTCTGATAAATTTTTGTCATTGGATTAAAAGATATATTTCAATCCATGTAAATTTCAGAACAACATCTAACGTTTTAAAATTTGTGCAGTTATACCGAATTATAGCATCAAACTGATATTATAACATATCAATTTTCAAAATCATGCATTAATGTACATTTCACCAAAAAAAAAAAAAAAAAAATCTACTGCATATTTATGAAGAAGATATCGTACCTTGTTCGATGCACTCAGAAGAATCTCCTCGCTGTAACGCTTCAAAGATGTTGCACCTTGTTTGACGAAGTCCCCGCGCCACAATGTTTTGACTGAACGTGCCCTTACATCCTTCAACGCATTCTGTACTTGAACCGAGTTCTCAGCTGGACATTCACTGATGTTCAAACTTCTCAAAGACGTTAATTTTACTATGCCTTCAATTTGATAGATCATTTTGCATCGTCTCATCTCTATAACTTTCAGCGACTTCAAATTTGAAAGATCAGGTAAACTATCAAGGTAATCACAGTCGGATAGAAGCAAACTTCTCAGTGAGGTTAACTGGCCAATCCCATTGAGATTCTGTAAATTGCAGTTTGATATATGTAGCCTCTTCAGGGCTTTAAGCCTTTCAAGCCCTTCAATCTCCTTTATTGCAGAATGGTAGAGCTTAAACACTGACAACGTCTTGGGAAGCTCAGATACTTCTTTATGGCTCAAACCAGGAAGGGTAGGCCGCTGAGGAATATCTGGCGGGTCAAACTTCAGCTTGATAACTTGCGAAAGAGACAGTTCTAGTTTCCTCAGTTTAGGAAAAGATACCGAGAAGGATGGTATGTCAATCATTTGTTGCACGCTGGAACTTGGCATTGCCTGTTTTGAGGGAGTTCGGCATGCTTTCGGGTCCCTATCACTTAGGTACAGCTCCTCCAATTCCTTTAAATCTTCAAGAAGGGGTATCGCTTTCATCCTTCTAGAACTCACGCGCAGACAAATTAGAGACAGGGGAAGCTTCGGCAACTCTTCAATTTCATTGCACTGAATTAAATTCAGGGTGTGAAGACCAGGGATGGTGGAGATTTCAGGGGGTAGGCTAGATATACCAGAACGCCCCAGCATCAATGATCTCAGACGATGTAGTCCCTCGATATCACTGGGAAGAGCCCCCTTCAAATCCCGACACGAGAAAGCATGGAGTTCTTCGAGATTGGTTAGATTCCCAATCACCCCAGGAAATGCTCCAATGAAAGAATCATCCATTCTCAGCACTCTCAAGCTCTCCAGATTTCTTATTGAATCAGGGAGTTCAGAGATAACAGTCCTTGATATATCCAACTCCTCTAATAACACCATTTTACCGATAGAATACGGAAGTTCCTTGAAAGAACGGCAACCCCTCAATGACAAGCGTCTTAGCTTAAGCAGGTCCCCCAGTAAGCTTGGGAGCTCAATAATATTAGCACCATCTAATGAGAGTTCGGAGAGAGCAGTCAGGTAACTAATTGAACTGGGCAGGCTACTCAATGGAACGCCAAAGCCACTGAGAGTTTCAAGTTGCTTCAAATTGCCTATGGAAATGGGGATCTGCTGTACAGAAGTGCCATCAATAAAAAGCTCTTTCAGAGCTGTCATACAACCTAGTTCCTCTGGCAACCCGTTCAATTGGGAGCAGATCTTCAAATTCAGGGAAACTAAACGTTTCAAATGGCCAATTGACTGATGTAGCTTCATTAAATGAGAACATCGTTCAAGAATCAGGATTTCCAAATCTTTGTAACCAGAGAAGTCGGGAGTGATCAGTAAGTCGGAGCAACCTGTAAGATTCAAGACTTTCAATTTCTCCATCTGCAAATCCAAAACAGAAAGCCCACACCTGGTCAATTCGCAGATATGTAATTCAAGAAAGCAAACATAAAACAACCAAATACTAAACCACCTTGATTTCAGTCCAACCTCCCCAGTCTTGCGTGACTTTGCTCCAAGACAGATCAAGAATAACCAACTCTCTTAATACAAAATTGTGTGCACTAAAATCCAGAGGATACCTTTGCCAACAGAGCCACTTTAAACTTGGAAATGCACCAGTAAAATCTCCGACTACTTTTGCATCGTCCAACTTGAGAAAACTTA
This sequence comes from Eucalyptus shirleyi, assembly GCA_017140165.1. Lineage (NCBI taxonomy): Eukaryota > Viridiplantae > Streptophyta > Magnoliopsida > Myrtales > Myrtaceae > Eucalyptus > Eucalyptus shirleyi. The sequence goes on from CM029448.1 coordinate 47,998,017, forward strand.
TGGCTGGCATACTTGCAAAATTTGCAGCTGTTAACATGCATGAATCACGAGCTACCACATTTTCGACTCCCTACATATAAAATAAGTAACATAACCATCAGAAGCCGTAAATCAAAATACCAATCAGAAAAAAGGATGCTTTCCTTGCCCTACATGCTAAAGAGTATATACATGATATTATTCCCTCAAAATATAGGAACAAAAAGAAACTTGTAGCCCTTATGTCAAGATGTTTGTTCGCCGAAAATAAACTAAACCAAAAGGTTTTACCTTCTCCCTGTTCATTGCCTTTAGAACCATATCCTGTGTGCAAAATCTTCTTGAACTTTGATCTCCAGATCCCTCTTGCTGAAAAATTCTTTTGCCAAGGCATCTCAGCAATCTGTGCATCTGCAGTTCATTGTTTTCTCCAATTTTTGCCAGGGGCATTAGAATGCAACCAGAGGATGGATAACAATTGGGCCACATATATGAAGCAGTTTGGGCATCCACACCAGAGAAAAAACATGCTATGTCCAGAAATATATCTTTCTGCTGTTGCTCTAATTCTTGGTAACATATATCCAGTATCTTTTGAAGGCTAACCGTAGCCTTTTGAGAACTCATCGCATATACCTTCATTGACTTCTCCATCTTTTCCCATTCTTGTATTGATTTACCCCGCAAAAATGAACTGACGACTTCAACTGCTAATGGTAGTTTCTCTGTAGCATTGACAATGCGGTTTAAGAGTCCATCATAATCAGGTATGGAAGACTGCATCCTGAATGCATGCTTGCAGAAAAGTTCCAAAGCTTGACCATCATCCAACTCACTAACCATATAGGTAGAAGCCTTGTCGGGATCATACTCTTCGAGAATTCCACTATTTTTGGAAGTCACAATTATTCGACTACCTGGACTAAGCCAATCAAGCAGGCCTCCTACAATAGCACGAAGATGGGATGGCTTTTCCACAGCATCGACAACTATTAGAACTTTCATTTCACAAAACATATCCAGAAGATCTTCTATTGTTTTATCCAAAGAAAGACCTTCACGGTCTCGATCAAGGATATCACGTATCAACTTAGTTAGCAAAACCTGAATACCGTCATCATTTTGTGTGGTTTCTTCGACCTCTGCAAGAAAGCTACAACTGTTGAAATCAGAAGAGATCTGGTCGTATACAGCCTTGGCAAGAGTCGTTTTGCCAATTCCATCAGCTCCGTAGATTCCAATAATGCGCACCTCATCTTTGACTTCCATTTCTAGTAAGTCGATGATTTGATCTACACGACCATCAATTCCAACTATATTTTGAACAGTTGCAATTGCATAATTCCTATCTGAGGTTTCCATGTCTGCCGGTCGCTGTCCAGCTTCATCTTTCATTTTCTCCATGCTCTGCAAGAAAAAGAGAATTTCTTCACGAAAGTATTATTGTAGATGGAGAAAAGAACAAACCTAATCAGTCTCTCTTTTATAACATTGCATCACTTCCACACGTAAATACAAAATATTGATTATCATCGAATTGTTCCTATTGATGCAAAAATGTGGGGAAAATTGTCCCAAAAGTCCTAAACCTATTGCACTTTTGTCAATTCAATCTTAAACCTTTTAATTTTTCTAATTGAGTCATAAATTTTTTTACATTTTGCCAATTGAATCTATTCGGCCAATTTTGGCTTGAAATCATGGACTAAAACACAGTCATTCCACGTGGCACAGTCGTCATTGACGTGAATAATTTTTTATAGCTTTTTTCAGAGTTTTTATTATTTATTTTCTGATTCCTATTTTTTTTCTTTTATTTCTCCTCTTTCTTCACTACTTTCTTACTATGGCCAGTGGCCGACGACCGTTGCCGGGCCCTCACTAGCCATGGGATAGGCAGGGCGAGGGAGACCCAGCCCTCACTCACGGTTGACAAGGGCCCAATGACCCTCGTCGGCCACGGTAAGAAAGCAATGAAAAAGGAAAAGAGAAATAAAAGAACAAAAAGGAAACAAAAAGAAAAAATCAAAAAATGAAAAAACTTAGAATACTACTAAATAATGTGAACATCACAGTCGGTCACATTTTACGTGGAACGATCAACATCTACATCAACAATTTATGGCCAAAATTGGTCGGATGGAGTAAATTAGCAAAGCATGAAAAAGTTTAGGACATATTTTGGCAAAATTAAAAGGTATAGGACTAAATTGGTAAAAATGCAATAGGATTAGGACTTTTTAGATAATTTTCCCTAAAAATATGCAGGCACTTATTCTAGAATACTCTAATACTTGATCTAATATCTAATCTGATACAATTTCAATACAGACACTTAGCTAGTAATTAAATCTAATTTGGTGACATTATTATTTTGGAAATTGGATCTGCTTAATTACCGACCAGATATTTCATTCTGATTAATTATGTTATCTCTGACGCGTAAGTAAGTTCCAACCAGCAAATCAGCGTTATCGCAATAGAATTAACAACTTAAATTCAGAAGATAGACTATTGTTATGCTACTAATGAAGATCTTTCCTCTTGACAGGTTTCCTGCCAAAGTCCCTCATCGGATGGTGCATTCTTAAGTTCTTATTTTCTCAATTTTCCAACAAATACGTCTCACAAAGGCGTTTTGTTCCACTAGGAGGATAGTAACTACAAGACTTCACTTGTAAGAGCGAATCCACTCATCCTTTCCAATAAAAAGGTACAGTATGTCAAGGAATATCTCCTTTGAATTAAAATATAAAGATTTGTTACTAACCTCAATGGCAGCTTCAACTCCATCTTTCGGCTGCTTAACATCTTCCAGCTCATTAAAGTTTGTTATACTGCTGCCAGGAAAAATATCCAGTTCCAAACTGCTTGAATATTTGAGCTCGTTAAGGTTTATTATACTGCTCCCTTGCAAAATCATCAGGCGTCGCAAACGGTTTAAATTTTTGAGCCCATTAAGGTCTGTTATACTGCCGCAATTAAAAATTTTCAAGACTTTTAAAAGCTTTAAATCTTCCAGACCATCGATCTTTGCTAAATCACAGTTGTCTAGTTCCAGTTCTGACAGATATTTCAGACCAGAAAATTTTGGCTTTTGAATCTTGCAATGTCTGAGGCGCAGAGTCCATAAGCGTGAGGACGAGGGAAGTTGTGTGAGGTCTAGCCTCTTCATGTAGGACAAAGAGAGTTCCCGGAGCTGAGTAAGGGCACTAAAATTCCCAGGGAGATTGGTCACCTTTGCAAGGGACAATTCCAAGATCTCTAGACTTGGTAATCTCGTGATCCACCCAATATCTGGAGTCTTTAGATTCAACAATAACCCTGTTTTTTCTTCCTCATCGTCACCCAAGTGTAACATTTTTAGATTTATCAGATATGACAAGTCGGGGACTGCCATGTTTTTGGATACCCAGTTGAGACTGAGTAAATTGGAGGGCAACTCCGGTAGTGCATGAAGTTGGTTACATCCAATTGCGTATAGGGTTTGGAGGTGAGAGAGATGGCAAATGCTCTGAGGCAGCCCAGTCAATTTGGATGCCGATAATCTCAAAATTCTCAAAGAGGATAATCCTGACATATCACAACTAACTTGGCCCCTCAAACTTGCGCAGCCAAAGAAATCTATCTCTTCCAGTTTTCCTAAGTTCGCAATATCTTCGGGAAAATTTTGTAGGTGAGTGAGTTCCATCTTCAGCGTCTTCAAATTACCCAAATTCTTGACGGACGGTGGCATTTCGTAGATTCCAGTGCCTGAAAGGTCCATTACCTCCAGCTGCGTCAGCTTCCCAATGGAATGTGGAAGTTTACTGAACTTCTGACAACGCCTTAAAGAAAGTCTCCGAAGTTTCCGAGGAAATTCAAAAGTTTCTGGATCCACATCAATATCCCAACTATCATCCAGAGCAAGACTAGTGAGATTCCTTAGGCGGCCAATTGTGGATATATCTTTCAACTCTCTACAATAGCAAGCACTGAGAGTTTCAACATTCTCTAAAGAACCTTCCTGGAAACAAATACTATGGATGCCAGTTCCATCAATCAGAATTTCCCTCAAAGATTTAATGCGGCCCAATTCTTGGGGCAACTGCTTGACTCGGCTGCAATTTCTCAAATTTAATGACCTCAGGTTCTTCAGATTACAAATGAATAGCCCAATTTGAGATAACTGAATGCAATCTTCCAGTATCAAAATCTCCAATTTGATTGGAGCTGGAAAGTTCAACAATTCAGGTAACTGAAAACACCCTTGTAGGTTCAAGACTTTCAATTCCTCCGCCTTCTGCAATGTCCAAAAGAAGATTTCAAACTTTACTCGCTCGCACCTATCATCTTAAAACGAGATTTAGAAAGAAAATATCTGCCATACCTCCATGATTTGCCACCAGACTAGTGAATCTCCAGTGACCCGGCTCCAAGACAAATCGAGAATGACTAACTTCTTCAAATGCATACTACCTAGCTCGGAAATCAAACGGCATGCCTGCCATTCAAGCCATCTCAAATTTGGAAGAAGATTCTCGGTGTTTCCCTGAATGTTAGCCTGGTCCAGTCTGAGGTACCTCAAGTTCGACATTTTATGGAACTCTTCCCATGTGAAAGAGACGGTGCAACCCTCTTCAAGACTAATGCCTTCGACATTATCAATACCCTGTCAACACTCGATTGCGGGAAAAAGGTATGAGCAATTTGAGAACTTTAATTTCTTACGACTTTTAATGAAGTGAAACAAATCAGTGGGTATTTATTACGCATTTTAAATCGTGTTAAGAACAAATCCGTTTCTTTTTTGTTCGGGATTGAATAAAGAAAAGTAAGTTTATGTTAATGGCAATGGAAAGCTTATCTGAATGCTTTCGAAACCCACTAAAAAATTTCTAGAGGCTTTGTAAAACTCACCTTACCATCCCTTATAATGGAAAGTGCGTCACTGTGATTCCAAAACCTGGAGCGCTCATGAAGAACTTTGCTCTCGACAAGTTCCCTGCCGAAGTCCCTTAACAGATTGTGCATTCTTAATTTATTATTTTCTCCAATTTCCAGCATATACATCTCACCAAGGAGTTTTAATCCTATATCAGGATAGTAATCACAATCCCTCCACATGTAACGGGCAATCCTCCAATCCTTTCCAATCAAAGAGCACGCCACATCGAGGAAGATCTCCTTTGCACTACCAGCTAAAGAGTTATAACTGGCCATAAAGGCATCTTTAACTTTCTTTTCAACTCCATGTCCTCGGTTTTCCTTTAATAATTTCGAGGTCTCTCTCCATATTTCTATTTCCTTCCTATTGTACCGTAAATATCCAGCCCAAAGCACGATGGCCAAAGGATGCCCTCCAAGAGCCCCGACGATGTCTGTGGACAAGGAATCATACTCGGAGACAACTTGGAGAGCATCATCCCCTTGGAAAGCACGTTTACAAAAGAGTTGAAGAGCATGGTGATCGCTCATTGGTTCAACCTTGTGTTCTTCAACTGCTGCTTTGTCCTCGAGACCAGTGAAAATATCTCTTTTATCTGTGGTCACAATGATTCTGCTTCCAGGACCAAACCAAGTAAGCTTCCCAGCTAATGCTTCAATTTGATTAGCCTCGCGCACACCGTCGAGCACAATGAGAACATTCCTATGACTAAATAAACTTTCGATTCTTTTGATACCTTCATCAGAAGATCTAAGTGATAAGCACTTTTCTCTTCGAAGGTTAGCAATCAATAATTCTTGGGAAACCTTGACCTCTTTTGAATTTATATCTTCCAAAAAGCTACTTCCATCAAACAACTTATACATCTTGTTGAAGACTACCTTTGCAAGTGTAGTCTTTCCAATACCCGGAACGCCGCATATTGCAACGACACGGACGTTTCCTCCACATACTTTGATCGCTTGTCCATGGCTGTAGACAACACCAAGCTTTCTCATCATCTCTTGAACATGAAGATCCATATCAACTAGTTCGTCGGTTACACGTTGGTCATACTTCTTCAACACCTCCACGACACGTGTAAGAACTTTTTTTAGGAGGTCGGACACACGCCTGCAAAAGAAGAGTGATGAAGCACAAGGATGACGACATAGTTACCAAAATTTATTAAAGACAAGACGAAAATCAAGTGGGCAATGAACGGACAAAAAAATAAATCAACCAAAAGGGGCAGGTGGAATCTTCAATTTAAATTGGAGAGCAATATTTAATGCGTGGTCTATATCCCTGTCACGCACATAGCAATTCTGACATCGATATCATGCTCTATTCAAATCAAAAGTTCTAGCCAAGGAGGAACCAACAGAGAATGGCGGACCAGATCGTCTCGAGTCATTTTCAAATGGCCATCTTAATGGATTCGCCGGTTATTCAATAAGCAGTAGAACTTCAACCTGATTGTCGATCCATGTCGTAAGAATAACTTTAAAGATCTCTCTACTATGCATCATCATAGATATGATTACATATAAAATTTATTCGAAAAGGTTCCGGTTCATTTTCACATCACCCTAAACCTTTTTTTCATTTGTCTAGGAAAGAGAAAAGAAATCAGGAGTAAAAGAATTACCCTCCATTTATGTTCATCCGTTCAAGACCGCTTAATCCCCCGACGAGTTGAAGAACCTCCTTCCATCTTTCGATGGTATTTGCGTCGACTTTGCCATCCTTCTCATGTTTCTCGAAGGCCGTTGCAAAATCCCCAGCCTGGTGTTTTACATCGTAAGGACTAACATCATAGAAAATAGGAATAATAGTCCGTCCGTCTGATTCTCTGCACTCCCACATTTGTACCAGCTCCATGAGGCAACTTTTACTGGAAGCATAATCTTTGGAGAAGATGGCTATCGAGATACTCGACCGCTTGATCGCATCTTTTAGCCCCTCACTGATCTCTTCTCCAGTACGGAGCTTTTCATCGTCTTTAAAGACCTCGACCCCCGCATTTTCCAATTTTTCATGTAGGAGATCCGTGAATTCTGCACGAGTATCTGCACCTCTAAAATTCAAGAATACTTCATGATAGATTCCAGATGACGACGATGAGATTGAAGACGATTCCTGTAAAATCAATGAAACCAAAGTAAAAATATTGTTTCAGACCAAGTCTTACGCTTCTGGCCAAACAAAAAAATAAAGAAAAAGAAGGACCAATTTTGCTGGTTCCATGGAGCCAAACCTAACACAGCAAGCTGACTGCAACTGAAACTCGCAACTAATGCATCTCGGCCGTTTTTAGATCCAAAATACTTAGAACTTTCGTAATACACAAACGTTGATGAGCGAATTTACACGTAATTTTTTTCGCATATGGGGTTTGAACTACAAGCAGAGGATCGGTTCCGCCATATACATGTCAAAGAAATAATAATAAAAATCCCGAGGATGCAAATAAAACAAACCCGGATTCTTCTCCTCATTGCAGCAACCAGAACTGCAAAAGCAATAACTCGGGGGAAAATTAGAAACGCCCCGGACCAATTCGCTCGCTCTCTCTCTCTCTCTCTCTCTCTCTCTCGCAGAGGTACAGGAGGCATGGAGACATCAGACGAGTATTTATTACACTTTTATACATGACCAAGACCGTTGACTTCTGGGCACTCGCTACGCGCTTGGGCAACGCGTGGGAAAGTTGTCGTTTGCTCGCGGTCCCACTTGATTTAGACATTATAGGAAGTCATTACATTACAAAAAGGATTTTTCAGTGGTTGGAGATGATACAGAAGATGCAATCACTGGTTGGCAGTCCTCCCCAAGCCGTTCCATTCACAATTGGATCCTCAATGTATAAATGGAAAAAACCCACTAAAAACCCTAAATTATATTCACCATAATATGGATACAAATTTATTATTTTTCATGTCACAAATTTTTTTAAATAAATGTGTCATATCGATACCAGTTTGGAATAAATATATTACTTGAATATAAATTTAGGATTTTTTTATTTCACAAAAAAAATTAAAATAAATTTATCACAATAAACATAATTTACAATTTTTGATGACTATTTTTATATGTAAATCAAATTCTATTCTTTCTAGTTTACGTGAATGGAGGATATTAACAGGTTGTTATCCTGTGTCAACCAAGTTTCCACGAAAAAAATTGTCAATCGTGAATCATGACATATTCCGTGAACTTCCCAAAAAGCGCCTTCTCAAGTATTAATAAGCTAAGTAATAACGTGCATAATAAACTCTAGAAGTAAGCCTGGATCCGTCATATTTGAAGCAAAACAAAATGATACGTTACCGTTTAATTTTTATTTTGGAAGAATCTTCAAAAGTAATTGCCTTCTCATCGAGCTTCGTGAATTGGCTTTGCATAATCAAATGTTAATTGCCTGCGTCTTCTTCTAATCGGCACAAATGAATTTCCTATTCTGGGCCGTTTGATTCGGCTTTGGAGAAATGCCATTAGAATAATGCAAATACCTTTGAGGTAAAGGGGTTTTCAGAAATGTTATACCGTTTGGTAAATTATAACATTGAAAGACTTAACATAAATACTGTTTGGCAAAATTCACATTTGTAATTGGTTTTTGCTATTTTTTTTTAAGTCCGAAAATCAATTTCCGACAGCCGACCAATTGCCAGACGGCCAAATCTGGCTGCCGAACTGCTAGATCTAGTCGCCGGAGGTCGCGAAGGCTAGATCTGGCCTCAAGACCGCCAAATCTAGCAGCCTCAGGTCTCGACCTCAGGCAACATTGCCTGGCTCGGGCAAACTAGGTGACGCCGCCTGGGTCACGGGTTGCACCACCCTGGGCGGTGGTCACCAAGGACACGCGACCCCCATGTGGCGGTGACGGCTGCCGGAGAAGCTGAATTCTTAGGCGGCAGGGAAAATGAAGACGAACGGGGAAGAAAGGTGATGGTTTTTATGATGGGCTTAAGGCCCGTCTGCCCATGTTGGGCCTAAAAGCTCGGCCCGCAAGATAAGGGCCCATGGATGAATGGTTGAGATATGAAGGGGTGTTACGTTAAGGGGATGTGTCTTTTGGAGAAGATGTATTTAAGGGGAGAAAAGAAAAAGAGAACGTACCTTTTCAAGTGAACGTACGTCAGTTTCTCCCTCTCCCAAAAACCAACGTAACTTTTTCTCTCCCCTTTAAACCAACAGTACGCTCCTTGGTAGACCGGGATCAGATTCGTCCTCGAACTTCAACGTTGGTGTTTAATCTGTGGACAATAAGATACGCTCGATTTCGTGGTGTGTCTTTGATCGGTGATACATGTTCTTCCTGAGCTCATCTTCCGCATTCGTTTTAGGGGTTCGATTTAGTGTCGAATCGGTTTTTGGGAATCCGATATTCCCAACAAAGGGGGAAGAAGATGAACGGTGACTTGCATTTCCAAAATGCCCAATGTTCAAAGCTGGTCCAGAATTGCATTGGGCTTTCAATATTAGGAATGCTGATATTTGCCTAAGGAGTTTTCGAAAATGGTTACCAAACACAAAATATTTTCCCCGAGGGGCTTTGGGGCCCAAAACCCCTTGGAAAAGCTTAACCAAACGAGGCCAGATATGAACCACAAAGTCGGCTCTGTCTTTTTTTTTGTTCTCAATGCAACTCTTTCTCTAGTTCCATAAATGCACGACACTGTCCAGGAATTTATCATACTCGTGGCATTAATATACTCAACTCTTAAATCTCACATCTCTTCTAAATTTTCATATCTTCCTTCGCCCTCTCTCATGATTCTGTTTCCCCTCCTCACTGGGAAGATGGCATGAAGCCATTTCTTCATATAAGTGTGAACACAACATATTTCCCCCAACCCCTATTGCACCCTTTGCAACCACAACAGTCCATAAACAATTGAACACCTGTTTTTCTTCTGCACTTGGACTCGAGATATATGGACTCATGAAAAGGTCAGGATGTTAATTTTACTTACCTTTGTGCGTCGTCTTGACGAGTGGGTTGCGGCCAGAGCCATCCTTCCTAAGGCTTCCCCTGATTTTGAAGTGTTTGCCAATTTGCTGTGGGAGATTTGGCAATAGCGAAACAATGCAATCTTCAGGTAGCAAACCCCGGATCCTATCCAAGTCGTGGAAAACACCCTAGCCTAGAGTCGAATATTCACGCTTCTACACCCCTCTGCACATCGGATTCAAAACTCACTCGTCAGTTCAGATCAAAGATGGAGACCTCCCGAAAAAGGTAGCCTCAAATGCAATATTGATGGGGTTTTTTTACTAGGGAACGAGAAAGGATCGATAGCATGTATTTACAGAAATTTCAAAGGCGCACTTACTAATGTGTTTACACGAAGCGTTCCAACCCGTTCGGCCTTCCAAGCTGAGATCTTCGCTCCTATTCTGGCCATCCAACATCTGATCCAGCAGGGGCTTCATCTCGAATGCGTACTAGTTGAATCTGACTACTTGTTGCTGATGGAGATCGTTCTGGAGAAGCAACAGCCGCCATGGACGAAGCGTCACCTCTTTGCGGTTCTTCACGATCTGCTTTCTCAATGCCCTAATTTCTCTCTCCAGCATGTCCGCAGAGAAGCCAACCTAGCAGCTGACTGGGCTGCCAAAGCCCACCGGGATCACGGCCCGGTCCGAAACTGGCTTATTTTCCCTCCTTTTCTCTTCCAGGATATTGTATCGAGCGACGCTTTAGCATCAGGTTGTACCTCTTGTTTAATCTAATATATCGGTAGTTTCGACCCAAAAAAAAACAACCAAGGGGCAAAGTTTTCCCGTGGACCCATAAACGCACGACAAAAAAGAGATGTTTATAATGAGAGGACGCGTGGGAGCCATGTCGCAATAAGGAGCTAGATTTCTTGCCAACTATTTTGCCGAGAATGTTGTTGAACAAAATATCTCTCACCGTAAGTTAAATCTTCGATTTATTTGTGTCTCGGATTTTGTGTCATTTCGGTAAGAAAGCAATTAATTCTATTCTGATAGCGATAACAATGAATAAATATAAATCTAACGGGATTTGTAGATGAATGCTGGATAAATGATAACTAAAATAAATGTGTAAAGCAAGAAATAACAAGTGTATTGCATTCTTTGTCAAACTTTTCCGGTCCTTTGCGATAACTTCTCTATGGTTACTTATAACCAGATAGAGTGAATAACTGTCCTAATGGTTATTATTTCAATTTCAAATAATTTCGGAATTCTTGGTGTGCTTTCAACAACTGTATTATCTCATCCACAGAGTAGCTAATACCGAGTCTTCGAGTGCGCATGACAAAATTTGGAGGCGTAAATCAATTTCTAGCTAGAAATTGATTTCTCAATTTCTATTTCATGGCCGAGTTTTTGAGTAAAGAAACGTGTTTGATAATAATTCAAATTTCTATTTCTAAAATAAAAATTTGTTTGATAATATGATAAAATTTATATTTCTAGAAGCGGCAACGACCGACATTCAGTGGTTGGAGTCCAACATTCAGTGATCGGTGTTCGGTGTCCGATGACCGGTGGCGGGCGGCTGAAGTTTGAAGTCCAACACTAGAGTCTAGCGATTGACAAGCGACGTCCACGTCTAACATTCGGAGTCTAGCGACAGGAGGCTGGCGGCAAGTGGCCAGTGATCGGAGTTTGGTAGTGGGCGGCGGGCGATGGCAATTGGCGGATGGTCGCCTGCGAACATCTAGTGGTTGGTGATGAGCCTTTGGCATCCAAGGTTGGCGATGAGCAACCAATGACCGGTGGGCATCCGGCATCTAGCGACGAGCGATTAGCAACGGGCAACCAATGTCTGGTGGTCGGCGGCCAACGTATGGTGGCCGGTGGTGGCCGGCTAGCAACCGGCGGCGGAAATCTGGCATCCCACGAGCAGCAAATGAGCGATGGGCAGTGATGAGAGTGAACAATGAGAAAAATTTTGATATCTCATTTCTGTTCTAGAAATAAAAAAGCTAAAAATTTTAACTTCTGATTTCTACTCCAAATCTATTTCTAGAATAGAAATCTGTTCCAAAAATAAAAAAATGAAATTGCGTTATTAAACGGATTTCTATTCCAAACATATTCTGAAAAATAGAAAAATAGAGAAACATAATTTTTGTCATGCGCCTCTTCAGTAACTAGTCTCTTGGTGTGTCAGTAATTAGTCTCCTTCCTATCCTCTTTTCTCCAAATGATGGTTTATACCGAGTTGCAGGTGACTACGACTGTTGCGATTATGGCCCTATCCGGATTTCCTTTGGTAGACACGTCTTCCACATGGGCCTATACGGTTCATGATAGCCCATGGGGACAGGTTTTGGCGTCAACACAAACTACAGTTGATTTTGGGGTTTCATACAGAATCAGTTTCTCCAGAACGAACAGCGACGAAGACAAATTAATTGATTAAAGTAATTCCTTTCTGGGACATTACATGAAAACGCATTGATCTAGGAGAAATTTTCAAGCAGTGATCTTTCATTGATTAAATTAATTCCAATCACCAATTAGTCATACCAACAGCATGAGTTGGGTTTTAGCCAAAAAAACAAGGTGAGTTAGCAACAATTGTAATGAAATGCGACTTCCCTGAATATTTATTTATTTTTTCACTAATCATTCAAATTTTTAGTGAATCAAATAACAGTTTTTTGTAATCAAATAACATTTATGTAATTGACTTTTTAAAATTTGAGAAATAAAAAGAAAATTCAAAGTTTCACTAAAAGTTAAAGGGATAATACCCTAAAAAACCCCAAACCAGTTTGTGACAAATTTACCCCAAACTATTTTTTTGACCACCAAAAACCCAAAACTCAGTATACTTTTGACAAATTTATCCCAAACCTGGTATACTTGTGACAAATTTACCCTATGTTAGTTTTCGTTAAATTTTATTATCAAATTATTAAGTTAAATGACATGTGACAGTTAATCAGTATATCAATTTAGGATTTTACGTTCCGTTTGTCACAGTTTACAATTTTTATAGTTTTTTTGTGAGATTAATCTAATTTAGCATATGGTATATTTGTCACAAATTTGGGTTTAGGGTTTTTTGTAGTCGAATAAATTAGTTTTGGGTAAATTTGTCATAAATGTACCAGTTTAGGGTTTTTATAATCAGTCGGGGTAAATTTGTCACAAGTTTACCGGTTTGAGGTTTTTCATGGTCAAAAAAATAGTTTGGGGTAAATTTCTCACAAGTGTACCAATTTAAGGTTTTTTAAGGTATTATCCCAAAGTTAAAAAGTTCCCTCGCTACTTTTTTTTTTTTTTTTTTTTTTGACAATCCCTCGCTACTTGAAAAATGCGGTTGGGTTAATCGCCGTGGATTCTTCTTATCGATTTTTCTTGGATCCAATCAACCAGCGAGTTGAAATTTAAAGAGAATCGCTCGCGCGAGTAGCGAGTGAAGAGAGAGAGAGAGAGATGTCAAGTCACAGGGAGTAGAGTTGGACTATTATCAAAAGTAGAGAGTGGCGGTGGGACTCAGACATGATGCGATGGGGATAAAAAAGAAGAAAAAGAGAGTGGCCCACGTGAAATAATTAATTAATTAATTAATTAAATAGGACAAAATGCATTCGATCAGGAATGTGATCCACACCATTATAAGGTCGGAGAACAAAAAGAAAATTCAAATTTCCACCAAAAATAGAAAGGTTCCCTCATGAAAATAAAATTAAGGTAATCCGTGAATTTTTTTAGTTATCTTGGTAGATATTGTTGTGTTAAATTTCATACAATAACATTGAAATTAAATTATTGCCGATCACAACCTTATTAAATCGCCCAGCTAATCTCATAAATCAAGAAGTATAGAATTTAAAAATCCAATCAAATGATCGAATTTTGTTACATTTTTTATCACATAAATAATCAAATGTGTAGCATGCATCTAATTCATACCCAAAATTTCGTTCCTTGACTCTTAACAAATGGTTTTCTGCATTTGAGAAGTAATAAAGTTTTTTTCATAGTTATGGTATCTACAACTGGAGACCCATATACTTATAGATGGAACATTTCTTCATGGAATTGTAACGTGATTTAGGAATTAGCTTTTCGGAAGAATTATTACTTTTTTTTTTGGTCAGATGAAGAACTGCTACTTACCCCCAGCGATTTTTTTTGTGGATTTCCTAACTTGCCATACAAGCGTAATGTTTAATCTTCTACACGTAAGCCTATACAAAGCCCTTAGTAATTTTGCAAAAGATTTCCCATTACAATAAAAGTTACGGGAACAGGTCGCATGGTATGCGCTGGCTTTTAATGTAAAACCTCCATCATAGTGAAAGCTTCGTTGTTCCATGTTTGGCCCTCTCTGTGTTTTTTTCTTTTTCATAATTATTTATATAATAATCCCAACACAATACTATTTCATTTCATTTGAAGAGTGCACGTAGAAAAATAGATTCATCTTCCAATTGTACTGTTTTAATATATAAAAAAGGTCGTGAAAAAAATTAAAACTTATTTAACAAATCATGTAAAAATTGATTGATAATTATACATGATAGTATAGAAACGAAAAAAGTAAAAGAAAAAACGAATTTATTGAGCCATTTACTCAGGTGTTATCATTTTATGATGTACTCTTCTTTAAAGAATCACTTTTTATAACCTAAAAGACAAAGACAACGAGAAACTTGCTATCTAGCACATTTGAATAGATTTGTATCAAGTTATGTCCTTCATGTTAACAGTTGAATATTTGATACAAATCTATTCAACTATTGACATAACATAGCAATGTGCAAGCAAATATAATCGTGAACACGTGCGAAGTGCCAAGTAGAACATAGCGGAGCTTTGTATTATCTCTTTTTAATGTAAAAGAGGAAAAGAAAAATGATAGAAATTGCAGTTCAAGAGCCATTTGATCTTCTCCTCAACCATTTGGGCTCCTCAAATAAAATGTCTCCCAGCACAACTTTGATTTGACACCCATTGCCAGAGGAAGAGCAATATAGCCGCCTACTCCATCGCAGGACATTGAGATATTACTGTATCCAAGAACTTTTCCTTTAGTCCTTACTGAAATAATTAAAAAGGAAATACAGTGATTGATCTATGTATGTATAAGATTATGAACCCTTTCAAAATATTTTAATCAACAACCAAAAGAAATCCCTTATTTTAGGTTCCTCACGGATACAAGATTTACATAGTCGGCCCAACATTCTTACGAAAGAATCAAATCGAGGGTCTGATGAAGAAGAATTGACTATTTAATCTCGTAAACAAATTGAGATCGAAATGAAAAAAAGGGATTCAAGCAGAGAGGAATAACCAATCAAGACCCTTACCAAAAAAAAAAAAAAAACCAATCAAGAAAAAGTACAAGAAACTTTCTGTTTCAATTGAGATACGAGACTGGGCAGGGCCAATTAAGTAGGTGAAGTGACTGGAATTGAGTCCCACGTGCTTATGGATGGAGCATTTCATTTCGGAATTTGCAAAAGTCTTCCCTCGCGTTTGAGGTGAGTAAGGAACTAGCTTTTCGGGAGAATTACTACTTGCCTCCAACGATTTTCATGGACTTCCTAACTTGCTGTCCAGACGTGTTGGTTAATCTTCTGCATAAACTCATTCAAAGTCTTGCGGTGATTTCGGAAAAGATTTCCCATTGCAATGAAAAAATTTACGAAAACAAGGGAGTATTACGACTTTTAATGTATTTTTGTTTTAAATTGAGTAAAATTTGATTTATAGCTTATCACATTTAAGTGTATAATACGTTACGCCGTACAAAACATTTTACTTAATAAAAAAACCGAGTAAATTGAATAATGAAAAGATAAAATAAGATATGTGTCATATAAAAGGTACATATTTATGGTCTGATGTCAAATTCGCTTAGCATAATCTCACAATAAATTGAATAGCTGAAAAAATGAAAAACAAAATTTAGAAAATAGTGTGTATGCACACGTGCATCTATATATACTTTTG
The DNA here is from genome assembly GCA_017140165.1 of Eucalyptus shirleyi. Lineage (NCBI taxonomy): Eukaryota > Viridiplantae > Streptophyta > Magnoliopsida > Myrtales > Myrtaceae > Eucalyptus > Eucalyptus shirleyi. The sequence continues at coordinate 48,013,867 of CM029448.1, forward strand.
CTATTAAATTTCTCTTAATCTTAATAAAAGGATATTTCCTACATGAAAAATTATTTAAGCAAGATAAAATTAAAATAAATTAGTTTACGACACATAAGCAGAGATCAAATATTTGAGAGACTCTTGAACTTTGATTGATTTGATGCAAGTAATTTAACTCGATGTATATAAAGAAATTTCTTATCATGAATTCAATTAACAAAAGCTAAAGATATGTTTAGTCGGTAAAGTATCAATAATTTAATAACTTAATTTGTTCAAGCGATTTCATTCAATGTGATGGAGAAACATTATACCGAATGAAGAATTCACTTAATTTAGGAAAAAAATAGCAGAAATTTCAAAAATCATAGACTATTTAACATATAACGAATTGTGTTTTTGTCACATTAAGGTTACAATAAAAGTAAATAATCAATTAATAAAAGCTGCATATTTATGAAATGAAGTTTTTGTCGTTTCATGGTTAAGTAGCTCTGAACTCCTTTTACATGAAATTTACAATGAAATCACGGTGTCAAAAAGTTAAGAACTACAAATAATTTAACATGTTGCATCTTGATTCATAGAAATTCATATAAATACAAAGTAGATTTTTTTTTGGTAAGAAAAATTCATTCGTATGCCATAATCAAATATGAGGGAAATATTAAAAATTTCCAAACAAAGCAAATCCCAAGAGAGCCACAAAACAAAACAAAACCCAGGAAACAAAAGAGTATAGTTTGCAATTATAATAATGCTTTCATCCCAAAAAATTAGATTTATCACAACATCAAAAAATAATCGGCAGCCAATTGCCGAAACCATCAATAATGGACACGCACCGAGATTTTACCCTCTAGAAATCACGACTTGCAATACAAACTTAAATTTAATGTCCTCAACATCGCTGTTATATGGAAACAACAATAACAATACGATTAAATAAGAAATACAAGGGTTGATCCATATATGTATAATGATCATGTATCCATATATGTATAATGATCATGTACTCTTTCTTTAATCAATATATTCTAATCAAGAACAATACAAGGTGTAAAATATCAAGAGAAATCCCTCATTTTAAGTTCCTTCTAGATGGATGGTTTACATAACCGGCCCAACGTTCTTGCAAAACAATCAAATTGAGGGTCAAGATAAGAAATGATCATTTAATCTTGCAAACTAATTAAGATCGAAATTGGAAAAAGGGATACGAGTGGAGAATATGAAACTATTCTGTTTCAATAGAGATGCGAAAACAGGCTGGGGACAATTAAGTAGGCGAAGTGGTTGGATTTCGCAAGCTATTCCAACAACCGTTGATGTGATTAGTCGATCCTTGTGATAAAGCAAACTCACTTTCAACCTTTGGGCCATAATCCGATTGAGCAACATTACCAGAAAAATAAAATAAAAAGGGAATAAATATACAGCAAGCATGGAAAAATAATTAAAACCAAACCATATCTTCCCTGCTCCCACTGCCACTAAAGAGAGGAGCACTAGCCAGCCAGTGGTCTGCTCCAATCCCACACATCGAGTTCGTAGGCCCTGTGACTGAAAAAATAAAAAGGAAGTTCGTAGGTCTCGTTCGATCCTCGATGGAGGGAGTAGGTAAAAAAAAATACTCAATTCAATGAAAAAAAACTCAAGTTTAGGTTCAATCTTAATTATGTTCCGAACTTTTCTTTATCTCAAGAAAAAAGTTGCAAACTTTCACATGAATCCCAAATCTATCATATGTCCAAAAATCATTTCTTCTTTCTTTGAAATTACAACACTGGGACCAATTAGAGATTTATTATTAGATCCTGCCTTTATATCAACACCCTCATTTTTGTATGAAATAACGATAATCTCCTGATGGTGATAATTTTAAGGAAACCTACATTAATTTTTGGACGTGGGATAGATTCAAGACTATAGTAAAAGTTGATGATTTAATTTTTGATAAAAAAAAGTTCAATGCAGAATTGACATTCACCTAAAATTTTGAGTATTTTTTTAGGAAATTATGTTAAAAAAATAATAGAGCGGTATTTATATGCGGGGAAATTTCAAATAAGGATTGAAATGCCTTCATTTTTTCAAATAAGAGTTTGAAGTGGATCTTTTATTTCAAATAAAAATTTAAAGTGCCATTATTTTCTTAAATAATGACATAAAATAGACATAATTTTAAATAATAACATGAAATTGCCATATTAGTCTTAAAAAATGGCATAACTCATTGACTGATAAGAGGCATTTTTGTCATTTACTTTTAATTTTTTTTCCTTTTTCTATATAGATGAAAAAGTAAATTAAAAGAAAAATGAAAGGGGAAGATAAGATGACAAGGCTTTGAAGGCCCTCTCGGCCACCGCCCAATCATCCCCCACCATCATTAGCAGCAGTGGCGAGGGCTTCCTCACTTGATTTCCTTCCTTCTTTTTTTTTAAAAAAAAATTATAATTTAAATAAAATTTAAAATTAAAATTGCGTTGAAACAAAATGCCTTTAATTGATAGCAATATTTAACCTGCCGGTTAGGTCATTATTTGAAATCTTCATGGTCACTCAGGCTTTTATTTAAAATTATTCATTTCAGGCCCTTATTTAAAATAATCATAATTATTTCAGATTTTTTTAAAAAAATTAAGTTATTTTTAAATTTTCTATTAAGAAAATGACAATACTTCACATTCTTTTTTGAACTTTCTCTTGTAGTCGATCACGTTTTTCTATGAAGGTGTTAGGTGATTTATGTGAAGGAATTTTTAAATGTTGACTAAAGGTGAAAGCAAAAGAGAACGTACACAAAAAACGGGTTGATTTCTTACAGATGATAACCATTCGTTTCAGAAATAGTTTCGAAATGAAATAGATTTTTTTATTTTTATTTTATAAGAGTTTAAAGAAAAATAACCATTTGATAACGACACAAAATTTATATTCTAAAAATGAAATTGTTCGATAACGACACAAAATTTATATTCTAAAAATAGAAATTGTTTGATAACGATACAAAATTTCTTCCTTTCGAACGGCGTAATGAATGACTGAAGACCTTTAATATAAAAAATAAAAATAAAAATGATTTAGTAACAAAAAAATAAAGAATAAAATAAAATAAAATAAAATAAATCATAAAAAAATGAAAATATCATTTTATTTTAAAATTTAAATATCCTAAAAATAAATTTATTTTATTTATTCTATTTTATTTTATTTTATGAATAAATTTATTTTAAAATGAATAAAAATAAAAATAAATTTATTTGGCAAAACACTCAAGGCAAATAAAAATAAATTTATTAAATTTATCATAAATAAATTATTTTAAATAAATTAAATAAATTTATTTTTAATAAAATAAAAATAAAATGATAAATAAAAATAATTTATTTATTTTTAATAAATTTAATTTTATTTTTAAATGAATAAAATGAATATATTTATTTTTATTTTTAATAAAATGAGGAGAGGCAAATGAGGAGGAGGAGGCAGAGACGTAGAGGAGATGAGGGAGGACTCACCGAAATTAGGGTTTGGTGGGAGAAATTATTTCTGATTTCTCTTTCTAAATCGAAGTAGAAAATTTGTATTTCGATTTTTCTTCAAAATCAATTTAGAATATAAATCTATTTTGAAATAAAAACCGAAAAGTAGGTTTATCAAATAGGTTTATTCCAAAAACAGATCTCGAAATAAGAAAATTATTTCGAAACAGAAATTTTGGTTATCATGCACCCCTTAGTCACCATGGATCCTTTTGATAGACTTTTCTTGGACCCAATTTGCAAGCGAGTACAATGTTTGGCTAACTCAAGCGCTTGGCTAACTCGCACGCGTGCGATGAGTGCGGGTATTGTCTCCACACCGCACGCGCGGGAGTAGTGACCGAAGAGAGGGAGAGAGACGTCGGGTCATGTCGACAAGAAAAGACAGAGAGACAGTGAGGTGGTGGACAGCAAAAAAGAGTATATGGACGAAAGAAAGGCCGAAAAGGGTACGTCCCACCAGAATAAAATAAATTAAGATATATTTGATTTTTATGGTGGAAGTGACATTTCAATAAAAAGAAATACTTAAATCGAGACAATGTATTGGGTCTATAAATTGACCCACATTCTAATAAAGTTAGAAAATTAAAAACAAAAAAACAAATTTTCACTAGAAGTATCAAAGTTCCCCTCAATAAGAGGAAATCAATGTTCGAGAAAAAAAGAAAAATAACAATCAATAGCTCTTTTTTAATTGCGTGGGTAGATACTATTGTTCAATATTGGATCCTAAATCCTAATGAATTGTTTTTATAAATCACATTGAAATCAGGTTTTTATCAATCAAATTTTTGTTTCATAGCCCAACTAACCTCATGAATTTCATCATATAAAATTCAAAATCCAATTAAATGATCTATCTATTTGTTAAATTTGATGGTGTAAATAATCGAATATGTATCTTGCGTGTAATTTACACCCAGAGTTTCATTCCTTGACTATCAACACATGGTTTCCTACCATTTAGTGAGTCTTCAAGCAATGATTTTCTTATTGGTTAAATTATCTCCTCTGCGCACACGGTAAGTTAGAAGCTAGCTTTCGAGAGAATTACTGCTCGCCCCCAACGGTATTTTTGTGGATTTCCTAACTTGCCATCCAAACATGTTGGTTAATCTTCTACTAAATTTATTCAAAGTAGACAGCCGAGTAGAAAGAAGTCCTTTTTTTTCTCGATAGGCTTTAGCAAAATCAATCTGCCAAACTAATTTGCCTCTCTCGAACATTGGGCTAAGCTAACGAATTCGAGATGGGCCAGCTTCCTCTTGCAATCTTCAATCCAGGCCCTCGCGTCCGAGGGGCTTTGGTCAGCTTGCTTCCTTCCATCTCGAGAAATTTGTGTCCATTGTGAGTGTGTTGTCAATAACTAAGCTTGATTCTAGTCGGCAGGACTGGAGGGCATTTTGTGCTTTACAAATAAACCACAGTACCCCCGCGAGTTCCTCATTTGAAGGTGGGTCTCTGCTTGATTCAATATGTTGCACGATCTATTTATCCACTGCAGTAATATTCCGGTTTGAAGTATGATTGTGTAGTCTCGAATTCAACTGTATGGCTGCTGTTCAGTGACAAAGGAGGAAGATGTGCTCTATTGTTTATGGAGCTTGGTGACATAAAGGGCACATAGGGTCCGCTACAATTTTCCTCTTGCAGAGATTCTTTATTGTGGGATTAGTGTTTTCTCATACACTCCACAAAAAGATATAAATTTCGGGGAGGGTGTTCAATTTCCAGGTTTTTGTCCATAGCGTTCTGGGTGTCCGATAGGATAATGATGTTAGAGAATTCATATAATACTTTGATGCGGAAATTCAAAGTAAAAACAAGGATCTTTGATCTTCATGATTCTCACAAATAGATGAAGACATACCTTTATCCATAGCGCTAAGCTTGATGATGATTGTTGTAGAAAACCCAATGATCTCGAATCAAATGAAGAAACCCGATTTCTCTCCCTTAACCCACTAAATCTTAATGTATTCAATTGATGGAGGAGAGAATACAAAATTCATTTAGTTATTGTTGTTTGTGTGTGGGTGGAGAGAGGACCGGACTCTATTTATACGTTCGTTGAAAATGTGCCTTTCATCAAAGCGATATACCCTTTCGTTTTATTATAGTCGTACCTTCTCGTAACCAATAATGATTTATAGCATTTCAATTTATTATTAAACCATATAATAAATCACATAATATGGGCCACAATAATTCTTACATTCTCCCACTTGGCTCATATGATGTTCCTTTCATGGTTTAATAAAGACTGTAATGTGCATAATAAGATTATGCTATAAAATTTCATTAAATTGGCAATCACATAATAATCACAATTAAGTAAAGAAAACTAATGCGAGTCATAGCGGTTATATGTCATTAATTGACATAGTTCCTTCTATGCACTACAACTATAGCACTTTACTTAATATGATCCATAAATGAGAAGTACAGTAATAGTCCAACCATAATGTTTCTTTAGAAACTATCCTGTTTAACATTCATCTATTTCCATAATGTATACTAAATAGAAAACAGGAAATATCAGAAACACGTAAGTGAGCTCAAAGTGTCAAATACTACAATCACAATACAAACATTAATGACGTCCAATAACGCTAATCTTTTCAACATGCTCATTAAATGTTTTGGGCGGCGGTCCTTTTGTTAAGGGATTTGCTATCATAAGATTGGTGCTAATGTGCTCAATTGACGCTCTTTGTTTCTGAACTTCTTCTTTGACAAACAGGTATTTGATTTCCATATGCTTAGCACCTTTAGAATAGTTGTCGTTCTTAGAGAAGAAAACTGCTGCAGAGTTATCACAATAAATTTTCAGCGGCTTGGCAATACTGTCGACAATCAAAAGCCTTGAAATAAAATTCCGCAGCCATAATCCATGAATTGTGGCCTCAAAGCATGCCACAAATTCAGCTTCCATAGTTGATGCAGCAATAACTGACTGCTTCGCACTCTTCCATGAAATTGCCCCTCCAGCCAGAAGAAACAAGTAACCAAACGTTGATTTTCTTGTATCGACACATCTGGCTAAGTCTGAGTCTGAATATCCAATCACCTCGAGATGATTGGATCTTTTATAAATGAGCATATGATTTTTCGTTTCTTGCAAGTATCTAAGAACTTTCTTTGTAGCTTTCCAATGATCCATTCCAGGATTACTTTGATACCTGCCCAGCATTCTGACAGCAAAACTGATGTCTGGTCCGGTGCAAGTTTGTGCATACATTAAACTCCCCACAACAGATGCATAAGGAATATTATTCATTTGTTTTCGTTTCAATTCATTTTTCGGATATTGCATAACACTAAATTTATCACATTTCTGAATTGGAACTATTCATGCTGAACATTTACTCATATTAAATCTCTCTAAAATTTTCTCAATGTAGGCTTTCTGAGACAATCCTAATAATCCTTGTGATTTATCATGGAATATTTCTATTCCTATCACATATGTTGCCTCTCCCATATCCTTCATTTCAAAATTCTTAGAGAGAAATTTCTTGGTTTCATGTAACAAACCAAGATCATTAGCAGCAAGCAAAATATCATCAACATACAGAATTAGAAAAATAAAGTTGCTCCCACTAATCTTCATATATATACACCGATCAACGGTGTTTTCCTTAAATCCAAATGAAGTTATGGTATCGTTAAACTTAAGATACCATTGTCGGGAAGCTTGTTTAAGTATATATATTGACTTCTTTAATTTACATACCATGTGTTCCTTTCCTTTAACTGAAAAGCCTTCTGGTTGGTCCATATAAACCTCTTCTTCTAAATTCCCATTAAGAAAAGCGGTTTTTACATCCATTTGGTGTAACTCCAAGTCATAATGAGCCACCAAAGCCATAATAATTCTAAGTGAGTCATTCTTAGAGACTGGTGAAAATGTCTCTTTATAGTCAATGCCTTCTTTCTGAGTAAAACCATTTGCAACAAGTCTGGTTTTATGTCGTTCAATATTGCCTTTTGAGTCGCGCTTGGTCTTAAAGACCCATTTACACCCGACCTCCTTACATCCTTTAGGCAATTCAACTATATCCCAAACTTGATTTTGATGCATGGATTTTAACTCTTCTTCCATGGCATTAAACCATTAATTAGAATCTTCACATTCCATGGCTTGGTAAAATGAATCTGGATAATTTCCAATTCCTAAGTCAATTTTTGACTCTTATAAATAAACCATATAGTCATCAGAAATAACTGACCTCTTTTCTCTTTGAGATCTCCTTAATGCTATTTCTTGTGATTCGGCTATTGGAGGTTCATTATTGACATCTTCATTATTGAGTATTTGTTCATTAATTTGTTGTTCTCGATTATTGTTAGATTGTACTACAATATCAGGAACAACAACTTTAGAAGCTTTAGGCATAGGAACTTCTACCCTTACTTCTTGAATGCAAGCATCACGCATTCTTTCACTCCCACTGATGTCACCATTCTCAATGAATCTAGTATTTCCAGATTCAACAATTCTTGTATTATGATTAGGACAATAAAATTTATACCCTTTTGATTTCTCTGCATAACCAATGAAATAACCACTGGTCGTTCTTGAATTCAATTTCCTTTCATGTGGATTATAAATTCTTACTTCTGCTTGACAACCCCAAACATGCAGGTGTCGTAAACTAGGTTTCCTTCCCATCCATAGTTCAAAGAGAGTATTTGGAACTGCCTTACTCGGAACCTTATTTAATAAGTACATAGAAGTCTTTAAAGCATACATCCACAAAAACAAGGGTAAAGATGAATGACTTATCATACTTCTAACCATTTCCATTAAAGTACGGTTACGCATTTCTGCTATGCCATTTTGTTGTGGTATACCTAGCATTGTTTATTGAGCACAAATGCCATGTCTTTCAAGGAATTTAGCAAATGGACCTGAACATTGTTCCGATTCATCATACTTTCCATAATATTCATCGCCTCTATTCGATCTTACTATTTTCACCTTTCTATCTAATTGCCTCTCAACCTCTTTAATATACACTTCAAGTGCATTAACTGATTGAGACTTATCATGCAATAGATAAATGTAATCATAACGTAAAAAATTATCAATAAATGTTATGAAATAGCTTTCCTTACCAAAATATGGAATATTGAAAGGACCATATATGTCAGTATGTATAATTTCAAGAAGCTCTATGCTTCTTGTGGCACCTTTCTTAGTGTGTTTTGTTTGTTTACCTTTAATACAATCAATATATACTCCAAGGTCAGTAAAATCCAAATTTGGAAGAATTTCATTCTTCACTAATCTTTGCATTCTTTTTTTGGATATATGACCCAAACGTTTATGCCACAAGTAAGCAGAATTTTCATTCACTAAACTTCGTTTAGTGCCAACATTATGATGCAAGGTCATTAATGTCTCAACAAAAGTATTATCAAGTCTAAATTTGTAGAGACCATCACATAAAATTCTAGTTCTAATAAGAGTATCACTCTTAAATAGACTGAAAGATTCAGATCCAAACTTACAATAAAATCCCATCACATCAAGTCTTGGCAAAGAAACTAAATTGTGAGAAAATGTAGGTACATAAAGGGTTCGAAACAAATCCAAATAATGCCCAGTATCTAAGATCAAACAATAAGTGCTAATGCCTTCAACTGGAGCTTTGTCTCTGTTCCCCGTAATCATATAACTTTCATTTGGCTTTATAGTTTGGATCGTAAGAAATCCCTGCATCGTATTTGACACATGAGTGGTGGCACTAGAATCAATCCACCAAGTATTATAAGGAATTTCAGTAAAGTTTGATTCAAAATATACTAAAGCACAAGACTTACATTTCTTTTCGAACCAAGCCTTACATTTCAGACAATCTTTCTTCAAGTGTCCAATTTTGTTGCAAAAATGACACTTAATAAGATTGTGTTCCTTCTTGTGGATTAGAGAAGCCTTTGAAGAGTCATTCAGGACGTGTAGTCCTTTCTTCTTGCTCCTTCCACTTTTCCTCTTAAAATTCTTTCGAACTTCTTGATGACTTGAGAGATGAACAGAATGAGCCTTTTGATTATTTATCCTCGTTTCCTCTTGAACTAGCATACTGGCCAATTCGTTTACATTCCACTTATCCTTAATAGTGTTGTAATTCATTTGAAATGGCCCATATTGCTCATGAGGTAAGGAATTAAGTATAAATTGTACTAAAAAGTACTCATCCACGTTCATTCCCAAAGTCCTTAACTTTGCTATTAAATTCGTCATCTCAAGTATATGCTCATGCATGGTACGCAAACCATCATATTTCATGGTGGTCAGTGTATTCATCAATGTACCAGCAAGTGACTTATTAGCAGTTTGAGAACGCTCTTTCACAAATTTCATAAATTCTTTAGCATTGTTAGTCTTGGGAAGAGAAGTCTTTAAGTTGTTTGCAACTGTCATTTGCATGAACATTAAGCTCGGTCTATTCGATCTTTCCCAAGTTTTATCGAAAGACTTTTCATCATTGCTACTTTCATTAGTAATAACAGCTGGTTTCTCAGCTTGAAGCGCTAAATCAAGATCCATGACACATAAGTAAAACTGGATTTGTTCACTCCAATCAGGAAAATTTATCCCATTGAATAAAGGAACAGATGAGGCGTGCGAATGGAGTGAAACAGGTATAGATACCGCAAATGTGCAAGAAAATACTCATACATTAATACTTTGAGAATATCACCTAATCAGATTCAAACTAAACTACACATGCACATCATAGTTCTCCTTTGGGCGATCCTATGATATACAAAAAATATATATAAACCATAATGATGCTAATAACTTTTATTTGATAATTGTAAATATATCTTATTAAAATTTATTTGTTATCTTTGGATATATAAACATATTTAACAAGTCATATTAATTATCAACTATCATGTTCATGAATTATAAGAAAATAATTAACCTTTGGGTTAATCCCTAAGTTCTTATAATAAATGAACCTAATATACCCATAACTCCAATAATAATATAAAACATATCAATTTCATATATAGCATCAATTAATCATGGGTAATTGAATAAAATAATTTACAATATCAAAAAAAAGTTCAAAAGACTTCAAGGTTCGGCCACTTTGGTGATTAACAAACCTTTCATAATATGAATTTTTAATATTGTAAAATACAAATATTTACCAAATTTGCACACAAGGAAAAAAACTTAACCAAATTTGCTCGGCACGCTTTGACGACGTACCGCGACGCCATTTTTTAATTTAATTTAATTTAATTTAATTTAATTTTTAAATTTTTCTCTCCGACGTACCGATTTTGCCCTTATGCTTTGATCAAGTTTTTGTCCTTGTGTGCAAATTTGGTAAACCTCATGGCTAATGATCCTCATGACAGTGCGACGGTGTGGGTTCGAAATCAAGTGGTGGGTTGCCGGATTTTATCTGGAACCGGCGAGTTTCTTCCTTGCCCTCAAAATTCCGAATTCCTCAATTTTTGTCCTTAAAATTCCAAATTACTCCATTTTTGTCCTTTTCTCCATAAAACATTCTATCATTCGAATTTTCTTTAACAGAACCTTCCCAAACATTTCAACAACAACAAATACTACGAAGAGGATCGTTCAACGAATTATCAAACATAAATCATAATATTTCTTTAAATGGAAAAATCATGAGATCATAAACCAAATGCTCTGATACCAACTGTTAGAGAATTCATATAATACTTTGATGCGGAAATTCAAAGTAAAAACAAGGATCTTTGATCTTCATGATTCTCACAAATAGATGAAGATATACCTTTATCCATAGCGCTAAGCTTGATGATGATTGTTGTAGAAAACCCAATGATCTTGAATCAAATGAAGAAACCCGATTTCTCTCCCTTAACCCACTAAACCTTAATGTATTCAATTGATGGAGGAGAGAATACCAAATTCCTTTAGTTATTGTTGTTCGTATGTGGGTGGAGAGAGGACCAGACTCTATTTATACGTTCGTTGAAAATGTGCCTTTCATCAAAGCGATATACCCTTTCGTTTTATTATAGTCGTACCTTCTCGTAACCAATAATGATTTATAGCATTTCAATTTATTAGTAAACCATATAATAAATCACATAATATGGGCCACAATAATTCTTACAAATGAGACTTGGCCTGTTTGTTTCTACCGGTACGTTTGAGTGAAGCCTGTTACTTACACTTTTAATTGAGTTGATCCTAAACTTATTCCTTAGCCCATGCCAGCCTATCGTCTTCTTAAGTTCTGGCGGATATTTTATGTTTAGATGTTCACAAACTTTGCTCTAGTTAATGAAAGTACTAGATGTACACAGAAGAGAGGAGTTAGACCCAAAAAAATAAATAAAATGAAAGTGCTAGGTATTTTTTACCAAAAAAAACTTATTGAAAGTCTTATAGTGCTTTTCGAAATGATTTTCTGTCGCAATGTAAAGTTATAAAAACAAGTCAGCATTATATGCAAAGACTTTTAATGAATTTTTATTTTAAATTGAATAAAATTGAATTATAGCTCATTACATTTAAGTGTTTAAGCTACATCATACAAAACATTTTACTTTATACAAAAAAATTGAGTAAATTGAATAATAAAAAGATAAAATAAGATGTGCATCATATAAAAAATACATATGTACAGTTTATGTAACCTTTCTTGCTAATGCCAAATTCGCTTAACATAAAGTCATAATTAATTGAATAGCTAAAAAACCAAAAAACATAATTTAGAAGATAGTGTGAACGTACGTGCCACAGTGCATGTCTATATATATTTTTTCTAATAAAATTTCTCTTAATCTAAATAAAGAATATTTTCCACAATAATTTTTTTAAGTAAGATAAAACTAAAATAAATTAGTTTACAACAAATCAACAAAGATTAAATATTTGAGAAACTATTGAATTTTAACTGATTTGATGTAAGTAATTTAACTCAGTGTATATAGGAATTTCTTATCATAAATTCAATTAATAAAAGCTAAAGATAAAGGTTGTTTAGTTGGTAGACTATTAATACTTTAATAGCTTAATTTGTTCGAGCAATTTCATTCAATGTAATATAGAAACATTTATCTGAATAAAGAATTCACTTAATTAAAAAAAGAATCGCAGACATTTAAAAATCACAGACTATTTAAAATGTAACAAATTGTGTTTTTGTCACTTTGAGGTTACGATAAAAGTAAATAATCAATGAATAAGAGCTGTACAGTTATAACATGAATTTTTTGTTGTTTCATGGTTAAGTAGTTCTAAAATCCATTTACATGAAATTTACAATGAAATCATTGAGTCAAAAGAATTAAGAACTAAAAATAATCTAACATGTTGCATTATGATTCATGGAAATTCATATAAATATAGAGTAGATTTTTTTTTGGTTGAAAGAAAATTTCATTCATTTACCATAATCAAACATATTAGGAATATAAAAAACTTCCAATAAAGCAAATCCCAAAAGAGCTGTAAAACAAAACAGAACCTAGAAAACAAAAGAGCACAACTTGTGGTTATAAACACATTCTCATCCCAATAGATTAGGTTTGTCACAACATTAAAAAACAATCACCAACCAATCATCACAACCATAAGTGATAGGCACATATCGAGATTTTCTCCTCCAGAAACTATGGCTTGAAATGCGTGCCTAAATTCAACGTTCTTAACATTATCACCATAAGAAGACAACAATAACAAAAATACAAAGACCCACCTCGCGATGGATGAGTTGGTTCGCGCTTTGCCCCCTCATTCAGGAGGGGAGAGGTTCGAAAGTTCTCGCCCCCATTGCGCGACTTAAGTGGGGTGCCATGGGAGGTGGGCCCCCGTGCTAGTACTCCTCAGGTTTATGTCGCCGGCTGCCGGCTGTATGGTGGTTCCCGGGTCATAAAAAAAGAAAAGAAAAGAAAAATACAAAGGTTGATATGTTCATGCATAATGATTATGTACTCCTTTTTCAATCAATATATTCTAATCAAGACCAAAACAAGGTGCAAAACACCGAAAGAAATCCTTTATTTTAAGCTCCTCCCAGATGGATGCTTTACATAGTCGGCCCAACGTTCTTGCAAAACAATTGAATCAAGGGTCTAGAGAAAAATGTCATTTATTTTTTTGTGATCCCACATTTTGGACCCACATTTTGGACCCACATTTTCTCTTAAAGTTGCGACTATTCGACATGAAGTTTTTCCACGCTTCGTACCCTTTCGTGACAACTGCCCATTTGGTAACCATCTTGATGGGAGACGGTGTATAAAAAAGAATGTATGTTCATTTCTGACAGGTGATGACAAGGTCTGACACAAACTCTCACATTTGGAATACACCATTAGTACGTGAGGGAATTGGGTTAGTAGTGTGTCCTCAATTTTCTTTGAATTTTTCAGGATATTCGACGAACGTGAATACGAACAATGGCTGGAGGTTTGTCTATTAACGATCCTGGCTTCCGCATCATGAATTTTTATGTCTTACATTTGGTATCAAAGCGTGTTAAAAGCCTCTGCCTTGTTTTGTTGTATTTTTTGTGTTTTTTCGGTGTATTTTCGGGCATTTTTGAGGATGAACAGTAACTCGAAGTTTTGAGGCCAAAAGAGATTCGCCGATTCCGAGCAAAATCCAGCGACCCACCCCTCGAATTCGGACCTCTAGGTCGCACTGCCATGAGGAATATTAGCCATGACTTATTTTGGCATATCAGTGTTCGCCGGAGGCTAATCGGGCGGCGAAAGTCGCGGTGGTTGAGGAATTGTGTTTTGGGAAATTTTCGTTTGATTTGGGGCCAATTTTTGCTCATTTTTGCCGAAACTTGGACCCATGTGGTCGTGCCGGCATGCTCTTCAAAACCCACTATTCATTTGTGTCTGAGATGGGCTGCCGGAGAAGAAACGGCTGGCGAAACCGCAGCGGAACGGTGAAAAACGGTGAAGAAATTCGTTCTGGGCGCGAGGAAGAAGGCACGTGGAGCCCACGCGTGCGCTGCGGTTGCAGGCGCGTGGAGCCCACGCACCACGTGCTCTCACGCGTGCGGTAGTTGCCAGGCGCGTGCAACGCACGTGCTTGCGTGTTGAACCGCGTGCGTGCGGGGCATGCGCCCGCGCGGAATCTGGCGCGTGCTCGGCACGGGCTTGTCGTCTCCCATCCGCGACTGTTTTTACACTTTTGCCCCAAATTTTTCTTGTTTTTACAATCTTGCCCTTGGCCAATTTATTTATTTACTGTTCTGCCCTTGATGTATTTATTTATTATGTCATTTTATACATGAAATTAAATGTCCAATGGTCCATATATTTAATTAATTAGAGAGTGGCCACAGCATCTTTAATTAATTAAATTATATATTAAGAGCCTCCGGATCATATTTAGAAATTGACATTGATTGTAATTAATTATGTTAATATGATGAATTTTATCCCACACGAATTTTCATTATATTAATATGATTAATTAGGATGAAATATCATATTATTTTTTTTAATTTACCCACATGGATTAAGAAAATGCATATAATATGGTAGTTTCTTCATGAAGTAATTATGAATCTATTTAAATTAAAAACTTAGCCCACAGGTAATTTTTATGCTATGTGATTCATATTGTGACATGTTTACATTGATAAAACATGATTTATTTATATTTGCCTCAAATTTTGTGACATAAGCATGATTATTTGATATGCAATTTCGCAACCTGTAAATTTCTCTGAATTTAAGTTTGATGTTCCCATATTGAATGGTGAGAACTATAAAGTTTGGAAGGAGTCAGTTCTTCTTTAATTGGGGTGGATGGATATTGACTATGCTATAAGGAAAGATGAACCACCTGCTCCTACTAATTCGAGTATTTCAGTTGAGATAGCTCTTTATAACCAATGTGAGCGGTCCAATTGCATTTGTGCGATGTTTGTAAGAGCTAAAATATCTCCTAATATTCGTGGTTCAGTTGCTCAGCATAGCAATGCTAAGGCTTTATTGGAGGCCATAGATGTGCAGTTTGAGAGTTCTGAAAAGGCGCATGCCATGACCCTGATTATGAAGTTTTCATCATTGAAGCTCACTAGTGTTAGAGGTGTGCGTGAGCACATCATGCAAATGAGGGACATTGCAGCTCGGTTTAAGAAACTTGAGGTTGAGATATCTGAATCTTTTCTTGTGTATTATATTATGAACACTCTCCCACAATAGTATGCACCTTTCAAGATCTCCTACAACACACATAAGAATAAATGGTCAATTAATGAACTCATGACCATGTGTGTTCAAGAGGAAGAAAGACTAATTATGGAATTAGGAGAGAATGCTCATTTGGCAACGCAAGGAAAGAATAAGGGCCGTGGCAAGCATAAAGGAAAATGTAAAATACCTCCCCAAGCTGACATTAAGAAAGGATCCAAATGTTTCTTCTGTAAACAGAAGGGGCATATAAAGAAGGATTGTGTCAAATTTAAGGCATGGTTCGAGAAGAAAGGTAATCCAATCTCTTGTGTTTGTTATGAATCTAATATGACTGATGTAAGTCACAACACTTGGTGGATTGATTCTGGATCTGCAATTCATATTTCAAATTCCTTGCAGGGTTTTTAAAATCACAGGAAGCCAGTGGGAAGTGAACAAAGCATCTATTCAGGAAACAAGATGCGCTCGCATATAGAAGCTATTGGGACATGTAGACTAGTTCTCAATAGTGGCTTTGTTTTGAATTTGGAAATGATCTTTTATGTTCCTAGTTTTTCTAGAAACTTAATTTCAGTTTCAAGACTTGTACCTTTGGGATACTCTTTTAACTTTTCAGATTCAAACTTCTGTTTATCATTTAAATCTGAAATTGTCGGGAGTGGTACTTTGTCTGATGGTCTTTTTCGAATTAATTTACAAGACAATGCCTATTATGATGCGATGCATGTTCATGATAAAGCTGGTATGAAATGATGTGTTGTGAAAGAACATTCCTCTATGTTGTGGCATCGGAGATTGTGACATATCTCCATAGAAAGAATTAAGCGATTAGTAATTGATGGAGTACTCGGTACTTTAGATTTGACTGATTATGATACTTGTGTGGACTGCATAAAGGGAAAATAGACTAACAAAACAAAGAAATGTGCCAAGAGGAGTACATAAATATTAGAAATCATACATACGGATATTTGTAATCCGAATATGGACTCATGTGGTCAGAAATACTTCATCTCTTTCATAGATGATTACTCACGTTACATGTATCTCTATTTGATTCATAATAAGTATGAAGCATTAGATGCTTTTAAGGTATTTAAGGCAGAAGTAGAGAAACAATGCGGTAAGCAAATTAAGATGGTGAGATCAGATAGAGGTGGAGAATTCTATGGTAGATACACTGAAGATGGACAAGCATCTGGTCCATTTGCAAAGTTTCTTCAAGAGCATGGAATAGTTGCACAATATACTATGCTTGGTTCTCCGGACCAAAATGGCGTAGCGGAAAGAAGAAACCGGACCTTATTGGACATGGTGCGTAGTATGCTTAGCAGCTCAAAACTTCCTAAATCCTTGTGGACTGAAGCATTTAAAACGGTAGTGTACATATTAAACCGAGTTCCAACCAAGGCTGTCCCAAAGACACCTTTTGAGTTATTTAAAGGTTGGAAATCGAGTTTGCATCATGTGCGCGTTTGGGGATGCCCGTCTGAAGTGAGAGTTTACAATCCACAAGAAAAGAAATTGGACCCAAGGACCATAAGTGGGTATTTCATTGGATATGCCGAAAGGTCTAAGGGATACAGGTTTTATTGTCCATCTTACACCACTAGGATTGTGGAATCAAGAAACGCTAAATTTCTTGAAAATGACTTGATTAGTGGGAGCGATCAATCGAATGACCTTGTTCTTAAGAAAAATCATTCAGATACTCAACCTTCCACCTCAAGTTTAAGGTTAGTTGTTGCTTATAATGCCCCTTCAGTTCAGCCGGCTATTGAACAACCAATCGTTGAAGTTCCACAACCTGCTGATATTAATCTAATAGATCTAGTTGTTCAGCAATTACCAGAAACTGTTGAACAACCAGTTCAACAACACGCTCCTCAAAAGAATGTTGATGCAACATTGAGAAGATCTGCTAGAATAAAGAAATTGGCTATTCCTAGTGATTATGTTGTGTATTTACAAGAGTCTGACTACAATATTGGAGCCGAGAGTGATCCCGAAACGTTTTCACAAGTCATGGATAGTGATAAATCCAATTTGTGGTACAATGCCATTGAGGAAGAGATGAGTTCTATGGCATTTAACAAAGTCTGGGATTTGGTTGAGTTACCTAATGGTGCGAAGGCCATTGGTTCTAAATGGGTCTTCAAAACTAAGAAAGATTCATTGGGTAACATTGAAAGATATAAAGCTAGATTTGTTGCAAAAAGATTCATTCAAAAGGAAGGAATCGATTACACGGAGACATTTTCTCCTATAACTAAGAAAGATTCTCTTCGTATTGTTTTGGCATTGGTTGCCCATTTTGATATGGAATTACATCGGATGGATGTGAAAACGGCGTTCCTTAATAGAGAACTAGAGGAGGAGGTTTACATGAAATAACCTGAAGGATTCTCCTCTAGTAAAGGTGAGCATTTGGTGTGCAAGCTTAAGAAATCTATATATGGCTTGAAACAAGCATCCCGCCAATGGTACTTAAGGTTTCATGATGTCATCTCTTTATTCGGTTTTGTAGAGAATGTCATGGATCAATGTATATACCAGAAGGTCAGTGGGAGCAAAATTTGTTTCCTTGTGCTGTATGTGGATGATATACTACTTGCAACCAATGATAAGGGGTTGCTACATGAGGTGAAACAATTTCTTTCTAAGAGTTTTGACATGAAGGATATGGGTGAGGCATCTTATGTCATTGGCATTAAGATCCATAGAGATAGACCTCAAGGCATTTTAGGACTATCTCAAGAAACCTATATCAATAAGGTCCTAGAGAGATTTCGGATGAAAAATTGTTCACCAAGTATAGCACCCATTATGAAGGGTGACAGGTTCAATTTGAATTAATGCCCGAAGAACGATCTAAAATGTACAACATTCCATATGCTTCTGCTGTTAGAAGCTTGATGTATGCTCAGGTTTGCACTCGACCTGACATCACTTTTGCTGTGGGAATGTTGGGAAGATATCAGAGTAATTCAGGTTTAGACCACTGGAGAGCTGCAAAGAAAGTGATGAGATACATTCAAGGTACCAAAGACTATATGCTTATGTATAGATGGACTGACAACCTAGAAGTGATCGGTTATTCGGATGCGGACTTCGCGGGCTGCGTTGATTCACGAAAATCAACATTTGGATACATTTTTATGTTAGCTGGCGGAGCCGTGTCATGGAGAAGTGCCAAGCAGACTTTGATTGCTACTTCCACTATAGAGGCTGAGTTCGTTTCTTGTTTTGAGGCTACCTCGTATGGTGTATGGTTGAAAAGTTTCATTGCTGGGCTTAGAATTGTTGATTATATTTCTAGGCCATTAAGAATATATTGTGACAATTAAGCTGCGGTTTTTATGGCTAAAAATGCCAAAATTGGCAGTCGAAGTAAGCATATCGACATTAAGTATTTAGCCATAAGGGAACGTGTTAAGGAGAATAAAGTGGTCATTGAACACGTTAGCACTGAATTGATGATAGCTGATCTTTTAACTAAAGGCATACCGCCAATGAAGTATAAGGATCATGTAACTAGTATGGGAATAGGTCCCATCATGTAATTTGTCGTCATATGAACGATTTTTGTTATATGAAACTCTTATTCAGTTGTAATGTTGATTCTCAATTTTTGGTGTACACATTTTTTTGTTTATGAGAATAACATTTATCCTTGGTTCTGGAATAAACATGGGATTTATTCATTAAGATATGTTGTCACATATAGGCTGACATTAAAGAAATAAGATGCATTGTAATACATAGAAGATATTACTCACTCTTAGAGGACATGTCGCCATGATCCGTGTGTTTTGTCTCTTTTCTTTAAGCATAAAGTTTTCGTGGAATTAGTTAAATAATCCGTATGATGAAAATGATGGGATCAAATGGGAGAATGTTATTTATTTTTTTGTGATTCCACATTTTGGACCCACATTTTCTCTTAAAGTTGGGACTATTCGACATGAAGTTTTTCCACGTTTCGTATCCTTTTGTGACAACCGCCCATTTGGTAACCGTCTTGATGGGAGACGGTGTATAAAAAAGAACGTACGTTCATTTCTGACGGGTGATGACAAGGTCTGATACAAACTCTCACATTTGGAATACACTATCAGTACGTGAGGGAATTGGGTTAGTAGTGTGTCCCCAATTTTCTTTGAATTTTTTAGGATATTCGACGAACGTGAATACGAACAATGGCTGGAGGTTTGTCTATTAACAATCCTGGCTTCCACATCATGAATTTTTATGTCTTACAAAAAATTGATCATTTAATCTTGTATACTAATCAAGATTGAAATTGAAAAAAAGGGATATGCGTGGAGAACGTGAAACCATTCTATTTCAATAGAGATGCGAGAACAGGCTAGGGACAATTAACTAGGTAAAGTCGTTGGATTTTGCAAGCTCATTCCAACCCCTTTGATAAAGCAAACTCACTTCCAACCTTTGGGCCATAACCTGATGTAAGCAACATTACCGGGAAAAAAAGGGAATACAATATACCGCAAGGACGGAAAAATATTAAAGCCAAACCAGATCTTCTCGGCTCCCACTACCACCAAAGAGAGGAGCACTCGCCAACCAGTGGTCTACTCCACTCCCACCCTTGGAGTTCGCAGACCTCGCTTGATCCTCAATGGAGGGAGTAGGTAAAAAGAAAATAAATTATGAAAAACACATAATTTTAAGTTCAATCTCAATTATGTTTCAAACTTTTCTTTTATCTCAAGAAAAAAGTTGCAAACTTTCTTTGTAATCATAAATCTACCCCGCATAAAAAAATTGCAACATCTTTATTTAAAATTATCAATATTTTGATTAGTTAGAGATTCATTATCAAATCCTACATCTTTATCATCATTCTCACGTATGTATGAAACAACAATAGTCTCGTGATGTTGATAATTTTAAAGAAATCAATGTTGATTTTTGGATGCAAGATAGATTTGAGATTATAGTGAAAAATTGTGATTTTATTTTTGAAAGTAAAGATTTGATGCAGAATTGAGATTTGATCTAAAAATGATTTTTTAAAAAGAAAATTAGATCAAAAAATCAAAAGAGGCAGGATGCAAAGGTGGTAGGTAGTCAATCACGTTTTTTTCATAAAAGCGTTAGGTGATCCACGTGGTAAAGCAAAATAGAACGTACGTAAAAGCGGGTTGATCTACCAGTCGCCATGGATCCTTTCCATCGACCTTTCTTGGACCCAATATGCAAGCGAGTACAACATTTGGTTAAGTCGTGCGCGTATGGGTATTGTCTACACGCGCGCATATTGCGCGTGAGTAGCGACGGAAGAGAGAGAGAGACGTCGGGTCATGTCGACATGAAAAGAGAGACGCAGTGGGCGGTGGACAGGAAAAGAGGATAAGGACGAAAGAAAAAGGCCGAAAAGGACTGGGTCCACCAGAATTAAATTAAATATATTTGATCTTTATAGTGGAGCTCACACATTACGATAAAGTGAAATACTGATATCGAGACAACGTACTAAAATCTAAAATGGACCCACATTCTGATAAAGTTGGAAATAAGAAAAAAATTAAATTATCCACTAGAAAGACGAAGCTTCCCTCAATAAGGGAGAATCAATTACTTTTTATTTATTTATTTATTTATCACGTAGGCCGACACTATTATTTCAATATTGAAACCTAATTAATTATTATCATAAATCACATTGAAATCACGTTTTTGTCAATTAAACTTTTATTACGTAGCTCAGCTAACCTCATAAATTATATCATGTAGAATTCAAAATTCATGGTGCAAGTAATTGAATAT
This sequence comes from Eucalyptus shirleyi, assembly GCA_017140165.1. Lineage (NCBI taxonomy): Eukaryota > Viridiplantae > Streptophyta > Magnoliopsida > Myrtales > Myrtaceae > Eucalyptus > Eucalyptus shirleyi. The sequence continues at coordinate 48,035,379 of CM029448.1, forward strand.
GTCTCTTGCATATAATTAATGCAAGGTGTTTCATTCCTTAACTATTAACACGCGGCTTTCTACCATTTATAAATTATAATGTTTTTCTCCTTTTCAAGGTATCTAAAAAATTTGAGCCCACATGCTTATGGATGGAACATTTCCTTTTGGAATTTGTCAAAGTCTTCAAGCAAGAATATTTTATTTGATTAAATTACTTCCTTTGCGTAAAATGTGAGCTAGGAACTAGCTTTTGGGACAATTACTACTCGCCCCCAACAATTTTTGTGCATTTCCTAACTTGCCATCCAATTGTGTTGGTTAGTCTTCTACTATTCAAAGTAGACAGCCAAGTGCAAAGAAGTCCTTTTGTTTTGATGGGCCTCGGCTGTCCAATCTGCCCAACTAATTGGCCTCTCTTGGAGAACGAATTTGAGATGGGCCAGCTTCCTCTTGCAATCTTCAATCCAGGCCCTCACGTCCCAAGGGCTTTGGTAAGCTTCCTTCCCTCTTCTCACCTTCCTTCTGGGGTTCCATCTCAAAAAAATTCGTGTTCATCATGAGTGCGTTGTCAATAACTGAGCTTGATTATGATCAGCGGACTGGAAAATGTGGGCACTTCGTGCTTTCAGAATAAACCACAGTACCCCCGCGAGTTCCTCATTTGAAGGTAGGTCTATGCTTAGGTCTATGCTTGATTCAATGCATTGCCCAATCCATTGATCCATTTTGGTAATGTTCTGGTTCGAAATTTGACTGTGTAGTCTTGAATCCGACCACATGGCCGCTATCCAGTGACAAAGGAGGAAGATGTGCTCTATTGTTTTTGGAGCTTCGTGAGATAAAGGGCACATGGGGTCAGCTAAGATTTTCTCCTTGAAGAGATACTCTCTTGTGGGTATAGTGTTTTGGGATACGCTCCACACAGAAATAAATTTTGGGGAGGGTGTTCAATTTCCAGATTTTCATCCAGTGTTCTGGGCGTCTGATAGGATAATGAGGCTTGGTCTGTTTGCTGTTGCCGATTCGTTTGAGTATGGCTTGTTACTTGCACTTTTAGCTGAGTTCATCCCAGACTTGTTCCTAATCCATACCAGCATATCGTCTTTTGAAGTTCTGCCGGATATTTTTATGGTCAGATGTTCACAAACTTTGCTCAAGTTAATGAAGGTACTAGATGTACATAGAAGAGAGGAGTTAGACCAAAAGAAAAAAATAAAAATGAAAAGTACTAGTATTTTCAAACAAAAAAGAAATTGCTGAAAATGTTAATGTAATTTTTGAAAGGATTTCGTATCACAATGTAAAGTTACGAAAACAAGTCAGCATTATATGCAATGACTTTTAATGAATTGTTATTTTAAATTGAGTAAAATTGAATTATAGCTTACTGCGTTTACGTGAATAAGTTACACCGTACAAAACATTTTACTTTATAAAAAAAAAGAGTAAATTGAATAATGAAAAGATAAAAATGAGATATGCGTCATATATAAAATAAATGTATTTCTTGCTAATGTCATTTTTGCTTAACATAAACTCACAATGAATTGAATAGCTGAAAAACCGAAAAACATTATTTAGAAAATAGTGTGTATATGCACGCACGCCTGTCTATATATATTTTTTGCTGTTAAATTTCTCATACTCTAAATAAAGAATATTTCCTAGAAGAAAATCTATTTTAGTAAGATAAAATTAAAATAAATTGGTTTACAATATATCAGCAGAGATTAAAGATTTGAGAAACTCTTGAATTTTAACTGATTTGATGTAATTAATTTAACTCAGTGTATATAGGAATTTCTTATCATGAATTCAATTTACAAAAGCTAAAGATATATGTTGTTAAGTCGGTAAACCATCAATAGTTTAATAGCCCAATTTGTTCAAGCGATTTCATTTAATGTAATATAGAAACATTATACTGAATAAAGAATTCACTTATTTTGGAAAAGCATCGCACACATTTAAAAAATCATAGACTATTTAAAACATAACAAATTGTGTTTTTGTCAATTTGAGGTTACAATAAAAGTAAATAATCAATGAATAAAAGCTGTATATTTATAACATGAATTTATTGTTGTTTCACAGTCAAGTAGTTCTGAAATCCATTTACAAGAAATTTACAGTGAATTCATAGAGTCAAAAGACTTAAGAACTAAAAATAATTCAACATGTCACAGTATAATTCATAGAAATTCATATAAATACAAAGTAGATTTATTTTTCATCAAAAGAAAATTTCATTCATTTGCCATAATCAAACATGAGGGGAATATGGAAAACTTCCAAGCAAAACAAATCCCCACAAAGCTGCAAAACAAAACAAAATCTAGAAGATAAAAAAGAGTATAGCTTGCGACTATAAACATGCTCTTGTCCCAAAAGGCTAGAATTGTCATAACATCAAAAATCAATCGGCAATCGATCACTAAAACCGTTAATGATGGGCATACACCAAGATTTTTACCTCCAGAAACTACGTCTTGCAATATGGGCTTAAATTCAATGTCCTCAACACTATCGCTGTGCGCATTTAAGAAACTCTTAGATTTAGATCTATAGCTAAATCAAAAGAGAAAAGCTTTCACCAAATCTCGGAGAAGTCATAGAACCACGTTCGAGCCATCTTGCTGGCTGGGCTAGTGATGATGTTCTTACGAAATTTTCAGCTGCAAGTAGATTTATTCATCACGATGATCGAAGAAAAGCAATACCAACAAGCAAAAAAAGATGCCAAACGAGACGAAAAAAACTTCCATATTAGATCGGAAGAGACAAAAATAATGAAATCAAAGCCTAAGAAGAAAAGCAGAGCAAAGTAGGACCTTAGCTTCATAAATTAAAGTTGAGAGCCCACGGATGAAGTTTTTTTGAGGGAGCGTTTCTTTGGGAAAGAGAGTTGGCCAACAGAGAGATTAGGTTTTTGAAAGAGAGCTCACAATAAAGATCTTCGTTCAATTGCCGTAAACAAAGTAGAATTGAAAAGGGGATAATAGCATAAATAGTTGCTGAATTTTGGTTCAATGTATTGATTTTTAATTTGTCAATGTAATCCCTAAATTTTGGCTCAATGTGTAGTACTGTTCTTGAACTTTTAATTGGTTTAATATAGTCCTTGAACTATTGTTAAGGTTCTTTGTAGTCATTTCGTTTGTGTCATTTTCACATAGTTTAGGTATTAAATTAAACATTTATCAATAGTTCATGGATCGCATTAAACAAATTAAAAATTTATGATGAAATTGCACGTTGGGTCAAAATTCAAATCGAACAAATTAAAGCTTCAAGAACGACATTGCACATTGGACCTTAGTTTGGGGACCATTGGTGTCATTTTCCCATTAAAAAAGGCATGTGGTATTAGAAAAAATCAATTGCTAACTTTAAAGTGAATTTAGTTTAATAGTATGGTGCATTAGATTATTGAAATAAACAAAGAAATCACTCAATTTAAACAATAACAACATTAGTCAGTTTTAGATATCTTAAATGTGGGTTATTTTAATTCCCAGTAATTTAATATTATATACAATTTCAAATAGTTTTGGAAATGAGTGATTTACTATGTTATTATTCATGTGTTCACTCTTACTTTTGACATCCATTTATCACCAAATAAGGATAATAAAAATAGTTCTGACTTTTAACTTAGTCTTTAAAAAATTGAGCTAAAGAATATAGCACCAACAAAGATGTCCGTATTCTAAATTAAAACAAACTAAACAAGATGTTGATATGTTCTAAACTCAACTTTTCTAATGTTTCTATCATGTATGCATTCTTTCTAAATTTTAATTGTAAAAAATTTCATGTTGCTACATTTAACTTTAAGCATTTTCAATTTATTAAATGTGGGACTTTACAAAAAAAAAAATTAGTATTTATCCACATACCGAGGTCCATGGTACTTGTAGAAATAACGTAAGTTGCAACATTATTAGTATCATAAGTGACAATAGTTATGCTAACACAGATAAAAATAACATTCAAAAATTGTCAAGACATATTGACAAAATACATATATCAACAATTGGGAAAGAGTTTATATAATGCTCGCCACATGAGAATTCACTTTACCTTCATACCTACACTTGACAAACTTTTGCCATTTTTGACGCTGGAATTTCATCAAGTTCATCATGCATCTTCCAAAGAAAATCATTTCAGGAATCAAGGTAAGGGCAGGAAGTGACCCCTATGAGAAACGGTCAATTTATATGACCCTGCATTCCTTGTTCTTGCCGTGTTCCTTTTGTAAGTGTATTGTGTAAGCGTGATAGTTCATCACTAGCTACGGTTAATTTTGTGTAGGCCACCCATGCATCTTGTGAAGATTAGCGATTGAATTGTGCCAATATTGGTGCAACTCGACCCATAATTGAAAACGCCTACGTTACATCGTTTTACGCCCATTTTTTCCATTGTGTTTCTTCGACATTTTAAGCTTGGGACATCTTAATATGAGTTTTGGGGCCAACGGCTAAAATTTCGGTCAATGGCAACTCCTCTCGACTGCCCTGGTTCACACTTGGTCTCAAACTCCCCTCCCGCAATTTTGGCCTGCCTTTCCTTGATCAATTGAAGGCTTCAAAGAAACTGGAAAATTGCAAATCAGTTCTTTACGACGAGCATCTTCGAGTGTGTATTCCAATGATATATGTCATGTGCGCTAGCTCCAAGTGTAGCTTCTCGGGTTTGCCATTTCCCAAGCTGACGGCAGCTGATCCAACACCAGGCCCCTGGGCGAAAACCGGTAATGTATGGCCTCCAAAAGTACGTTTATCAATGTCCATTGGGAGTGAAATTTTTATGCAAGCTACGTTGATGTGTTGAATATCTCCCATCAAAATTCCAGCCCAATCAAATGAACCACGAACGCGTGCTTGCTGTTTCCGCGCAACTGCGCATTCTGTCACAAGTTGCACATCTTCAACTTTCAACCCTCTAATCACCCACCACATTTTGCACACCATAAGCATCGTAGAACCGGCCATCCTTTAGTCCAAATTAGGCTAGAAATTGAGCTAAAAAGAACTGAAAATGAACTAGAGAAAGAGAGACAAAACCAAGTGGTGTTCAACTGGAACTTTCTCTCCCTCGGTGTAGTGCAGCCATCTCTTGCAGGGGTCAGTTGCATATGGGAGTTAAGCCTTAAAAAGGAAGTGCATGTGGCTGTCGGCGGCCAAAAGTCAAGGGGCTTCCATAGATAGTTTTAGCAAAGAGAAAAGACCAGACTTTGCTGAAAATTTGCAAAAATAGGCAGTTCTTTGTTGAGAAGATCAGAGCTGCAGCAGGGGGAAAAAGGTAAAAATGCAGAGGAAAATGAAGGGGGAACCGAGTGAGATACCAGGTAAAAGGAAGCGCCTGGATTTTGGCCGGGGGCTTTCACAGAGAAGGAAAGAACAAAAAGAAGAGAGCAAAGTGAGGATAAACCAGGCCAAAAAGATCCTATAGAGCTTGAAGGTGAAAATTAGAGAGCAGGGTGAGGGCAAACTGTGGCCAACGTAGAGAGCAAAGTGAGGACAAACCAGACCAATTCGTCCCGGAGAGTTCCAGAGTGACATGTCGAAAAAAAATGGAAAGTTCACAACCTTTGAGCCAAAACTAGCCAAAACCTTCAATGAGAGAGTTAAAGTAGACTAAAATATCTTTCAAACTATAGGTTGCACGTTCTAAATAGAGATCAGGGAGGCCTCCTAGAGCCCCTGAAAAAACACCTTATTCCATGGGTCCAGGCAGAAAGTGTGAATTTTTCGCGGGTGTTGGGAGGATGGCCGTGAGACGGGGAAAGAGTGACATTTTGAGAAAAATGGAGGAATATTGATGTAAAAAAACTTTATAGTTAAACTAGGATACATATAGTTGGAGTAGGTACTAAAGGAGCAGACACAGCCACTAGGAGTCAAGTTTAGGGTATTGACTCAGCTTCAGGAGAAATCGAAGGAAACAATTTGTTTAAAAATGAATGAAAGGGGGCTGCGAGCCAGTGGTGCTTGTTGGGTATATGCATGACCGTTTGAATCCCTCTTTGTTGCAAATTTAAATGTGTGATTTGGTCTTGCAAGTTGATCCTTAGGTATTTTTCATTCATGAAGGGAGGCCTATAAGTTGTCACCCGCGTGTAACTGTATGAGATTGTTGGTTTAGATGCGCCTTCTAGGTGTTTGTTGAAATGCCTGCTGTCTTCGCAGTTCATACGCCCTGGACCGACCACAATGGGCCATGACTGGTCCACGCCTGGCCAGTGTGGATCGTGCGGGTGGGCCACTTGGAGAGGTTGGTTTGAAGTGTCTAGTTGATCATTCTACAAGAAGTTTGTTGTATTCGAAATTATACGTTACGTGATTTCATTTGGGTTGGGTGGACTTTTCTTAGAGTCTTTTAATATATTATATATAAAGACTTTTCTTAGAGGATCGCTTGTCTTGTGGTCCTCATTCTTTTATTCGGCTCCCTTCTACTCGTCCTGACTTGTTGTCTTTATAAGTGTAAGTTTTTGGTGCCGAGCCTCTTGTATATTTTGGTTATTAGCTTATATATTCTTACCTTACCAAAAAAAAAAAAAAAAGACATCAATATGGGCATACACGGGTCTGGCCGTTCAGGGTTTAAACCCACTTGCAGGAACAGTGTGACTTTGAAGGGGATTTTTAGCACGATTTGATGATTTTGTGATCTTTAATTGAGTGTTTTATTCTCTTGGTCTGTATTTGCATAGCATTGTTTCTTATTTCTTCTTAAGATCATCTCCAGGTCGTGATTGAAGGGCATAAACATGGCTCGGAGAAACTGTTTTGAGTATTCTAATGCACACCAAATGTTCGACGAAATGCCCAATACAAGTTTCAAATCTTTTCTAACCAAGTTTCACTTTTAAAAAGGTTGATTCGAACTTGATTAATGTTGTATTCATGTTCTGAGTTGCTCCCTGTTCATTTAAATCAAGCATAGTTCAGTTCAATGAATTAATTTTTAAATAAAAATATATAAAAATGAAAAATCTGAAATTTCCAAAAATGTAGGATAGTGTTAAATTAGGGCAGAAATGAAAATTTTGGAATTTTCCTAGTTTTCTAAAGTCATTTTTGTTCATTTTTGGGCGTTTTATGGATTAGAATAATCATTTTTGTAAATAATTCATTTTGCATAGATTCGAATTTATTAGTGTAATTCATACATTTAAAGTAATTTCGTGCACATATAAATTCTCATTTACCTCACGAGGAATCCAGCTTTGGGGCTCTATAACAAGGACATGTATCTTCTTTGCTCGACAAGTATTAGGTTTTATTTCTCATGTTTTTACTTTAGGCACTTTCGATAAATTGGGTGTTTAGTTATCACAAATTCAATACATTGTTTGTTCTTTTCTTCTCTAAAATGGTTAGGATAAGCTTAGTATTGTAGTAAACCCTTAAAAATCATTGCTAGGACACGTAGTGACTTGAAAAACCTTTAGGACTTATAATTAATAAAAAGTTGTTTTGATTGGTTAGATGAACATCCCAAGTTAGAGGTACCGTAAAGATGCTAATTAAACTATTAGCAATCCTCGAGCCTAGTTAATCTCTAGTTACGTAGGAAATAATAGAAGCTCTTATGTCCCACTTAGTTTCTAGTCGATCTCAAAAGGCTAATTGTGACTCTTGTATCATGAAGAATCATTTAAGATTAATTCAAACTTAAAAAGAAATCCAAGGGTTTGGGAGAGCTAGTGCCTACTTGAGAGCCATCGGCCCACCTTTTGGGCATTACCTCTAAGTCCTATTCTCCTTTTCCAACCTTGACAAAAAATTTGGGAGGGTGGCGTTAGCCATGTGTCTCACATTTATTAATTGGGAAAATTGTCTAAAAAGTATTGAACCTATTGCACTTTTGCCAATTTAGTTATAAATTTTTTAATTTTGCTAATTTAGTTTTAAACTTTTTCACTTCTTACTGATTCAGTCTATTTGGCCAATTTTGGCCGGAAATCGTTGATGTGGATACTGGCGGTGTAATGTAGCCATCACCGATGTGGATAAGTTTTAATAATATTTTAATATTTTTTTGAATTATTATTATTTTTTCTTTTTTGCTTTCTTCTTTTCCTTTTGTTGGTGGCTGACCATTGACCACAGGTGACGGTCAACCATTGGCCATGGTGGGCTGACTAGCCTTTGCCAAGTGAGGCCTGAGTAGGGTTGGCCTCAATTTGGCTAGATCTGGCGAGGCTAGCTATCGCCCAGGCTAAGGTAGCTGGTGGCCTCGCTGTGGCCAAGCCGACACTAGGCAAGGCTGCCTTGGCTTGGGCGAGGGTTGGCCTTGCCTGGTTTGGGCGAGAGTTGGTCTCGCTTGGCTTGGGCGAGGGCTCCCCTCGTTGGGGCTCGCCCTCGCCTGACCGTCACTTGTGGCTAGTGGCTGACCACCAGCAAAAGGAAAAGAAGAAAGCAAAAAAGAAAAGAAAAAAAAAAGAAAAAAAGATGATAAAAATTCAAAAAATATTAAAATATTATTAAAAATTGTCCATGTCGGCGCTAACAATCTTACGTATCACTACCGGCATTTATATTAGTGATTTTCAATCAAAATTGGCTGAATGGACTCAATTGGCAAGAAGTGAAAATATTTAGAACTGAATTGGCAAAATTATAATGGATTTAGGACTTTTTGGACAATTTCCCTTTTTTTGATTATTATTGGTTTTATTGATTTGTAATGGTTAAACTCCATTTCTGGTTAAATTTAAGTTTCAAAAAAAGAAGAAGATCCAGATAAAATATCTCCTACATTTTTTAAAATAATGATGGGTAATTCAATCAAATCTAATTTTGAATAATGCAAATTCATAATTAAATTTATAGTTTATTATTTCAACTAAAAATATTTTACGAAGATTGAAGTAAATGGTATAGATTATTCAATTTGGCCGAATTTAAAATATACACATGTATATTTCATTTAGTTTTATATACCTCTTTTGAAATCAGCATATTCTAAGTATAGCTTTTGTCATGTAAAGCAAATCCCTTTTGCAAAAAAGTGCAGGTGATTTCTCCCTGGCAGGGGCATTTTATAGTTTTGCACATAACCTGAACTTGAAGTTGATTTATAAAGATGAGAAAAGAGAAAAATCCATGGGCTTTATTGTTTGACAGATCGTGCTTTCAATCTCACATGTCAAACAGAATATAAATAATGGGTGAGGACAGATGATCTCGAGTTCAGAGAATATGACATTGAAATCCATACTCTAAAATGAAAATTAAATCAAATCTGTCAAAAAGCTAGTAATATTCAAACTCTTCTTTCTATTATATGTGTATTTTAGTCAATTTTGAGTTCAAACTTTCCGGCCACATTTTGTATGTTCAAATGGAGAACAATCCCAAATATTATATATGTGAAAAATTAGTTGACGTAAGTCACCAGAACTATCATATGGTAAGTTAGGCTAATGCACATTGGACTCTCTTCTCAAATTAATAAAAGAAAGCTTTGGATGAGTATGAAAGTATTTGAGCGAGTAAATTCAAGCTCTATATCAGATCATAGCATTTCTTTATGTGTCCCTTTATCCGTCACAGAAAGGATAAGAAAAGGAAAAGAAAAGCAGCACACCATTCAAATCAATTTTTCAGTTTTGAGTTCAACATTTCGAAGTTCCGTTGTCAGAGAGACCACCATGAGAAGGCTTAGATACATGCTGTGACTGGAGAAGGGCAGTGTCTTTCCACCGCGAGATCTCTCTCTCTTTCTCAGATAGCTTGTGCTCCAAACGCCCTAAAGATGCTTCAAGCTCTTTGATTCGTTCTTGCAATCTTACTCATGCAACCTCCTCTCGAGCTCAACAGGGGGAACTCTGCCCTGAACTTCAATCACTTCGGCCTGTTTGTTAAAAAAAATTTCTGCTCCCGAAATAAAAATTTCTATTCTTTTGTTCTAGGGAATGAAAAAAGAATATAAACTTGTTTGGTAAAACTTTTATTCTAGGGAATAGATTTGGAATAGAAACAAGAAGTAGAAAAAAGTATTTTCTTGTTCCTGGGAACAATTTATAGAATCAATTTTTCTCTCTTCTTTTTTTTTTCTTCTCTTTCTTTTCTTCTTCTTCTTCTTCCTTTTGGCCGGTTGTCGGCCTTGGCCATGGCCGGCGCTAGCGATCGGCCAGACGAGAGTTGGCGACCTCGTTGGAGCATTGCTGTGGCCGGGTGAGGCTTGGCCTTGCGTGGCCATAGTGAGGCTCGGCCTCCCCAACCAGGCCTCGCCATGGCTAGGCTGGCTTCCGGTGAGCTCGTCAGACCTCACCAGCCGGTCTTCGGCGAGGCTTGGGCCGACCAAATTTGGCGAGGCTGAGCTTGCCCAGCCACCAAGCCTCCTTGTCGGGCCACCTCTAGGACAGCGTTACTTGGCGGTGACCATGCAAGGCCAAGCCTCGCCGGTGGCTGGGCGAGGTCTAGTCAGCGCGAGATTGGGTCTCGCCAAGCTAGGGTGAGGTTGACCTTGCGTCGCCTGGGCGAGATCGAGGCTCGTCGTGGCCAGGCTGGCGTTCGAGAAGCTTAAGGACCTCGCCTAGTCGTCGCCGGCTGCGGCGGTGGCTGGCGACCTGCGGCCGGCGACTGGCCAAAGAGAAAAAAGAAAAAGGAAAAGAAAAAAGAAAAAGGAAAAGAAAAAAGGAAAAAATAAGAAAAAATAATAAAAGAATTAAAAAAATTAAAAGAAATAAAATAATCTAATAATCCTACCAAACGTATTTCTATCTCGGGAATAGAAATTTAGGGAAGTTATCAAACACGTTTTTTTGCTCAGATATTGTTTCCGAGAATAGAAACAAAAAAAATTATTTTTCATAAAAAATTGTTCCCCGGAACAGAATGGTTACCAAATGCGCCATTCGACTCCGGGGTTCATTAATTTCCCAAAACTCGTGCTACAGCCACTTGCTGAAGCAGATTCCTTGGGGGCAACCTGCTATACCGAGTTTATAGATCGTAAGCTCTAACATTCAGATGAAGAGATAATCATCAACCAAACTCAAACAACTGTAGCTAAAATTTATCCCAAAAAGGGGTCAGACTTTTGAGCAGATCCTTGCATCACTTTTGTTTCGACAACCAAATAAAAAAAGAATGTACTCCTTCAACGGCACAGACATAATGACTGAAACAAGAGAGAACTAGAGACTATTGTTCCCTGTCAATGGCCTTGAACTGAAGGTTCAGCTATAACAGCAACATATGCATCAGAGAGAATTTTTTTTGGACTTATGAAAAGGCGTAAGCGAGCAGAGTACTGAACCCTTTGGATTTTGGAGTTCCTCCTTCATGTCTAGGGACAGAGAAAGCAATCATATTTCACAGAAATGAGAAGACAGCAAAAAAGTGGAAAATCAGAGAGAAGACAATGCATAAATTTACATTCGTTTCAAAATCCTTTGGCAGTTTCTATTGCCACCCTTCTACAGGTACCCAGAAGAACATTTTTGCTCACAAAAATTGAGTGTGACCACAAAGAATGACCATAAAATTGACCAACCATCTTTGTAGAAAACACTAAGCCCTGCACATAATAGCCAGGAAGATATATTTTTTTTCCTCCTTTTTCCCTTTCGCAGTAGCACCAAGAGACACTAAGCATGTAAATTGACAAGGAGGTTGGAAACAGGACAGGACTTCAGTCATGTATATATAATTTGCAGAAACAAACCAAACCAAAATGTGACAGAAAAGCTGATGCGTATAACTGGTTCTCTTCACTCTGATAGAAAGCAAAACTGTTCTCAATTTGACTAGAGAACAAATGCAGATAAAAGAGAACTTGTGATGAAGAAAGTTCTCCATGCCTTCTGTGCTAAGTACTAAAAGGCTTGAACATATGAGTAGGTAGCAACGGCATGGAAGTAAAAAATCAGGAATGCAAATGAAGGAAACATCTGACTGCCATGTGGAGTTCAATCTGACCAAATTAGGGGACAAACTGTGAAACATGCAGAATTAGAATAAACCAAAGCTCAGAAACTTTTCTCCTAAAACCTTCAGATGTTGAGACTCTGCTGCAGCATTTGTTAACACTAATGCATCCAAAATTGGAATCAATCTAAATGATTGCTCTTATACCACCTTCCATGGAACAACTGAAGGAAACTTGAGGATGGTTTACATTCCAAGACATCCAAAACAACTGAAACAATTTCATGGTTTTGACAGTGAGAATACAAAAAATTCTGCAACCAATTCCATGCACAGGCAAGCATCAAGGAAAGCTAGTGTTCCTCGGAGAGCCCCCTACATCCGGGAATCACACAAAAAATCAGAAGACATAGAACCTTACCTTTATCATTTCCTGATATGATTGCTTGGAAGAAGCTTCAGCATCCAACTGAAGCTCCAAGTGCTCTAACTCAGCTTCTAATTCTGCTTCCACTTCTTCAATCCCTTCCACAGGTTCTTGTTTAGACTCATCCACTGGACTGATTTGACTGCACATGTCTATGTTGTTCTGGCAAAAGAGATAGCGTTCTATGGGATTGTTCCAAAAGGTGACTGCCGCAGCTCAAGACTTTCTTTATATCAGTGAAAAAAGAGGCAACACATTCCGTCAACTCACATGGTTCACGAGAAGAATCTTTCCTCCGTACTTTTTCTTTCACGTTCTGAAGAAGAAGTTCCAATTCTTTCTGCAAATCCTCCATTTTGTTGAGTTCATTCTTACTCGCAGAGATACAAAAGACTCCCTGCAAATTCCAGGTTGAACATATTCTCTTTTCCTCTATCGTCCTGGATAGAGGACCATGCAAGCAACAATCACTCACAATCCTTCATTTAATAGTGATGAAGGAGAACATTTTCATGAGAGCATATAGAAGATGTTACTTATCACTTATTATGTCTCAACTGGGGTGTTTGATGTGATGTGAATAGGCATGTTATTCCAGTTCCACTAACATGCACATCCCTAGCTATTATGGTGAATCAAATTGCTGAAAGAGGTTATATTCCTACATGGGTAACCAGATTTGATCCATTTGGGCATGGCTGGTACACTTTATAAAAGATTAAAAGGAGAAACTAACGTTGGATACACCCAGTCCAACTTCAGCACATAGCCTCTTGCCCTGAAACCTCTTAACCTTCACGTCCTAGCTTCACAGTTTGGGCTTATTTGGATATGTTTATCCACAGCGAATATAATCTCCAGATATGACCAGCAAAACAAATTCAGTTAATGTCCATACCACCAATCCTCATTCTGTTTAACTCATACTGGTTCAACCCGCTGCATGGAAGGACTCAAGTATGCGCCAAGTACAGAACCCTTTCCACAATTAAATATTTGTGATCAGAATCACGAGACAACCTCCATTAAGAAGCTTCCATTGTACATAAAGAGGTTTTGAATTATCACTTAAGCAGTGTTACAAAATAGGCTGGGAACCCTGCAATATTGTTCATGACCTCAAGCTGTTATTGCATTAATACCATTAATTTCGTTTTTCCTGAACCATCTACATCACAACTACATGCAAAAACAGGGCTTTGGTTTCCCAACAGTTAGATGTCCATAAAAACATCTTTTTTCAGATTTGGCCTAAATTCTACAGCACATCAAAAGGATTAAGGGGGGGAGTCAACCCGGACAAGGTAAAACTTTTCCAAATGAAACAGGTATAATTTAGCCATAGCATTGTATTTACACATGCATGTCATGAAAAGCAACTCCAATTCTGATACCATCCCATTTCCCTCAAACCATACATAGCATAAGACACTTGCAAACAATCAAAGATCTGACAGATCGTCCACACTCAGGAAACTTAGCATTGAAAAACAACATTTTTCACAACAAAAAGCTCAGAACTTGAAATAGTTTTTGATCATCACCTGATTCATCCTTCTCATTGACTGTGTGCAATGAACCATCCTCAACCTTCATCTTATCCTCGAAATGCTCAGACTCCCCAGCCCATTGCCAAATTCCCTCTCTTCTTTCTCTTGAATCTGCCCCACCACTCCCTTCTTCTCCTTTCGTCATCTGGACCACCTTGAAATCACCTGACCCAGTGATGAACACTCGAACCCACAAGACACCGCTTCACCTTGCCGCAGAAGACTGCTCGTCTCGAATTCCTGCCAACTACACTCTCTTTCTCGTCCTCTTTTTCTTCTTCTTCTTCTTCTTCTTCTTCTTCTTCTTCTTCCTTGAGTAGTAGAGAATCAGCGATTCACATTCGGGGACTACAGTATATGGTCCCAATCTGGTTAATCCCATCATCAATGTCATGAATGTTGTCCATGAATCTAGAGTCAAGAGTGTCAGAATATAACTGTTTCTGCAAATTTACTAGGCCCCCTTTTACTGATGATTATTGAACATCTCCAAGAAAGCAGCAATCTTCTAAGTACGAACAGAGCTGGTTGAAGGCAACCTTCGCAAGTTGTTTTGCCAACACCAACCATCCCATGAATACCGACAAAACAAACATCATCACAGTCGACATCCAACAGTTTAATTATGTCTTCTACATGATCATCCACTCCAACCAGCTGATTTGTCACATACTTATGTTTTATCTTCAACTTAACCAAAACTTCTTGGATGATCAACTATATAGTTTCCCCATGCCTGCCACATATATGAACTGCCTCAGTTAAAAGAAGACAGTAGATAGAGATGTTATCATATCTTTCAAGTCAAAGCAAAAGTATTTGGATTTACTCATAGATGATTCGCAAACAAGGAGTCGGTTCAAGAAACATGCACATTGTACAAAGGTAAAATTTTACACACTAGATGGAGTTCCAATGTTTTATACCTCTTTCCCAACAATATAAATCCGTCTTCACGCTTTCTCTATTTTTCTAGTTCTTTTTATACTATCAATAGGAATGCAACTTAAGCTTAAAGTTCTTTTAGCTTCATGAATGATTTCCAAGCTAGATTGAGCAGGATGGAATAAATAACTGGACTTGTAAGTTCAATTAAAAAAATTGAGTTGAGCCAGAGCAGAAAGAAAACATAAAAGGAAGAACTGATGAAAAGAAGTTGAGAAAAAGAATAAAAAATATCCAGTGAAGGGTAAAAGAGGGGCGAGGAAAAGAAGATAGGTTGCTAAAATAAAGCATTCCTCAGAAACCACTAGTTGCTTCACTCCTTCAAACATCAGAGTACGGATGTGATGTTAGATTTCAGACAAGGCATAACATACAGGCAAAAGTTTTGAATATCTTGGAACTTGTACGCACCCTCAAGTATTTGTAGGTTCTAGAACTATGGAATCCACATTTATGACAGAGTAGGTGTGCAATATTATCTCATTGCAAATGCCTTCTTTATACGATGCTTAATTATGATTTACCCACTTGATGTTTTTTGTTTGGTCTCTGTTTGAACTCTACTCTGAAGTTAGAAATTGCATTCTAAACTAGCCAAGTGACTGAAATTTTTTTGTGGAACTTCCTGTTGTGGTTGGTATACGAGTGAGCATGACCAAAACGGAGAGTTAATCAACTCATCAGTTTGCTCCTACCGGTTACCACTTACCACTGATGGAAAGGCCGATCAAAGTCGGGAACAGAATACAGATTCCCCAAGCTCATTAATCTTGAAAGTTGGTCATTGACTATTAATATGGAGTCTGCCAGATTTTGCGAGTCTATACATCAGTGACCCCACCAAACACAGAATATACTAGCATCTAACTGAGACCCCAGACAATGTACAGTTTCTGCCAACTTCTTCCCGCATTTCAAACTGTCGAAATTCCCAGAAATTTTATTTATGCAGAAAATGGCAAAGACTGAGGAGTTCAAATTGTACATTCTAATAAAACAATCAGATTGTGTATAAATGACACGAAAATATTAACAAAGAACAGCAAATTGAGAAATTAGTAATTACCCTCTCGTTTTGAGGTCCCATCCCTTCAATTCAGCAACTTCAACAAGAGCATCCTCCCACCTCTTCACTTCCTCAACCCCAAATTTCTTCCTGTGCTTGGCCACGGCATTCCTGTACAGCCCAGTCCTGAGCTTTACATCTGAAGGCGACGCGTTCAAGAAGACCGGCAAGATCTCCTTATTCCCCTTCGACCGAGCCACGCAGTCCACCATGTGGGCGACCTCGCGGAGGCACCACGAGCTCGACGCGTAGTCCCTGAAGCTCAGGAACACCTCGTACTCCTCGCCGACCGGCGCCGGCGTGTCCCCGCCGCTCCCCGCGGCTCCGGGGTTGCTCGTCTCCTCTCTCGACCGTCGCGGTGGGTTTGCGGAAGATTTTGGACGCTTTCGATTTGACGAACGCGAGCACGGTCGGAGAGAGCACTCCCAAGCCCCTGACAAAGATGCAACGAAGTTTGAAGACTGGCTTTTTCATTTCCATCTTTTGTGTTGGTGACCTTTGAGGCGGAAGAGAAAAAGGAAGAGTAAGAGAGCGACTTACAGTCCGCCGAGCATCATGACGGCGAACATGGCGGACACGCCGCGGGGCGTGCGGCGGTAGCCAAGCGGTGGCGGCTGGCAGGACGAGCACCACGCGAAGGAAGAGCCACACGTCATCGCCGAACGACACGGCGCGTGCAGGATGAACTTGAGGAGCACCATTGCGATCACGGGTCAGCTCGGTCTTCGCTTTGGATCGAATGTAGAAGACGATCGTCCAAAGAGAGATGCGTAGTAATGACCTTGGCGTTTGGTCTGGTCAAAGAGTTGACTTTGGGACTGTTGATGTGCTTAGGGACAAAGCAATCTGTCCAGCGCGAGAGGGGGGGAATTGGTTCCTGGACCAATGGAATCTCGCCCGCTGATCTTGCGCGCGGCGGGTGGGCCCGCCTGGTCCACACGTGGAGATTAACAGTCGCCATTCATTCGGTACATTGTATTCGAATCCGGGTAAATATTTCTCGAAGGGTGGGGAAAAAAAGATAGAAAGCCAAAGGGATTTTAAGAATTAAAAGCAACTTGCATTTCATACGAGTCAATAATTTCCCATAAATACGGGCTTTTTAATACGTTTACACAAACTAATCATGAGATAAATTGAATGAGGATCACTATAAATGGTGGGATCCATCAAATTTATTTATTTTTTGTCAAGAACTCCATGAAATTTGATGCTAATGAGCTTTTAAACTTCATAAAAATATATGGCGAAGTCAATTTTATTTAAAAGAAATGTTTGTTATTCGCAAGTTAATATTATTAGTGAGTCAGAAATTCCTTAAATACATGAAAGTTTGTTACTTTTTTGTATTAAAAATAACCGAGCATTAAAAATTGCAATATGAAATACATAGTGTTTTTTATGGAGTTATATTAATGACCTTATAATTCATCAACAAGACTGCATCTCTTAACATCTTTCTTTCCAAAATACTATCAATATGTTATATTGCCTTCTTTTATAAACCAATTTGCTATCTTGCCTTATATAGTGTTTTTTTTTCCTTTTAAAGGTTTTCTTAGGTACGCATAGGACTCATCTTGGTTCTTTCTCCCCGGAGTATATGGAAATCCAGATCTCAAATCATTCATCTCGGCGTTCCTTTTTTTTTCCTCGGTGGATTTTAATTCTTTCTAGGTGAGAATAATGTGAAGGAATGGGACCCAATGAGCTTCAATTATAAGCCTATATGATTTTAATCCTTATATTTTCATGCTGCAATGACTTGGTCAATGAATGCTGGACAATAGGATTTGAATAAGGTTTCACTTCTAGCAAATTTTAAAGATGGTGAAAGGAACATGACAGACCGAACTGCACACCAAATAGGATGGGAGCATTCTTGAATCATATGTGGGACATTGAAATCAAATTACAAGAGGCTGACATTGTGATAACGTTCAGCATTGGAATTTCAATTTATGTCTAAATTAGATGAAGCTTAGGTGACCTTTTGAGAAAGTGTCTACCTATGTATCAAAGCACAAAATCAATTGCGCTCAAT
This sequence comes from Eucalyptus shirleyi, assembly GCA_017140165.1. Taxonomy (NCBI): domain Eukaryota; kingdom Viridiplantae; phylum Streptophyta; class Magnoliopsida; order Myrtales; family Myrtaceae; genus Eucalyptus; species Eucalyptus shirleyi. The sequence goes on from CM029448.1 coordinate 48,053,287, forward strand.
GTGGGATCGATCTACATAGACAATTTCTCGAGTGAATTAATTTAGGAGTGTGCTACAAGCTTTTTACGACGCTTCAACAATACTTCAGGAGAGAGCATATTTAAGTATCAAATTCATTTTTTCTTACACCTCTTGACTCATTTTGATGCCATCATATTGCTCACATCACTATGTCATCCATTAGCTAAGCAACAATTTTTACCGCGGGGCTAATTATTACTGCGAGGAGCTTTATGTGTAGCTAAAGAAGCATAACAGAGACACAGACGATGGGCGTTTCCGCCAAACCACTGGCGCTTGTGTAATTCGGTAATTTTTGGAATTTCTTCCTAAGTGATTTTACGCAATGAATGCGCTTGTCTTTCTGATATCCTTGTTTCAGCATTAGTAAAATCTAAATTTTCGCGAATTGAGAAGTCATAATCTTTGCTCACATTCAAGTTTTGGTTATATGTTTGGCCAATTGATTCTAAAATTACCTCAAAGAAAGGTATCATTTATTCTTGTGATTTTTCCATTTTTTTTTTCATCCTTGAGAAGGAGAGGCTTTGATAGCAAATGCAGAAAATGAATAAGGAACATACTGGACATCTTTTAGCTTTGTTAGATCGAACATTATGTCTATTACACAAGTCAAAAATTCATGTGCAATCAATTGAGAAAAGAGAACAAAAGCATCCGTCTTGGCGAAACTTTCGTCATCACCGTCCTATAATCAAGTCCGGGAGATTCAGGAACCCGACAACTTGATCAACTCGAATGGAGAATGGCAACACTGAAGGCAGTGTTCAGGATGAATTTTCCTGGCAGAGTCGACGAAAACACGGGCCTGTGATGGCTCACTATTGCCGAGTCCTTGCATTGTCGCCCATGGATGCTGGATCTTGTTTTCTCCTTCGTCGCCTCTTTCTCATCGTGATCGAAGAGTAGAGTGGCCGGGGACGGCTTTTGGATGCATCCTACAGGCTACAAATAACGGTAAATGGTGTTTTGGCGAATCGCACCTTCTTAAAAAACAGGACAAATAGAACACCGACAAAATATGCAGCAAGTCATTGCTTTGACAATTCTTGATGCCACTAGCAATCGCTGGAGGCGAAGAATGTGCCCGGGCTATTTTCTGGCCCTGCAAAGATCCAATGCAATGTACACATAAGGGATTCGTGGAAACGGTAAAATCCAAATTTGTTTCGGTTAAAAAAGACTTGTAAACAGAACCGGAGCATGTACCTTAGGGAGGTTGCCCTCCAGTTTCTTAGACATAAAGGAAATGTCCTGTCGAAGACTCAAAATGTCGACTTCACATTCACATTTGCGATGCAAATGCAAGATATAGGCCTAGGCTAACTGTGAATGTCCACTTCACATTTACATTCACGTAATTCTGATAGACTGGCGAGATCACAAGAGAAAACTTGCACCTTCCTGAGACGGGGTAAATCTTTGAGCCCATCAAGGTTTGTTATGCTGCATTTGGAAATTTCCAGGACTTCCAAAAGCTTTAAATTTTCGAGACCGTCAATCTTTGCTAAGTCGCAGCCGTCTAGTTCCAGTTCTGACAGATCCTTCAGACCAGAAAATCTTGGCTCTTGAGTCATGCAAAGTTTGAGATGCAGAGTCGATAAGCTTGAAGTTCAGGGAAGTCGTGTGAGGTCTAGCCCCTTCATGTAGGACAAAGAGAGCTCCCGGAGCTAAGGGCACCGAAGTTCCCGGGGAGAATTGTGACCATTGGAAGGGACAATTGCAAGGTCTGTAGACTTGGTGATCTCACGATCCACCCAATTTTCAGAGTCTTTAGATTCAATAACCTCATTGGCCATTCAGCTTTTGGCTGCTCAACATCTTTCAAAAGTAGCTCTTTCAGATTCGTCAGATATGACAAGTCAGGGACTATCATTTCTTTGGATCCCCAGATGAGACTGAGTAAACTGGATGGCAACTTCGGTAGTGCCTGAAGTTGGTCACAGTCGAGTAGGTCCAGGGTTTGGAGGCACGAGAGATGGCAAATGCTCGGAGGCAGCCTGGCAACCCAGCAACATCAAATGACAATAATTTCAAAATTCTCAAAAAGGATAATCCTGAAATATCACAACGAACTTCACCCTCCAAAACGCAACAGGTGAAATCTATCTCCTCCAGGTTCTCTAAGTTCACAATATCTTTAGGAAATTTTCGTAGGGGAGTGTGCTCCATCTTTAGTGTCTTATAATTCCTCAAATCATTAACTGACCATGAAAGAAAGTATAGAGAAGCAAAGAACAGAGCAAGAGTCATAGAGTTTTGGGGGAAATTTTTTCTGTTTTTCTCTATTGTATTCAGTGTACAATGCTCTGTAATTATAATACAAGAGATGTATGAATAAAAGGAAAAGGAATATTTTACAAATCAATTAATATCTCAATCTAATCCCTAATTGATTTAATGCATGATCCAGCATATCTTTCCAAATCTTTGAGTATATCTTCCAACACTCCCCCTCAGGCTGGTGGCTTGTAGATATCCAAGACTCCTAGCTTGCTTAGAAGATATGTGTGTTGTCTTTGACATAGAGGTTTGGTGAAGATGTTTGCAAGTTGTTCTACGGTTCCAATTCCTCTTGTCTCGATGATTCCTTCTTGAATCTTCTCTCGTGTGAAGTGACAGTCCACTTCTATATGCTTCGTTCTTTCATCCATTACGGGATTTGCTGCAAGCTTGAGAGCCGCATTGTTGTCACAAAACAGCTTCGTTGGCCCTTTTAGTCTTAATCCAAGATCCCCAAGCAACCCTCGTATCCATACAATCTCACATGTAGTTTTCGCCATAGCTCAATATTATGCTTCAGCTAAGGATAAAGAGACCGTTGCCTGTTTCTTGGTCTTCCATGAAAGAAGAGATTCCCCAAATTTAATACAAAAGCCAGTAATTGATCTTCGACTCATCGGACAAGTTGCATAATCTGCATCACAGTATGCTGTCAATTCCATGTTACATCTTCTAGATAGAAGTATTTCGAGTCCTAGGCATTTCTTCAAATATTTCACAACTTTCAAGGTAGCATTCATGTGAGACTCCTTCGAGCTGTGCATAAATTGGCTGAGAGTTTGCACGGCATATGAAATATCAGGCTTGGTCATAGTCAGATATATGAGTTTTTCAACGAGCTTATGATAACTTGTCGGATCTTTGAGTATATGATCATCATTTTGAGATATTCCCCCAAGAAAATCCGCTGTGGTTAATTTGGTATTCTGTTCGATTGGAATAACTGCTGGCTTGCATCCTGATAATTCAGCTTCTGAAATGATCTCCAATACAAACTTCCGCTGACTGAGAGAAATCCCTTGATTAGATCGAGCAATCTCAATCCCAATGAAGTATTTTGGTGCTCCCAGGTCCTTTATATGGAATGTGGTATGCAAATATTTCTTAAGACTCCCTATTGTGGTCTCATCATTTCCCATGATGAGAATGTCATCAACATATATCATTAAGTAGATAGATGACGTACCTCTAGTCCATGTGAACATGGCGTAATCATACTTGGATTGCTTAAAGCATGCAGTCGTGAGAGCATTTGCAAATTTTGCATACCATTGCCTTGTGTTGGAGAAAACTTCCTTGAGTGTTTTGAAACTGACAAAACGTTTCCATCAGTCTAGTCTGAAGATTTGCAGACTCTACTATTTAAAGTCTAAAGACCTTTGGACTGCCAGACTCAAGACTCAAAGTCTCTTCTCATTGACAGTTTCTAGTCCGTCAAAGAAGGCTTATCCAGGATTTGATGTTTCGTTAAGGATTTGACCTTATAGTCTGGAGAAGATCTCTTGGCTGGATATGGCATGTCGGAATCCTTTATTTAAATCAAGATTGATTCCGGGATTGAGGATTCGATGATTGGTGAAGTATACTTGGAAGATTCTACTTATGGAAACCGAGATCCTGATTGTATGGGCGAGCAAGATTGATGGGCTATCGTCATGTTCTTTAAATAGCCCGAATGATCTTCTTAATTGATTCTGTCCAACGGGTAGATTGGAAGAATTCCTTTGGTAAGTGCCAACGGGTATGATGGCATAAATGAGTATATAAGGAAGACGTTCCAGTTGTTCGAGTGTGTGCGCGATAGAAGAATTCCAAAGTCTGAAGCTTTTTGTTATTAGTCAATTCATTTGTTGAGCGAAATCTTGTACACATAAGAGAGTCTATATCTTTGAGAAACCTTGAGGAAGTGTGGTAAAATCTCTACACTGTGGAATCAAGGGAGAGCTTTGCTGTAATAACTCTTTTGTTCATAGTGAAATCCAGCTGGTGGGCTGTCAATGCGGAAGAGTGGACGTAGGCTTGGATTAAGCCGAACCACTATAATTTCTGTGTTCATTTTCTCTTCCCTACTCTCTTTTACTTTGATCATAATTCGTTTTGTTAACAAAAGATGAACTTCCTTTCTACTGTCAATTAGTACTGCTCACTTATCACGAGAAATTGTTTTTACACCTATTCACCCCCCTCTAGGTGCTTATACTAGCTATCACAATTGGTATCAGAGCTTGTGTACTAACTTAATTTGAAGTGTTTTACTTCAGAGTTAAAGATCCATGGCTAGTATGTTGGCTCCAGGGCTGGTAGAAGGGCAAAGCAATACCAGACCGCCTTACTTTGATGGAAATGAATATAATATATGGAAAAACAAGATGAAGGCATTCCTAAGATCAAATGATTCTCTAGAATGGGATGTGGTAGACAAAGGAATCATTCCTAAAGCTGCACCTGTCTCAGAGAGAGGAAAAGAAGCTGTTGAGTCTAGTGAAATGACTTAAGAAGAGATAACCAAGAGACAATCTCTTGATGCAAAATCAATTTATTCTTTATATTGTGCTTTGTCATCTACTGAATATAATAAAATATCTTCTTGTGTTACAGCCAAAGAAGTTTGGGATAGATTACACATCACTTATGAAGGAACTGATTGAGTGAAAGAAACCAGAATCAACATTCTCCTCGGTCAATACGAAGCTTTCAAAATGAAATCAGGAGAATCTATTACTGACATGTTTAGTCGTTTTACAGAAATCGCGAATGGTCTTGAAAATCAAGGTCAACCAATTTCTGATCCCATGAAAGTAAACAAGCTATTGCATGGACTCTCTAAGGATTGGAATCACATAAAGACCTCAATAAGGGAGATACAAAGAATTATGCCACTATTTGTCGATGAGTTGGTTGGGACTCTTCAGTCTTATGAAGTGGAGCGAATCAATGAAGACGAAGATCCTAAAGGTAAGAATCCAATGATGATTATGATGTTACAGATTCTGAAGACGATATGGATGATGATGAGCTTGCTCTCATGATAAGAAGATTCAGAATGCTAAACAGAAAAGGAAGAAGATTCGATCCAAAGAAATAGAGTTTTCAAAAGCAACAGATTAAGTCTGTTGAGGATGATGAATCCAATAAAAATGTAGTCTACTTTGAATGTACGAAAAAGGGACACATCAGACCCAACTGTCCCCTTCTGAGGAAAAAGAAAGGAAAAGCTGAGAAATATCAAAAGGCTCTTAAAGCAAAAACTTGGAGTGATATAGAATGTAAAGAAAGTGATGATGATTATGCCAATATATGTCTAAGGGCATAATCAGATTCAGATTCAAACTTCAAGACAGACTCAGATTCAGACAGTGAATTTGAGATCACTATCAAGAAGAAGGTAGAATGATATCTGGATAGTGGATGCTCAAGGCATATGACAAGAGATTTAAATTGCTTTATAAAGCTCGTTCAAGTTAATGGTGGAAAAGTTTCATTTGGAGAAAACAACAAAGGAAGAATTGTGGGTTTTCGGAACTGTAAAGATTGGAAGCCTCACGATCAGTATTGTTTCCTTAGTGGAAGGATTCAACTACAATTTGCTTAGTATCAGTCAGCTGTGCGATACCGGTTTCAAAATCAACTTTCAAGAAGGAATATGTTCAGGAACCAGTAAAGATTCCTCTCAGTCATTCATGAGTCGAAGATATGGAAATATCTACCTCTTGGATGTTAAATCAGATGAAACCCAATGTCTAATCTCAATTCAAGACGAATCAAACTTATGGCACAGAAAACTTAGGCACATCAATATGAAGCAAATAGACAAAATTTCAGCAAAGAAGCTTGTTCGTGGTCTACCCAATCTGTTATACCAAAAGACTGATCTATGTACACCATGCGTATTGGGAAAATAGGTAAGAAACTCCTTTAAACCAATAAATCAAGTTTCCACTAATCATGTACTACAGCTTCTGCATATGGATTTCTTTGGACCAACCAGAATTCAGAGCATTGGAGGTAAAAAATATTACCTAGTAATTGTGGATGACTACTTACGATTTACGTGGGTATATTTCCTGGCAAGTAAGTCTGAAACCTTTTCTTACTTTGAAAAGTTTGCTAAAAAGGTCCAAAATGAGAAATGGTATGTTATTTCAAGTATACGGACAGACCATGGAGGTGAATTTAAAAATCAAGACTTTACAAAATTCTGTGATGAATCTGGTTTTTAGCATGTGTTCTCCTCTCCATATACTCCAGAGCAAAATGGAGCTGTGGAAAGAAAGAATAGGTCGTTTCAAGAAATGGCTAGAACTCTTTTAATTGAAAGTAACATCTCTTCACGTTTTTGGGCTGAAGCAGTTTCTACGGCATGTTATATCATTAATAGAGTTTTTCTAAGGCCTATTATGTAGAAAACTCCCTATGAGTTATTCAAAGAAAAGAAGCCTATTGTTTCATATTTTCATGTGTTTGGATATAAATGTTTTATATTGAAAAATGCAAATGATCGAGTTGGCAAGTTTGAAGAAAAATCAGACGAAGGCATCTTCCTTGGATATTCAACTACAAGCAAAGCTTACAGAGTCTACAACAAGAAGACTCAATCTGTGGAGGAATCAATGAATGTCAAATTCCAAGATTCTATGCAAGATGAATCTATTCAGACTCATCTTGAAGAATCTGAACCTTCTCCAGACTCTACAAAGTCTAAATCTCTAGAAGCAGCTCAGACTTCAAAAGACCAGCAACAAATGATTGTCGAAGATTCAAATGAAGAAAAAGATCAACAATTTGACAAATCAACCAGCAACTAGAAGCATAAGTCCAGTCATCCCAAAGATCTCATTATTGGCGACATTAATGAAGGAATTCGCACAAGATTCAAAAGGCGCGAAGAGTCTAGTGCTGTGGCTTTTATTTCTGAAATAGAACCCAAAAGCATATAAGAAGTTTTATCTGATGAAAGCTGGATTGAAGCTATACAAGAAGAACTCAGGTAATTCAGTATTAATGATGTCTGGGAATTGACTCCTAAACCGAAAGGTAAATCTATCATTGGAGCTAAATGGGTTTTCAGGAACAAGATGAACGAGAAAGGAAATGTTGTAAGAAACAAAGCAAGACTCGTGGCTAAGGGATATACACAAGAAGAAGGGATAGACTATGATGAGACTTACGCACCAGTAGCGAGGTTAGAAGCAATTAGATTATTACTTGCTTTTGCTTGTTATAAGAATTTCAGATTATTCCAAATAGACGTCAAAAGTGCTTTCCTGAATGGATTTATCCATGAGGAAGTCTCTGTGGAACAACCACCTGGGGTTGAAGACCCAAGGAAACCAGACTCAGTATTCAAACTGAAAAAGGTTTTATATGGTTTAAAGCAAGCAACTCGAGCTTGGTACGACAAGCTGAGTAAATTTTTAATTCAAAACGGCTTTGTCAAAGGTAAAGTAGACACTACACTATTTATCAAAAGAGAAAGCAAAAGTTTTCTGCTTGTTCAAATATATGTTGATGATATTATTTTTTGATCCTCTAATGAAAGTCTGTGCAAGAAATTCTCTAAGTCTATGCAGGATGAATTTGAAATGAGCATGATGGGTGAACTAACCTTCTTTCTCGGGCTTCAAGTGAAACAACTGAAGAAAGGAACCTTTATTCATCAAGAAAAATATGCTAATGATCTTGTCAAAAAGTTTGGACTGGAAAATTGCAAAAAGACCGATATACCAATGTCAAGTTCCTTGAAGATAGACAAAGATGAAGGAGGAAAGAAAGTTGACCAGAAGTTATACAGGAGTATCAATGGTTCACTTCTTTATCTTACTGCTTCCAGACCTGACATTTTGTTTAGTGTTCGCATTTGTGCCATATTTCAAGCAGATCTTAAAGAATCTCATCTAAGTGTTGCAAAGCGTATTATCAAATACATTGCCTCAACTTCAAACTTTGGTCTCTAGTATCCTAAAAAGTGAGACTTTACTCTTCTTGGATACTCAGACGCAGACCTAGCCGGATGTAGAGTTGATAGAAAGAGCACCTTAGGTACCTGTCAACTACTTGGAAGCAGGATAGTGTCTTGGTTTTCAAGGAAGCAAAATACAGTAGCTTTTTTACAGCAGAAGCAGAGTATGTAGCTCTTGGAAGTTGTTGTTCACAAATTCTATGATAAAACAACAGCTAAGAGACTTTGGAATTGAAGATTCATGCACTGAGATTAAGTGTGACAACACCAGTGCAATCAATCTCACCAAGAATCCAATTATTCACTCAAGAGCAAAACATATAGAGATTCGACATTACTTCATTAGATATCATGTTCAAAATGGAGAAGTTTCGATTCAGTTTGTTAACTCAAAGAATCGACTGATGGATATATTTATAAAGCCTTTGGAGAAAAATCAATTTGAAGTTATTCGTTCCAGACTTAATATTTTAAGGTTTAAAGAAGTAAAAGTCTAGAGACACTCGAGACTCGAGACAATCAAGATTTTTATTTGTAAGTTATTTTATTTTCTCTCGATTAAATCTCGAAAAGATACGATCATAGATCCATAATTGATTTTTGCTATTTTCAATCTCCGTGATTATTGCAATATTTCCTTTTCAAAAAAGGAGTTATTTTTAAATGACAGTTATGTAATTTTTTGAAAAGGCGAGTTATTTTTAAAAGGCATCTTTATACTTCCTTTTACGATGTTTTGTATGCCTCTCTTCGGCTGTCTTATATACTGTCGGTTCCTCTTTGTTTTTACTCACAAAAATCCTAAAAGAGCACCAATCTTCCACTTCTGTCTTCTTCTCTTGTTTAATCTTCGAAAAGTTGTCATCTTTCTTAGGAAAACAAGCTTGGAATCTTTCAAAGACTGTGAAAGATGTCATCTCAAAGGAAGTCTTTGAGGATCGCGAATAGGGGATTGCAGCAAATGCGTGAGGGGCCCACACACTTTAATCTCACCGAGGAAGAAGAGTCTCCTAGTCAACAACAGAGCCCACAATATTCTCAGCAGCGTCCATCTCCTCCATCTAGACCTCAGGATGTTGCACATCGAGAAGAGGAAGAAATAATCGAAGACACAGAATCCGTAAGAACTTTTAAGCCCTCTTTTACCTACAAACAAGCTTTATCGTGCTTTGAAAAGGGGTAGAACTCCTTTGAACTACATTGATGAATTTCTGAAAGACAAAGGGTATTGCATAATGGAACGATTGGGAATTGCCCCTGTTGGGTCAGCGGAAGAGGCAATGGCAAATATCCCAAGCGATCCACGTGTTGGAGGGCTGAATTAGCCATATGGGAATGATGATGACAAGTTGTACAGTCAGTTTAAACCGAGAATGGGTGTTGCGGCAAAAATCCGGAGCAAAAGGACAGACTTGTTTCGATCGGAGGAACACAAGCAACTATACTCTAAGTTGCTGAAGCGTGGGGTGATAAACCCTAGAAGTGTGGATTTTGATTTTCTTGACTTTGTGAACGTCGATCTACGGGAAAAATTCAGTCTTCTTCAACTTAAACAGTTTTGTTCTGAATCTACAGAAGCCTATGCTGAACTCACTGCTTATTTCTATTTGAATCTCAGTTTTTTGGATGCGAATAGATTCTCTTTTAGTGTTCAAGATCAGGACTATGTGGTGGACATAGATATGTTGGCTGATGTGATTGGGGTTAAAAGAGGGAGATATCAACCTATCAATGTGTCTATTGCTCGTGCAACATTGGAGCTTGTTAAGGATAAAAGGACAGAGGGAAAGATTTTCTATTTGAGGATGAATGCGTTTAACATTCTGCTTCACAAGATTGTGATTAACTGCCTCAGACCAAAATCTACTTCAAAGACCGACGTTTCAAACTCGGAGGCAAAGCTGATGTATGCCATCAATGCTAGGAAAAAGTTCTCTCTCAACTTCCTTATCCAGCTCTTGTGACCAAGTTATTCAGACATTTGAACGTTCAGCCTCCCCGGATTCTTTGTGTTAGAACTTGTGATCAAATGGTGGTGGGACTGAAAATGGTTTCTAAAATGCGTCTGAAGGAACTTAACAAGGCGTTGGAGAAATTCAAGGAGAAAACCCCTGTCAAGTCTCATCAAATCTCTTCGGCTGCAAAAAGAAAAGAGAAGGAGCCCATGGTTGCTCCATCCAAGAAAAGAAGAGCTCTCATCGTTGGGGATGAAGAAGATGAGGATGACATCACCATTTCTGTAATGGCATTGAAGAACTTGAGTCGTTCTGTTCCAGAATCAACGGAGAGACAAGATAAAGACATAGATGAGACAGAACAGAGGACTGGAGAAAGAGAAAATTTGGAAGCAGAGGAGAAAGAAACAGAAGAGAGAGAAGCAGACGAAAGAGATGCAGAGGAGGAAAGAATTGAAGAAGAAGAAGAAGAAGAGGAGAGAGGAGATCAAGTGGAAGCAGAGCATGAGGAACACTCTTCTCTACCTGAAGGCATGGAAACAGGGGGAGATCATGAGAAAAGAGGAATGTCCTCATACCATGCCACCAGTGAAGGAGTAAACCGCTTTCCAGCAGATTCAGAGGACATCTATGCCTCTCAATTTCCTGAGGAGGGACATGATGTTTCATCGCCCAATCTGCGTGACTATGCTGATTTACCATCATCTGCCTTTACTCCGTCTGATCGTGTAGAAGCTAGTACTCAGACTGATAATTCAGCAGATTTTCGCAGAATTCTTGATGTTCTCTTAGAGATGCGGGGTCAAATATATGCTCTGGGATGTGAAGTACAGAATTTGCAGACTGCAAGTCAAGCTTCTTCAGTTTCTTTGATTGATCAAATCCAAGCCCTTGCTCCTCAAGTTCAAGCAAATGCTAAGGGTGAAAATGTGGCTCAACTGAAGGAGGAATTGAAAAAGATGGAAGGCATTGTCCAGTCAATGAGAGATTTCCAGCTTATTCGTGTTTCCAGGCAATCTTAATTTCATTCTCTTTCCATCTCTACCTTTTTAATGATGACAAAAAAGAGGAGAGATGTGATGTAGATTTGAACTCTTGACTTTTATGATGTTTGTTTTGACTTGACTTTTGTGTTTGGCTGTTTGGATTTGGATTGGATTTGGGTTTGACTGTTTGAACATTTGTTTATCTTAAGTACTATTGATATCTTATGACTTTGCTCATCTACAAGACTAACCTATTTTCCATGGTTGCAGATTCTAGTGTTATCACTAAGCCATTTATCTTTATGAGATATCCATATTTGCTTGAGTAATGTTTTGCAGGTCAAAGTTATTCAGATCTGTAGGAAAGTTTTGTCACAATAAAAAATGGGGAGATTGTTGGAGAAAACTTCCTTGAGTGTTTTGAAACTGACAAAACGTTTCCATCAGTCTAGTCTGAAGATTTGCAGACTCTACTATTTAAAGTCTGAAGACCTCCGGACTGCCAGACTCAAGACTCAAAGTCTATTCTCATTGACAGTTTCTAGTCCATTGAAGAAGGCTTATCCAGGACTAGATGTTTCGTTAAGGATTTGACCTTATCGACTGGAGAAGATCTCTTGGCTGGATATGGCATGTCAGAATCCTTTATTCAAATCAAGATTGATTCAGGGATTGAGGATCTAATGATTGGCGAAGTATACTTGGAAGGTTCTACTTATAAAAATCGAGATCCTGATTGTATGGGCGAGCATGATTGATGGGCTATCGTCATGTTCCTTAAATAGCTCGAATGATCTTCCTAATTGATTCTGTCTAATGGGTAGATTAGAAGAATTCCTTTGGTAAGTGCCAACGGGTATGATGGTATAAAGGAGTATATAAGGAAGACGTTCCAGTTGTTCGAGTGTGTGCGCGATAGAAGAATTCCAAAGTCTGAAGCTTTTTGTTATTAGTCAATTCATTTGTTGAGCGAAATATTGTACGCAAAAGAGAGTCTATATCTTTGAGAAACCTTGAGGAAGTGTGGTAGGGCCTCTACACTGTGGAATCAAGGGAGAGCTTTGCTGTAACAACTCTTTTGTTCATAGTGAAATCTAGCCGGTGGGCTGTCAGTGCGGAAGAGTGGACATAGGCTTGGATTAAGCTGAACTACTATAATTTCTGTGTTCATTTTCTCTTCCCTACTCTCTTTTACTTTGATCATAATTCGTTTTGTTAGCAAAAGACGAACTTCCTTTCTACTGTCAATTAGTACTGCTCACTTATCACAAGAAATTGTTTTTACACCTATTCATTCCCCTCTAGGTGCTTATACTAGCTATCATACCTTGAAGCTTGTTTCAATCCATAAAGGGATTTGTGGAGACGACATACTCTATTCTTTCCCTATCTCCGTAAGCCCTAAGGAATATCCATATAGATTTCTTCATCCAAATCGCCATGAAGAAAGGCATTGTGGACGTCTATCTGGTGTAATGACCAATTATGAACAACTGCAATTGATAAAAATGAACGAACTGTGACGTCTTTAGCGACTGGGGTAAAGGTCTCGTGATAATTGGATCCTTCCCGTTGGGTATATCCTTTAGCCACCAACCGAGCTTTGTAATGTTCAATGGATCCATCATATCTATATTTGATCTTATAGACCCATTTGCATCCTATGGACTTTCTGTTTTGAGGAAGAGTGATTAATTCCCATGTATGGTTATCAGTCAATGCCTGTAATTCTACTGCCATAGCTTGTTGCCATCGTGGATCTCTGGATGCCTCATCATAACTAGACGGTTTCTTCTCATTGGATATGCGACTAATGCAACATCTATGTTATGACAAAAGCTTATCAAAGCATACGTAAGAAGATATTGGATAGCGAATACCTGGTGAGTTAAGTGAAGCACATACATAATCTTTAGTCCCTGTTGGCGGTTGTGTAGCTTGCCCTGAACGATGTGGATGAGCGGTCGGCGGTGGAGATGGAGATTGTCCTTCTTCATCTGTCTCCGATACAGCAGAAGCATCCTCCATGCTGTTTGTGTATGCAAGAACATTTTCCATAACCTCTTCTGGGAAAGAGTCAGTTGAGGCTAGATGAATATGTGGTTTTGGAGGTGTTGTAAGGATATAGCCAGGAGATGCATCCTCGTCATCTAATGCTTAATGGGAATTGGTTGGAGCATCCAAGTCTTCTTGGGAGGATGTGGTTTCACGAAATGGGAAGACACTTTCGTGAAAAACAACATCTCGACTAATGAAAAAATCTCCCGTCGTTGTGTTGAGAACACGATGTCCTTTTTGTAGATTTGGATATCCCATGAATATACACCGCCTAGCTCGAGGACTCATTTTGTCCCGAGGCCCCATCACTATAGCATAGCATAAATAGTCGAAAATCCTCAGATGATCCAATGTTGGCTTTTTCCCATAAAGTAATTCAAAAGGCGATTTGCCATCCAGTATCCGTGTAGGTATCCGGTTGATCAAATAAGCCGTAGTAATAACACAATCTCCCCAATAATTTTCTAGGATAGATCCCTGAAATTTCAGTGCTCGTGCGACTTCCAAGAGACGACGATGTTTTCGCTCCACTACCCCATTCTGTTGTAGAGTATAAATGCAGGAGCTTTCATGGAGAATGCCATGGGACAAAAAAAATGAATGGCAATCATTATTAAAAAACTTTGTCCCAATTTCAGTGTGAATTCGCTGGATTGACTTCCCAAACTGATTTTTGGTCAGAATTAAAAACATCCTTAGGTGAGAGGCAACTTGAGCTTTTGACTGCATCAGAAATACCCATGTGGCACGAGAATAATCGTCCACAATTATGAAAAAATAATGTGAACCATCACGATGTGGGGTGTGATAAGGTCCCCAAACATTCATATGAATCAGTGAAAAAATATCACTGGAACATGTTGTACTGGAAGGAAAAGGAGTTCGAGATTGTTTTGCAAGTGGGCATATGTCACACTTAGAGTAAGGAAAAAATGCACTATGACCCATTCGTGAATGCATAAGGAAATTGCTATCATTGGTAGACACATTACACAATAATGTTTTATTTAGGGGAATTGAAGATAAATCAAAATGACTTGGAAAACTGGTCCAAAAATAGAGCCCTTCAGAAAGACTATCCAAGCCCATCAGTTTGTCAGTTGAAAGGGCCTGGAAAAAACATGTGTCAGAATCGAAGAATATTCGACAGGAATTTTCTTTGCAGACTTTGGACACAGATATAAGATTGAATTGAAATTGTGGAACATAAAGGACATTTTGAAGGGTAATCTGATGACTCAGTTAGACAGTGTCCGTCAAAGTGACATGAGTGATGTTCCCATTTGGCAGTTGCATAGAAATATGTGTGTCTAATTTCTTATGCATATTGGAAAAAAATCTCCTATCACAAATCATATGATCACTTGCCCCTGAGTCAACTATCCAAGCCTTTCTTGAAATAGAATTTATTAGGCAATGAGAAATACCTGAAAACCTTCCTCCTTTGTTCCCAACATCAATCTTTTGTAACGCCTGCATCAATTGTTGGTACTATCCATAGGTAATAGGTTGGTCATTATTTAGACCGGTTGGTCCAATGACCTGATAGGCTGCAGAATATTCTTTCTTTTTCCCCTTTTCTCCTGGCCTACAATGTAATTTCCAACAATTATCTATGGTATGATGTGGACGTTTGCAATATTCGCAATATAATTTACCTCTCCCCTTTGAATTTTGAGCAAAATTCTTTGAAGATGCGGAAAAAATCTGATTGTCCGATTGTTATAATGTGGAAAAAAACTGACCGTCTGGTCCTTTTAATGTGGAAAAATTATGACCGTCCGATTTAGCGGAGTGATATGGCCCTTGTGCACCGTTAGATCTCGGTGGAGCATCTAAGCCATTGATCCCTTCCTTTTTAAGGGACTTTTTGCCAGCAGCTCCCTGTAACCCTAGCCCTTCGCAACTCTCTCTCTCTCTCTCTCTCGCTAGGGTTTTCATGCCCGAATCTTGCCGGACGCCGCACAGTGCGAGGGCGACGCTGTCGCTTCCTTGCGTTTGCTCCGAAACTGCAAGCCTCTAGCTTTCCTCTTGGACGACCAGCTGGAAGATTCGTCCAAGGGGAGGCACCGGGTCCATCGTCAAGATCTGCGAACGAAAGGTTAGGTAAGTTTCATTCAAAATCAACAGAAATTGCGTAGCATTTCCCCTCTCCTTCATAGATCTGTACTGTTGGAGAGTCTCTGCTGGTCCCTCGGGTTTTTCCTTTGTCGCTTCGAGTTGGTTCCAAAGGGACGACAGCTTGTTGTAACAGGCTGTGACGGTCATATTTCGTTGCTTTTGAGAATACTAGTATGAACAAAATAAAGGAGTTATGGAAGAGAATAAGAACACAATATTTATAGTGGTTCGGCTTAATCCAAGCCTACGTCCACTCTCCCACGCTAACAGCCTTCTTGGCTGGATTCCACTATGCAATCAACAAGAGATTACAACTTCGAGTGCAAACACTTAGTAGTAGATCACACTATCTCACTAAGTCACTCTTTTGGTATTTCTCTCACGATTACAAACGTTTAAGCTCTCCATAGACAAGTGTATGATCGAAGGTCGCTCAGACTTTGGAATTATAAATTCTACGCTCCGTCTCTTACTTGCTCATCGGTCCATGATCTCCTTAAATACTCCTCCACTTCCAAACTAGCCGTTGGACAGCATCCCGGAGAATCGTCTTCCAATATACCCATTGGACAGCTCTGTATCTAGAAGATTTGGTAGCCGTTGAGTGACAAAGGTAAAATCCCAAATTGATTCCGATCGCCCATACAAACGAAATCTTGGTTTCCATAAGTAAAGCTTCTTCGTATAGAAAGTTCTTGTCTTCAAGATCCAATCGTCAATCAATTAGATTGAATCAATCAAATCAATCTTGATGTGGAATCCAAACCAGATCACTAGCCATTATATGATTGGGCTTGAGTTACGATATGTCGAGTTCTGGATGTAAAGTCTGAGTCTGTAGACTTTACAATATGAGTCTGTAGAGTTTACAATCTGGGTCTGAACATATCTGCTTTCTGAACAGATTTAACTTTAAGGTCTGTACTCAGTTCAGCTTCAGCATAGAGTCTGTCTTCCGATTCATCATTCACGTTCAGTCTAGAATTAGTCAGAGTTGACAGACTTCTGATGTAGAACAGACTTTGACACTAAGGTCTGGTAGTCTTCAGACTTTGAGTCTTGAGTCTGGCAGTCTTCAGACTTTGACACAGAAGTCTGGAAATCTTCAGAATATACTCTGGACATATATTACGTTCAGTCTTCTGGCCGTCTTCTGACTTTGATAATATCCTTTACATGTTCTATCATCTGCATGGTCTATTACTCAACCATCAAACATGTTAGTAGCCTTTGATTTATTTTGTCATCTTCAAAACATCATAAGGGATTTCCCTAACAATCTCCCCCTTTTGATGATGACAAAACAATCTCTGAATATGCAGATTTGTAAACATACTTTTAAATCAAAGGATATCAGAAGATAACAAATAGATTGAGCATAAGAATATATAGAAAAATAATCGCAGCTCAATATTATGCCATAGATAATATAATATCAACCAATCAGCACATATGCATATTCATATATTCTCCCCCTTTTTGTCATAATCAAAAAGCGATAATAATGGATTCACGTAGAGAATGATAACAAATATTTTGCATGAATCACAATTTCCAAAAATCAGCTTTTATAAAGTAAGTCGAATATTAAAGATATGCAATATAGCTCACTTCGATTATATCAGCAAATATCCAATAAAAATCATGGATGCATCATAAAATTTACGTACCATTTTTGTCATAATAAAATGATAATATCAATAAGAGATTTGTTAATGACAAAATGTAATAAAAGATGCACTAACCGGATTTTTTTGAACAAATTCTGACACATTTACCTTTCCTTCCATTCATAATAAGATCACGATTGATTCAAAAAGATTTTTCCAAAATTGATCAAAGCTCCCCCTCAATTTGTTGCCTTTTTGAGATGATCACGATTCTTTTCATTTTCTTTTGGATTCGCTTTCTCCCCCTGTGATCATGACAATATTTGCGAATAGAAACAATTGTTGCAATTGTCGCAGGAGATATTTTCTGATTGCACCAAAATCTGCGTAGATTTGTAATCATTCTTGCCTTATTGAATTTCCTGCAATCAACTCATTTCCCTTTTTGGTATCCATCAATTTGGATCCTTCCATGACGTTAAAGCAAAATATATAATCATCAAATATTCTTTCTTAATTCATCATAACAGAGTACTCAAAGAAAGAATATTATGCATAATGATATTTTGAAAAATAAATTCTCACTTAGTCATAGTACGATAAAATCAGGGAGAATAAAATCATTGAGTATCTAAAAATATCTTGCATCATAAATTAATATCACGTAAAACATATTTTTATTTGGCAAAATATGATAAAATATGATATTATAAAATCAAACCAAATAAATTATTTTGTCTTTAAGCATGATAAAAAATGATCACATGTAACAATTTAAATCTCAAATCACAAAAACAAATCATGCGATTCTTTCTTCAATAAAACAAATAAAGGAATATGATCATTATAAAATCTCAATCAACCAAGGATATATCAAATATCAAGCATAATGAGAATTATTTCCCAAATCAAATTGAGAATAAAAAATTCCTTACCAAATCCTCTTTCTTCTTTCTTCTTTATATCCTGCAAAAATAACTTATCTTTTCTTTGGTACCCATTTTTTCTTGGGTCCATGAGAGTTAGCAGAATATGTTGCTTTTATCCAATTTTTCTTAATAGGTCTCCAGACTTGAGAAAGATCTTGTTGCCTAAGTCGAGAATTTTCCTTTTTTAGTTCGAAAATCCTTTTAAGAGAAGATTTGAGATTTGAACAAAGCTCATTTATATACTTTGAAACTTTGAGAGGAATTTTTGAATTGCTTACCTCGATTTCCTCATCGGATTCTGAGTCCATGTCCGAATCAGACTTTGATTCCGAGTACGTATCCGAGTCGACTCGATTCGAGTCTGTGTCTGAGTTAGACTCTGATTCTGAGTCTGTGTCTGAGTTAGACTCAGATTCTGAATGTGCCGTCAAGCATATCTTTTCTTGATCATCATCTTCTTTCATGATTCTTTTATGGCCATTATGCTTGTATTGACTTCTTCCATCGAATTTCCTTCCTTTTCTACTCAGCTTTTTAAATTTCTCGACCATAAAGGCAAGTTCTTCATCGTCCATGTCATTTTCTGAGTCTGTTTCATCAAAAACAACATTAGATATTAAAGCAATGGACTTCTTACCTTCGGGATCTTCATCGTTGAGTTGCTCCACTTCATAGGATTGAAGAGTGCCAATTAATTCATCAACGGAGAGTGGCATAATCCTCTGAGTCTCCCGAATTGAGGTCTTGACATGGTTCCAATCTTTTGAGAGACCTCGCAAGAGTTTGTTGACCTTCATCGGGGAAGAAATTGGATGACCTTGATATTCCAAACTGTTTACAATTTCTGTAAAACGATCGAACATATCTCCAATCGACTCTCCTTGCTTCATCTTGAATGATTCATATTGGCCAAGCAAGAAGTTTACTTTTGTCTCTTTTACACGATCGGTCCCTTCATATGTAACATGAAGTTTATCCCAAACTTCTTTTGCTGTTTCACATGAAGAGATTCTGTTATATTCAGCAAGAGATAAAGCGCAATATAAAGAATAAATGGCTTTTGCATCAAGCGCTTCTCTTTTGGACAACTCCGTCCGAGACATAAGGGCGGGGGCTTTGGTTTCTTTGTCTTTGCCATTTTTATTTGATGTAGACGCAGCAATGGGATTGATTCCTCTTTCCACAACATCCCATTGTAAGAGATCTCTGGATCTTAGGAATGCTTTCATTTTGTTCTTCCATACGTCGTATTCCTTTCCATCAAAATATGGTGGCCTTGTGTTGCTTTGCCATTCCATAAGTCCTGGTGCCAACATACTAGCCATAAAAAATCTTTAGCTCAAAAGTAAAAACACTTTTATAAATCGAGCACTTGGCTCTGATACCAATTGAGAATGCTAGTATGAACAAAATAAAGGAGTTAGGGAAGAGAATAAGAACACAATATTTATAGTGGTTCGGCTTAATCCAAGCCTACGTCCACTCTCCCACGCTAACAGCCTTCTTGGCTGGATTCCACTATGCAATCAACAAGAGATTACAACTTCGAGTGCAAACACTTAGTAGTAGATCACTCTATCTCACTAAGTCACTCTTTTGGTATTTCTCTCACGATTACAAACGTTTAAGCTCTCCGAAGACAAGTGTATGATCGAAGGTCGCTCAGACTTTGGAATTATAAATTCTACGCTCCGTCTCTTACTTGCTCATCGGTCCATGATCTCCTTAAATACTCCTCCACTTCCAAACTAGCCGTTGGACAGCATCCCGGAGAATCATCTTCCAATATACCCATTGGACAGCTCTGTATCTAGAAGATTTGGTAGCCGTTGAGTGACAAAGGTAAAATCCCAAATTGATTCCGATCGCCCATACAAACGAAATCTTGGTTTCCATAAGTAAAGCTTCTTCGTATAGAAAGTTCTTGTCTTCAAGATCCAATCGTCAATCAATTAGATTGAATCAATCAAATCAATCTTGATGTGGAATCCAAACCAGATCACTAGCCATTATATGATTGTGCTTGAGTTACGATATGTCGAGTTCTGGATGTAAAGTCTGAGTCTGTAGACTTTACAATATGAGTCTGTAGAGTTTACAATCTGGGTCTGAACATATCTGCTTTCTGAACAGATTTAACTTTAAGGTCTGTACTCAGTTCAGCTTCAGCATAGAGTCTGTCTTCCGATTCATCATTCACGTTCAGTCTAGAATTAGTCAGAGTTGACAGACTTCTAATGTAGAACAGACTTTGACACTAAGGTCTGGTAGTCTTCAGACTTTGAGTCTTGAGTCCGCGTCTTCGACTTTGACACGAAGTCTGGAAATCTTGAGAATATACTCGGACATATATTACGTTCGGTCTTCCGCCGTCTTCGACTTTGATAATATCCTTTACATGTTCTATCATCTGCATGGTCTATTACTCAACCATCAAACATGTTAGTAGCCTTTGATTTATTTTGTCATCTTCAAAACATTATAAGGGATTTCCCTAACAGCTTTAACTCGCTTAATTCCTGCATGAGAGAAAAAAATCTTGGCCCGATCTAACTTCCCGTACATTTTTTTGATATTATCCCACATCTTCTTTGAGTTCTCCGTCGGAGGGAGCCCGGTGGCCACTTCTGGAGAAACGCAGTTGCCAATCCATGTTCGAATGAGGTGGTTGCATTTTCTTCAGTGTCTGGCCAGTCGCTCGTCCGAAGGTATGGGTACTGTTCCATCGAGGAATTTGTCTTTGTCCTTGGTCACAAGGGCTCGCTAGAAGTCTTGCGACCATCTGGAGTAGTTCTCCGACTCGGTGAGTTGCAAACTGATCAATTTTAGTTCTGGGCCGTCGGTAGTTGACACATACAGAGGATCGCCGGGCTCTGGTCGGCCGGTGACAATCGCAATCGGAAACGACATAAAATTGGGTACGAGATTCGGGTAGGGATTCGTCCCTGCACCCGATCCGCTAGATCCGGATCCATAACCTGCATTGGAAAAACCCGGGTAGGGATTTTTTCCCAAACTCGGTTCACTTGACTCGTTAATTTGTTCTGAATCGATGGTTGAGTTTGCCCCATTTGTGGCTGGTGGACTCTTGTCGGGCTGGGGGTTGCTTTGGCTGCTCCTAGTCGCTGGCAATGATGCATTTGGGCTCGGCCCAACATACCATGGATACGGTACTCATTGGTAAGGATGGCCTGAAATGGGCAGCCCCATATTTGACTGAGCCGGGTGATATTGCCACTGTAGCCCTTGAACTTGAACTTGCTGTTGGACCACCGGGATCGTGCTTTGTATTTCTTGTGCAGGTGTAACTTCTTTTGTGGGTTGTGTATCTATAGTAGAAGATGAATTCTCTGGGTGACTCATGGTGAGTATTAATGTCTGCTTCTTCTTTCTCTAATGAATTTTGATTCCTTTGCTGCTTTGATCTAATTTTTTGCAGATTAGGAAGCTTTGATAGGTAATCAATGCGGAAGCGGAATCAAGAGCCAAGCTCTGATACCATGAAAGAAAGTATAGAGAAGCGAAGAACAGAGCAAGAGTCGTAGAGTTTTGGGGGAAATTTTTCTGTTTTTCTATTGTATTCAATGTACAACACTTTGTAATTATAATACAAGAGATATATGAATAAAAGGAAAAAAGATATTTTACAAATCAATTTAATATCTCAATCTAATCCCTAATTGATTTAATGCATGATCATAATCAAATCAGATTCCAGCATATCTTCCAAATCTTTGAGCATATCTTCCAACAGACCATGGCATTTTCATGATTCCAGTTGATGAAAGGTCCATTACTTCCGGTAGCTCCAGCTTCCCGATGGAAGTCGGAAGTTTACCCAACTTCCAACAATTCCTTAAAGAAAGTCTCCGAAGTTTCTAAAGAAATCCATTAGTATATGGAAGCCCATCGATATTAGCACCATCCAGAGCAGGACTTGAGAGACTCCTTAGGCGGCCGATTGTGGATATATCTTGCAAATATTGACAGCTGTTGACACCTAAATTTTGGCGGCCCGTTTATTTATTTAGTGCATAGAAAATTAAGAGTTAATTTTATCCCTAAATAATAATAATAATAATAATAATAATAATAATAATAATAATAATAATAATAATAATAATAACAATTGCATTGCATATAGATTCAGGTGCATTTATATTTTTTGCATTTTATTGGATCGGTGGTAAATGGATTCGGATTAGTGGTTCTAAGTTTTAATTTGGCAGGCCGTACTAAGCCCACAAAGCAAGTAAATTGGCTTGAGCCCATTTTCTTTTAATGACAAAAATTACTTAAATGGAGATTTGAAATGACATTACGGTGGATTTTTGGAATTTAAGAAAATTGGGTTGCAATCTTATCTTTAGGCGATAAAATCAGGAGATGGGAAAAGTAAAAAAAAAGTGATATTGTGTGCAAGAAAGAAATCTTCGCGGATGTTGATTTGAAAAGGAAATTAAAACCCTAATCTTTGGCCTATAAAAAGGTTTTTCGCGTAGGGTTTCGAGGAGGCCACGCAATTGAAACATTCGGCCATATCGAGGGGAAAATTTTCAGAGAGAAAAACGTGAGAGAGGAGTATTCTCTAGGGTTTTCTTTTCGAGGTCAAGAGGAATAAAAAAAAAAGAAGAAAGAAAAAGAAGCCTTCGGTTCTTTGGGGGAAAAGGAAAAAGCAGAAGCGGCTAAAAAGGAGGGGTGATTGGACGTTTACTGTTCATCGTCTTCCTTAACTCTCTCCGTCCGCTTCTGCTCTCCCCCGGCCGGCTCCGCTTCTGCTACTGTGACTTAGCCACGACGCTGCCATGCCGCCGGTCTGCTACCCCCGCTTTGGCTGCCGCTGCTCTAGATCTACTCGCTGCAACAACCCCCTCGATGCCAGCCTTCGCCTTCAATCGATGCAGCAGCAGCCCCCTGCTCTCCGAGTGACGCCTCGCACGCTGCTCCGAGCTTCCCCGAGTGGTGCCACTGCAGCACTTGACGACGACCTACGATCCGCACTCCAGCCTCGTCGCCCCGCGAAACTGCTGCTGCCTCGCCGATTTTGCCGCGTCGCTCCGTCGCCGCTTCCGCCTCGCCACTGCCAGTGCCCAGGGTCCCCTGCTCGCGACGCCCGCTCCCAGCCGACGTCGTCCTGTGCTGATCTCGAAGCCCCTGGTGTCGCGACGCCGCCATGCCGATCCTCGAAGCCCCTGTTGCTGTGCCGCCGTCGCGCTCCTCTCGGTGCCCTCACCGGAACCCTAGGTGGCGATCTCTCCTCGCCGGACCGGCCACCAGCTTTATTTTTATTTTTCTTTTTCAGAAAAAAAGAAAAGAAAAAAAGAAAGGCAAAAGAAAATTTAGGTATTTTCTTTATCTTATTTTTGTTTACTATTTTTGCTATTTTATTTTATCTTTTTAGTGTAATTATTCCTTTAATGTGAAATTGAAATTCCATGATATGAAATTGCCTTGAAATTAGTGATTGCCAGTCCGATTTTCACGCCCAAAATCCGACTCGCAATTACTTAAAAATTGCCAATCCGATCTCCCGCCCGTGATCCGATTCGTGATTTATGTGAAATTGGCCAACCCGATCTCATGCATGAGATATGGTTCATCAATTTGGGTATCAATATGGCTTGATTTGCTGTGGTGTTACTTAAATTAGTTTTCTTTAAAAAAAATAAAAAAATGTAGTTTTAGGGTTTGCATGCTCATAATAGGTATTTTATTTCGAATTTTCAAAAAATAAAACAAAAAATCAAATCAATTAATTTAGGTTGCTAGTTTTTTTTTTTAAAACTTGGATTGCATGCTTAATTATTTGGCAATTATTAATTTCAAAATTTAAAAAAAAAGGGGAAAAAAAGGAAAAACACAAAACAAGTCATTATGCATATGTCATGTAAAATTAGGGCATCTTTTGCATGTCATAGCATATTAGGGTGAAATTGCATTTAGTTCAATTTTAGATGATGTTTTTCTTAATTTATTATAGGTTTAGGTATTTTATCAAATAGATTGCATTTTAGGATTATTTAGGTTAAGATAATATTTTAGTTTAAATTAGGATTTGGCTCAACCTAATTCATAATATAAATTAATTAGGATCTTAATCTAATTAGGTAATTTTCACATTTCACCTAATTTCGAATTTCTTGAAAAATACAAAAAATGTCATAGGTTAAATTAGTTTTATTATTTAGGATAAAATGCATTCTTTTAGGAAAAAAAATTGTCATATGCACGTCATTAGGGTTAGATTCATTGAGATGCATGTCATTTAGTATTTTTGCTAGGACCA
Source organism: Eucalyptus shirleyi (assembly GCA_017140165.1). Taxonomy (NCBI): domain Eukaryota; kingdom Viridiplantae; phylum Streptophyta; class Magnoliopsida; order Myrtales; family Myrtaceae; genus Eucalyptus; species Eucalyptus shirleyi. The sequence goes on from CM029448.1 coordinate 48,077,495, forward strand.
TTTAATTAAAAATTACATGTCATTAGAATTAGGTCATTCAATTAACATTGCATTACATATTGCATGATTTTCATTAATTAATCGAAAACAAAATAAAAATTGCGTGTTAATTAGAAACCATATCTAGGGTTGTTGATATGGATTTTAATTTAATATTGTAGATGCTTTCGTTGCTTTGAGGTAAGTTATTGTAATTTATTTATTGTTTATCTAGGTGTTAAATTGGTGGTTTGTGTACCCGCATGATCACCTTACATGTTAGGAAAATAGACTTAAAATCAATCCAATTTGCCTGCAAAAACATTTTTGAAAATAAAAGAATGGTACCGAAAGGGCATTAGAGAAATCTAGTGTAACCAAGTCCCCGTACCCATAGTCTCTGGTTTGTAGGAGTAAAGTAAATCTCCCGTTACTTTACTTGGGTTTCTAATTAACCCACCAAAAATAGATTAGTGGCGACTCTTAAATAAAATCCATATGCATGTTAAGAATCTGAATATAAGTCGCAAATTGGTATAGGCTTGAGAGAGCTTGAGTTAGGTCTAGGCTTAACAATCCATTAGCCAAATCCTAGGTGGTTCACACCCGAAAATTTGGTCGCGACAACAGTCACAAGCACTAAGTATTTCAAGATTCTCCAAAGAACCTTCCCGGAAACATATACTGTAAATGCCGGTTCCATCAATCAGAAGTTCCCTCAGAGATTTCATGCAGCACTGTTACTAGGGGCAACTGCCTGACTTGGCTGCACTTTCTCAGATTTAAGTAACTCGAGTTCTTCAGATTACTAATGAATGGCCCAATTTGAGATAATTGAGTGCAACTTCCAGTATCAAAATCTTCCAAATTGATTGGAGCTCGAAAGTTCAATGATGCAGGTAACTGAACACATCCTTGTAGGTTCAAGACTTTCAATTCATTCACCTTCTGCAATGTGGAAAAGAAGATTCATACCCTAGCCACTCGTATCTATCATCTTAAGACAAGATTTAAAAAGCAAATATCCACCATACCTCCATGATTTTGTCTCCAAACTTGTGAATCTTCAGTGACCGGGCTCCAAGACAGATTCGGACTCCAAGACAGATCGAGAATGACTAACTTCTTCAAATGCATATTACCTAGCTTAGAAATCAAACGGCATGCTGACCATTCAAGCCATCTCAAATTTGGAAGAAGACAACCTTTGCTAGTGTAGTCTTTCTGACTCTCGGCATTCTGCATATTCCAACAACATGTACATCTTGTCCACATACTTCGATCGCTCGTCCATCATTGTAGGCAACACCAAGCTTTCTCATCATCTCTTGAACATGAAGATCAATTCCAACTAGTTTATCGGTTACAACTTGGTCACCCTCCTTCAACACCTGCCTGACCCGTCTGAGAACTTCTTTTACAAGCTGGGACTCGTGCCTGCAAAACATAAGTGATGAGGCACAAAAATGACAACAAAGTTACCAAAAGTATTAAAAACTACATAAAAATCAAGCGGGGAATGAACCGGTGAAAATTGAAAAAACCAACAGGGGCAGGGGGAATCTTCAATTAAAATGGACAGCAAGTTTTAATGCGTGGTTTATTTCCCTTTCATACAGATAGCAATTATGACATTGATTTCATGCTAACTGCAAAACAAAATTTCTAGCCAAGGGGAAAAGAATAGGGCGCGACGACCAGTACATCTGGTCTAGCTCGCGGTTATGTTCATGAGTCTAGTCATTTTCAAATGGTTGGTGTAATCAAGTCACCAGCTATTCAATAGGCATATCGAACTACAACCTGTCAAAACATCGACCCATTTCATAAGAATAACCTCAAAGACCTTTTGAGCATGCATAATGAATGATATGATTACATTTAATATTTATTCGAAAAGGTTTGGGTTCATTTTCACATCACCCTAAACCATTTTCTTCTTTTTTCATTTTATCTAGGAAAGAGAATGGAAACCAGAAGTAAAAGAATTACCCCCCATTTACGTTCTCTAGATGATATCCGCTTAATCCCCCAATCTGTCGAAGAACCTCCTTCCATGTTTTGATGGTATTTGAGTTGACTCTGTCCTGCTCATGTTGATAGAAGGATGTCTCAAAATGCCCAGCCTAGTGTTTTACATCGGAGGGACTAATGTCATAGAAAATCAGGATGATGGTTTGTCCATTAGATATTCTGCAGTCCCACATTTGTACCACCTCTATGAGGCAACTTTTAATGGAAGCATAGTCTTTGGAGAGGATGGCTTTCGAGATCCTCGACCGCTTGATCGCTTCTTTTAGCTCCAGCTTGATCTCTTCTCCAGCATGGAGATTCTCGTCATCTTTAAAGACCTCGATGCTTGCATCTACCAATTTGCAATGAAGGTGATCCATGAATCCTTTGTGAGTATCTGTACCTCTAAAATTCAAGAACACTTCATGATTGGTTCCGGACAATGACGATGAGGTTGAAGATGATTCCTGTCAAATTAAGGAAACTAAACCACTTCATATAGTGAATTTAGCATTTTAGACTAAGGGTTTGTTTGTTTCACGGAAAAAAATGAGAGTTTTGGAAAATATTTTCCAAAAAGTCATTTCCAAGAAAATGATAATATTTTTTGATATTAAGCTGAAACTTGAAAATGAACTAAAAAATATTTCCCACCGTTTGATATAGAAAATTCTATTTGAATTTCCCCGTGCACTTATTTTAGTAAAATTTTATTTTATTTTTCATATATTTTTACTTTTTTCAATAAATCGATTTTTTGATTTTCTTTCTACGTTTTTCTTTTATTTTTTCTTCTCCTCCTCCTCCTCCTTCTTCTTCAGTTGATTGCTAACCACCGTGATCGGCCAAAGGCGAGCTTGAGCTCACTAACCTCAAAAAGGCTCACCGATTTGGCAAGGCCTGAGGTCAACGAACTTAATCCATGGGGAGGCTTATGCTCACTGGCCTCAAGCCTTGCCAGATTGATGAGCTTGAGGCTCGCCTATGGTTGATCGTTAGCCGTTGCTGTTGCCGGCAACATCGAGAAAGAAGGAAAGTAAAAGGAAAGAAAAGAAAAAGAAAAAGAAAAAGAATTCAATTTTTTTAAAAAATAAAAATAAAAAAATAAAAAAAGAAAGAAGTGGGGGTTAGTAGGAACGTGAGATAAGAGAGAGTGAGTGTGGAAAATATTTTCCTTTATTTGAAAAGTGAAAAATATTTTCCTCTACTTTCGAAGACTTTTTTCCCTTGATAAAAAATGTTTTCCCTAATCAATTAGTTTATTTTCTGTGAAATGAATGCCGAAAAATTTGAAAAATATTTTCTTAAAAATTGTTTTCTGTAAAACAAATAGAACCTCATTCTCATACTTTTGCCCATATAAAAAAAAGGTAAAACAGAGTTTTATGGTTCCGATGGAGACAAACTTAACACGGCAAACAACCTTACCAAAAAAAAACTTAACACAGCAAACAAGATGCAACTGAATCATGCCACTCATACATTGACTTTTTTTATATAAAAAACTCCTGGAACTTTGTTGACATGTAAGTTCGCAATTTTTTCGTAATTTTCTACTTAACAGGCCTGGTGTACAATATCAATAGTGCTTGGACTTTCGATAGCATCGTGATTTTTAACAGTGAGTGGTTCTTATTGTTCATGTCAAAGAAGTTTTGCTCCATTCCAGAGGATTTTTAGCATTTAGTGGGTCGAACTACAAGCAGAGGACCCACTCCAACGTACGCATGTCGAAGTTCTAAATGATGATACAAATCCCAAGATGCGGAGAAAACTAACCCGGTTTCTTCTCCTAATTTTGACAACAACTGCAACAATAATCATTCCGAGAAAAAGAAACACCACAGACAGTGTTGCCGTCGTCGAACCCTTTGCGAAAACAATTGCAGCAAAAATCATTCCGAGAAAAAGAAATGCCATAGACAGTGTTGCCCCGGTCGAACCCACTGGGAAATCAACAACTGCAAGAACCATCATTCCGAGAAAAGGAAACACCACGGCCACTTTTGCCTTCGTCGAACCCACTGCGAAACCAACAACTCAAAACGACAATCATTCCGAGAAAAAGAAACACCACAGCCAGTGTTGTCTTCTTCGATCGCACTGTGAAAACGACAACTGCAACAACAATTATTCTGAGAAAAAGAAACACTGAAGACAGTATTGCCGTCATCGAATCCATGGCCAGCTCTCTCTCTCTCACAGAGGCCCGGGAGGTCTATAGACGTAAAATTCATTTAATACACGACCAAGACAGTTGGCTTCTGGGTGTCCGCCCCGTGGAGAAAATATCAGGCATGCCGAGTTAACCGTGCGGCCCTATCACGAGGCAACACGTGGCTCCACTTGAAGTCGGGCCCCACTTTTTATTTGGAGTCACACTTTTGTCTCCCCCTCTCTCTTCATCAATTGCTTCGTACTTTCTTTGGCCATTTAGGGTGCGTTTGGTAACGTTTCTGTTAAAAAATTATTCTAGGGAATAGAAATAGAAAAAACTATTTCTGTTCCGGGGAACAATTTTTGAACAGAAGAATGCGTTTGGTAAACTTGTTCTTGGAATAGAAAAAGAATAAAAACACGTTTGGTAAACTTGTATAATTTTTTTTTAGTTTTTAATATTTTTATTTTATTTTTAATTTTTAATTTTTTCTTCCTTTTGGTAGGTCGCTGGCCTTAGCCATGGTTGGCGACCGGCCGATGAGGGCCGGCGGCCTTGCCCAGCCATGGTGAGGCTCGGCCTCGCCTTGGTAGGGCGAGCTTAGGCTCGCACAAATCCGGCAAGGCCGAGCCTCGCCTCGGCGGGCGACGCTCGGCCTCACCGGGGGTCGGTGATGCTCCGGCAAGGTCGCCGGCCCTCGATGGTCAGTCGCCGGTCATGGCTAAGGCCGGCGACCGGCCAAAGAAAAAAGAAGAAGAAAAGAAAAAGAAAAGAAGGAAGAAAAAAATAGGAGAGAAAAATTGTTTCTCGGAAAACGCAAACCAATGCGTTTCTTTTCTTTTTTTGTTCCCCGAAACAAAAAAAAAAACAGAAATTGTGTTCATAAACATAGGCGAGAAACACAAACAAACAAGCCCTTAATATAATAAATTTATTAATAACTTTTTTTATGATATAAAAAACTTTAAATTTTGCCAAGTATGACACATTTAGCATAAAAATTTTTTCGTGACAAAAAATCCCAAACTTATATTCATGTGACACATATATTTCAAACTCTAAGACATTTTCATTTTTAACCTTTTAAATATTTTTCCTTTTCCTTTCTTTTTCCCCTCTCTTCCCTCCGCCGGCCATGGTGGAGGAAGAAATGAGAAGAAAAAAGAAAAAAATTAAAAATTAAAAGATGAAAATGCCCTTTAGCCATAGAGTTGGGGTAAATGTGTCACAATTTGGTAAAGTTTGAGGGGTTTTTATGTCACAAAAAAAAAATTCGGAATAAATTTGTCATATTGGATAAAGTTTAGGATTTTTGGTGACTTTTTTTTCCAAAAAGAAAAGGCAGGCCAAACTTTGTTACTTTGTTATGTTGCTTCTTTGATGCTTGTATCAACTTTTGCCATTGAGTCCTCAGTCTGCAACAGAGAGAATCTCAAGCATGAAAAAAAGGAAAGGCAAGCCAAACTTTGTTATTAACGAGAGCGTCAAAAGCTAGAAGAGAAGCACTCGTGAAATTGAGTGAAACCATCATAGTGCTCATCTCGAGAAAAAAGAAAAAAACAATAGTTTTACTTGTAAAGATGATTCCCTTCCTTAAAAAAAGCCTATATTGTCACTTTGATCACTTATTTTATACTTCAGAAGAAAAATATAATTAACATTACAGCATATGTTAGGATATTTAAACATCAACTTATCAAGCATGACAGCAAAAGTAAAAGCTACTCCAATCAGGTTCCATGGGCAACATTTACATATAAGCATACAAGTAGCAAAAGAAGAATGGGGCAGATGAATACCATGACTTTGACATCTAGATCCACAGATGGTACAAGGATTCTATTGATGGGCAGATCTTTCATTTCATCTAGGAAACACTCCATCAATGGTACAGCTAGAATGGGATTCTAGCTTTGATTCCCAAAGCTCATCATATGTGCGAGTTCTATAAAGTTGAGGCTTCTTGGAATGCATCTCTCTAACATCCATCCTCATTTTGCAAAGAAGTAAATATAGGAGCGATTTTACCATCCCCATTGTACCAAATACAATGACCTGAGCACAATGATATTGTTAGACGGGAACAAAATGACATCATTAAAATAAAGAATACTCCCATTGATACCTTGTAATCAGGTGCCTCCAAAATATGCTCCTTGAGAAAATGATGAACAATTTGAAAATGCATGTCATGGGAGCAACTACATAGGACTGCTTAACCCGCATCAACAAGTAAAATATTGGCACAGCTAATCAAACATAAAGAGAAACCATGGATACATGACACATACAATATGATCCTCATGCTCCTGATAATTAGTTGAAAATAGTAAAAGAGCGAAACATGAAATAAATATAATAGTAAATTAGTCCATTTTTTGGAATATAATACATGACTACGAATAAAGGGCAATCTTGGCTCACTCATTGTTCCATATTTTGTCACTTTAAACTTCTCCATCCCAATATGCCTACTCAGTACTCACGATGACAGTTAGAGTGATCATAACAAACTCAACAGCTTAAGACAAGACCCGGGGAGAAATTTAGATGTCTTAGACTTCGTTCATTTCACGGAAAATAATTTCCGGGAAAATGTTTTCCGGATTTTCCTGCGTTCGTTCCACGGAAAATGAATTCCTTGGAGAAAATGTTTTCCATGAAAAGAAACAAATCTTCTAAATCAAGGGAAAATGTTTTCCACTTTTGAAAAGTTGAAAACATTTTCCTTACCTAATCTCTCTTATCTCACACATTTACAAATCCTCATTTCCTCCTCCTTTTTTTTTTTTTTTTTTTTTTTTTTTTGTTTTTCGAATTATTTTTTAATTTTAATTTTCTTTTTTAATTCGAATTATTTTTAATTTTCTTTTTTTTTTTTCTTTTCTTTGTTTCCCATCTTCTTCTTTCTTGGCTAGTCCTTGGCCGTTGCTAGGCGAACCTTGAGCTCATCGATCTTAAGCTTGCACTTTGCACTCTTGCTTATCATTTTCTTTATTTATTCTATCCTACAGTTGTACATTGCTCAAGCAAAGGAGTCTATATGCTTTGCTTCTTTTTTCTTTTGTTTATTAGAATACAAAAGACGCAGGGGGAGAACAAGCCACTCAACTAGAAGATTCTCATGAGAGCTATACATGCTTTGCTTCTTTTTTCTTTTGCTTTTTTTTTTTTTTTAAATCCATACGAACATTTTTTAGAGTAGATAAGCCTCGGCGACAATGAGGGAATAAAGATATGAAGTAAGTTTGCTTGGATTTAAAGGCAAGTTCATATTTGATGGATTTATAGGTCGGTAAGTGATGCATGCCTAAGTGGTGAAGTTTTAGAAAATATTTTCCTTAAAGAACACCGGAAAATGTTTTCCAAAACATTTTCAGGTTTTAGCCGAACACCAGAAAATATTGTCATTTTTCTGGAAAATGATTTATGGGAAAATATTTTCTAGAAATGATCCATTTTTCACGAAACGAACGGACCCTTAAACTACTCATGATGATCAACATTCAGCAGAACACCACAACATTGCTGGGCATGATTCTCCACACAACCAACATTTACAAAGTCAATGAAAGCATGTTCTCTTTTTCAAACAAGCTGAGATATCTAGCAAACCTACACCGTTATGATGAATCACAGAAATGTCATGAAAGACAGAGTTTCTATGATTCCAAGATTCAAAGAAGTACTAAGTATCAATTTTACCTCTTTTGGCATGGTTGCAGAAAATAGAAGAGACATTTTTTGACAAAGAAGACAGTCAATAATAGAACGCTCTTTTTTATTTTATTTTTTTGGGCCATTTTTGCTTTTCTCCACTTGCCTTCTTTCTTTTTGAATTTTTTTTTCCCATTAAGCAATGGTTTTTCTAGTTTACCCGGTTCAACCAGTTTCCCCTTTGGCCTGTTTTTGGATTTTTTACCAAGTACAGCTCCGAGTGTCCATAGCACCGGACGGCCAACCATTACCCAGATGAATCTGTCAAGCCTGCGAGTTCTGTTTGATTTTATAAAACATTGTCTATAGATCTAAATGAAGGAAGTTAACATGCAATTTCTTCTCACAAAGTTCTCCAGAAGTTCCCATTCAAGATCATTATTGCATAAAATATCACAGTTTCTCATATATATAGAGAAACAAAGTTCCAGCGCTCTCTAATCGTTACTCAAAGGCTCTCCAATATCATTCAGATGGAAGACGTAGAAGACCAATATTTAAACATTTGAATAGATAAGAAAGAAGTCAAAATGAATTTCAGAGCCCTTCTCAATGGGATGTGTGAAAAAGAAACGAATAGATCGGAGCACGGATCCTAGCAATCATCTATTCAATTGCTTAAACACTTTATATGGAGGATCTCATATTAAATGTAAGGCTCTTGGATACTAATATGAAAAATTGCAACGACCTTTTTGTATCCGCTCTGGCAAGTATATATACTAAACATAGCACGTTAAATCTCCATCTTTGCAATAGCAACTAAAATGCGCATTGCCTAACTAAGTCTTTTAGTCAAACTTTCTCAATGTATGTTGACAATGCCGACGCATCATGGTTCATAGGGGAGCTTAAGTTATGTTCTCTTGCGATATCTTTTAGCAACTATTCTCTATAACAGCAACTCCATTTTGACATTATTTTCACAATGGAAAAATTATCAAAAAAGTTCTAAACCTTTTGCAATTGTGCCAATTCAGTCATAAACTTAATTTTTTTTACCAATTGAATTCTAAACCTTTTACAATTATTCCCGATCAGTCCATTCAGCCAAAATTGGTCGGCCAGCGAGCTTTTTTAAAAAAATATATATTTGAAATATTTTATTAATTTTTTATCCATTTTATCCTTTTTCTCTGTTTTTTTTTTCTTCTCCCTCTCCCTCCTCCTCCCTCCTTCTTCCTTTGGCTTCGGCGATTGGCCAGAGGGTTGGCCGGTCGCCGGATTGAGGCGGTTGGGCTAACTCGCCTTGCCGTCATTGGGTGAGGCCTCACCAGATTTGACGAGGGGGGCCTCGCCGTTGCCGGGTTTGGCGAGGCGATCTGGCAAGGTGAGCCCCCGCTGTTGCTAGGTGCGAGCTTGCCTCGCGGTCGCCGGGCGAGGGGGCTTGCTGTTGCGTCTAGTGAGGCCTCCTCACTAGATCTGGCGAGGGCTCGCCTTGCCTGGTGACCGCAAGGTGAGCCCTTGCCAGATCCGGCGGGGCTCGCCCTGTCATCGCTAGGTGCAAGCTCACCGACTAGTGTGGCGAGCTTGCCAAATCACCTTAGTCCGGCGATCGGCTAGCCTGGCCGGTCGACGGAGCCAAAGGAAGGAGGAGGGAGGAAGAGGGAGAAGGGGGAAAAAAAGAGGAAAAAGGAAAAAAAAAGATAAAAAAATTAATAAAATATTTCAAAAAATAAAATATTATTTAAAAAAGCTTGTCGACGCTGGCTAGTTGCCACGTCAGCGTTGGCCGGCCAATTTTAGCCGGATGGACTGATCGAAAATAATTATAAAAGGTTTAGGACTCAATTGATAAAAAAAATTAAGTTTAGGACTGAATTTGCATAATTGCAATAAGTTTAGGACTTTTTTGGTAATTTTCCCTTTTCACAACGTATGAAGAAAAGTTCACAATTCAACATCAATCATTAATAATTTCCCTAAGAATGAATCTTTGAAGGGGGAAAAAAGATGCACTAGCACATATTTTTACATCTCATTGTGTTGTATTTAATTAGTACGTCCATGATGGGGTGCGATTGGAACGTACCGTTTCATCTTGATATACTACGATGTAAAGACACCATTTGAAAGGGTGTGAGGGAGTCATATAAAAGACTCCTGAAGACAACCGTTGAGACGGTTGGCTGAACATACACTCATAAATTCCTCTCATTTTCCATTTCCATCAAAATAAAAAGAAGGTGTTCCATTTCTTCTTTACGAGAACAATTGGCATTTACGCTGTGGAAATCGGATGCTTTCCTCGTGATTGCATTTAGACCAACGTGAAGTATTTTTGTTCGTGATTCATGCACAATTCAATGATCGTTTCGGGCTAAATTATTGACTGCGCATCGGAAACAGGTAAGTCGTCTTCCGCTGACTTCCTTCCAACATTGGTATCAGAGCATGATTGTGATTTCTGCCTTATTTTTCATTGAATTTTCTCATTTATCATTTGATATCGAGATCAAGAGTATGAAGTCTACATTGTTTGGATGTTTACTGCTCGGAATTGCAATATGAATTGTCCAAAACGAACTGAAGCGAAGAACGGGTTTGGGGTCGTGTAAACCCGTATGATTTTGATCATTTTTTGGAATATTCTTTCGGCCAAAATAAATTTCTAAATATACAGGGTGAAAGTACTCGTTGAGACGAGTCCATCTATGGGTCGAGCATTGCCGGAGGATGCTGGATGCGCCCCCATGTTCGGCCAGAAGTCCTTGCACATGGGCGCCACGCGTGCATCAGAGAACCGACTCGTGCTGACGTCACCGTGATGTCATCCAGTGGTCGATAATCGTTGGATGACGTCATCGATGATGTCACCGGCGGCGGTGGTTGGCCGGTTAGTCACTGGCCGACGACCCAACCCGATCTGTGGCTTAACCGTTGACTCGCCCCGGACGTTGACCGGTCAACCGATTGGACTGGTCAACCAGACCGGTGGTCAAACTGGTCGGATCGGTCTCCGGTTAGACCGGTCGGACCGGCCAGGATCCTTTAAGGATCACTGGCACGTGCGCCACATGCACCACACACTTAGGCGGCGCATGTGGGTGTGTGGATGGTCGGATTGGAGTGTGGTTGGTGGCGTTTGGTTCATATGGATGTGCTCTATACTGTGGTATAATTATTTTTTATTTTTGAGTTTTATAATTGCATAAAAATGTGTAAAAAACTCTGAGTACGCGTATTTTTGGGATTTAAATATGTTGTTTATTCATTTTTAGTTTGTATTTCTTATGGTTTTGGAAATACAGTAGCTTGCCTACATAAACATGATATAATATATGCTGTGTAGAGCTTGGTTCGATGGTAGCATGTATATAGTTTAATATACTTGTAATTTTCTAGTTCTAAGAAAATTCGATCAATGGTAGGAAATTATTGTTTTTCCATTACATGTTGAATTGCGGTTTTGATTGTAGTTGCAGCATGATTTTTTTTGTATGTTGGTTCACATCATGCTATGCTTTTGTGTTAATGGAAAAATGTAGAAATTACATGAGGTCATATAATTATTTTTCCTAGTGGGAGTTCGTAAGTTGGTAGAATTCGAAGGAGTTATCACCTAGAACTTAAAATTTGTGCAAATTAACTAATTAATGATAATTGAACAATCATATATAGGAGCTGATTGGGAACATAGTGAACTTTTGTTTCTGTGTCTTTTGTTGAATTATCATTAATTTAGTTTGTCTTTACTGCAAATTAAATATGCGTGTTACTCTGAAAAGTGTACTAGTATTGATTATGCGTTTATTATGTCAATGTGTTAAGAGTAATTAATTATGGCTTCGATGTGGCACCCCTGAACACTTGAGGTCGCCACAGCCTGCCAAACTCATTATCTCAATAAGATATCCATTACTCATCTTTTATATAAAAGGGGTTTAAGGAAGGACCGAGGTCCTTAAGCATATGTATATATTTAATTTTTTTTTTTTAAAACGGTCCAAGTGCAACTTATTTGTGGAAGCATAATTGAGTTTCACCATCTCTCCCTCCAATAACCATAATGCAATGCACACTAACTACGCACCATAAGAAAAGATAAGGCCGAGCCACTTTTATTTATATATTTTCATGATGGATTTCTTGGGTCGGTATAGCCAAAAAGAAAAGCCAAGACTTTTAACTACACTTGGCCACAACCCAAAAGATATCTCGACCCCTATATCGATCAGATGTCATCCCCATCTACAAGTGTCGGCTACTCTAAAAAAACGTCAGCTCTCACTCCTCACGTGGCCATCACACCCATCCTGGCGCATCGGGCGCTGGTGGCGGCAACATCCCCCGAATCACTCCATCTCGGCGGACGTGGACTGACAAAAACTCCTAGATGATCGGGCCCCCAGCCAGGCTCACATCATACATGACCAGCACGCGAACTCGTACAAACGACAGACCAGGGATGGTAATGCAATCAATCTCCGAACATTCTACCTCCACGTAAGATGAAAGGCCGTAAAAGGTACCCCGCGTGACCGGAGTGAGAGGCATCTTCCTGATCTGAAGTGTTGGTCCTCGAAGGGGTGAGTATAGCCACTCAGTAGGTAAAAGATCCATTAACTACTCAGTGCATCACACATTACAATCATAACATCATAGCAGAGTACATATCTTTCATGCATTCAAGCATAACTTACCTTGCAGCCATGCATATGTCGTCATACCATATGTGCATACATCATCATACACTCATCACCAAGCATCCACACATATACCATCATGCCATAGGTGCATAAACAACCATGCACTCATACACATCATATCATACAGTCATGCATACATTGTCATCATACTATGCATGATTCAATTTCCACTTTTTATCTTTCAATTTGATCACCACATTTTTCTTTCCCAGGATCGGTAATTGCATCCCACATTTTATCACTCGCACCCCAACCTGGCATTGCGAGAAACCTCCGGCACACACCACCAGGCATCCGGCACCCCCACATTCTGGGCATCTCGTATACCAACTGGCAGGGCATCCCGAAGCTCCCAGGGAAAACCTCTGGGGCACTACAGACCTCAGCATTCAAAGGACATTGACTCATTCGAGCTTTCGGGCCTCCCGACTCCTGGGGCATCGTTGACCTAAGGGTCCAACGGCAACATTAACATCTTAATGTATTTCAATACCAAAACATTTTCAATGCAATGACATTGGAAATCTCATGAATTTTCATTGAAATCTTCGGTGTTGAATGATATGCCGAATGCCAAAAACCATCAAGTCAAATAAAAACTCAAGATACATTCACCTTTGGGATAAATTGAGCAATTTCGGTATAAAGACAACTCAAAACCAGAATGCACAGTTTTAGCAAAAATTTTGGAATAACCCTTAAACGAACTCAAAAAATTCTAAAATTTTAGTATGTTAAATTAGAGACATAAATTGAAATTTTCCATGAGAAATCTAAGTCTATATCTTACTGTATTAAGAGTAGCAATCGCTATAATCTTTACTAGCATCCTGTAATAGTTTCCAGATTTAACATCTACAAGGAAAATTCGTTTCACTAACCAAACCTTGTCCATTTATTCTCAAATTTTTATATGTTTTTCCTAAGGATGTGTCCTACAACTTTTATTAAGGATTCGAAGTCCAATTCTAATTAGATAATTACAGAAAATTCACATAATCATCAAAGGTCATGCTGTTCTCTACAAAATAGTTTACTGTTTTCAATGGGTTCACTTCTACCTTCATGTTTTTACATTTATATGGCTATAGCTAGATGTCGAACTCAATCTAATGGATGTTATCTTAAGTAAAATGATTCTTTTCCTTATCTTCATCATTAGAAATCAAGGCGACACAATTAAAAAGACTTCCTATCTAAATTTTTCTAAAACAGAATCGTTATATACGGTTTTCTTCATTTCTAGCTCAATCAAACCATAAATTTCCCTACCAATCTCCTTTACAACACTTCAAGACTCTTCCACAGTATCTAAGAGTACTTTCAATAGGTTTCTCTTTAACAAAGAACCCTTCCACAGCTCAGCTCAAAGCATATATTCATCTATAAGCTCACTCACCGCAACATATACCACTTCTTTCCACTCGGCAACCATTTCCTTGCCTTGCTCGACAATCACAGCTTACTCACACTTAAATTTCGAGACGTGCAAGCCTCAAATGCAACATGCAATATCAAGTTCAGACCTTCTCCGGTCTACTTGCACTACTTTAGACAATAACAGTCTTGCATTATATGGATTAGTGGACTTTTACTTGCCTCAAGTCCTAAGTGTTGAGGGCAAGTACGAACAGGAAGCTTGCAGGGTCTCAGGCGCGGCTCAACGGCGGTGGTTGTGAGCGGCGTCAACGGCGGCAGCACGCGTGCACGGTAAAGGGCGACCTCCTCCTTTCCTCTCGCCGTTCACCCTCTCGCTCGTTCTCTCTATCACTCGCTCACCCGCTCGGTGTCTCACTCTCTCACTCACTTGTTCGGTCAGTCTCTCTCTCCCTTGACTAATTCGCCTTTTTGCTTCTCAATTAATTTCACTAACTAATCATTTACATGCAGGTTGAGGTGGCGTCCAAGACTAAAAACAGCTTGCACGTCCATGCAATGGGCGTGCCTCCACTTGTCCGGTTCTTCTCCATGCGCTGGCCACCGAATGAGAAGCAACGTGGTTGTTGCTGGCCATGCTTCGGTCAATAATCTTCAAGATTATTGACTCCATCAGTCGAAAATTAAGAGAAAGTTTAGAGTTGCATGGGCCAATGGGCTTGTGGCCGCATTGTCCTTAATACAAGGCCCAATTTCCTCCAAAGATTAACACCTAATCAACGCATGTGCATGGGCTAAATCACAGCTTACTTAAAAGGCCGCACGGAGTCGCAAAAATGAACAAAGGAGATTCGATTCGTAGGGTACACCATTGGACAGCCAAATTTAGTATAGAAAATATATTGTCGACACAACTCGTGGAATAAATCTTGGTCTCACCAGTGGTAGTATGTAGGAATGAGGCTGTAACTTATTCAACGATCAAACCATTACAATTACGTAGTGCATCAGTCTAGTGATGAAAATAAAACAATATCCGTTGTGGTGTTGATAATATAGTCTGACAATGCTTCCATCACTTAGTCATGGACCGTCGCATATCTAAGGGTTGTCTCAAAATTCTGGATGCCAAAATTCTCCCCTCCTTAGAGAATTTCGTTCTCGAAATTTGTCATCACTCATGTCTCTATAAACAAATGAGGGTACCTTTCCCTCATCTCTTTCTCACTTTCCCATGTGGCTTCCTCCAAATCATGACATTGCCACAATATTTTAACTAGAGGAATTTTCTTTGTCCGAAGGACTTGTTCCTTTCGATCCAGTACTCGAATTGGCTCTTCCAAGTACCTCACTTTCTCGTCCACTTTGATGGCTTCATGATCGAGTATGTGTCCAGGATCCGGCTGATACTTCCTCAACATCGACACATGGAACACATCATGTAGGTTTTCTAGCTTAGGAGGCAAAGCTAGCCGATATGCTACGTCTCCTATCCTATCTGTGTAGTCCTTCTGTCGACTTTGAGCTGTCTTAAGTCTTTTCCTGATGATCTCAACAACTTCTATAGTGATTTGTACCAACTCAGGTCCTATCAGTTTCCTTTCACCTACCTCACTCCAACAGATAGGGGTCCTGCATCTTCTCCCATACAATGCTTCATAGGGAGCCATGCCTATACTTTTCTGAAAATTATTGTTATAGGCGAATTCTACCAGATTCAACTTTTCATCCCAACTTCCTTTAAAGTCAATCACACAAGCTCTTAACATGTCCTCTAATGTCTGGATCATCCTTTTTGTTAGTCCGTCCATCTGTGGGTGAAAAGCGGTACTGAATTGGAGCTTGGTCCCTAAGGCGGTTTGGAGACTTCGCCAAAAGTTTGAAGTAAATCTTGGGTCTCGATCAGACATGATCGTTACAGGAACACCATGTAAGCGTACTATTTGGTTACATATATGTCACCATATTTATCCATTAAATAATCCACACGGACGGCTAGGAAATGGGCAGACATAGTCAAGCGATCTACTATCACGCAGATAGAGTCGTGACCACTCAATGTCCTTGGTAATCCTTGCACAAAATCCATCGTCACATGCTCCCATTTCCACTTTGGTATATCTAATGGTATCAACAGTCCTGCGGGTTTACGGTGTTCCACTTTCACTTGTTGGCATGTTAAGCACTGAGAGACGTGTTTAGCTATATCCGCTTTCATGCCATTCCACCAATACTATTGGCGTAAATTCTTGTACATCTTGGTACTACCCAGATGAATACTGTAATTACTCCTATGTGCTTCCGACGGGATTTCCTTCTTTACTTCTTCATCGTTAGGAACATAGAGTCGTCCCTGGCATTTTACTACTCCATCTTCAAAGACTTGAAATTCTGGTCTTTTTCCTAATGACACCGCATTTCGTACTTTCACAATTTCCGGGTCAGATTCTTGTAAAATTCTAACTTCTTGGATAATTTTCGGTTCAATCCTTAATGTAGTAAGCATATCGGTGAGATAATCTATCTCCAACTTAAATTCTAAATCCACCATCGATTCTAACAGATTCCATTATGTTATTCTCATACTGGCCATGTCTATAGTCGACTTACGACTAAGAGCATCTGTCACTTTATTTGCCTTTCCAGGATGGTACTGTATTTCACAATCATAATCTTTTAACAATTCCATCCATCTCCTCTATCTCATATTCAGTTCTTTTTGCAAAAACAAATATTTCAAACTCTTATGATCTGTATAGATTTCAAATTTCTCTCCATACAGATAATGCCTCCATATTTTCAAAGCAAAAACTAGCTGCCAATTCCAAGTCATGGGTTGGGTAATTCAATTCATGATGTTTCAACTGCCTTGATGCATAGGCTATGACCTTGTCGTGCTACATCATAATGCATCCCAGTCCTTTGTGAGACGCATCACTAAATACCGTGAATCCATCAGATCCATATGGTATAGTTAGAATTGGAGCCGTAGTCAATCTCCTATTGAGTTCCTGAAAACTCCTTTCACAATCTCCATTCTATTCGAATTTTACATTCTTCCGAGTCAATTTCATCAAAGGTCCTACAAGTCGTGAGAATCCTTCAATAAACCTTATGTAATAACTTGTCAGTCCTAAGAAACTCCGTATCTCAGTCGGCGTTGTCGGTCTCGACCAATTTACTACCATCTCAACTTTCGCTGGGTTTGCTACAATTCCATCTCCTGATACTACGTGTCCCAAAAATATTATCTGGTCTAGCCAAAATTCACACTTACTGAATTTGGCATATAATTTATGGTCTCTAAGAGTTTGCAAAAGTATCCTTAGGTGTCGCTCATGCTATTTCAAGTCCTTTAGAAAATATCAGGATATCATCAATGAAGACAATCACAAATTGATCCAAATAAGGTTTAAATACCCTATTCATCAGATCCATGAATGTGGCCGGGGCATTCATCAATCCAAATGGCACTACTAGGAACTCATAGTTTCCATAGTGAGTCCTAAATGCGGTATTAGGAATGTCTTCCTTTATAATCCTTAGTTGGTGATATCTCGACCTTAAGTCAATCTTAGAAAAGACCAAACTTCCTTGCAGCTGATCAAATAGATCATCAATTTTAGGCAAGGGATATTTATTCTTAACGGTCATTTGATTCAATTGCCTGTAGTCAATACATAAGCGCATCGACCCATCCTTCTTTTTCACATAAAAGACCAATGCACCCCAAGGAGAAGCACTTGGCCTAATAAATCCTTTATCGAGCAACTCTTGTAGTTGCACTTTCAATTCTTTCAATTCTATCAAGGCCATCCTGTACGGGGCTTTCAATATCAGTTCTGTTCCAGGCATAAGTTCGATCTCAAACTCAATTTCTCGTTCCGGTGGTAACCCAGGCAATTCCTCAGGAAATACATCCTGAAATTCCCTAACTACTCGAATTTCATCGAGGTCAGCCTCTTCCTTCCTATAGTCCTTTACTACTGCTAGGTATCCTTGACATCCTTCGTCAAGAAGTATACCGGCTTCCATTACTGAAATAATGGCTATAGAGGGATTCGTCTGACCTCTGAAAAATTCAAAACTAGACTGGTCAGGTGAAATAAACTGGGTCACTTTTCCATAGCAATCCACTTTAGCTTGATGCTTATGGAGCCAGTCCATTCCTATGATGACATCGGAGTCATACATAGCCATCACAACTAGGTCTATTTCCATATCCCATCCCCCTATAGTTATTCTACACTTTTCACACACCAGTGTAGACAATACCATATTCTTTAATGGCGTAGAAACACAAAGAGGTGTCTCAAGAGATGTAGTTTCTATTTTACTCAACCGTCTATACCTTTCAGACACAAATGAATGCGTAGCACCTGTATCAAACAACGCATACGCCTTTTTGTCATTTATAGAAATTGTACCTGAGATGACATTTTTGGAAGCTTCCGCTTCCTCTTAGGTGACCGCATACCCCCGTCCTTATGGTGGTGGCCTCTGTGGATTCCTTGATAGATTTGATCCAGCAGTACGTTGTTGCACCCATCGTACCAAGCTGACATTCGGTTGCAACCTCTCTTGTGGAAAATTTCTCTTAAAGTGTCCTATCTGCCCACATCCAATACACTTCGGTTGACTATTACAAAATCCTGGCCCATGTTGTCCACCACACCTCTGGCAAATATTATGCTGGTAAGGTATTCTCCCTAAAACCGAGCAACTTCTAGCTCTTCCAAAATTTCCAAAATTATTCTTTTTCTTAGATTCCCAGGGCTGACCTTGACTAGGATAGGGTCTCTTACCCAATCTGATATTACTAAAGGTCGATTGCTTTCCAGGTTCTGATTGTTCCCTCATTATCTCCTCTTCCACCAACTGTGCCCTTTCATAGATTTCATTATAATCTTTTATATTCGAAGGCACTAGTTTTTTTTTTTTTTTGTTCCTGATATCAGTCCTTAGCCCTTTCAGGAATCTCTTAGCCTTTTCCTCTCGGTCCTCAATTAACCTAGGAGCATATCTAGACAATTCAGAAAATTTTGCTTCATATTGGTCCACTGTCAGCTCCCTTTGTTCCAACTGAACAAATTCTGTGATCTTCTTATCCATGGCACAGTCAGAGAAATGCTTTCTATTGAAAGCTCTAACGAACTCATCCCAGTTTATATCAATACCTGGTGGAAAGATCGTGTCTCTTGAAGCTCTCCACCAAAATTTTGCATTTCCCTTCAGTTGGTACTCTGCCAAGGTTATCTTTTCAGAATCATTACGATTCAACAACCGGAAAATCTGTTCTATTACATCAATCCATTGTTCCGCCTCCTCAAGACTTCCCATTTCACTAAAGTTAGGTGGTTTCAACTTCAGGAATTGCTCCACCAGTCCTTGAGTACGATGTTATGCTCCGAGTTGTTGCTGTTGTTGCTGAGCTTGTCTTTCCATCAAATTTCCTATATTGGCCAGTGCATGCAGGATATCTTCCATCCGGGGTTCAACCCTTAAAGCAGAGGCTTTAGCCCTCAATGGATGAGAACTCCCAGTTCGTACCATTATTTTCCTGCAGTTTTCCAAGCATTTGCCTCAGGAAAATTTGTGGTTCAATGTCACTAGTCAAGTAATAAAATGAAGGTACTACTAAAGTCACATAAGTAACATAAAAATGGTACTGACACACAAAGATAACTCACAATAGTTACTAGAGATTTACGAGTGAAAATCTATCACCCGTTATTCATAGTTAGTCAACTACCCTTGCTTAGTATCATATGGTGTGCATCATTCTATCCTCATTTCCTTTTGAGGCACCTTATCACTCCACATAAACCTTCGCTCTGATACCAACCGTTGTGGCACCCCCAAACGGCCCCCGATCCATTGGGGTTGCCACGGTTCACTTGCCTTTTACTTGACTTGAAGGTTTAACACTCTGATACCATAGAAATTATAATAGGTCTAAGAGTCCCCGGGGTTTATATCTTTTAGATCAGTCCCTGTGCAATAGATATAGCGGAAGCACATTCAACTACTCCCTATCCTTTGAATTAAAAACGATGCACACCTACTAAGAGTTTCATAAGTTAAAGCCGAACACTTTTATTTACATAACTAGATGGATAATATAGGTCGATACAACAAAATGCCGAGGTTTTTTTATACCTGACTACTTTCAAAAGATACCCGACCATTCCAGCCGATTATCTACATAAATTCATCACTAGTGTCGGCGTCCAAAAATATGCCTCCTCTACTGTCCTTCACCCTCGGTCACACCCAGCTGTTCGGTCCATCAGTTGACGGTGGTGGTAATGGCCCCAGTGTGTCTCCATCTCGATGAACAAAGACTATGAGATACTCTTGAAGTACTGGGCCGGCGGGAGAACCAACCTCAAATACCACCAACAACCACACTAGTATGAAAACTAACCCTCGCACCTCGGGATGATGATGCTCCGGCAGCTCACATTGTAAATTAACTGGAAGTCCATAAAATGTGCCGGGAGATACAAGTAGCGGGGGCATGATATCTAATCTGAAATGTTAGTACCCAACAGGGGTGAGTACAACCACCGAGCAATAAAAAGATCCACTAAACCATATCGTGCATAACCGCCACCATCCAATTTCATGCAAAATAGACAAAACATATAACCAAGAAATGAATGAGTATACATCAACGGGTAAAATCTTTTAAAGCGATGACAATGTAGTTTTCAAAATCAAAATGCACCGTTTCAGTCACACAGGTCCTGATTATAGAATCAAACTGTTATGGCACGTCCCATTCCATGCCATATAATTTAATCCTATAATTAGACCACACACACACTTAATATAGCCATCAGTTTTAATATTCAAAAAGGTTTCACCCCCCCAGAGGACCAATGTTTGCGTCCCTCTGGGCATTCTCATCCACCCTGGCATTGCGAAAGCCTCCGGCATTCAGCCACTAGAGCCACCGGGCATCCAGAGCGTTTTACGTTACACCTCCGGGCATCTTGCACCCCACTTGGCATCACGAGGAATCTCCGGGGCACGCCATGAAAATGGTTACCCCTACCCTCCGGATTTACGTATCGACTAGCATACAACCGGGCATCCCGAAGCTCCTGGGGAAAACCTCTGGGGCACTACGGACCCCAGGCATCCAAAGGACATCGACTCATTCGAGCCTTTGGGCCTCCCGACTCCCAGGGCATGTTGACCTGAGGGTCCAACGGCAACATTAACGTCTTAATGTATTTCAATACCAAAACATTTTCAATGCAATGACATTGGAAATCTCATGAATTTTCATTGAAATCTTCGGTGTTGAATGATATGCCGAATGCCAAAAACCATCAAGTCAAATAACAACTCAAGATGCATTCACCTTTGGGATAAATTGAGCAATTTCGGAATAAAGACAACTCAAAACCAGAATGCACAGTTTTAGCAAAAAATTTGGAATAACCCTTAAACGAACTCAGAAAATTCTAAACTTTTAGTATGTTAAATTAGAAACATAGATTGACATTTTCCATGAAGAAATCTAAGTCTATATCCTACTGTATTAAGAGTAATAATCGCTATAATCTTTACTAGCATCCCGTAATAGTTTCCAGATTTAACATCTACAAGGAAAGTTCGTTTCACTAACCAAAAATTGTCCATTTATTCTCAAATTTTTATATGTTTTTCCTAAGGATGTTTCATACAACTTTTATTAAGGATTCAAAGTCCAATTCTAACTAGATAATTACAGAAAATTCACATAATCATCAAAGGTCATGCTGTTCTCTACAAAACAGTTTACTGTTTTCAATGGGTTCACTTCTACCTTCATGTTTTTACATTTATATGGCTATAGCTAGATGTCGAACTCAATCTAATGGATGTTATCTTAAGTAAAATGATTCTTTTCCTTATCTTTATCATTAGAAATCAAGGCGACACAATAAAAAAGACTTCCTATCTAAATTTTTCTAAAACAGAATCGTTATATACGGTTTTCTTCATTTCTAGCTCAATCAAACCATAAATTTCCCTACCAATCTCCTTTACAACACTTCAAGACTCTTCCACAATATCTAAGAATACTTTCAATAGGTTTCTCTTTAACAAAGAACCCTTCCACAGCTCAGCTCAAAGCATATATTCATCTATAAGCTCACTCACCGCAACATATACCACTTCTTTCCACTCGGCAACCATTTCCTTGCCTTGCTCGACAATCACAGCTTACTCACACTTATATTTCGAGACGTGCAAGCCTCAAATGCAACATGCAATATCAAGTTCAGACCTTCTCCGGTCTACTTGCACTACTTCAGACAATAACAGTCTTGCATTATATGGATTAGTGGACTTTTACTTGCCTCAAGTCCTAAGTGTCGAGGGCAAGTACGAACAGGAAGCTTGCAGGGTCTCAGGCGTGGCTCAAGGCGGTGGTTGCGAGCGGCGTTGACGGCGGCAACACGCATGCACGGCAGAGGGCGACCTCCTACTTTCCTCTCGCTGTTCACCCTCTCGCTCGTTTTCTCTATCACTCGCTCACCCGCTCGGTGTCTCACTCTCTCACTCACTTGTTCGGTCAGTCTCTCTCTCCCTCAACTAATCCGCCTTTTTGCTTCTCAATTAATTTCACTAACTAATCATTTGCATGCAGGTTGAGGTGGCGTCCAAGACTGAAGACAGCTTGCACGTCCATGCAATGGGCTTGCCTCCACTTGTCCAGTTCTTCTTCATGCGCTGGCCACCGAATGAGAAGCAACGTGGCTATATCTGGCCATGCTTCGGTCAATAATCTTCAAGATCATTGACTCCATCAGTCGAAAATTAAGAGAAAGTGTAGAGTTGCATGGGCCAGTGGGCTTGTGGCCACATTGTCCTTAATACAAGGCCCAATTTCCTCCAAAGATTAATCCTTAATCAACGCATGTGCATGGGCTAAATCACAGCTTACTTACAAGGCCGCACGGTGTCGCAAAAGTGAACAAAGGAGATTCGATTCTTAGGGTACACAATTGGACGACCAAATTTAGTATAGAAAATATCTTGTCGACACAACTCATGGAATAAATCTTGGTCTCACCAATGATAGTATGTAGGAATGAGGCTATAACTTATTCAACGATCGAACCATTACAATTACGTAGTATGTCGGTCCAGTGATGAAAATAAAACGATATCCGTTGTGGTGTCGATAATATAGTCCGACGATGCTTCTGTCACTTAGTCATGGACCGTCACATATCTAAGGGTTGTCTCAAAATTCCGGATGCCACATGCTGCCTCCGCCGCTCACTCGAAGGTTGATAAGCTTTGTCACCCACCACCGCCACTCGCCTCCGCGGCTCACCTCCAAGTCGCCTCCGCCTCGACCGCTCCCTCGAAGGTCAACGAGCTTTGTCACCCACCTCCGCCGCTCGCCGCCGTTGCTCGTCGCCGCTGCTTGCCTCCGAGTCGCCTCTGCCGCCCGCCTCTAAGGCTCGCCTCCACCGCTCCCTCGAAGGTCGACGAGCTTCGTCCCCACCTCTGCCGACGAGCACACCCACGAGCTCTAGCTCCTTGTCCGCCAGAAGACCCACAACCTCAACCGCTCGTTTCCGTGTCTCTCCATGCAGGTCTCGCTGGAGCTCGAGACAATTACAGGTTCGTCCCCGTTCTCTCTGGCTTTCTCCTTGTACTGTGTCACATTTGGTTGATCGATTTCTTTCCTCAATGTTGATGGCGAAGCGGTTCTTGCTGCCATCTCCTCTGTAGCGGCAAATTCCCGTAATGGGTTTTGCGGTTTGCTTTCGTTTGGAACGATCTTGGGTGGATTGTCGAGTCTTGAATGGTGGGTCGTGTTCTGAATCGTGAAAGAAGGTGGGGGTGGGTGGAAAGTTTTGATTAGGAGAGAGGGTTGGTGAAGGAAATTGAAGGGAGAGGGAGAGGGAGAGGGAGAGTTTTCGCTTAGAGATTGACCCTTGAGTTGCTTTCCTGGACTGGGAGATCGTTGCGGAAGTGGCACCGCCGGACGTTTCTGACAATGGTTGGGTGGTTTGGGTATTTGATTTCGACCAAATTGCTTTGCTTTTTCTGTGTTCTTTTCGTGGTCTAGTTTCATGCAGATGTGGCTCCTTTGCGTGGCTTCTTGATCGTCGACATTATTCTAGTTGGGCATTAGATTTATAAAACACGAATAATATCTAGGCCTTGGGATCGTGCTATTTCTTGGCATAGCCAAGCAGCAAAAATCAGCTGCTCTGTTCTTCTTTGATGTAAGGAATGACAATTTGCTGGTCTTTCTACTGAGTTCCGTCCCTTATGGTAGTCAGACAGTGCAAAATTCCACTTTGATAGACTGCTGGTGTAAAAATTTGGTAAAAGTCAGGCTCTTTGCAAAGATTCCTAACTTTCTTTACCTAATTTCCTACCACCAATGTCCCAAACAAAACACTAATGTTCACGTGTAATCTTTACCTTTCATTTTCATTAGCATGAATTTTTGTTCTTTTGATGAATATCAGAAGTAGATTTTATTATTCTAAGGTTGTAATAGCCAAAAAGAATATATCGACCATTCTAGTAAGTAGTAATAGGCTAATAGCATAGCAAGTGTCCCTCACCCTAAGCGGCTGATTAATACTAATGAAAAATATAAGTTGGAGATGTTTTCTTTTAGTGCTAAATAGAAATATAACATGTCATTTTCTCTTTGAGTAAATAACTTGTTCTAATTCACGTTTTCTTTAAATAATTAGTTGACATGTCAAGATCTAACGAGGATCAAGAAGAATATTCAACAACAGAAGGGTCTAAGAGGCATAGAGCTGCATCCTTATTTCCTGAGGATGAGGAAGATAACTCTACTTGCTCTAAACGATCGAAAAAATGCACTTCTACTGTATGGTCTGAATTCGAAAAATTCACAGATGAGGATGGCAAGAAAAAGGCCAAGTGTAAATGGTGCAAATCAGCTTACATGGCTAGCCATGGGACGAAAAATTTTGTTGCGTCATTTACATACTTGTCCCAATCAAGAGGCCAACGTTGATGATTCCACAGAACAGTTTGATCAAATTGTGTTTTGAAGCAAGCTAGGCAAAGCAATAGTCAAACACAATTACACATACTCTTTTGTAGAGCATGAGGCTACCAGAGAGTTGCTTAGTTATCTTAATCCCAATGTGAAGCACATATAGAGGAATACAGCAAAAAGTGATGTGGTAAAAGTTTATGAGAAGGAGAAGAGAAATTTGAAATCAAATATAAGTCACTTTCTAGCATAATATGTTTAACTTCTGACTTGTGGACTTCTGTGACAACTAATCATTATATGACCGTCACTACCCATTACATTAATGAGAATTGGGAATTGCATGCAAAGGTTTTGTGCTTCTCCTACATGCCACCTCCATACAATGGCCCCATTTTATTGGAAAAATTGCTGACTTTGTTAAGAGAGTGGGGCATTAAGAGGAAAATTTTCAATATCACATTGGATAATGCATCATACAATGACAGTATGGTTGATATTTGGAAAAATACACTTTCTATGAGATCCTTTTTGTTGTGTGATGGGAAGTTTTTTCATGTACGTTGTGGTGCACACATTCTGAATCTTATTGTCCAAGAAGGTCTAAAGATGATTGATGGATTATTGCAAAATATTAGAGAATCTGTCAAATATGCGAGAGCTACACAAGGGAGGAGAGCAAAATTTGTTGAGTGTATAACACAGTCTTGCTTGAAGATGGGTAAAAACACACGTCAAGATGTGGCAACTAGATGGAACTCTGCGTACTTAATGCTTAAAGGTGCTTTGGTCTTTGAACATGCATTTTTCCATTTGAAGCTCATTGATTCTAACATTCTTACATGTCCATCACCTGAGGATTGGGTTAGAGCCAAGAAAATTGCATTCTTGTTGCAACCTTTCTATGATATTTCTACTCTCTTCTCCGGAGTTAGATATCCCACGGCGAAATTATATTTCTATGGAGTATGGCAGATTGAACTTCGTTTGATAAATGCAAGGAATAGTTAGGATGTAGCTATTAGATCTATGGCTATGGCAATGCTAAAGAAGTTTGAAAAATATTGGAAGTGTTACAATGTTGTCTTATCTTTTGCTGCTGTGTTAGATCCTCACTATAAGCTACACTTGTTAGAATTTTGCTATTCGAAGTTGGAGATGGATGATCATGTGGAATTTATACGGAGCATTTGAGAAAAGCTTTATATGCTTTTTGATGAATATGTGATCTGTCACGCCCCAATCCTTGGGGACGTGCCCATCCTTCTGCTTGGTAGATTTTAAAGTGCAATATCCCAGGACTAAGTATCGCCGACCCTTTCTGTTTACTACGCATGCGGAAGCAGTTATAAATCCCCAGACAATAAAATAATGTGATAGAAAAGCAGGCCATATTTTTCATATTGAAATTCACAACCACACTTTTATTAACAGTACAACATATAGTATATTTACAATACTATTCGCAGCATACTTGCCTCACACCTATCTACACTAAGATAGGGTTCACAAAAGGGATGGGATCTCAATCCACATCCGGGTTGTACTCAAGATCCTTCTCTGGATCATCTTCTGCTTCAAAAATCTTTCTCCTCCTCAGGTTTCACATCAGTGCTCTCCTTCTTAGGTTCCTCCTCCTTGGCTCCCCCTCAGGGTCCTGAAATGGTTATTCAATAACTAATGAGACCACGTCTCAGTGAGTTCTACCCCCTAAGACCCGATTAGTAAACTAATACACTATGGGCTGCCTAAACACGCACAGATCAAAAGACTTACCTTGGCTTGAGATTCCACCTGCAAATTAAGGTTAAACACAGAAATTCAAACAATTCACGACATACGATCAAGCATTGATCAATCGACTTAGTCGATTACATATTATTCGAACCACCTCTAGGTCATTCCCACTCACACCATAATTCCCTAATGGTATACTCCTTCATCAAATCACATGCATTTCTCGGGTGTCATTTTCGCCAATGACATACCAATCACCGACACCGTGCGTTCTTTAAGACACCGTTTTCACCAGTGATAGCCTCGATCACCGAACCACGTGTCCTTTCTAGGGTGTCGTTTTCGCCATGGTGACATCGGCAATAGACAACATCATGAGTTCTTTAATGCATCGTTTTCACTAGTGATATTTCCTTAATCACCAAACCACGTTTGTCTATAAGTCATTCACGTGCGTTCTTTAAGTTGCCGTTTTCACCAGTGATACTTTCAATCACCGAACCACGTATGTCCAATAATATCGTAGGTCTCAGCGAATAATATTCTCAGTTAGCTCTCACCATTCTCTCTACTATATAGCCCATCAACGTAACTGGCGCTATATACCCATACTCGGCCATCTACCAATCAAATATTCAATAACAACAATTAAGGACAAATCCTCAAATTTCACAATTTAAATCAATTCTATATAAATTAAAGCTCAATTAAATAAACGGTCTACACCACGACAATTGGCACGAAATTTCGGTCACCGGCCATCCGGTTGAATTTCAGGAAAATAATTAATTAAATAATTAATTTCGAAAAATAAATAAACAAATATTAAAAATCCAATTTAGGCCCGTATTGCCTGAATGGAGCCTGAAACGGGTCGGGAAAAATCCCGAGATGCATTCAATAAATAACCGAACCTTTCTACTTGCTAATAAGTAGGTCTAACCACCCAACATGCATCACTAAGTCACTAATTTAATTGTTCTTGTTGGGATATAATACGTGGAAACGATAGGATCTTGCAAATTACGTCAACGCGAAATCGCCAGAGAATTAAACGAGAAAATCAGGACACCAGAAATTTACGTGGTTCGGTCCGAGTATCGGTACCTATGTCCACGGGGAGAGCCAGCAGCAAATAATCCACTAAAATCGGAGAATCAGAGTTTACAATCGCTCAATCGCTCAAGTGTTTCCCGCACCTAGATTTAACCCCAAACCCTAAGTGTATAAATAACAACTCTGATTGGGTATAAACTCACGGCACAAATTACCGTGCGACAAAACTCTCTACGTACGGCTTCGCAAGGCTTCAAGATCTTGGGATCTTCTTCAAGCGGCGTGGACGTGCGGCTTCTCACGTATGTAGGGCTTCGGCGGACGTTGAGCAGCTTCGTTCAATTATGCGGCTCCTCAGGTTCTCTACCTTCGTAGGGTTTTATTTTAAACCGCTTTACTGGAGAAAACGTGTGCCCAAAGGTCAAACCAATTGACCTGGGCCCCACCAACTTCTCTTTTGAATTCTTACGGATGCATGCAGAGGACTTCACGTGCGAAGAGGTTTCATCCAAGCTTCTTTCCTCTTTTGCAATTCGGATTCCGCAAGAAGAAATTTTCCTTAAATATATTTTATTTTATATTTCCTCTTTTCCAGCGAAAACTTGAGTCATAATTTAACAATTCTCCACCTTGGCTCGATGTTTGAAGTCAAGTTATAGTACTTATCATCCATGCTGCTCTCCCAACGCCCCGACGGGCGCTCACTCTCCACAAACGCCAATAGAGCTCAAGCAGAGCTTGAGCTTCGCCAAAGGAACAAACTTACTCATCATGTCTGTTGGGTTATCTGCTGTAGTAATCTTTTTAACAGTAATAATACCCTTAGCTAAGACATCTCGGATGAAGTGGTACCTGATGTTGATATACTTTGTTCGCTCGTGATAAACTGGATTATACGCCAAATATATCGCACCTTGGTTATCACAGTGTATATCTACACTTTTCTATTCTAACCCAAAGTCCAATAGCAAACTTTGTAACCATATTGCCTCCTTCGCTACAAAGGTTAGTGCCATGTACTCTGCCTCAGTCGAAGACAAGGCAATGTGATCCTGTAAGGATGCTTTCCAACTAACTGCACCACCTGCTAGCGTAAACACGTACCCTGCTAAAGATCTCCGATCATCCAAGTCACCAGTGTGATCCGAATCCACATAACCAGTGGTCTCACTGCCATTGCTGTCCCTTCGGTATACTATACCCACGTTTGTTGTCTCCTTCAAATATCTGAGGATCCACTTCACAGCTTCCCAATGAGCTTTACCAGGACGCTTCATATAGCGACTAACCACGCTCACAGCTTGTGAAATATCAGGCCTAGTGCACACCATAGCATACATAATACTACCCACGTCACTAGAATAAGGAACACGGGACATATGCTCCTCCTCCTCCTCAGTCTGCGGTGATAATTTTTCTGAAAGTTTAAAGTGCTTCGCTAAAGGTGTACTTACAGATTTCGCCGACTGCATGTTAAAACGTGCCACAATCTTCTCAATGTATTTCTTTTGAGACAGGCGTAAAACTCCTGCAGTCCTGTCATGCAAAATCTCCATACCCAAAATTTTCTTTGCAGCACCTAAATCTTTCATCTCAAATTCAGCATTCAACTGCCTCTTCAGCACATCAATATCAGACATATCCTTAGCTGCTATCAGCATATCATCAACATATAAGAGTAGATAAATCAAAGAACCATTCTCTAATTTCCTAAAGTAAACGCAGCTGTCCATCTGACTTTTCAAGTAGTCTTGACTAGCCATAAAAGCATCAAAACGTTTATACCACTGCCTAGGAGACTGTTTCAAACCATACAAAGATTTCTTTAATAAGCAAACATGATCTTCCTTACCCGGAATAACAAACCCCTCTAGTTGCCTCATGTAAATCTGCTCCTCCAACTCACCGTGAAGAAACGCAGTTTTTACATCTAGCTGCTTTAACTCGAGATTCTGCGAAGCAACTACGGCAAGTAAAACATGAATAGAAGTATGTCTTACCACAGGAGAGAACACCTCATTGTAGTCAATGCCCTCACGCTGTGTATACCCTTTCGCCACAAGTCTCGCCTTATACCTCGCTGCCTCGACACCGGGAATGCCCTCTTTCCGTTTGAAGACCCATTTACTTCCGACAATCTTTTGGCTCTTGGGTACTTTGACCAGCTCCCATGTCTGATTTCGATGGAGTGATTCCATCTCTTCACTCATAGCCCCTAGCCACTGCGATGACTCCAAACTAGCCATCGCCTCAGAGTAAGACGAAGGCTCATCTGTCTCCACCTCATCACTTACAGTCAATGCATAAGCAATATCTGTATAACCATAACGTACCGGTGGTTTAATTTGCCTTTTCTCTCTATCTGCGGCTATAGTCTGCTGCGGCTTTGCTGGTTGTTCACTATCACCGACTTCAAGAACTGCGGCTTCATCTGCAGTCTCAACTTCTGTTACCTTCGAGGTCTCCGGAGTCTCCACCTGAGGCTCCACCTCACTTATGACACCATGATCTGTATTCTCTACTGGTTGTGTCTCAGAACTCCTCTGTTGAAGCATTGCGGTCTCGTCGAAGATCACATCTCTGCTGATTAGAAAACCGGGTGATCTGGGATCGGTGCACCACAGCCAGTAGCCTTTCACCCCATGTGCATAACCCAGAAATATGCACTTCTTCGCCCTTGGCTCAAGCTTACCATCACTCGCATGAGCATACGCAGGACATTCGAATATTCGTAATCCGGAATAATCAACAGGTTTCCCCGACCATACTTCCTCAGGAGTCTTCCACTCGATAGCAGACGATGGAGATCGATTTACTAGGTAACATGACATGTTTACTGCTTCAGCCCAAAATTCCTTGCCAAGTCCTGCATGCGAAAGCATGCATCGAGCTCGCTCAAGCAAGATTCTGCTCTTCCGTTCTGCCACGCCATTTTGCTGTGGTGTCCCAGGTACTGTGTGATGTCTTACAATACCTTCTTTCTCGCAGAACTCGGTAAAATCTTTACCACAGAACTCCATGCCATTATCGGTTCTCAGGCACTTGATTTGCTTATCTGACTGCTTCTCAATCAATGCCTTAAATTTCTTGAACTGATCAAACACGTCATATTTGTGCTTCAGAAAGTACACCCATACCTTCCTCGAATTATCGTCAATAAAAGTCAGCATATATCGGGCACCTCCTTTTGAAGGAACTGAAGACGGGCCCCAGACGTCTAAATGAATATATTCAACCGGTCGTTTGGTCGAATGAATAGCTGTCGTAAACTTAACTCGGTGCTGCTTCCCATAGATGCAGTGCTCACATAAGTCCAGCTTTTCTATTTTCTGACCACTCAACAACCCCCTTTCACTTAGCATCGTCATACCTGCCTCACTCATGTGCCCTAAACGCATATGCCATAACTAAGTCAAGTTAGAATCTGACTCACCTGATGAAACAGCAACACTTCCAGTCACGGTCTCTCCCAGTAGATGATAGAGAGTATTCACTTTCTTCCCCTTCATCACTGTCATAGCACCTCGAGAGATCTTCATTACTCCACCTTCAGCGGTGTACCTACACCCGATGTCATCGAGTGTCCCCAAAGAAATAAGGTTCTTCTTGAGCTCCGGTACATGCCTCACATCTGTCAATGTGCGAACCACCCCATCGTGCATCCAGATCCGGATTGTCCCTATCCCCACAGCCTTACAGACTGCATTATTCCCCAAAAGAACCCTACCACCATCTGCAGCTTGGTAAGTAGTAAACCAGTTCTTATGAGGCGTCATATGATAAGAACACCTCGAATCTAGCACCCATTTGTCTCCTGACGAAGTAGCAGTCGCACATAAAACAACTTCTACATCCCTATTGCTCCCCTCAACAACGTTTGCCACATTACTTGTAGCATTCTGCTTATCAACTTTATTTCTCCGCTTTGGACAATCTCTTCTGATGTGCCCCTCCTCGTGACACTTAAAGCACTTCACACGTCCCTTGGACTTTCTATTGCGTGATTTAGATCTGCTTTTACCTCTGCTGCTGCTAGGCTCTCGATGTTGTTCTCTACCCCGAATCGTCAGTGCTTGCACTGCTCCTTTCGCCAGACCATCATCTCGCAACTTTCTTTGCCACTCCTTAGAGAATAAGGCGGACTTTACCTCCTCTGAGGTAATAGTAGTACACCCCTGCAACAGCGAATCAGTAAAATGCTCCCATGACTTTGGTAAAGAGGCTAACAACATCATGCCCTGCTCTTCATCATCAAGTATCTTACCAACGTTCTTCAGATCCAACATGAGTTTATTAAATTCATCTAGGTGGGTTATGATAGACGTACCTTCAGTATATCTAAATTGAAACATCTTCTTTAGCATATACAAGCGATTGTTCAAACCTATCTTCACATAGAGTGTTTGAAGTTTTGCCCATAATGCTGCGGCATCCTTCTCCTCAATAACCTCTAGTAAGACCTCATCCGACAAATTTAACAGGATTATGCTCTTTGCTTTTTGCATAAGCTCTACCTTCTCTAAGGCTTTCATTATAATCGGCAATTCATCTTCGCCATCTAGTGCCTTAGCCAAACCTTGTGTTAATAAAGCCTGCATCTTGATACTCCATAACACAAAGTTATTTATCCCATCAAACTTCTCAATCTCAGATTTCCTCTCAGACATAATTGCAATAACAGAATTTCTAGGTAATAATCAGACAAGTAAAAGCCCCAAATCACAATCAAGAAATCCAACCCCACGCTCTGATACCAATTGTTGGGATATAATACGCGGAAACGATAGGATCTTGCAAATTACGTCAACGCGAAATCGCCAGAGAATTAAACGAGAAAATCAGGACACCAGAAATTTACGTGGTTCGGTCCGAGTATCGGTACCTACGTCCACGGGGAGAGCTAGCAGCAAATAATCCACTAAAATCGGAGAATCAGAGTTTACAATCGCTCAATCGCTCAAGTGTTTCCCACACCTAGATTTAACCCCAAACCCTAAATGTATAAATAACAACTCTGATTGGGTATAAACTCACGGCACAAATTACCGTGCGACAAAACTCTCTACGTACGGCTTCGCAAGGCTTCAAGATCTTGGGATCTTCTTCAAGTGGCGTGGACGTGCGGCTTCTCACGTACGTAGGGCTTCGGCGGACGTTGAGCAGCTTCGTTCAATTATGCGGCTCCTCAGGTTCTCTACCTTCGTAGGGTTTTATTTTAAACCGCTTTACTGGAGAAAACGTGTGCCCAAAGGTCAAACCAATTGACCTGGGCCCCACCAACTTCTCTTTTGAATTCTTACGGATGCATGCAGAGGACTTCACGTGCGAAGAGGTTTCATCCAAGCTTCTTTCCTCTTTTGCAATTCGGATTCCGCAAGTTTCCGCAAGAAGAAATTTTCCTTAAATATATTTTATTTTATATTTCCTCTTTTCCAGCGAAAACTTGAGTCATAATTTAACAGTTCTAACCTAATCTAACCACCTAATTACACTTAATTAAATCTAACCAACCCTAAGCATAATTAGCAAACTAAGAAAGCATTAGTGAGTAAAACTCACTTGGTAAAAGCAGAGACCGAATCACCACAACGGCGACGCGACGGTGGCCGCAATCAGGCCTTTGAAGAACTTGGATCGGGCCAAGAAATCTTGCAAGCCCGCAGAAATTTTGGGCTTCAAGACTAGGCTTACTTTCGACTGGGCTTGCGAAGTGAGCTGCTGGACCTCACTGATTTGGGCTTCAAGTGACTAAAACATAACTGAATTGGCTTGACCTCTTTGCTGGGCCGAAAACTGCTGGCTTTGTTGGGCTTCAGAGTTGAATTTGCTAGGCCTAACTTGCGGCCCAAATGGGCTGAACGTGAGGCTAACTTCCAAAGGCCCAGATGCGCGGGATGGGCTGTTCAAAGAAGCTGCAGGAATTCGGTGGAAGCTCGCGGACGAAGGAAGCAACGTCGAGCTGGGGAAGATGCACGAGGCTTCGTGCAGCTTGACCAATTGACACCGTTGATGGCGTTGAAATGGATGGAGGTTGGGACGCTGGCAGTTGCTCTGGTCAACAATCAGTGGGGCGAGTTGCTAGATTTGACCGATGTGTTGGCGGCGTGAGGATGCTCGGTGGATCTCGCGGACGAAGACTTGGTTGAATCGGTATCCGTGGGCGTTAGAGTTGACTGGCAAGTGGCTTCGGTAGAATTTGTTCTTCACGGACGTGGCAGCGGATGAGGGTTCGGTGGGTACTGGGCAGTCAATGAAACCAACGCTGGTGGAAATTTCAGTGGGTTTCAACGGCATAAAAAATTGAAGGAATGGTTGACCGAAGAGGGCTGAGAGATCGGCAGGTGGCAGCGTGGAGGATTGATGGGTCTTCGGTGGTATGAACTTCCGCTGCTGTTGGACGCATGGAGATGGCCTTCTTCGCTGGCGTTGAAGGAGAACGGACGAAGGGGCAACAACAAGGCAAAAACTACTTCGCTCGGTGCTCTTCTTCTGTGCTGCTGCTGAGGGTGTCGCACGAAATGGGAATGATGGAAGGGAAGCAGCTCACGGCAGCAAGATGGAGAGGATGAGGGAGAGGTGGGTGCCCTTTGGTATGATATTTTGCAAAATATCTTTCAAGAACCACTCTTAGCCAAGCATTAATCCTTGGCTCACAAAGGACCACACCAACACCCCAAATGACTTTTCAATTTGTCCAATCTTGCTAGGTTTATGGGGGGTTACGAATTTGTAAGCCATCTCCTCCAATTGGACCATCACATTCACTTGATTTAGCCATAATTGGCCTCAATAATTTTAAATGGTCATCCATAGACCATCTCAGTATTTTTCCTCATCTCTGAATCCACTTTCCATCTCAATTTTGTAACCAATTTAATCCCTGGCTTCAATTGCACAAAAACAACTATGCGACAACTTTTTCCCAAAAAGTGTCGGGTGTCAAAAAAATCTTCTGAGACTGAGTCGACACTCCTAGAATTTATTGTGACACGACAAAAACTTCAATTTTTGAAATCGGACTCGAATTTGTGGTTAATTCCAACTTGGCGCGTTTTTAGCGTGACCTAAACTACCTGGTAGTTTTCAGAACTTTTTAGGGCAAATGACCTGTGGTCGATTTTCTTCGAGCCACTATGAACCCACTCAACTCATTGGCGACTCTCAATTGTCGTGAAAATCTCGATGATTCAATTACAGACACAGGGTACCAAAACAATAAGAAAATCAGTCTAGTGTTGGCCAACGAGAATTTTCTAATTTAGTGGTGTCACCCACGATTAGCCACACATCTCTGTTGATCTAGTGTATCTCTGATTTCAAATTGATTTTTAACTGTGCTGTAATGACCTCTAAAGATGGACACGGTCGAGAAGCCGATTCCTGATCGAGTTCTCAAGTCTACTGCCTTAAATTTCCTTAATAATTTCCCCAAATAGTCTAGTTATCTCGAGAGTGATTGGCTCTGAGAATAACCCTATAGGCGCGTCAATGAAATGCCTGATTTATTCAATAGAAGATAGGGTTGAAAAATCTGGATGTCACATGACCTCTACATTGAGAGATGATCACTTTTCATCTTCAATTAGTCGAGGTAACATTTCAGTTGAGGACATTGTCAAAAACATTGGGGACAATCTTGATGAGTATGATGCATTTGAGAGTGAACACTTTGGCTCGCAATCTACTAAATCACAATTGGATTTGTATTTAGAGGAGCCCAGGGTCGATAGAGAAAATTCCCTGATCTAAATGTCCTTGATTATTGGAAAGCTAATTCACATCGATATCCCCAGTTATCTCTCATGGCACGTGATATATTGAGTATTCCAATCACTACTGTTGCCTCAGAGTCATCCTTTAGCATTGGAGGACGCATCCTAAATAAATATTGTAGTTCCCTTTCGCCTGAAAATGGAGTTCTGCCTGAGGAAGATCTTGAGGATGAGTCTCTCATTGTCGACTTCCAAGACTATTTGCATTAGGTACTTTCTTTTATTTGTAAAGTTCATTGTTGTATTATCTCTTTTGTCTCCAGATTAAGACTAGCATGTTAAAATGGTTTTTGTCTTGTTCTTGCAATATTGTAGGTGCTTATGTTCTTAATACTATTGGAGTATTCGCAGCTGGTATTGCAGACCATGGATGATCCTGTCTAGTGTGAAAAATCAAATTCATCGATCATTTGAGCAACCTTATGTCCTAATGTTGTATTAAGTTTACTGCTTAAGTGGGTAGATGAATCTGGTTCCATTTGTGAAATTCAATGTGAATCCCAAAGTGTGTAGGTAATGTCTGCAAGACATTTTGCTTGGAGTGTCCCATTAACTAAAAGCTTAAATGCAATTCTGTGGCATACTCCCTTTGCACTGATTGAGAATGATTATTGACTTTAATCCTATGTCTGGTGTGTGCAGGGCATGCACTGATTGCTCATTCCATTATTCCATCCTTTTACTGCAAGAGAAAGATCTAAATGTTAATGGTAGATGTAAGAATTAGGGTTGATCACCTTTTTTTCACAAAATCATTAATGCCCTCTTCCTAGTTCCATCTTTAGTTGAAAGCATTTTGCTTGAGTTAGTAGATGACATCTTATACAAGCCGATATGTGGCCTCTTGTGCAGGAGGAGATTCTGTAAATGGTGCTCTGGACACAGAATCAGGACCTGCTAACAAGCTACCTCTTCTATAGAGTGCTACATCCATAGCTGTGTCCCTTGCCATCTGCAAAGCAGGAACATCCCTCACAAAATATCTCAGTATTCAAGGGGGTAGTTTGCCTGCAATAACAGCAGTTGTTGTTATTTTAGCAACTCTTTTTCCTACTCAATTTGGGAAGCTGGCACCATCCGGTGAGGCTATATGGCTGTGATATTGATGCAGGTGAGTTGTTCCATAGTGCATTTGTTTTCTTGATTATTGACCATGATAATAATACTTTAATGTTTGTCTTCAAAGCCGTTATATGGCAGAAAATTGGATCAGGCGTATGGAAATATTTAAATTTATGGTACCAGAACAAGAAAAATAGAAAGGAAGTTACGTAATTATCCCTTAAATGATCACCTCCGTTAATCCAAGAATTGCTGTATGAACTTTCAGTTTATCAAGTTTTTGGAATATCCTCTTTTTCCAACTGCTTAAAGGACTTCTTTTACCTACTGCTTTGGTTCTCTGTCAAAACCAGGTATTCTTCACTGTTGTTGGCGCGAGTGGAAACATATGGAGTGTGATCAATACAACTCCTGGTATATTTATGTTTGCCCTTGTCCAGATTACGGTCCATCTTGCTTTGATCCTTGGATTAGGAAAGCTATTTGGCTTTGAACTGAAGCTGTTACTTATTGCTTCAAATGCGAATGTTGGTGGCCCGACAACAGCTTGTGGAATGGCAACAGCAAAAGGGTGGAGTTCTATGGTTGTCCTGGGAATTCTTGCTGGAATTTTTGGAATTGCCATTGCTACTTTTCTTGGTATAGGTTTTGGTGTAACCTTTTCAAAATTCTTGTAGACTGTAAGGAATTTAGTGTTGATATCAGTTTCTGTTTAAAAATCCATGTTGGGAATAATGGATCCCCGAAAAACCGGATTCGACACTAAATTGAACTCCTAAAACGAATGCGGAAGCGAAGCCCGGGAAAATCACGTATCACCGATCCTAAAGCACACCACGGATTCGAGCGTACCTTGTTAGCCACAGATTAAATACCAATGCTGAAGACCGAGGAAGAAATTCTGATTCGATGATGTCAATTCGCCTTGAAGGGAAGACGGGACGCCTTAAGCGTTTGTCTTACTTTTTGGAGGGAGAGAGGGAGAGGAAACGTACGTGCGTTTATGCCAAAGGGTGCGTACTCCCTCTCTCTCCTCCTTTATATATGTACCCTTTAAAATACAAACATACCCCTTTGTCCATGAGCCCTAATCCTGTGGGCCGGGCTTTTAGGCCCAACATGGGCGGACGGGCCTTAAGCCCATCTCAATATAAAACCATCATCTCCCACTCGCACATGGTGGGCCGAACAGTATTCTCTTTGCCTCTCTTCAACATTCATACCGGTGAATAATCCATGCGACCAGCATACTTAGAGAACTCGTTGCCATACATCTGTTAGGAATATATAGCAGCTCATAATGGGCATCACATCCTGAGTAGATTTAGTATGTAGTACCCTAGATCGATCGATCACATTTATATCTCTCTTGATCTCTTTCAAACAATAATATATATATATATATATATATATATATATATATATTGTATTCACAAGTATGATTATAACAAAGCCAGTCATAATTGGTTAACTGATGAATACAAAACTACAATGTGATTCTCCAAATTCGATCTTCCTCTTTCCTTCAAACTCTTAATTTCAGTTTAGCTTGCTTTTCTAGAAATGCCCCATTAGATCGAATCAAACTCATGACCATTGACAACATTCTAAGATAGCAAACACTAAATAGAAATCTTGAGAATAAGTAAGAGTCATGAGGGGACTAAAAATTGATGAACTATTTTCCTAAAGAGTCTCACACGACATAAAAGTTGAGATCAAACTTTTGTCACTCTTATTGGTCGTCTCATGCGTACGTAGTATGAAATACGTATTACGGTATTAACTCCTTTCCCATGGAGCGTATGTCTACACCTTTTATACCGTACAGATGATAGTTCAGACATATCCAATGTCTGACTTGAGTTCACGTATCTACTCATTCACAAAATTCATCAGAACTCACATCTGGCATCTTAGACAGATAAAGTAAAATATGTGGGGTATTTTACTTTCGGACATCTTTAGTATTATGTCCTCATCTTAACATTCAGTTAAAGCGACATATGTGTTTTAAGCTTGAGCTCTCGATTATCACCTAGATAATAAGCTTAAAAACAGTCTCATCTCTATTTATCACATAGTAAATAGAGGCGATTACCCGTGTGAGTGGGCTAATCTTATATCTGTTCGACATATTTTCTCAACTTAAAGTAATGCACTGAGCATTAAGATGCATAAAGATCAAACAAAAATTCATAGGCATTAATGATGAAAACACAAATTCATCAAATGTGAACACTTAGGGAAGTTACAATATTCAGTACATCAACCTTTACGCAATCCTAGAGATTTCATATGGCTACAAAAACACATATCTAGGTATTGGCTTTGTCATAGGATCTGCTACTATTCTATGCGTAATATGTACTGTAAGTTTACGTCTTTCCGTGCAACCATATCCTTTACAAAAATTATACTTGGTATCTATGTGTTCGGTCTTGCCATGATATTTTGGATATTTGGTATACGTTATAGCTGCTTGGCTATCACAGTTAATCAACAATGAATCTGCAGCACTTCCAATAACACCTAAATGATCCAAAAAATCTCTTAAGCCGAACATTTTCTTATACTGTTGCTGATAATGCCACAAACTCAATTTCTATCGTGGACAAGGCTATGCATGTTTTTTTTTCTTACAGCTCCAACATATGGTACCATCATTCGATAAGAAAATAAAGCTAGAGGTAGATTTCCTTTTATCTAAATCTCCTCTCTAATCAGCATAAGAATAGCCTTAAAGTCGCAGATCCTTTCCTTAATAACTCAGCGTATAATCAGCAGTCCTCTTTAGATACCTCAGTATTTTTTTAACGGCTTTCCAACATGCTTGACCTGGATTGGATTGGTGACTACTCACCATTCCGACTGCAAAACATATGTCAGGTCTTGTACACATCATAGCGTACATAAAGCTTCCAACAGCACTAGTATAAGGAACATGTTTCATTTGTTCCTTCTCTTGTGGAGTCCTTGGACACAGCCTATGGCTCAATCCTTCACCTTTTGCAATAGGAGTATCAATGGGTTTACAATCTTGCATACGAAATCGTTCAAGAACCTTATTTATATATGGTTCTTGCGAAAGAGACAACGATCTCTTCGAACGATCTCTTGAAATCTTAACTCCAAGAATGTATATAGCCTCACCCATATCCTTCATCTCGAAGTTGGAAGACAACCAACTCTTGACAGTATTAACAAACTCCATATTGCTTCTGGCAATTATATCATCAACATATAATGATATGATCACAAATTGATCTTTAGATCTTTTGATATATACACAATGATCCTCATCTATCATTGTAAAATCATATGCCATTATGGCATTATGAAAACATATATACCATTGTCTCGATGACTGCTTAAGGCCGTATATCGATCCCAAAAGTCGACATACCTTTTCTTCTTGGCCTTTCATTACGAAAACAACAGGTTGTTCCATATATTTCTTCCTCTAATTCTCTATTGAGGAAAGCAGTCTTTACATCCATTTGATGTAACTCAAGATCCATACTAGCCACTATTGCCAGAATAATGCGAATTGAGGTAAATCTCATTACATGAGAAAATGTATCTTAATAATTAATTCATTCCTGTTGATTATACCCCTTCGCCACAAGGCGGGCCTTATGCCTTTCTATCGAGCCATCAGCCTTTCGCTTTATTTTGAGAATCCACTTGTTCCCAATAGCTTTTTATCCTTTTAGAAGATCAACTAGTTCCAAAACATGGTTTGACTTCATTGACTCAATTTCCTCTTCCATTGCATGAATCCATTTTTTTTTCTTACTAGGGCAATTTAGAGCCTCATTAATATTTCTTGGCTCATCCTCATCTTGTGGAGCAATCATAAAAGTTTCCCCTTCAATGTTAAAAAGTCAACGGGGAATACTTTGGTGACTTGTTCACCGTATGGGAGATTGTACACTTAGCACATCATTCCCCATTATGCTCCCACTTGGATTATGTAATAATGATGTCATCTCATCATGTGGTTGTAATTGAGAATGAGTTGAATTCAATTCATCACTTCTCATATTACTCCCACTTGGATGAACTCCACTAACATCATTATCCTGATCCAAGGTTTCAAATAAGGAGTAATCTTCTCCTATTTCGCCCTTCTTAGGAAATTCATCCACTAAGAATGTGACATCTCGTGATTCAAATTCAGTTATACTCCCACTTTCCTGCTCACCTATGAACACATACCCTTTCGAGTGTTCGGAGTATCTCATGAAAATACTCTTATTTCCTTTAAGACCTTATTTCCCAAACTTGTGAGAGGACTCATGAGTATAGGCAGCACAACCCCATGGCTTAAGAAAATTTAAGTCCGGTTTTATACCTGTCCATAACTCATATAGAGTGGAAATAACTGATTTGGAAGGCACCCGGTTAAGTATATAGGTGGTAGTTAACAACGCATCACTCCAAAAAGTGATAGGTAAGTTAGCATGCGCCATCATGGACCTAACCATTTCCAGTAGGGTTCTGTTTCTTCATTCCGCAACACCATTTTGTTGAGGAGTATATGGAATAGACAACTGTCTTTCTATTCCTTTTTCATCACATAATTTTCTGAACTCATCAGATAAATATTCTCGACCTCAATCGGATCTCAATGCTTTTATTTTCTTGTCTAATTGATTCTCTACCAGGTTCATAAACCTTTTTGAAACAACTTATGCTTCAGATTTATGAGAAATCAAATAGACATATCCGAATCGAGTATAAACATCTATAAAAGTGATGAAATAAACAGCCCCATGCCTTCCTTTCACATTCATTGGACCACAGACGTCAGAATGGATTAAATGTAGAGGAAATTCAGCTCTTTTACTTTTTCCAAATGGTTTCATTGTCGTTTTCCCTACTAGGTGATGCTCACATCTAGACAAATCGACTTTTTCAATGTTGCCTAACAAGCCCTCTTTGGCTAGTCTCTTCATATGTTGTTGGCCAATATGACCAAGTCTAGCATGTCACATAATCACATCATTATCATATTAAGTAGAAGACGTGAAACAAGGGAATAATAAATATTGACATCACCACAGTCAACATCTAGTACAATAAAACCATCCAGAAAGTGACCACAACTATAGTAGTTTGTATCCAAATACAAATCTACATCACTATTATGGAAGTTCATACTAAAACCAAGCTTAACCTACATCAAAACAGACACAAAATTTCGACGAATCTCCGGAGCATATAGAACATTAAGGTGCGTCCACCACTCATGTTCAATTGGCAGGTGCCAATTCCTTTACTTCAACTTTGGAGTTGTTTCCCATATGGATCCACTTAGTTCCAGTTGGTACTTGTCGGAATTCCACGAAGGATTCTCTATCCTTCCCTCCATGGTCTGTCGCTTCTAAATCTACAGTCCACAAAGGATTGGATTCAGCCAATAATACAGAACTTGACACATAGGCAAAGTTCTCAAATGTACAAGAGGTGTTTACCTTTTTCGGTTCACAACAGTTGCGAGCATAGTGACCTCTCTTATCACAATTGTAACACCTCACCCTTGACATTTTTTTCACTTGAGGACGTTTTCCTTTCTTGTGTTGGTCAACTCTTAATTTCTTGCAATAAGGACTTGGTCCTTTGCATTCCCACATATTGAACGAATCAATACGCTCGCGCTTAGAGCTCAAAGCCCTTTCTAAGCTAGAACCAGCATTGAAAATATCTATTTTCAGCTCAAATGTCGTTAGGCGATCCTTAGCTAGCTCAAGGTGGCGCATGGCATCCTTTAGATCTTCCATAACATGGTCAAGAGCTTCTAGAGCTTCTTGCTTTTCTAGCACATATTGAATCTTCATATTCAATATTTCACAATTGTCGCCGTTCATATCAGCAATTACGTTCTTAGTTGCTGAAACCATCGATCTGAACATATCAGACATACATGCACGAATAATTAATGCCTATCATTTATGCATCTACTTTTGCACAGACCCATCATATCAATGAATAATTTCAAATAAGGTTTAGAATCAAAATGTCACTATATTTCCAATCATCCTCCAAAAATCCTAACTTAAAATTATCATTAATATAATTGTCTTATGCAAAATCAATTCTATGAAGCTACAAAAGCTTCTAAAACTACCCACAGCTAATTACCCACATTAACCAGCAATAACAGAAAGCAACAATATCTAACATCCAATAGAATAACAATGCTTTCATCTAATACAACTATCCATTACACTAAGCAATATATTCAAAGAAAATTATCAACATAGAAAGAGATATTTTCACTTAAAAAACATCACAAACTAATCTAAGAAATAATTAGGGAATGTCCCTTCTAATCTATCAGTCAAAATATTTGAGAAATTTGAAGGCACATTTGCCAACCATGGAAAAACTTTTGGAGAGCTTTCATGTCACCTCCAAGGCGCATTCACTCGGCGCCATGTAGCGCTCAATCTAAGGGTTGAAGTTTTAGTTAACTCAATCCTATAGTACTCTCTTACAAAAGCTTCCACTAGCTTCCTATAACCCGGGACCACGTTGACCTCCCATAGCCGATCAAACACTGCTTGCCATTCAGGTGGAAGAGTGTTTATCAAAGCCGGCACCTTCTCAAAGTCCGGCATAAGATAACCATTCCAGATGATTTCCTGTATCATCTGATTGACCCTGACCACATGTGATACTAAATCACCGTCATGCCACCGACAATTAGCTAAATCTGACATCAGCCTTTTAAGTCTTGCATTTTCCTCGTCTGTTCTTGGGATTGCAGGTATCCTTGCATTGCGCATCATAGTTCCTACAAAAAATGCAGAACTAAAAATGGATCACTTAGGGTGCGCATGATAAAATTTATGTTTCTTGATTTCTCTGTTTCTTTGTTCCCCGGAACAGGTTTGGAACAGAAATCCGTTTGGTAACGCAATTTGATTTCTCTATTTAAAGCATTTCTATTCCGAAATAGATTTGAAGAAGAAATCGAAGCTAAAATTTTTAGCTTCTCGTTTCTGAAATAGAAATTGAGAAATCAATTTCTGCCGTAAATCAATTTTGTTTGAAATTTTATCATGCGCACCCTATAATCCATAATAAACATAAGAGAAAATACATAATTTTCCAAAAATTCATGCAACAAATGCAGAATAAAAAAAATGGATTACTTATAACCCACATAGGCATGACTGAAAAAGAAACAAATGCATAATTTTTTTTTTGGGTCAACGGTCGGTCAACGGTCAACGGCCAACGGTCAACGGTCAATGGTCAATGATCGGTCAACGGTCAAAGGTCAGCGGGAGCGGGGGTCGGCGGACCGGTTGTGCCGGTCGTGCCGGGTCGGACAAACCGACCGGCACATGCCGCGCGCGTGCGCGTGCCAGGCTCCCGCGCGGGTCGGGTTGGGTCGCCGTCGGGTCGGGTCGCCGGCCGGTCAACGATCGTCGGCGCTGACGTCATCGATGATGTCATCCCAGCGGTTACCGACCGTTGGGTGACGTCATGTTGACGTCATCACGTGTCGGTTCGCCGACCGGTGCGTGCCGGTTCGCCGGCGGCGGCACGCACGTGCCGGTTTGCCGACCGGCGCATGTGGCGCACGCGCTGGCCGATGCCAGCGCTTTGGGCGCGTCGCGCCCACGCGCAGCGGCTTCCGGCCGCGCGTGTGGGCGTGTGTGGCGTTGTCCGGCGGCACACGACATGTCGCCGGACTCGTCTCGACGACCCCTTTCTCCCTATGCCATCAGAATTCGATTTTGACTTATGAAGCTCAGAAAATTGGGCGAACAACGCTCGGGTGTCGGGATT
This sequence comes from Eucalyptus shirleyi, assembly GCA_017140165.1. NCBI lineage: Eukaryota > Viridiplantae > Streptophyta > Magnoliopsida > Myrtales > Myrtaceae > Eucalyptus > Eucalyptus shirleyi. Next base: position 48,121,823 of record CM029448.1, read on the forward strand.
TCTCGCCCCGATCCGTACGGCCGAATTGCTTTCGCGAAAAATCAATCAAAGAACATCAAACAAGTCGGGAAAAACGTGAACTAGGGCTCTGATACCAATGTTGGGAATAACGGATCCCCGAAAAACCGGATTCGACACTAAATCGAACTCCTAAAACGAATGCGGAAGCAAAGCCCGGGAAAATCACGTATCACCGATCCTAAAGCACACCACGGATTCGAGCGTACCTTGATAGCCACAGATTAAACACCAATGCTGAAGATCGAGGAAGAAATTCTGATCCGATGATTTCAATTCGCCTTGAAGGGAAGACGGGACGCCTTAAGCGTTCGTCTTACTTTTTGAAGGGAGAGAGGGAGAGGAAACATACGTGCATTTATGCCAAAGGGTGCGTACTCCCTCTCTCTCCTCCTTTATATATGTACCCTCTAAAATACAAACATACCCCTTCGTCCATGGGCCCTAATCCTGTGGGCCGGGCTTTTAGGCCCAACATGGGCGGACGGGCCTTAAACCCATCTCAATATAAAACCATCAATCCAAATCAATGCCAATTTGCCTCCTCTCACTTTCTGAGGTAAAAGTCCGTACTCATATGGGGATTGAATTCCTATTTATGGGGACAAGATCATGAATCACAATCCACTTCCTAGTTAACACAAAAGATGAAATACATCTTCTAAATAACATGACGATTCTCTTAAATGTTGCCTTCTTGAGAAATTCTTTGGATGCTTGAGTCTTAATATAGTGGATATGCCCACTGCATCTGACAAATTAATGATTCTTTCAGAAAACTAGTTATATAATTATATATAATGTGACAAGGAAGATAAAAAAATGCAGGGTTTTCAAGATAGCAACACTGCGTGGACAGTGCCAGTAAAGCATTTCTGAATGTACTACGAACCCCAAATGAACACAATAGAGCCAGATATCCTTGATTCATACCCAGAAGAGGTTCACTTAGACGGCGACAAAATGCAAAAAAGAGCCAATCAATGTCAGCCTAGAACAATCAATGTCGGCATCACATTTCCCCACTCCATTACCTAGGAAGCTCAATCCAGCTTGAGATTTTCTAACTAATAGCATTGAATAAATGAAATTCGATGCTTCAGCAATCTCGGTGTTTCATGGAGCGAGAATCATTGATCACATCATTAGGTGCTCGCATCGACATGCACATGAGATTAATCGAGTATTTTCATGGAGCGAGAATCATTGATCACATCATTAGGTTCACTTCCTAGTTTATTAATATATTAGTTTGTATGTTTTGTTTGAATTATAGATGTAGCTATAGAATTATTTTCTTTGAACGAGCAAATGAGATTCTTATTAAGAGAAGCGTTTACTTTCAATTCCAGATTTGATGAAGCTTGCGTAAATCCAACTTGCGAAAGATCATTTTCATTCTTGCCTTCGCGGATGTTTCATTAGATAGTGTTCAAATAGCTAATACTTAGTTTCATGTTGCAATCTTAGTTTCATGTTGCAGTTTTCAGTTGCTCAATAGTATGCTCACTTTAAATAAGAGAAGCATGTGCATAGTCTAATTCTCATAAATATTTCAATTTATAGGTTTTTTAAAAATATTTTTTATTTTATTTACTTATTTTTAATTTAATTTGAGCTTTTTATTCAATTAGTATATAGCTTAAAGTGAGTGCAGGTTTTTTTTTTTTAAAGAATATTAGTGGGTTTTAGCAATATGGATCGGGTCGGGTATGGGTCGGGTCGGGTATGGGTCACTATATTTACACTACAAAAATATGGATCAAAATGGGTTAAATGAATCAAATATTGATCAACCCATTTTTGACCTGACCCATACATGACCCGACCCACCCATTTGCCACCCCTACCGACAAACTAGCTGGAATTGATCTTCATGTTCAAGAGATGATGACAAAGCTTGGTGCTGTCTACGGTCAGGGATGAGCGACGAATGTATGTGGAGAAGACGTAGGTGTCATCAACATCTGCGGTATGCGGGGTGTTGGAAAGACTACACTTACAAAGATTGTCTTCAACAACATAAATAAGTTGCTTGATGAATGTAACTTCCTCGAAGGTATAAATTCGAAAGAAATGGAGGCTTCCCAAAAATTGTTGATTTCTGACCTTCAAAGAGAAAAACTTGAATATCTGAGACCTTCTACTGAAGGTATTAAAATAATATCAAACGCATTTAAAGAAATGAAGGTTCTCACTGTGCTCACGATGTGCATACAAATAAACAAATTGAAGCATTAGCTGGGACGTTTAATTGGTTTGGTCTGGGAAGACGATTATTGTGACCATAGAAAGAAAAAAATCTTATAAAGGATTTCGACTTTGGAGAAGAAGACGAAGATAGAGAAGCTGAAGAATACGAGGTTAATCCACTGGGAGATGGGGATGCTTGTCAACTCTTCCGTATGCATGCCTTTCGAGAGGATGCTCCCCCAGATGTCCCCGAGTACGTTACCTTGTCCACAGACATAGTCAAAGCTTTGGGAGGGCATCCTATGGCTATTGTGCTTCGGGCAAGATTTTTAAATAAAAATAACATAGAAATATGGAGAAGTACCTAGGGCTCCTTAAGAGATCATCCAGATGAGAGAGATGTAAAAGATGCCTTTAAGGCCAGTTACGATTCTTTAGATGCTGATACACATGAGATATTCCTGGACATAGCATGTTTTTTTATTGGAAAGGATCAAAGGATTCCCTCTTACATGTAGAAGGCTTGTGGTTGCCGTCCTCCTCAAGAAACAGAAGACCTTTGCGACATGTATTTGGTGGAATTTGGAAAGAATAATGAATTAAGAATGCATGATCTGGTAAGAGACTTCGGCAGGAAGCTTGTCAAGGACAAAGTTCATTGTAAGCGCTGCAGATATTGGAATGAGAGTGGTGCCCTTCTCGTTCCAGAGGATTTTCAAGTTTTCCAAAAGAGAAATAATTGGGTGATGGGTTTTTATTTGTTGTGAGAATAATGATTTGTTCTTGACCAAAAAAATCAAATTATAAATAATTATAAATTGTTGTGGTTTATATTCTTTTTAAAATTTGTGATTTAAAACAAGCTGTTATTCTCAGAGTAATTCAAAGGTTATTATGCTAATAAAGCTTTACAATTTAAAGGGAAGAGAAAGGGGTTTGTTCCTAACATGATCTAGAACGCGTAGTGGATACCCACTGGTTTAATAATTTTCATTTGTCTCATTCCATTAAAAGCGGGCAAGAGAAATTAGAGTTTTTCAACTTACTCATACGTTTTTTTCCTAACCGAGACTTGACAGGATACTATAAGGGCCTATTTGTTAAAAAAAATTTCCGTTCCTCGGAACAAAATCTTTTATTCTTTTGTTCCAGGGAATGAAAAAAAAAATAGAAATATGTTTGGTAAAAATTTTATTCCCAAGAACAAAAAATCTATTTTTTTGTTCCCAGGAATAGATTTGGAACAGAAATAAAAAGTAGAAAAAAGTAGCTTCTTGTTCCCGGGAACAATTTCTAGAATTAATTTTTCTTTCTCTTCTTTTTTCTTCTCTTTTCTTCTTCTTATTCCTTTTGGCCGATCGCCGATGTTGGCCATGGTCGACGCCGGCGACCGACCAGACGAGGGCTGGCGACCTCACCGTAGCGTCGCTTGCCCACGGAGACGCCAAGCTATGGCAAGGCTCACCTAGCCACCAAGGCCACCGATGAGCTCGCCGAACCCCGCCCAGACGATCGTCAATCGCTGTCGTGGCTGGCAACTAGCCACAAAGGAGGAAGAAAGAAAAAAAAAAAGAAACAAGAAAGAAGAAAAAAAGGAAAAATATAATAAAAATATTTAAAAATTAAAAGAAACAACAAAATTATACAATTTTACCAAACGCATTTCTATCTCGGAAATAGAAGCTTTTTGTAATTATTAAGCGTGTTCTTTTACTCAGCAATTGTCCCCGAGAATAGAAAAAAAAAACAATTTCTCATCAAAAATTGTTTCCTAGAATATAATCGTTATCAAATGCACACATTGTTGAAGGCATTGGTCTCATAGTTGAAAAGGGTTGCACCGCCAACAGTTTTGAATGTGAACAATTTTGGAAAACGTCGAATTTGAGGTACCTCAGACTGGACCAGGCTAAAATCCAGGGAGATAGTACAAAGCTTCCTCCAAATTTGAGGTCGGTTGATTGGCGAGACTGTCATTTGATTCTTGAGCTAGGTAATATGCATTTGAAGAAGTTAGTCATTCTCGATCTATGTTGGGGTCTAGTCACCAAATATTCAGAATTTTGGAAGAAAATCTTAGAGATATGGCCAATATTTGCTTTTTAAATCTCGTGTTAAGATGACATATATGAGTGACTAACGTTTGATATCTTCTTTTGCGCAAACATTGCAGAAGGTGGAAAAATTGGAAGTCTTGAACCTAAAAGGATGTGATAAGTTACATGCATCGTTGAACTTTTGAGCTCCCATCAATTTAGAAATTTTGGTACTAGAAGATTGTAATTAGTTATTTCAAATTAGGAAATTCATTAGTGGACTTGAGAACTTGAGTTCCTTAAATTTTGAGAAACTTTGAATCGCCGCACACAGCCGCCATGGAGGGATTGCTCTCTCTTCACAGAGGCTGCCTTCCTGCTAACCCTATTTTCCAACCTCATGCTCGGGTTCTGCCGAAGAGAAGCGAACACAGTCGCTGACTGGGCTTGCAAGGCCCATAATAGCAATAGCTTGACTTGTAATTGGGCCCTTCTTTCGTCCCCTCCTCTCTTGAATCTGTTATGCGTGGATGCTATTGCCGCGGGCTGTATGGGTTATTCCACTTAATGCTACGTGGGTTTCTAATAAAAAAAAAAAAAAAAGTTGCCCCCAGAACTGGCTGCATGAAATCTTTGAAGGAACCTCTAATTGATGGAATTGGCCTCGAAATGATTCATATGAAAAAAAATTCTTTGCAAAATCTCAAAAAACTTAGTGCTTGCAGCTAAAGATATTTCCGCAATTGGCCACCTAGAGAATCTCACAAGTCTTGCTCTGGATGGTGCTATTAAGTGGCACCTGAAACTTTTGAGTTTCCTCAGAATCTTCGGAGACTTTCTCTAAGAAAGTGTTAGAAGTTGTTTGAACTTCCACCTTCCATCGGGAACTTGAAGGAGCTGGAGGTAATGGACCTTTCATACACTGGAATCACAGAACTTCCAGAGTCAGTCAAGGATTTGAGAATTTTGAAGACGCTGAAGATGGAACGCACTCACCTACAAGAATTTCCTGAATATATTGGGAAGTTAGAGAAACTGGAAGCGATAGATTTCACTGGCTGTAAAAGTTTGGGGGGCCAAGTTCCTTGTGATATTTCAATATCATCCTGTCTGAGAATTTTGAGATTGTCGTCATCCAATGTGGCTAGGCTGCCTCAGCGCATTTGCGATCACTCTTGCCTCCAAATCCTTGACATCCTTCTATGCAACCGACTTCGAGCACTACCAGAGTTGCCCTCCAGTTTACTCAATCTTTGCTGGGGATCCAGAAACATGGCAGTCCCTGACTTGTCATATCTGACAAATTTGAAAGAGCTATGCTTGAATGATGATGAGCAGCCAAAGCCAGGGTCATCGAGTCAGACCCCAAATGTTGAGTGGATCACGAGATTACCAAGTTTAGGTGTCACGCCCGATCCTCCGAGCACCTGCCCATCCCTCTTTGGTCGATTTAATATCGACGTCTCAGGAAGCGTCGCCGGCCCATTCTTTTTAAATGTGCATGCGGAAGCAAATTATTAATCCTCGGACAATAACAAGATGGGATAGAAAAGTGGGGCCACAATTTTCAAATCAACACATCATTAAATTTACAATCTGGTTTACAATTAAGGCCAACTCTAGGGTCTAAATACAAGAGGTCTATCTCCAAGAAGAACTTCCGAGTTATCCATGTTCTTGACCCTTCCGCCTCAAGCTCCGGGTTCTTCACCCTAGGGACCTGAAAAATGGTTATTGTATAACCAGTGAAATGATATCTCAGCAAGTTCAACCCCTTAAGACTCGATTAAGAAGATAATGCGCCCTCAGGCTGCCTAGGCACAATCACGAGTCAGAGGACTTACCTTGGCCTCAGTTTCCTTCTTGCAAGTCAATACAATTTATAATTCATCGAATCAATTCACCACATCAAATCATTCAATCAGATCGAATTATCGATTAATCAACTCAGTCGATTCTATGTCAACATGACCATTCCCCGGTCATCTCAATCAATACTATCTATGAGTACGACCATAGTCCAGGACTGCTCCCTCTAGCCGATATATAGATAGTATAGCTCATCAAAAGCTGCCACAATATTCAATATAGTATACTATAGCTTACTAGAAGCTGCCGCAGTATTCAATATAGTATACTATAACTAACCAGAAGCTACCACAATATTTAATAAAGTATACTATAGCTCACCAGAAGCTGCTGCAATTATTCTCATATAGTGTAGTATTTATACTCATCAGAAGCTGCCACAATTATTCTTATATAGTATACTATTTATGCTCACCAAAAGCTACCAATTATACTTTCATAATATGTTGAAAATTACATATGCTCGCCAGAGCTGCTAGCCATACTTTCGTAGTATGCTGAAAATTATCATTTAATCAAATCACCATTTTTATCCTTCCCGATAAAAATATTCGTGTGTGGGTACACGATCGGCCTTAGTCAAAATACAATAATTTCCTTTCCATAAATCCCACCATTTTATATAATCCACCAAAATATTTTTGGTGTTGTAAACTGACGCTCGATTATTTTCCAATCAATTACTGAAATTAAATTTAAGAATAAATCCCTAAAACATAAATCACGCCAAATCAACACAAATTAGAGCTCAATTAAATAAACAGGTCACACCACTGCAATTAGCATAAAATTCTGGTCACTGGCTATCCCGGTCTAATTTTTGGAAAATAAATAACTAATTAAATAAATACGAAAATTAATTATTAAATGCAGAAAATGTATACTTAGGCCCATAATGCCTAATTATATGCCGGCACGGGCCCGGAAAAATTCCGAGAGTAAATAAATACTAAAGCCAATTAGCTCACTAATTACACTAACTATCCACCTAACATGCATCGGCAATTAATTAAATTCACTAATCAAATCTAACTAACCACATAATCCTAGCTTAGTCTAAATTAATCAACCTTAAGCATCATTAACTTACTAAGTGAGAATTAGTGAGTTAAACTCACCTGTTTAACGATCCACTCGGATCAAAACGACGGGGACGCAACGGTGGCCAATAAACTTCAAAGCGACGGCACCCACAGGACCCCGGATCAGGTCGAAATCGGCCCCACAACATTTTGCCCTAGCTAAAAAACCGGTGTTGCCCACGGCTGAAGCTTGGATAGACGTGGCTGTTTGGGCTCGTGGACGGTGGAAGTGCGGCCGGCGTCTTCGCTGGTTGAACTGAAGTCTTGGACTGCTTCGAACAAGAAGAAGGACATGCGACGTTGCTACTGCTTGAAGAAAGGCGAGGGTTGACCAAGGAGGGCTGAGCCGCAGACAAGTGGCGCTGGTGGAGAATGGTGGCCGACTGTCCAAGGTGCTGGTGGCAGGAGGGAAAGAAGCATGCGACTGTTTGCTTGATGGAAGGCAGAGAACATGCAGGTTCACTCAAATTGAAAGAAAGAAAACAAAAGAAGATGGGGGTCGTCGAGACTAGAGGGGTCGGCTTCTTTAACCGATTCGGAGGATAAGGGAAAGGCAAAAAGGTAAGAGGGCTGGGGGCAGCTGGCAGGGGAAACATTGGCCGAATGAGACAATGAAAGAGAGAGAAAAAATTGCGTGGAGGGGCTGAGTTGTCGGTTGAGAAGACAAAGGAAAGAAGCATGCGGTTAAAAAAGAGAGAGAGTGGAAATGTGAGCCAATTAAACGGATAAGGAGGGGGGTCCACGGTCAATGAAGAAAAAGCAGTAGGAGACAAAAGTAAGGGGTCGGTCAAATTGGGGGAACATGAAAGAGAAAGAGAGATGTGGCCGAAGGGGGAGCATGCGAAAATAAAAAGGACCAATGAGGAGGGAAAAGAAATTAAAATAAAACAAATTATATTTTAACTCAACTTCACAACTTTGTCAATTGATCATTCTCGGGCCAATTTCTTCACCAACTTGAATGATTAAAGTCCAAAGGAAAACCAAGATAAGACGGTCCCTCAAACCTCCGAATTTCCCTAAAATCCTAATTCTATTTCCCTTTTCTCGAAATCTGATTTTTTGAACAAACTTCTCCAATTGAGATCCGATTTGTTGCGGAAAAAGCTCACGAAATTCTCTATCACTAATTCACTCACACCATGTGCCAAAATCCCTTCAAATTAGCCAATCCGAATTTCTGTTTGTTTTCCGAATCGTCTATATCGATTTTCCATAAAAATCCCGAACTCGTCGGAAATTCCTCGAAATAACTTTCAAATTCTGAAATCGAATCCAAATTCGCAGTTAATTTCAATCAGACACGGTTTTAGCGTGACCTAGCCTACCGGGTAGCTTTTAGGAATTTTTGGTGCAATTGACCCGTGGTCGATTTTCTTCGAACCACACGTACCTTAGCGGTCGTGAAAATCTCGTAATTTCAAATACAGACACAATGTACACAAAATGATAGAAAATCAGTCTAGTGCCGATCGACGAGAATTTTACAATCAAGTGGAATCACCCACACTTTATCACACCTCTCAGTCAAATCGACCTATCTCCTGTCTCTGATCGATTCTTAATTGTGTCGTAATGACCCTTGCAGACTTGCACGGTCAAGCAGTCGATTCCTGGTCGAGTTCTTAAGTCTACTGCATTAAAATCCCTTAATAGCTTCACCTCTCATGAGTGGCCAACTCAGAGAAAAACACTATAGGCGCGTCAAAAAAATACCCAACTTATTCAATCGAAATCATAATCTGAAAATCAGGATGTCACAACTCTTCCCCTCTTATAAAACTTTTGTTCTCGAAATTTAAATCTTTACCAATCCTTAAACAAAAAGATGGGGGTTATCGTCGTCTCATCGAGTCTCACTTTTCCCGATTGACTCTTCAGTCCCGTGGTGTTGTTAGACAACTTTGACCAAGGGGACTTTCTTGGTTCATAAAATCCAATCTTTCTTATTCACAGTATGAACCAGGCTTCCTACGTACGACACTCTGCTGTCCACGTCTAATTCTTCAAGATTTACCACGTGGGTCATGTCAGGCTCATATGTCCTCAACATCGACATGTGAAACGTCATGCACTTGCGCCTACCTTGGCGACAATGCAAGACGATACGTTAAGATCCTGATTCACTCTCTAGAATCTCAAAGGGACCTATGTACCTCAGTTTCAATTTTCCCTCCTTGCTAAAGTGCAAGGTATTCCTCGTTGGTGACACCTTCAAAAAGATGCAATCACCAATTTGAAACTCTAAGGATCTTCAAAGCTCAACGATACAACTTTCTGGCGGTTCTGAGCGGTCTTTCCTCTGGCACTAATCACGGCAACTGCAATCACTGACTACTGAATTGACTCTGGGCTGTGCTCTTTCTTTCCTCTAACTTCCTCCTCACAAACTAAAGTTCTGTACACTCTACTGAAACTGGGAACTTCTGATCTAGATCTAATATAGATCCATTACTGGCACTCCATGTAGACGAATTATCTGACACACATACAACTTTGCATGTCTGCCTAAGTCCAAATCCTTTCGTACTCCCAAGAAATAAGTCGACTTCATCAATATGTTGATCACAACTCGAAATGGAATCCTTACTCCTCTGACTCCGCGATAAGCCTGACACAACGTTCCATTGTGATATACTTCCATTCCCACTCATAACTCTCGAGTGATTGTAAAAGTCCTCCTAGTTTGCATTACGAAACTTCCACTTACTAACACATCTAACACTTGCAACCTGTCCGGCGATATCTACCTTTGTAGCAGTCTACCAATCGAGCTGACACTGATTCTGACCTACTTTGTACTGTCTGGTCAAATACTGTAACTACTACAGTGAATTCCTGACAAGGTCTCATCCTCAAGTTTCGTACTGTCTAAAATCTATCATCACCCAGGATACTTCGGCATTCCATATTCCAAAATCTAAAAGTCAACCTTTCTCTTATCGGTATCCTTTTACAGGATTTCCTGAACATCTAGTTTCGTCAACTGAAACGTCTTGATGCTAAACTGAACTCTCGATTCAATTCTAAGGGTGGCCATAAGATTTGAAATATGGTCTACCTCAAATTTGAAAATCGACTCTCGAGCTCTCTCGAGAAAATTCCACTCCTTGATCACCATCTGTGCAATTGAAGGCTTCTGACTCAGTGCACCTGTGACTTAATTCGTCTTTCCAAGGTGATATAGGACATCACCATCCTAGTTCTGCCAAACTTCTAACTCATAATGATGTCTCATATTCAACTCCTTTCGAGAGAATAAATACTTGAGACTTTAGGTTTCGACGAAGATCTGGAGTCTTTCTCCATACAAATAATATCTTCAAATTTTCAAAGAGAAAATTATTGCTACGAGTTCCAAGTCATGTGCCAGGTAATTCAACTCATGAGGTCTTAACTAATGGGACGCATGGGTAACACTCTACCACGTTATATCAACACACAACCCAATCCTCTAAACGACGCATCACTATAGATCTCGCTTTCTCCAGAACCATATGGAACAATTAGCATAAGTGCGGTAACCAGCTTCTGCTTAAGTTCTTGGAAACTATCCTCGCACTTGTCTATTCATATGAATTTCTCTTCTTTCTTCAAAGGTCGAGTCCACGACGATACTGGTGCTGAAAATTCTTCCACGGACCTTCTTTAGTAACCTGTCCAACCCATACGGCTCCTGATCTCTAATATTGTTGTCATTCTTGGTCCACTAATAACTACTTCGATCTTGGTCGAGTCCACAGAAATTGCTTCACTATTTTTAGATGTCTCTCGTGCTCCTTAGCATTCCTCAAATACACCAAAATATCATTGAAAGACACGATCGCAATTGATCTAGATATTTTTTGAACACTCGGTTTGTCAAATCCATGACAGCAATTGGAGCGTTCGCCAACCCCAAATGGCATTATTGTAGTCTCACAAGGGCCATATCGAGTACAAAACACTGTCGTCGGTATAACCTCTTTCCTGATTCTCAACTGATGATAACTTGTCCTCAAATCAATCTTTGGAAATATCGACACTCTTTGTAACTAGTCACACAGCTCATCGAACTTTGATAGTAACCACTTGTTCTTGGTCATCACTTGATTGAGTTGACGATAATTGATGCATAATTGCAACAAACCATCTTTCTTTCTCTGATAACGGCCTGTCAATTCTTATGACAACAAATCTAGGAATTCTTAGACTACTGAGACGTCCTCAATCTTCAGTTCTCCAATCTGTCTTATCTATGAAAATCGCTAATTAACCTTGGCAACCTCCGTCTAACAAACGGGTTGTCTTTAACCAATGAGATTAATGAAATCGAGGGTTCTTTTCAACTCCTATTAAACTCGACACTTTCACATGCCAACGGACTAAGCTGGATTACTCCATGACCATAATTCTTTACCACAAGATGCTCCATGAGCCCACTCTGTTCATGTGGCGTCAAAGTTACAGCTAAGCAACTAGTCAAGCACAACTATAGATCGATCCGCACGGTGCATGGATCGATCCACGATCGATCCCACTCGATCGAGATCGATCCATGATCGATCCACACGGTGCATGGATCGATCGATCCCGCTCGATCGAGATCGATCCATGATCGATCAGCACGGTGCATGGATCGATCCACGATCGATCCCGCTCGATCGAGATCGATCCATGATCGATCCGCACTACCAAGGCCCTCAACCATGATCGATCCCGAATCGATTTATGACCAATCGACATGGTGCAGGGATCAACCAAGATCGATCCATGATCGACCCCCACGGCCGAGGCCCTCGACCACGATTGATCCTCGCTCGACCGGAATCGATCAATGATCGATCCGCACGGTGCATGGATCGATCCACGATTGATCTCGCTCAACCGGGATCCATCCATGATCGATCTGCATGGCCGAGGCCCTCGACCATGATTCCCCTTTCTTTCACTTTATTCCAACCAACTGGAGTTCCCCAAATTTAATCAAAACTCTGCTGCACTACTCTGATAAAATCTCTTCAGGGACATTCTTCCTTTGATTGGTGTAGGGTCGGTTTTATTCATGTCCCTTTTCGCCATCCTAGTGGCGTCTTAACTGTGGTAGCAGTGTCTATGCTCCCTTAGATTCTCATTGATAGTCCCTCACCTGATGCACGTGCTGGTCACAAACGTTCTAGCCATACCCGGACACTGGATTTATCCATGCTTCCTTCCACAATTTTGGCACCCATCCAGTGAGTCCTCTATCTTCTGTCAAGTGACAACATGCACTCTTTCTGGTACCAGAGGCCTGTTCCAAAAACCCTCATGATGCGTTCTATGGCGCACTCCCTCCAATCTATCCTATCGATGGTGATAGCAGTAATCGTTGTCGAGGTTCCATCTGCCTACGCGGACAATCCATAAACCAATGTTTGTGCTAGCGACACCTACCACAAATTCTTGTCCTCAAAATACACAAGACTAATCCATATCATCTTCCATGGGAACAACATATTCCATTTTGTCTCAGTGCTGACCTAACTATCCCACCCTTCCTATTAGGCGGAATAGAATACTCTTCTCTCGACATCAGTCTTTTCCTTGACCGATTTCCATTTTCGTCTTAACTGAATCTTGACTCAAATATTGTAGTTTGTTCCCTGATCACAATTCCAAGTTAGACCTTAGCAAAGGCAGCAACAACAGCGGTTACGACACTAACAGCGGTAGTGACAGCGGCAACAACGACGGCTCGGTCCTGAGCTTGCTGACTCAACAAGTTCCAAGGAACACTAGCACCTTAACGATCCATCGAACCTAGGATCACTTGGTTCTGCTACAATAGTACCAACCTGCGATGGTACTCTTACTCTAGCATTGGTCTGAACCTGCGCTTATCTCAACAACCTCGGGTACTGACCTTTCTCAGCATTCTACCCCGAGTCACAGAGGCTATTGCCCTCTTACTAGGAGTCCTTAGCTCCTGATCACTCACACTACAGGCTCCTATAGACACCTGTTTTCTAATTCTAATACCATATTAGAAATTGATTGACCACACAAATAAGCTACCAATCAGCTATTAATCACATGCACCAACATGAAATAAATGTCATTCTTACTAACTATTCCATGACTCATCGCACCTTATCACTCCAAACACCGACCTTACTCTGATACCACTAAACGGGGATGTCACGCCCCGATCCTCCGAGCGTGCTCCCATCTCTCTTTGATCGATTTAATAGCGACGTCCAAGGACGCGTTGCCGACTCATTCTTTTTAAATGCGCATGCGGAAGCAATTTATTAATCCCCTGACAATAACAGGATGGGATAAAAAAGTAGGGCCACAATTTTCAAATCAACACATCATTAAAGATTACAATTTGGTTTACAAATAAAGGTCAACTCTAAGGTCTAAATACAGGAGGTCTATCTTTGAGAAGAACTTCTGAACTATCCATGTTCCTGACCCTTCCGCCTTAAGCTCCGGGTTCTTCACCCTAGGGACCTGAAAATGATTATACAATAACCAGTGAGACGATATCTCAGCAAGTTCAACCCCCTAAGACTCAATTAGGAAGATAATGCGCCCTCAAACTGCCTAAGCACAATCACAAGTTAGAGGACTTATCTTGACCTCAGTTTCTTTCCTGCAAGTCAATACAATTTATAATTCATCGAATCAATTCACCACATGAAATCATTTAGTCAAATTGAATTATCAATCAATCGACTCAGTCGATTCCATGTCAACATGACCATTCCCCGGTCATCTCAATCAATACTATCTATGAGTACGGCCATAGTCCAAGACTGCTCCCTCTAACCGATATATAGATAGTATAACTCACCAAAAGCTGCCGCAATATTCAATATGGTATACTATAGCTCACAAGAAGTTGCCGCAATTATTCTCATATAGTATACTGTTTATGCTTACCAGAAGCTGTTGCAATATTCAATATAGTATACTATAGCTCACTAGAAGCTGCCACAATATTCAATATAGTATACTATAGCTCACCAAAAGCTGCCGCAATTATTCTCATATAGTATACTATTTATGCTCACCAGAAGCTGTCTCAATTATTCTCATATAGTATACTATTTATGCTCACCAAAAGTTGCCAACCATACTTTCATAGTATGTAGAAAAGTATATATGATAGCCATAAGCTACCAGCCATACTTTCGTAGTATGCTGAAAATTATCATTTAACCAAATCACTATTTTTATCATTTCCGATAAAAATATTCGTATGTGGGTACACGAATCGTCCTTAACCAAAATACAATAATTTTCTTTCCATAAATCCCACCATTTTATATAATCCACCAAAATATTTTTGGTGTTATAAACTGACGCTCGGTTATTTTTCAATCAATTACTGAAATTAAATTAATTTAGGAATAAATCCCCAAAACACAAATCACGCCAAATCAACACAAATTAGAGCTCAATTAAATAAACAGGTCACACCACTACAATCAGCATAAAATTCTCATCACCGGCTATTCCGGTCTAATTTCCGAAAAATAAATAAATAATTAATTAATTAAGTACGGAAATTAATTATTAAATGCAGAAAAAGCATACTTAGGCCTCTAATGCCTAATTACATGCCGGAACAGGCCTGGAAAAATTCTCAGACTTGTTAAATATACATTAAAGCCTATTAGCTCGCTAATTGCACTAACTATCCACCTAACATGCATCAGCAATTAACTAAATTCACTAATCAAATCTAACTAATCACCTAATCCTAGCTTAATCTAAACTAATCAATCCTTAAGCATCATTAGCTTATTAAACGAGGATTAGTGAGTTAAACTCAATTGTTTAATGATCTGCTCAGATCGAAACGACAGGGACGCGATAATGGCCGATAAACTTCAAAGCGACGGCACCAACGAGGGCTCAGATCGGGCCGAAATCGGCCCCACAACATTCTACCCTAGCTAAAAAACCGGTGCTACCCACGGCTGAAGCTTGGATAGATGTGACTTTTTGGGCTCGTGGATGGTGGAAGTGCGGCCGGCGTCTTTGCTGGTTGGACTGAAGTCTTGGACTGCTTCGGACAAGGAGAAGGACATGCGACGTTGCTGCTGCTTGAAGAAAGGCGAGGGCTGACCAAGGAGGGCTGAGTCGCGGACAAGTGGCGCTGGTGGAGAATGGTGGCCGACCGTCCAAGGTGCTGGTGGCAGGAGGGAAAGAAGCATGCGGCTGTTTGCCCGATGGAAGGCAGAGAATGTGCAGGTTCACTCAAATTGAAAGAAAGAAAACAAAAGAAGATGGGGGTCGTCGAGACTGGAGGGACCACCGGTAGAAAGAAAGCAGAGGTCGGCTTCTTCGACCGATTAGGAGGATAAGGGAAAGGTAAAAAGGTAAAAGGGTTGGGGGCAGCTGGCAAGGGAAACATTGGCCGAATGAGACAATGAAAAAGAGAGAAAAAATTGCGTGGAGGGCCTGAGTTGTCGGTTGAGAAGAAAAAGGAAAGAAGCGTGGGGTTAAGAGAGAGAGAGAGGGAGGGAGGGGAAACGTGAGCCAAACGGATAAGGAGGAGGGTCCACGGTCAATGAAGAAAAAGCAGTAGGAGACAAAAGTGAGGAGTCGGTCGGATTGGGGGAACATGGAAGAGAAAGAGAGATGAGGCCGAAGGGGGAGCATGCAAAAATAAAAAGGACCAATGAGGGAGAAGAAATAAAAATAAAACAAATTATATTTTTACTCAACTTCACAACTTTGTCAATTGGTCATTCTAGGGCCAATTTCTTCACCAACTTGAACAATTGAAGTCCAAAAGAAGACCAAGATAAGACGGTCCCTCGAACCTCTGAATTTCCCTAAAATCCTAATTCTATTTCCTTTTTTTTCAGAATCCGATTTTCTGAACAAACTTCTCCGATTGAGGTCCGATTTGTTGCGGAAAAAGCCTACGAAATTCCCTATCACTAATTCAATCACACCAGATGCCAAAATCCCTTCAAATTGGCCAATCTGAATTTCCGTTTGTTTTCCGAATCATCCATATCGATTTTCCATAAAAATTCCGAACTCACCGGAAATTCCTCGAAAGGTAAGTCAACGTTCCTAGAATGACTCATGACATAACAGAACTTCAGAAATTGAATCCAAATTCGTGGTTAATTTCAATCAAACGCGATTTTAACGTGACCTAGCCTATCGGGTAGCTTTGAGGAATTTTTGGTGCAATTGACCTATGGTCGATTTTCTTCAAACCACACATACCTCTTCGACACATTGGCGACTCTCAATGGTTGTGAAAATCTCGAGGTTTCAAATACGGACACAGGGTACCTAAAACGATAGAAAATCGGTCTAATACTGATTAACGAGAATTTTGCAATCAGGTGGAATCACCTTTACTTTATCACACCTCTCAATCGAATCAACCTATCTCCTATCTCTGATCGATTTTTAATTGTGCCGTAATGACCTTTGCAGACGAGCATGGTCGAGCAGTCGATTCCTGGTCGAGTTCTTAAGTCTATTGCATTAAAATTCGTTAATGGCTTCACCTGATAGGTCAGTTATCTCATGAGTGGCCAACTCAGAGAAAAACACTATAGGCGCGTTGACGAAAGGCCCAATTTATTCAATCAAAATCAGAACCTGAAAATCAGGATGTCACACTAGGAACCTTGGAATTGTCCCTTCCAAATGTCACCAATCTCCCTGGGACTTTTGCCCTTACTCAACTCCAGGAACTCACTTTATCTTAGAATATATTAGGTAGGTTAAACGCCTCATGTAAACAAAAGTTGACAAGTGTCATCCACGTGTAATTCAGGTCCCACTTTCAGCAATTCAAAATTTTGCTCTCCTCCCTCCTCTGTTCTCTCCCCCACACTCTCTCCTCTCTGCTCTCCTCTATAGACCGTCTCTCCTCTCTCTCCTCTCTCTCCCCATTCTCAGTTCCATTACGGTGAGAACAAAATCGTAGAGGGTTCAGAGAAAAAAATAAAGGTTTAGCCCCTCCGCCTTTGCCTACGCCGGTTGCCTTTGTCACCCCCAACCTTGACACTGACACTCCTCCGCATCCCTCTTGTGACCTCCACTCCACTCCGCTCTCTCTCTCCCTCTCCCCCTCCGCGAAGTCATGTCTCTCTTCCAGCGAAGCGTGACGCTAACGCTCCTCCACCTTCGCCTCTGCCAACACCCCTTCGCCTCCCTCTCGCAACCTCCACTCCACTCTCTCTCTCTTTCCTCTGCGGAGCACCCTTGCTAGCCAACCCTGACACCAACGACCCCTTGCTCAAGTTTTGGCCTCCCTCTCTGCAAGCGAAGGCTGCTCTGCTTGCTCTTTCTCTCTTTCCTCCACAAAGCGCCCCCTGCTCCTGAACGCGGACGTCGCCGACGCCATCACCTCCCACTGTCGCCTTCCCAAGCCCCACCAATAGGCACCCCACTGGCGACTCACATCCGTTCGAAGGTTAGTTCTTTTTTTATTCTACTTAGTAGAATTCAGTGTGATGTTAATGTTTAAGTTTATAGATGTATCTGCAACAGGTATTGATCTCTTGTACGTGCATCTGCGGCAGGTATCTTGGGCCATTTGTAGGCCATCTTGCCTTCAAATGGTGCTGTTTTTCTCAATTTTTCTGGCTGGTGAGCATCTGCAGATACTGTAGGTCCGCCCTGTGGTGATTTTGTCAAAATATAGAAGTGAATAAATAATCGTGTCGGTCAATGTGCTAAGAATTGACATCCTCAAAGCGATTGTTTCTTTGCTGTTACGATGCACGTATCAATTTCATCTATATATATTGAGGATAGTGGATTGGCCATCCGTCGTGGTTTATATTTCCCCTCTTTGTTTCTAACATTTTTCACTTCTAACTTACTTGTTGCTGACTTGCTGTGTTATTCAAATAGTTAGTGAAGATAGGAAGAAAATGAAATGGCGGTATCTTTTGACTGATTCAGACATGGAGGAGCTGCAAGTACGTTTACTTGTATGGTTCTCCCCAGCTTTACTCTTTTACAATTTGAGCATGGGCCATTACTTCGAGATTTTGTTAATTTGCTCTCTGGTAGGGTAATGGACCGTAGAGTGGATTAAGTTTTTGTTCTGCTCAATTGGATTTACTAGATAATTGGTGTAAGGTCCCTTTTTTATTCTAATGTCCAGTTCCTAGTGTGGATGAAACCACCATGTCTCTTGTTGTTCGCTTCCTTTTATGAAGTGATCTGATAGGCCATAATTGTTCAGGCAATCTTATTTACTCCATTTGAAATTGCAGTCACGAGTCGTCATTGCAGAAAACCTACCAGAGGATCATTGCCACCAGAGCCTTATGAAACATTTCTCTGCAGCTGGGAGGTACTAAAATCTTCTTATAGGAAATCGAGGCTGCAAAAGATACTTCTCTTTTAATAAGTGTCCATCTTCCTTACACTATAGTTTGATTGAGCCATATTTTTTAGTGTGAAGGCAATTTGTAGCCATCAGCGTCAAGCTTCCGATGGTGGAGCTTCTTCAGCACCCAGATCAGGAAAGGCTGGTGGCATGCATTATACTAACAAGGTCTTCGCACCTCTCTGAGGAGACGAACTATTCAAACCTCTTATCATTGTTTTGATTGTTTTTTTTTTAATCTTTTTTACTATTGATCACTGTAGTGGTAGGCCCTCTATTTTGGCTGTGTGAGACTCTATACTAACTTCATGCATTATTTCGTATTGGTGTTACCGTTCTGTAGTTTAGAATCATGGATTGATGAAGTGTCTGGTGGCCTTTGTCTCTGTGTGTGTTTCTATTGGATATCAACAAAGATAATCATCTGCAGTCTATCTCGTTGAATTTTGTTAAGCACAATCAATATTCTTTTATAGTCAAGTGTGCTCATGAAAGTTTAGGGCGTGTTTGTTTGGACTTAAATAAAAGCAAAAGGTACCTTTTTATTTTCTACCAAAATTTAAAATATTTTTCAAATTTTAAACTATAATGAAAAAACTTATGTGAGTCTATGTGTCATCATTTAAGGGCTATGAAAATTTAAGGAGTTTCAGATTGAAAGAGTCAAAGTGCGTGAGTTTTAGATTAAGCAAAAAGTAAATGTCAATTTAGATAGGTCCTTAATATCTGACATTGTATATTTTATGCAGTTGTATGCTTTTGTGCAATATGAATCCATCAATGTAGCTGAACAAACAGTGAGTACTCCCTCTATCAATAAGATGCATCATGATGTATAATGTTCTCATCATAATTAAAATGTACATGTCCTATTATCGCAGGTTGAAGAGCTAAATGGTGAGGGGAACTAGAGAAGTGGCCTAAGGGTTCGTTTAATGCATAGCCATCATTTTGCAAATCGTAAAAATGACCACATTCAAAAGCTGCCTGTCCCTTTTTTGGCTAAATAAATGGCACTTACAGGTTGATAATATCTGTGATGTGAAAAGAAATGAAATCATGCATAGAAAGTCACTGATAAGAACTGACATTTTCCATTTTGGAATCTAGGGTCTGCTCATCCTGCTTTTGATGCGACTGAATTAATGCTACTTGCATGTTCACAGTATGTGGTGCAAAAAAATTTGAATGAGTGTGACTGTTAAAAGATTAACATTTTTCTGTAGAGTCAGTGTTAGCTCAGTGCTGGTGGGATTGCATAATTTTTATAGTTAAAATTTTTTCTAGTTCAAAGCCTCGAATGTATGCTCGACTTCACTTCTCATTCTATGCATGGTAATTTCTACTACGGTCTTGTTGAAAGCTGGGTGACAGACTGGGGATCTTCACTTCATTTTGTGTTACGCGCATGCATTTAAGCTTTTAATAAAATATTGATTGAAGATTTGTTTGGGTTTAATGCACTCTGCTAAACTGGGACATTTCATCTTTGTTGGTTTTTCCCGCTTCTAGTCAAAACCATCTCAAGCACGGGGGAAGAAGGGACATGATGGAGAAGAACCCCCGGAAGAAGAAGATGCTTCTATATCCGAGCAACGACCAGAGAAACAACTTGAAGAGTCTTTTGAGCAATCTGATGCTCACTTCCAGGGGAATGCGGTGAGTGTTGTCCCAATCTTAAAACTAAAATGATGCCAAAAATTAAATCACAAATTTGGACCTTTGGTTGACTTCTGTATGGGAGCACTACTGGTTGAGGATTAGTTTTGTTGGAATTCAAGTCAGCGGAAGACGACTTACCTGATTCCAATGCGCAAATAGCAAATAGCCCTGGAACGAACATTGAATTGGCGATGAAACATGAACAACACTACCTCACGTTAGTCTGGATGCAATCACAAGAAAAACACCCGATTTCCACAGCGTAAATGCCGATTGTTCTTGCAAAACTGAAATGGAATGCCTTCTTCTTCCTTGATGGAAATGGAGAGAAATTTGGTGCATATGTTTTGCCAACCCTGCCAACGGCTGTGTTCGGGAGGTTTTTATACTTCTCCCTTCGTACCCCTCCATTCGTGTCTTTCTATCGTAACGCATCAAGATGAATGGTGCGTTCTAATCGCACCTCATCATGGACGTACCAGCTAAAGTACAACATCTCCCACTTGGACATGATGGGCTTGATAGCGCTCTATCAAGAATATAAGGCATTCAACATTCATTAATTTTACAAAACAATTCATACTGGCAAATAAGCCGTGCGACCAGTGAGTACACCTGCACTTGGGAGCTCAAATTATGCACCTGTTGGGGATGACATAATGACTACAACCCTAAAAGAAATAAACAATCGATGTCTCACAGTGCCCCAAACATATTTTGTTATATCAGTCCAAGTATACCTATCCCTTAAAGGCTATACTTGACTATTCTCAAAAACACCATGTATTTACAATTACATCCGCAACCACAGAGGACGATATAATTAGTCGACTAGTAAATACATGTGATAGATGTAAAACAACAATAGTCTTCCTTCGCACTCATGTCTCTCTTAATTTCAGAATAACTGCTTTCCTAGACACGTCCCATAGACCATATCTATTCATGATCGCCCGTAACATGCTAAAGTAGTAACATTGATCTTTCACTTCGAGAACATAGTCAGAAGTAACATAGGGCACATAATGAGGTAAATTATAAATTACCTCAAAGGCTCACACGATAAGTAAATAGAGATAATTTTACTCACATTTCCTTGTTGGTCGAACAATGCACATGTAGTATGAATTACATACTATAGTGGATTTCTTTTTCTATAAGAGCGTATGTCATTTATTAAACATATCCACTATATGGATCTTAGCCTAAACATAGTCACGTGCTCCACATGTACTCATGTTTAGCTCGAGTGCTATATCAGCTCGCTTTCTATAGCACCCAATTAAGTACTCGCATCCGGCATCTTACAGGTATACATGATTATCGGACTATCATATTCGGTCTTATTATAAATAAATCACAGACCTCATCTTGACTCAAATCAAGGCGATATATTTATGTACCAGACTTGCTCTTCAGCATTTATTTGTACATAACGTCTCATCTCAACGTGCTAACTACAACACTTGAGGCGATTGCTCGTGTGAGTGAGCCAATCATTGCCTGCTGACATACTTTTCAATAATATATGTGTGTTTGTGCTAGTCTCATAATGGATTTGTACTTATTGATAAACATCAAATCACTAATAAATAAACAAGTACAATACATCTGTCCACAAATACATAAACCAATGATCCTCTACAATAACAGATATCACATTCTACGCAATCTTAGTGACATCCTATGGGTTAAGAATATGTCTCTAGGAATAGCCTTCATAAATGGATCAACAACCATTCTATTGGTTGAAATGTATTGTAGGATCACTTCTTTCTACGCTATAATATCTCTGATGAAGTTGTTCTTTATGTCAATGTGCTTTGTCCTTCCATGATACTTGGGATCCTTCACATAGGCAATGGCTGCTTGACTATCGTAATAAATTATCATCGGTCTTGGAACCTCAGTGACAGTGGCTAAATTTTCTACGAAAGGTTTTAGCCATATTGCTTCTTGCACTGCGGCAGAACATGCAATAAATTCTGCCTCCATCGTAGATAAGGCCGTGCATGTCTGTTTCTTGCTATTCCAAGAAATCGCACCTCCATTGAGCAAGAACACATATCCAGAAGTCGATTTATGCTCATCCAGGTCTCCACCCCAATCAGCATCTGAATAGCCTAATAGGCGTAAATCATTCCCTTGGTAACAAAGTCGATAGTCCATGATGCTCTTCAAGTATCTCAAGATCCTCTTCACTGCTTTCTAGTGTGCTTGATCGGGATTTGATTGATATCGGTTTACCAATCACACGGCATAACATATGTCGGGTCGAGTACACATCATAGCATACATCAAACTTTTGACCGCACTAGTGTAAGGAACAATTTCCATCATTTTAATTTCTTCTGGAGTTTTAGGACACATCTCAGTACTTAGGCCTTTACCTTGCATGATAGGGGTATCAATAGGATTACAATGCTGCATATTGAAACGCTCAAGAATCTTCATAATATAAGACTCCTGTGATAAAGCAAGGAGTTTCCTTGATCGATCTCTTTTGATCTTAACTCCTAATATATAAGCAGCTTCTCCCATGTCCTTCATTTCAAAATTAGAGGACAACCATTCTTTTATGGTGATAACCAAAACCTTATCATTTCCAGCCAATAGAATATCGTCCACATAAAGTGATAAAATCACAAATTTATCTTCGGACACACCGTTTCGTCTTAATGCGTTACGATAGAAAGACACAACTGTGATAGCTAGTATAAGCACCTAGAGGGGGGTGAATAGATGTAAAAACAATTTCTCGTGATAAGTGATCAGTACTAATTGACAATAGAAAGGAAATTCGTCTTTTGTTAACAAAATGAATTACGATCAAAGTAAAAGAGAGTAGGGAAGAGAATATGAACACAGAGATTATAGTGATTCGGCTTAATCTAAGCCTACGTCCACTCTTCCGCACTGACAACCCACTGGCTGGATTTCACTATGAACAGTGTAGAGACTCTACTACACTTCCTCAAGGTCTCTCAAAGATATAGACTCTCTTTTGTGTACAAGATTTCGCTCAACAGTTTAATTGACTAAGAACAAGGAGCTTCAGACTTTGGAATTATTCTATCGCGCATACACTCGAACAACTGGAACAGCTTCCTTATATACTCATTTATGCCATCATACCCGTTGGCACTTACCAAAGGGATTCTTCCAATCTACACGTTGGACAGAATCAATTAGGAAGATCATTCGAGCTATTTAAGGAACATGACGATAGCCCATCAATCCTGCTCGCCTATACAATCAGGATCTCGATTTCCATAAGTAGAACTTTCCAAGATTACTTCGCCAATCAACGGATCCAAAATCTCTGAATCAATCTAGATGTGAATAATGGATTCTGACATGCTATATCCAGCCAAGAGATCTTCTCCAATCGATAAAGTCGAATCCTTAACAAAACATCCAGTTCTAAATAAGTCTTCTTCGACGGACTAGAAACTGTCAGTGATGATAGACTTTGAGTCTTGATTCTAGTAGTCCAGAGGTCTTCAAACTTTGATAGCAGAGTCTGCAAATCTTCAGACTAGACTGATGGAAACGTTTTGTTAGCTTCAAAACACTCAATGAAGTTTTCTCCAACAATCTCCCCATTTTTTATGGTGACAAAACTTTCCTGCAGATTTGGATAACTTTAACCTGCAAAATATTACTCAAGCAAATATGGATATCTCACAAAGATAGATGGCTTAGTAATAACACTAGAATCTGCATCCACAGAAAATAGATTAGTCTTGTAAATAAACAAAGCCATGAGATATCAATAGTACTTAAGATAAACAAATGTTCAAACAGTCAAACCCAAATCCAGTCCAAATCCAAACAGCCAAACACAAAAGTCAAAGTCAAAACATCATAAAAGTCAAGAGTTCAAAAGTTCAAATCAAATCTGCACCACATCTCTCCTCCTTTTTGTCAGCATTAAAAAGGTAGAGATGAAAAGAGAATGGAATTAAGATTGCTTGGGAACACAAACAAGCTGGAAATCTCCCATTGACTAGACAATGCTTTCCAGCTTCTTCAAGTCCTTCAATTGAGCCACATCTTCACCCTTAGAATTTGCTTGAACTTGAAGAGCAACAGCTTTGATTTGATCATGCAAAGATACTGAAGAGGCTTGTCCTGCATTTGCAAGTTCTATACTTCGTATCCCAAAGCATATATTTGACCCCGCATCTCTAAGAGAACATCAAGAATTCTGCGAAAATCTGCTGAATTGTCAGTCTGAGTACCGGCTTCTGCACGATCAGACGGTGTATAGGCAGATGATGGTAAATCAGCATAGTCACGCAGATTGGGCGATGAAACATCATGACCCTCCTCAGGAAATTGAGAGGCATAGATGTCCTCTGGATCTACTGGAGAGTGGCTTACACCTTCACTAGTAACAGGGAATGAGGACGTTCCTCTTTTCTCAGGATCTCCCCCTGTTTCCATGCCTTTAGGTGGAGAAGAGTGTTCCTCATGTTCTGCTTCCGCTTGATCTCCTCTCTCCTCTTCTTCTTCTTCTTCAATTCTTTCCTCCTCCGCATCTCTCTCCTCTGCTTCCAAATCTTCTCTCTCTCCAGTATTCTATTCTGTCTCATCCATGTCTTTTTCTTGTCTCTCCGTTGATTCTGGAACAGAACAACTCAGGTTCTTCAATGTCATTGCAGAAACAGTGATATCATTATCATCCTCTTCATCCTCAATGATGAGAGCTCTTCTTTTCTTGGATGGAGCAACCATGGGCTCCTTCCCTTTTCTTTTTGTAGCCGAAGAGATTTGATGAGACTTGACAAGGGTTTTCTCCTTGAATTTCTCCAACGCATTGTTGAGTTCCTTCAGATGCATTTTAGAAACCATTTTCAGTCCCACCACCATTTGATCACACGTTCTAACACAGAGAATCTGGGGAGGCTGAACGTTCAAATGTCTGAATAACTTGGTCACAAGAGCTGGATAAGAAAGTTGACCTTTGTCCTTCACCACTGCCTTGTACATGTGGAACATAATAGTGTGGAAGAGAGAATTTTTTACCAGCATTGATGGCATACATCAACTTTGCCTCCGAGTTTGAAACGTCGGTTTTTGAAGTTGATTTTGGTCTAAGGCAGTTAATCACAATTTTGTGCAACAAAATGTTGGTCGCATTCATCCTCAAATAGGAAATCTTTCCTTCTGTCCTTCTATCCTAAACAAGTTCCAACATTACATGAGCAATAGACACATTGATAGGTTGATATCTCCCTCTTTCAACCCCAATCACATCAGCCAACATATTCATGTCCACCACATAGTCCTGATCTCGGATACTAAAAGAGAATCTATTCGCATCCAAAAAACTGAGATTCGAATAGAAATAAGCGGCAAGTTCAGCATAAGCTTCTGTAGATTCAGAACAAAACTGTTCAAGTTGAAGAAGACTGAATTTTTCCCGCAGATTGACATTCACAGAGTCAAGAAAATCAAAATCCACACTTCTAGGGTTTATCGCCCCATGCTTCAACAACTTAGAGTACAATTGCTTGTGTTCCTTTGATCGAAATAAATCTGTTCTTTTGCTTCGGATTTTCGCTGCAACACCCATTCTTGATTTAAACTAACTGTACAACTTGTCATCATCGTTCCCATTTGGTTGATTAAATCCTCCAACCCGTGGATCGCTTAGGATATTAGCAAAGGCTTCTTCCGCCGACCCCGCAAGGGCAATTCCCAAACGTTCCATGGTACGTAAGAAATAGGTTTCATTTCGAAACCCTTTATCTTTCAAAAATTCGTCAATATAATTTAAAGGAGTACCACCCCTCTTCAAAGCACAGTAAAGGTTATAAGTAAAGCCAGGCTTAAGAGTTCTTACGGGTTCTGCGTCTTCGATGATTTCTTCCTCTTCTTGATATGCAACATTCTGATATCTAGAAGGAGAAGATGGACGCTGCTAAGAATGTTGTGGGCTCTGCTGCTATCTAGGAGAATCTTCTTCCTCGATGAGATCAAAGTGCGTAGGCCCCTCACGCATTTACTGTGGTCCCCTGTTTGCGATTCTCGAAGACTTCCTTTGAGACGACATCTTTTACAGTCTTTGAGAGATTCCAAGCTTGTTTCCCAAGAAAGATGAAAACTTTTTCGAGGATTAAGCAAGAGAAGAAGACAAAAGTGGAAGATCGGTGCTCTCTTAGGGTTTTTGTGAATAAAACGAAGAGGAATCGACAGTATATAAGACAGTCGAAGAGAGGCATACGGAACGTCGTAAAGAAGAAATATAAAAATGCCTTTTTAAAAAATAACGCCTTTTCAAAAATTAGATAACTGTCATTTTTTAAATTAACTTCTTTTTCGAAAAGGTCGATTTGCAATAATCACAGAAATAGCAAAATCAATTATGGATAGATGATCGTACCTTTTTGAGATTTGATCTGAGAGATAATAAAATAAAATAACTTACAGTCAAAAATCTTGATCGTCTGAGTCTGAGTGTCTTTAGACTTTCAGTCATGGGTCTGAACTTTCTCTAACTTTAAGATATTGAGTCTGGAACGAATAACTTCAAATTAATTTTTCTCTAAAGGCTTTGTAAATATATCCGTCAGTTGATTATTTGAGTCAATAAACTAAATCGAAACTTCTCCATTTTGAACATGATCTCTAATGAAGTGATGTCGAATCTCTATATGTTTTGCTCTTGAGTGAAGAATCGGATTCTTGGTGAGATTGATTGCGATGGTGTTGTCACATTTGATTTCAGTGCATGAATCTTCGATTCCAAAGTCTCTTAACTGTTGTTTTATCCACATAATTTAAGAACAACAACTTCCAAGAGCTACATACTCTACTTCTGCCGTAGAAAGAGCTACTGTACTTTGCTTTCTTGAAAACCAAGATACTGTCCTACTTCCAAGTAGTTGACAGGTGCTTGAAGTGCTCTTTCTATCAACTCTGCATCCGGCTAGATCTGCGTCTGAGTATCCAAGAAGAGTAAAGTCTTCCTTTTTAAGATACCAGAGACTAGAGTTTGAAGTTGAGGCAATGCATTTGATAATACGCTTTGCAATACTTAGATGAGATTCTTTAGGATCTGATTGAAATCTGGCACAAATGCAAATACTAAACAAAATGTCAGGTCTAGAAGCAGTAAGAAAAAGAAGTGAACCAATGATACTCCTGTATAGCTTCTGGTCAACTTTCTTTCCTCCTTCATCTTTGTCCAGCTTCAAGAAACTTGACATTGGTATATCAGTCTTTTTGCAATTTTCCAGCCCAAACTTTTTGACAAGATCATTAGCATATTTTTCTTGATGAATAAAAGTTCATTCCTTCAATTGTTTCACTTGAAGCCCGAGAAAGAATATTAGTTCACCCATCATGCTCATTTCAAATTCATCTTGCATAAACTTAGAGAATTTTGTTGCACAGACTTTCATTAGAAGATCCAAAAATAATATCATCAACATATATTTGAACAAGCAGAAAAATTTTGCTTTCTATTTTGATAAACAACGTAGTATCTACTTTACCTTTGACAAAGCCATTTTGAATTAAAAACTTACTTAGTCTGTCGTACCAAGCTCAAGGTGCTTACTTTAAACCATATACAGTCTTTTTCAGTCTGAATACAGAGTCTAGTTTCATTGGGTCTTCAAAACCGGGTGGTTGTTCCACATATACTTCCTCATGGATAAATCCATTTAGGAAAGCATTTTTGACGTCCATTTGGAATAACCTGAAATTCTTATAACAAGTAAAAGCAAGTAATAATCTAAGTGCTTCTAACCTCGCTACTGGCACGTAAGTCTCATCATAGTCTATCCCTTCTTCTTGTGTATATCCCTTGGCCACGAGTCTTGCTTTGTTTCTTACTACTTTTCATTTCTCGTTCATCTTGTTTCTAAAAACCCATTTAGCTCCAATGATAGATTTACCTTTCGGTTTAGGAGTCAGTTCCCAGACATCATTAATACTGAATTGCCTAAGTTCTTCTTGCATAACTTCAATCCAGCTTTCATCAGTTAAAGCTTCTTCTATGATCTTGGGTTCTATTTCAGAAATAAGAGCCATAGCACTAGACTCTTCACGCCTTTTGGATCTTGTGTGAATTCCTTCATTAATATCACCAATAATGAGATCTTTGGGATGATTGGACTTATGCTTCCAGTTGCTGGTTGATTTGTCAGATTGTTGATCTTTTTCCTCATTTGAATCTTCGACAATCATTTGTTGCTGGTCTTCTGAAGTCTAAGCTGCTTCTGGAGATTTAGACTTTGTAGAGTATGAAGCATGTTCAGATTCTTCAAGTTGAGTCTGAATCGATTCATTTTGCATAAAGTCTTGAAATTTGACATTCATTGATTCCTCCACAGATTGAGTCTTTTTGTTGTATACTCTGTAAGCTTTGCTGGTAGTTGAATATCCAAGGAAAATACCTTCATCTGATTTTTCTTCAAACTTACCAACTCGATCATTTGCATTTTTCAATATAAAACATTTACATCCAAACACATGAAAATATGAAACAATTGGCTTCTTTTCTTTGAATAACTCATAAGGGGTTTTCTCCAGAATAGGCCTTAGAAAAACTCTATTAATGATATAACATGCTGTAGAAACTGCTTCAACCCAAAAACGTGAAGAGATGTTACTTTCAATTAAAAGAGTTCTAGCAATTTCTTGCAAAGATCTATTCTTCATTTCCATAACTCCATTCTGCTCTGGAGTATATGGAGAAGAGAACATATGCTGAAAACCAAATTCATCACAGAATTTTGTAAAGTCTTGATTTTCAAATTCACCTCCATGATCTGTCCGTATACTTGAAATAACATACCCTTTCTCATTTTGGACCTTTTTAGCAAACTTTTTAAAGTAAGAAAAGGTTTCAAACTTACTTACCAGGAAATATACCCAAGTGAATATTGAATAATCATCCACAATCACTAAAAAGTATTTCTTACCTCCAATGCTTTGAGTTCTGGTTGGTCCAAAGAGATCCATATGCAAAAGCTGCAGTACACAATTAGTGGAAACTTAATTTATTGGTTTAAATGAGTTTCTTACCTGTTTTCCCAACACGCATAGCGTGCATAGATCAGACTTTTGGTATGACAAATTGGGTAAACCACGAACAAGCTTCTTTGCTGAAATTTTGGCTATTTGCTTCATGTTAATGTGCCCAAGTTTTCTGTGCCATAAGTTTGCTTCTTCTTGAATTGAGATTAGACATTGGGTTTCATCTAGTTTGACATCCAAAAGGTAGATATTTCCATGTCTTCGTCCCGTGAAAGATTGAGAGGAGTCTCTACTAGTTCCTAAACAAATTCCTTCTTGAAAATTGATTTTGAAACTGGCATCACATAGCTGACTAATACTTAGCAAATTGTAGTTGAGTCCTTCCACTAAGGAAACTTTTCTGATTGTGAGGCTTCCAATCTTTATAGTTTCGAATCCCACTATTCTTCCTTTGTTGTTTCCTCCAAATGAAACTTTTCCACCATTAACTTGAACGAGCTTTATGAAGCAATTTGAATCTCCTATCATATGCCTTGAGCATTCACTATCCAAATACCATTTTACTTTTTTCTTGATAGTGACTTGCATTTAAAAAGAAACTCGAGCTTTCTTTGGTACCCATATTTTCTTGGGTCCATTAGTGTTAGTATGATATACAGTCTTTGCCCATACTTTCTTAACAGGTTTCCAAACCATTGGACATTATTTCTCAAAATGATCTGAGCTATTGCACTTAGAACATCTAGGAGCATTGCAACCTACTGGTTTTACAAAAACTTTTTGGAAATGATTTTTGTAAGCATCTCTTGTAGGTCGTCGCTTAATTCTTTCCTTTACTTTAGGAAAATCAATTAGAGGAATGGTTTCCGCAGTCATTCCCAAACCAGATTTATTGAAATAAGGTTTTTGTGCTGAAAGAATTTTCTCAAGTTTCTCAAATCCTATAGAAAATCTTTTAAAAATATTTGAGATGTCATTTTTCAAAAATGCATTTTCTTTTGAAAGGTTGTTTGCATTTTCTTTCAAAGGATAAACACTTTTGTCTAAACATTTGACATTTTCTTTCAAAACATTTTCCTATTGTTTTAGTGCAGAATTTTCTCTTTTAAGTTCGAAAATCCTTTTAAGAGAGGTCTTGAGACTAAGACACAATTCATCAATGTATTTAGAAACTTTAGTATGGATTTTCAAATTACTTACCTCAAATTCACTGTCTGAATCTGAGTCTGTCTCGGAGTTCGAATCTGAATCCGATTGTGCCATTAGACATATATTGGCATAATCATCATCACTTTCTTCACATTCTGTATCACTCCAGGTTTTTGCTTTGAGTGTCTTTCGATATTTCTCAACTTTTCCTTTCTTTTTCCTTAGAAGGGGACAATTGGGTCTGATGTGTCCCTTTTTCTTATATTCAAAGCAGACTACATCTCTATTGGATTCATCATCCTCAACAGACTTAGTCTGTTGCTTTTGAAAACTTTGTTTCTTTAGATTGAATCTTCTTCCTTTTCTGTTTAGCTTTCTGAATCTTCTTATCATGAGAGCAAACTCCTCATCATCCATATCGTCTTCAGAATCTATAACATCATAATCATCATTGGATTTGAATGCAATGGATTTCTTACCTTTAGGATCTTCATCTTCATTGATTCGCTCCACTTCATAAGACTAAAGAGTTCCAACCAATTCATCGATAGAAAGTGGCATAATTCTTTGTGTCTCCCTTATTGAGGTCTTAATGTGATTCCAATCCTTGGAGAGTCCACGCAGTAGCTTGTTTACTTTCATGAGATTAGAAATTGGTTGACCTTGATTTTCAAGACCATTCACGATTTCTGTAAAATGACTAAACATGTTAGTGATAGATTCTCTTGATTTCATTTTGAAAGCTTCATATTGACCGAGGAGAATGTTGATTCTGGTTTCTTTCACTCGATCAGTTCCTTCATAAGTGATGTGTAATCTATCCCAAACTTCTTTGGCTGTAACACAAGAAGATATTATGTTATATTCAGTAGGTGATAAAGCACAATATAAAGAATAAATTGCTTTTGCATCAAGAGCTTGTCTCTTGGTTATCTTTTCCTGAGTCATTTCACTAGACTCAACAGCTTCTTTTCCTCTCTCTGAGACAGGTTAAGCTTTAGGAATGATTCATTTGTCTACCACGTCCCATTCCAGAGGATCCTTTGATCTTAGGAATGCCTTCATCTTGTTTTTCCATATGTTGTATTCCTTTCCATCAAAGTAAGGCGATCTGGTATTGCTTTGCCCTTCAACCAATCCTGGAGCCAACACACTAGCCATGGATCTTTAACTCTAAAGTAAAACACTTCAAATTAAGTGAGTACACAGGCTCCGATACCAATTGTGATAGCTAGTATAAGCACCTAGTGGGGGTAAATATGTGTAAAAATAATTTCTCGTGATAAGTGATCGGTACTAATTGACAATAGAAAGGAAATTCGTCTTTTGTTAACAAAACGAATTATGATCAAAGTAAAAGAGAGTAGGGACGAGAATATGAACATAGAGATTATAGTGGTTCGGCTTAATCCAAGCCTACGTCCACTCTTTCGCACTAACAGCCCACTGGCTGGATTTCACTATGAACAAAAGAGTTGTTATAGAAAAGCTCTGCCTTGATTCCATAGTGTAGAGACTCCACTACACTTCCTCAAGGTCTTTTAAAGATATAGACTCTCTTTTGTGTACAAGATTTCGCTCAACATTTTAATTGACTAAGAACAAGGAGCTTCAGACTTTAGAATTCTTCTATCGTGCATACACTCGAACAACTGGAACGTCTTCCTTATATACTCTTTTGTGCCATCATACCCGTTGGCACTTACCAAAGGAATTCTTCCAATCTACCCGTTAGACAGAATCAATTAGGAAGATCATTCGAGCTATTTAAGGAACATGACGATAGCCCATCAATCCTACTCGCCCATACAATCAAGATCTCGGTTTCCATAAGTAGAACTTTCCAAGATTACTTCGCCAATCAACGGATCCAAAATCCCTGAATCAATCTAGATTTGAATAATGGATTCCAACATGTTATATCCAGCCAAGAGATCTTCTCCAGTCGATAAAGTCGAATCCTTAACGAAACATCCAGTTCTGAATAAGTCTTCTTCGACGGACTAGAAACTGTCAGTAAGGATAAACTTTGAGTCTTGAGTCTGGTAGTCTGAAGGTCTTCAGACTTTGATAGCAGAGTCTGCAAGTCTTCAGACTAGACTGATGGAAACGTTATGTTAGCTTCAAAACACTCAAGGAAGTTTTCTCCAATAACAACAAGTTTGAAAACTTGGATTCCATGACGATACAGGGAAGGAGAATGCCATCAATAAAGAGTTTGGGCAGAGGATAGGGCGGCACGGAGGTGGTGGCGGCAGCAACTTGTATATCGAGTCCTTACCTCTGCCCGCGGGGTGAAGGTCAGCGCTTTGGTGCTTTTCGCAATGCTGGGCATTCCGCCCGTGGTAAGTTGAAAATAGGAATGCAATTATGTTGTCTGCAATCACAGACATAGGAATGCAAAAAGAAAGGGTAAGTCCATGTAAATCAGAGAGAAGATGGTAGATAAGTGTCACGCCCTGATCCTCGGGCATGCCCATCCCTTGCCTTGGTTGATTTATGAATGCGATATCGCAGGACGTATCGCCGACCCTTTCATTTTCATATGCACATGCGGAAGCAATTATAAATCCCCAGACAATAAAGCATTGGGATAGAACAATAGGACTAAATTTCAGACCCTTAAAAACATTCACTATTATATACATTGCAAACCAGTGCATATATATATATATATATATATACACACACACAAGGTGAACTATTAAGTCTAATTCACATTAAGCCAGTTTAAAACAAGGTCTACAAGCAAAAGTGGGGTTCTACCAGCTATGGGTCCTCGTCCTCCTCTTCATCATCCTCTACACTCCAACTGAAGCCTTCATCAGACCGCATCAGACTTTCGAGATCTTCAAAATCCAAGTCTGCTGCTTCTAGGGACCTGAAATGGTTATTCAATAACCAATGAGACAACGTCTCAACAAGTTCTACCCCCTAAGACCTGATTAGTAAATCAATACACCTTAGGGTTGCCTATGCACAACACGAGTCAGAGAGCTTACCTTGGCCTCAGATTCCACCCTGCATATTAGCACAGTTCAAATAGGCCCTCAATCATTATCTCATGGATCAATATCTTGATCAATCGACCTAGTCGATTACATGTCAAACAAACCATTCTTGGTCATTTCAATCAATATTGTCCATTCTCTTAAATAAGCCATTGAGTTACCAAGCCAGTATATTATAGGACTCATTTTCCTTAATGACATACCGAGCTACTGAGTATATTCATCATAACATACATTCTCCAAAATGACATATTGAGTCACCGAGCCGTTATGGCATGTCGTCCATTCTCCAAAATGACCTATAGAGTCACCGAGTCGACATAGTATATCGAGTATATTCATCATAACGTCCATTCTCCAAAATGACATATTGAGTCACCGAGCCGTTATGGCATGTTGTCCATTCTCCAAAATGACTTATAGTCACCGAGCCGACATTGTATACCATCCATTCTCCAAAATGACATATAGTCACCGAGCCGGTATAATATTTTTATTCTGAAAACACAATCAATTTACCATTTTTATCATTTCTGATAAAAGTACACGCGTGTGGGCACACGATCGGCCTTAGCCAAAATATAGTAATTTCCTTTCTATAAATCCCACCATTTTCTGTAGCCCATCAAAATATTTTTGACACTGTCAACCGATGCCCGGTTATTTTATAATTAATAACCAAAAATTATTCAATTTAGGAATAAATCCTAAAATCACTCATAAATCAATTTAGCACAAAATAAAACTCAATTAAATAAACGGACTGCAACACGACAATCAACATAAAATTCCGGCCGTCGGCTATCCCCGCCTAATTTCCGGAAAATAAATAAATAATTAATTAATTTTGAAAATTAAATAAATAAATATTAAAAGAAATCCAATTTAGGCTCATAATGTCTGATTGGAAGCCAAGACGGATCGGGAAAAATCCCGAGACCTGTTCAATAAATAACCAAACATTTCTACTTGCTCACCTAACATGCATCATTAAGTCTCTAATTTAATTGTTCTAAACTAATCTAACCACCTAAGTGCACTTAATTAAATCTAATCAACCCTTAGGCATAATTAGCAAACTAAGAAAGCATTAGTGAGTAAAACTCACTTGATAAACGCGAAGACCAGGACACCGGTGGGCTTGGACCAGGCCTAGAACAGGCCCAACAAATCTCAGCTCAAGTGAGATTTGTTCTTAATTTTGGGCTAGACCCAAGTTGGGTTGGGCCTGCTGAAGATGGGCTTCAAAAGCTGGGCTGAACTGCTAGATTTTTGGGCTTGCTGACTTAGGCTCAATGGAGTTGCTGTTGGTGAAATTTTGACTAGGCTTGAAGACTGCACTTTGGGCCGAGATTACTGGCTTTGCTTGGCTTGAGGACTACGGGATCTCACGGCCTGCTTCATGGACTCGATGGGTTGCTGAAGCTGGCCCACGAACTGGAGAAGACGCAGGCGAAGGAGGAAGCTGCTCGCTGGCGTCCTCGGTGAATGTTGCTGGTCAACAAACCGGTGGAGAAGACACGAGGTTGACCGGTGCTGGCTTGGAGCTGAGGGACGCATGGATGGCGAAGCAGCTGCAGCAGTTTTGCTGGTCTTCGGTGGATTGTAGTGTTGACCGAAGAAGCAGTTACTGGCGAAGACGTCCGTGGAGGTGTAACGGCGTCGTTGCTGAGAGATGGAACGGACGTCGAAGCAGCTGTTGGGGCTCCTTCGGTCTTCGTGGCAACTCCGTGGGGAAAGAAACGCTAGCAGAGACGTGCGGACGTGGATGATGGAGCAGCTTCGTGGACGTCGCTGCTGTTGGGCTTTTGCGGTCAACCGAGGAGCTTTGGTTGTTTCTGCTGTTGACCAAAGTAGATGGAGAAACTGGCATGTGGCAGCGTGAAGGAGAGCTGCCTCGGTCACCACCTGGGGCTTCTACTGAAAAATTTGACTGAGCATGCGAAGGGAGAGAGAGACGAAGATGTGCTGGCAAAGACGCGGGAAAAAGAGAGCAAATGCTGGCCGAGAGAGAGAACTGCAGTGATCGACGCCAAAGAAGGAGAAGCCGGAATTGACAGGGGCGGTGAAGGAGAGGGAGACAGCGACGGGAGGGGCCCAAGGTCAGAAATCTCATCTCTTCCATTAACTCAATGTCCCCCATTAATTTCCACAAATAAAGCTCATTATAAGCCAATTTAAATGCAAATGTTGCACCCCCCCTTTGCCCTAGCTCCGAATTTGACAAATTGGAGTTCCAAATCCTCCAACAACCTCCCCAATTGAGATCCAAATTTGATGAAGAAAAATCCCTTACAATTCTCTATAAATCCCTAGCACTCAAAGGCTCGATTTAGAAGTCCTAATCTGAATCTCCGCTAATTTTCCGCAATGTCCGAACTGATTTTCCATAAAAATCTCAGAATCTCTGAAAAATCTTCTGAGACTAAGTCGACGTTCCTAAAATTTATTGTGACATGACAGAATCTTCAATTTCTGAAATCGAACTCAAATTCACGGTTAATTTCCATTAGACGCGTTTTTAGCGTAACCTAGGCTACCAAGTAACTTTCAGAGATTTTTAGTGCAAATGACCCGTGGTCGATTTTCTTCGAGCCACAATGAACCCACTCAACTCAATGACGACTTTCGATTGTCGTGAAAATCTCGATGATTCAAATACGGACACAGGGTACCAAAACGGCGGTAAAATCAAATTAGTGTCGGTCGATGAGAATTTTTCAATTTAGTGGTATCACCCACAATTAGCCACACATCTCAATCGAACTAACATATATCTAATCTCAAATTGATTTATATTTGTGTCATAATGATCTTGACAGATGAGCACGATCAAGTAGCCGATTCCTGGTCAAATTCTCAAGTCTATTTGCCTTAAAATTCTTAATGGTTTCCTCAGATAGTCTAGTTATCTCTAGAATGATCAGTTCTGAGAACAGCCCTATAGACGCGTTAATGAAATGCCCGATTTATTCAATAGAAAACATGATTGAAAATCTAGGATGTCACAATAAGGGATTGGCACTAGATATAGATGGGCACATGTATAGTGTTTCAGGCTGACCAATCACAATAGTTCGAGGAGTCAGCCATTTTTGTTTCAGATTGCCTTTTTTGGTGGGATTTCACAAGCTATTTTGCCAAGGAAGCAGTTAAATGAACCATAGGAGGGCAAAAATTCACAGAACTATTGTCCTGGCGTGGCTAATGCACTGGAGGTCTCAAGTCATCCCCTCCAAGAAGCAAAGATGGTTGTTTTTGCATTTACTTCGGGATGTCGAATTTGCGCTTGAACATTTGGCTAGTAAGATGAGACTTGCAGGTATGTCTATCCCACATCCATGCATTTTTTATTATTGTGATTGATATGGTTAATGGGGTTGCAATACTTGCTTATTCACTCAATTTGAAATAGAGAAAAGTCATTCGAGAGACCCCTTTTTGAATGCTTTGTGGCTAGCTTAGAATATGCTTCTTATGAAGAGTTCCATAGGCCTTAGATAATACCAATGTATATGAATCAACTGCTCATAAGTTCTATCTAGTAACACGAAGGAAGATAACATGGAAATGGATGAGAAGAATACTGTTAATTTTGACGAGTTATGTATCCTATCATCAGTTTCTTTTCACTTGCCGCAGCACAATTTCGTGAGAGAATTGAGCCTAACAAGGATAAAATTCCAACTCAGGTTTATCAGGCTAGTTCAAAGGATTTTGATGTGACCTAGAAATATGTGGATTGTTTGACTGCACCTGCCATGGGGAAAGTCCTGGTTTGTGAGTTCGTCTATGGTTTCAACTTTTAAGATAGATTGGAAATGATTTTTGATAATTTTTTTTATTTGACTGTAGATTTTGTTGAACCCACTGTTTGTGACCTATAATTTGCAAAGGCATGAATTGTTGCTCTGATTGGGGTATGTTGAAGTTAAATGCTTTTGGCAGATTAAGAATGTGTGATGTTACATCCTAACAAACAGTGAAAAAGAAAGTTAGATTTCAAATTCCTTGTCTCTAGCTAGATAATAGATAGTAATTAGTTTCATGGTTGTTTGGATGAAGTATAGGTTCCTTTTGACATTAAGTTTTTCTTGGAGTCAAGAGACTTTGCTTCAGCAAGATTGTATATAATCAATCTCTAACTGATCTCATAGGCATGGTGACTAGTAAAGTCAATTAGAATTGGCAATCTTTTGGCATGTGTTTCATTTTGTTCTATATAGGGTTCTGATATTGCATTCTCTAGCTCTTTGGGAATTTTGTTACCGAGCATGTTTAGTTTCTAGTCAGTGTTTAAGTTGTCCATGCTGTGAAATAGATGACAATACGTTCTTTAATCATCTTTCTAGTTTCCAATTAATATTCTCTTTTCCTGATTGAGTTCTCTAGGTAATCTCTTTTATCCTTACTTTTCTTAACTAGTTCATCTATAATTATAGGCACTAGGACTACCAAGTACTTGAATGTGAGTATGCAAAAGAGGCTAGAACTTTTTTGGCCCCTCCTCTGCTGATGCGGACAAAGTGTGAGGATAAACAAATTGCTTTTGCTAGGAAGAGCTTTACCAAATTTAAGAATCACAATAACCTTGGCAATCGAAGTTTGAGATGAGTAGCTCAGGTCGTTTTAAAAGCATGCAAATCTCTACTAAGTTTCATTCTAGTTGCTCAGAATATATGAACTATGTCGTCTTTCTGGCTTATCAGGTTAAGAAGAAAAACAACATACTAAATAGCAGCTTGGAGGAGCGACACAGATGAACTTGCATTCAATTTGTGAGGAGGCCTTGAAATGCATTTGGTCGCATGACTATCGTCAGACATTCAATCTGGCCTTCCTCAAAGATCAAAGGATTAGTCCATCATATTTCTTCGAACAATGTTTAGAAAGACTTCTTGGCAATCATGTATAAGATATTGTGACAAATATTAATGTGCTTTAACTAATTATTCTTAAGCTTGTCTATCGTTCTGTCAAGATTCAATTTTTGCTCTTCATTGGGTTTAGTTTACTGAGCTAGAGCACCATTGGACATGGATTATATTCCATATATGCTTTGCCAAACACTATTTAAAGCTCTTAGTTGACTTTGCTCTATATGATATTTGTTCAAAAGAAGGCAATTTGCAGCTATATATCTGGAATGAGTGGACAAGTGATTCTTGATCACACCAACATATGAAACACAACAAGAGCAACTATTTTTTTCCCCGGCAAAACATCAACTCTCTCAACTAATTCCATAATCTACACCACAGTCAAACTTGACAAAGTAACGTTGCTTGAACATTATAAATTAGACCAATTGTTTCCTACACTAGAAGGCAGTAACAAAATACAACTTCCGTCAGAACTAAACTACAAAGAAGCTGTCCATGGAAATACAAGTTTAGTCATATCATCTCTAACGGGAGAGCTCTTCGGCAGTTGCCAACTACAGCAATTTTTGCAGAACCGCTCTTAAGCTTTCATGGATGCAGCTCTGCGTCTCAGTAGTCCAACCCTGTATTTGTGGGCATACTTCGATATCAGCTCCCTCTGGAAAACCAAACAAGAACTTAGCAACTCTTCACAAAGATAGTGGAATGTCCTTATAAGTGGTCCAACTAATGTCATTCGAGATCAACCCAATGATATAACTTATTGGATGGAGCAATTATTCTCCTTATTAATCTTAATCAAAAAGTTTCCAATAAAGTTACAACTGAATGCATACTTGACAATGAGCTCAGGCAATTTCCAATCAACTTCGAAGGTAAACTATCATGCCCCAATCCTCCGAGCGCGTGCCCATCTCTCGGTGGTCGATTAAATAGTGACGTCCCAGGACGCGTCGCCGGCCCATTCATTTTAATACACATGTGGAAGCGAATAATTTATCCCCAGATAACAACATGGGATAGAAAAGCAGGGTCACAATTTTTGAAAACCAAACCACACTTTTATACATCACAACCAAAGTCACATACAATATTAGCCGACTATATACATGGTCTGCAAAAGGGGGGGTAAAGGCTACATATCCTCTAATTAGTCGAGTCTTCGACTGAATACTCCTGGGTCCCTGGCTCCGACAGACTCAGGTCCACCATTGAACCACCTGGCAGGTCGACCATGCCATTCCCAAAAGCAACCTCCAGCATCGACATAGGGACCTCAGACTCCGGTATGGGACCTTCGTTCTATCCATTCCGCTCATGACGATACCATGATCTGTATTGGTGGGGTACCTTATGGGGAAAACCTGCATCAACCCAGACCACGGACCTCACGAGTTCATAGACCCATCCCCTTGGGTTCCCATGAAGCGGAATATAACATCTTCCTTCGGTGACCTTCTTAAGTTGGCCAAAATGCTCAAGAGGAGCTACCATCTAAGGACCTGAAAAAAGTTATCCCATAACGAGGTGAGACAACATCTCAGCAAGTTTATCCCCTAAGTTCCAACTAGGAAGAAAATACGCCCCAAGGCTACCTAAGCACAAGCACAAGTTAGAGGACTTACCTTTGCCTCAGTCCCTTCCTACAAGTCCGTACGATTCAACCACTCAATCAATCATTCAACAGTTCAATTCATTTAATCAGATCAAGCCATCGATCAATTGAACTAGTCGATTCCATGTCATCAAAACCATCTCTCGATCAACCCAATTAATACTATCTATAAAGTCCGATCACATCAAGGACTACTCACACTAAGCTGAAGATAGATAGTACAGCTCACTCTAAGCTGATAAATAGTATATTGCTCACACTAAGCTAATATATCAAGACCCTCAGGTTGATATAGTATACTGACAATGCTCACCAGAAGTTGCTAAGGTGTACTACTCACACTAAGCTGATATATCAAAGCCTGTAGGCTGATATAATATACTAGTATACTGCTCACTCTAAGTTGACATATCAAAGCCCGAAGGCTGATATAGTATACCATCCTGATCATTCGACAATTTCACCATTTTTATCATATCCGATAAAAATAATCGTGTGTGAGTACACGGTCGGCCTTAGCCAAAATGCGATATTTTTCATTTTGAAGATCCCACTAATTTCAATAGTCCACAAACACATTTTTGGCATTGTAAACGGTATTTTCTAATTAAATAGCAAAATTATTAAATTTTGGGATAATTACCCAAAATTACAATTCACACTCAAATTGCACAAACCAACACTCAATTAAATAAACCAATCATACTCTGCGATCACCACAAAATTTCGGTCACCGGCTATTCCGGTCTAATTTCTGGAAAATAATAATTAATTAAATAATTACCAAAATTAATTATTAAATACCAATAAATGCAACTTAGGCCGGAAAAGCCTAATTAAATACCAAAACGGGCCCGGAAAAATTCTGAACCACTCTAGATAAATACTACAGCTTATTAGGCTCTAATTATGATACTCTAACCACCTAACATGCAATAATGATTAATTAAATGGCTAATCTATTCTAACTAACCACATAATCCATGCTTAACTTAAACAGATCAACCCTTAAGCATAATTAACTCTTAAGATGAGATTAGTGAGTAAACTCACTAGATTTGCGAGCTGGTGAGTTCACTAGGACAGCAAGGCAGAGATGATCGACAAACTCCAAAGCGGGGACACCTTTCAAGGCCAGGTAAGGCTCGGAAACGGACCTTGAAGCCCAAAACCCTTGCTGGGTTTCGGATTCTGATCTATGGGCCAAGAGAGCTCCTTCGACAGTCAATTGAGCTGGAAACGGCCCAGGTGAGTGGACAAGCGGCTACAGCGGCGGTGATGACATTTGACGGTGGCGGGACGACAACAGAGGAGCTCCGACTGAGCTCAATGGCCACAGGGAAGGCTCGAGGACGGTCTGAACTCACGGCTGAAGCAAGACGATGCACGAACGAGCAGCTAGCGCGTAGGGGCTCGTGGCTGGGCGCGATGGCGAGCGGCAGTATTGGACGGCTCAGACGGGCATCAACAAGCGAGGAGAGGGGCTAAGCTCGATTCTTGCTGGTTCTTGGAGCTTCAAACTTGCTGGAAATTGAGAGAGAGAAACCGGTGGAGAAGAAGGGGGGACAACTAAGGCTTGGAGGGTCCCTCTTTACTCCATTCTATCTCTTTTGTCTCCTTGAAATTGTCCCACCATGGCTGCTGGCTTCCTTAGCCATTTTCTAGCCTCTCAGCTTGCTTAGGAAGCCTTGGAAGAGGGCCAAAATGTTGAGGCATGGGGGGCTACGAATTTTGAAGGTCTTTC
This sequence comes from Eucalyptus shirleyi, assembly GCA_017140165.1. Taxonomy (NCBI): domain Eukaryota; kingdom Viridiplantae; phylum Streptophyta; class Magnoliopsida; order Myrtales; family Myrtaceae; genus Eucalyptus; species Eucalyptus shirleyi. The sequence goes on from CM029448.1 coordinate 48,163,429, forward strand.
CCCAAATTGGATCAATCCTCCTCCAATTGAAGTCAATTTCGGCCCCAAAAATCCCACCGTCAAGTCCTCAATCAAATTGACATTTTTCCATGCCACTAGAATCAACTTGCATCTCAAAATCGCGATAAAAAATAGTCCCCTAAATTTTCCAGTCGAAAACGGCCCTATATCGACTTTTCGCCAAAAATATCAATTTGCAAAAAAATCTTTAGAGGGTGAGTTGACATTCCTAAAATGACTCGTGACATGACAGAACTTTCAATTTCTTAAATCAGATTCAAATTCGCGGTTAATTTCAATCAGGCACGATTTTAGCGTGACCTAGTCTACCGAATAGCTTTCAGAAATTTTCAGTGCAAATGACCCATGGTCGATTTTCTTCGAGCCACAATAAACCTCTTCAACACATTGGTGACTCTCGGTGGTTGTGAAAATCTCAAGATTTCAAATACAAAAACAAGGTACCAAAACGACAGAAAAAATCAGTCTAGTACCAGTCAACGAGAATTTTGTAATTTGGCGGAATCACCCACGTTTAACCACACATCTCTGTCGAACCGACCTATGTCTGATCTCTAATCGATTTTTAACTGTGCCATAATGATCTCTGCAGATGAGCACAGTCGAGTAGTCGATTCCTGATCGATTTTCTAAGTCAATTGCATTAAAACCCTTAATGACTTCCCCATATAATCTAGTTATCTCAAGAATGATCAGCTCTGAGAATAGTACTTTAGGCGCGTCGACGAAAGGCCCGATTTATTTAATTGAAAACAGAATTGAAATTTCAGGATGTCACATAAAAAATCAGTTTTAGATGCACTAATTTTCGATAGTGTTGAAAAATTCAATTTCATTTATCAATATATGTTCAAAGCATGCCTCACAAATACAATAGATGTTTGGCTCCCCATCATCATGCAAATAACACAAACATATTTAGCCTATTTGATAGACCATAGTCACTGTAGAAAGTTTTTTTTTTCCTTGGGTATCCCTGGATAAAAAAAGACTAGCCATCAAAGTAAAATCTACAAAACAAATTAGTTCCAGTCTTCCAGATGAAAAAACTACATATTGGATTGTTTAGATGAAATGGACTAATCAATTATTCTCCCAAAAGGGTAATGAAGCAAGAAGGAGCAAACAATCTAAATCAAACGACTGATTTTATTCAAACAAAAAGACCCACCAAGCAATGTTGTATAATGTCAAAAGAGAAGAAGAAATGGCAAAGGATTATGATCTGTGTTCATAGAATTGTTAGTAGGGTCAATGCCAAACCTCAAGGAAGAAGCAAGAAGCACTTGAACCTTACAATACTATACTAGCACTCCTTTCTCTATTCTCACTAAGAAAAAAACCAAATATACATAGTCTATTGCATACATGATGCAAGGTTATACCTACCGGCAATATCAAATGGTTGGCTATGAATCCAGTATATTGAACCGGGCAACATGAGCATTACTAATCATACGTTTTGACGAGTTCTGTAATATAGAAGAAAGCTGGTCATTTCTAGTAATAAGGGCTTTGATCTTCTTTAAGGAAGCGACAAAGGATATTGGAACTATAAAGAGACGGAAGAAGCTATCAGTACTACATCACTTCAGCCAAAATAGAAGACTCTCTTGATATAATGAGCCCATTCGACAATAAATACTCAACAAATAAGCTAAGCGACTGTATATGTCACGCCCCAATCCTCGAGCGCGCGCCCATCCCTCACTGGTCAATTAATTGCGACGTCCCATGACACATCGCCGACTCATTCATTTTAATACACATGCAAAAGCATATAAAAAAAAATCCCAGACAATAAAACAATAGGATAGGAAATTAGGGCCAAATTTTCAAACCAAAACAAATCTTTTATAAACAACCAAGTTTATTTACAAGACCAGACTATTTACAAAAAGGTTGACTCATTCCAAAAGGAACGGTCCTATGACCTCCTAGTCAGACCCGTTTGCCAATTCTGGTCTATCCACCTTTCCAAACTCCAGGGCTTCCGGTCCTCCACCAACACCATCTAAGGACCTGAAAATGGTTATACAATAACCAGTGAGACAATGTCTTAGCAAGTTCAACTCCCTAAGACTTGATTAGGAAGAAAATATGCCATAAGGGTTACCTAAGCACAATCACGAGTCAGAGGACATACCTTAGCCTCAGTCCCTTCCTGCAAATTAATTAAATATGTAGTCCATTGAATCAATCAACCACTCAATTCATCACAAGAGATCAAATCAACAATTAATCGACTCAATTGATTTCATGTCATCGGACCAACGCATGGTCAAATCAATACTATCTATAAAATCCTACCACCTTGCGAACAGCTTACTTTAAGCTGAAAAATAGATAGTAGCTTGCTTCAAAGGCTAAATAATATTATAATGTTCCTTTTCTAAGATGACATATCAAGTCACCAAGCATATATAGTATATTGTTCCTTCTCTAAGATGACATATCGAGTCATCGAGCCAGTATTGCATATTGTTCATTCTCTAAGATGACATATAAAGTCATCGAGCCGGTATAGTATATCGTACTTTCTCCAAGATTACATATAGAGTCACCGAACCGATATAGTATATCGTCCTTTCTCCAAGATGACATATAGAGTCATCGAGCCGATATTTCCACCATTTTATCATACCCAATAAAATATCGCATGTGGGTACACGGTCGGCCTTAGCCAAAATATAATAATTTCATTTCCATAAATCTCACTATTTTATATAGTCCACCAACATATTTTTGGCGTTGTAAACCGACGCTCGGTTATTTTCCAATTAAATACTGACATTAAATCAATTTAGGAATAAAGTCCTAAAATGCAAATCACACAAATTCAACACAAATTATAGCTCAATTAAATAAATGGACCACACAATAGCGATCAGCATAAAATTCCGGTCACCAGCTATCCTGGTCTAATTTCCAGAAATATATTAATTAATTACGAAAATTAATTAATAAATGCAATAAATGCATACTTAGGCCTGCAATGCCTAATTATAAGTCGGAATGGGCCCGGAAAATTTTCGAGACTCGTTAAATAAATACTTGAGTCTACTTACTCGCTAATTGCACTAACTATCCACCTAACATGCATCGACAATTAATTAAATTCACTAATCTAATCTAACTAACCACATAATCCATCTTAGCCTAAACTAAAAAAATCCTTAAGCATCATTAACCTACTAAGCGAGGATTAGTTTGTTAAACTCACTTGTTCGGCGATCCAATCGGTGCAAATCGACGGGGATGCAATGGAGCTCAATTCTCTCCAAGGCGGGCCTAGCTTTCGGGGCCGAAAACACCTTCAAAACTGGCCATACCCTTGCTGGGATACCCACTGATTTTGCTTCTGTTCTTGGCTAGTTGTTGGCTAAAAAGGCGAGGTGGTGGCTCAGTTGAGGCGGGGATGGACCGAGGGAGCAAATTCAAACCTAAATGGGACTCGTTGGAGCTCAAACAATGGCCTGCAGCAGCTCATGGTGGTCTAGGAGGCTTGCTAGGCGACAGGATAGGTGGCTGGAACGTCGAGATCGCACGGGTGGCGCGGTGCAGTGGCGACGCACGCACGGAGCGGAGGCAGCAAGCGGCGGCAGTGAGCAATCTTGACGGCGTGCGGGCTTGCTCCGGTGGCTTCTCCTTGGCTACTGGGGTTCGAAAATAGCAAGAAGGGGATGGAGAAGAAGAAGTCAATGGTAGCAAGAGGGGATGAGGGAGAAGAGGGGCAAGGGGGACCACTTGGTCTCCTTTTTCTCTCAATTCGTCCCCTTTGTTGGTCCCCACATGTGAGTTGTCATCCACCAGCAATTTCCAGCCCTCTATCCCTTCTAGAATACCTTTGAAAGGGTCCATAAGTCATGATGGTGGGAGGCATACGAATTTGCTTGATTTCCTCTTCAATTGAACACTTATCCTCCCTTAAACCAATCCAATTTGGCCCCTCAAAAATCAACCGACACCTCATTGATCCAATTGATATTTTTCTTCACCAATTAGTCCCACTTGCTTCCCAATTTTGCGATCAAAAACGATCCCCAACATTTTATGGACAAAAACGGCCCTACCTCGACTTTTTCCCAAAAAGTCTCAATTTGCAGAAAAATCTTCTAAGATTGAGTCAACGCTCCTAAAATTAATTGTGATATGACAGAACTTTTAATTTTTGAAATCGGACTCAAATTCGCGGTTAATTTCAATTTGGCGCGACTTTAACATGACCTAAGCTACCGAGTAACTTTTAGAAACTTTTAGTGCAAATGACCCGTAGTCGATTTTTTTTTAGCCACAATGAACCCACTCGACACATTGGTGATTCTCGGTTATCGTGAAAATCTTGATGATTCAAATACAGACATAGGGTACCAAAACGATAGAAAAATCAACCTAGTGTCGGTCGACGAAAATTTTCCAATTTAGTGGAGTCACACACAATTAGCCCACATCTATGCCAAACCAACCTATCTCTGATCTCTAATCGATTTTTAACTGTGCCATATTGGCCTCTAAAGATGAGCATGGTCAAGTAGCCAAATCCTGATCGAATTCTCAAGTCTATTATCTTAAAATTCCTTAATGGCTTCCCCAAATAATCTAGTCATCTCGAGAGTGATCGGCTCTGAGAACAGCCCTATAGGCACATCGATGAAATGCCCGATTAATTTAATTGAAAGCAGAAGTGAAAAATCTAGGATGTCACAGTATAACAAGTTTAGAAGAATGACTTACGGGCATATAAATGTCCTAGAATTAGAGCAAGCACTTGCATGTAACATAATAATATGGCCATAAGATATCAAAGTACAGATCCTACCATATCCTTGAGGATATTTGCTAATGAACCTCATCAGGTGGTTGGTGGTAGCCAAGTTTATATCATTCAAATAATACTCTACCTACATAGGAAACATTTAAAGCATTAGGACGGCGAAGGTGAATTGCCCAAACATTTTCAGATGCTAACGAATCACGTGTTTGATTTGGAAGAAGAAGTGAAGTGATCGTGTACAAGAATTGAAACCAAAATCTAATTCTCTCAGGCAATAAATTCCCACTCCTAAACCCACAGCCCGAAGTGCACGCAATGGGGCATGAAAAAGTGAAGCCCCAAATGTCGTCAGAACTTCTAACTTAAGGCTGGCCTCTATACGTAGGAAGTGTCAAGAAGAATAGACAAAACACGTTATAGAGGACAACTAGGAAACGCAACTTTTGTTGCTACGTGTGATAACTTCCATGGAACGACACACTCCTTATATCAAATGAACATAACTAAATTAAATGAAACAACGCAGATGACCAGCTACATGCAGTCAAACCCATGAGTTTTCCGGGGAACAGTCAGCCAGGTATTAGCTATTGAGATGGATGCTGTAAGGACCAATTTATCATAATTCATAAACAAAAAAGCACAAGGGGAAACACTTCTTAAACAAGTAGGCGTATGATATGATTGAAGGAGCATTGCATTTCTAATCAGAAAGCCCTTCCATTCCCATAATGCACCTGTATAATCCAAAAGAAACAACATAGAAATTAAATATACCAAAAAGCATGCTCAAATATATGCAGTAGACAGCATACCGGATTAAAAGAATTAGACACTAATCAAAGCAAACTGAAGAGTATAGAAACAAGGAGGGGAAATATCAACCACGACGGATGGCCAATCCACTATCCTCAATATATATAGATGAAATTGATACGTGCAAAGAAACAATCGCTTTGAGGATGTCAATTCTTAGCACATTGACCGACACGATTATTTATTCACTTCTATATTGTGACAAAATCACCACAGGGCGGACCTACAATATCTGCAGATGCTCAACAGCCAGAAAAATTGAGAAAAAAAGCACCATTTGAGGCAAGATGGCCTACAAATGGCCCAAGATACTTGCTGCAGATGCATGTACAAGAGAAAAAGCAATACCTGCTACAGATGTAAATATAAACTTAAACATTAACATGGCACCGAATTCTACTAAGTAGAATCCAAAAAAATAAATAAATAAATAAAACCTAACCTTTGGACGGATGGGAGTCGCCAATGGGGTGCCTATCGGTGGGGCTTGAGGAGGCGACGGCATTGACGGCGTCCGCATTCAGGAGCAGGGGGCGCTTCACGAAGGAAAGAGAGAGAGAGAGAAAGAGAGAGAGAGAGAGAGAGAGAGAGAGAGAGAGAGAGAGAGAGAGTAGAGCGACCTTCGCTCACACAGAGGGAGGCCAAAACGCAAGCAGGGGGTTGTCAACGTCGGGGTTGGCCAGCAGGGGCGTTCCACAGAGGAAAGAGATAGTTGACCAAGAGCCTCTATGATCAGATATGCAGCGGAAATGCCATTAACATTCACAACAAGTAGGCAAACAACAATTATTCTCGATGTAGTGGGAACAGTAAGAGTGACAAGGGTTATTACCCACACTGGGTATTCAACAACCACGGATGACAGCTTCTTCCCCCAAAAGCAAGAGCGAGAGTAGTCAAGTAGTGGCAGCATTCACAGCAGATGAAATAGCTTCCTATCATTTCACAAGAACCATGGAGCGAAGGTCGCGAAAGGGAGGTGGAGGGACGACGGCGTCGGCATCGGCATCAGGGGCAAAGGCGGAGGTGGAGGCGGAGGCGGAGGCGGAGGTTTTGGTGTCGAAGTCAGGGGCGACGAAGGCAACTAGCGGTGGGGCGTCAGTGTTGGAGCCAGGGTGATGGATGCAACCGGCAGAGGGGCGTCAGCGTCGTGAAACGTTGGAAGAGAGGCACGACTTCACGGAGGAAGGAGAGAGAGAGAGAGAGAGAGAGAGAGAGAGAGAGAGAGAGAGAGAGCAGACTGGAGGTCATGAGAGGGAGGCAAAGGGGCGTCAGCGTCAAGTTCGAGGGCGTAGGCAGAGGCGGAGGCTGTGTCGGTGTCGGAGTCGGGGGTGATAAAGGCAACTGGCGGAGGCGGAGGGCCATTGGCGTTGCGCTTAGCTAGAAGAGAAGAACAAGAACAAGAAGAAGCCAAAAAAGGGGACAATTGAAGCAACCAGCGAAGGGGGAGAGAGAAAGAGAGAGAGAGAGAGAGAGAGAGAGAGAGAGAGAGAGAGCAGAGCAAACATCGCGAGAGGGAGGTGGAGGAGCGTCAGCGGCGTTGACCTCAGGGTGGGGGGCAATGGAAGCAACCAACGGAGGTGGAAGGTATCAACCTTTATGATTTCCTCTGAACTCTCTACAATTTTGTTCTCCCCGCAACGGAACGAAGAACGGGGAGAGAGACAAAGAGGAGAGAAACAGTCTGCAGATGAGAGCAGAGGAGAGAGAGCGTCAGAGCGTGTGGGCCAGGGACTATGGAAGAGAGAGGGAGGAGGTGGACCTGACACAAACAGGTGTCATGCTCTGAATGGTTCAAACCAAAAATTGCGTGGCATCCTTAGGATACCTAATATTTTCCCCTTTTTGCAAAGGGATTTCTGTCAATTTATTGACCGAACAGTGAGACAAGACAAGACCTCTCTCATGCAGGAGGAGAGAGAAAACCCCAATTTTGCTACACTTCTTTTTGAAAATAAAAGGAACGGGCTTGGACTCTAGCGTGGCTGCCGAGCGACATGTTTCGCCCGGTGAATGGACTCGGAGGAAGCCACGTTAGAGTCAGAGCTGCACCTATAGGCGACACATACTGTACGGTGAGTAAACTTTTACATCACTAACTTGGCACAACTCTTATATGTAATATTTTCTCAAAAGCGAGGAGAGTTCTGAATAATCCAATAAAGTGGGACCCATTTACCGCGAATGGGGCCAGCCCGATAGTAATGTGGAAGGACCGGTATCCATTCTTTTCTCCTAATGTCTCCTGCAATGCCGACATGCTCACGTGCTTTGATTGACATATGAGATCCACCACGTCTTGACTTGCAGTTTGCATGAGTAACAAAATAGTAGTGAAAAATAACGATCAATAAAGATACTCCAATTAAAAGAGAACATGTTTTCTGGACACGACTCTAGTTCGTAATCATACTCTTTAAACAACTATTTTGATAAAAACTAGACTCTTTTTGCAGGATGCATGTGCAGGGTCAATGTCGCATCCTTTTTATAATATCATGAGGGCAATAGCACAAAGAAAATTTCTTGAATGACAATATTGAAAAAGCATGTCTAAATGGAAATCGATAACTAAACTAATGTTATGTTCAATAACATTACATAGAAATTTCACACCATTAAAAAGTGCTGTGTACCACATTTTGTTACTGGGCAAATTGACCAAAAAGTCATAACTTTATTATACTTTTATCAATTCAATCCTAAAAACCTATCAATTTTACTAATTAAGTCCTAAATCTTTTCATATTTTGTAAATTAAGTCCATGTGGTCAACTTTGACAGAAATTATTGTCATGGATGCAAGCCTTTATAAGTGGTGTGGCGGGTATTAACGTGGACAATTTTTAATAATATTTTTTATTTTTTTATTTTTTTCTTCCCTTCTTCCTCCTCTAGCTAGCGAGGGCACTAGCTAGCGAGGTTACCCTCGTTGACCTCGGACAAGCCTCCCTTTGCCACTAGCGAGGCTTGCCCTCATTGACCCTCACCTCTGGCCGGTCATTAAAGTCCAACAATTATCTAGAGGAGGAAGGAGGGAAGACAAATAAAGAAAAATATTTAAAAAATATTTAAAAATTACTAAAAAATATCTACATCTATGCCAGTTGTGCCACATAAGACAGTTGTTGTCTATGTTAACAATTTCCTTTCAAAATTGATTGGATGAACTCAATTGACAAAACAACAAAAACCTTATAACTCAATTGACAAAATTAAAAGTTTATGATTAAATTTATAAAAATATACAAAATTTATGATATTTTGGACAATTTGCCCGAAAACAACCCACTCTATTGTGCGTGCTTGAGCCATGTTGCGCTCTTTTTCAACCAAAAAAAGAACAGTGATGCATTCTTACCAACGATCCAAGACTATTCATGCCGATCAAACCGCTACGATGCAAATGAGTGCCCACGTAATTTCTGCAGTGGTTGGTAGTGTAAGAATTTTCCTAATGTGGGCTACATTAATTGATAAAGTAATTTACCATTTTTACGGAGTTGGTTTAAGGTGAGATAGAAGGTTTTTTAATTATTCTAATATCGGATTGGTTAGTGTGGGCCGAGTTGAGCCTGGCTCGTAATAAGAGGGCCTGATTGGAAACTCTATAAATAGTGCTCAAGTCTCTCCTCTAACCCTAACTCTCACAAGTATCCTCACATAAGGAGCGTTTACCTAGCGCTAAAGGGTGAGGGGGCTATCTCATTGAGCTAGTGATACAGAGGGCAATAGAGGAGAAAGACTTGCGTGTGGAACATCAGTTTTCCGCTTCCACTTTAAGAACGATGAACCCAAAACAGGTGCGTTAATCTTTCTACTCAATTATGTATATTTTTGTTCTGGTTATGGAGATCATGGGATTTCGTAATTTGCGTTCAACATGTGGTATCAAAGCAACCATAACCCTAGAACTTAAACGCATATAATTTTTTCCCTAATTCTGAGATTTTCGTGATTTTTTGTTCAATAAAAATCAAATTAAATTACATATTCGGACTAGGCTCATCGACACGAGCAAGACCATGGGCGGCACGTCACCGAGGGAGGCTCCACGCGCCCCCACGCGCAGCCACGTGTCACCAGGGTGTTAGAGATGCACCCCACGCGCGATCACGTGCCCTCACGCGCCCCCACGCGTGGGGCGCAGCTCGCACGTGCGACGTACACGGGTGCTGACATCACGATGACGTCAGCAACCTGAACCCGACCCGACCAAGTCAACTATTGACCAGACTGGTCAACCGGTCGGATCAGATAGCTAGACCAGACAATCGAGCTGGGAACCAGTCGAACCGGTTTTGATCGGTTTCTTTGCCTGCGCGTGATCTCTATGCGCCATGCACTCAGGAAGCACATGTGGGCACATGGCTGGTGGCATTGGATTCATATGGTCGTTATCTATCTTGTAGTGTGTTTATTTTACATATTTAATAAATTTATGAATGTGAAAATACATATGGAACCTAAATACATGTATTTTTAGTATATTTTTGCATATTATTCTTGTGTTTTTCTATGATTTTGGAAATACAGGTATTGTGTTACTAGTATATTATCACATAAACATCATAAAAGTGTTATTTATTAATAATATACAATAAATTTTAATTTTTATTAATGAATAAAGTAATATAATTAGCATTATATGTGATTTTAGTGATTTACTACCCCTATCACTGAAGTTAGAATCACATGTATAAATGTATGTGAAAAATAAAGTTTATATCTCTAGTATGAGAGTTTCAAGGATTCAATTGAGTTGTGACCGCCAAAGTGGCACACTTGATTGGGTTTGAGAAATTTCGATCTCGTATAATGATTGGATGTCTCCTGGTCTAATGCGTAGTCATACTCCAAAAGGAGGTGATTATGTATTAGTTCATGGAGGGATACATGATGATGTGGTAGAGGAGTGACTGATCCTAATGGTTCATATGCCCAAAGGTGATGAATTCATGAAAATTGGAATTTATTCTCATAACCGCTATTATGTTGGGAGTTTACAACTGCATGTCAAGTATTCTGCCCAAAGGTGATTATGTAATTTTGCATGTAATTCTCCAGATGTGTACTTATACATCAACTTACACGGTGCTCACATGATGCTGATTATATACATTGCTTGTCTTTCAGTCACATTTTCTGTAGACGGTAACTCCGTCACAATTGAGGTTCTTGCCAATTTGAATTTTAAGAGATGGAGAGAAGATTTTCTGTTTGCTATGGAGATGGCAGATATTTATATGACTCTTACTACCAATTGGCCAGCAGATCTTACTATTGAGAGTACAGAGGCTCAGAAAGCACATTTTGCTGCTTGGGAAAAAAGTAATAGAATTTGTTTATTGTCCATGAAGCATTCCATTCAGAAACACTTGAAAAGTGGTTTGCCTGTGAACTGCACTACTAGACAAATGATGGAAGCCTTGATGGCTAGAAACCGTGTCTCGCCTAATGCTGAAATATGGACACACCTGCAAACACTATTTACTATGAAGTATGATGGTTCTAGTGGAGTTAGAGATTATGTTCTGAGGATGGTATATTTGCGAACAAAGCTTCAGGCTCTCAATGTTGTTATTCCCACTACTTGCATTGTGCATCAAATTCTAAATACTCTTCCTCCTGATTTTTGGATTATCAAGACCAATTATAGTTCCCAAGATGAAACCTAGTCAATTAATAACCCGATTGCAAGGCTGGTGGTAGAGGAAGAAAAATTAAAGAAAGATAAAGGGCACATTGCCCTTTATGCTTCTAATTCTGGCAGTGATAAGGGTAAGAAAGTGAAAAATTATACTCATAAGGGCAATTCTGAAGCTGCTGGTCCTTCCAACAATAAAGGAAATTCTGAAGGTACTAGTCTTTCCAACAGTTTGGGTCCTAAGAAAGCATTCACCAAGAAGGATGGTGTTCTTTGCTACTTTTGCAGAGAGAGAGAGAACACGTAAAGAAACGATGCAATAAGTATAAGGCTTGGTTGTCCAAGAGAACCGGGGGTGAGCCTAAAGGTAATGATTCTTTGGTATTTGTTTGTAAATTCAATCTATCTGAGACCCCAACCAATTCTTGGTGGTTAGATAGTGGTGCAACTAATCATGTTGCATTTATCATATAGGGGTTCATAAACCGAAGGACGCTAAATAAGGATGAATCAAAGCTCACTGTGGGGAACAACATTGAAGTTGACTGTGGCATCCCAAAAATAACTCATGGCCATGTGTTTTATAAGTAGGAGTCTATTGATTTATGATTTCAAGATTTATGGCCAAGTGAATAAGAATGATATGGTATTTATATAAATGGATAATTATTTTGTTGGAAACGCGTCCTATGTCCATGTGAGACCAAGGATTTTATTTGATGAGGAAATTATGTCTTTGGCCATGAATTTTATAAGTTGGATTTTATTAAACTATGTTGGATTTTATAAGTTGGATTTTATTAAACTATGTTACAAAGTATTATGGCCATTTAAATTTGTAATTTGGTACCTTGTATAAGTGGGATTAAAATGGATTACCAAAAATAAATATGGGCCCTTTAAGTTTGGACCTTCAGCCCAAGTGTGTTGGGCCTAAAGTGGGCCAAGAGGCCCGGCCCATGGAGCCCATGGGCTAGCCAACGCATGAAGAAGGTGAAGCATGGTGGACACTTGTCTTTGAATTGCCTCCACTTGTTCATTATTTAAAGCCACTTGTCCATGCATCTTCCACTTGTCCCTTACATGCAAAAATAGAGATTAATTGTTAATCAAAGAGCAAAAAGGGAAGGGGGTGGTCGGTCTAAGTGCCGAGAGAGAAGAGAGAAAGGGAGGAAGAGAGAAAGAGAGGAAGAGAGTTCGTCTGCCTGTTCATCCACCATTCGTTGCTGCTTTGCCTCTGTTTGCTGCTGTTTTGTGCTTGAATCTAAAGCAAGTGAAGTCCTAAAACCTACTATTTGCATTGCTGTGTGTATGTGTAGTAGATGGCAAGTTTTGGTTGTGGTAGATGGGATGAGATTTCGGAGCTTTGAAGAGAGATTCGTTGGTCATGCATACTGAGTTCGGAAAGACCAGTCCGACCGTCCGCGAGTTTGTGTGTTGCATGTGACTTTTTAGTTAGAATATTGTTTCAACCTCTTCATGAAAGTTTTATAGAACATCTTTAAGTATAACATACTAAAATTTGAGACAAAATGGACAAGTATTGAGGGGTGAAACCCTTTTTCTACGAAAACATTAGATCTGGAAACTGTTTTGTTGACCCCTTGGTGATTTTGTGTGTTGCATGTGACTTTTTACTGAGAATTTCACTTTTACCCCCTCATGAAAGTTGTAGAGCACATCTTGACGACTAACATACTCAAATTTTAGATAAAACGAACAAGTATATCCTAGCGAAACGATTTTTATTTTGAAGACGTTAGATCTGGAAATGTTGTACTGGGCTTCAGTGACTTCGTGGACTGTAAAGCGACTTTCCGTTGAAAATCTCACCTTGATCCCTTAATGAAAGTTGTAGTAGACCTCTTGAGACAAAACATATCAAAAATTCAGAGGAAAAAAGGAAGATAAGTAGGTGAAACCTTGATTTTTCAGAGACGGCTAAACCTGGAATGTTCGGTACTAGGAACAGGGGCTTCAACCGTCCATAGTTAATTACCTAAGACGAATATGGCCTTGGTGTCTTCATGAAAAATCTACCTTAGGGTCTTGACTATCACATGGTAAAATTTCATAATTTTTTAAGGTCATTCGGGTATTTAAATTGGAATATTTCAAGAACCGCGCAATCTGATGTGTCCGAATTTTGCAAGCTGTAATGCATGAGCTATATCTTTTTGTGTGAGGTTCTTTTGGGCATGTGTTCTCCATGGAGTTTCTGCCTTTATGTCTTGGCTATCACATGTTCAGATTTCATAATTTTTTAAGATCATGTGGGTATTTAATTAATATGTTTTCTGAAATTGTGCAAGCTGGAGTTTTGGAGATTTCAAAAAGCCATGATGTATGGATTATTCTAAGTTGTATGAACCCCATGGATTATGTTGTCTTAAATGATTGAATCTTGTTGCATATGTGATGATATTTGGCACTACATATAAGAATCAAAATGCTGAAAATAACCTTGTTGCCATCATATCATGTGCCATGTTGATATTGAGACACAAATGTGAACATAAATTATGATGATGATGATACCGTCGGAGGTGTGAGCCGACGATGCCCTGGGAGTGTCGGGATGTCCGGTGGTGTACGGTACGTAATTCCAGTGGAGGCCTAGTGGTATGTCAGTACGTAATCCCGGAAGCCTCAGAGGTGTGTGCCGGGGGATATCTCGTGATGCCAGTTGGGGTAAGAGATGCCCGGCTAGGGAGTGTATGCCGGATGCTCGGAGGGCGTGTGCCGGATGTCCTCGGGAGTTTCGAGATGCCCGGAATGTGGGGGTGTCGGAAGCCTCGGAGGTGTGTGCCAAGGGAATTCCTCGTGATGCTAATTGGGATACGAGATGCCCGGAGTGTGTGTGCCGGATGCCCAAAGGTGTGTGCTGAAGGTTCCTCGCGATGCCTGGTTGGATGCGAGCGATAAATTGTGGGGTGCAAACATTGGTCCCTGGAAAGAAAAACTTATGAGATCCTTGTGGAAGATAATAATTGAAAATGAATCATGTGCATGGGTGTATGCATATGGCATGATGCATGATCTGCTTATGAAAGTAAATTAATGCTATTTGATATTAAAAATGCGATCATGAAGGCATGAATGGATCTCATGGTGATGTATGCTTGATAACATGGATGATATGAATCATGGTGGTGTATGCACGATGGCATGGTGAGAGATGCATAACTGCATGGTGGTATGTGCACATATGGCATGATGATATATGCATGAATGATTAATGATGAGTGCATGGTGGTATATGCACACATGGTATGGTGATATATGCATGAATGCTTGATGATGAGTGCATGGTGGTATGTACACATATGGCATTGTGATATATGCATGAATGTTTAATGATGAGTGCATGATGGTATATGCACACATGGTATGATGACATATGCATGGTTGCAAGGTAAGTTATGCTTGAATGCATAAATGATATGTGCTTTGTTATGATGCCTTGATTGTTCTGTTTGACGCAATGAGTAGTTTGGTGGATCTTTACTGCTGAGTGGTTGCACTCACCCCTTTTGGGGAATAACATTTCAGACTAGATAAGATACCTCTATTGCCACTGCCACCAGTAGATGGATCAAGTGGTTGGATATGACTGCGAGGAGGAGGATAGGAAAGGAAGGAACTTTTGGATGCTGACATTGATCGATGGACTTTAAGTATACGACTGCTGGAGGAGATGTCGGTCATCTTTTGAAGTATAGCCGAATATAGAAGACTATGGCATTTTGATGTACCGATGAATGATGTCCATATGGTTTAAGTAAATAAAACTGTTCGGCTTTTACCTATAAATGTTTAGTAAGTGTGCATCGTTTTCTGAATATAGGGAAGGGAGTTGATGGATGTGCTTCCGTTATATGAATTGCACAAGGGACCGATCTAAAATATGTAAACCCCCATGGTTGTATGGACCCGCTGCAATTGAAATGGTATCAGAGTGACATATTATCAGGTCAAGCGATTGGTAATCGAACTGTGGCGACCCTAACGATTCCGGGGGGGCATTCGAGGGGTGCCACATTGACATCAAGTTCGTGGGAGATATTATTTTGATTTTAGATTCTAGTTTTAGGATGATTTTAAGAAACACCTTTTACGTACCTTCTTTTAGGCGAAATTTAGTTTATGTGTCTTGTTTGGACATATGTGGATACTCTTTTGAAATTAATAGCAATACTATTTCCATGTTTTATTATTCAAATAAGATTGGGCGTTACAATTTATCTAATGGATTGTATCGATTGAGCTTATCTCCCAACGACAAGAACGTGGCTTGTTCAGCTGAAAAAGTTGTTTCCAAAAGGCCTCTACCTAAGAAACAGTCTTATGCATTGCGGCATAAATGTCTTGGTCACATCTCTAAAGAAAAAGTAGACAAGCTTATAAAGGCTATGTGGCACCCCACGAACTGTTAGGGTCGCCACAGTTCGCTTACATTTCTCTTACTTGACCTGAAGGTCTATCAATCCTGGGGGTTTATATCTTTTAGATCGGTCCCTACGCAATTTATATGGCGGAAGCGTATCCAACAACTCCCTTCCCTATATTCAAAAAAGATGCACACCAACTAAACATTTTATAAGTTAAAGCCGAACACCTTTATTTACATAAAGCAGATGGACATCTTTAGTCAGTACATCAAAATGCCAAGTTCTTCTATACTCGGCTATACTTCAAAAGATAACCGACATCTTTTCCAATAGTCGTATACTTAAAGTCCATCGATCAGTGTCAACTTTCAAAAGTTCCTTCCTTTGCTATCCTCCTCCTCGCAGTCATATCCAACCACTCGATCCATCTACCGGTGGTAGTGGCAGCAGAGGTATCTTGTCTAGTCTGAAATGTTAGTCTCCAAAAGGGGTGAGTACAACCACTCAGCAGTAAAAGATTCATTAAGCTATATCACGTAGTACCATCAATATCTAGATTCATGCAAGATAGACAAGATAGGCAATCAATGAATGAATATGCATCCAAACCATACAACTCTTCCATGCAATGACCGATGCATTTCCAACCAATAAGATGCATCATGTCTAGTCACACAAGCCCCGATTATGGGGCCAAAATATTATGACACATCCCATTCCATGCCATATACACACACATTTTCAATGCCAAATAGTACTAACTCAAGATCATAGATAATTTGTGCACCATGCCATATGCACACACATGCGCATGTTTCATTTCCCACTTTGATATTCAAAAGGATCTCATTTTTCTCCAAGATCCAATCTTTGCATCCCTCCTGACCCTCGCACCCATCCTGGCATCGCGAGACTTTCGGCACACACCTCCGGGCATCCGGCACACATCTCTGAGCATCTCGCATCCCACCTGGCATCTGGCATCACAAGGAATCGTCGGGGCTCGCCATGAAAATGGTTACCCCTACCTTCCGGAATTACGTACCAATATACCACCAAGAATCCCCTGGAATTATGTACCGATATACCACTGGGCATCCCGAAACTCCTAGGGAAAATCCTCTAGGCATGTATTCAAAATACAACCAAGCATCCAAAGGGCATCGACTCATTCGAACCTTTGGGCATCCCGACTCCCGGGGCATTGTTGACCCGAGGGTCCAACGGCAACAATTTACATCTTAATTTCAGAAAAACACTTTTTAATGAAATGACAAAATGTCTCTTGAGTCTCATCACATCTCAATATTGCATGATATGCCAATGCCAGTATCATCATGTCACAATGTATATTCACATATATGTCTCACTTTCAAAATAGCATTTGATGCAATAATTTCAAAGGTTTAAATCAACTTTTGATATCATATGATATGCTAAATATCACCACATATGCTGTATAATAACAACCCAAGATATCACAGCTCATAGAGCAATTCAAATGATCTTGAAAATAAAACAATTTTCGGATAAAAAAGAATGCACTCCTTTAATTAAAATTATTGTCATAATAAATTCTGAAAATTTAACATATTACAAACGAGATCTAGAGAAGAAGATTTCATGAAGAACACCATGTCAAAAGAGCTTCATACGAGTCTCTACAGTCCATGCATCACAGCCTTAAAATTTCAAACATCACCATTGCACAGTTTTATTCACAAATTCGGTATAACCCCTAAATCAACTCAGAAAATTCTGAAATTTTGATATGTTATAGAAAAAACCTAGAGGTAAAATTTTTGTGGAGAACTCGAAGTCAGATTCATTATATATCAAAAGCTATAATCACCATAACTCTCCCTAACCCTCGGTAACAGTTTCTAGATTTAACTCTTTCAAAGAAAAATCGTTTCCCCGACCAATACTTGTCCGTTTCTTCTCAAATTTTAGTATGTTTCTCCTCAAGATGTTATCTACAACTTTCATCAGGGACACAAAGTCAAATTTCGGCTAGATAATTACCGTAAATTCACGGAGTCGCCAAAGGTCAGTCTGTTTTTCCATGAAACAGTTTGCTAGTTGAAGAACTACTCCTATACCTTCGAAATTCCAACATCCAGCATCATAACTCAAGCATTTCCAAAATCTATTACTCTTCACACACAACCACAGCAAGCAAAATGTAGATCAATGGACTCTCACTTGCTCAATCAAAACAGCCAACTTTCACTAAATTTTTTAGACATGCAAGACTCAAAAGTAACATGCAATGACTTCTAACTTCAGTCTAGCACTCATCAAGCTTAATCCATCACAACACAGTAACAATACATTTAATCCTCCACAAGACAGCACTCAATCTTCATCTTAATCATCCAAAAACCCAACACGCAGTTCCCATTTCAGTGTTTTCTCAAGTCTACTAGCACTTCACCAAATAGTTGCAGCATGCAAAGACATAGATTAATGAACTTCCACTTGCCTTAAACCTTTCTACTCGATCGCTGGCCAAAAACAGGGGTTCGGGAGGGTCTCGGCTTGGCTCAAATGGCGACGGGGATCAACAGCATTAACGGCGGCAGCTTGGACACAGTGGAAGACGGCCTTCCTCTTCCCCCTCACAGCTCACGCTTGTACGCCCACTCACCCTCTCTTTCGATCTCTCACTCGACCCTCTCTCCCTCTCTTGGTTTCGCTCTCCCTTTCTCTCTCACTCTCTCGATCAATCCGCCTCCCCCTCTCCCTTTTGATTGCTACATGGCTAGCAATCATTATCTTTTGAATGCAAGAGACACTTGGCTCCAAGAGGAAGACAAGTGTCTTCAACAAGGAGACAAGTGGCAGCATCAAGAGGACAAATGGAGGAGGTGGCGTGGCCTCCATCCGGTTCTCCTCTATAGGCCGACGGTTTGGGCCTCTTGGCCTGCTTTGGGCCCGAAAATTTTGGGCCAAGTTGTCCCATGTCCAATTTAAATAGCCCATAGAAAAAATGTCAATATTAAGCCCATAATTCTTACACCACTTTAGGGCATTTTGATTTTTATAAAAATCAATTAACATTCCCATAATCAATTAACATTTTCATATTAGGTTCGGTCCAAAAGATAAAATAAGGTGGCCGATGATATAATTGTCCCTATGGCCATTCAAAGACAAATCTCCTTTCCTTAAAATTAATATTTCAGGTTGTCGAAATTCTCGGATGCCACAGGCTGACATCTTGCCTACTCTTAAAAGTGATCTAGAGACTTGCGTGGACTGTTATAGAGGTAAGATGACTAAAATAAAGAAAAAATCCGCCGTACGAAGTTTTAACTTATTAGAGCTTATTCACACTGATATTAGTGGACCATACACGGCTACTTTGTGTAGAAATTTTTATTTCATCACATATATTGACAACTTTTCCCGATATGGATACTTATACTTGATTAAAGAAAAGTCTGAGTCTCTTGACAAATTTAAGATTTTTCAGACTGAAGTGGAGAAACAATTGAGAAAAGTTATAAAGATTGTCAGATCTAATCATAGTGGTGAGTATTTTGGTAGGCACGGTGATGCTGGACAACATAAAGGGCCGTTTGCTAAATACATAAAGGATTATGGGATAATAGATCAATTTACTATGCCCGGAAGTCCTGAACAAAATGGTGTAGTTGAAAGGCACAATCATACTCTTATGGACATGATGAGAAGTATGATTAGTATGGCCAATTTACCTGATGTTTTGTGAGGTGAAGCTTTGAAAACAGTTCTTTATATTCTAAATTGTGTTCCTACTAAAGCGATTGCATTGACTCCTTTTGAGTTATGGACTGGACGTAAGCCTAACTTGAATCACCTTAAAGTTTGGGGATATCCTGCAAAGGTGAAGTTATATAATTCGATATTGAGTAAGTTGGATTCGAAAACTACTCAGTGTTATTTTGTATCTTACCCAGATCATTCAAAGAGGTATCGGTTTTATAATCCTAATGGAGGTACAAGAATTGTGGAATCTCAGACTACAAAATTTTTGGAATTTGATGTAGCCGAAAAGGGTAGCTGTTCACAAACTATTGAAGATGATAGTATTGTGGGAATTACTGGATCCCTATCTAGTCCTATACAGACAATTATGGAGCCCCTCCTACATCACAAACTGAGCCTGTTGCGACTCAGGATTCTGTTGTTGAGACAGTTCCTAAAGAATTCCTCAAGCCCCTCAAATTTAGAATGAGGATGAAGTAGCTCCACTCAGAAGATCGACTAGGGAAAGACGTTCAGCTATACCACCAAACTATGTAGTCTACCGGGAGAGCATGATTATGATATTGGCAGTGTTGTTGATCCGGTGACCTATATGGATGCCATCACACGTACTCAATCAAATTTGTGGCTAGATGTGATGAAAAATGAGATACAATCTATGAAACACAATGGTATTTGGGAGCTTGTTGAATTGCCTGAAGGTTGTAACCGTATTGGCTACAAATGGGTATACAAGACTAAAAGGGATTCCAAAAGAAAGATTGAACAGTTTAAAGCTAGACTGGTAGCTAAGGGTTTCACTCAAATAGAAGGAATAGATTATGAAGCAACATTTTCTCCAGTTTCTTCTAAAGATTCCTTTAGAGTGATTTTGGCATTGGTAGCTCATTTTGATATGGAGTTACATCAGATGGATGTTAAGACTGTTTTTTTAAATGGAGACCTTAATGATGAGGTTTATATGGTGCAGCCTGAAGGTTTTGTAGCAGATAACTCAGGTAAGCTTGTATGTAAATTGAAAAAGTCTATTTGTGACCTTAAACAAGCTTATAGACAGTGGTATTTAAAGTTTCATAGTATTGTCACTTCATTTGGATTTATTGAGAACAAAGTAGATCAGTGTATATACACCAAGGTCAGTGGGAGGAAATATATTTTTCTCATACTTTATGTGGATGATATATTGCTTGCAAGTAGTAACATTGGTTTACTACATGAGACAAAGCGAATGTTATCGAAAATTTTTTACATGAAAGACCTTGGTGAGGCGTCTTTTGCTCTTAGCATTGAGGTCCATAGGTATCGTTCTCGCCGTTTATTAGGTTTGTCTCAAAGGGCATATATTGATCGCATTTTAGAAAGATTCAATATGCAGCATTGCAAACCAGGAAATACTCATGTTATTAAGGGTGATAAATTAAGTCTTTCACGATGCCCTAATTCATATTTTGAGAAAGCTCAAATGAAGAATGTACCTTATGCTAGTGTGCTTGGAAGTATCATGTATACTCACGTTTGCACTAGACCAGATATTGACTTTGCGACAAGACTTCTAAGCAGATATCAATCAAATCCAGGACGCGATCACTGGGTTTCTGCCAAGAAAGTTTTAAGGTATTTAAAGAAGACGAGATTATATGTTGATTTATAAACATGTTCCAGACTTGCAACTAGTAGGGTATTCAGATGCTGTCAAGATGATAAGAAATCAACGACAAGATACATATTTATGTTAGCAAGAGGTGCAGTATCATGGAAGAGCGAGAAACAGAAATCTATATCTTCTTCTACCATGCAAGCGGAGTTTGTAACATGTTTTTCAACTGCTACTCAAGTTATTTAGCTCTGGAACCTCATTAGGGAGTTAACAGTTTTTGATTTTATGGATAAGCTCATATAGTTATATTATGACAATAATTCTGCAGTGTTATTTATTAATAACAATAGAAGTCTCAAGGGTTCTAAACACATGGAAGTCAAGTTTTTTATCATAAAGAATCAATACATAATGTTGACGTTGCAGTAGATCATATTTTTACAGATGATATGATTGCAGATCCACTAACTAAAGGCCCACGCCTGTGTGTATTTAGAGACATGTCATTGGCATGGGCCTATGAGCATCTTGGGATGTTATTATTTAGTGGGAGTTGTATTTTATTTTTCCTTGAATAAAGTTTACATTTGTATTTGTTACAATTTAGTAACACTTTGATATATATATTGTTAAAAGTCTCAAGGTATTGCTTAAACCTTGAGTGAAGGCTAGGGGCATCCAGTTATTAGCCTTGAGCATATGTCTTGTTATACATAAAAAAAAAAAAAATGATAACCTTAAGGACAAGGCATATGTAGGTTCATTGGAACCATAAAGACATTCTCTAATGGAACAAGTTTTTTTGTGACGCTTAAAGTAAGAGAATGGTAACTGACAAATGGGATCTCTCTATGAGAAAAGTTATCCATTTGCCACACTACCATATTGAATCCATATCAATAAAGTTGAGAGCACTTGTGACCGTGGAAGACTCTGTGTGTATACATGCAATTACTGCCATGATTCGGTATTTGAGACTTTATAGGATATGATTGACTATTAAGAATTATCTCTAGACAAGGTGCGCACATACAGTACAATTTCAATTAATATAGCCTAAGTGGGACAATGTAAGAGTTTTCGTAATGTGGGCTACATTAATTGATATTGTAATTTACCATTTTTACAAGGTTTGTCTAAAGTGAGATAAAAGGTTTCTTAATTGGTTTAATATGGAACTGGTTAGTGTGGGCCGAGTTAAGCTGGCCCATAATGAGAGGGGCCTGATTGGAAACTCTATAAATAGTGTTCAAGTCTCTCCTCTAACCCTAACTCTCACATAAAGAGCGTTTACCTAGCGTTAAAGGTGAGGGGGCCGTCTCATTGAGCTAGTGATACAGAGAGCAATAGAGGAGAAGGACTTGCACGTGGAATATCAGTTTTCCGATTCCGCTTCAAGAACGATGAATCCCAAAACAGGTGCATTAATCTTTCTACTCAATTATGTGTATTCTTGTTCTGATTATGGAGATTATGGGATTGCGTGATTTGCATTCAACAGGTAGGAGGTGCGTTGAAGGCCTTGGCAGACGCCTTTTTGACATGACATACTTTTCTATCGATAAAGAAAACATAGACAACCAATGAGCATGTCTTTTCAAGAAACAAAAATCAATGAAAATGCTCCTAGTTGGTAATAATAAGGTATATTTGGTAATATTTCTATTCTTAAAAATAATTTATTTTTAGAGATAATTTTTCTATATTTATTTTTTTAGAATAGTAAATAATGCGTTTGGTAGTTACACAAAATTCATATTTTCGAATAGAAAAAAGAAAATGAATGCATTTGATATGATTTTCAAATTTTTTATGACGTAAAATTTCTTTTAGTTTTTTAATATTTCTTTATATTCTTTATATTTTTCATTGTTTTCTTTTCTTTGTTTGCTCTCATCTTCTTCCTCCTCCAACTAGTTGTTTAGCCTTAGCAATGGTCGACGACTAGCTAGAGACAAGAGCTGGCAAGATCGCCGGCCTCGGGGGAGCCTCCTCAACCCCCACTGAGGTTGGGCCTCGCCATGGTTTGGCAAGCTCAAGCCTCGCTAAGGATCGATGAGTTTCCAACAACTAATTGGAAGAGGAAAAAGAAGAAAAGAAAAGAAAGAAAATAACTTATTCCAGAAATTGTTCCTGAAAACGAGAGGTAAATTTTTTTTCCACTTTTTGTTTATGTTCTAAATCTATTTCTTTGCCACTTTTTTATTTGGAGAAATAAATAAAAAAATTAACTCACGATACCGAACGAATTTCTATTATTTTTTCTATTCCAGAAAACAAAATAACAAAAACTTTGAGAAATAGAAACATTAACAGACATGCCCATATTCTCCACTAACTAATTTAATAGAGATACTAGATTTCTCTTTTTGCTGGATGGTAATGTCCGATTCAATGAAGATATTTGTGTCAATTTATTGAATTAATTAAATTAAATTAATCTAAGAAATAGTCTTAAAATTTTCGACCAAAAGAAAAATTAATTAATTCATTTGGGGACATTACATGAAAACACATTGATCTTGTAGAAAATTTTCAAGCAATGATTATTTTATTGATTAAATTAATTTCTTTATGTCACTTGTATGTCATACTAACAACATAAGTTAGGAACAGTTATACAGTTATATTGAAGTGCGACTTCCATGATTATTCTTTTATTTTTGGGTTAATATCCTCAAAAACCCCAAATTGATATACCTGTAACAAATTTATCCCAAACTATTTTTTTTGACCACCAAAAACCCCAAACTGATATACTTTTGACAAATTTATCTCAAACTGGTACACTTGTGACAAATTTACTCTCTGTTAGTTTTTGTTAAATTTTACTGTCAAATTATTAAGTTAAATGACACATGATAGTTGACTAGTATACCAATTTGGGATTTTACGCTTCACTTGTCACAATTTACAATTTTTGTGATATTTTTGTGATATTAATCAAATTTAGCGAATGGTATATTTGTCACAAATTTACCAGTTTGGGGATTTTTGCGGTCGAATAAATTAGTTTTGGGTAAATTTGTTATAAACATACCAGTTTATGATTTTTTATGGTCAGTCGGGATAAATTTGTCATACGTGTACCAGTTTGGGGTTTTTTATGATAAAAAAAATAGTTTAGGATAAATACGTCACAAGTATACCAGTTTGGAGTTTTTAGAGTATTAACCCTTTATTTTTTCACTATTGATTCAAATTTTTAGCAAATCAAATAATATTTTTTGGTAATGAATGACTTTTTAAAGTTGAGAAATAAAAAGAAAATTCGAAATTTCACTAAAAGTAAATAAAGTTCCTTCACTATTTGCAAAACACGTTGGTTTATAATCGCCATCGGATCCCATTTTTTTACTTTTCTTGGACCAATCCACAAGTTCAATTTTAAGAAAATCGCGCGCACAGGTGCGTTGCTCCTATTGGATGCGCGAGCCATGAAAGGCGAGTGAAGAGAGAGAGATGTTCGGTCACAAGGACTATTATGAAAAAGTGGCAGTGAGTGAGTCGCAGACACAATGCGACTTGGATAAAAAGAAGAAAAACAGAGTGGCCCACAAGAAATAAATAAAAGGACAAAGCTATTAACAAAACCCAAATTTTATTTAAAGTGATAAATTTACCCTAAATTTTTTTGTGACATAAGAAATCAAAAATTTTGCTAACCGTGACACATTTACCGCAAACTATCTAGCCAATGACATTTTCATCTTATCATTTTTCCTTTTTCTTTTCTTTTTTCTTCTTCCCTCTTCCCTCCGTTGATCATGGCAAAGGGAAGCTGGACTCAGGCAAAGGCGGCCCATGTCGGCGTCAAGCGAGGGCGGCCCTCGCCAGCCCAAGCAAGGACAGCTCTCGCTAGATCCAACAAGGGCAACCCTCGCCGAACGCCAAGTGAGGGCCACCCTCGCTTGGGTCGAATCTGGGGAGGAATGCCTTCACTCGACGCTGGCAAGGGCCACCCTCGCCAAATTCAACCATAGTGAGGAATGCCCTCACCCGACGTCGACAAGGGCCACCCTTGCCTATGTCGAGCAAGGGTTGCCCTCGCTAGATCTGGCACCCCTTGCCCTCACTTGAGTCCGATTTCCCTCTGCCGTGGCTAGCAGAGGGAAGAGAGAAGAAGAAGAAAAAAACAAAAATAAAAAAATTTAAAAAGTAAAAGACAAAAATGCCCTATAATTTATAATAAATGTATTACACGGATATAAGTTTAGGATTTTTTGTATCATGAAAAAAAGTTTGAGATTTTTTATGTCATAAAAAAATTTGGGGTAAATTTGTCACTTTTAGTGAAGTTTGAAATTTTTGGTTGCTTTTTCCCTTAAATAAATAAATAATTAAATAGGATAAAATGTATACGATCTAGAGTGTGATCCACATCATGATAAAGCTTTTTTTGGTCAAATACATCATGATAACTTCATATTTTTGTTCCCCAACGTCATGATAAAGTTGGAGGACAAAAAGAAAATTCAAATTTCACTGACCGTAGAAAAGTTCCCTCATGAAAATAAAATTCAGATAATTAATGACTTTTCTTAATTATTTAAGTAGATATTACGGTTTAAATTTCAGATGATAGCATTAATTAAGTTACTGTCAATCACTATCTTGTTTAATAGCGCATCTAACCTCTTGAATCATATAGTAAAAAATTTGAAAATCCAATCAAATGATCTAATAATTGTTAAATATGTTGGTGCAAATAATCAAATATGTAGCATGCATCTAATTCATGCCCAAAGTTTTGTTCATTGACCATTAATTCAAGTTTTCCTTTTTTAAATGTGCCAAAATAAATAAAAATAAATAAATATGAAGAATGCCCAATTCGTCCATTTTCCAATTTGCTTGAGTCTAATTCAACGGACCTTAGCCCGCAAGGGTAGCCCATAACCCTAGTCTAAGCGCATTATCCAAAATCCATCACTCACACCAACCGATAAAAACACCCAGGACTCGGATCGCAATGATGTATAGCTAATTCAAAGAGCATGCTGGTAGAACTCTGGATTCTTTTGAAGTTGAACAATGGACGATATGAATTTGCTGACAAATTGAGAACTCAGCTGGACAGAATGATCTGACCGCACCTTCGACTCGCAAAAGGCATGGCGAAGTCCCATTAGGACACTCCATAAGGCCGAGAATGATGTAGGCACTACAGGTTCTTTAATCTAATACATTTACTCATTCACTCATTCTGTAAAGCTCCCCGTTTTGGACATGAGGAGTTAATAGTCCAACATCGGGACATGACACAGAGCATGCCATCTTTTCTGAGCTAAAACAATGCATTTCCTTCCATAGTCTATAGTAGAGGAACGCAACGGAAAATGATTGAACTAAGGGGGTCCGGCACTTCAGAGAAGAACTTATCATATAACCCAAACGGAGGATTTTACTGACGATCGGAGACATG
Source organism: Eucalyptus shirleyi (assembly GCA_017140165.1). Lineage (NCBI taxonomy): Eukaryota > Viridiplantae > Streptophyta > Magnoliopsida > Myrtales > Myrtaceae > Eucalyptus > Eucalyptus shirleyi. The sequence continues at coordinate 48,189,853 of CM029448.1, forward strand.
AAGATGCTCACGCATTCAAGAACAACAAGATGAACCGAAGAGTCAACGGGAGGAAGAGGGAAAGAAGAAGATAAACATAGGAACGAAGAAAGAAAATGAAAAAGAAAAAAGTCTTCACACTAAGATGCCGCTGATTATGCTTTGGAAAGTGGCATGTGAGATATACATGCTCACTAAGCTCTTATTTGAGATAAAGTCCATTCTGGACTCTCTTTTTTTTTTTTTAAGAAAATGAGCTTACTTTAAGTCATTATTTGAAATTTTCCCCAAAAAAATGTGCTCAGGTGTTCTTTCGTCCAAGAAGATGAGATAAATAATTATTTAATTGGCATGTAATCAAATTAGCAACATTGGTGAAGCTAACTAAGATGTTAGGTTGTTAACTTTTATGACCGGTGACGTTGCCTCGCCAAGAAATATCAAATAAATGAGTGTGTGGACTCGATGAAGGAAAGGTAAGGCAATTTTGATGTATTTTGGAACATCGAATGCTCACAACAGACAAGCCACTCGCAAATTGAAAATTAAAGAAGGCATAAGGTAAATACGGTATATGATTCTTTTCATATAGGTCTTTACCCAACTAAAAGATATATGTCAAAAGACATTCCAAGCATTTAGGCCCCATTTGATTCGGCCTTTAGAGAAAACCTTTGGAAAAATGTAAAGACTTTTAGAGTTCGTTCATTTCGCGGAAAATATGACGTTTCTAGAAAATGTTTTTCCGGAAGCCAATTTCTAGGAAAATAACTATATTTTCCGCTATTCGGCTGAAACTTGAAAATAAACTAGAAAAATCTTTTCCTTCTTGAAAATGCCTTGAAAATAATTTTTTTTATTATTATATATTTTTAAATGATTTTTAATTATTTTTTATTCCTTTTCTTTTTTTTTTTTCCTTTTCTTTACTTTTCTTCTTCCTCTTCATTGGCTAGTTGGTGGCCGCTGGCGACTAACCACAAGCAAGCTGGAGCCTCGCCAGATCTGGCCACTTGGGGGGCTCCAGCCTCACTGATGTCTCACGACCTAAGGCCAGGCTCAAGCCCTGCCCAGGTGGTCAAATCTAGCGAGGCCTAAGCTCCTTAAGGCCGACTAGGCGAGTTGAGGCCTCACCAAATCTGGTGAGCTAGGTGAGGCTCAAGCCTCGCCAGAGATCGCTAAAGCCTTGCCAACGTCTGGCAATCTTCAACAAGGCTCGAGCCCCGCCCAAATGGCTGGATCTGACAAGGCTCGAGCTCATCGATGTCAAGCGAGCTCGGCCTCATCAGCCTGTGGTGAGGCTCCATCTTGCCTAGGGCTCACCACAAGTCAGTCACCAACCGCAGCCATGACCGGCAACCAGCCAAGGCCAATGAAGAAGAAGAAAAGGAAAGAAAAAAGGAAAAAGAAAAAAGAATTAAAAATTCGATTTAAAAGAAGAAAAATGAAAATTAGCTTAGTGAAAGAAAGTGAGGTGGGAGAAATTATGAAAAATGTTTTTCATTGGAAGACATTTTCCTCATTTTTGAAGGTATTTTTTTCAATAGCGAAAAAATTTCTTAACTATTTCATTTTCCATGAAATGAACGCCGGAAAATCCGAAAAACATTTTCTAGGAAAAATGAATGAAACCTTAGCCTCTTCAGCTTAAAGGGGTTTGGTAAAATACAAATACCATTTGATAAACTGTAAATAAAAAATGCCTTAGAAAGCAACTTTGAAGAATATGCTGTTTGGTAAATACATATTTCAAATGTCCTTTAGTGTGATTAATTTAAGCTTTTTTTTACTTTTAAATTATTTAAAATTAAAAAAAATGACTGTAACATTTATATTTTGGTGTTGAGATCAATATAAAAGAGACTTATTAACAAATTTATAAATAAAAAATTACATTAAAGTGGATCTTTCTCAATTAAAAAAAAAGTAATTTCATTATAATAAACATGGCTGCATACATTCGAAAAAAGAAATACATTATTCTTAGATATTACAAACCTCCGTAACTTATTTGAACAGAATTTAGCAGGGAAGCCCCTCTTTACAAAATAAGCGGACAAGACACAAGAATCCAAATTCAACCTACCAATTATAACAAGACAACCATCATATTTGAAACTAGAACACATTTAGAGAATTGGAGAATTTTCTTTTCTCGAACTAGTTAGCAAACTCCAAGAAGTTCCTCAACATATCAATCTCTGCTGTTGTACTTTATTAGTATGTCTATGATGGGGCGCGATTATAACACACCGTTTCGTCTTGATATGTTACGATAGAAAGATACCCTTTAAAAGGTACGATGGAGTCATATAAAATTATTCTGAAAATAACCGTTGGCACTGTTGGCAGAACGTATGCTCAGAAAAAAATAGTTCTTCTTTTCTCTCCCATTTTCATCAAAGAAAAAGAAGGCGTTCAATTTCTCCTTTACAAGAACAATTGGCATTTACGCTATGGAAATTGAATGTTTTCCCCGTTACTATATTCAAACCAATGTGAAGTAATATTGTTCGTGATTCATCCGCAATTCAACGTTCGTTTTGGAGTAAATTGTTCATTGTGCATCAGAAATAGGAAAGTCGGCTCTTCCTAAATCTGCTATGAGGATCTTCATGGCAGCAAAGAGAGCAATGTTTTGTCAATTCAAATTGCTGAATAGATGACATGTCAAAAAATTTACAATCATAAATGGAAGGAAAATTTTAAAGAAGTCTTATAAAAAGCACTTCTCATTAGTTTCTCAAACACAAAAGAGGGAGATGATATCAGAATATCAGGCTCCAACTAAGAAGAATAGTTTAAACCAGTGGTGTTAGTCGTCCACATATTTATCGACCTGAACGATCTCTTATTAAGCAAAGAATGACATGAGCTGTGACAATAACGGAGACCGAAAAGGTGAACAAAATATTAATTCAGAGAGGCATCAGAGAGAAAGATCAGCCAGATCGAATGTCCTCGAGACAGCTTTGCACCAAGAATCCACCCTCTTCTTTCTCAGCTCATCATCCAATTTAGGATGAAAAGTAGTTGCATTACTGCTCCTTGCTCCAGAATAAAAAAAAATAGCATCCTTTGTCCATACACTGACAGCTAATCCAGCAACATAGGCTGCTCCAAGTGCAGTCATCTCTATATGTCAGCCGGTCTCACAACTGGGTTTCACAATAGATCCTCCTTAAAAGCACAAAAAACCACACTTGAGAGGCACAAAAAAAAGAGATGAACTATCACCCAATTCCATAAACATGAACAACAAGCAACTTGATAAAGCAGCATTTACAATCGCACCATCAACATGATTCCCCATATCAATTTCCAATCGTCACTGCAGTTCTTGTTCAATTGTGATGTTAGTAATTGATAATGCTGCCAAAAAAATCAGCTGGCCTTAACTTTATTGTCATTGGGAGGAACTATCTCTACCTAACCAAAATAAGTTAAAAGAAAATGCTAAAGTTGCATCACAATTCAAGATCCTAAGGAAGACACTGGAAACAAATGGTGAAACTGTTGATTGGACCGAACACAAGCATAAACAGATCCGAATGCTCTTCCTGATGATCATTAAAGCAGCTATTGGGAAAGCAAGTAGAAATTGCACCCATCCCAAACTCAGAGTACTCCCCATCCCAAACCCAGAAACGCTCGGACAGAAAATCTTCCTATCCCAATCACGCTTACAAACTGAAAGAAGATGAAGGGGAAGAAGTCGAGAGGGAAAATGTGAGAATTTTCTTTGTATTCTCTATATCTGTTTCAATGTACAAGGACCACCATTGTTATAATACAAATTATGTATAAGAAAAGCAATTAAATATTTTACAAATTGGATCCGATACTAATTGATCACAATTGATCCTTGAATGATATCCGGAATATTCTCGCGTATCTTCCAACACTCCCCCTCAAGCTAGTGGCTTGTAGATATCCAAGACGCCTAGCTTGCTTAAGAGATACGCATGCTGTTTTTGACACAAAGACTTGGTGAAGACATCCGCTGGTTGTTCTTCTGTTTGAATCCCCCGTGTCTCGATTATCCCTTGCTGGATTTTTTTCTCGTGTGAAATGGCAGTCCACTTCTATGTGTTTCGTTCTTTCATGAACGATGGGGTTTGAAGCAAGTTTGAGGGCCGCATCGTTGTCACAAAATAATCTGGTTGGCCCTTCAACTTGTACTCCAAGATCTCGAAGTAACCCACGTAACCACACTATCTCACATGTGGATTTTGCCATGGCTCGATATTCTGCTTCTGCTGAGGATAATGAAACAGTTGGTTGCTTCTTTATTTTCCATGAAAGTAAAGAATCCCCTAACTTAATACAGAAACCAGTTATGAACCTTCTGCTCATCGGACAGGTCGCATAATCTACATCACAATATGCAATCATCCTCATATCACATTTCTTGGAGAGAAGAATCCCAAGTCCAGGACATTTCTTCAAATATTTTACCACATTGAGTGCAGCGTTCATGTGGGACTACTTTGGATTGTGCATGAACTAATTGAGGGTCTGCACAGCATAACTAATGTCTAGCTTGGTCATAGTCAAATATATGAGCTTCCCAACAAGTTTTTGATAACTCATAGAATCTCTCAGTATAGGATCGGCTTCTTGAGAGATTCCAGCATCATAATATGCTATGGTTAGTTTGATATTTTGCTCAATTGGAATTATAGCTGACAATCCTGCTTCTTATATGATTTCCAAGGCAAATTTCCTATGGCTAAGGGATATTCCTTGGTCTGATCGAGCAATTTCAATTCCAAAAAAATATTTTGGCGACCCTAAATCTTTTATATGGAAAGTAGAGTGCAAGTATTGCTTGAAACCTTTGATAGCTACTTCATCATTGCCCATAATCAGTATGTCATCTACGTATATCATCAAGTATATAGATGACGTACATTTGGTCCATGTGAAGATAGCATAATCAAATCTGGACTGTTGAAAACCAGCAGCTATCAAGGACTCAAAAAATTTTGCGTACCATTGTCTGGAAGTTTGTTTAAGCCCATATAGGGATTTGTGGAGACGACATACTTTAATCTCCCCCTGTCTCCGTAAACCATGTGGCAAGTCCATATAAATCTCTTCATCTAGATCTCCATGTAAGAAGGCATTATGAACATCCATTTGGTGCAATGGCCAATCTTGATAAGCTGCTACAGAGAGAAATGAGCGGACTGTAACATCTTTGGCTACGGGAGAGAAGGTTTCGTGATAATCAAAACCTTCCTATTGTGTAAAACCCTTAGCTACCAATCGGGCTTTGTACCTTTCAATTGAACCATCAGCTCGATATTTGACCTTGTAGACCCATTTGCATCCAATTGCCTTGCGATGTTGTCGCGACCTAATTTTTCGGGTTCACCACTTAAAACTAGGTTAATGGACTACTAAGCTTTTAAGCTTAGCTTTAGCTCTCCCAAGTCCATACCAAATTGCGACCTAAGTCTAAATTTTTAAACATGCAAAAGATTACTAACTATGAGTCGCCACTAATCAATTTTGGGTAGGTCGATTAGATACCTAAGTAAAATAAAAGGAGATTTATTTTACTTATACGAACCAGAGACTAAGGGTACGGGAACTTGGTTACATTAGAACTTTCTAATGCCCTTTCGGTACCATTTCTTTTATTTTTTTATTTAAAAAAAATATTTTTGCAAGCAACTTGGATTTATTTTAACCTAAATTACTATTATGTAAATATGGTGACCACACGGATGCTCAACCAATATTAAAAATTCAATTAATAAAGATAAATTGCATCAAACAAAGTAAACAATTTTTTTGGGTTTTCTTTGAAATTAGAATTCTTTTTTTAATTGCCTTTTTTTTAAGCTAGATGACCTAATTTTTACTAATATGCAAATTCTAATTAAATTGGCCTATTATGCAATCTAGTTAATATGCACCTCATGACCTAATTTTACTAGTGAACATATTCTAATTAAATAATCCTATTATGCAAACTAATTAATGTTACACCTAGTATTTTGTATTTTTTATTGAAATTCGAAATTAATTAAAAAAACTAATTAGGCTATCTAAAAAGGAATAATTTTCTAATTCATTTTTGGGATTAATTTGACTTAACCCTATTCTGTCTTAGAAAACCATTTTTTATTTTTTATTTTTATTTTGAAAATGAGAATATGAAAATATGCCAATTTTATCTAAGACTCTAAAAAAAAGGTTATTTAAGTCTGATCTTAACTCGTTTTTAAAAAGATATCTAAAAATGCAGTCCTAAAAATATAACCCTATAAAATTAATTTATTAAACCTACGTGTCTATTATATTAAACCCTTATATCCTATATGCTCATACAAGTTTTTTTTTCTTGATTTTCTTTAAGTTTCTTTTTTAGTTTTTTTTAAGAAAAAAATTATTAAATATTAAACCTAAACAATCAGCATAATCAACCAATAAAGGATTAAAACAATCGAAAAAATAACATGTTGTCTCATAGGTCAAATTAACGATTATTCTAGCCCTAATTATCACAGCAAAGAAATCATAATAATTAAAAATCTGGTCCGAAGTCTTACGAGCCAAATTATATAATTATTGTGATTTAACAATTGAAATCCTACTAAAAAAACCGACAATTAACATAACTAAAAAAGTGATCCGATGTCTCTCGGATCAAATTAATAATTACAATAATTCTGGACAAAATCCCTAAGGATAATGCCTACAAAATTCACGAATATAAACATTCAATATTACAATTTAAATCACTAAATCTAAAAAGAAAAATGCTATCAAATGAAATAAGCAGGAAAAATAACAGAAAAATAAAAAAGGATAAAATAAACTAAACTGTAAAAAAAAGTAAAAAGTAAAAAAAATAATATAAAAAAAAAAACTACCTAAGGGTGAACAACGAGGGTAGGGGGCGCGCCAGGCGAAGGAGGGTGGTCGGCCGGCGATGTTGGGACTCTGTTGAGGGCTGGACAACGCCAGGGCTGCTGGGCGGCCACGAGAAGGCGGTGCTCGAGCAGGCGACAAGCGACGCTCAGGAGGGCGCATCGGAGGCGGAGGCTTGGAGGTCTCGGCGAGGAGGACTCGCGGGTTGTAAGGGCTCCGACTGCGGCGTGGTGGCAGGTGGTCTAGGTCGCTGATTGCCATGGGTCAGCAGGGGCAGTGGCGTGCAGCGCTCGAGGGGTTGCGGGTCGCCGGTGCAGGGCTCGTTGGCAGGAGGAAGGCGACAGGTGGCGGCGAAAGCGTGGAGGTGCAGGGGAACTCGAAGCAGGCAGCGGTGGCATCGCACGGCATGTGGCAGCCTGGCGTCCGATTCCGGCATCGCAGGTCAACAGGCGGAGCAGCAATGGTGAGCAGGGGTTGCAGAATCGTTGCAGATCGCCGATGTGAGGTGGCCTGGCGTTCAGTCCCGGCGTCAACAAATCCGGGCAGATGCAGGCAAATCTGGAGTCGGCGTCGGGGGGCACAGGCTTCGTGGTCAGATCAGGGAGCGACGGTGGCAAAGAGGGAGCGTCGAGCGCGGCCGAGGGGATCTCCAGCATTTGGCGTTGCAAGATCGGTGGCGTGGCGCAAGGAAGACGATCGAGCTGGCGGGGTGGTTAGGCGCAGGGGTGCCCGGCATCGTACAGCGCAATGACCAGCACGGCACGGACTGGTGCAGTCAGGGGGAAGTTAAAGCGCCACCAATGGTGGACGAGCTCACCGAGGAAGATGAGCAGTAGATTCTTTTTTTTTTTTACTTTTTTTTGTCTTTTTTTTTTTGCAAGGAAATGGAGGCTTCTCTCCCTCTTTTCGAATTTTTTTCTGACTTTCTTTTCAAAAGAATTTTCTCTTTCTCCCTGGATTTTGCTCTCAATTTTTTTTAGAAAAAGCCTCCTCTAGTTACGAAAAATGAACCTCTTTTTATAGTGATTCAAAACGGTCGCTTTATATAGCATTTCCCGAGTTAGCATCTCTTGTCACATTAAATCAAATTTGTAAATTAGGACATGATTTAGCAATTAGCTCGATCTCGCTCAGATTTCTTCCATTTTGCAAAAACCTTATTCACTTGATTTTTAAATTGCTTCTGCATTTAACAAAACTAAATATCAATCAAATCAATTTCGTTCATTTTTTTCATTTTTTCCTTTTATTTATTCAAAATGCAATTTTTATTTTCATTATTTCCCTAGATTTGCTAAAATTAGGTGTCAACAGCTACCCCTCTTTGAAGGTGAGCTCGTAGAGGTTGCCTTCAAAAACAAGTTGAGACCTAAATTTTGATCATGCACATGTACTAAATGACTTTTTTTTGGAAAATGAATTCCATTTTTTAATGCAATTTATATAATGCATGGAAATGCTAATGCAAATGATAAATGAACCTATCTGGAATAACTTACCTTCAAAGGGGTAGAGTAATTTGAGATAGTTTGTGTTACATGTCCAGGACCCGTACTATTCCACGATCACCTAGAATAGTAACCTGACTTTTCAAATGGACTGTTTTCCCAAAGACCCGTACCATTCTACGGTCGCCCAATATGATAGTGTTTGGTTGTGTCTAGGACCCGTACCATTCTACAATCGCCTAAATGAGGATTCATTTTCCAAGACTCGTACCATTCTACAGTCACCTGAATAGGTATGTTCTAGGACCTGTACCATTCTACATTCGCCTAAACTGGGATTCATTTTCCAGAACCCGTACCATTCTACAGTCGGCTGAATAGGTGTTGTCTAGGACCCGTACCATTCTACAGTCGACTAATTAGAATGAATTTGGGAACAATCTTTGGGGGGGCGACTCCATCGAGTGCCAGTGCTTGAAAAGGAATACCTATACAATGACAAGTATTTAAGGTATGGATAAAGATATACTTATCTGGTGACATCTCTGTTCCTTGGGGGATATGTTTCCTGCAAAACACAGTTGTAGGAAAAGCAATATGCATTCACAGACATGTATTAATTCAAATGAGGTTCATTCGTGATGATTTCTATCAATCTTGCATCGCCTAATTTCCATTGGGAAATATCTCAAAAGAATATTCCAATCTGAACACATGAGTGTCATGGATGTGTCAAATGAGGGATCTTTCGGTCTGAGAGAACTTTACACTCATCCTCATTAAAAAGGATCATTTCATCCTGACATTTGATGCAGGATTGGCAATTGCTCTATCTCACTGTCATCATGCCAAACAAGGGTCTATGCAATCTCGCAAGTGGTACGACCTTACCAATCTGAGAGATCTTTAACAAGGACCGTAAAGTGGGCCTAGTTAACGGCTTACCAAAAAGGACTCTTTGAGTCGAGGCTATTGAAAAAATGAGTGATATTTTGTAATCATTTATGGGTTTACAAGTCCAGAATCTTGCAAAATGATAGAGAAATAATCTTGCTCGCACTTCTTCGAGTGATGCTTAAAACATGTGGACCCCTAGGTTAATCCAAGTGCCCTAATCAAAAGAGACTTTGTAAGGGACGTAACGTAGGCTTGGTTCATGGATTAAGAAATGAAAGTATCATTAGGCTCAAAATGTGTTTAGGGGATCAAAATTAGTGATCATCTTGACATTTCCACCATTTGCCTTCTCCATTGCCGAAGATTTTTCTTTTTTCATATCACAATTCCATTGATTGCAACAGCATTTCATTTTTAGTACCGCCTTGTTGGGGATACAACTCACTATAACAAGAGTTTGATTTTTTTTCTCTTTTCTGGACATTGGCCTTGCTTTTACCAGACACACTGTTTTTTCATGCCCCATTTTTTTGTACACTTATTTTCTTTGGACAAAGTCTCCATTCCTTATTAGCATTCTAAGCCATGTTACTTGAATGGTTCTTTTTGCCTTACCCTAGTGTGAGGGATGATCATCAACTGGGTTTAATATGGAATGAATTCATAGGCTCAAGTGGGCTATGCAATGGATGAAAGTGTATAGGATAAAAAAAGAACTGCTCTTCGTCATCCTAAGGCACTTTAAATTACCATACAGGTTACACTGTCAAAGCAATACTCAAAGATTGATGCAAGTGCGAGCAACAAGATTTCTATCATTCATTTCAAATTTGTCCCGATATAGGATGATCCTTGACAAGGATGATTTAAAAAGAATCTCCATAAGCGTATGGGGCTCAAAGGGGTTAAACAATGGATCACCTATAGTATTTAGGATAGAGAAAAGAATGCCTCTCATCATATCGATTGTTGTACTATTTGCAAGATCAACTTTCCCTTGCAGGCACGAAATTTTTCACACAACTCACTGGGGATTAGTGTATGAAATAGTGTATGGAACAAAGCCTGCCTATCATTCCAAACTATTCCATTTGACACATTCAATTCATCTCACACAATTCATCAAGGAAGGAAAATGCAAGATTTTGCAACAAATTAGAACAATTCAACTCATTTAAGCAATTTATTCATCATAGAAATGCTTGCAATTCAAAACATGACATGGCAAATTCTATCATGGGTAATACTTCTTGACAGCATCTGAATTAACTAAAGTGGAGAACTCACGACCATCCATTTCTACCAAGATCAAGGCTCCACTAGGAAGTACCTTCTTCACCACATATGGGCCGCTGTAATTTGGAGCAAACTTGCCTCCCGGATCCGGAAAGATCGGCAACAACTTCCTTAGGACTAGGTCATTTACCTCGAAATGCCTCAACCGCACCTTCCGATTGAAAGATCTAGCTACTCTCTATTGATAAGTTTGGCCATGGTAGAGAGCCTTTAGTCTTCAATCAAGTTCAGCTGCTCGAATCTTTGCTGTGACCATTTCAACTCAGACAACTCCACTTGGGATAAAACTCTTAGAGAAAGAATCTCCACTTCTACTGGTAGAACTGCCTCCATGCCATACACCAAAGCAAAAGGGGTTGCCCTGGTGGAAGTGCGGATTGATGTCCGGTACGCCATTAGTGCGAAAAGTAACCTGTCATGCCAATCTTGATAATTCTCAGCTGTCTAGGCCAAGATCTTCTTGATGTTCTTATTGGCTGCTTCAATAGCCCCGTTCATTTGAGGGCAGTAAGGAGATGAGTTCAAATGCTTCATCTTGAACTCGCCGAATAAACCATCAACGAGCTTGTTGTTCAAATTTGTCCCATTATCAGTGATGATTGCCTGAGGGACATCATAGTGAGCAATTATGTCACGTTTAATGAACTTCACAACAGTGCAAGCAGTGACATTTGCAAAGGATGTAGCTTCGATCCATTTGGAGAAATAGTCTATCGCCACCGAGATGAATCGATGCCCATTTGAAGCTTTGGGATTGATTGGACCAATCACATCAATACCCCCACATTGAGAAAGGCCATGGCTCGGAAAACTGGTGTAGCTCGGTTGGAGGAACATTTATCTTATTCCCATGAATCTGGCAGCGGTGACAACTCCGAACATGCTGGATGCAGTCACTCTCCAGTGTGAGCCAGTAGTAGCCTGATCTCATGATCTTCTTGGCTAACATGTGCCCATTTATATGAGGGCCACACACTCCTTCATGCACTTCTTGCATGATTTGAGTGGCCTCGATTGCATTTATACACCGCAAAAAAACCGAATCATAAGATCTCTTGTACAAATTCTCGCCACTAACGAAGAATTTTGAGGCCATCTTCGCGATGTACTTCCTATCAACCTGAGTGCTTCCCCCAAGAAATTCTTGTTTTTGAATGTAATTCATGATATCGTAATACCATGGTTTCCCATTAGGTTCTTCAGTCACGATCATACAATAAGCCGGCTTCGGGAAAACCTCTATTTTTAGAGGCTCAACCTCCAACCCATCAGTGACTTGCAGCATAGAAGACAATGTTGCAAGTGCATCTGCAAATTGATTGCGAGACCTCGGCAAGTATTCAAACGAAACCTCCTTGAACTCTTTCACCAATTTTTCTAAATACTTGTGGTATGGGAGCAACTTGGCATCCTTGGTCTTCCATTCTCCTATGGTCTGTAGTATGATCAGTGTGGAATCTTCAAACACTTTTAACTTAGCTACTCCCATCTCAATTGCTGCCTGAAGCCTGAGAATGCAAGCTTCATATTCGGCCACATTATTAGTGCATGGGAATATCAATTTTGCAACTACCAAATGGTGTTGTCCATCTGGGGATATCAGAATTGCCCCAATACCAGAACCAGACAGGTTTACAGCTCCATCTAAGAACATCCTCCCTAAGTCTTCATTTACACTCAAGACACGGTCATCAAGGAAACTGCCATCGTCATTAGAGACTCCTAAATTCTCGGCCAATAAATCAGCAATCGCTCGACCCTTAACCGACTTTTGTGGCATGAATTCCACATCAAATTCGGAAATCAAAATTTGCCATTTGGCCAACTTACCCACCAAAGCTGGCCAATCAAGTACTTGATAGGGTCGTTTTCAGTCACGAGGAATGTCTGGTAGTGTAGTGTATTGTCACAATCTATGCAATACCCACACCAAAGCCGCACAAGTTTTTTCAACATTAGAATATTTCAACTCTGATACAGTGAACTTCTTACTCAGGTAATAAATTGCTCATTCTTTTCTGTCAACAGGACCTTCCTAGGCCAACATTGCGCCTAATGACTCACTATGAATAGTGAGGTAGAGAATCAAGGGATGACCCGGTGATGGCGGGACAAGAACTGGTGGATTCATCAGATACTGCTTCAACTTGTCGAATGCTTCTCAACATTCATTATCCCAGTTGATTCGTGCATTCTTCTTTAGGAGTTTGAAGAACGGCTTGGCAGTCTCAGAGAGTTGGGAAATGAATCGAACTATGTAACTCAGTCTCCCCAAAAGGCTCCGGACTTCTTTCACTGTTGACGGAGGTTGCAACTCATATATAGCCTTAGCCTTGGATGGGTCGATCTCAATCCCTTTACTGCTCACGATAAATCCAAGTAGTTTACCGGATGTTGCTCCGAACATGCATTTAGCGGGATTTAGACGAAGCTTGAACTCATGGAGTCGATCAAACAACTTCTTCAAGGTTTCGACGTGGCTTTTTCCTGGTCGGGTCTTTACAATCATATCATCAACATAGACCTCAATCTCCTGGTGCACCATGTCATGAAATAATCCAACCATGGCTCGCTGGTAGATTGCCCCTGCATTATTGAGTCCGAAGGGCATGACCTTATAATGAAAGGTTCCCCACGGGATGATAAATGCATTCTTCTCCTTGTCTTCTCCTTGTCTTCCTCTTTCATTTTTATCTGATTGTACCTAGAAAAACCATCCATAAATGAGAATAGTTCAAAACCAGCAGTACTATCCATGAGGACATCTATGTGTGGTAATGGGAAATCATCATTTGGGCTAGCCTTGTTCAGATCCCGATAGTCAACACACACTCGAACCCGACCGTCCTTCTTCATTACTGGTACGATGTTGGCCACCCATTCGGGGTACTGTGAGACTTCGATGAATCCCACCTTCAAAAGCTTCATCACTTCTTCCTCTATCTTCTTCGAGAGCTTGGGTTTAGTTCTCCGTAGCCTCTGCTTCTTAGGTGGCACGTTCGGGTTAGTGGGCAAACAGTGCTCCACGATTGACGGGTCTAACCCAAGCATGTTAGCGTAGGTCCATGCAAAAATGTCTTGATATTCTTTCAGTAGCTGAATTAAGCGCTCAGCCTCTTCTTTGGGGAGATTCGCCCCAATTTTCACCTCCTTGGCTTCTTCAGCGTCACTTAAATTAATAGTGACAGTTTGCTCAAATGTGAGATTTTTGGGGTTTTCATGTTGTTCCCAGCTTCGCTGCACCTGTTCGGTCGAGTCTTCAAAATCATCACTGTCAACACCCGTTGCATTGGATTGGACCATCTCCACACTTTTGCATGCCACAAGATTGTTCCTGAAACACAAAATAGATAAATCAGAAAGACAAACGAGTAATTAGAAAGACAAACAGAGTAATTTACATTTTGTTTATGTTTTTGTTTTTTTTTCTTTTTTCGAAATTCTTTGGCAAAAACATTTTTTGAAACATTTTGACACGAGGAAGCACAATAAAGCCCAAGCCTCAGAATTATCCCTGGATTTTTCTTTTCTTTTATCGGCTGGATATCATCACTGAGCTGGTTTGGTGTACCTCATCATACCCTCAAAATAAAACTTGTAATTTTATTTAAATTAATCAATCAATTACATTTATTGAATGGGAAAATGCAACACTCAAAAATTAAAAGAACAAGAAACTAAAAACATCTCTCAGAAAACAATAAAAATTCCCACACAGGGGAATGTGCAAAAGCAGTAAAAAGTTACTCTTGTGGGCCAAGGCCCATCTCTTCTGGGGGTCCTTCATCGATAGCTCCTATGATGAAATCGCCGAACAAGTTTGTAACTCCTTCTAGCGCATCATTAGGGTTCTCTGTCTTTGGGGGTGTCGGGTCATCCATGCCACCCCATCCATCTGGGACTATCTCGCAAGGATCGATATAAAAGCTGGGAGGGGCTGAATACTTCACCAAGTAATCGAACTTCCCGCTAGACTGCCCCAGAGTATCTATCACTTCCGCTTCATCCTGCATCAATCTTGGAGGACCGAGGAATGTTTCATGAATTCTTAGGGGTAGTGGGTTTTGCCTCCCTCGCCCTTGGTCAGGTGGCGGGTTCCGCCTTTCTTGTCTTCATCCTCCAGAACTCTCTCCACCTCTTCCATGGTACCTTAAACCAACAAAACGAGACCTCCGAGGGGCTTCAATGGGGCTTCGAATGCCCTGACCATTCCTTCCAAGACCATTGTCAGGGACAAAACCATTCCCAACCATTACTCTTGCTACCATGAGGGCCACATTTGAAACTTCAGGAGTGGGTGGTGATGAACCTCGAGAAGTGTGTATGGTGGACACCAACTCAAATGAGTGGTAACTTGACTCGAACTCATACTCTGGCTCTACATAGGGGATAGCCGTCTAATGATAGATCCAGTGGTCTTCCTCACCATAGACAGTAACCAACTTCCTTTCGATCACAAACTTCACAGCTTGATGTAGACTTGAAGGTACTACTCCAATAATGTGTATCCAGGGACGACCTAGCAGGAAATTGAATGCGGTAGGGATGTCCAGCACTTGGAAGGGAATGTTGAAGATGACCGGCCCTATTTGTACGTCAAGATGGATTTCCCCGATCACCTCCTTTTTTGTTCCATCAAATGCTTGCACCGAAGTCTTCGCGGCATGTATCATCGATGGGTCTACCTTGAGGCGGTGAAGAGTGGCTAACGGACAAATGTTCAAAGCGGACCCATTATCGATGAGCACTCGAGATACATGAGAAGACTTGTGCTTAATGGATTTGTAGAGTGCTTTGTTATGTCCCCTACCTTCGAGGAGGAATTTCTCATCAGAAAAGGCAATCAAATCCTTAAGAAGGATCGACCCCATAAATTCTTCTAGCTTGTTCGCCTCAACCGTCTCTGGCACATGAATCTCACTCAGCACCTTCATTAGGGATTTTTTATGCACGGGGGATGTCAGCAAGAGCTCGAGTAAGGAGATCTAAGTGGGCATCTCTCATAATTGGTCAATCACATTATACTCACTGCTTTGATTATGGCCAGAAACTCCTTAGCCTCTTCATCAATGACCGGTTTTGCAGGTTAATCATTGGCTTGACCATAGGTCCGACCAGACCTTGTAACGAGATCAACATCCAGGTCATAGGACCAAGGCACTACCTTGTTGTTAACATATTCGTACGGCTGAGGCACCTCTATCACTATCTCATCGTCGGATGCATCCTCTAATGGGGGCATGTCCACAAGCGAAGGATCAACCTCTTCCTTGTCAGCATCAAGTGCAACCTGCTCCTCCCAATCGATGATGAGGTGGGAAATAGTAGAAACTATGCAGTTACGATTAGCATACACAACGATGCCGTCATCCACCATTTTGGCAACTCTTTCTCTCATCACTGATAGGGGGCATCTTCCTGACCTCAATAATACCCAGCTCTCACTAGCCTATTGTAGGCATCCGCCACGTGCACCTTTGAGTTCCTGATTCGTCCGACTTCAGGTTCCATGATAGCATTCACCATACCCTCATACTCTGGTAGCAGATTTTTCTGGGCATTCGGCCGAGCAGGAATGAGAAGACCTTCGTGTCCAAGAGATTTTGGATCTTATGCTTGAGGGTGAATC
This sequence comes from Eucalyptus shirleyi, assembly GCA_017140165.1. Classification (NCBI taxonomy): domain Eukaryota; kingdom Viridiplantae; phylum Streptophyta; class Magnoliopsida; order Myrtales; family Myrtaceae; genus Eucalyptus; species Eucalyptus shirleyi. Next base: position 48,205,987 of record CM029448.1, read on the forward strand.
ATTCATCAATTGAATGCCCCAGTTCACCGTTATGGTAGTCGCACTTCTTCGTTGGGTCGTAACCTCGAATGCCTTTGTAGTTAGGGCGCTTTGGTTCCCTAATAAGCAAACCCTTCTTTCAAAGGACTGTCAACACTTGGGATGGAGACCCAGGGAGAGGGGAGAAATACCTTCTATTATTTGCTTGGGCGAACAATTGATAGCCAACGGGTTGTTGCTGTCTTGGGTTCATTTGGATAGCCGGGGCACATTTGGCACTTTCTGGCTATAAGCCATGTTCACATCCACGACTGCTTCCTTCTCCTTGGCGGAGAACCTTCTACTAGATGGCTCAGAAAACCATCCTTCCGTTATCCCCATTTCGATCTGTTCTCCTATGGGAATAAGCTGATTGAAACTCTCGACATATGTACTAGCCATTCGGTTACGGAACTCAGAAGGAAGGGTCTTCACAAACAACTTCATCAACTCCTTGTTGATAGACTGAGGAATAATTTGAGCCGCCAGGTTTCTCCATCTCACAACATATTCTTTAACTGACTCGCTCCTTTTCTTTTCCATTCGCTCCAGGTCTTCTCAGGAAGGTGTGATGTCCATGTTGAACTTGTATTGTTTGAGCAACGCGTCTGCCACTTCGTTCTAGGTTTCGAGGAGGTTCACGTTCTTCATCACGTACCAGTTTAGTGCGGACCCGGTCAAAATCGCATGAAACGATTGGATCATGAGGGGCTCATTTTTTACGTGTTGGGCCATGCACACGTGGTACATCTACAAATGAGATTTCGGATAAGATGTCCCGTCATACTTCTCAAACTCCGGCATTTTGAACTTGCTCGGCATTTTCACCTTCTCATGGACTGAGAGGTTGAACAAGAGTGAGCTTTAAGACTCCTGCAGCTGTCTCACTTTCTCTTCCAACTTTGCAACGCGCTCATCCTAATCTGTCTTGGGAACGCTCTCAAGCTTGGCCTTTCCAACAAGAACCAAGTCATCTTCCAGCCCGGGCATTTCGTCATCGCTTATTTGGGCCCTGTTTACCGACCTCGGACCTACTATTTCGAGGAGAGTGAGCGCAGGATTTGAATTCGCCTAGAGTGATTGAAATTGAGCTGTTATAAGTTGCATAGAGACAGCTAGCTGTTAGAGTTGATCTTCCATGGAGGACATGCGATCGCGCATCTCGTTTTGGTCGGCCATTTTAGCCCTTGACCTTGTAATAATAGGCAAGCGCGGTGGATGCGTTGTTACCTAAGGGAGAAAGGGGTAATATAAGAACCAATGACGAGATAGGAAAAATGGCCCATGACAATGGTCTAATCGCTTGATTTTATTCAAAATTCACTTGACACATTGAACCAAACAAGGAACTAAGAATCAAAATTCAAGTTCCTAAACATTGAACTAAAAATAAAAAACACTGAATTGAAAACTGAAATCAATCTCCCTAGACATTGAACTAAAAATCAAAAACACTGAATTGAAAACTGAAATCAAGCTCAAAATTCAAAATACCTTATTTTATATGCTTTCAGGATCCCAACACCTTGCGAAGCTTTTTATTGTCAGCTTCAATCATTTCCACTTTCCGTTTAAGATGCTCAATTTGCACTCGCTGAGTGGGCTTCTCAGTCACATCCGGGACCACTGGACATAGAGCTGGAGGAATCCAGTGTTGTTGGATGTAGAATGCCAACGCACGGTGGACCTCCTCTTTGCCTTTCGATCTCTTGGGCACCAAAATCTTCTCTAGATGGCATTCATTCCATGCAGCAACGATCACCTGGATCTTGTTGAAGTAGTTATAATCTGCACAAACAAAACGAACTTGGAAGAATCCCGTCTTGAGGGGCAAGGGAACTTCTTGGAGCGCTCTGTACTGACGAGCCACCCTATATGGGTAATAGGAAGTAGCACCAGATAGGCCCAGCAATGGGATCGGCTCATCATATTTGTGATAGAAACGAGCCTCCTCAACATGTAGCCATTTAGTGTGCCATAAGAATGCCTTAAGATTATGATTTTTCAGAAAATTAATCCAACAGGCGTACTATTTATTTGGAGAAAAACGTTCCAGAACTGCAAATTTTTGTATGGGATGCCTTAAATCATCAATTTTGAATTGTTTTATAAGGTGCCCAAAACCTCTTATGTGTGAAAAAAACCAAATTTGCAAAAGTTCAAGGAGGGCACACATGGTCCTTTCTTCATTTTATTTGAAACGGTTTAATGACAAAAGTGTTTCAGCTAAGACCATATTAACTTAATTTAACCCGTCACAAACACGATTAACCACCCATGAGATTGAAGGATTAATGGCATTTTTTTGATGAGGAAAAATGATTAGCCTGAAAAATGCTAACATGAAAATCCTAACTTTTGAAATCATTGATTGATTTGCAAAGCATTCTTCCAAAAATGAAAAGGGACATGCAAAACAATTGGCTTTGACCACCTTTCTTACTCTTTCAGCTTCGATTTCTAAAAACCGAGACAATTCAGAAATAGAATCTATACCAATAGGCGGTCTAACAAGTTCCTTTTCCTGGGGCATTCCAATGGCAACACTATATTCTTCTAGTGTCAGAGTTAGCTCGAACTCACCAAATATGAAGGTGGAAGTTTGTGGACACCAGAAGTGAGGGAGTGCCTGTATCACGCCAGAGTGGATGTTGATTTTCAAAAGTGGGAGAAGTCGGGCGATCCTGGCCTTCACATACCTCTGGCCCTCTTGATCTAACTAGTCCAGCCACACTTTGAACTCTTTTTTGGGAGTGGAAATGAATTGCACATCGGTTTTCCCCATTGCATATAAAACAAGATCGACGACGAAACCTATTGTCATGGACCGACAAAATTGCAAGTAAGTAAATTGCAAAGTAGGAATTTGGACAACTTACTTTCACCTAAAGTGATGGCAATCACATAGACACATGCATAAAATGTGAGGCTCGATTTCTATCTAGATGGCTTAACAAAGTGGAGCTAAGAGGATGATCTGACCATTGCAGTCTCGCATTAACATGTCAAGTCCCCCTAACTCCGGCTCAGTCGAATGGAATGTCCAATAGTCACGCAGTCTCGCGGATATAGACAAACACATTCGACACCATGAAAATACTTTCAAGGAAGAGAAGGTCAACCTCTACATAGCGGTCTCGCGTTGGAGGGAGTATCCTTTTCAACACCATCCTAGAAATCCTATCATAGCCCAGGTTTGGCCACAGGTTGTGTGTGCAATAGTGTAGTGTTAAAAGCAATAAAACATGTACAACAGTTTAAATGCAAACAACACTTCTAATTAGGGAAAAAATAAATCATTCATCCCTACACCCCAACCATCAAGACAAAGGTCAGCAAAGACTACTCTCCTTATACCTTCTATCTGCAAAAATATTTAACACCTTAGACATGTTAGGGACATACCTGGTATCCTTGTTGCCAAACAAAAAAATTTAAAAAAAAAAATCGGCCTAAGTCCACTAAATGTTTGAACACAAGTCCCCAGTGGAGTCGCTAAGCTGTCGCAACCTAATTTTTCGGGTTCACCACCTAAAACTAAGTTAATGGACTACTAAGCTTTTAAGCTTAGCTCGAGCTCTCCCAAGCGCATACCAAATCGTGACATAAGTCTAAATTAGATTATTAACTATGAGTCGCCACTAATCAATTTTGGGTAGGTCGATTAGACACCTAAGTAAAATAAAGGGCTTCTACGAACCGGAAACTAAGGGTATGGGGACTTGGTTACACTAGAACTCTCTAATGCCCTTTTGGTACCATTTCTTTAATTTTTTTATTTAAAAAAAATATTTTTGCAAGCGACTTGGATTTATTTTAACCTAAATTACTATAATGTAAATTTGGTGACCACACAGATGCTCAACCGATATTAAACATTCAATTAATAAAGATAAATTGCATCAAACAAAGTAAACAATTTTTTTGGGTTTTCTTTGAAATTAGAATTCTTTTTTTAATTGCCTTTTTTTAAGCTAGATGACCTAATTTTTACTAATATGCAAATTCTAATTAAATGGGCCTATTATGCAATCTAGTTAATATGCACCTCGTGACCTAATTTTACTAGTGACCATATTCTAATTAAATAATCCTATTATGCAAACTAATTAATATTACACCTAGTATTTTGTATTTTTTATTGAAATTCGAAATTAATAAAAAAACCCTAATTAGGCTATCTAGAAAGGAATAATTTTCTAATTCATTTTTGGGATTAATTTGACTTAACCCTATTCTATCTTAGAAAACTATTTTTTTTTTTTATTTTTTTTAAATGAGAATATGAAAATATGCCAATTTTATCTAAGACTCTAAAAAAAAGGTTATTTAAGTCTGATCTTAACTTATTTTTAAAAAGATATCTAAAAATGCAGTCCTAAAAATATAACCCTATAAAATTAATTTATTAAACCTAAGTATCTATTATATTAAACCCTTATATCCTATATGCTTATGCAATTTTTTTTTATTTTCTTGATTTTCTTTAAGTTTCTTTTTTAGTTTTTTATTAGAAAAAGTAATTATTAAATATTAAACCTAAACAATCAGCATAATCAACCAATAAAGGATTAAAATAATCAAAAAAATAACCCATTGTCTGACATGTCAAATTAACGATTATTCTAACCTTAATTATCACAGCGAAGAAATCATAATAATTAAAAATCTGATCGGAAGTCTTACGGGCCAAATTAAATAATTATTGTGATTTAACAATTGAAATCCTACTAAAAAAAACTGACAATTAACATAATTAAAAAAATGATCCAATGTCTCTCGGATCAAATTAATAATTACAATAATTCTGGACAAAATCCTTAAGGATAATGCCTACACAATTTACGAATATAAACATTCAATATTACAATTTAAATCACTAAACCTAAAAAGAAAAATGCTATCAAATGAAATAAGCAGAAAAAATAACAGAAAAATAAAAAAGGATAAGATAAACCGAACTGTAAAAAAAAAAAGTAAAAAGTAAAAAAAAAAAAAAAAAAAACAACCACCTAAGGGTGAACAACAGGGGCAGGGGGTGTGCCGGGCGAAGGAGGGTGGTCGGCCGGCGGCGTTAGGACTCCGGCAAGGGCTGGACGGCGCCGGGGCTGCTGGGCGGCAACGGCAAGGCGATGCTTGGGCAGGCGACAAGCGACGCTCGGGAGGGCGCATCGAAGGCGGAGGCATGGAGGTCTAGGCGAGGAGGACTCGCGGGTTGTAGGGGCTCCGACTACGGCGTGGTGGCAGGTGGTCGGGGTCGCTGATTGCTGTGGGTCAGCAGGGGCGGTGGCATGCAGCGCTCGAGGGGTTGCGGGTCGTCGATGCAGGGCTCGCTAGCAGGAGGAAGGCGACGGGCGGCGACGGAAGCGTGGAGGCACGGGGGAACTCGGAGCAGGCAGCGGTAGCGTCGCACGGCGTGTGGCGGCCTAGCGTCCGGTTCCGACGTCACAGGTCAGTAGGCGAAGCAGCAACGGCGAGCGAGGGTTGCGGAATCGTCGCAGATCGCCGGTGTGAGGTGGCCCGGCGTTCAGTCCTGGCGTCAATAGATCTGGGTAGATGCGGGCAGATTTGGAGTCGGCGTCGAGGGGCACAAGCTTCGTGGTCAGATCTGGGAACAACGGTGGCGGAGAGGGGGCGTCGAGAGCGGCCAAGGGGATCTCCGGCATGTAGCGTTGCAAGATCGGCGGCATGGCGCGGCGGAGGCGATCGAGCCGGCGAGGTGGTGAGGCGCGGGGGTGCCCGGCGTTGCCCGGCGTGGTGACCAGCGCGGCACAGACTAGCGCGGTCTGGGGGAAGGTGAAGTGTCGCCGGCAGTTGACGAGCTCACCGAGGAAGATGAGCAGTAGCTTCTTTTTTTTTTTTACTTTCTTTTTTTCTCTCTTTTTTTTTGCACGGAAATGGAGGATTCTCTCCCTCTTTTCGAATTTTTTTCTGACTTTCTTTTCAAAAGAATTTTCTCTTTCTCTCTAGATTTTGCTCTCAATTTTTTTTAGAAAAAGCCTCCTCTAGTTATGAAAAACGAACCTCTTTTTATAGTGATTCAAAACGGCCGCTTTATATGGCATTTCCCGAGTTACCATCTCTTATCACATTAAATCAAATCTGTAAATTAGGACATGATTTGGCAATTAAGTCGATCTTGCTCAAATTTCTTCCATTTTGCAAAAATTCTTACCCCTTATTCACTTGATTTTTAAATTGCTTCTGTATTTAACAAAATCTGAATATCAATCAAATCAATTTCGTTCATTTTTTTCATTTTTTCCTTTTATTTATTCAAAATGCAATTTTTGTTTTCCTTATTTCCCTAGATTTGCTAAAATTAGGTGTCAACAAATGTGGAGGCAGACTAACAAGTTCCCATTTCTGATTATCCACCAATGCTTGCAATTCCGCTTCCATAGCCTTCTACCATCGTGGATCAGTGCTTACCTCATCATAGTTTGACGACTCTCACTCTTCAGAAATGTGAGTGATGCAACATCTACGCTCCGCGGATAATCGATCGAAGGAAACATAAGAAGAAATAGGGAAAAGAATACCTAGTGGATTTCTTACTCCACATATGTAATCTTTGGTCCAAGTTGGTGGACGTGTGGCTCGTCCCGAACGTCTTGGCTAGTTCTCCTCAAAAGATGGCTGAGTTGTTGGAGTCTCCACAGGAGATGACTCCAATGTAATTCCATCATCCAAGTTTTGATTTGTGTCTGCTGCTAAAGGTGTCAGGGCCGTAGTAGATGTAGGATCAGTCCCTGTATCTTCTGAATATGGAAGTAGAACATATCCTGGATCATTAGTGGACTCTTCGACATGAGGAGCATGTGAATATCCCCAGCTATCTGTGCCTGATTCCTGGGTAGCAAAAGGAAAAAAATCTTCCTTGAACTGAACATCTCTACTAACGAAGAATTCACCTGTAGATGGATCAAATATCCGGTACCCCTTTTGTAAGGTAGGATATCCCATAAATATGCAATGGCGAGCTCGTGGACCCATCTTATCCTTAGTCCTACTATAGAAGCGTAGCATAGACACCCAAAAATCCTCAAATGACTCAGATCTGGTTTCTTCCCAAAGAGCAATTCGAAGGGACTTCGACCGTTAAGAATCTTGGTCGGCATACGATTGATCAAATAGGCTACGGTCAATACATAATCTCCCCAAAAATTATCCAGAATAGAGGCCTGAAATTTTAAAGCCCGGGCAACTTCCAACAAGTGATGATGCTTCCTTTCCACTATTCCATTTTGTTGTGGTGTGTATGTGCATGAACTCTCATGTAAGATCCCTTGAGATGATAATAAAGTGGTACACTCATGATTGAAAAATTCTTTCCTATTGTCTATCCGAATTCTTTGGACATTTTTCCCAAATTGAGTTTTTGATAGAGAAAGAAAAGTTGTTAAATGTGACACAACCTAACTCTTAAACTGCATAAGGAAGATCCATGTGGCCCTTGAATGATCATCCACAATGGTAAGAAAGAATCGAGAACCATCATGATTCAGTGTATGATATGGTCCCCAGACATTAATATGAAGCAAAGAAAAAATATCAGTTGCACAACTTTTGCTCAATGGAAAAGGGGTACGTGATTGTTTTGCAAGGAGACAAATATAACATTGAAAATAGGGAAATAAAGAACTATGACCCAATCTGGAATGGAAAAGGAAATTTTTATCATTGGTAGTCAAATTACACAATGATTGTTTATTACAAGGAAATCGATCTAGATTCTTGGATGAACTTCTCCAGAAAAATAATCCTTCAGATAGATTACCACAGCCCATCAGTTTCCCAATCGAAAGGGCCTGAAATTGACAACTATTAGCATTGAAGGAAACTTGACATGAATTTTTCTTACAGGCTCTAAACACATATATAAGATTGAACTAGAATTTAGGGATATAGAGGAGATTTGTGAGAACAATTTGCGAACTAAAATTAACTGTCCCTGTTATAGTAACATGAGCAACATTCCCATTTGGCAATTGCATGATAATAGAGCTATCCGGTTCTTCATTAATAATGGTAAATAACTTCTTGTCACATGCAATATGATCACTAGCTCCAAAACCAATAATCCAAGTATTTCTCGATATATGGTTTATCAAACAATGAGAAATACCTGTAAAGCTACTCCCCCTTTTTGGAACATCTAATTTTTGTCATGCTTGCATCAATTGCTGATATTCACCATGAGTGATTGGTTGATTTGCATTTGCCTGTAAGTTGATATGCTGCTGCTCATATTTCCTTTTCCTTTTTTTCTCCAAGTCTGCCATGCAACTTCCAGTAATTTTCAATCGTGTGGTGGGGCCATTTGCAAAAATCACAATACAATTTCCCTTTATTTTTCGAATTCGGCCCATAGGAATTCGGCCCATAGGAGTTCGGCTCGTTGGAATTCGACCCGTTGGAATTCGGCCCATAGGGATTTGGCCCATTATTCTTCAAAAATTGGGCAGCGTTGGATCCTTTAAATCCGGAACCATCTCCACCATCTAGATCTCCAGGATTATGCACCCCTTTTAAGCCGTCGAATCGCTGTGCTCGATCCTGACCGTCGGATGCGAACCCTTTAAAGGGTCTCTGTTCTGCGAACCCTAGGTTCACATCACACCTCTTCTCTAGGGTTTTCGGGCCCTTTTCACTTCTCGCGGCCAGAGCTAGGGTTTCAGTCCCCTTCCCCTCCGTCGAGGCAAGTCTGTAGCTTTCCTCTTCCACCGCGAGTTGGAATATGCGGCCGATCAAAGGTGCAGGCTCCATAGCGAGAATCTACGACCTGAAATGGAGGTAAGATTCGTTAAGAATAAGCAAGAACCGTGTCGCCTTCTTTGTCTTTTATCGCATTGTATTGCTTGAGGGTGGCTTCGGGTCCATCAAGCTTATTTTCCGCTGCTTCCAGCTCATTCCAGAGAGCTGAAAGCTTGTTGAAGCACGTCGTCACAGACATGTTTCCCTGCTTCAGTTCGGTAAGAGCCTGATGCGGCGAGAAGATTCTCGCCCAATCCAATTTTCCATACATCTCTCCTATATTATCTCAAAAAATTTTGGAGTTCTCTGTGGGAGGCAAACCGGCAACTATTTCTCGGCTAATATAGTTTCCTATCCACGTCCTGACCAACTAATTGCATTTTCTCTATTGTCGCCCTAATTTTTCGTCAATTGGAACTTGAATGGTCCCGTCGATAAATCCCTCCTTATCTTTTGTTACGAGGGCTCGACAGAACTCGCATGCCCAATTTGAGTATTTCTTCGATCCTATGAGGGGGTGGTTGATAAGCTGCAACTCAAGTCCGTCGGCGTTGGAGACGTACAACGCGTCGCCGGGTTCTAGGCGACCCATGGCGACCACGAAAGGAAATGGTAGAAACTCGGTTTGGAATCCCGGATGGGGGTTTGTAGTCTGACCCGTATTGAATCCGCCTGTTGCTCCCGCATTCGAATTGCCTGATCTGCCCGTCTGCTCGAGGCCGATGGTTGAGCCTGCCCCACTATTGGTTGGTAGGCCTCCATCTGTCTACACGCTGCTCTAGTAGCCTGGCTGTGATGTACCTGGATTTGATCCATGGATCCATGGGTATGGCATCCACTAGTAAGGATAGCCCGAGAAAGGCTGCCCCAGACTAAATTGAGCTGGAAAAGGTTGTTGTTATGCGTGTTGTGCTTGAATTTGGCCTCAACTGAGCTGTTGTTCAGCCATGGAAGTGACGATGGATGAATCTGGGTTGGGCGAAGTATGTGGCGTCATATCCCTCGCCAGCTAGTCATCTAGACTTGAGGTGAGAGTTTCTGGTTTATTAATAATGAAAAAAAATTCCCCTTCAAAAGAGAGTGATTCCTTTGGTAACTCTCCTTTCAGGTTAGAGTTCCTTTAGGCAATCAAAAAAGGAGCAAAAGCTATGTCAAAACTTTAAATGCTCTGATACCATGAAAGAAGACGAAGGAGAAGAAGTCGAGAGGGAAAAATGTGAGAATTTTCTTTGTATTCTCTATATATGTTTCAATGTACAAGGACCACCATTGTTATAATACAAATTATGTATGAGAAAAGCAACTAAATATTTTACAAATTGGATCCGATATTAATTGATCTCAATTGATCCTTGAATGATATCCAGAATATTCTCGCGTATCTTCCAACACAAACCCTAATTGCGAGCTGCTCAACTCAGTGACAGCAACGACAATCCACAACCCAAAGAGGCCCGAATTTCCAGTAAACTAAAGAACCCCTCATCACCTAAAAGCAATAGCACCCTACCTAAATTAGAATCGTAAAAAGGAAAGAGAGGTCGGGGGCATGTGAGCATGAAGAGAGTGTTAGAAGTTTGTTTGTAAAAACAAACTAAGTGCATGTTTCCTTGTCCCACATATAAAAAAAAAAAAAAAAAAAAAAAAAAAAAAGTGGGAGGAAGTGGGTTTCTTTAGTGTACCTAAAGAGATGATTGGATGTGGGTTAGACCTTACCAGACCCGCATGTGGATGCGTGAATAATTGCGCGATTATTTTTTCTTATGGTTATCTTATTAATCAATTCAAAGGTTGTTTTTGTTTTGAGAATTTTTGGAAATTATTAAAAAAAAATCGAAATTTTATTTTAAAAATAATAATTTTTTTAATTATTCCAAATTTTTTGTTTGTCTTTTCAAGACAACCTTTGAAAAAGATACTCATTCAGTTTACAACTTTTCCCGAAGGGTTGCATGGTTATTTTATTAATTAATTCAAAGGTTGTTTTTGTTTTGAAAATTTTCAGAAATTATTTAAAAAATTGAAATTTTATTTTTTAAATAATAATTTTTTTAATTATTCTGAATTTTTTGTTTATGTCTTTTCAAGACAACATTTGGAAAAGACACTCGTTCAGTTTACAACTTTTCCGAAGGGTTGCAATTATTCGTTTTTTCAACTTTTTCCAAATGGAGGCCTTTGTTCATCTGGGTAATTTTTCGAAAGAACACATTTGTTCAATTTTGCAATTTTTCACGAAGAGTTGCCTATGTTTTAAGACTATTTTATATATATACATGTCAGTTTTCAGAAGAACGTGTGTGTGATCATTTTTTATCTTTTCGAGCCTTCTTTCTGAAAACTATAGCTATCCTTTCAATTGTTTCCTGGAGAGATTCTGGAAAAGTACTAGAATGACTATCTAGTATTCTTATTTTTTGAGACTTTGTTGTATTGGATATTTGCCTATGACCATTAACAATTTTGTGGGGTAAATAAATCCTTAAAAAAAGTGATATCACGCTTCAAAGTCCGACTTGATTACTCTAAAGATCTAACTTCATTGTTCTACCAAATTAAAAGCCATATTTTCCCAACAGGGAGGCGAGGGCAAGCTAGCATCAAACTCATGTAGAGAGAAATCTTACGTGATGAGGAAAGAGAGCTCGAGGGTGGGCGCAAGGGAAGAGAGGCGTGAGAAGTCTGAGAGGAAAAAAGAAGCATAAGAGATTGACAAATGAGGGCAGAATAGAGTAGGACTGACCAAAAAAAAAAATGAGGGCAGAATGGGAAAGTGACATTTTTTTCACTAAACCACGGATTGACATTTCGAAAATGTTACTTGTCAAGATACCTCCAATTCTCCATACTTGTCAAGTGGGGGTTCACCCCAGTGGCCACCCTTCCAATATGGAAGGGGGAGGTGAGGGGTTCAAATCCCCACCTCCTCAGGGGGGGATGGGGTAGGGACGCGTAAGTTTCGAGCGTGGGTTGCGACTCCCACGCCCTGCAAGAGGCAGGGCACAAGTCTGCGAGTGAGTGTAGAGTAGGAATAGAGTGGGACTGACCAAAAAAAAAAAAAAAGGCCTTTGAGGTGCTTTGGAGATACAATTGCATCTTCCCAAAGTGAGTCAAAAATTTTGCAATCACCATTTGCAATTGCCCAAGGAATTTTGAAGCCCCAAAGCACCTTCAAAATGTTGAACCATATGGGACCTTAGGCCACAACTCCTAGATATCGCAGGAATAAATCTGAAAATAGGATACATGATCATGCAATTAATGTTTTTCTTAATTTCTCAATCTGAAAATAGGAGACATTCCCCGCATTTAGGCCACAACTCCTGGTCTTTTGAGGTTCTTCCAGCACCAAAGTCGTACGGCTTCTAAATTGAGTGTCAGTATACTCTCCTTTTTTTTTATCTTTTTAATGTCTCGTAAAACATGGAAAACTACATTATCATGCAAGAGTGCTCAAACAACAACATTTAAACACACTGAAAGTCGAATAAGATATATCAATATAATCATTAGTAAAGTGTGGCAGAGCAAACAAGCCGAACCGTGTCGGGCAAAATTAAACACTGCCTTGTTATTAATCCCCGAACAGGATCCCCTGAGCCATGCCTGATAAAAAAATGCAATTAATCTAGGCTAGCGAATGCAAATTTCCCTAAACTTCGATGATAATGAAACATTAAAACTAGACTTGAAATTGAGTTTAAAATAAACTAAATCCCTTGATGAAATTCTTACCTAAATGCAATTCTTTTTTCTTTTTCTTTTTTTGACTTTTTCATTTCCAATTTTTTATATTTTCCTCATGGAAAAAACAAAATGACAGCCAAGGGAGGCGAAGCACACACTGTACGGATGAAGGCCCGGTCTGGATGAGGGTGCACATAATGGCCAAAGTAAATCAGAGGATAGGCTTGTGTCATGGACCGGATTTTCCCGTACTCATGTATCCTTGTGAATAGAACTTGGTGTGATCAGGATGAAGGGTGAGTAATGCAAAATGGATAATGCAACATGTTCTTAGGAGTGGAGTCACGGCATCTGCACTAAGAGTTACAGGATATAATGATTATAACTACTAGGAGCTCTGAAAACGGGTTTAGCCTCCCGTGTATAAATTGATCAGGAGTTAATGCCGCTCTCCTGATGAGATCATAACAGGCTGAAACCAACCTTTGTGCTGTAACGTTTTGAGTGTCTCACTCGAGGTATTGGATGCTCAGACGTTAACGTGACATGATGAGGCTCACCGCTAAGGGGGAACACGGCTTCAAGGCAAAATCGATGTTTTTGGGTAAGCAAACATTATGGCAGGTTTTGATGAGAACTTTAAGACGCAAGCACATGATTTAAGCATTAAACAAGACAAAATCAAACCTCATATCCGGGCAAATCAAACTGGTAGAACCGAGATAATAAGTTCGCAACACCCGATAAGGCGAGGCAGACTGAAATACTTGGCTTTAAACTACGATTTTGCACTCCACTGATCTGATGAACAAAAGATGACAGAGAACACAAGAAAAAAATTAGACTTCATGATGGAAGAAATTAAATGAACAAGCTTGGATGGACCTCTCTCAACTTACTCACTCTCGTTTCCTCATAGACTCTCTCGTGCTCTCGGCCAACCGATAGCTCACGGCCAAACTCACTCTCCCTCACTCACTATCTCACGGTTTGGGAGAGCTATGGGAGATGCTCTGCAGCTCTCTCCCTATTTCCCTCACTCCCTCTCTCTTTCATGGCATGAATGGTTACGAAGTGAAGAAATTTCTTCTTTATACTCCTCAATTTAAGCTCACCGTTTGGACCGATTTTTGGGGGTGCAATAGAGGTCCTTATCCAAGCTCAATATGGTGAGGTCTTTTGTCCAATGGTTTGTACTATGCATGGGGTTATTGGCCGGTCAAAGGGGAGGGGATTTGTCCATTGGTTCATGCCATACATTAGGGTTATTGTCCATTCAAAAGAGGAAGCCTTTTTGTCTAAACGTTTGTACCATGCTTGGAGTTCAAAGGAAGTCTATTGCCCCTTGGATTTAGAGGTGTATGGCCGACCAAGGAGATCCCATCTTGACTAATTTGGTTCAAATTTAATGCGCCATTGTTTCCCTATATGGTATACCCAAAAAAAGCCTCATTTGCTTGTCCAATCTTTTCCCATTTAATCACCATCGTCCACTGATCTTTCCGGTCAGGACGTAGACAAACCGCAGGTGGATCTATGCGCTTTCTCTAAGTTCTGCCGCTGTTTCGTCAGCTCCTTAGGAATGAAGGGGAAGACGTAAGGACAAGGGCTTTTCGGGCTAAAGTAAGGAAGGCAGCCTTTACTACTGTGAAAGCAATTCCTCTGTGGGACTTGGATTAGCGACATATCCACTCTTTTCAAGAAGATAATGGACCAAGGAGGCAAATTAAAAGGTTTAATGATGTGAAAATGTGAAGCAAAATGGGTGATTCGAGAGTGGTCATTATTTGGACAAACTTTAAAAGTAAACGATACACAAAAATGAGATATATGAACTCGAGTCCACACAAAGTGCAATATGCGAGTTTATACAATATAGATACTTTTTGTTAGGGATCAAATTCCAAATGAATTCGATCCCTAATTTTCTTAAGAAGTGCACAAATAGTTTATAAGCAAAAATTTGAGTGTAAACACAATATTTAAATTTGAAAGAAGAACCAGAAAAGTTTACCGATATGTAATGAAAAATAAATGTAAAAATTAACGGCGTCGCTCATGTCAAAAGATGCAAAACATCCTTTCCTTTCAGATAAGCCTATGACAGCGTTGATTTGGGAGGGGAATTCATAAACTTGATCTAGAAGTGGGTAGACACATGCTAACTAAAAATTTGTCAAATCAACTAAAGGCATAACGTCATAAACCATAGGTAAATAAAGAATAAGAACTACATCGGTACCTTAGGGTGCTCATGGTAACGCTTCTACTCCGGGGAACAGTTTTTTTTCAGAAATAGTTCTTTTTCTATTTTTACTCTGAGGAACAATTCCTGAGTAAAATAACGTATTTGGTAACTACACAAAATTTATATTCTTGAAATAGAAAAAGAATATAAATGCGTTTGATACGATTTTTTTTTTATATTTATTCGTTTTCAATTCCTGCTCACGAATTGCTAACCACTACTACCCGTCGCCGCCCATCATCGCCGACCAGCACTCGCCGCCGCACAACCGTTGGCCATCGACCGTCACCACCGACCCACCGACCATCCCCTCTCGCGGCCCCTCGTCTGTTGGCCAATGGGTTGTGGGCAGCGGTCGTGCGGCGGCAATCGGCAACCGGCGGTTGTGTGGCGATGGGTGACAATCGGCGGTCAACGGTGGCGACAACGGTCAACGGATGCCAATGGGCTATGGGAATAGAAAAATAAATTGCCGTTACAAAATGGATTTCTGTTCTTTTTTTGTTCCGAAGAACAAAAGAACCGAAATTGAGAGAAACAGAAACGTTACCATGCAGGCCCTTAATAACCTCTTAGATTGTGCCGAAGCCAGACGGGTCTTCATTTCTGTTGCGACCAAACATAAAAATGACCCAGTTTTCTAAGTGACAAATTTGCCGGAAAGTAGCATACACTTGAGGCCTTAAGAGATTTTACCAGCTGAATTTTTCTAGGAGAAAATCAACCGGTGCACAACTTTCCTTTTGGAAGAGACCGATGTGCTCACCTGGAGGGGCTGCCTTTTGCTTACGGCGGTTGATTTTGGCCTCTACCTGTTTTCGAAGGGAATTCAATAAAGTCAAGCTTGAAATTGACTCCAATAAATTTTCCTTGTTCGCGTGCTCCCCTATCTTCCCTTAACAGGGTGGAAGGCCATGCTTTGCATTCTGTACTTGCACCGAGTTCTCAGCCGGACATTCACTGATATTCAGCTTTTCCAAAGATGTTAATTTTTCTAGGCCTTCAATTTGACAGATCATTTTGCATCGTCTGATCTCTAAAACTTTCAGCGACTTCAAGTTTGAAAGATCAGGTAAACTGAGGTCATCACAGTCGTACAAAATCAAACTTCTCAAAGAGGTTATCTGGCCAATCCCATTGAGATGTTGTATTTTGCAGTTTGATATATCTAGCCACTTCAGAGCTTCAAGCCCTTCAAGCCCTTCAATCTCTTCTATCGCAGAGTGGTAGAGCTTGAACACTGACAGCATCTTGGGAAGCTCAGATACATCTCTACGGCTCAAACCAGAAAGGTTAAGCGTTTTGAGCCTTTTGAGAGGAGGAATATCTGTCAGCCCAAACTTCAGCTTGACAACTTGCGAAAGAGACAGTTCTAGTTTCCTCAGTTTAGGAAACGATATTGAGAAGGATTGCTTATCAATCATTCGTTTCACGTTGGATTCTGGCATTGGCAGTTTGGACGGAGGTTGGCGTGCCTTCCGGTCCCCATCAATTAGGCACAGCTCCTTCAATTCCTTCATATCTTCAAGAAGGGGTATGGCTTTCATCCTTTTAGAACTCACACGCAGGCAAATTAGAGAAGGGGGAAGCTTCGGCAACTCCTCAATTTCATTGCACTGAATTAAATCCAGAGTGTGAAGACCCGTGATGGTGGATAGTTCAGGGGGTAGGCTAGATACTCTGGAATGCCCCAGCATCAATGATCTCAGACGATGTAGTCCCTCAATATCACGGAGAATGGCCCCCTTCAAACTCCAACACCAGGAAGCATGTAGTTCTTCGAGCCTGGTTAGATTCCCAATCTCCCCAGGTAATGCTCCAATGAAAGATGAGTCCATTCTCAGGAATCTCAAGCTTTTCAGATTTCTTATTGAATCGGGGAGTTCAGAGATACCAGTTGCCGATATATCCAACTCCTCTAATGACCCCATTTCACCGATAGAATATGGAAG
This sequence comes from Eucalyptus shirleyi, assembly GCA_017140165.1. Classification (NCBI taxonomy): domain Eukaryota; kingdom Viridiplantae; phylum Streptophyta; class Magnoliopsida; order Myrtales; family Myrtaceae; genus Eucalyptus; species Eucalyptus shirleyi. Next base: position 48,222,649 of record CM029448.1, read on the forward strand.
TTTCTCCAAACAACGGCAATCCCTCAATGACAAGCGTCTTAGCTTTTGCAGCTTTCCCAGTGAGCTCGGGAGCTTAGAAATTTTGGCACCTTCTAACGAGAATTCAGAGAGAGCAGTCAGATAACAAATTGAACTGGGCAGGTGAGTCAATGGGAAGCAGTTTAAGCCACTGAGAATTTCGAGTTCCTTCAAATTGCCTATGGAGATGGGGATCTGCCGTACAGAAGTCCCATCAATAAAGAGCTCTTTCAGAGCTGTCGTGCAACCAAGTTCCGCTGGCAACCAGTTCAATTGGGAGCAGAACTTCAAATTCAGGTAAACTAAATGTTTCAAATTGCCAATTGAAGGATCTAGCTTCGCCAAATGAGAACATCGTTCAAGAATAAGGATTTCCAAATATTTGTAACCAGAGAAGTCGGGAGTGAACAGCAAGTCAGAACACCCAGTAAGATTCAAGACTTTCAATTTCTTCATCTGCAAAGCCAAAACGGAAAACAGGCACATGGTCAATTCACAGATATTTAATTCAAGAAAACAAACATAAAAAAACCAAATGAATAACAGACTACCTTGATTTCACTCCAACCTCTCCATTCTTCCGTGATTTTGCTCCAAGACAGATCAAGAATGACCAACTCTGTTAAGAAAAAATTTTCTGCACTAAAATCCGGAGGACACCTTTGCCAACAGAGCCATTTTAAACTAGCAAATGCACCTTCAAAGTTTCCGGAAACCTTGGCATTATCCAACTTGAGAAACCTTATGTCTGGCATGCTCTGAAAATCTCCAGCTGTGAAGTCAAAGCAAAGAGCTTGAACGTTTTTCATTCCCTACATTTGACAAAGTAACAATCATCAGAAGCTGTAAACCCAAATACCCATCAGAAAATAGGATGCTTTCCTTGCCATACATGCTAAAGAGTATATGGTATAATTCAATGACAAGACATGGAAAAAAAAAAAAAAATGCAGCTCATATGTCAAGGTGTTTGTTTTGCCGAAAAAAAACTGAACCGGAGGTTTTTACCTTCTCCCCGTTCCTTGCCTTTAGAACCATATCCTGTGTGCAAAATCTGCTTGAACTTGGATCTCCAGATCCCTCTTGCTTAAAAATTCTTTTGCCAAGGCATCTCAGCAATCTGTGCATCTGCAGTTCATTGTTTTCTCCAATTTTTACCAGGGGCGTTGGAATGCAACCAGAGGATGGATAACAATTGGGCCACATATATGAAGCAATTCGGGCATCAACACCAGAGATAAAACATGCTATGTCCAGAAATATATCTTTTTGCTGTTGATCTAATTCTAGGTAACATATATCCAGTATCTCTTCAAGGCCAACCATAGTCTTTTGAGAAAACCTCAAACGTTCTTTCATTAACTCCTGCATCTTTTTCCATCCTTGTATTGACTTACCCCTTAAAAATGAACCGACGACTTCAACTGCTAATGGTAGTTTCTCTATGGCATTGACAATGAATGTTGAGAGTCCATCATAACCAGGTATGGGAGAGTGCCTTCCGAATGCATATTTGCTGAAAATATTCAAAGCTTGACCGTCATCCAACTCACTAATCATGTAGTTACAAGCCTTCTCGGGATCATACTCTTTGAGAATTCCACTATTTTTGGAAGTCACAATTATTCGACTACCTCGACCAAACCAACGAAGGTGGTCTCCTACAATAGCAAGGAGATCGGATGGCTTTTCCACATCATCTACAACTATTAGAACTTTCATTTCACAAAATATATCCCGGAAATCTTCTATTCTTTGATTGAAAAAAAGATCTTCTCGATCTCGTTCAAGGATATCATGTATCAACTTATTTTGCAAAAACTGAATACCATGAGAATTTTGTGTGGATTCTCCGACCTCTGCGAGAAAGCTACAACTGTCAAAACAAGAAGAGATGCATTTGTATACAGCCTTGGCAAGAGTCGTCTTGCCAATTCCATCAGTTCCATAGATTCCAATAATGCGCACCTCATCATTGACTTCCATCTCCAGTAAGTCAGTGATTTGTTTTGCACGATCATGAATTCCCATTACATTCTGAACAGCTGCAATTGGTCGCCGTCGAAATGCTTTTTCCATTTCCTGATAAAGAACAAAACATCACCCGATCAGTCTCTCTCTTATAACATTACTTCAGTTCTACACATAGATACAAGATATTCATTTGTCATCAAACTTTTTTAGTTGATTCAAAAAAGTGCAGACACTATTTTAGCATACTCTGATCCATAATTCAATATCTTGCCAATTCCATAAATTCCATAGATTCCAATAATGCGCACCTCTTCGGCCTTCCTTTCTTGTAAGCGAATTATTGCTTCCCGAATAACTTCATCTTCCCTTTTCTTTATTCTCTGCAAGAAAAACAAAACATCTTTACCGAAGTATCATCGTAGACGGAGAAAAGAACAAACATCACCTGATCTGTCTCTCTTATCACATTGCTTCTGTTCCACACATAGATACAAGGTATTTATTTGTCATCAAATTTTTCTTGTCTGTGTAAAAAAAGTGCAGAACTTACTCTAGCGCTCTGATACCTAAATTGCCATCTAATCTATTACGATATTAATAAGAAAATTCAGCTAGTAATTTAATCTAATTCGGTGATATTATTATCATTGAAGTTGGAACTACTTATCTACTACTGACCAGATATTTCAACTTTCTACAAAGTTGATACGCACATCACAACAATGACCACTCTAATAAAATAAATTAGCTTTTATCACTGAAGAGGAAATAATTTCCAAACAGCAAATGAGCATTATGGAAATAGGACTAGCATCTTAAAATTAAATGGTAGACTATTATGCTACTTATAATTCTCCTGTTTCTTGAATTTCTTATACTATATCAATGCATGAAAAGACTCTGAGATTTAGGTAGAAACACTGCCAATTGTTCTAAAAGACTAAGTGTGAGAATATGTAATTAGAGAAGCAAATAGAGACTTGAAAAGTTTTGAACTCAGGACCTTTTACTCTGATACCATGTGAAATTTTTGTGAGACTATTGCCAACTATTTTAAAAGTTTAAGCTATTAAATGACAGTGCGGTTTAATATATAATTATTCTATCGAAGACATTTCTCTTCAAAAAATGACATCTACGTATTCATTTTTGGACGAATAGACACACCTCTTGGAAGTAATAAGTTTGGAATAGACACATCTCTTTGCATTTTGAGTGGGCCTAGTTTCTAGATGACTTTTTTTCACAAGACTTGCAGCATTTATTTCCTGCAAATTTTTTGAATTTAAGTGATCTAGCGATCCTCCAAACTGAGATATCAATTATTAACTTCGAAGAATATGGGAACACCTCATCACTGTGTAGGCATCTTAACTCTTGGGATTTCGCCATCTTTGCAATGGCACCGGGCAATCTCGTCACGTTAGTTCCACGCAAGATCCTTAAATTCTGCAAATTCCAAATGCTTTCAGGTAATTCCATAATTGTCGTAGATTTTAAATCCAGCTCAATCAATGATTCCAACTTTCTGATTTCGTCTGGGATTTCTCTCAGCAAGCAACATTCCCGTAATAATAAGCGTTGTAGAGATGCCAGATGGCCTATGGAGCTGGGTATCCAAGCTAATGATGCACAGTTAGAGACATCAAGAGTGTTGAGCTTCTTCAAAGAACCAATGGATTCTGGTAATTCTTTAATCCCCGAATGAGATAGGTCCAATTGAGTTAATGACATAAGAGAACCTACAGAATCTGAAAGTCGAGCAAGTTGTGCACAAAACGAGGCACGTAGAGTCTCCAGCTTCATCAGACCTCTCGAAATAGGAATCTCTTGTATTGCAATCTCATCTAAGAGAAGCTCTCTCAAGTCTTCTATTCTATCTATTCCCGCCGGTAACTCCTCTAATCTCTTACATCTCTTGACATTTAAGGAGACGAGGGTCTTGATGTCCCCGATAGAAGAATGAATCTTTTCCAGTTTTTCACAATCTTCAAGAATCAAAATCTCCAATTTTTCAAAAGCAGATAAGTCGGGAGTTCTTCTTAAGGAATGACAATGCGTGAGGCTGAGAACTCGGAGCTCAATTGCCATCTGAAATATACAGAGAATACGTCAGTGAGATTGAACCACAGCAACCTGAGATTTTCATAGTCAGGTTCCCACGCTATCATTGCTATGAAGGTCCACCACTTTATGTTTGTTGTATTTAAATGTTCTTAAGTAGTAGTGTTTAGTGTTTGGCTACGTCACCCACATATAATTTTTTTTAAAATATCTAAAGCGAAAGGAATGTTAGGGTCAAGTGCTAACTATATTTCCTTATTGCCCTAGGCATATCTTCCAATTTGGCTAAAATAAATATCAACTTATCAGCACTCACAAATAACATATCAGTCGCCCTCGCAAGACTATTATAAAGCAAAGCACTAACTTTTGAAGTATTAGTAACTTTTGTTTCTAAAATAATTGATTCTGTCTATGACCATTCAAATAGTATTCCATGTAAAAGCGTGTAGTGTTTGTGTGAAAGTTACCAAACCATACCTAAATAGCTGTGACCTTTCATTTCTCATAATATAACAACAATCACTATAAATATATACTTTTACTTGGGGAGAATTTCACTCATAACCCATAGACGATTTTGTTAAAAATAATCAAGATAGGGGGCAAATACTGTAATCGTATTTTAAATAGATTTTGATCAACATAGGTAAAAGAGAGTTTTTTTTTTTAGTATGCCCACTGTTAAGCAAGACTGGTTCTTAAGATGTTATCAATATAAGATAGTGAGGGAAGAAGCTTATGATATATTTAGGTGCCCACATGTTCCTCTTATACTTAGAGGAAAATCCTTAATATGAGGAAGGATAATAAACCTTTAATAAAGAAAGAAAGAAAGAAAGAACTTGGTGAAGTTTGGACCTTCGTCAATTCGTGATTATACATAAGAGATATGCCTATTCTACATCTTACCTCAAGCAGACCCCATCCTCCCCAGTCCTCTGAAATCCCACTCCATGATAGATTGAGCACAACTAATTTCTTCAGATAAAAATTGGTTGCTACAAAATCAGAGGGACAAGCTTGCCATTGAAGCCATCTTAATTGAGGAAACGAGTTTTGAAAATCTCCGGTGAAATTCACACCATTCACTTGCAGGAATCTCAAGTTGGTCAATTCTTTAAATTGTTCAGGTTTGAAGCTTTTGCAGCTGTATTTGTCAAGATGAAGGGCCTCAATCTTCGAAGTGCCCTGTATTTAATAAACATTGTGGACTGTAAGTTTTGTATGATGAGATGAGACTAACTACAGAAAAGAAACTATGGACAAATTTTAATTTGTTTTCACACTATTGTGGTGCAGGCTTTTCACTTTTAACTGCGTGAAATGACAGGTCGTGATAGCATAATTATTTTATCTGATGTACGCAAAAATATGAAGCTCGAGAAGGTTTTCCGATCTTTTTCTCTTCTAATTATGCCCTTCGCCACTTGCACCTTTTGAATTCCCAAAACTTGCATTATTTCTAAGTTAAAATAGAAGGCCTCTCTTCATGCACACACTGCTTCAAATATATGTCAAGACAACTCTAATTCGTATCAATTATTTGTGAAACAACGTAACTCTTATGGTCCAAATACATTGATCAAACTTGTCATCAAAACATGTATCCCGATTTAAGGATCTAAATTGTAGAATTTCCACTTTTTTTAGTGTACCTCGTTCGCAATTCTCATAAAAAAAAAAATGAATACGAGAATGTCATCCCAAAAAGTGTGCATGTAATTTAAATTCCTATGTTACCATGTGTTTCTTCGATGAGTGTTCTTCAATGTACATGGAAGGAAAATTAATCATGTATAAAATGCTATGTAAAGGAATTCTTACTCTTCTTTTTATTACTACAAACGTTTGGTTCTGTCATCTCATTATCATGTCGATTTTGTTAAGAGTCATCCACGAATCCTCTTTTTATCGATTGGAAATGGAGATTAATTAAATGGGATACTTAAGGAACTCAAGTTTTTAAAATTTTGTTTCGTTGCAAAATAAATATTGTAGGAATTCAAATTCGTTTTATGTTTTAGGTGTTGAATTGCACATTCACCACAAATCATGTGTCATTATTTGGTGGTTTAAATTTTTCCTTCAGACTTTTATTCTTTCAGATGAGACACTTTATTTTTCCTTCAAAAGTATCTTGTATATTTATTGTATTTTTGTTAATAACTTCATAGATAATTCTAAGCAACGTTATATTGAGGTGATTACATTTTCGGTTGTGCAATAATATACTTGCTGAAAGCCATCGGTAATATGTTTTTCAATGACCATGTTACTTCATTATACTTTGCATCTGAATCTTTACATTTAGTGTTTTTAATTAAAGACATGACATTTGCACACGCATGTTTGATGCTTGTACAAATCATCCATATGATATAATTGGTTTTAGTTGCATACCATCTAACTTCCATGCTGATAATGAAACTAATGATCGCATGAAATTCAAAACCTTATTTATTTACATGACAACAAAATTTTAACTTGAAACTATTGGAAAGAGCCATTTCTTGGAATTTACCCACTTTTCATTGAAATTATGCATATAAATCTCATTAATATAATTTGATCGGTGATTTTTTCCCCAGTAAATATTCCTTCATAACATTTACGCAATGATGGATAATCTTCACATTTATATATAATAATAAACCATAATATTATAAAGTGCTTCACCAAAAAAAATAAAATAAACCATAATATTATAAAGTGATAAGAGCTATCTGTAATTGTGTCTAATCATATTATTATATAAGGATGTTACTATCTAATATTATGAGTATACATGCTCCAAAAACGTTTTGTTCGACCAAAAAAAGAAAAGTTTGATGATTGAATGAGAAAATGTACATATAATATTGGAATACATTATGTTAATGTTACTATGTGTAAGGAGACGCTCGTGAATTTGTTTTTAAAACTTCTAAAGCAGTTGTAAATGTAAGGTTATTTTATCACTAAAATATAAACCTTGATGAATCTCTATAAAAGAAAATCATGTATATATTGCTAGAATATTTAATTTTCCTAGTAGAACAAATATCATGTTGAAGACAATAAGGTCATAAATATGCGATTTAAGATGTAAGTATGCTAAAATATGCTTTATGAAAAATTCATGGTTCTCAAATTAAATAAGAAAAAATGTTGTCAAAATTATTTCATTCAACGTATATTTTTACAAAAGTATATTATAATGTTGTAAATAAATCCATATTTTTCACTGCTAAAAAATCTTATATGTATTTTTATGAAAATTGACTTGGGAATTAATTTTCATACATATCTACGTATACATTGATATCATAACTAACTCTTCATCCCTAAAATTTCTGAGATTATGAATATTCTTTGGGAAATTATCATTATTCTTCTACAAGGAAATCATTTAGATTTATGGTCTTTATTCTTGACCATCATGATTTTTTTAATATGAAAAATAGGATCTCTAAAATGATAAAACGTTACATTATCAAAGAGTACGTCTACATTAAACAACGTAGATAAATAGAGGTTTTCTCCATCATTAATAAACACCTATCCAAAATTATACATTGATCTTGGGAAAATTCAAACTAAAGGCCTAAAGTATCCTCATTTTCTCAAATAAGAGCACAAAGTGGAAATTGTGTGGCCATGTCAATTTCAAATAAGGACCTAATCTCGCCAATCGCCAACCGACTAAATATTTCAGCTGGTCAAGGGTATTTTTTTCAAAAGACAACTTTAATTTTAATTTTTTTTTCTTTTTATTCCTCTTCCTTTTTCTTTTTTTTCTTGTTTCCGACTAGGGCCCGGCAACCCTCACCCAGGCCCTCACTAGCCGCAGGCGAGGCCATCCCTTGCTAGCCGTTGGCGAGATAACCCTCACCCAGATCTGACGAGGGCCAGCCTCCTCACCTATGGCCAGCAAGGGCAGCCTGGCGAGGGCAACCCTCTTTGAGCATCGCTAGTGGTTGGCCATCACTTGAGACCAGCCACCGGTGAAGAAGAAAGAGAATACTAGAAAAAAAGAAAAAAGGAAATTTTCAAAAAAGGTAAAAGACAAAAATGCCATTAACCAACTAGAAAGTCAGGCCCTTCTTTAAAACCAATATAGCCACTTCATACCCTTATTTGAAACAAAATCCACTTTGGACATTTAGTTGAAATAAAATCCACTTCGAACCCTTATTTGAGAAAATGATGACATTTTAAACCCTTATTTGAAATTTTCCCAATGATCTTCAATATAGTTTGTTTGTTATGCTACTCATGTTTCTCTTTTTTCTCGAATTTGAGATAGAAATATCCCCATCAATTAGTGTCATTTACTTGAAGACTAATACCACCAAAAATCATAAATTTACCCTACACTTACTCCCAAACTAATTCTTCAATTATAAAATACCCTAAATTGGTGTACTTGTGTCACATTTAGCCCAAATTAATTTTGGTATCACCAAAAATTTCAAACTAGCACATCTATGCCACATTTAGCCCAAACTAATTTTGGTGTGACAAAAAATATGAAAATTTAGAATAAATATGGCAAGAGTATACCTATTTCAAATAAATGTGGCACAAATGTGCTAATTTTGGATTTTTTATGACACAAAAATCAGTTTGAGGTAAATGTGGCACAAGTGTACCAATTTAGGTTATTTGTGACATAATTTAGTTTCGGTAATTGTGATAGAGCACGTAAGTTTGAGATTTTTTGTTATATTAACTCTTTACATTGTTATTGCATGAAAAGACATTTCTTTTCCAAAATTGACATTTAACACATAATACATTATTCAGATTTTCACAAATAGATACCTCTTGTGGAAGTAACATGCATATGCTAGACACTTCTCTTTGCATTATTCATATTACCTTTTGTTACTGTACTTACATTATGTTTAGTGGCTGTCCTTTGCTCTTAGTGATATCAATTACCTCTTTTATGTTTTACCTTAACAGCTGCTTGTTTTTGAAAGGGAAAGTTTGAATAGACACACTTACTTCGTACTTTTAGTAGTAATTTAGAAGGTGTAAGTTTTTTGAAATAGTATGTTTATTATGCGATTTGCAATTTCTTCTTTCGCCAAATTTAACCCATCACATGACCACACTAAATTTCAGACAGACTCAACTTCAAGGGTACAATAAAATTCTCCTACATAGAAATTCTTTCTTTTACTAAAGATGAAAAAAATATCATAAATCCTTTTTACCAAAAAAAATTATATATATCATAAATCCTTGGAACTACATCATTAGTCTAAACTGAGCAATTTTCTCGCTACCTAAAAGAAAGGAGAAATGCCTCAATTCATATGCAACGCACGTGCAACCTTTACCAGTAAAATTTTAGAAAATTTTTAATTTCTGCATCCAAGATGAATAACCTTCCCATATTTATTCTTACGATTGAATGACATTTCACAGTGTGTCCGCTTCGACACATTATTTAACTACTTATTAATATTCCTTAATTACCTCCATTTATCTTTCCACTTTTTTATTTTTATTTTCTAAATACTTCTTTATGCAAGTTCTTTTGCTTTTTTTCTTTCTTGGTGATAACTTCTTTTTAAAACATCTTCTTTATATTGCATGGAAAGAATGTTTAGATTGTCTATTTTTCAATTGTTGTAGATCGTAATAGTAGTAGAAGTCTAGTGCTATGTACAAGATTTAAGACTCGTATTTTCTACTATAATATCTCCTAATTTTCAAGGATTAATCAGAATGTATATATGTGATTAACTCAATCTGATTAGACTACCATTTCTACAAAGAATTTAAAAAAAAGTGAAAAAATAACTCATGGACCAGAAGAAGAATGTGAAATGGTGAGTTGCACGAGTATGTTGAGGGGCATGTCTGCTTAGCATGAGATAAAAGTACTTTTGAGTGGTAAATATAAGCAATATATTCATGGCTCTATTAGTTTCGTTTATTGTAAAATTTTAACTTTATTCTTATAACTTCTTATTTAACATTTGACATTTAGTCATACAAATATATAAAGCTTCTGTTACCTGTATATTTTATAGCAACGGATGTATTTTATAGCAACGGATGCAGCACGTTAATATTATTACAAACACATTTGGTCGCGGTGTTGACTATTATAACATACTACAATGGTTACTTACAGTAGTAACTATTACAACCCGGCTGTAGTGGTAGTAACTACTACCCGTGTAGTAGCTATTACAGCCAGGATGTAATAGCTAATCTCAAATTACTCACGTCTTTTTTTCTTCACTCTTACACAATGAATATTACATTATTGATAAAAAAAATTAAAGTATATAATAGGTGTAACTGATTATATTCATAGTATTTAGTAATGAAAAAATCAATCAATACTTATCTTTACTTTGATCACATATTATATGCTTAAAACATATAATATTAAATAATACCGGCCGGCCACCTCCTCCTCCTTGCCAAAGGAGAAGCTCTGTCATTTCCTTGAACCACGCTCGGGATTGGTTACCCGGGGAAGGCTTCACGGGGATCAAGAGTGGGTCCCTTCCCTTTTCAGGGCTGGCCAGGTTACCAATGGGAACGTTATCCCATACTACTCATCCCTCATTTGCCTGTGAGGAGGAGTCCTCCCGGGATATCCAATTCAGGAGGAAACCTTTTAAGGACATGTTCAGGTCCAATACTTATCTTTACTTTGATCACATATTATATGCTTAAAACATATAATATTAAATAATACTTAAATAGTCAATGAATATTGATTATGTTAGCTTGATAATACATATTCTTTTATAATATATTAATTAGCCTAAATATTAGTTGCATCTTGTTAGGTATAGTCATCTAAATTGTACATAATTTAGTATTATATTACTTCATAATGTAATGCCATTTTATTTACTTGCTACATAAATTAATGCTCGCTTGTGATATAATTGTTATGTCAATTATACTACTAATTATGTAATAAATGGTACTTTTTTATGTAAACACATTATTTGATCGAGTATAAATCATGACCATAGATTGAATAGGCATAAATTTATATGTTAAATTGTAGTCTCTTGAAGATATATATGGTCTATTATACCCATCACTGGCTTAAAGTAATCGTTGCTATAATCACATTTTATGTGCTTAATTTTAATTTACAATCATAAATAAATTACTAAAATATAAATATTTAAAATGATAGATTCTATATCCAATAGTTTATAGGGATATTAAACTATGAATCAGGTTTGATTACTAAATTCATAATTATAATAATTACTCTAATTATTATTTTTGGGGTATTTTGTGAATTTTGATACTATTCCCCTTATGACATGTCGTTCACGAACCAAATAGTGTAATGACTACATGATTTAAACCAAACAGCGTATGACTATTACAGCTTTATTGCTCTATTAGTCTCATGAGATATTTTTTCTTGAAATATGGACAAATGGAAGTCTTAACTCCTAAAGAAGCTTTTCATGAAGCCTCCCGGAATGGAATTGATCAATATATTCCTTTTCTACATGTGGAAAAAGAAAACTCGCATTTAATGATTAAAGAAGAATCAGTACAAGGTTACTCTACCTTTTTGACTTCTCATGATAAATTGACTAACTTAAGGAATATGAAAAAAAAAAAAAAAAAAAAACAACAACATTGAAATATATTTTTATGACCAATTAGAATTGCCTCCAAGACCTATAATTGCCCCAAAAGATACAATATACATACATTATTTGACCTTTTGAGAAAGAGTCAAGAAGACCTTATGAAAATGGAAGATCTCCGCATAGAAGATGTAAAATAGTTACATCTATATTTGTCAATTGATAATATAAAAATATCAATAAAAGACATCTACCATTACAATATATATATATATATATATATATATATATATATATATATATATATATATATATATAACATGTTTAGAAATAAAATAACATAAGAAAACTACCCCTTACAGAAGAAAAATATCATATGATTAGAGGAATCTATTAAGTGACTGCACATATTTCACCAAAAGTACGGTTAAATATGACTTAAAAAGAGTATGAGGAAATGCATAACAAATAACAATAACGACGATTGAAAAGGTGTATGGATACCCATTATGACTAAAAAATATTTTTCATCAAAGAAAATCATTCAACATGCTTCACAAATAAATGAATATAATAAAATAGTCCATCATAGAAGGAAAAAGAATATATATTTAGAGGGTTCTATTACATGTTTAGATACATTTCAATAATGAATATACGAAATGTATAACAAGTTATGATTATTACGATTGAAAAGTTGCATGGATACTTATCATGATAAATATTTCACCGTACTGCATAAGTACATAACATTACCAAATTGATAAGAAAATAACATCATAGCTCATATTTACCAAATAAATGAAATAATTGCACTAAATATGTCCTAAATAAAATATTCACTAAGAGTTCAACAATGTAAAATGAATTATTAAAACATGATAGTCTATATTTGACAAATACATGTTATAAGGGATTAATAGAAAAATTATCCGTCTGTCACAAAGAAAAATAGTAGTAGTTCTAACAAATTCATACAAAAGAAAGTATCCACTGTTATGAAAAGTCCATAAAACGAAGATAATATATGTTTAGAGGGTTATATTGCATGGTTGCGCATAGATCATAAAAAAATATGAAAGCCACATAATAAATTGACAATGTTATTAATGATTGACAACAATGGACTCGATTGCACAAACGATGAAAGATAAAGGACTACATTAAACTAAAAAAAATAGAGATGGGGTACTAAATCGCACAAGCAGTATTACTTAAGGGACTATTTCGGCAGTTAATTCAACTTAAAAAAGTATAGGAACCAGATAACTAATTGTCCCAAATGAGGGGAGGCCTCAATTATCATAGCAAACAACTCGCAAAAAGTCAATTTTCATATGAAAGAAAAAAAGAGAGAGAAAGCACCTCACAAAAAAAGAAAAATTATCTAATCAATTCTAAGCCTCTTATTAGAACCCGCTTTTCAATTTGATAATATTAATCTTAAATTTGTAATGGTTTTCTCACGTAGTTCTGTCACTCAATTTAGGCCCAAAAAACGCTAGATGTTTCAGAGTCAACCGTTCCACGCAGCCGGCTGGCTTCCGACGTGTAAATCCCAGCGCCGAACGATCACCTTTTTTTTAATTTTTTTTTTTTAATTTCTTATATAGTCTTCCTTTTTCCTTCTTGTTTTCTTTCCCGCACTGGTGCGGAGGATCCCAAGGAGCGACGGCAGCTGAAACGATCGCAGGAACCGCACCGCATGCCGTGGGGCTCGGCCTTCATTCTCAGCGGCAGAGGAGGAAGGGAGGGAAGAATAGGTTGCGGTTGTCGCAGAGCAAGGGGCCTTTGCCGAGCCAACGCCAGACAGGGACGAAGAAGAGCTTCAACACTTTAGTCGACGAGATTGGCCCCCAACCCGCACGCTATGGACCGACACGCACCCGATTTCAGCACATGCCTGGCCTGCTGCTCCAGCCCCCCCACCGAGAAGAACATCCTTTCTCAAAAATAAGAAGAATTACTTTTGGGATTTTCGTTCTGGGGAAAAATTGAGAGACTGCTTGGTTTTTTTGGGGGCTTGTAGGAGGTTTTAGAGAGATAGCGCGAGCCAAAAAGTGGGGATTAATTAAAGGAGGAGGAGATGGGATCGAGGGGTTCTTGATTCTACTACTAGACTACTTTGGCTTTTTCCAAAATCATAATGGTTTCAATTAAGAAATAGCGAGGTCTTTCTTCAACCACAGGAAATCCTCCGGTTCCATCAAGAGGTTGAGGTCTTCGACCTCCGCCAGAAGCTTCCAGAATCTCTCCCGCATGTAGCAATCGCTCGCTGCTTTCCTGAATCGCTTCTCTTCGATCCCCTCCACGATCCATTTCAGAAGCTCGTTCAGGAGGCTCGCCTCGCTCGCTCAGATCACCGCCGCGGTGGCTTCCCCCCCCCCAAAAAAAAAAGTCCTCCGCATCTCGGCCGAGCGGACGAAGAAGATGAACAGTAGCGCGGAAAAGCAAAGAAAAGAGAAAGAAAAATTCGACGCTGGATTTTACTTGTCAGATACTAGTCGGCCACACAAAAACGGTCGGCATTGATAAAACGGCTATATAGTATTTTCTGACTTAAATTAGTTGAAAGACAATTTTGAAAAATTATCAAAAGGTTCATGACTATTAGTCAAATTAGAAATCTTAGAATTGAATTGCCGCTTATAATATGTTTATAACTAATTTGGTAATTTTCTCCACAAAAAATCAAAAGAAGAATGCAAACATCAAACATGTGCACCAAGGATGTCCCTAATAATTTATAGATGTCAGATTTTCCAACTTAAATTAGCCAAAAGTCAAACATTATGTTTATGCAGTTTCGTTGTTGCATTGAGGTTACAAAAGGGAAGTGTCCTCATCATACTGCTCTGAGGTAAAGATACATAAATATCAGCCATCTAATTAAAAAAAAAAAATTACTCCTCAATTATGTACTATAATCTGGCAATAACGGCAATTGATCAAAAGAGCTCTTTTGCTAGCAAAAGCGGCAAGTTTTGGAGACTCGAGATTAACAATAATTTTTATCTCAAGCAAGAAATAGAACATGGACTCACATTCATTAAGACAAGTAGAGAAAACTCTTACCTTGTTGTTGTCAAGCACATCTACAGCTTCCTCATGAATCCATAATCTGCTACGCTCTTCAGGCTTCCTTGGATTTTCTAGACGAACAATTTCCCTTCCCAAATCTCCCATTTGATCATGCATCATTAACTTGCTGTCTTTGTCAGTTTTAATAAGGGACATACAACTCAATATTTCGATCCCCGACTCCGGGGAAAAACCACAAGAATCCCACATATAAGTTGGACTTCGTTTAGAGAATCCAATAAAAAAACATGCTATGTCCAAAAATATCTGTCTGGTCTCATAATCTAATGCTTCATAACTTATCCTCAACTTCTCTTGAACTTTCTTAGCAGGCACTTTCTCTAGATTCCTTAATGCATTTTCCCATATGGCTTTTGTCTTTCCATATAAGAATGAACCGACAACTTCAAGAGCTAAAGGAAGCCCACCAATAGTAGCTACGATATCACAAGAGATACACTGATAATCAATCTGAGGATAGTCCTTTCGAAATGCATGTCTACTAAATAAAATCAACGATTGATCCAAAGGCAACTCGCTGAGTTGGTAAATGTAGGCCGCCCTAGCCCCATCAAGAATGCTCTTGTTTCTAGTTGTAATGATAACTAGACTTCCAGCTTTAAACCAACTACTGTCTCCGTACAAAGCATTCAATTGATTATTGTCATCCACATTATCCAAAAGAATGAGAACTTTTTTCTGTCCACATTGAGATTTGATGATAGCGATTCCTTCATCAACATTGGACAAATCACGTCGTTCTCCTATTATGTCAGTAATAAGCTGCTTTTGTAGACATTCAATACCCATGTGCTTAGAAGTTTCTTGAATATTTGCCACAAAGCTAAGATACTCAAAATCACAAGAGAGTTTATCATACAACACCTTTGCAAGAGTTGTCTTACCGATACCATCCATTCCATAAATTCCAACTATGCGTGTATCGTCGAGTGTATCGTCGAATTCACCATCTATCAAGCTCATAATCTGCTCCACACGATCGTCAATTCCCACAAACTGTTGGGGAATATTTAGCAGAAAAAATCTTTTTAACTCGCTCATGACTTTTGTGACAACCATTTTAACTAATGCTCCTTCGTTCCTGTCAAATAACAACATAAATATTCATTATACAATGGCAACATTTATATTATTTCTCAAGGTAAGAACTAGCTATGAGAAATTTTTGTAGAGAATAATGTACCCGTGACCAATTTTCTCCGATTCCCATCCTTTTAAAGTACTAACTTCATTGAGTGCTTCTTCCCATTCCTTCACAACCATTTCGTCCAAATTCTCTTTATGTGCATTGATCGCATCTCTAAATCTCCCTATATGATGTCGCAGCTGTGAGGGTTCCACTTTGTAAAATATGGGCAACACTATTTGCCCTTTGCTTCTCTTGCATTTCAACATTTGAACCAGCTCATGAAAGCACCATTCACTGGAAGCATAGCTCCCCGAAATAATTGGAATTAAGATCTTAGCCGGAATGATATCCGAGAGAAGCTCCGGACCAATATTCTCACCACTACTGAGCTCATTGTCATCTCTAAACACACGAATTCCTGCATCGACAAGGTTATTATAGAGATCATCGGTGAAGACTCTACCAGTGTCTTTTCCTTTAAAGCTCAAGAACACATCGTCCCCTTCCTCTTGTCGATCTCCGCCTTCATATTTAATACCTTTCCCTCTGTCTACACGTAAAGAGGTCGACGAGGAAGACGCCCCATATATCGGATCTTCTGAATGCGTGGCTTCTTTTCTCTCCATCTCGAGAGGTTTGTTCTAATACAAAGGCAGTGAAAGAGATAGATTGAGCAGAGTCTGAAAAAGAAGGGAAATATGGAATCCCAGATCTGGAAATTGCAAAAATTCTCTCAGAACTTAATTCGGGACTCGTCAGAATAAAAAGGAGCAATCAAAGCAAGAAATAGACGAGAAGAACAACGAATCATCGATTACCTGAGGAGCGCTCAAACACAACTCGCCCACTGCCGGGATCTCCACCGATTGTCAACCTTCGACGTTGGATTACCAACGCACAAGACTTTATGGTGGATGCTTGAATGGGAGTTCTCGCCATCCAACCGTCCAAAGAACCTTCATGCTAATCCAACCGCTGTGATGCATGCTGCACGGGAAGGACAATTATTGCATCCGTAATTTCCGCGGCACCATGCTGAAGCTGCGGGAAAGCTACGCACGTGATTCTTGACTTTACTTGCCCTTTCTATTAATAAGAAAAAAGAAGCGAAAACCAACCTCAAGGTTGCAGACCTCGCTTGATCGTCGATCGGGGGAGAAGGTAAAGCAAAATCAAAAGAGACAGTACATGAAAAGACGATGATGTAGCCTCCCTTCGCGAGTGGGGACCATCTTTAATGATTAAATTAATTCTTTGCGTGACATTATCGGTCTTGTACAGATTTTCAACGGTTTTTTATTTTAAATTAATTTCTTTGCTTCACCCGATAAGTCATACCAATGACAAGAATTAGGAACTAGTTATTATGCAGTACGGCTCCCACGATTATTCAATTATTTTTTCACTGAAAATTCAAATTTCCAGTGAATCGAATAATATTATTTTTTATCTGTGGTAATCGAATAACATTTAAGTAATGAATGACTTTTCAAAATTGAAAGACAAAACAAAAATTCAAAATTCCACTAAAAGTGAAAAAGCTCCCTCACTACTTGAAAACACGTTACTTTAATCGCCATTGGATCCTTTCTATGGACTTTTATTGGACCCATTCTACGAGCGAGTACATAGATATTCGAGTAAATCGCGCGCGTGGGTGTGTGCACCCAGTGTATGCGCACGCGCTTGAGTAGCGATTGAAGAGAGAGAGAGAGATGTCAGGTCGCGAGGACTATTAACAGAGAGAGCAGGTGATAGACACGATGGGGATAAGGATAAAATGGAAAAACAAAGTAACTCCCAAGAATTAAATAAATAAAGAATTTTAATTTTACAATGGAACTCACATTCTAAGTTGCACCGACACAGACACGGAACACGCAACACGACATGCTGACACTCCATTTCTCAAAAGTAAAAAATTAACAGAGAGAGCAGGTGATAGACACGATGGAAAAACAAAGTAACTCCCAAGAATTAAATAAATAAAGAATTTTAATTTTACAATGGAACCCACATTCTAAGTTGCACCGACACAGACACGGAACACACAACACGACACGCAGACACATCATTTCTCAAAAGTAGAAAATTCCGACACGTATTATATATTAAATAAATATTAAATAAATTTTTTAAATAACTAAATAATAATAATAACAACAACCTAGAATTAATTTATACTAAAAACATTAATCATACATTTGTTAATATCATTCATTGTTTTAATTTGATAAATTTAACTACATTTCATCATAATAATCCATAAAATTAGGAGGAAAAAACAAGTTAAATTTAAATTTTAACAATAAGAAAAAAAAAAATCAACATTCCATCATCAAATATAATAAAAAGTCATTCATCCATATCATCCTTCTTATGGAAAAAAAAAAAATCTATATCATACTCATCAAGTGAAAGATTTGCAACTTCAAGCACCCCAATATCTTCAAACGAGTATTGAAAATTTGTTTTAGCTTTTATTATTTTATTATTTTATTTTATTTATATATTTATATTTAGACCCTAGAAGTTTTGGAAATTTGTAAAAATAACCCCGTGCGTGTCGAAGTCACGTGTCGGAATTTCGGACTCGCATGTCGGAGCGTGTCGAAGGCAGTTGACTACGTGTCAGAATTTCTGACATGCGTTAACCCGTGCCAAAGCGTGTCGGACACGTGTCGGAGTATCGGACACAACATGGAGAGTCCCGAAGAGTGTCCGTGCAACCTAGCTCACATCTCGATAAAACTACTTAAAAATGGAATTCGATCAAGAATGTGATCTACATTATAATGAAGTCGGAAAACAAAAGGAAAATTCTTTAAAAGTAAGAAAGTTCCCTCGTTAAAGTAAGGTTCCGGTAATCGATGACTTTTTTCAATTATTAGGATAGATATGATTGTCCTAATATCAGATTATAACATTGAAATTATATTAATGTCGATCACATCTCTATTAAACAGCTCAACTAACCTCATGAGCCCCACATATAGAATGTTCCTTTTGGAATTTGTAAAAGTATTCAAGCAACGATTTTTCATTGATTAAATTAGTTCTTTGCAACATGAGTTAAGAACTTGCATTTCGGCAGAACAGATTCTTCACCCCAGCGATTTTTGTGGATTTCCTAACTTGCCGTCCAAACAGGTTGGTTAAAATCTAACGTAAGCTTAGGCCCAATTTAGTTCAACATTTGGAATGGATTTTGGGGCTATAAAGTCCCCTAGCCAAATTACGATATTTGGTTCCTTTTTTTGGAAAACTTTAGCGATATACAATTGCATTTTCAAAAAGGCCTTTAACTCAAGGTAAGTGTCGCATTTTTCGAATGTAAATTTTTTTTTTTCCTTTCAACTTTACCCTATTTAATTTTTATAATTTGGAAACTATTCTCAAAAACCCTAACTTCCCAATGAAGGCCTCAGTTACTAGCCGATCGCCCAACTCAGGCGAGGCGGCCTAAGGTTGCCAAGGCAACCTCGCTTAAGGTTTCGCAACCTCAAGCAGCCTCGCCTCGAGTCGAGCACCTCAAGCAAGGCTGGTTGGCAGCTAGATCTAATTGCCAGCTTAGTTCCATGAACATATATTTTGAAATTTTTCTAAAAGAAAAAATAGCATAAGTCATTTACAATGTATAATTTTTACCAAATCGCATTCAAGTTAGAGTTGCTTTTTAATGTGTTTCTAAAATACATTATATCAAACACTACTTGCATTTCAAAAAAAAATTTAACTCAAAGACCTATGGTTATTTTACAAACGATTTCCCATCATAAGGAAAAATTATGAAAACAAATCGTATGATATGCAATGACTTTTAATGGATTGCTATTTTAAATTGAGTCTAGTTTGAATTATAGTTTATTGCGTTAAGCTTATGCGTTACACCTAGTTTGCTTAATTTAATTACTAGGTAGAGTGAATGATAAAAAGGACAAAAGAAGATGTGTATCATTTAAAAAATGCATATTTGCAATTTTTTTTTTTTGGCCGAAATAAACGGAATGATTTCATTAACATAGTGAAGGAGTGAGGCCCGGAAGATGGGCGTCATTACATAAAAGATCTAGCAAAGTTGTAGGAGGAGATGAGGCCCAATTCAGAGGTAAGTAGCCATGTTTGTGGGCTTTTACTACCCAATCTGCTTCTAGGTTGGCTTGTCTTAGGCAATGAACTATTCGCACGTGTCTGAAGGCCCGCATTTTATCTTTGCACTTACTGACAAGAGCTTGTGTTTCCCAACTCAACACTTCTGAACTATTCATCGCTTTTACCAGTTGTGAGTTATCTGACTCAAAGATCATCTCTTCGTGTCTTCTAGAAAAGAAAGCGTTCAAGGCCTCCCATAGAGCTAGGGTTTCGGCCATTAAAGGTGAAGACGCTCTTACCGCAATAGCTGCTCCTCCGACTATTCTTCCTCCCGAGTCCCTGCATATGCACGCTACGAAATTTTCCTTTGAACCAGGTGTGTATGATCCATCTATATTTACCTTGTATGCTCCTTTCAGCGGTGGGATCTAGATCTGGGGGTTTTCAGCCTCATAATTTTGATTTCTTTCATCTTCAGCGAGCTCCAAGCTTCCAGATCTACCTTCTTCATACTCATTCAAGCGTTCTGCAGACCGAAAAACTGGTGGGTTTTGCCGAGCTCGCTGAACTTCCTTTCCCAATCTTCTGTGCGACCCAGTCCCTGCTTCATCTACCGGCGATTCGTTGGTCTGTCCAAGGCTGTATGGTCGCCTCATCTTGTCTGATTTGCTTCCCGCCTTTCTTGCAATCAAATTCGCTTAACATAAATTCACAATGAATTGAATAGTTGAAATATTGAAAAAACATATCTTAGAAAATTGTATGCATATATTTATATACATGTAATTCACAAAATCGTTATTAGAATATTTAAATATTAAAATCACGCATTCATCTATCAATTTAAATTTTTAGAATAATTGACAGTTATTCCATAAAATATCACATACTATCAAAGCAAAAGGTTATGAGTTCAAATCTTTTTAGATTCTTATTTGCTTTTCCAATTAAATATGTCCACCTTGATACCGAGCAAAAGATCATACTAACATGAGGGAATTACGCCTTCACCTATTTCAAAATAATATGTATGTATATTCGTTTTCCAATTTTAATGTTTTAATATAGAATAAAGGGCATGATAAAAAAGACTAAACTATAACGACTGATCACTTAAAAATCCAATGAATTTATACACAGTAGTATGAATAGGAAAAAGAAAAAGAGAGAAATATCGATCCATTACATCATTTACTCAAATGTTTATAACGTCTTCTTCTTTAGAGAGTCACTTTTAAGTTTTGATAAAATTCAAGCAATGAGAAACTCTCTATGAAGATTGAAAAACATATGGATACAGATCTATTCAAATAAAGGATGAAGCTACTAATATTTATCTTTTTAATTAAATAACAGAAATTGCAGTTCGAAAGCCTTTTTGACGATTATTGCAGGGGTAATTTCCGCAGCATTTGCGAAGGAGAGCAGTACTCACGTGCTCACGTGCAATACGGACACATGCTCACGTGCTTTAAGTGAAATTTGAGATTTAGCACGACTTGACCGGACTTGACTTGCTTTTTCTTATTAATAAAAAATGGAAAAAGAAAATAGAAAAGGAAACCAACAAATAACGCAGATGCTCAAGCATATTCTCCACCAACTAATTTAATAAAAATTAGTTTGCGACGACGGCCGGCAGGACGGATGTGCAGGCTCATTGTCCGATATTGATCTGTTTGCTTGCAAGATGTTTTTTTTTTTTTGGTCGGAATTTTTTTGCTTGCAAGATTGAACTTGATATCTAGCAGTCTGCTATTAAATTTAAAAACTCCATCTTAGTGAAAGCTCCGTCATTCGATGTTTGGCCCTCTTCTTTGTGTTTTTTTATTTTTTATTTTTCTGTAATTTAGTGGATACTCGTTCATTCTAAAAACTTTACTCTTTATTATTTACATTGTAATAATCATATATGATAGTCTTCAATTTCATTTGAAAAATCCTAGCACGTTTAAAAAAAAAAAAAAGATTCATCTTCCGATTATACTGTTTTAAAATAGAATAAAAAACGTGATTAAAAATTAAACCCCACTAACGAATCACGTAAAACTTGATTGTTAATTATACATAGAGAGTACAAAAAGGAGAAAAAATTAATCTACTAAAGTTCCGTTCATTTCGTGGCAAATATCACATTTCCGAAATATGTTTTCTAGGAAGATATTATCTAAAAAAAATCGACAATATTTTCTTATATTGGCTGAAATCTAAAAATAAAGTAGGAAATATTTTTTTATTATTCAGTATTTTATTTGATTTTTGGGAAAAATGACTAAAAAAATTGAATTTAATTTTTTTAATAGACCAAAAATAATTATAATTTATAAATATATTTAAATTGAAATTTTATATATTTTTATTTAAAAAATTAAATTTTAATTATTTTTATTTTTAAAAATTAGATTTTTTTTTTTCTTTTCCTTCCTCCTCCTTCCATCTTCTACTCCTTCCTCCATCATTGCACACCTCAACGATAGCTAGTTGCTTGGCAATCGAGCAAGACATGAATCGGCGAGCCCAAGCTCGAGCCTCACTAGCCTAGGGTGAGCTCAAACTCATCGAATAAGGCTAGGCGGAGCCTCACCCATCTCACCATAGGTTGGTGAGCTCTAGCCTTGGCCCCGGGAGGCTTGAGGCTAGCTTATGGTTGGTCGTGGGGTTGCCGCCACTATTGCCAGAGACTGGCCAAGGAAGAAGAAAAAGAAAAATAATTAAAAACTCAATTTAAAAAATAAAATAAGAAAAAGAAAACATATAAATAAAAAGGAAATTATGTTTGGTGAAAGAAAGTAAGATAGAATAAGTTACGGAAAATATTTTTCACTTTCGAAGCTAAAAATATTTTCTTTACTTTTGAATGTATTTTTTTAATAGTGAAAAATATTTTCTTTAACTAATTCATTTTTCGTGAAACGAATATCGAAAAATTTGAAAAATATTTTTTAGAAAGTTATTTCTTGTGAAATGATGGGAGCCTAAATCATATATTTGAATAGACGCGGTTCAAGAATCGTTTTATCCTCACCCCGACCGCTATGTGCCACTGCCCAGGCCTTATCATTTCCCTGAACCCAGCCTAGTATGCTAGGAGAAGGGCTTCACAGGGATCAAAGGTGGGTCCCTTACCCTTTCGGGTTTGGCCGGGTAACCCAATGGGACCGTTATCCCATACTACTCTCCCCTCACTTGCCTTTAAATGGCTTGTGAGGAGGAGTCCTCCCAGGATGGTCTCTATGTTATTCCCTTTGGCTCCTCAAATAAAATATTTCCCAGCGGACCTTTGATTTGACGCCCCTCATCGGGAGTCAGAGGAGGAGCCAAAGAACTGCCTACTTTATTTTCTTTTTTTGTCATAAAGCTACCTACTTTATTGTTGATTTAATACTTTAAAAAACCTTCAACTTTAATTTATGCGCCAATTTTATCTTTTATCTTACAAATTTTTTTAACTTAATGTCATGTTCTAATTTTTTAATAAAAATATACAAAATTCAGCCAAAGCCCGTTACAAATGTTTATTTTAATTAAATACTATTTGAACTCAAAATCCTTTACAAAAAGTTTTTACCAAGCATAATTTGCATTTTCCTAGGACTTTGACCTTCAATATTTACATCACATCAAATCCCATTTGTAAAGTTTAATCAAACCCACCTTAAGTAGGTGAAATGGTTGGAATTCGCAAGCTATTCTATCCACCATTGATGTCACCAATAGATCCATATGATAAAGCAGACTCACTTTCCACCTTTGTGGCCCATTATCAGAGGTAAGCAACATTACCCGGAAAACAACCACAAAAAAAGGGAAAATACTATACAACATGGAAAAAATATAAAAACCAAACCAGATCTTCCTGACTCCTACTACGCTAAAGAAAGAAGAGCACTAGCAAAACTTTGGTCTTCTCCAATTCCACACTTCGAGTTCGCAAACCTCACTTGATCCTGGATATTAGGGAAGCATGGCTTCATAATAAAACTTAAAACCTGAGAACTATACTCATAAGAATCTTTTCAGTTTCAGGTTTTAAAGTATGAGGGTAGGTTTCGGATTCCAAATATTAAGAAATTTATTTTAACAGACATTTCCAAGGTCTAGGTAGGTGAAATCTGTAATTTGGAATAAGTTTTTATGTTTTTCTTGATTTATGTCTTCACGTGATTATGTGATATTTTATGATATTCGATGATGATTGTATAATCTGAAATCACTAGTTTAAGCTTTCATTTTATGACAGAGAGCTTTAATTTATTAATGTTTCATATTTTTTTAGTGTTCAAATATAAGTTGTGGTTAATGGATTGTAACAATAAATGATGATTATTATATATGATGATGATCCACTACAGTTGTTCAATTAAAAATGTAGGTATAAGTTGATTAGATCTAGAACTTGTGACACGATAGGTTTCAAGAAATATGGGGTGAGTTCTAAATTTCAAAAAATGAGTAATCTATTATAGTGGGTAAGTTTCAAGTTATAGATGAAACCTGTACGGAGTCTAAAATTACTCGCCTCTAGTGGATAGAGGGAGTAGGTAAAGAAAATAAATGCTTAATTCCCTAAAAATCCCTTTCAGGTTCAATTCCAATTTTATCCCAAGCTTATTAATATCAAGGTTAGTTAGAAGTTCATTGTCAAATCCTATATCTTCATCAACACTCACGTCTTTACATCTTTATATAAAATAATGGTAGTCTCTTGATATTAATAACTAGTTGCGATTTTTGGATATGGACAAATTTGTGATGGTAGTAAAAGTTAGAGACTTTTTAAGATAAAAAAAACTTCAGGATAAAATTGGAATTGATCCTCAAATTAACTGTGTTTCGAGAAATTAGGATAAAAAATGAAAGAGCCAGTACTTAAAAATGAGTTAGGCAATCCACGACGTTTTTTATTCACGGGTTTGGTGATCCACGTGAAGTAAGTTTTAAATTTGTACTAGAAAACCAAAGGTGAACGTACATAAAAACGGGTTCATCCACTAATCGCTGTGGATCCTTCTAATCTTATTTTCTTGGAACCCAATCTACAAGCGAGTTAAATATTTGGGAGGTAAACCGTGCGCGTGGTTGTGAGTTCCGCGCCGGCGCCTGTCGCACGGGAGTAGCGAGCGAAGAGAGAGAGAGAGACATCGGGTCATCATGTCAACAAGAAAGAGAGAGAGGCGGTGGGTGGGTGGACAGCAAAAGAGGATAAGCATGAAAGAAAAAAGGCCGAAAAAGAGTGGCTCCACCAGAATTAAATTAAATTAAATTATATTTCATTTTTATAGTGGAGCCCACATTTTTTTGGTAAGCAGTGGAGCCCACATTTTTAATAAAAAGAAGTACTCAAATTCAGGATTAAGACAACGTATGGATAGTCTAAATCGAGATTCACCCAGACTAGATCAAGTGAGCCGATTTGGTTTTCCAAGGCATTAATCCGATTTCCAATCCAACA
This sequence comes from Eucalyptus shirleyi, assembly GCA_017140165.1. Classification (NCBI taxonomy): domain Eukaryota; kingdom Viridiplantae; phylum Streptophyta; class Magnoliopsida; order Myrtales; family Myrtaceae; genus Eucalyptus; species Eucalyptus shirleyi. The sequence continues at coordinate 48,248,057 of CM029448.1, forward strand.
AAAATAGATTGGTAATTTTCGATTTAGTTCTTGATTCAAAGAGGGAATTGTACTGGACCAGACCAACTCTTTTTTAAATGTATTTTTCATTTTCTTAAAATAGCAATAAATTCTAAAAAAGTAACAATTTTAATATTTTTCTTCTTTTTCATTTTGCTACGTGATCGGTTCCATGAGATTGGATCGAATGGTCCGATCTTAGGACCATTCGATCCAGTCCCCAATCTCAAAAATTGGGAATCAATCCTCCCGATTTAATTTCTGGTTCCTAGATAGGACTGCACTGGATCAAAAATTGATTACTCCTAATACAAGATCTATAAATTGACCCACATTCTAATAAAGTTGGAAAATCAAAAGAAAATGCAAATTTTCACTAGAGGTACAAAAGTCCCCTCACTGAGAGGCAATCAATGACCTTTACATTTTTAAAAAAAAAAAAATTAGGGTACATACTATTGTTTTAAATTTGGATCCAAACGAATTATTTTCATAAATCACATCAAAATCATATTTTCATCAATCAAATTTTTATTACATAACCCAGCTAACCTCATGAATTATGTCAAGTAAAATTCAAAATCTAATTAAATGATCTAATAGTCGTTAAATTTGATGGTGTAAATAATTGAATATGTACCTTGCATATAACTCACGCAGAGTACCTTGCATATAACTCACGCAGAGTTTCTACCCTTGACTGTTGACACGTCGTTTTCTAACATTTGGAATCAGTAAAGCTTTTCTCATAGTCTGGGTATCTAAAAATTGAGGCCCACATACTTGTGGATGGAACATTTTTTTTTTGGAAATCTGTCAAACTCTTCCTTTGCGCACAAAGGGAGTTCGGAACCCGCTTTTCGAGAGAATTACTACTTGCCCCAAACGATTTTTGTGGATTTCCTGACTTGCCATCCAAAGTGTTGGTTAATCTTTTACGTAGACTTATTCAAAGTCTTGCAGTGATCATGGAAAAGATTTCCCATTGCAATGAAAAATTATGAAAATAAGTGAAGATTACATGCTATGACTTTTAAAGTCTTGCAGTGTTATTTTAAATTAAGTAAAATTTGAATTATAGCTTATCACGTTTACAAAACATTTTACTTAATAAAAAACTGAATAAATTGAATAATGAAAAGATAAAATAAGATATGCATCGTATAAAAAATACATATTTACAGTTTACCTAGCCTTTCTTGCTAATGCCATATTCGCTTAACATAAACTCACGATGAATTGAATAGCTGAAAAACTGAAAAACAAAATTTAGGAAATATTAATAAAGAATGTTTCCTACAAGAAAATTTACTTAAGTAAGATAAAATTAAAATGAATAAGTGTTTAATAGATCAACAGATATTTCATTGATCTAAGAAACTCTTGAATTTTAACTAATATGATTCAAGTAATTTAACTCAGCTTATAAAGGAATTTCTCATCATGAATTCAATTAACAAAAGCTAAAGATATATGTTGTTTAGTCAAAAAATATCAATAATTTAATAGTTTGATTTGTTCAAGCGATTTCATTCAATATAATATAGAAACATTATACTGAATAAAGAATTCACTTAATTTAGAAAGAATCGCAGAAATTTAAAAATCATAGACTATTTAAAATATAACAAATTTGCTTTTGTCACTTTAAGGTTTCAATAAAAGTAAATAATCAATGAATAAAAGCAGTATATTTATAACATGAATTTTTTTTTTCCATAGTTAAGTAGTTTTGAAATTCATTTACATGAAATATACAATGAAATTATAGAGTCAAAAGACCTGAGAATTAAAAATAATTTAACATGTCGCATTATGATTCATAGAAATTAATATAAATGATAGTAGATTTTTTTCGGTGAAAAGAGAATTTCATTTATTCGTCATAATCAAGCAGAAGAGGAATATAGAAAACTTCTAAACAAATCAAATCGCAAAAGAACTGCAAACAAAATAAAACCCATAAAACAAGAGAGTATAGTTTGTACCTATAAGCACACTCTCATTCTAAAAGACCAAATTTGTCATAGCATCAAAAAACAATTGGCGGCCAAAACTGTCAATAGTGGGCACACATCAAGATTTTTTTCCCCTTAAAAAACTATGACTTGCAAGACATGCCTAGATTTAACGTTCTCAACACCATCATCAAACGGAGACAACAATAACAATTTGATTAAATAAGAAACATTGAAAGAAATCCTTTATTTTAAGTTCCTCTTAGATGGATGTTTTACATAGCCGCCCGACATTCTTGGAAAACAACCCAATTGATGGACTAGAGAAGAATTGACCATTTAATCTTGTAAACTAATCAAGATTGAAATTGGAAAAAGGAATACAAGTGAAGAACATGAAAATATCCCGTGTCAACAGAAATACGAGAACAAGCTGGGGCAATTAAGGATGTATTCGATAACCATTCAGTTCTTAGAAATAATTTATACTTAGAAATGATTATTTTATGATTTTGTTCATTAGATGAGTTTTTGAGCATTTGAAAACGTTTGGTAAATGAACAAAATTTTTATTTCTGTAATAGAAATGCGTTTGATACGACCTTTAAATTCTTTTATAACTTAGAATTTCACTTAATTTTTAAATAATTTTATTATATTTTTCTTTTCTTCTTCTTCTTCATTTAGTAGTCAGTCGCTGACCATTTGGCGATACTCGGCGACTAGCCCAACGAGGGCCGGCGGCCTCGCCAACCCTAGCTGTCGTGAGGTTGACCTTACCAAACAAGCCTAGGTAGGTGAAGTGGTTGGATTTTGCAAGCTATTCATATTCCAACTACCGTTGATGTGATTAGTCAATCCATATGCTAAAGCAAACTCACTTTCAAGTTTCGACCTTGGGGCCATACTCTCGTGTAAGCAACATTACCGGAAAAAAAGAAGAAGAAGAGGAAATAAAATATATAGCAAGGATGGAAATATATTAAAAACAAATCGGATCTTCCCGGCTAAGAGCACTAGCAAACCTTTTGTCTGCTCCAATTCCTCAATTTGAGTTTATAGATCTCGTGAACAAAAAAAAAAGGTTCATAGACCTTGCTTGATCCTTGATGGAGGGAGTAGGGGAAAAAAACTTAATTTTATGAAAAAAGACTAAGTTTGGATTCAATCCCAATTATGTTCCAAACTTTTCTTTATCTCGACAAAAAAGTCACAAGCTTTCATTATAATCCTAAATCTACCATGCATCCAAAAATCACCACTTATTTCTTTGAAATTATCAACATTGGGTTAGTTGTAAATTCATTATTAAATCTTGCATTTTTATCAACACTTTCATCTTTGTGTGAAACAACAACAGTCTCCTGATGTTTGATAATTTTAAGGAAACTAGTGTTGTCTTTTGGACACGGGATAGATTTGAAAGTTGATGATTTTAATTTTAGATAAAAAAAAAAAAAGAGTTCAATGTAGAATTGAGAATCATCTAATGATGTGTCGGCGTGTTATGTTGCATGTCCCCTATCGGTGTCAATGCTACTTAAGCAGTAACCCTCGCCTGATTTCCTTCCTTTTTTGAATAAAGTTAAAATTAAAATTAAAATTAAAATTGGACTAAAATATCTTAACCAATCAGAATATTTAAAATTATTATGATCACTTTAATTCTTTATTTGAAATTTCAGATTTTTATTTTAGATAAATTTAAAAAATGAAGCACCCAAAGTCTTTATTTGAAATTTTGCCACCGATAGGCAGGGAGTCACATTTTTCCGTAAAGGTGTCAGGTGATCCACGTGAAGGAACTCTTAAATCTTGACTAAAAATGAAGCAAAATAGAACGTACGTAAGAGCGAGTTGATGTTGTCGCTATTTTCTTGGACCCAATCTACAACCGAGTACTACATTTTGCTAAGTGAGTAGGCGGAGAGAGAGACAGAACGTCGGGTCATGTCGACACGAAAGGACAGTGGCAATGGGTGGTGGATAAAAAAAGAGGATGAGGATGAGGGTGAGGATGAAGACGAAAGAAAAAGCCGAAAAAAAGTAGCTCCATGAAAATTAATTAAATTAAAATATATTTGATTTTCATGGTGGAGCTCACATTTCAATTAAGAGAAATACTCAAATCAAGAGAATGGGTCATATCTATAATTTTTTGTTGACAAAGTCATATTTATGAATTTACTTACATGTAAAAGTTTTCTTGATATGAATTATATTAATTGATGTCGTAATTTACAGTTTTAGGGAGTTGGTCTAAGATTAGATAAAATATTTCTTAATTATTATAATATGGGGTAGGTTAGTGTGAGCTAAATTAAGCCGGCTCATAATGAGAGGGTTTAGTTGGAAATTTTATTAATAGTGCTCAAGTCTCTCTTTTAACTCTAATAGTCACAATTATCCTCACAAATGATCGTTTACTAAGCGCTAAGGGTGAGGGGTCATCTTATTGAGTCAATAATACATAGGGCAATAGAGGAGAAGTTCTTGAGTTTAGATCATCGCTATTCCGCATCAAGAACGGTGGTTCAAATCAGGTGCGAAAATCTATTTATAAGATTACATGTGTTCTTATTTCTAGTTATGGAGATTTTGAGGTTGTGTTTTCGTGTCTTATATGTGGTATTAGAGCAATCATAACCTAGAACTTAAACGCATAATTTTTTCATGATTTTTTGTTGAATAAAAATCAATTTTAATTACAAAAACGGAATGGGCTTGTTGAGACGAGCAAAACCATGGCTAGCCCACCGCCGGGGGAGGCTTCATGTGCCCCCACGCGTCGCCAGGGCGTCCAGCACATGCCCTACTGTTTGTAAAATTCTAAACGCAAGTGAACGTGTCAAATAAATAATATAATGATGAGAAAGAGTATGGTCCCACAAAGATCGATGATTAATAAACTAATTAAATACTAAAATAGATTAATTCTAAAATTTATCTAACAGCTCAAAATATAATTAAGAATAAATTAAAAATAAAATTTGGAGACTAAATGCAGTAAATCAATCGAATAAATATATTAGAGCATTCAATTTCACCATATCTACTAGATATTAATTTCAGATTGTTGTGGGTACAAGAACAATATCAAATATGTGATAGCGGAATTTTCCAATCTATTTATTATCCTATCTCTAGGTATAACAAACTTACTTAATTTATTGATCAATTATATCTTTATGTGAATATTTCCGGTTTACAATGAGTCTTTTGGATCATTTTATCACCAAAAGCTACACAAATAACGCGGTATATCTCTATCTACGTTTAATTCATGGTTATATATTATAATGAGCAATTGCATATTATCACTTCTCAGTCTCAAATATGCACATCTGATCATTCAAGTGGTAGCCAATCACTCAAAAGCATTATGCACAATAATATATAACTCACATGAATGAAATCAATTGTAAAATATAAAAATTATGAAATTCACATCATCATGGTTAGGTTACATCGTAGCCTTAACAAAAGAAAATTAGAACATAGTAGAAGAATAAATAAAAATATAAGTCAAACCCAACATCTTGAATCAAAGAATAAGAATTCTGTCACTATTTTTGTCTTTTCTTCAAAATAGTTGAAAAACTCACGGAACAATGAAAAACGATCTAACAAAAACCTAGCTTCCCTCTCATGCTCTTAGTGTTCTTCTATTCGTAGGATATATTCAAAATATTTATCTCCCAACGCTTGTAGATAACATTAGGGAACAAAATCAATTATTCCCTAATTTGATATCCATCTTCCACTGCCTTTTGATTTGAATTCCTGATTTTTTGTCATTATTTTCCTTATCTTCTCCATATCTCATTATTCTGCATAAACAAAGAAAATTCGAATAATCAGAAGGAAATCCAAATATTCTCTCATAGATATTGCATTATTTGTTGCCTAAAATATATAAAATAACTCTATTTTTATAGAGTTATCAAACCCCCAAACTTAACATTTTGCTAATTTTCAAGCAAAATCAAGATATAACACATACTCAAGCTAACAATCTCTTCCATTGCATCTTTCCATAATTGCTCAAATTCACAATTCAAAGAACAACACAAATTTCATCCAAACATTAAAATTGATTTATAAGTTAAGACAAATTCTAACTATGTAATCCAAGTGTGTGTGTGTGTGTGTGTGTGTGTGTGTGTGTGTGTGTGTGAGTCCTCATCTTTTTCGAATTATATGCAATTTAGATAAATTCACATTAACATGCTACCTTTAAAAAAATTCTCAATAATTATAACTAAATCTCATAGGTTTACTTTTCATTCATTTCTCTTCTAATATAAACCAAAAATCAATAGGATTTTTCTTGAGTTGTAATGTAAGGCTAGGCTAAAGGTGAGATAACAGTAATTTTAAGCTCAAATCATTCATCAACACGTTGATTTTTATGATTTAATTAGAGTTAATGTCACTGTCCAATTTCACTCTTTTAAGATAATTTTTCTACTACCATATATCACAATTCCTTCTTCTTCTTCTTCTTCTTCTTCTTTTGAATTGCTTTATGATGGAATTTCTCCCAAAGTCCCTCCTAATATAACATGAAAATTTCTAACCCATTGAGTATCCAAAAGGCTCACTCAATTGAAAGTTGGATAGGGAATTATAAAAACATTTTTTTTAAATACACCTCAAACAACCCTAGCAATCACCTTTTTTTTTTTTCATACTCCATCTTTTCTCCCAAATTTCTATTAAGCTTGAATAATTTTTTATCCCAAAAAAATTAACATGTTCATAGGGCATGGGACAATGATATAATTTGATAACAACTAGGCTAAAAATATATGGGTGCCAATGGAAAAATTGGGTAATAATTAAGGCTCAACAGGGTGACCAGGGATAAATAAACAACGTTAGCTTAAAAGACTCAATCGATCCAAAAATTGCCTAAATCATTTTCTTAATTGGATGTAGCTTATGATTTCGCCTCAAGACAAAATCAAACAAATTCTAAAATTTGAGTGAAATTTAAGGAAATTGCATACTTCATATGAATGTTCACTAGATTTACATACAATTAAAAATTAAGGACTTTTGGTGCTCATTAAGTGGATCAACATAATCAGAATTAAGATTAACTCACACATCAATTGCAAGTTTAAATAGAAATTAAATTTTCCTAAGAATCACAAAAATTCATAACAAGGAATGCAATCATAATAAAAAAATAAAAAATAAATTAGCCAAAAAATTTGTCTCCCCCCAAACTTGAAGGAAGCAGTGTCCTCTATGCTAAAAATAAAAATAGGAAGAAGAAAACTTCCCCGATTGTAGGATAAATTCATAAATGACCTTGACGATGAAACTCTTGAAAGATGATCCCTAAAAAACATTAACTTGGATAAAACTGAAAAAAGTTAATCTTTTTTTTTTTGTGCAAAACATAAACTTAAAAATAAATGAAAAAAACATAATTAAAACGCTCGGGTTGCCTCCCAAGAAGCGCTTGCTTTATAGATTTCAACCAAATTATCTCAGATGTCGTTATTTTGGAGGATGAAGTTTAATTGTGGTATTCCGCTTGTTGTAACCATCTTTAAAGTAGGGCTTCAAATATTGACCATTCACTTTGAATGTGCCCTCACTGTCATCCGCAACTTTAACAGTTCTGTATGGGAATACCTGTGTAATTGTGAAAGGACTAGATCATCGAGATCGCAACCTTCCTAGAAAAAGTTTAAGACGAGAGTTATAAAATAAGACTTTTTGACCAATTTTGAATTCTCTTCTAAATATGTGCTTGTCATGCAATCTTTTTGTACGCTCCTTGTACAACCTAGAATTTTCTTAGGCCTCATTGCAAAATTCTTCCAATTCATTTAGTTGCAATAATCTTTCTTCACCTGCAGATTGCATGTCAAAATTAAAAAAATTCCAATGCCCCATATGCTTTATGCTATAATTCCACTGGTAAGTGACAAGCTTTCCCAAACACTAGTCTAAAAAGAGACATCCTGATTGGAGTTTCGAATGCTGTCCTATAAGTCCAAAGTGCATCATCAAGTTTTATTGACCAATCTTTCCTAAAGGCATTCACCATTTTTTCTAAAATTCTCTTAATTTCCCTATTTGAAACTTCTACTTGATCACTAGTCTGAGGATGATAAGGAGTTACAACATTATGCGTGACTCTGTACTTACTCAAAAGTGCTTCAAATTGTTTGTTGTAAAAATATGTCCCTCTATCACTTATGATTGCTTTAGGAATGCCGAATCAGGTAAAAATATTTTTCTTCAAGAATTTGACCACAATTTTAACATTATTTGTTGGCAATGCTACAATTTCTACCTACTTAGTCACATACTTCACCCACTAAAATATATAAATTTCCATAAGAAGGTGTAAATGGTTCCATGAAATCAATACCCAAAATATTAAATAATTCACACACAATAATATTATTTAAAGACATCTCATTTTTTTCTTAAAATATTTTCAGTTCTCTGACACCTATCACATGAAGTTACATAGGAGTATGCATCTTTAAAAAGTGTGGGCCAATAAAATCCAGATTTTAAAATCTTAGCTGCAATTTTGGTGGCACCAAAATGGCCACCTGCCTCTCCATTATGACAATAATGTAGAATGTTTGCTTTCTCTTCATCTAGAACACATCTCCTTATGACTTGATCTGCGTATATTTTAAACAAGAAAGGTTCTTCCCAAAAATAATTTTTAACATTAGAAAAGAATATTTTCTTATGTTAATATGATAATTCAGGAGGAATAACATTATTTACTACATAATTTACAAAGTCAGCGTACTAAGGAATTTTTATGGACTTGATGGAAAATTTTTTCTCATCGGAGAACTCTTCCAAAATTAGTCTTACCTCTTCCTTTGAATTTGGAATTCTTGATAAGTAGTTTGCAATTAGATTTTCAGTCCCATTCTTATCTTTGATTTCCAAATCGAATTCTTACAGCACTAGAATCCACCTTATCAACCTGGGTTTTGATTCTTTCTTTTCAAGTAGATACTTAAGAGCAGAGTGGTCAGAATAAACTATAACTTTTAAGCCAATTAAATAAGAATGGAGTTTATCAAAACCAAAAACTACCGCCAGAAGTTCATTTTCTATTGTTGAATAATTTAATCGTGCACTTGACAAGGTTCAACTGGCATAGTAATATGGTTTGAAATACTTTGTTCTTCCTTTATCCCAAAATAGCTCCTACTGTAAAATTGCTAGCATCACACATCAGTTCAAAAGGTAAATCCCAATTTGGTGCTGCCATAATTGGTGATGAAATTAACTTCTCCTTTAAAGTGTTAAAAGCCTGCATGCATTCAACAGAAAAATTAGAAGGAGCATCTTTTTCCAAAAGATTAGAAAGATGTTTAGCAATTTTTGAAAAATCTTTTATAAATCGCATTTAAAATCCTGCATGTCCCAAAAATCCTCTGACAAGTTTCACAGATATTGGCGGAGGCAATTTTGTAATGACCTCTACTTTGGCTCGATTGACTTCTATTCTGTTTTGAGAAATTTTATGCCCGAGCACTATTCCTTCCGGTACCATAAAGTGACACTTCTCCTAATTCAAAATAAAGTTAGTCTCCTCACATTTTTGTAAAACCAAAGCCAAATTATTTAAGCAAGAAACAAATCTGGAAAGTAGCTGGTGTATTACAAAGACCAAAGGGCATTCTTTTAAAAGCAAAAGTACTATAAGGACAAGTAAAAGTAGTTTTCTCTTGATCTTCTTGTATATTAGGAATTTGATTATACCTCGAATATTCATCAAGAAAGCAATAAAACTCATACCATGCAAGTCTTTCTAACATCTGATAAATAAAATGGTAAAGGAATATGATCTTTTCTAGTGGCATCATTAAATTTTCTGTAATCCATACACACATGCCACCCAGTAATTGTTCTAATTTGAATCAATTTATTGTTGTCATTTTTTTGAACAGTCATACCACATTTCTTTGGCATAACTTGTACAGGACTTACCTAAGAACTATCGGATATAGGATAGATGATACTTGCATCAAGTAACTTAATTACCTCAGCTTTCACTACTTCTTGCATCTTCGGATTTAAACGCCTCTGAGGTTGGATAATGGATTTATATTGTTCCTCCATAAAAATTTTATACATGCAAATTGAAGGACTAATTCCCTTAATATCAGCTATTTTCCATCCAATTGCACCCTTATACTTTCTTAGTACTCTAAGCAGTTTCTCCTCCATCAAATCTGTTAAAGAAGAAGATATAATTACCGGTAAAGAAGAAACTCTATCTAAATAAGCATATTTCAAATGAGAAGGTAAGGGTTTGAGTTCAAGAATTGGAGGCTCTTCAATTAATGGCTTAGGCTTTGTTATGTGTTCTCCAAACTCCTCAAATTTAATTGCCCTTTTCCTTGAATATGGTGGAATTGCCTCCATGAAATTTGCGTATTCTTTTATCTTCTCATTCTAAATATCTTTGTCCTTTAGTCAAATCAGACATTCTTAAAGTGGATCTTTAAAAATATTTTCCTGAAAAACCTTATTCACCAACTTGTCAACTGTCTCAACTCTAAAACAAGAATTATTATCAGATGGATATTTCATTACTTTAAAAACATTAAATGAGATAAGATCATCTTGAACTCTAAGAATCAACTTCCATTGTTGTACATCAATAAGAGCTCTAGAAAAGGTCGACCTAAGATAAGTGGTACTTGAAAATCTTTCTCCATGTCAAGAAATATGAAATCTGTAGGAAAAATAAATTTGTCAACTTTTACCAAAACATCTTCCACAATACATCTCGGAGTTGGAAGTGACATTGTGATTGTTTTTACCTCGCCCAATCCTAATTTCTTGAAAACTGAATAAGACATCAGATTAATACTTGCACTTAAATCACATAATGCTTTTTCAAAGTAAGAATCCCCAATAGTGCAAGGAATAGCAAAACTCCCTAGATCTTTTAATTTCGGAGGCAATTTGTATTTTAGGATGGCTAAACACTTTTCATTTAACTTCATAGTTTCATAATCCTCTAGTTTCCTTTTATTTGCCAAAATCTCCTTTAAAATTTTTGCATAACTAGGCATTTGCGCTAAGGTATTTGCAAAAGGAATGTTAATTTGCACTTTTTAAAATACATCAAGAAATTAGAAAATTGCTTATCTATTTTGTGCTGCTTAGAATTGGTGGCACATATGGCTTGGGATTATCTAGAAAAAGTTTACTTTTGCTTGTCTCCTTTGATTGTTTATTGATCACCTCTTCCTTGTTTTTGATAATCCTCTTGTTTGACATCTTCTTCTCCCACTTGTTTACCACTTCTCTAGGTTATAGCCTTTATGTTTTCAATTGGATTTTTCTCTGTGTTGCTCGGCAAAGAACCTTGTTGTCTCCTTGACATCATGCTTGCTAACTGATCCACTTGCATCTCTAAATTTCTTATTAAGTCTCTTGGTTTTGAAATCTCACATCTGTGCTTTTGATAATGTCATGAGTCGTATTAGCAAGTTTGGTGACTATATCTTCCAAATTTGACTTTGTCTCTTCTGATTGTTTGAATCGCGGTGGTCTCGTCACATTCTGATTATTCCATGAAAAATTTGGATGATTGCACCATCCCGGATTGTACATGTTGGAGTAGGAATTATTCTGTGACCTGTTAAAATTCCCAACAAAGTTATAATTTTCACTAGATTGTTTAAAAGTATTATCTATCTGACATGCTGTGTTAACATGTTCTCCACCACAAAAATCACATGTCAAATTCTGAATTTTCATGGCTGAAACACTCATATTATCTAGCTTTTTGTTGAGTGCTTCAAATTGTGCAACAATTGCAGCAAAAGCATCCACTTCGTGAACTCCGCTAGCTTTTCGCATTAGTAGTCTCTCAGTAGACCACTGATAACTATTGGGCGCCATATCCTCTAATAGATTGTAGGCTTTTGGTGTTTTATTATTTAGAGTTCCCCTTGTAGTTGCATCAATCATAGAATGAAGATTTGTATTAGAGCCATTAAAAAAAATCTGTACCTGTATCCATATAGGTAGTTCGTGATGTGGGCATCTCCTAAGAAATTCTTTGAATCTTTGACATGCTTCATATAATGATTCATTATCCATCTGCATAAAATTAGTACTATCGTTACGCATCTTCGCGGACTTTGCAGGTGGAAAGAACTTACCAAGACATTTCTGAGCCATATCATTCCATGTAATAATTGATCCCGCAAGAAGAGAAGAAAATCAATCCTTAGCTTTGTCTCTAAGAGAAAATTGAAATAATCTCAATTTAATAGCATCATCTGCAACTCCATTATATTTAATGGTGTCACAAATTTCAAGAAAATCATCGATGTGAGTGTTTGGATTATCACTTGTTAGCCCACTGAATTGTACTGATTGTTAAAGCATCTGAATGAGTGACAGCTTGATCTCAAAGTTGTTTGCTTGAATTGCAGGTCTTCTGATACTTGATGTGGTGCCTTGAACTGTTGGTGCAGCATAATCTCTTAAGAGTCTACGTGGATTTTTATTATTACCGTCCACCATCTTCTTAGTGTGATTTCTCTGTTCTCTTAGTCACGTTTTGAATGTATGCTCAATTTCTAGATCAAGCTCAACAAGTTTCCCTTATTGGCAACGTGTCATAAATCGATGTACACCCTGAAAAATAAAACAAAACGAAAGCTAGATTAAATTTAGAATTATCTGGTATCAATATTAATTAGTATTAAACAAACAATCCCCGACAACGGCGCCAAAAACTTGTTTGTAAAATTCTAAACACAAGTGAACGTGTCGAACAAGTAATATAATGATAAGAAAGAGTATCGTCCCATAGAGATCAATGATTAATAAACTAATTAAATACTAAATTAGATTAATTCTAAAATTTATCTAACATATCAAAATATAATTGAGAATAAATTAAAAACAAAATTTGAAGACTAAATGCAGTAAATTAATAAGATAAATATGTTAGAGCATCTGATTTCACCATAACCACTAGATATGAATTTCAGATTGTTGTGGGTACAAGAACGATATCAAATATGTGATAGCAGAATTTCCTAATCTATTAATTATCTTATCTCTAGGTATAGCAAACCTACTCAGTTTATTAATCCATTATATCTCTATGTGAATTAAAATAAACATAAGTGCATTAAAAATTATGAATATTCCCGGCTTATAATGAGTCTTTTGGATTACCTTATCATCGAAAGCTACACAAATAACGCAGTATATCTCTATCCACGTTTAATTCATGGTTATATATTATAATGAGTAATTGCATATTATCACTTCTTAGTCTTAAATATACATATCGGATCATTCAAGTGGTGACTAGTCACTCAAAAGCATTATGCACAATAATATATAACTCACATGAATGAAATTGATTGTAAAATATAAAAATCATGAAATTCACATTATCATAGTTAGGTTACATCGTAGCCCTAACAAAATAAAATTATAATATAGTAGAAGAAGAAATAAAAATATAAGTCAAACCCAGTATCTTGAATCAAAGAATAAAAATTTTGTCACTATTTTTGTCTTCTCTTCAAAATACTTGAAAAGCTCACGAAATAATGAAAAACGATCTAACAAAAACCTAGTTTCCCTCTCAAGCTCTCAGTGTTCTCCTATTCCTAGGATATATCCAAGATATATATCTCTTAACGCTTGCAGATAACATTAGGGAACAAAATCAAGGATTTTTTGATTTGATATCTATCTCCCACTGCTTTTTGATTTGAATTCCTGATTTTTTGCCATTCTTTTCCTTAATTTCTCAATATCTCATTATTCTGCATAAACAAGGAAAATTCAAATAATTAAAATGAAATCCAAATATTTTCTCATAGATATTGCATTATTTGTTGCCTAGAATAAGTAAAATAACTATTTTTAAAGAGTTTTTTTTAACATATATTTTTAAAGAGTTATCACCCACGCATTCTTACGCGTGAGGATTGACATCACGCTGACGTCAATAACCCAACCTGTTGACTGACCTGTTTAACCATTGACTGATTCAGATCCGACCAGTTCATTGATGACAAAACTATTCAACTAGTCAGACCGGTTGTTGACTGGCTTGATTGTTAGACCGGTCCGGGCCACCCAACGTGTGTAGCATGCATTGTGCACTCCGAGCATGCGTATGGGCACGTTCAGACTCTGATTGGGGTGTTTTTTGAGTCTATGTACTCGTATGGAAATGCTATATGCTATGATATATATTTTTAATTTTTGATAATTTTATGAATGTAAAAATACGTATGAAATCCTAAATACATGTATTTTGGGGGGGGTTTAGGGTTTTTTTTGCATATTTTCTTGTATTTTTCTATAATTTCGAAAATACAGGTGCTAGATTGCAGGTATGTCATCACATAGATGTTGTGTAGAGTGTGATTCTTTATAATATATAAAGTTTAATTTGTATCAATGAATAAAGCAATCTAATTGGCTTAATAAGTGATTTTAGTGATAAATTGCCTCTGTCACTAAAGTTAAAATCACATATATATAGTGTGTATGTGAGAAGTAAAGTTTATATCCCCTATATGAGAGAATTTTAAGGATTTAATTGAGTTGTGATCGTCAAAGTGGTACATTTGATTGGGTTTGAGAAATATCGATCTCATATAATAATGGGACGTCTCATGTTCTAATGCGTGGTTATACTCCCAAAGTAGGTAATTGTGTATTAGTTCATGGAATGATACATGATAGTATGTTGGATGAGTGACTGATCCTAGTAGTTTATATATCCCAAGGTGATGAATTCACGAATGTTAGAATATATTCTTATGGCTGTTGTTATGTGGGGAGTATACAACAATATGTTATGTATTCTGCCCAAAGGTGATTATATGATGATGCATGTAATTCTCTGGATGTGTACTTATTCTTCAAGTTACACAGTACTCACATGATGTTAATTATACATTGTTTGCTTTTCCACTCACCTTATTTGTTATTAATAACTCCATACCTATCGATGTTTTTACTGGTTCAAACTTTAAGTCGTCAAAATAGGATTTTCTATTAGGGAAAAGAGTAATTGGATTTGCCTGTTATTCATGAAGCGTTCCATTTAGGAACACTTGAAAAAAATGGTTTACTAACTAATTATACTGCTAAAAGTTAATGGAAGCCTTAGTAACTTGAAATTATACCTTATCTAATATGAGATTAGGACATATTTGCAAGGATTCTTTAACATAAGGTATGATGGTTTTGATGAGGTTAAAGATTATGTTCTAAAAATGGTATATTTGGAGTTTAAAAATCATACTCATAAAATAACTCATGAAACCATCGATCATTCTAATAGTTTTGGTCATTGATAGAATCATGTAAGAAGAATCGGTGATTGTTACTTCTTTTTAAAAGAAATGTCACATAAAGATAGACTGCAGTAAGTACACAAAATTTGGTTGTCCAAGTGTTAGCTTGCAATCAGTGATTTTTTGGCATTGTTTATTAATCAATTGCCTATCATAAGCCTATCTAGTTCATGTTGGCTAGATAGTGGGGCAACAAGTTTGTTATGTTTATTATACGGGGATTCAAAAATCTAAAGAAGCCAAATCAAGATTAATCATAGCTCACCGTGGAAAATAACAGCAAAGTCGACATTGAAAATATTATTTTAATTATAGATTTTGTTTTTTAATATGATATTAAGAAACATATTTTATGTACTTTCCTTAACACCGAACTTAGTTTCTATATCTTGTTTAAACATGTGTAGCTACTTCTTTGAAATTATAAAAAAAGAAGAAGAAGAAGTTATTTTTGTGTTCTTTAATTCAAATAAGGTTGAGTACTATATTATGTCAAATGAATTGTATAAATTATGTTAAATTTCCAATGATATATATGTCGTGTATACGGTTGAAAATGTTGTTTCCAAAAGTTTTTTACCTAAGGAATAATCTTATGTATTAACGTCTTGGTCACATGTCTAGAAAAAGAGTAGATAGATTCATAATGCTAATATTTTGTCTATTCTTAAAAGTTACCCAAAGACTTATGTTGACCATTGTAGAAGTAAGATGACTAAAATAAAGAATAAAACTGCAGTATGAAATTCTGATCTGTTAGATATCATTCATATTGATCTTAGTAGACCCTATATGGTAACGTTATGCATAAATTTTTTTCAACAAATTCATTGACGACTATTTCTTTTGTACTTGATTAAGAAAAAGTTTGAATCTCTAGACAAATTCAAAATTTTTTCAGACTAAAATTGAAAAATAGTTGGAATAAGTCTTAAAGGTTGTTAGAACTAATTGTGCTAGTGAGTATTTTGACAAGTATGGCAATACTGGATAGCTTAAAGGGCAATTTGTTAAATACTTGGTAGATTCTAGGGTGGTAACTTAATTTTCTATGCTCGAAAATCTTGAACAAAATGATTTGACCAAATGTGTAATCGCACCATAATGAACATAGTGATGAGTATGACTAGTAAGATTCATTTATTCGATTTTCTATGGGCTGATGTTTTAAAAGCAGCCTTTTCACATACAAAATCGTGTTTCTACAAAAGTTGTTCCATTGACTTCTTTTGAGTTATGGACTTGACGTAAATCTAACTTGAATTATATTAAAACTTAGGGGTGTCTTGCATAAGTGATGTTATATAATATAATATTAGTGTGTTGGAATTTAGAATCTCTCAGTATTATTTCATATTTTACCCAGATCGCTCAAAAGGGTATCGATTTTTTGACCATACTAAAGTACAAGAATTATAGAATCACGGGTAGCAAAGTTTGTAGAATTTGATATAGCTGCAGATGATAACTGCTTTCAGACTATTACGGATAATAGTATGGTGGAGATCACTATGTTTTTTTCTTTGCCTATACATATAATTGTGGAATCACTTACACCACACACTAAACTTATTGAGGTTTAGGTTACTGTTTTTGAGACAGTTTCTAATGAAATTTCTTAGGCATCTTAGGTGCAGAATAAAGTGATTGTAGCTCTACTCAGGAGATTTGTTAGGGAAATATGATCAATTATACCACAAGATTATATAGTCTATTTGTGAGAGCATCCACCATAAAGTCTTGTGTGTTGGTAATCCAATGTCGAAGGCTGAGAATTGGTGGAGATCATGGCAAGGAGCGAGTTGTGTTGTTTGAGCACTCCTCAAGTAATCAATGATTCGATGCTCTTCTCTTGTCTATTTCTAGCTTTGATTGCTCCTTTTTATTTTGATGAATCCCGAATTAAGTTCCGAGAGACAATTTCTACAATTTCCAGATCTGGGATTCCATATTTCCCTTCTTTTCAGACTTTGCTCCATCTATCTCTTTTACTGCTTTGTGGTAGAACAAACTTCTCGAGATGGAAAGAAAAGAAGCCACTCATTCATAAGATTCGATACATGGGGCATCTTCCGTGTCGACCTCTTTACATGTAGACAGAAGGAAAGGTAATAAATATGAAGGCGGAGGTGGACAAGAGAAAGGGGACGACTACAATGTGTTCTTGAGTGTTGGCGGGAAAGACACTCACAGAGTCTTCACTGATCATCTCTATAATAGCCTTGTCGATGCAGGAATTCGTGTGTTCAGAGATGACAATGAGCTCAGTATTAGTGAGAAGATTAGTCCAGAGCTTCTCTCAAATATCATGTAGGCTAAGATCTCAATCCCAATTATTTCGGAGAGCTATGTTTCCAGCGAATGGTGCTTTCATGAGCTAGTTCAAATGTTGAAGTGCAAGAGAAGCAAATGGCAAATAGTGTTGCCCATATATTACAAAGTGGAACCCTCATGACTGCGACATCATAAAGGGAGATTCAGAGATGCGATCAATGCCCATGAAGAGAATTTGGACGAAATGGTTGTGAAGGAATGGGAAGAAGCATTCGATGAAGTTAGTACTTTAAAAGGATGGGAATCAGAGAAAATTGATCACGAGTACATTATTCTCTACCAAAGTTTGTCGTACCTAGTTCTTACCTTGAGAAATAACATAAATGTTCCCATTGTATGATGAGTATTAATGTTGTTATTTACAGGCACGAAGGAGCATTAGTTAAAAAGGTTGTCATAAAAGTTACGAATGAGGTAAAAAGACTTTTTTAGCTAAATGTTCCCAAACTGTTGGTGGGAATTGATGATCATGTGGAATGGATTATGAGATTCATAGATGCTAAATCCAATGGTACATGCATAATTGGAATTTGTGGAATGGGCGGTATTAGTAAGACAACTCTTGCTAAGGTGTTATGCAATATACTCTCTCTTGTCATTTTGAGTATTTTAGCTTTGTGGCAAATAGTTGAGAAACTTCTCAGCATGAGGGTGGTGTTGTATATCTACAAAAGCAGCTCATTACTGACGTAATGGGAAATCCGTGTGATTTTTCTAATATTGAAGATGGAATCGCTATCATCAAATCTCAATTTACACGGAAGAAAGTTCTAATTCTTCTTGATGATATGAATGACGCCTCTCAATTGGATGCTTTGTGCGTCGACAATAGTTTGTTTAAAGCAGGAAGTATAGTTATCATCACAACTAAAGACAAGGGCATTCTCAATCAGACTAGTGTGGGCTACATGTACGAACTTAGTGAGTTGTCTGTGGATCAATCATTGATTTTATTTAGTAGACATGCATTTCAAAAGGATTATACTTAGATTGGTTAGGAGCATATCTCTCGTGATATTGTATCAACTACCGGTGGGCTTCCCTTAACTCTTGAAGTTATCGGTTCATTTTTATGTGAAAAGAAAATAGAAGTATGGAAAGATACTTTAAAGAAATTAACGAAAGTGCCTGATATGGAAGTGCGAGACGCTTTGAACATAAGTTACGAAAAATTAGAGTTTGAGTAGCAACAGATATTTTTGGACATAACTTTTTTTTTTTCTTGGATCATCTAAACAAAGTCCGACTTTTACCCGGAGAAGGGGATCGAATTATTGAGTTTAATGTCCCTTATTAAAGTTGACAAAGACAACAAGTTATAGATGAATGATCAAGTGAGAGATTTGAGAAGGGAATTGTTCATCTAGAAGATCCAATGAAGCCTCAAATGCTTAGCAAATTGTGGATTCATGAGGAAGCCATAGCTGTGCTTGACAACAAGGTAAGAGTTTTCTCTACCTATCTTAATTAGTGAATGTGAGTATGTGTTCTCTTTCTTGTTTGAGATCAAAATTATTGTTAATCTTGAGTCTTCAAAAACTTGCCACTTCTACTAGCAAAAGAGCTCTTTTGATAAATTGCCGTTATTGCCCGAATCTATTCGATAATTGAGGAGTAATTTTTTGTTTATTGATAACTGATATTTACATATCTTTACCTCTTAGCAGTGTGATGAGGACACTTTCCTTTTGTAACCTCAATGCAACAACGAACTACATATACATAATGTTTGACTTTTGGCTTATTTACATCGGAAAATCTGACATCCATAAATTATTTAGGGGCATGCTTAAGGCATGTCTGCATTCTTCTTTTGATTTTTCATGGAGAAAATTATCAAATTAGTTATAAACATAATGTAAGTGGCAATTCAATTCTAAGCTTTCTAATATGGCCGATTTAATTCTATAACTTTCGATAATTTTTCAAAATTGTCTTGCAACTAATTTGGGTCAGAAAATACTAACATAGCCGTTTTATCAATGCTGACCGTTTTTGTGTGGCCGGCTTGTATCTCTGACAAGTAAAATCCACCGTCGAATTTTTCTTCTATTTTTTATTTTTATTATTTTCCTTTTCTCTGCTTTTCCGCGCTACTGCTCATCTTCTTCGTCCGCTCGGCCGAGATGTGGAGGACTGTGGGGGGTTGCCGCGGGGGAGGTGATCTGAGCGGGGGAGATGATTGAGCGAGCCAGGCAAGCCTCCTGCCTCGGCTTGCCGCGTGGCATACGCCAGAGGACATGTATCTACGCTTCAAATGAGCTTCAGAAATGGATCGTGGAGGGGATCGAAGAGAAGCGACTCAGGAAAGCAGCGAGCGATCGCTACATGCGGGAGAGATTCTGGAAGCTTCTGGCGGAGGTCGAAGACCTCAACCTCTTGATGGACCTGGAGGATTTCCTGTGGTTGAAGGAAGACCTCGCCATTCCTTAAATGAATTATAGCTTATCACGTTTACAAAACATTTTAATTAATAAAAAACTGAGTAAATTGAATAATGAAAAGATAAAATAAGATATACGTGATATTAAAAATATATATTTAACATTTACATAGCCTTTTTTGCTAATGTCAAATTCACTTAACGTAAACTCACAATGAATTGAATAGCTGAAAAACTGAAAAACGAAATTTAGAAAATAATAATAAAGAATGTTTCTTGCAAGGAAAATTATTTAAGTAAGACAAAATTAAAATAAATTAGTTTTCAATAGATCAGCAGACATTTCATTGATTTGAGAAACTCTTGAATTTTAACTGGTTTGATTCAAGTAATTTAACTCAGTGTATAAAGGAATTTCTTATCATGAATTCAATTAACAAAAGCTAAAGATATATGTTGTTTAGTCGGCAAACTTATAAATAATTCAATAGTTTGACTTGTTTAAACGATTTCATTCAATGTAATATGGAAACATTATACTGAATAAAGAATTCACCTAATTTAGAAAGAATCGCAAAAAATTAAAAATCACAGACTATTTAAAATATCACAAATTTTGCTTTTGTCACTTCTAGGTTACGATAAAAGTAAATAATCAATGAATAAAAGCAGTATATGTATAACATGAATTTTTTCCATAGTTAAGTAGTTTTGAAATCCACTTACATGAAATTTACAATAAAATCATAGAGTCAAAAGACTTGAGAACTAAAAATAATTTAACACGTCACATTATGATTCATAAAAATTCATATAAATACATAATAGATTTTTTTCGGTGAAAATAAAATTTCATTTATTTGTCATAATAAAGCGAGAGAGGAATTTGGAAAACTTCCAGACAAATCAAATCCCAAAAGAGCTGCCAACAAAATAAAACGCATAAAACAAGATAGCAGAGTTTACGGCTATAAACATGCTCTCATTTCATAAAACCAGATTTGTCATAGCATAAAGAAACAATTAGCGGCCGATCGCTAAAACTGTCAGTGATTAGCACACACCGACATTTTTCCCTAAAATATATACCTAAATTTAACGATCTCAATATCATCATCACATGAAGACAACAATAATAATTTGATTAAATAAGAAACATGGAAAGAAATCCTTTAGTTTAAGTTCCTCCTAGATGGATGTTTCGGTAGCTGCGCAACATTCTCACAAAACAATCCAATTGATGGTCTAGAGAAGAATTGACCATTTAATCTTGTAAACTAATCAAGATTGAAATTGGAAAAAGGAATACGAGTGCAGAGCATGAAAATACTAGGTTTCAATGGAAATAAGAGAGCAGGCCGAGGGCAATTAAAGGTATATTTGATAACCATTATGTTATTGTAAACAATATCTACTTTTTTTTTTCTTATTTATTCATTGAATGAGTTTTTGAGCATTTGAAAATGTTTGGTAACCGAATAAAATTTTTATTCCTAGAATAGAAATACGTTTGGTACAACCTTTAAATTCTTTAAATTTTTTCAATAATTCTATTACATTTTCATCTTTTCTTTTCTTTTCTTTTCTTCTGCTTCTTCTTCCTTTAATTGTCAATCGTCAACCATTTGGCGATACTTGGTAGCTAGCTCGACGAGGGCTAACGGCCTCGCTAGCCTTAGTTGCCATGAGGTTGGCCTCACCATAACTAGGCGACGTAGCCCTCGCGGTGGCTATGTGAGGGTGAGTCTTGAGACGGGTAAGGTTGGCGATCGGCTAGATCAAGAAAAAGAACAAGAAAAGAGAATAAAAAAAAGAAAGAAAAGAAAAGGCTTAATTCTAGAGTTGTTTCCAAGAATAAAGAAATATATGTTTTTTTACTTATTGATTATATTTCTTTTTATTTATTGATTTTATTCCAAATCCATTCTCGAAAATAAATTTATTCCCAAAAATAAAAAAGTTACCAAATGGACTTATATTTTTTTTTTTAGGAAAAAAGCCACGAAAAACCCTAAACTTTGCCCAAAGTGACACATTTACCCCAAACTTTTTTTTGTGACGTGAAAAACCCCAAATTTTGCCAACCGTGACACATTTACTCCAAAATTAGAGGGCATTTTGGTCTTTTAATTTTTTTTAAATTTTTAAAATTTTTTTTTCTTCTCTCTTCCCTTCGCCGGTTGGCCGGCGAAGGGAAGCCGGCGTTTGACGAGGGCTGCCCTCGCCGGCGTCGGGCGAGGGCCGCCCTCGCCTGCGTGGGGCGAGGGGTGCCCTCGCTAGATCTAGCAAGGGCCGTCCTCGCCCGACGCTGGCGAGGGCCGCCGGATGCCGGCTTCCCTCCGCCGGCTCCGCCATGGCTGGGGGAGGGAAGAAGAAGAAAAAAAGAAAAAAAAAAGAAAAAGGAAAAAAAGAATAAAAAGACAAAAATGCCCTTGATGGGGTAAATGTGTCACAGTTGGCAAAATTTGGGGTTTTTCACAGCATAAAAAAAAGTTTGGGGTAAATGTGTCACTTTGGGCAAAGTTCAGGGTTTTTCGTGGCTTTTTCCTTTTTTTTAAGAAATAAAATAATTAAATAAAATATTATTTACCCGGTTACCAAACAAGGCTAAGCAGGTGAAGTGGTTGGATTTTGCAAACTATTCATGTTCCAACTACCATTGATGTGATACCATTGCTCGCAGTGGCCGCGATGGTTTCGCTTTCTCCCCCACCGTGGGGGAAGGGGTTCGAAACCCCGAGTCCCCATTATGTGACTCACCCGCTGCTAGGTTTGTGGTGGTGGCCCAGTTCGTCCCGGATTTATCTCGCCAGCTACCGCTTGTTCGGGGGTTCCAGGGTCCCCAAAAAAAAAAAAAAACGACCATTGATGTGATTTGTCGATCCATATGCTAAAGCAAACTCACTTTCAAGTTTCAACCTTTGGGCCATATTCTGATGTAAGCAACATTGCCGGAAAACAAAAACTAAAAAAAGGGAATAAAATATATAGCAGGATGGAAATATATCAGAAACAAATAAGATATTCCCGGCAACGAGCACTAGCACACTTTTGTCTGCTCCAACTCCTTCGTGACCAAAAAAAAAAAAAGTTCATAGACCTCGCTTGATCCTTGATGGAGGTAAAAAAGTACTTAATTTTATGGAAAAATACTGAATTTACATTCAGTGCCAATTATGTTCCAAACTTTTCTTTATCTCGAGAAAAAAGTTACAAGCTTTCAATACAATCCTAAATCTACCATGCCTCCAAAAATCACCACTTATTTCTTTGAAATTATCAACATTTGGCTAGTTAGAAATTCATTATTAAATCCTATATCTTTAGTATCTTCGTATGAAACAAGGCCATCTCTTGATGTTGATAATTTTAAAGAAACCAATGTTGTTTTGTCGGATGTGGAATAAATTTTTAAAGCTGGTGATTTTAATTTTAGATAAAAAAAAAGTTCGACGCATAATTGAGCTGCAAAGGAACATTTCAGGAAATTAGGTTAGAAAATAACAAAGGCAACATATATATGTGGGAAAATTTCAAATAAAGACCTGAAGTAACTTCATTTTCTCAAATAAGGGTTTGAAGTGGGTTTTGTTACAAATAATGGTTTAAAGTGCTCTCATTTTCTAAAATAAAGGACTGAAGTGAATATTATTTTAAATAAAGGCCTAAAGTTGCCATATTAATCTCAAAGAATGCCATAACTCACTGGCTGATAAGGGCATTTTTGTTGTTTGCTTTTTGAAATTTTTTTCTTTTTTTATTTTTCTATATTATATAAAAACTAAATTAAAAAAAGGGAAGGGTAAAGGAAGACGGCATTGGCTTTGCAAGCCCTCACTATTGTTGCCACCCAACCATCGCCAGGAAGGTCGGTGATGGTAGGAGATGGCCAGCCCTTTCGGGCAATGGTAGGTAGCAGCAGCGAGTTAGGAAGTATCGACAATCTCCGGAAGTTTTCATGTTGTATTAGACACTCCGACACACTCTAATATGTAGCCAAAAGTTGTTAGAAAATTTGATATGTAGTCGACTCTCCCGATACGCTTTGACACACGAGACAGAAATTTCGACACGCATGGGATTAATTTTAAAATTTTTAATAACTAATTGTCAAAATGCAAATATGTAAAAAAAATAAAAAAAATGATAAAAATAATAAAGGGAAAAAGAAGAAAAAAACTAATATTCTTCTATTTTTACTCTCACTTTCCATGACACATAATTCTCCATTCCTTTTGGCAAACGTCGGTCCTCTCGTTGGTGTTGCTCAATTGAAACAATGAATGCTATTAACAAAATGGTGGATTAATATTTTAATATAAATTCATTCTAGGCTCTTTTTACTAGTTATTTATTTGTGAATTTGAATCAAATTAATTTGATATAAAAATGATAATTTATTATGTATATATAAAAATATACATTTAATATATATGGTTAATACTCTTAAAAACCCTAAAGCTGGTACACATGTAACAAATATACGCCGAACTAATTTTTTGACTTCAAAAAATCTAAACCGGTATACCTTTGACAAATTGACCTAAAACTAATACATTCGTAACAAATTTACTTTATATTAGTTTCCATTAAATTTTATTGTCAAATTAATGAATTAAATGACACATGATAGTTGACTTGTATACTAATTTGAGATTTTACTATTTGTTTTTCACATTTGTGATTTTTGTGGTATTAATCCAATTTAATAGATGGTATATTTGTTACAAATATATCAGTTTGGAGGTTTTTGATTGTCAAATAAATTAGTTTGGGGTAAATTTGTCACAAGTATATTAGTTTAGGATTTTTTTGCAGTCATTTGGGGTAAATTTTTCACAGGTGCATTGGTTTGGGATTTTTCATAGTCAAAAAATTAGTTTGGGGTATATTTATCATACGCGTACCATTTTGTGTTTTTTTAGGATATTAACTCTATTATATAATCCGTCACAACATGTCAAAATTCCTTATTTTTTAATAAACGACATGTCAGCGTGTTGTTATGTTGTGTCATGTGTCCCTTGTCAGTATCGGTGCTACTTAGACGACAACCTTGGCCTAATCTCCTTCCTTTTTTTTTTTTTTATAAATAATATCTAATATAAAAATTGGACTAAAATGCCTTTAACCAGCTAGAATATTTAAAATTGTTACGGTTACTTTAGTCCCTTATTTGAAATTACTATGGCCACTTTACATTTTTATTTGAGAAAATAAAGCATCTTAAGTCTTTATTTGAAATTTTCCCAATGGTAGGTAGGAACTTGTAAATTTTGAAAAGTAAGTGTAATGTGATCTACGTGAAGGAACTTTTAAATTTTGATTAAAAGTTAAGGATTAATACCTTAAAAAATTCCAAACTGGTATATTTGTAACAAATTTACTCCAAATTGATACACATTTGACAAATTTATCCCAAATTGACACATTTTTGATAAATTTGCCTTATGTTAATTTTTGTTAAATTTTATTATTAAATTACTAAATAGATGACATACGACAGTTAACTGGTATACCAATTTGATATTTTACTCTTCGTTTGTCATAATTGTATAACTTTTATGATTTTTTACGTTATTAATTCAATTTAACGGATGGTATATTTGTCATAAATATATTAGTTTGAGACTTTTTGCAATGGAATCGTAAAAGAACTGAGGAATTTTGGAATGAGAATTCTGTCCTTCATTACCAAAGAAACGTAACATATATACAAGAAGATACAGCTATCAAACAATCTCCTAATTAGGTTAAACTACCAAAAATACAAGGACAATGCAATAAATGAATAAAAAAGATATGCACACAAAACTTCCTAAGTAAACGGCCTAAATAAAAGCATATCACAACTGCCTTTCTTCCAATATATTTTCCTTTCCAATATCCCCCTTTAAGTTGGAGCATGGAGATCTCAAATGCCCAACTTGCGAACAAGAAAGTTAAATTGATTCTTTCCCAATGCCTTTGTGAAGATATCAGCTAGCTGCATTGAACTACGTACATAATCTATTTGAATGTTACCATTAAGTATCTCATTACGAATAAAATGACAATCCACTTCAATATACTTAGTACACTCATGATAAACAGGATTAGCAGCTATACGTAAAGCTACCCGATTGTCGCAGACAGGTGCATAGGTTGAGAATGTGCCACACCAAGAGAATCCAATAATCCTTTCAACCACTTAAGTTCACAAACTGTAATACTCATAGACCTGTATTCAGCTTTAGCGGATGAGTGAGGCACTGTCTATTGCTTTTTAGTCTTCCACGAGATAGGCGATTCTCCCAAAAGAACAAAGTAACCAGTCAAAGATCGTCTCGTCAAAGGATAACTAGCCCAATCAGAATCGCAGTAAGCAGACAATTTGAGGTCACAATTGGCACGCAACATAATACCTTGACCTAGATTTCCTTTCAAATAATGCAAAACTCTCACAGCTGTCTCCCAATGAGCTTTCTTTGGCCACTGCATGAACTGTGCAAGAATATGCACACAGTAAGACAATTCAGATCGAGTTATTGTTAGATAAATAAGCCAACCCACTAGGCGCCTATACTAAGCAGGGTTGTCTACATCATCACTCTCAGTAAGGGCCAGCTTGTAATTTTGTTCAAGAGGAGTTTTAGCCGACTTGGAACCCAACAATCCGACCTTAGAAATCATATCCAATGCATACTTACGTTGACATAAGAAAATACCATTTGAATTTCTCGCTCCTTCAATCCCCAAGAAAAATTTCAGCTTCCCCAAGTCTTTCATATGAAAACAACGACTTAAATAGTTCTTGAACTTTTGCACAGTGGAAATATCATTACTGAAGATAATGAGATCATCAACATAAATAAGCACATTCAATTGAGCAATCCCAACTTGAAAAGTGAACAAGGAGTAATCTGAATATGACTGTTGAAATCGATAAGCTTTCAAAGATGCAGCCAATTTCGCAAACCAACATCTAGGTGCTTGCCACAAACCGTATAGAGATTTCTGAAGTCTACATACCTTCCCTGATGATTGAGAGGCAAATCCAGGCGGCATCTTCATGTAAACCTCTTCCTCTAAATCGCCATGTAAGAAAGCATTTTGAACGTCCATCTGATGAAGTTCCCAATTCTTTGCAGCCACAACGGCAAGAAAGGTGCGTACAGTGCACATTTTTGCTGTAGGAGCAAAAGTCTCTTGATAATCTATGCCTTCAACTTGTTTATTTCCTAGTATCACCAACTGCACTTTGTATCGTTCAACACTTCCATCATAATTGTACTTAATTTTATACACCCACTTACTCCTAATTGCTTTCTTCACAGGCGGCAAATTTTCGACTGTCCATGTGCCATTATCTTCTAAAGCTTGTATTTCTTTACTCATGGCCTCTCTCCACCGTTCATCTTTAATTGCTTCCGCATAAGAGTTTGGTTCATGTCCTGCAGTAATTGCTGCCAAGAAACGCCGGTGTTTTGCAGAAATTTTTTCATAACTCACATAATGTGTTATAGAATAAGGTGTATCTGAGGAATCGAATTGGGCAGATGACCACGTCGAGGGGCTTATTCTGATGGCGTTTGTCACATAATCTTTCAAACGAACAAACGGTTGCTTGACCCTTTGTCCCCTGCCTAACTGCTCTTCAACAACTTCACTTCTTTCCACATCCTCATTGTTTGTGTTGATCAATTCCTCCATTTCATGATTCACCTCATTTTCTATATCTACACTTTCGACGTGCTCCTCTCTCAAGTCACTTTCTAAATCATCAACTTCATCACCCAACTCCATAACTCTATTTTTAAGGAGTCCATCACTTACAATTTTCTCATCAGCATATGGAAATTCTGTTTCAACAAACACTACATCTCTTGGTACAAAGTATTCACCAGCTTCTAAATTATACAATCTCCACCCCTTCTTTCCCAATGGAAAACTAACAAAAACACACTGACGACTTCTACTAGCAAATTTATCATTATCTCGATTCTGATTATGTGCATAGCACAAACAACCAAAAATCCGAATATGTTTGTAAGAAGGAGGTTGGCCAAAAATAATCTCATATGGGGTTTTACCATTCAATAATATAGATGGAGTTCTGTTTATCAAATACCCAGCTGTAGGTACACATTCTCCCCAAAATTCTATGGGTAAATTTGTTTGGAAACGCAAAGCTCTTGCAACATCAAGGATATGTCAATGCTTTCTTTTTACTCGGCCATTTTGTTGAGGTGTTCCAACACAAGAAGTCTGATGCAAAATCCCATGTTCATCAAAATATTCTTTCAAACACCAAAATTCACTTATGTTATTGCTTCTAACGATTTTCACATTTTTCTCAAATTGACATCTAACCATCGCAATAAACTTCCTAAGAACACAAGCCACTTCCTTTTTTCCATTCAGCAAATATATCCACAGAGCACGAGAGTAATCATCAACAATTGCCAAGAAATAAATTGCTCCACATGAAGCTGGAACTCTATAAGGTCCCCACAAATCACAATATATCAATTCAAAACAATCTTTAGCTTTATTGTCACTAGAAAATAAGATCTCTCTTGTTTGTTTTATGCCAAAGCTCAAAGGATTCCATATCAGCCACCGTGCAAGCATATACTAAAGTCACTCCCTTGAGAAAGTAAAGCCCCTCGCGTTGCACACCCGCTCCAAACAGGTTCCTCGAATTTAGGTCTTGTATAGCACATATTTTGTTAGTGAGCTGAATAACCAAATTTGAATCATTAAGAAGTTGTAATACAGAAATCAGATTGCATTTAAAATTTGGCACAAAGAGAACTCGTCACAATTTCAAGTCTCTTCCAAGCAACACAATTCCTTCTTTCATTGCCATGTTCTTTTCTCCATCAGGTAACTCGACTGAGCATAGCACAATATCACGCAATTCTCTCAAAAACGCCAACAAATAAATTTAGGATAAATTTTTTACAAATATATCAATTTGGGGCTTTTTGTAATCATTTGTGGCAAATTTATTATTGATGTAATAATTTAAAGTTTTTTGTAATTAAAAAATAAATTTAAAATAAATTTATCATATTTATATTGAGATTTTTTAGAATAATGATCCAAAAATAAAATAAAATAAAACGTATGTGAGGGCGGGTGGTTGGTACCATTGGATCCTTTGAGAAAATATTAGGTACGTCTCACGCTCCAGCTTGGCAAACAAGAAGGCGGTGGGAGCGCGACACGTATCCGTGTGGGACCCACAATTTCAGGCGCCCATTTTGAAAATTTTCGTCTACTGTTACTCTGGAGAAAAGGGTTTTCAGTCGCGGGTTCTTTCTTTGCACCTTTCTCTCTACCCTCGCTTTTTCCGACTGGCGAACCACTGCGAGCAACCGACGAACCAGGAGGATACCGGCGAGACGACCGCGAGCAACCGACTGGCGTGCGACCTCTTTCTCTCTCTCTGCCCTCCCTCTTTCCGACCGGCGAACCACCGCGCCGCCCCTCTGGCTCCGGTTCCGGCCCCAACTCGTCCGTCCCTTACTCTTTCTCTCTCCTCGCGTCTCTGTCTGCCCTCCCTCTCTTCAACGGCAAACCACTGCGCCCCCCTTCCGGCTGCAGATCCGGCACCGGCTTGTCCAGGTAATTTCTCGCTTTCTCTTTTCTCTCTTTCTCTCTATCTGACGGTGTGACGGAAGGAATTTTATAGGAGTTCAGTGATGCCTGAAGAGTCATTAGTAGTATGCTTTTCGCCTGTAGTTTTTCTTTAATCTTGGGTCTGGCTATTCATTATGCCAGTAGGACATACTCCGAAAAGGCTCTAAAAATGATTATATGGTGCATCATGTTAAAGTTTGTTGTAATGTCTGGTTTATTAGTTTTCAGTGATTGTAATTTCTGTCAATATCCCGTCTCTATGGAACTAACAGTTGTTACGAGTGTTGATGCAGTGGAAGTTTGTTTTGCTTACTGCAGAGGAACACAGCCAAGTTGGATTGGAGACGCCGTGTTCATATGGCTTTGGATGTGGTAAGTATCTGCTTCTTATTCGTGTAACTTAATCCATTGTTTTCTAAGTCCAGTATTTTACATTTTGGTCACCTGAATGTTTTTTTTTTCATCTGTTTCTCAGTGAGCATTTGTTTTGCCCCTTTTTATACCGCCCTCATTTTGTTCTTGTTGATATCTTTTACATGTACATTCAGCATGTAACCAAATTCATCCTCTTGTAGGTGCAGTGTTTTACATATTGGTCACCTGAATGTTTTTTTTTTTTTTTCATCTGTTTCCCTGTCAGCGTTTGTTTTGCTCCTTTTTATATTGCCCTCTTTTTGTTCTTGTTGATATCTTTTAAATGTACATTTTACTTTCATGCTGATAAAAATTTGAGACGAGTGTCTTGAACCTTAGCATTCCTAACTTCCCGAGACTGCTTGGCCCGTGAACTTTTGGCCTTCAGAGTTTGTCAGTTATTTGAATTCTACTATCTCTTGTATGTTATCTTGCTGCTTTTAACGTGAAATTATTGAATTGGATACTTTTCAGGCTAGGGGCATGAATTATCTGCATCATTACAATCCACCTATCATTCATCATGATTTGAAGTCCTCGAATCTCTTAGTTGACAAGAATTGAAATGGGAAGGTGTGGCTACAATTACAGAGTTCCGTCCTTCTGTTTCAAGATATATCCCTTTTTTTAGATGTAATACGGGTTTTTGCTTATGAGCTCATTCATGATTTGCTAAAATTGTAATTTAGGTGAGTGATTTTGGTCTGTCACGTCTGAAATCTCAAGCATATCTCACAACAAAACCTGAATCACGTCTGAAATCTAAAGCATATCTCACAACAAAAACTGGGAAGGGAACGGTATGAAAATTTTACTTACTATTTCTTCAATAACTCTTATTAGTCATCATTTGTAACTTTCCTCTTTAACTATCTGAAATTATAATTCTTGGCTGACTTGACCTGCAGTCTCTCTCTTTTTCTCTAGCCTCAATGGATGGCACCGGAAGTTCTCCGTAATGAAGCCTCAGACGAGAAGTATGTTTTTGTCTGTTGAGTTTTATTTTGAAGACTACTACCTTTATCTATCTAAAGATAGATTTGGTATCCTCATTTACTTCTAATATTTCTCTGCATCTCCAGATCTGATGTGTACAGTTATGGAGTGGTCTTATGGGAAATTGCCACCCAGAAGATCCCATGGGATAATCTCAATGCAGCGCAGGTATTTTTTTTCTTTTCTGTCACCACATTCCATTTCGTCTGACAATTGCACCTTTTCGATCAGTAAAAAAGATCCATTGAAAAAGGCATCGTGGCGTCTTGGATCTCTTTTTCATTTCTCTGTGGAGATGGACTTGGCAGGCTTTGTTTTTAGCGACATTTTATGTGAACATGAAGAGGGGCTGAATGACTATGCCCGATCTGCCATCTTTTTCTCTCCCTTTTGTTTCTGTTAGGAATTACATGAAATCTATTATTCGGAATGCTTTGAACAATGCTTTACTCAGGATACTTGCAGGTAATTCATGCTGTGGGGTTTATGAATCAGCGGCTAGATATCCCTCATGATGTTGATCCACAGTGGGCATCTATAATTGAGAGCTGTTGGCACAGGTGCTTCTTCTCCTTTAGTGTTTATCAAGCCCTAAGTACACTAAACAGAAGCATGGAGTCTGCAAAGGATAATCCATTCATCTTGGGTAGAAAATGGAGAAGCATTTTTCTGGTCACTGATGCAATAGAATTGGACACAGAAAATGATGCTCCATCTCCGATGAGCATTCGACATTTACCACTTGTAGTTAGGCAGTTTCATGACCTTTTTTTCTTCTGGCATAAGTTGATGTCATTCAGGAGCCTTTTTTTTTTCCTTTTTGTGAGGACAAAAATTGTCAATTTGTTACAATTCGATACTGATGTGAGAACTGCATTTTCTCCTAACCAGTGATCCAAAGTGCCGACCGACGTTTTAGGAAATACTGGAAAGATTCAAAGATTTGCAGAGACAGAACGCACTTCAATTCTAGGCTTCCCGCTCTGCTGCCGGCGACGGCACTCCAAGGGAACGTGAACCATCCGATGCATCAAGAGGATTTGTCTATTCATTACATTGGTGAACAGTCCGAGCAAACCTGGCTATTTGCAAGGAAGTTGATGTTGCCAACCAATCTTGGTTTGCTTTGCTGCTTCTGGACCATGAAATTTGGCGACCATATTTTTAAAACCATTTTGAGAGGATAGAATGTTTGTCCTTTGTTTGAGCAATTCAATTGCGGGTGGATCTAGGACGATTGTATGTCGCTTTTGTGCATTTACTGAAAAAGTCACAAAGGATCTTGTAGATATGTTGCAAAGTGTTGTGGAGATCGGAGGCTAAGCACATTAGGCATTGCCATCCATTTGTTTGTGATACATTTATAGGGGAACATTAGATTCTCATCATAAAGCTGTACAAATCAAATTGACTTTGATGGCTCTTAGTGGTGAAACAGAGATTTGCAATGGTAACGGGGGTTGCGCACTACTAAAGCTCAAGGCAGATTCTGCTTCTAAATCGCTGTTAGCCCAGGTTGTTCGCCCCATGGAAGTCCATCAATGAAGATATCCATGCCTTTTCTACAGTCGTTAGCCGATTGTGCCAGGGGCTACTTCAACAAAATTTTACATGCAATCAAAGGTCTTCAGTTTTCTAGAAAGTTTGATGCTTTAATTTCTTGAATTAAATTCAGTCCAATGAGCTTGGACTTAGGGTCGCCATCCAACCAGGCATCAACCCAACAACTCTTCGAAGCTTTGTATCAGAAATCAACCTCACATTATTGAGCATAGGCTTGTGGATTTATGATTTTTTGTTCGTCGAAATTGTACATGATTTTCGTACCGTCCCCAATTCCCGACATGAACTACATGGAAGGGCAAAAACGCAGGGCTGAACATTAGCAACCAAAATCGGCGAGAGTACAAACAATCTCCCAGAAAGCAAGTCATGTATCCCCAAAAGAAGCACAACTCATACAGCTTTTTGATCCTACTTGGACAATTTTATGGGCAAGTCGCTATGTCCTTAGAAAAATCACAAATCCCATTTTTCGTGCCACCAATTCTTTATCGAAGCAAGGAACGAATTGCAGCAACAGCATCACCTTTATGCCCACATAAGGTCCTTTCAGCCACCTTTCGGTCCAGCTGTTTTCAGAATTTACCATAAAATATTAGAAAGCTCAGGCCAGTGAGAATAAATGCGTTCAAGCACATGGCATAAGCTAACTGACCTCAGGTTCATTAGCGATTATATCAACATCAGTTGCATTGATCTTCACAGCAGCCAATTCTTTCTCCCTAGGGAATAATGGGCCACAAGCGAATTGTAAGTCAAATGAGACGACAAAAAACCATAAAGAAATTTATGCATACCTATGAAACAACACCAGAGATGCACAAGTTAACACAAGCTAGAAACTAGATGAAACGCTTCCCAGAAAAAGGGATGATAATGCATGGATGCATTTTTGCTATGGACAACCTTTGAGCCTAATACTTGTAACGAGTACCAACCTCAACACACAGAAGATCTTACATCCTCCACAGCTCAAATATGGTAATGTGGTGTCAACCAAACTATATGATTGTGGTGCCATGGGAATTTCCAATTGTCATAGGGCATGTTCTACTTGAAATGAAGGTGCGCAATGAAACCATAAGCTGAAATTTTTTTATAAAGAAACATGAAGCATCTGTGCACACAGTACTCCAATTACACACTCCACTGCATAGCGGACACTCAAAGCCACTTTCATCTATATTTCTCTTTCAGTTAACTTCTCCCCTGCAAAGCCTATATGTGCCAGAATTGCTTGCATACACACTGTTTATTCCAAAAATGCTAGCTAGCTTCTTGATTGTGTTTGCTCGCTGAAAAACTAAAAGCAAACGACCCCTTTGATATCAGTTGCATAACTAAATACTCGGACAGGAGAGACCACATAGCCACGTAAGTGAAAGGCCAAATTTAAAGAAGATTAAAGCCGAAAGACCAACTCCACAAAATCCTTCCTCATGGGGAGAGGTTAACCTCTTCAAGAAGCCAGCAAGTTGGTTGTTATTGTTAACACTCCTTCCAGCCTAATTCAGTTTTGCTATCAAGCCAAGTATTCTCTGAATGTTGCCAACTTTGCAGAAGGAAAGAACTTGCTTCTGTTTCGACAACTTCACCTCTATTTTACCTTCAAGTACTCTCTCTAATAAAATGGCAGTCAAACTCGACATGTTTTCCTTGAATATGAAAGCAGGCAATTTCCATGAGACATAAAGCCAATCAAAGGAGGGTATGAAGTAACCAACAACTTAGGTCTAAATCTCTCAGACTTTGCGAGTCACTATCATTACTATTTTATACTTTGCCTCATAAGTTGATAAGGATACAAATGATTGTCTCCCACTAGGCTACTATACCAAAAAAATTGCCCAGAACCCAAATTAAATACTTAACAATTGGTTGATAGACAAGTGCAAAAATCCTACATTGTTAGCATCACAACATCTGTCAAACTTTTGGATTTCACTACTTTTTGGTTAAAAAAAAATTACCACACTCTAAAGTTCCCTACAGGTTTAAGATTAGTTCCACATCTAGCTAATGAGGTTTCATAAAATTCTACATGAGCGTACTTGCAACTTTAACTTGCAAGTTTATCGAAATTTTTTTAGCTTTTTATCATATGAAAAAATTATTTTATGATGGGTCTTGAGAATGGCCTTTCATGAATGCAAAGACCTCAATTTTCTCAAAATCTTATGTGACTATACGGCCTCAAATTATCCAACTATTGCATTATGAAACTAGCATGAATAGGGTACTTTGCACTTAGCTTTTGATCAAGTAAACACTAGCAAGAGCTTGCAAAATAAACAAAAGTAACAATACATGTGAGTCCCACATGAGTGAAGTTCAGTGAGAGAATGTATCAATTGTTTTTTCTGCTGTGAGTGACTTTTGGTGACTGAAGAAGTGAAGTGCAGTGAAGTGCTTGATCTCAATGTTAGCCAAGCTTTCACTCTTGCATCTTTTGCGTGGTTGACATTGCGTATTTTCATTTGCATCATGGGACTTAGTGCTACTTTCCTCAAAACCAATTTTAGTTTCTGTGATTGCCATCAAATCAGGTATTCGGTTGCACCTTCCTTTCATCCAATAGTATGAATTCGTGGCCTACAAACATGTTGTAATAAAGATATACACACCTAAGAATGCATAAAATGGCTGCATCCGTTTCCCAAAATTGAGTTCACAAACTTTAGACTTCTATTTGCTTGCTAAATAAAGCCAGAATGTTCAGTTAGTCTTCGCTTCCCATTTTGACATGACCAATCCTTAACCGCTGACAGTTCTTGATGCTTATTCAACCCAAAATTCCAACTATTATTATTTTTTTATAACTTCACATTAGTTTGTCACCATTTCTGATCTCAGGGAATATCTGTTTTGCATTCTTCAATGACTATCTGTAACTCTTCCTTATTTCTTTTTTCTATTTCCTTCTTTGCAATTATGTTTTGCTTTCTAGGCAGGACATCTTTGGGACCAAGTGAAAGCT
Organism: Eucalyptus shirleyi; assembly: GCA_017140165.1. Classification (NCBI taxonomy): domain Eukaryota; kingdom Viridiplantae; phylum Streptophyta; class Magnoliopsida; order Myrtales; family Myrtaceae; genus Eucalyptus; species Eucalyptus shirleyi. Next base: position 48,283,670 of record CM029448.1, read on the forward strand.
TTGCCTAAGGTAAAAATTGGTACCCATGCGATAACAACTTAACTAATGACTTTTCAGGCATCGCTAAACTCCTATAAAATCCCTTCCGTCACACCATCAGACAGAGAGAAGAGAGAAAAGAGAAAGCGAGAAATTACCTGGACAAGCCGATGCCGGATCTGCAGTCGGAAGGGGGGCGCGGTGGTTCGCCGTCGAAGAGAGGGAGGGCAGACAGAGACGCGAGGAGAGAGAAAGAGTAAGGGACGGACGAGTCGGGGCCGGAACCGGAGCCAGAGGGGCGGCGCAGTGGTTCGCCGGTCGGAAAGACGGAGGGCAAAGAGAGAGAAGGAGGTCGCACGCCAGTCGGTTGCTCGCGATCGTCTCGCCGGTATCCTCCTGGTTCGTCGGTTGCTCACGGTGGTTCGCCGGTCGGAAAAAGCGAGGGTAGAGAGAGAGGGAGTTCGTCGGGGAGAGAAAGCGAGGGTAGAGAGAAAGGCGCAAAGAAAGAACCTGCGACAAAAAACCCTTTTCTCCAGAGCAACAGTAGACGAAAATTTTCAAAATGGGCGCCTGAAATTGTGGGTTCCACACGGACACGTGTCGCGTTCCCACCGCCTTCTTGTTTGCCAGGCTGGAGCGTGAGACGTACCTAATATTTTCTCCCTCTGCTCTCTCTCCTCCGCTGGTTACCTGCGACGCCGACGCCCTTTCCACCTCCGCCGACGCCTCTGCTCTCTCTCCTCTGCTGGTTGCCCGCGACGCCGACGCCGACGCTCTCTCCTCCGCTGGTTGCCCGCGACGCCGACGCCGACGCCTCTACTCTCTCTCCTCCGCTGGTTGCCCGCGACGCCGACGCCGACGCCTCTGCTCTCTCTCCTCCGCTGGTTGCCTGCGACGCCGACGCCGACGCCGACGCCGACGCCCTTTCCACGTCCGCTGACGCGTCTGCTCTCCTCCGCTGGTTGCCCACGACGCCGACGCCCCTCCGCCGGTTGCCTCCGTCGCCCCCAACTCCGATGCGGACGCCAACGCCGACGCCGACACCCTTTCGCCTCCCTCTCGCGACCTCTGCTCCACTCTCTCCCTCTTTCCTCTGCGGAGCGCCCTTACTGGCTAACCCCGACGCCGACGAACCCCTGATCGCGTTTTGGCCTCCCTCTCCGCGAACAAAGGTCGCTCTCTCTCTCTTTCCTCCGCGAATCGCCCCTGCTCCTGAACGCAGACACCGTCGAGGCCGACGCCGTCGCCTCCCGCCGTCGCCTTCCCAAGCCCCACCGTAGGCACCCCATTGGCGACTCCCGTACGTCCGGAGGTTCGTTTTTTCTTTTTCTTTTGGATTCCACTCAGTAGAATTCATGTTAAGGTTTATAGTCGGATAAGGATGGAGCACATTTGCATTAGGATTCCACTCAGTAGAATTGAGAGGAAGATTCAGAAGGAAGCAGTAGACCTTGTTTTTATTCAATAAGCAAATCTGTTGGTTTTCTGGACAAAGAACTTGCTGCTAGTGGGTTTACTAGAAAAGAGCAAGATGATATGGACAAGGTATAGTGATTCACGATGATTTGCAAATCGTTAACATTGTGTTGTCCAACTGCTTAATTTGGTGTTAGACCTAGTAGCTGACCATAATTGATTATTCTGGTTCATGCTTGGACCACTTAGGAGTGTGCCTATTTAGTCTTATTCCTTCCATGTATTTTACTCTTTGTCATTCTTGGCTTCTGTCAGCTCCTTTTCTCACGATCATCTTCATTCTCTTGCATTTGAAAGCCAAAATAATATCTGGCCAATTGCCTGCATTGTGGTTCCTGGCTTTGCATGTTTGGTCCTCGATTGGAAGTGGAAGTGGAAGTACTTTGGTAGTATTTTAATTTTTGTTTTCTGTTTTCTTGGAAACGTGTGAATGAAAATGAAAATTCTCTAACGGGATGAAAAATGGGAGTATATGTTTGTATTCCATCAAAGCTGTAAAATAGAATTTTTCTTTTTCCTTCCAAAGATCTGTGCTTTTGTTAGAATGAATAAATACTGGATACACCAAAATGTCATTTTCAGCTTTGAACTCTTTTTTCATTCATAACATGCTTTCCATTGTCGAAGTTGTAAAATAATTTCCAGTGTCTTTCCAAACGTGTTTTTGAAGCTGCCGCATTCTGAAATGTAAATGAAAACAGCATATACAAATTTTCTGGAACCAATTACATGTTGCCCTGGAGAATTTTGTGCAACTAGTCGACACATTAATCGAAAGTTCATCCCTAGCGTGTCATTGATTGAGTATTGTAAGTGTGCATTGTCCATGATGCGATATTAACCTTCTCTTATTGGATTCCTTTGATATAGTTCGTCGAAGAAGAAAAGGACCAGGATATATGTTATGATGATGAAGAAGATAGTGCTGGAAGGGATGAAACAATCATGAGTGATGTTGACTCTTTGCAGAAGACCTGCAGAAGTGCTATTTCGCCTATTTGAGAAGTACATGGCCTCTGATTGAGTTGAAAAAAATATACATACTCTGATCATTTTCTAAATGGTCCAAAGTACAATGGGCGTTTTGAAATTTCACTTTCTTAGTGATGCCTGCGTTACATGACATGACTGCCAACCCCGATGGGAATAAAACCTTACTCCTAGTTTTGTTGATTTTCCGCTTGATATTAGCAGACTTTAATGAGACCTGTTATTGTTGAATGATTGATTGAATTCATGTGCCCTGTCAAACTTCGCTTCTCTCTCCTTGGTAGTTATTGTCAACTACATCATATTGAATGTGCTAGATGAGTCCCAGGTACACTAGGTGACAGTGAGAATCTGCTGTTTGAGCATCTACATGTGATCTCATCTCAAGTTCTTGAGAAAGAAAGGAAATTCATAAAGCATTTATGATTGTTCTACATCAATGTGAATATTGCAGAGGCGGATGAATTAAATTAGAAATGCTGAGCATGATCTACATCGAGTTGAAAAAGGCTATTACTTGAAGAGCATGTATGTCATTGTATCATAGTCATTAAACTAATGTCCAAAAAGAGTATGTGATAAGTAAGCACTGGTATAAATAGAAAAATATTTCAAGCTACCCATTAAGTTCACATTAAATATTAAAATTAGATGAAGTACAAAAGAAAATAGAAAGACCTAACTGAACTAGAAGACAGTCCTGTCAATAGCATGATTTAGAACAAGTCTCTTCATGTTTGTATTTAAATAGTAATCGGGTTTAGTCGACATTTGCTGCAGAAGAAGTTGTTCCCGCTCCGGACTTTACAAAATTGCAGAATGAGGTGTGCGTGTGTTTTTTTTTTTTTTTTTTTTTTTTTTTTTTTTTTTTTTTTTGGGGGGGGGGGGTTGTTCCATTCCATGCACATGAGCATGTGAGCACTAGCATTTTTGCAGGTAGCTCAAAGGTAAACGCATGATGGACTAAAGAAAAGAACATAGTGTTATTTTCTTGATAAAAACCTGAATAATTTGTATTACATAATCCGGAAAGGAAAAATCCACTGTCTTTGAATCACGAGATCTTTATTGTTAATAAATAATGATTTTTGTGTGTTGACTCTGGGCAAATTTTTGTCTGCGATACTTGTGAGGACCTGCCCAATTTTCTTGGTGTTCTTGGAATGGCATGGATAAAGTTCGGTGGAATAGTTTTCATGACTTTTCTGGTCTCAGTAGATTGCATTTTCTTTGTGAGATTCCACAGATTCATCTAATTTGATTCGAGGTGCCTTATATAGTGATGTGTGTAACCATTTGTTTTGATAACTTCAACTGACGGAATGGTGGTGCATATTATATTCCATAGCTAAGTACTCCTCATGGAGACTGCTGCTATGATGGGGAAAGCATGAAGCATGCAAACTCAATAAACATGGCTTATGGGCGAAGATTATTGAAACCCAAGATATCTGAAGAAGGGAAACTAGAAAGGGTGAAAGACTAGGTGTGAGGAATCGAAATCAAGATCTTTGGCTGTTATACCATGTTATAGTTTTGTGCACAACCGACTTACTGCAAAAGCTTAAGCTGTTTGAATATAGTTCATATCATGTTATGTAACTGAATTGTGCCGACGACATGAGATACTATATGTGTAACGTAGGTCACACCATGAGAAGCTAGAGTTCTTCAATCGTGAGTTTATCTGTAAGCAGCAACTTGAGCGGCCTTTTTTATTACTCTTAAGTGTCTTAGGCCATTTAAATTAAAATCATGGGAGTAGAGCTTTTAATCTTTTTTTCCCTTATGGCATGTGACTAACGCATTTTGTGTATGTTAGGCATGGAGCAATTTATGTGACTATGTACAACTTCGGATCTCCTAGAGTTGGTAACAGGAGATTTGCAGAACTCTATAATGAGGTGAGAGAAATATGTGCCCCGTAGCCCTGTCATCTGTACTCAGATCCTTGAGAAAACTAAGTGATGGCTACCGCTTCCTGATTCCTTTATGCAATCTTTTCTCTGTGTGCAAATATAAACAGGCCCATGCATATTTGCGCCCATGCATATTTGCATAGTGGCATGGAAGTTGCTGCTCTACCTTTATTGTCAATATTGTTAGGATTGACTGCCATGAAACATGCCAAAACGCATTCAGTCCTCTCGCAAGGGTGGGATGGACTTAAGGGTCATTTGCCGGGTTTGAAACCTGGTATAAGCCAACAAAAAAATAAAGACAAAAAAATTTCGTGAAACATATTACTCTTCGATGAACAACCTCGGCTTCCATCCTGTATTAACAGCAACTTTCTTAAGATTTCTTCACATGCCAAAACGCTGGTACAATTATACTTATTTTCATCAGCAACGATTGTCATAAAATGAAGTTCTTCTGTTCTTTATTCATGCCTTTCATCATTATAAATCTTCTCAAGAATTCTCTGTGGATTACTACACTCTTGTTTATTCCTGAAAGGTACTTATGTTTCCAAGTTGAGAGAATCATTCTGACTCCCTATTGCAGTAACTTATTTTAGTGACGCAACTCACTAAGGAGGGCTTTCTTGTTCATTTAAGTGACTTCTTTTCTAGATGTTGTGGTCACACTCCAATGTCTCCTCCAACTGAGCTTCTGCTATGATTGCTGCTATCTCTTTAAAAATTTGGCATCTTATAATTCTATAGATTCATGTCAGCAGACTTTTAGGTGGCCTAAGCATGATCTCCCCTTTATTAGTGGAAAATCTTTTGATGCATTTTTCTAGTACCGCACGTAGTATGTGTGATGCAATTGTCTGTTGCTTTGCAGAAAGTGAAGGACAGCTGGAGAGTTGTGAATCACAGGGATATCATACCGTCAATTCCACGCCTGATGGGTTATTGCCACGTGGCCCAACCCATCTATCTAGCAGCAGGAGATGTTAAGGATGCCTTGGTATCTATATAGCTTTAACCTTCTTACCCAGAATGAGTGAACAAATTTCATCTATTTAAGCTCTTCAACCCATTCCCTTGAGGAATATGTTGGTGCAGTTATTCCACTCAGAACTCTGTTGCATGGTGAAATACTCTGGATTAATAATAACTAGCTGATGGTTTCAAGTGTTCGAGTCTGTTACTTGTGGACTTATCAAGGGAAGCATCGGTAGGAAATTGGATCATGACTCGTATTACTTTTCTGTTGCTAATATGAGAAAGCAGTAGTTTTACTTGTACAGATCTTCCCAGATCAACTACTTATACAATTGGTTGATGTTGTTCAGGTAAATGTGCAGTCCTTGGCTGATGGTTACCAAGGTGACTTTGTTGGTGAAGCCATGCCAGATGTTTTAATTAGTGAATTTGTAAGTTCACTTTTCTTCCTTGGTGACTGAAAGTTCCTTAAATAGACAAATCGATATTTCCATACGCTTAATATCAAAACATTCTTATATATCTCATTTTAGAGTACCTTACTGTTGTTCTGCTGAAACGTGCTTGGTGAAGTCACACAGACATGCATGCAAAATTGTAGCAGTCTTGATGAACTTTGCCAATATATATGTCTGCTTATTGTCTGGTTTGTCAGTTTTTTTATTTTTGATTTAGATGTCTGCATTAAACTACCTTGGACAGAACAGCTCGTGTCTATTTACTCTACTGTATGTTGAGATAGTAACTGTAAATGAATTGGTGAGTTAAACCCATTGCTGGTGCACAAGTCCAACGTGACAGGTCTCAAACTTCTTTTGCAGATGAAAGGTGAAAAGGAACTCATAGAAAAGATATTGGAAACTGAAATAAACATATATCATGCAATTAGAGATGGAAGTGCGCTGATGCAACATATGGAAGATTTCTATTACATCACTCTGCTCGAGGTACGTTAAGTTAGAGCCTCCTGTAACTTCTGTTCATTTTTAATTATACATCCTGAAAAAGCAAAGAGAAAAGGGGAAAACACCCCCAAAAGAAGTTGTTCCCATGTGCTATGTTATCTGTTAGCCCTTTTGGAAATGAAAATACTTCCTATTTTTCATCAGAGCGTCAGATCAAATTACCAAACTGCGGAAAGGCTGCAGACACGTGACGAAGCAACAGATAGATAGCTAAATGCTTAACAGCATGCACGCCGTGGTAAATGCACATATGCTCTTACTTAAGCCACCACACCCTATCACTGGCCCCCAAAATACACATCTCCATGTAAATCTCACACGGAGATTGTTATATCATGTGTGGTTCTGGGCTATTCTGTTTTAGTGTATGTTTCAAGTAGAGACTTCGAGAAGAATAGCATCAGGACCCTTCAATAAATGCGTACATTGGAGGTAATGTAATTGGCTGACAGAGATTGATCAATTTTCTTGCTCACGTCTTTTCGCTATGGCTATGTTCCTAATGCTATAACGGTTACTGTTACGCTGAGTTCATTTAAGTTGTGAGACTGTTGGTAGATATTAACGTCTGAGATGAATTGGACAGATCTTGTGAACAACCTAGGTACGATTGCGAGGTTAGGGATGAAAGAATTCATGGAGGCATTGCAGGCGGGAGCTGATGTGAGCATGATCGGTCAATTTGGTGTCGGTTTCTACTCTGCTTATTTGGTGGCTGAGAAAGTCATTTTGACTACTAAGCACAATGATGATGAGCAGTACATCTGGGAGTCCCAGGCTGGTTGTTCCTTCACCGTTACGAGAGATGTGAGTGGGGAGCAACTCGGCAGAGGGACCAAGATCACCCTCTTCCTTAAGGAGGACCAGGTGAGTTCATTTACGGTTGCTTTTATGAATTGGTGGAGAAGATTTGCATTGGTTTTGGATGATACGTGATGCTAACAGTGTCACGTCTCTGTTTTCCTCAGCTGGAGTACCTGGAAGAAAGAAGGATTAAGGACCTTGTGAAGAAGCACTCTGAGTTCATTAGCTACCCCATCTATCTATGGACTGAGAAGACAACCGAGAAAGAGATCAGTGATGATGAGGACGATGAGCCCAAGAAGGAAGAGGAAGGAGATGTTGAGGACGTCAATGAGGAGAATGAAGAAAAGAAGTCCAAGAAGAAGAAGATTAAGGAGGTTTCTCATGAGTGGCAGCTCATCAACAAACTGAAACCCATCTGGCTGTGAAAGGCAGAGGAGATCACCAAGGAGGAGTATGCTTCCTTCTACAAGAGCTTGACCAATGATTGGGAAGACCATCTTGCCGTGAAGCACTTCTCTGTTGAGGGGCAGCTTGAATTCAAGGCTATTTTGTTCGTCCCAAAACGTGCTCCGTTCGACCTCTTTGATACTCGCAAGAAGATGAACAACATCAAGCTCTATGTTAGGAGGGTTTTCATTATGGACAACTGCAAGGAGCTCATTCCAGAGTATCTTGGATTCGTGAAAGGAGTTGTCGATTCCGATGACTTGTCCCTCAACATTTCTCGTGAGATGCTGCAACAGAAGAAGATTCTGAAGGTCATCAGGAAAAATCTTGTCAAGAAGTGCATTGAGATGTTCAATGAGATTGCAGAGAACAAGGAGGACTTAAAAATCTATTTGATGGTTGAAAGTGTTTACTTATTTAGTCAATTGATGATAATATTTCGTATTTTAATAAATTAATTTTATAAAATGTATCGTAAATATTTATTTGTCAGTGATTATGGAGTTTCATATAACAACGTCCACCAATACTTATTTTTCATTAGAAAGTTTTCATACCGATGTTTACTTAAACAATGCTTATGAGTAGCACCAAGATGTGAATTAGTAGTGAAGGTGCAGGGCATGAAAAGATGAGCGGACATTTTTTCCACATTCATATCATATTTGGTTCTAATTCTTATATTTAGTAGTGAACTCAAGTGCCAAAGGAGTAGGACATCATAGATTTATTGATCATTCTCCGCAATTTAGTCTTTGATTACTTGATAGTATGATGTCGTAATGATGGACAAATGACGAAAGCTTTGACGTACACTCCTAAGTCAAAATGAAGAATGTTAGATTTGAATGTTCAAAAAAAATATTAGTACACAATTATAAGGCACACATAAATGCTTGATGGCAAGAGTATTGGCCCTATAGGACAAGACAACGTTCATAACCCATAATGGATCATCAATCAGAGTAGCTGCAAAACCTCCATAGACTTTGTACATATCCATGACATTTCTTATTTTATCAGTCCCAAGTGCAGGTAGTACTTTCTTGTAGTGCTTTGCCCGCACCTTCCACTTACTATCATCGTGCTTGAAAGCACTCGCGCTTCTTCCTAGTATTTCTGACATGCGCTCAGGTGTGACGTGCAGTCGCTCAGGCCATTTGGGGATGGATTTGAGACTGATATTCTTGAGCTTTGGATCTAGAACAACCACGCAAGGATGGAGCGGAGTATACCAAGCAGAGTCCAGCTCAAGGCTGTCATCGCATTTCGGTGGGTAGGCATCAGGTTTCGCAAGGCGATTGTAGCAACTGCTGTTTAGGTTTTCTGCCATATGGCGATGTCATCCTTCTTGTTATATAGCTTGAAGCACATTTAGGTGAGAAGCCTCTGCAGTCTGTCATAATCTGACTTCTCTTCCTGTACAGTGGTGTTCCATCCACGCCAGCGGTTTTGGTAGTTGACTGGTGGTCGTGAGAGTACCCAGAAACCTCCGGGCCGCAGTATCCGGTGGAGAACTTTTGGTTTAAATTCTTAATCCAATAAAATCATTTTTATGGTAGCTTGTGTAAGAGATTCATCTACCTCAATGTTAAGAGGAAGAACAAGATCATAAAGCGAGAGCCTCATAAGGAACCATCCTCCAAACCCAGGTGAAAAGGACCTGTTTAAGCAGCAATCAAACTAGAGATCAGCATCACATGCAAAATGCAAAGCTCACCCAGTGTCTTGCGCTATTCAGGGAGAAAAGAAGGGAGGAATTAACTAGATAGCATGATGGACCTGCATTTACTTTATAGTAAAATACTCCTCTGAGGTCACTAGTTCAGATATTATTTTGGTAAGCACACAGCATTTTGCTCAACTCATTGTGGACTATAATTTGGACTCTTGTAGATACAAATCAAGAACCAACATGGACTCCATTGTGACGTTTAACTCTCCTTCTTGCTCCCATCCCCAGGAGCATTCAGAACGTATGTACTTTAATTGAGAATTAGAGCATTAACTTGTCTCCTCAGCATATGAACACGATAATACACAATATAAATAGCTGCTGAAATGATTAGGTCCAATCTATTAAGAATAACTTCATCGATTCAAAACTTACTCCTTCATAATTTACTGGAGCTTTCTGAAGCTTTGGGTCCAAATCAATAGAGTTCTCCAAGTGCTTCAACACTGCCTCTCCATAGTCTTAGAAAGATCTATAACCTCTACACTATCAGGATCTTAGAGAAGGAAAAAGAAAATGACATTGCTAGAAACCAAGAAACCACGTACCCTCCCTTTAAGTCCGGATGACTCTGGTTGATCTTCAACCTCAATTCTACAGCAACAGCTGCTTCTTCTAGACCCTTTACCAAATCTGTCAAGACTCTGCCGCCGCTACCTGCTCCTGAAGCTCGAGCTGAAGCAAGTTTGTTGAGAACTTTGACCTATAACAAAATGCTTAATAATTATGACTCAAAGCTTTAAGCTCATGCATTGCAGTTGGGGGCATTTACAATTCATCTCTGCAACGTCAACGCTCATCTATTTCAAAACTTTTAATAGTAATTTCCATCTCAAATTGTACTTTATACAATTAAATCACAGAGATCATGCAATTCGAAATAACACATACAGTGGCCAAAAATCTGAATGTTTTCTTTTTTGATAATCAATTTAAAAAGCATAAAATGTGCGAGATATCTCAGTAAAGGTATGGAGGTAACTTGATTCTCTTGACCAAGGGATGGTCGTTTGAAAGAGAAGAACGGTACTAACAATCCTTGAAGTCGTAATGATGGACCAATAGTTAAAGCATTTTGAGACTTTTCCATTGGCGGAATTTTAGAACCTTCTGGACCTGTAAAAGAGAAAGGAGTTTATATCCTTGGGATGAATGACATCCTTTAAAAGTACATCAAGAGACGAGATTTCCTGAACCTTGACAGCATGCGTTCATCTCTCTTATGCACCCAAAATTGCATCACGGAGAAAGGAGACACTTCTCTTTTAAGCCTTACTTCCTTCATCTCCATTTTAAATCCAACATATCATGCATCAATTAAGGGTTCTGCATGGAAGCAGTAAATTGCTTACTGCAACAGAACCTGATACTGAGCCACCTCCAGGATCATTTTCCAACAAAACCCTGCATTTAATAGGAGATGCTTTAAAGTGACCAAGGCTGCGAGTAAGGGCAAACAAGTAACCAATTAGAATGATAATCTTAGTATCAAGGAAATAAATAATTGGCATGGGATACCAAGAGGGTACCAGCCATGGACTTTGCAGACTCAAATCATAACAAGAATGTGGCTAAACGCTTTATGAACGCTGCAGCCTTCTGCATGTCAAGTGAGTGCCTATCATTGCACAGCATCATCTTTAGAGCTTCAGCTAGCACCTCACCCTGATCTCTGCTTGAGCCATCAGATATCAATGAGTAACCATACAAAGGGAGAAAGACAAACATCTAGGACTGCAGTTATAGAGAAAATCATGTGAACAAAAGTGCATGAGCAGATGAGTCTAGAAAACCAGCTTGACAGCAAGGATATGATCTCTACTTCAGACATCAGATATTAATTATAGTTAAAAGTGTTGTGGTCATGAGAAATAGATCACTATTTTATCTCCGAACAAAGTCATCTGCATTTAGAGCTATGGTTTATAATAAAACCTGGTAACTGAAAGTGCATGAGCACATGACCTCAAAAAACAAACTTGACAGCAAGGTACTGAGCACCCAACATAGAAGTGCTAACCTTCCAGGGCTATATTCAAGTATGAGGTTGTATAGCTGAACAAAAAAATCTTGCAAATCAACATTCAAAGCATCGAGATTGTTCCTTGTTACTTTAAAAGCAATGATGCAACAGCAAGTCTTTCCGAGACGGTACTCGTTACTCAGTTTCACCAGGTTTAATACATGAGTTCTACGATGAATGAATAGGGAAATCCTTTCCAGGTGTCTTGAATTTTTATGCTGTTTTAGGAGATAAGCTTGCAATGCGCAGCTGAAAGTTGGATTCTCAAAGCTTTAGACCAAAGGACTTATGCTTAAAAAGTGAACTTTCTGCCAGGAGCTACGTTTACGAATTAAACCATCCAATATTGAGGAATTTCCATCTTAAAGGCAGATGCAATAACAATCTAAGAGCTCAAAAACCAAATAAACATAAGAATGCTACTTCTCAAAACAAACAAATACCTATGGTTGATAAACCTAGCAATGTTTCCAAAGGTCGTTGAATCCAAACAAAGAGCTTCATCATCCTTCACACACATGGAGCTCCAATCAGAATCAAGGAGCACCTGATAAGTACGTTTCGCAGCGTCACCCTTCTTCAAATTTCGCTCATGCATTTCCTTGATGGTTAATATTTCACCTATGTACTCACATACAAATGCACCTTTAGGCAGTTCATCCAGTGCTTGCAGACACCACCCTTTTCCTTCAGGCGTCATAAACACCTAAAGGACAAAATCAGTCACAAAAGAGTACAGGCTTAAGCTTACGGGTTCCGAAACAAAGTCACTCACTGCAGTAGTAACTGGAACACTTTTAAGAATGATAACCACCACAAGGTCCAAATATGACAGTAGAGCTACAATAGGCAAAAGCTTTAAAATAACATGAAAACAATTCTTCACCTGCATATTATAACTTATGCCCCGCTGCACCACTCGATTGCCACAATGTTTACCACAACCACACTTTCTCCAGCACTGTTTGATAAATTTTCTCTTCAGGTGGCCTGTATACGGTTCTAAAATGTTGTTATCTTTTGACTTTTCTAGAGGGCATTCCGGACAATATAAGTGGTGGCTCTTTTTAGGGTCGCGATTGACAGAAATACCCTTCAACAAAAAAGCTTCCTTTACAAGACCTTTCACAGTGTATATAAACTCACCCCCATTTGCACATGCACAAGCACAGGGTACTGGAGAAGGCAAGTAGTCACCATAACAATTTGAATAGCAATTCTCATTTCCGATCTCAGAAAGGGAGAAATTGATAGAAGCACTAGAGAAAGCGAGGCTATGAGGTATGTAGTGAAAGGATGGTGGACACTGCTCATCAATCTTGTTAACCAATGGTATTTTTACTCTTTCTTCTCCTTTGGCTATGTCATTAACATCATGGACGGACCTCAGATCAGTAGGAGTTGACTGACTCTTCGAGAAAACCACCATACTACGCGAATCAGCATCTTCATGTTCTTCTGACAGCTTCCTTTCACTCCCAGCACAATCAATTGTGGTCTTGTTTTTGTTCATTTTCAAGTGATTATTACTACCATCTAAAGACCGCGGAAATCTTGGAATTCGTGGTGACTCATTCATATATCCAATGTTAACATCATTTAGTATGATGGTAATTGTATAACTTTAGTATATCTAGAATTATTCTTGACAACAATGGAACACCAGTAAATTTTCTAGAAAGGATCAGGCCCTATTTCCTTTTTACTGAATTTAAGGTACACGATAAAGATAGAGCATAGGAATTTAAAAGCTTCTCTTAGCTGCCATAGAATCCTAGTTAAAACAACAATATCACACAATCAATGAATCAATGGAGTGAAACTGGTCTTAACAGTAATCGCTATAAAAAACCTACCTCTGAACAACTCAAGGTTCTGCATAGTGACATGATCGAGATTAACGATTGAAGGCAACCCCTTGCTTGCAGCGGCCAATTCCATCAGCTCCAGCTGTTCATCCTCCATAAGCTCCGTGGATTCCTTGACAATTCTACCAGCAGTGGCCTTCTCCATTGCAGCTTTTCGTCTCTCTGCTTCTTTTTCTCGACGAAGCTCTTCTTTTGTCTCTTTTTCTCCGCCTTCCAAACAAAAAACCAGAGAAGTTGGTAAAGAAAAGAGAAAAGAAGAGGTGCTGCTTAACCGATCAAATAAAGCAAAAGAAACTAACTAGTGAAAATGCAATATCAAGCTCAAATACTTACCTTAATAGATTCTTTCTGTAAATACTTCTCCCGTCGCTCTGATTCTCGCCTTTGCTCACGTAGCAATCTCTCCTCCTCTCTCTGCTGTTCACGCATCAACCTTTCTTCTTCCTTCCTTCTTTCATGATCAAATCTTTCCATCTCTTTCCTCATTCGTTCCTCAGCCTGCAATAGAAAAATACAGGATATCAGTACATGCCTAAGTTTTCTCCACAAAGTTCACATATCCTTAAGTGATAAATGAAAACCTTTCTCCTCAAAATATATTCTTTCTCTAGTGCTTTGCGAATTCGGTTTTCATTAACTTCAACTTCCCTTGCGATCTGGGCTTCTTCAATCTGCAACAAAATGACATTTTTGGTCACCCTAAATCTATATCAAAAAGTGATGACAATACTCTGCTCTCAGAAGCATCAGAATTACCTTGTGTTTTCTCTTGACATGCAGGTCAGAAGTGTCATGCAAAATTGTCCTGTCAGGCATGAGATTTCACAAGCCTAGTTGTCTTCCCCGGAAGATAATTCAGCCAGGACCACTTGATGGAAGTAGCAAGGCACTTGACACTCCGAAGTAACCGCATGGCATGAGTGACTTGAAAGGAAACCAAATGGCTCACAATATAAGAAATCAACCGCACAGGTTCTACAAAACCAAGTCTTTTTTAGTGAGGGAAAAGCACTTTTTGTTGCTTCCCCTCTCACCCCTGAATTTTCATTTGCAGATATAGTGGGCAATCAAAGCCCAAAGTGTCGTAACACGGGAAAATGACAGATCCTAAATACACTAAACTTCCTTAGCCGACAAACGACGTGCACTTCTTTGATTTTCACAACAGAACCTATTTGCTTTCCCTCTCTGTTTCTGGCTATAGAATCTAACCTACTGTATCAAACCTGTCACGGCAGAGACAAGATTACAGAAACAGACAAGCTTACGCAATAGCACATTACCACAAAATTTGCTTGGCCAAGAAAAGCATAAGAACCACAGAAGGTGGAACAAGCACTTGGAATGTTTTAATGTTTTAGAACAAGCGCTTCCTACAATCAGCTGCACCACAGTAGCATGGCATTCTTTTCACCTTTCCATCAGGGCCAAAAACACTATCAAGCGCATAGCCATAGTCATACGTAAGCTCCTACAGACAAAATAACTGGGAGTCAGTCATGCTGAGAAGAATCAGAACAAACCCGCTTAAAAGATGTCAGTTCCTCAAAATTAGCGAGAACCAGTGGTCCACACTTTCAACAAATCTATCAGCAAAAGTTTACTAAAACAACAAATCTATCAGCAAAAGTTTACTAAAATAAAAGCAGTCAGTTTCATGAATACGCAAGGCTTTCAGACTAGCAGCTATGTGCATGCACCTATATCTCGTAAGCGCACACATAAGTACAGACAGAGAGAGCTACAACTTGACACAGTGCTGCTGAATATATTTAATTAAGTCTATAGCTACCAAGCGAAGAGTGCATCACAAGAGAAAAATGAATTACCTGCAATGGTGGTATGTTATCAGCTGCAAATAGAACCACCCTAGCCAGCTTAATGTCTTGGTGGGAACTTAATACACATTGGACAAATAGATTGGGCTCGCAGCTATGATTGATAAACCTGGCAATGTTTCCAGCTGAACCAGCATCAATGCAGAACTATGGGACCTCAGATTTCTGTTCATCATGCTTTTCCACCTGATCAGCTGTCCCAGAGGATGCATCTCGTGACCTCCTCTGATCATGGATGACAAATATGAGAAACATGAAGTCACATTTCGGCTGTTCTTGACAGAAAAATGCATTTGACAGTGACTTCGAGTTAGCTTTCACACAGTTACATGCTTTTCCTTTTTCAACTTTCAGTCTAAGAAGACAATACTACAAAGCAGTGTATAGATCTTGGATAACTCTTGTTAAAATTTGAGAAACGGCCATATGCCAATAGAAGAGAACAGCATTCAGGAAAACTTGAAAACAGACTAGTCAAACTATTCTCAAGACAGCAGTACAAAAAAAGTTGCCAAGCAAACTTTTGAACCATCTAGATATCTTAAATATATATTCAAAACAAAGCACTATTCTCCTGTACAAATACCTTGGTAACTAACCTCCATATTTGTAGCAAAATTTCAAGACTTTCAATTTTAAGCACTGAAAAGGCTGATTGTAGATGATATGCCACCTACCACATAATACTAATGCTGATGATGAAAATACTCAATTCATTTCTCAATCCTACGTCATTCCCATTTTAAAAGGCTAGAAATTACAATGTCAAAAAACTTAAGTTACTGAAAGGAAAGAGGGTTCATGCAGATAAGGTCACAATAGACCCCAACCCCATAAACAAGTGAGGTGGAATAAAATTTAGACCCCGTCTCACGTGCAAATCAGAATGAAACCATATGTATGCACGTGGAACTGCAGATCAGGGATCTACATGTGAAATAAACATAAAACTGGCAGGACAGATTCAAACTTGACTCTTAAAACCATGTCAAAAGTCTAACCCCAAAGCTCAAGCTAATAGGCCATGATAAATCCCTATACAAGCGATGTGGACAACACTTCAGCGCAATGCAACAACAAATTTTAAAGCTACTTTTGATTAGATGACCAATCACTTTATCCCCATGACACAAATGCCTAGCACTTATTTAGAGAAGTTGAGATCCATCTATGAAATGCTTAATTGATAAAATTGCTCTAAAAATTTAACTACAATATTCACAGTGTAATTATCCAGTTAATGGACTAGGTATTGTTCAAGCAATCACAAGCAATTAAAAAAAGGAAAAGCTTGTATCATCACAAGTTCATACCAATCTCCACAAATATTTGGACTCATATGCAAGAGTATAGTTCGTATAGAGACAGCACGTTCACTTTCAGGCCGGTTGGTCACGAGCGAGTGAGTGGAGAAAGGAATCGGAAGCGGCGCTCACCTGGAATGTAGGTGTTCTTGGTGAGAATCGGCAGCAAAAGCAGAGCCAGAACCCCAGCAATGCAGCAGATGACACTGCGAAGAAGTCCACAAGGTCAGCTCGCGCTCGAGTCACCGGAACAGATTCGCCCGAATAACAACGAGCAGAGATAATCAAAGATCAAGAAGCTACTGCGGTACCTGACGATGACGCTGTGAGATATGAGCAGAGTCCCCAGCCGAACGATCGGTCGAGGCTTCGGCGGAGGTGGAAAGGGCGTCGGCGGAGGCAGAGGCGGAGGTGGGCGTCGGCGTCGGAGTCGGGGGCGACGGAGTGGCGAGAGGGCGTCGGGGCGGAGGCAGAGGCGGCGTCGGAGGCAACCGGCTTGAGTCGGGGGCGTCGGAGTCGCGAGAGGGCGTCGGGGGCGGAGGCGGCGTCGTCGGCGTCGGAGGCAACCGGCTTGAGTCGGGGGCGTCGGAGTCGCAAGAGGGCATTGGGGGCGGAGACGAGGTCGTCGGCGGGGCGTCGGAGTCGAGAATGGACAGAGAGAGATCGTCGGCGAGAATGGAGAGAGAGAGCAGAGGAGGGGGAGAGAAGCAGCTTTCGTAAAGACTTTTGTTCTCCCCCTCAACGAAACGGAACGGAGAACGGGGGAGAGAGAGAGGAAAGAGAGGACGATTTTGACAGACGCAGGCGTCGCAGAGGAGAGCAGAGCAGAGGGAGCGTCAGAGTGGTCGGCCCGCGCGAATTTTGAACGCCTGATGCCCTTGCCTACGTGGCGCCACGCGTCGACCGTGAGTGGTTTAACCCACCGCCTACGTGGAGGGTTAAACCCACCCAATATTTTCTCACTAGCGGGTACTACATTTGGCTAAAGTGAGCAGCGAGTAGAGAGAGAGACAGAACATCGGGTCATGTCGACACGAAAAGACAGTGGCATTGGGTGGTGGACAGAAAAAAGAGGACAAGGATGAAAGAAAAGGCCGAAAAAGAGTAGCCACCAGAATTAATTAAATTAAAATATATTTAATTTTTGTGGTGGAGCTCACATTTCAATAAAGAGAAATGCTCAAATCAAATTGAGACCATGTACCGGATCTAGAATTTGACCCACATTGTACTAAAGTTCAAAAATAAAAAGAAAATTCAAATTTTTACTAGAAGTACAAAAGTTCCCTCAATAAGAGGTACTCAATGACTATTTTTTGATTGCGTGGATGGATGCTATTAATTCAATATTGGATCCTAATGAATTGTTTTTATAAATCACACTGAAATCAGGTTTTGGGCAATCGAATTTTTATTGCATAACCCAATTAACCTCATGAATTTCATCATGTAAAAAATTCGAAATCCAATTAAATGATCTAATTATCTGTTAAATTTGATGGTGTAAATATTCGAATATGTATCTTGCGTGTAATTGACGCCCATAGTTTCATTCCTTGACTATCAACACATGGTTTCCTATTGTTTATTAAATCAAGCAACGATTTTTTTTATTTGATTAAATTATTTCCTTTGCGTGCAAGGTAAGTTAGGAACTAGCTTTTTGGGAGAATTCCTATAGCCCCACACGATTTTTGCGGATTTCCTAACTTGCCATCCAAACGTGTCGGTCAATCTTCTACTGAACTTATTCAAAGTAGATGGCCAAGTGGAAAGAAGTCCCTTAGTTTTTATGCGTTTTAGCTATTGGCCTATTTGGTTCAACTTTGAGAAAATGCAAAGCCATTTCTCCAAGTATCTTTAAAGGAATAGGCATTTGGTGAAAGCAAACATGTTTGGATATTCTCATTTCAGTTTATTTTACAAAGTAGCTTTGAAGTAAAAAGAAAAATGAAAAAAAAGAAAAAGAAAAGGAAAAAGGAAGAGGAGATGTTGAAGTAGAGGGGAACAATCGGGAGGCAACTGGAGTTGAAGCAGAGGGGAACGATCGGGAGGCAACTAGAGCTAGTGGTTGGGGGGGGGGGGGGGCGGTGGGGAGGCGGCGAGTGGCGCGACCCTTGCACCGCCGTCGCCTCGAGTCGCGACCTCAGGCGATGCCGACTAGGTCGCGACCTCAGGCAATGCCGATTGGCTTGCAAGACACACGCACCATCGGCGCCTGGGTCGCTGGCGGTGCGTGGGTCACATGACCCAGTCAGCGTAGCCTGAGGCCGCGACCCAAGCAACGATGGTGTGGGGGGTTGATGCTCGAGGTTGCCTGACCTCAGACGACCCTTCTCGGCGACCAAATTCGTCAACCCTTCATGCAACAAGTCCAAGGAAGACGATGAACCCTAATAGGAAAATGCAATTATTAGTGAGGGCAATATTGGAAGAAGAAAAAAATCATTAAACCCTTATTTAGCATTTCAAAGGCAAGCATTTGGAGAATGGGAGCTCTAAATGCTAAACCAAACACCATAAATTTTTCCCAAAAGGCCCAAAGTCCCTTGGGAAAGCCGAACCAAATGGGGAGTCTGCGAACTGATTTGCCTCTCTTGAGCATTGGGCTAAGCAAACGAATTTGAGATGGACCAGCTTCCTCTTGTAATCTTCAATCGAGGCCCTCGCATCTTAAGGCCTTTGGTCAGCTTGCTTCCTTCCATCTCAAGAATTTCGTTCATTGCGAGTGCGTTGTCTACAACTAAACTTGATTCTGGTCGGTGGAACTGGAAGATGTGGACATTTCGTGCTTTCCACATAAACCACGGTACCCCGGCGAGTTCCTCATTTGAAGGTAGGTCTGTGCTTGATTCAATGCGTTGCACGATCCATTCATCCATTCTGGTAATGTTCCGGTTCTTAATATGACTCTGTAGTAGTCTCGAATCCGACCGAGCGGTTGTTGTCCAATGACAAAGGAGGAAGATGTGCTCTGTTGTTTTTGGAGCTTGGTGACATATAAGGCGCACAGGGTCAGCTACAATTTTCCCCTTGAAGAGATTCTCTCTTGAGGGAATAGCGTTTTTGCATAAGCTCCACAAAAAGATACAAATTTTGGGGAAGGTGTTCAATTTCCAGATTTTCGTCCATAGTGTTCTGGGTATCTGATAGGATAATGAGACTCGGTCTGTTTGTTGCTGCCGATACGTTTGAGCATAGCCTGTTACTTGTACTTTTAACTGAGTTGATCCTTGACATTTTCCTAGTCCATACCAGCCTATCGTCTTCTTAAGTTCTGGCGGATATTTTATGTTTAGATGTTCACAAACTTTGCTCTAGTTAAGAATGTACACAGAAGAGAGGAGTTAGACCCAAAAAAAAAAAAATGAAAGTACTAGTATTTTCGACCAAAAAAAACTTATTGAAAGTCTTAGAGTGATTTTCGAAAAGATTTTCTATCACAATGTAAAGTTATGAAAACAGGACAGCATTACATGCAATGACTTTTAATGAATTGTTATTTTAAATTGAATAAAATTGAACTACGTTTAAGTGTATAAGCTACACCGTACAGATCATTTTACTTTATAAAAAAACTGAGTAAATTGCATAATAAAAAGATAAAATGAGACGTGCGTCATCTAAAAAATACATATTTACAGTTTATGTAGCCTTTCTTGCTAATGCCGAATTCGCTTAACATAAACTCATAATGAATTGAATAGCTGAAAAACCGAAAAACATAATTTAGAAGATAGTGTGAACGTACATGCCAGTGCGCCTCTATATATATATTTTCTAATAAAATTTCTCTTAATCTAAATAAAGAATGTTTACCACAAGAATTTTTTTAAGTAAGATAAAATTAAAATAAATTAGTTTACAACAAATCAACAGAGATTAAATATTTGAGAAACTCTTGAATTTTAACGGATTTGATGCAAGTAATTTAACTCAGTGTATATAGGAATTTCTTATCATAAATTCAATTAATAGAAGCTAAAGATAAAGGTTGTTTAGTCAGTAATTTGAGCAATTTCATTCAATGTAATATAGAAACATTTATCTGAATAAAGAATTCACTAAATTTATAAAAGAGTCGCAGAAATTTTAAAATCACAGACTACTTAAAATATAACAAATTGTGTTTTTGTCGCTGTGAGGTTACAATAAAAATAAATAATCAATGAATAAAAGCTGTATAGTTATAACATGAATTTTTTGTTGTTTCATGGTTAAGTAGTTCTAAAATCCATTTACATGAAATTTACAATGAAATCATAGAGTCAAAAGAATTAAGAACTAAAAATAATCTAACATGTCGCATTATGATTCATGGAAATTCATATGAATCAAAGTAAATTTTTTTTTCGTCGAAAGAAAATTTCATTCATTGACCGTAAAACAAAACAAAACCTAGAAAAGAAAAGAGCACAACTTGCGGCTATGAACACCTTCTAATAGATCAGATTTGTCATAGCATTAAAAAACAATTGCTGGCCCATCATCGAAACCATCAGTGAGGGGCACACATCTAGATTTTCTCCTCCAGAAACTACAGCTTGAAATATTAAATTCAGCATCCTCAATATTATCATCATACGAAGATAACAATATCAATATTATAATTAAGAAATACAAAGGTTGATCTATATATGTATAATGATTATGTACTCTTTTTTTAATCAATATATTCTAATCAAGACCAAAATAAGGTGCAAAACATCTAAAGAAATCCTTATCTTAAGCTCCTCCCGTATGGATGCTTTAATAGTCGGCCCAATGTTCTTGCAAAACAATCGAATCAAGGGTTTAGAGAAGAATTGACCGTTTAATCTTGTAAACAAATCAAGATTGAAATTGGAAAAAGGGAAAACATTCGGGGAACATGAAATCATTCTATTTCAATAGAGATGCGAGAACAGGCCAGGGACAATTAAGAACGCGTTTGGCAACCGATTAAATAGTATTTGATTCTATTATTTTATTCCTGGGATTAGATTTGGAATAGAAATCCATTTGATAAATTTTTTATTCCCGAGAATAGATTTGAAGTAAAATCGAGAAATAAAAAAAAATTGATTTTTTGTTTTCGGAAACAATTTTAAAATTGACGAACCAATTTTTTTTTTATTCTCTCTTCTTCTTTCCTTCTTGTTTTCCTTCCTTTTCTCTTCTTCTTTCACCGCCACCGACACTAGGCTAGGTGAGCTTCGACGAGCCTTGCTTGGGCCTCCTCGACCACTGGAGAGCCTTGCCTAGCTGGGCAAGGCTTGGCCGAGCCTTGGTTAGGTTGAGCAAGGCTTGACTTTGCCCAGTTGCCAAGCAAGGCGGTCTCGCCAGATCTGGGCGAGGCTAAGGAAGAAGATAAAAGAAAAGAAAATAAAAGAAGAAAAAAAGTAACAAAATTATTTAAAAAATTAGAAGAAAATGATTTGGAATAAAAATTTTAAGGACGGTGGCAAACGCAATTCTATTTCAGAAATAAAAATTTTGGACAATCACCAAACGCTTTTAAATACTTAAAATTTGTTCATGAAAAGAGAATAAAAAAGAATCATTATTGATAAAAAATTATCCTCAGAAATAGAATGGTTACTAAACGCATAATAAGTAAGGGGCTGTTTGTTAATGTTTCTTAATTCTGTTTTTAAACAAATTTTTCGTTTTTTTGTTCCAGATAACAAAAAAGGAACAGAAACGCATTTGTTTGCGTTTTTGTTCCAAATTTATTTTTTTGTTCCTAGAAACATATATGGAATAGAAATAAGACAAAAAAAATCTTATTTCTTGTTTTTGGAACAAAATTTAAGAACAAATTTTCTCTCTCTTCTATTTTCTTTTCTCTTTTTTCTTTTTCTTCTTTTTTCTTTGGCCGGTCGCCGGCCTTAGCCATGGTCGGCGACCGGCCGTCGAGGGCCGGCGATGCTGTCAAGGGTCAGCGACCTCGCTGGAGCGTCACCGGCCCCTGGCGCGGCTCGGTCTCGCGTCGGCCTAGGTGAGCTCAAGCTTGCCTAGCCAAGGCGAGGCCCAACCTCACCCAGCTATGGCGAGTCTCGCCGTGGCTGGGCAAGGCTGTCGGCCCTCGTCAGTCGATCGATGACCATGGCCGAGGTCGGGGACTGGCCAAAAGAAGAAAAAAAAAAAAGGAAAAACAAAAAAAGGAAAAACAAATAAGAAAAATAAGAAAGAAAACAGGAAAAATAAAATAAAAATATTAAAAACTTATAAAAATTTACCAAACGCGTTTTTGTTCTTTTTCTATTTATGAAATAAATTTACCAAACGCGTTCTTTTGTTAAAAAATTGTTTCTTGGAGTAGAAATACTTTTTTCTATTTCTGTTCCATAAGTAATTTTTAAACAAATGTTATCAAACGTACCCTAAGTGAAGTCATCCAATTTTGCAAGCTTATTCCAACCTCATTTGATAAAGCAAGCTCACCTTCAACCTTTGGGCCATAACCTGATGTGAGCAACATTAACGGAAAAAAGAAGAAGAAGGGAATAGAATATACCGCAAGGACGGAAAAATATTAAAGCCAAACCAGATCTTCCCGCCTCCCACTGCCACCAAAGGGAGGAGCACTCGCCAACCAGTGGTCTTCTCCACTTCCACACCTGGAGTTCGTAGAGCTCGCTTGATCCTCAATGGAGGGAGCAGGTTAAAAAAAAAAAATTATGACAAACACATAATTTTAAGTTGAATCTCAATTATGTTTTAACCTTTTCTTTATCTCAAGAAAAAAGTCACAAACTTTATTGTGATCCTAAATCTACCCGGCATAAAAAAATTGCAAGTCTTTCTTTAAAATTATCAATATTTTGGTGAGTTAGAGATTCATTATTAAATCTTATATCTTTATCACCATTCTCACGTATGTATGAAACAACAATTGTCTCTTGATATTGATAATTTTAAAGAAATCAATGTTAATTTTTGAATGCGAGACAAATTTTAGATAATAGTGAAAGTTTGTGATTTTATTTTAGAAAATGAAGATTTGATGCAGAATTGGAATTTGATCTAAAAAGGATTTTTTAAAGAAAATTAGGTCAAAAAATCAAAAGAGGCGGCTTTACCAAAAAAATCAAAAGAGGCGGCATTTAAATGCGTTAGGTATTCAACCGCGTTTGTTTTTGTAAAGGCGTTAAGTGATCCACGTGTTCACGGAGAAGATATTAGGTGCGCCGGGCGCTCCACGTCACCGTGCGCCCCGCCCAATCAGGATGCGACACGTGTCGCCACGTGGAGCCGGGTCCCGCTTTTTCTTTTAGCCAAATTTTTGCCGCGTACTTCTCTCTCTTCATTAATGACTGCGTCCTTTTCTCCTATTTGCACGCAAGCCATCCCTTCCCCTTCCCCTCGCGTTCTCTTTCAAAATTTTTTGTTCTGCATTTTTCTCCATGAAACCTGCAACCTCATCTCTCTCGACGAAAAGCTCGCCAGTTGCCTCCAAGGTTGGCCGCCTCTACCGTCGCCGTCGGGAACCACTCGCTCCGAAGAACTCTTCCGGTCGTGGCTGTGTCCCGAACTCTAACCATCTTCGCCTCGGCCTCTAAGGTGAGCGCGGACACCCAAAAGCCTGCTGGTCGCCTCCGAGCTCGGCCGCCTCCGCCATCGTCGCCAGGAGCCACTCGCTCCGAAGAGCATCGCCAGTCGTGTTTGGGTCCCAAGCTTTGACCATTTCTGCCTCGGCCTCTTCGACGATCGCGTACGCTCAAAATCCAGCCGGTCGCCTTCGAGCTTGGCCACCTCTGCCGTTGCCGTCAAGAGCCATTCACTCCCAAGAACCCCGCCGATCGTGGTTGGGTCCCGACCATCTCTGCCTTGGCCTCTTCGGCGAGCGTGGACACCCAAAAGCCTGCTGCTTGCCTCCAAGCTCGATCGCCTCCGCTGTCACCACCAGGTGCTACTCGGTCCGAAGAGCCCCGCCGGTCGTGGCTGCGTCCCAAGCTCTAACCTTCTCCGCGTGTGCCTCCTCGGTGATCGCCGACACCCAAAAGCTCAATGGGCGCGTCCAGCAAGGATTGAGGATTGGTTTTCAAAGCATTGGGGAGGTGGAACCAACAGTTCTATAAGAAGAAGCGGCGGCGGCTGGCGTTGATGCGGCGAGCCCTTCTCCGGCAGCGGTCGCTCTACCACCCAGGCCTCTTGGCTCCTCCTCAGGTTCCTCGCCTTCCCCGTCTCCTCTCGTGTTTGATGTCTTTTGCTTTGGAGCTTCGCGAGCCATGCAAATTTCGATCGTTTGAGTGGATGCGTCTTGATCGCAATGATTCCAGGCGTTCTCGTTGGGGTGGGGGTGGGGGGGGTTGTTTGATCCGAGGAAGATGATGGAGCATGAACAGTTTGGTCGCAACCTAATTTTTGTCGTCTTGTGGGGTCGGGTTGTGTTGTCGGACGAGGGATTGAGGTCGCGGGAAGTGGTTTGTTTGTTTAAATTTTTTTTTTTTTTTTGCAGCTAAGGTGTGCAGTGCTTGTCCTTGGATACCCTTGAGCGCGTGTTGTGCATTGCTTGTTACATGTTGTGAAGACATCTTTCATAGTAGATTAGTTATCAGAAAGAAGGCAGGAATGCGGTAGAGCTTCTTGTCTTTCATTGTTTAGTTCGATTTGTTAAAAAACAAATGATCTGAGCAGATTGTAGAGTTCGCCAGTTGCCGCTACCCATAAGGTACTGAGGTTAGTGCGAGTAGCTGTTGTTGTTGGCCTTTTCTTTTATCAGGAAATATATATGCATATATATCTACCTATACAGCAAAATTTGACTTTCTCTCCCATGGAGTTGATAAATGATGCTTATGTGTCCATCCTTTTCGAGATTGACTATCACTAGTATAATGTTAAATGCATTAGATGGAGTTATTGGGAAGGATCTTTTGCTTCTCTTTTATGGCTGTAGTTGGCGGCTTATTGCCTGCTAGTAACTTGTAGCAAGTGGATGGGTAAGAAGCTGATAATCAAGGGCATTGCCACGCGCGTGAGCGCGCACTCTGCTAAACTGAAACTAACATATGTTCGCCTTAATTATGCGCTGTTCATTTTGCCTGATATTCCTTTTGTGGCCTGTGCAGATGTCATTGTGGCACCTCCCTTTGTATACATTGACCAGGTTAAGAACTCATTAACGCCATGGATTGAGATAGTTTCTCAAAACTCTTGGACTGGGAAAGGTGGAGCTTTCACTGGAGAAATCAGGTAGGTTGCTGTTACTTGTTGATACACAAGACACCAAAGCCAAGGTTTTCTCGGTGTTTTTTTCTTCACTTTTATTGCCTTCTCTTCATGGAAGTTCATCCTGGTTGAAAGAATTCCAGTCTGCTAGGTTCCATGATATCATATGCATAAGTGATAAAGTTGGGACATCATGTCTTGTGAGTGATTAACTTCGTTGGTGTTTGAAGATCCTGCTCTAGGAAAATATTTATAATTAACAAGCCTACCACAAGTGAACCGAGGTGTTTTCATTTTAAAAGTCAATAAGGTAATTCAAATTTCATATTTTTGCATATGTAAGGAGAGGTGAAAATAGGGAATACTTCCATAGAATGTATCCTCAAGAATGATAATTGGTTGAGGATTTTGTTTTATTCCATGTCTAGTGCATTTAGTCTAAATATTTGGTCTTTATTTGTCCCTGGAAACTTTCAGATTATTCTTTTTGTGAAGCTCCTTCTAGGCGCTAGGTCATTGTTTCTCAAAACTTTGTTTACCATGTTTAAGATGTTATGATGAATCATGAAGATCTCAAAAAGCTCTCTAAATTTTAAACTTTTTCTGTTTTTTTTTTTTTGCTATTTCTACTATTTTTGTGGTGTTTTTTTTTTTAATTATTGATGGGTAATTGCTTGAGTTTGGTTATTGAGTTGATAGTTTTACCGTTGAGTGTCCGGTGTTATGATTATTTGGAGGTTTGATCTGTTTAGGACGGCACTGAATTTCAAAATTCAATCTCTCTTCAATTCGGCAAGAACTCCAACGGACAAATGTTTGCTTGCATTAGTCAATTAATCCGCACGTGTAAGGTTATTCGATGGCTGAATCGGAGGTAATTTTAAAGTTATACTATGTAAAAGATATGTACTTTTTGAAAAAATGGATGGGATGTTATTTAACTTGTAAAAGTATTGCTTTAATCATTTTTTATTTTTTGTTTGCAGTATGAAACTATTGATCTAGCACATGTTATTCGTGATTTGGAAAAAGATTTTGAGTTTACAGTAGGAATGGTTTTTGCAAGTGAATTTGAAGTGTATCATAAATATATGGCCTATGCTATAGGTGAAGGATTTAGAGTGAGGAAGTCTAAAATTAGAAAAAATGATAAAGGAGAAATAACTCGACACACTTTTGTGTGTAATTGTGAGGGATATTCTATCAACTCATCCAATCAAGAAAGAAAATATGAAAAACATGAAGTTAGATGTGGTTGCCCTGTATTTATCATATTTAAAGTTGAGAACAGCACTTATGAAGTCATAGACTATGTTCCGAAGCATAATCATGAATTTATACCGTAATATCAAAGGCATTTGATAAGATGTGGAAAAATGATTCCCGACACTTGCAAAGGTGTTTTAGTTGACATGGCGAAAGCTGACATTGGAGGGACAACAGCATATAAGTATTTGGCAAACGAAACGGGAGGAAGCCAAAATTTGAGTTTCATCTTACGTGATTATCCAAAACCTGAATAAAAACCATACACCCCCCAAACGCAAATGAACCTCGTGGGTATGAAACCGAACTAGGCCGAGCACAATCTAAAGATCTCAAGCTAAATCCTCGGGGTCAGCTTTTTCAGTCATTGAGTCTTCACTCGCGGAACTAAAACTCTCTGAGTTGCACATAGCAGCAACCTTCAAAACAATGCGCCGTTGCTCAACGTGAGCGGTCTTCTCTTAGA
This sequence comes from Eucalyptus shirleyi, assembly GCA_017140165.1. NCBI lineage: Eukaryota > Viridiplantae > Streptophyta > Magnoliopsida > Myrtales > Myrtaceae > Eucalyptus > Eucalyptus shirleyi. The sequence continues at coordinate 48,310,887 of CM029448.1, forward strand.
TATCCCCACCACGTTGCTTCCCAAGGAAAAATTGCGGCTTCTGTCCAACATGTGACTGGATGCGAAGATATTTCTACGCCTTCTGCTGTAAGCATTTTTCAATTTTACGATCTCTTTAACAGATGAAGAAATAGAAGCATTTGCTAAGCTCGTGAAAGATTTTCACTTGCCATCATAGAACTTTGATATGCCCCTCCTGCAAATATTCAAAAGCAACCATAATCAATGGCACATAAAGGACGGTATATCTTCACGGATAGTAAAGGACCATTTCAACTCAAACTTTTCCCCCATGTTTGAGAAAATCAACTCAAGTCGAAATTTTTTTTCAGGTAAAGCAATCATTTTGACATCAAGTATGCAAAAGCAGTCGCTTATCTCAGCTCTAACCTAACAAATCTAACCATCAATGAACTCCAACTCCAACCTTTATGAGGAAAAGAGCAACCAAATCTGATAATCCCATGATAAGTGGAATTTGAAAGACATTCAACAGGTTATGAAGCAACATCATAATGCTACCTCCGGACACAGGACTTCAAGGCAAGCCATCACATTGTCCTAACTTAGTGTTCTTTCCCAGAAGATCTCTAACCCTAGTTCATGTAACGACCGATCAAAATTTGCTTCAATCAGATGAAATTGAAGCATCGCAACACGGGTATCTCCCTACGATCATGCATGAACGAGCATCCACTCCATAGATTGATCAACAACCTTTCTAAATATAACAAGAAATCAAACAGATACAAGGACAATCCAGGAAACATCCTTCCAAACACCACCGACACAAGAATCTCAACAAGCATGAGACTCGCAGCACAAATCGATCTAGACCCCCAAACCCATCCTTGAGTAAAAACATCCAGTAAGAGAGAACCCTTAAAGATACCAAATTTTAACTCGGAAGCTCAATCCAATGACCTCATAGTAAGTTGGTCAGAACAAAGTCAAAGAAGCAAGCTTATGAGACTACAAGATAGAAGCAAACAATGAGATTTTCGTCTTTATAATGTAGCTAAAATGTTCACTTGGAGGTGTTGCATGTGATTAAATCCTTGTGAAACTCAATCGGAGTTCTGAAAGCACATTCGGAAGTATTCCCAACCTTCACAAACTCCTGAGGAACGACCTTTCTCATAAATTTGACCCCTGACCACTTTGTTGGGTACTACATCTATATGAGACATGGTCTTCCCCAAGAAAAATTTATCGTACCTAAATGTCAGGCCTCTCTCCTCTTAATAATTTTTCACCTGGAAGAATTTGATCTTCCATAGGTTTACCCAAACCAAAGCTGACAACAAGAAAATAAAGGCCTAATTCAATTCTGGCATGACTTCAGGAAAGTAAAGTTAAAAAAGAAATACCCAAATGAGAGGAAAATAAAGGGTTTGACTGTCTAAGCTGATAAGAAAACACACAGGCAGACTGTAAAGACAGTTTCAACCAGAAGAATATTCCATGATTTAACACAGTTGATGAGGAAACTCTTTTGGCTTGCAGGGTAGCTGTGAAGTAGTTACCAAGCTTGGGATGCTGAACTGAAATAGCCACAAATAGATTGTCCCCGGGAGCATTTCCTTTTATACTCCAATTCCCAAGCATGTCCTGCAATTACTTTAAGCAAGATAAAGTGTAATAAGTTATTCTTCCTAAAAGATCCAAAAGATAAGAAAAGATACTGAATGAGAAAGTACATACTATTTTTCAAGGAAAAGGTTTGTGCACTGTGCAGATTGCAGACACTTCTTCAAGATTTAAATTGACTTGACTATTTTCAAGATTAAGTGAGTGAGAACAATCATATAATGGGAGACAGTATCCATAATCAGAAGTTGGAAATCCTTACATAAATTTCGGCATGGATAGGTCTTCCATAAAGTTTTAAAATATTTCCAGCCAACAAAGGGTGAGGTTATATCTGGCAAGTCAGCTATTCAATATGTGTCAAGCTGGAGTGCCAAACATCCGTAAGTGGAAAACTTTTCTGATCTGCTATATTTTATTTGACATGCTAGTAGGGAGGCACATGACGGGCTTTGGAGACCACAATTATGAGAAGGGACATCATATTCACTCTCCATTAAGCACTAGAGCTTTCCTGATTCATGCACCAAATCTCATACCTACATAGCATGTGGAAGCACGATTATATCAAGACAAAACGTACACATTCAGAACACCTAACTTGAAGCTATTTACGGTGAGTAAAAAAGAAAAGAAACCTGTTCATTGTGGAGTTCAAAACTGTGACAGAAAAGTCATATCTAGATGTAGCAGTTGCATCTGAATTCACTAAATCGAAGAACTCCTCGAAACAATGAGCATACAGACCACGATCATGGCTAGATCCTTCCTGAAAAGCATCAAAAAACACCATCATATCAACTTCCATATCAGAATTTTTTGGAATGACATGGTGGATGAACGTGGTTCATCATAATGTTACAAAGGCCCCCGTTCAGATAACTATGATTGCCAAAGATCAAACCAATGACAATCAGATCTAAGAAATGCAAGCAGCAGAACTTTTAGCTCCTTAAATTCAGACATGACATAAGACCAATATCTGACAGAAGTATCTGCATTAATGAACCGTGCCCATAATTGCAGTCATACATGCATAATTCACAAAACACATCCTCATTCCAGATCAGTACCCTTTTGAATGCAATAAGAATAAAAAAACAAAATACTTTATCTAAAAAGCCATACCCAAATATTTGGATATTTAGCTCATAGAGAGATAATATTCAGTGGGAGCATGTTTGAGAGAGAGAGACCATAGTGTGCATCTTTCCTGAGTTACTTTGTCCATAGCAAATATTGACACATTAAATCCATCCAAAGCTGATTGAACCAATGGTTGAACATCATTAAATATATTAGCTGCAAATGCACCAGTCCTACTGTAAGATAACAAACCTCCACGCAAACCAGTCATGTAGCTAGTATATACCAAAAAAAAATTCAATTGATGCTTGTAACAAAATTAATCATTTTCTAGCTCACCCTGTCCAACATGAGGTCCATACACCCTATCAAATTCATAATCTTTCTTAGGATTGGTACTGGTCCCATCACCAGTGTCGACACGGATAGTAAGATCATCCGGGAATTCTATAGCAGGGGGACCTTCATCTTCAAATAATGGTCTCGAACGACAGAATACCTTTATGTTCCCTGAAATTAAAAGCATCTTCAAATCATCATAGGAAAGAAAATACCCATAAATTTTTGACCAAAAAACTTCGTACAGCCTCAAAAAGGGAGGACTGGAAATTGAAGAGAAGAGCTGTTGAAACAAATTATTATAGTAAGAGAAGAGAGCACACAAAGAACAAAGGAATTCCCTATCTTGATCGATTTCTGTGCGAATGGAAAATAACCAATTGAACTATACTCCCTCAGCAACTAACTAACAAATAGCCCAACTTCTAAACCAAACAGTTAATTAACATGTGTGCACCTCCTGCACTCATAGCCAACTAAATGGCTTGAAGATGATCTGTACTTCTGACTTAAACACTATTAGTATAACTTAGGTCGACCAATCTAGTGATTGGGCAATCAATGGTGAATTGATGATGTGAAAGAAGTCCAAATGGAAATTATATCATAGGTGATGGACTCTTGTCTGAAAATCATATTTCTTGAGAGTTCTTCCATTAGTTTAATCCAAGAGATTCAATTTCTATGTAACAATCAATCAAAGTATCAGACTGATCCTAAAGGAGGAGGAAGAAGATACACATAGTAAAAAATCATTTATGTTCTTGATATCTAGTCTCCATTTACAGATTAACAAATCCCTGAGGCATAATCAGTCCTGAACTAACAAACAGCTCAATTTTTCAGACTAACAATGATCAGAAAAATGCATCACAAACTGGCAGCTGTTATCTCAAGTTAATCTGCACTTCATCGCTAAAACTCTATCAGTCATATTCCAACTAGATCTTACTCATTAAACTCAAGTTTTGTCCTCCTACTACACACTGCAAAATTACCATACAAGCAAGCTATCTCTACCCATCCATCCAACAGGAACATCATCCCGAAAATGAATTGCAATTCAAACTAGAAATTTTCTGAATTATCAGCTCATGTATCCAAGTACTTCCGCTCCACGTGCTTCGTGTGGAAAGTGGGAGAACTCAATTAAGAAACCAAAGACTGACCTTTGGATGTCAACAACTCATTGAACAACTTCCTCTTCTCACAGACGAGCGGTGCTATCCTAGCCTCACCTTCAAGGGCGACTTGATCTGACACAAAGCACAGAACCTGTCAAAAACCAAAATGAGAAAGCAAACGTGCGTCGAGGCACAACAGATGCCGCACCGCCTCACCTAGTTTCAGCTTCTTGTCGGCAAGAACGCCGAGGTAGCGCGTGACTGCGTGACTCGATTGAGCTTCGTGTTGGAATACTCTTGCAGTTCAATCGCCTCTTGTCTCAGCTCCAAGTAATCCTGCCTCGCAAGCTGCATCCGGAAATCGCTCTTCTCAGAGCTCGGCAACAGAGAAGGAATCAACCGAAGCAAGAAGCAAAAATTCGAAATAGTTAAATCCCTAACTCAATCGGGAGCCAAAATAGAGCACGAGACAATCGGAGCGTTTCGGAAAAACCTGGACATTGTCCGCGAGATGCTGGACCTTGGACGCCAGCAGGAGCTGCGAGGGCGGCGAACCGGAGGAGATCGAGTACCGCCGGATGAGGGGGGCGCTCGGCTGGTGCTGGTTGTCGGCTTCGAAGGAGGTGGAGGTCGACGACGACTTCCGCGGCTCAAAGCCGCTCTGGACCTTGGAGGCCAGCGGGAGCTGCGAGGGCGGAGATCGAATACCGCCAGATGAGGGGGCGCTCAGCCGGTGCTGGTCGTCGGTGTCGAAGGAGGCGGAGGTCGATGACGTCTTCCGCGGCTCAAAGCCGCTCTGGACCTTGGAGGCCAGCGGGAGTTGCGAGGGCGGCGAGGAGGAGGCGGCGGCGGCGGAGATCGAGTACCGCCAGACGAGGGGGCCCTCGACCGGTGCTGGTCGTCGGCGTCGAAGGAGGCGGAGGTCGACGACGACTTTCGCGGCTCGAAGCCACTCTGGACCTTGGAGGCCAACGAGAGCTGCAAGGGCGGCGAGGAGGCGGCGGTGGAGGAGATCGAGTACCGCCGGATGAGGGGGCGCTCGGCCGCTGCTGGTCGTTGGCGTCGAAGGAAGCGAAGGTCGACAACGACTTCCGCGGCTCAAAGCCGCTCTGGATCTTGGAGGCCAGCGGGAGCTGCGAGGGCGGCGAGGAGGCGGCGGTGGCAGCGGCGGAGATCGAGTACCGCCAGACGAGGAGGGCGCTCGGCCGGTGCTGATCGTCGGTGTCGAAGGAGGCGGAGAAAGATTTTTGTGAGAGAGACTTCGTGCGGGAGAAGACAGAAGAGAAAGTGCACTTCAAATGCGAAGGGCGGGAGAAGGACGCGGCCATTAATGAAGAGAGAGAAGGACGCGGCAAAAATTTGACTCAAAAAAAAAGTGGGACCCGGATCCACATGGCGATACGTGTCGTATCCTAATTGGGCGGGGCGCACAGTTACGTGGAGCGCCTGGCGCACCTAATATTTTCTCGGGGTCGCCGGATCGGTAAATTCAAGTCAAAATTTACTGAAAAAACTATATTGAAATTTCACAAAAGGATTTACAACTAGATTGGTAAAATGGTAAGACTTAGAATTAAATTAATATCTGTTCAATAAATTTAGGACTAATTAGATAAATCTTCCTATAAATCAAGTTCGGTTGTATACTAATTTACATGAATAGAAAATATTGGCACATTTATTGCCAGAAAACCTTATTTTATTTTTCTGGTCAGCAAGGCGTCACAAGCCAATGCATCTTCTATAAAGATCATTTTGTACTAAAATATTTTACCATCTCGAGACAAATCCTGTTCTGGTTTCAGGATTACCAAGAATTTTGTTGTTCAATTTGCACAATTTCGGCAGTGAAGTTAGAGTTTCGGCTGATGACGACTGTAGTCTCTGGCTTCCTTGCTCAACCTTCTCTCTCCTTAGCCTTGTAATTGCATTGAGCTTCCCAAGTTCGCTTGCGCAATGAAATGCGGTTGCTTGCGTCTTCTTCTAAATACCACAAATGGGTTTCTTTACTCTCCTCTTCTTCTCCGGGAAACTCATTCTTTTCATGGCCAGCGATATAGCCACGACACTGTCGAGAAACTTAACATACCGGCCGCGTTGATACACTCAACAGTTTAAATACCACACCTCTTCACAATTATCACATCTTCCTCGACGCTTCTCTCGTAATTTTAGGAAGATGACATGATGCTCTTTCTCCTCTTCCTTGACCGTGATCTCAACAAAATCCTCGCGCTGTTTGAAGATGTCATGCTTTGCTGTCTACACTCCTCTAGAAAGCTTTGTTCGCACCACACGACAAGACCAACTGCACCATGACCCTGCTTCTTCAGTCGGCCCTCTCGGACAAACGCAATCACTCCATCAATTCGTCAATGGGCCAGGCCAACGACTCTAAATCCTTGACTCTTTAATTTCCAAAGCGCTTTGCAGAAGTTGCTTGGAGCCTGTGCATGTTCTTCTTGACTTGACTTGATTTTCCTATTAATTTAAAAAACAGAAAAGGAAACCATTGAAAATGTCTTCAAGACACATTCAAATAAATTTATCTTTTTCAATACACATCAGACTTCACTTATATCTCAACAATTTCCTAAACTACATCATGCCTAAAGATGACCTAATCATATCGTCCCATCCTAGTCACTCTTTTCTGTCCTTAAATTGATATTTGTTAACATTTACATTCCTCTTAATTCAGTGTCGTGTTACAAATTTCCCGCCAATGAGTTCTTTATGATCGAATAATTTATTCAATGACACGTTCTATTTTTTGTTTCATTGTTTGATGAACTTTTTAATATCGTGTTAATGCTCAATGTTTAAAGGGTCAAAATAGATAATATGTAGAAGGGTAACATTTGATTTCTATAACACCTCAACAGTACTTTGAGAGAGAACATAATTAAGAATTGATCCATCTTTTCTTCCACCTCTGACCCAATTTCATCAGCCAAACCACTTATGCTTGTGTAACTCGTAATTTTGGAATTGCTTCCTAAATCATTTCACATGATGAGAGAACTTTTCTTTCTGATATGGTCGTTCCAAAAATTACTAAATTTTTTTTTTCACAAGTTGAGAATTCTTAATACTTGCTTACATTCAAAAGCTATGCATTATAAGCAATTTTTCTTTTTTTTGGTTTGGTCCCTATCTATTTTACAAGCCACTGTATGTCATATACAGTGCACGCGTTGCGAAACCCTATTCCTTCACTCACGTGTCCCCACCCTAGCGTCTAAATTGCATGGTCCCATTTATTCTTGTGCTTTTTCCTTCTTCTTTTTTAACCCTTGAAAATTTTTTTGCTGGTCTGGAAAGAGGAGCTTTAAAACCAACAGAGAATGAATAAGGAATAAAGTAGAGATCTTTTTGCTTGCAATGATGTCTATCAGAAAAATTAAAGGTTCAGGTGCTGTTAAATTAGGAGTGAAAACTTCATCCTTCCATGCATGGCCCTCTCCTTTGTAACTTATTGAATACTCGTTTACTTCTAAATACTGCAGATCTTCAACGTAATAATCACAATATAATAGTAGTTGATTTTATTTGAAAAATGTAGCACGAGAAAAAAAGATTCATTATCCAATTATAGTGTTTATCATATAAAGGACGCAGTAAGAAATTAAATTGTAATAAGAAATCATGTAAAAAGATTAATCATTTGTACATGGTAGTATAGAAAGGAAAAAAGAAAGAAAAATCAATCTTTTAGATCATTTATTCGAATGTAACCATTCTATGATACTCTTCCATAGAATATAACTTTTATTAACCTAAAGGATGAAGGCAATAAGAAACTTGCTATTGGGATCGAAAAGTACACTAATACAGATTTATTTCAATGTTAGACCCCGTTTGTTTAGCGGAAAATAAATTATTTGAAATTTTCATATATTGACTAATTATTTTAAGTGATTCAAACGATCATTTTTAGGAAAATATTTTTCAAATCATTCGTTTTCTGCAAAATAAATAGGGCTTAATATGAAGGACAAAGCTAAGTGTAGGGAAATATAAGTGTACACATATGAAGTGTCAAGTGATAACATGTTATATCTTAACGTCAAAGAGGAAAATAAAAATGCATGGAAATCGCAGTTCAAGAGCCATTTTGTCTTCTCCCAACCACTATGTTATTCGATTTGGCTCCTCAAATAACAATCCCACCTCATTTATAGTACAAAAGCACTATATGAAAGATGATAAATGAAAGCAATTATTATTATTATTTTTTTTTCTTTTTTTTTCTTTTTTTTTTTCGGTATTGGAGGAACCGGCTTGCAGCCGACAGCCGCGCCGTAAACCCCCCAAGTGACACTTAAGCAGGAGGACCCACCACCCCTGAGTCACACTTAATACACCTAGTGCCTCCCCTGAGTTTTGAACCCTTCACCTCTTCGTTGAGGATCAGCAGAGTCTTATCCAGTGGAGCCATCGCGGCCGGTGGTAATGAAAGCAATTATCAATTGAGAAAATATGCTAATCCTGTGGTAAAGGGCTGTTGAACCGGTGGGGACTAGGTAGAGACCCCAACTGACTAATACTTGCCGGTTTATACATCGAAATTATTAGATGCCAAAAAAATCATTTAAAATCATCATAATGGAATACGGATTGTTGCGAAAAGAGCGATGGAAGAGAATGTAGGTGGATTAGAATACATTTATTCAAGCGAAATGTATTGCATTAATTATATATATTCAATATAATAGAAGTCGAAATTGACCGTAATATGTATAGCAATTCATACATGCTAATCAACAACATTAATTGTTCTGACAAAAAAAAAAACACATTAATTGCAACAAATCGCTAATTACACATTCGATTGTTTCTTTAACAAAATCAGCGTTAATGACTCAATGACCAAAATAAGTAAAAACCTTTAACTTTTTTTATTATTACAGTACTTTTACCTTTTTCAATGAATATGTATGTTTAAATAATGTGAAGAGGAGAAGCAGAAGAAAAATTAAGATGTGGCTCGACAAAAAGCTCTGTTCTTCATGTTTTGTTATAATTTATAGATATGTATAGATGGATACAGAGCATGCTTCCCATCACCATGAACCCGGATTCTATCCAGAGGTGCGAGAGGGAAGAAAAGCGAATAAGAAGGGGAGAAGAGAACGATGGATGAAAAGTATCCTTTTCCAAGCAGCAGATCAATTCAAAGACGCATCTCTCTCTCTCTCTCTCTCTCAACATCGCAATCATCCTACTCAATTTCACGATCACAAGCGCACTCTCTTGTCGTTCCTTCTAGTTAGATCTCCGTCAAATCCATCTCGCATCGCCATCCTATAATGAACTCCTGGAGATTCAGGAACCGATGACTTGATCAACTGAAACGAATACAAGCAAACTTGAAGGCGGTGTTGAGGACGAATCTCACCAACAGAGCTGAAAAGGGTAAAGGCCCGTGATGGCTCAGGTCTGTTGTCCGCGGAGTCTCGAAACGTTGCCCATGGATGCTGGATCTTGTTTCTCTTCTTCATCTTCTCTTTTTTCATCATGATCGAAGAGGTGAGTGGCAGTGGACGGCTTTTGGATGCATCCTACGGGCTACAAATAACAGTAAATGGTGTTTTTAGTAGATCGCACCTTTATCTGATTTCTCTGCGAATATGGCCTCACATAATCAGTAAGCAGCCATATAGGCCGTGGAAATGGCACGGCCCTTCACGAAAACAGCCTGAACAGAACACCAACAAAATATGCAGCAATTCGAGTAGAGTCACTACCTTCAGCAATGGTTATGATGTGAGGTTCTTGATTCAATCACCAATTGCAGGACAAGAAGACTTTGCCTCGGGTATTTTGTGGCCCTGCACAGATCCAATGCTTTATACACATAAAGAATTTATGGAAACGATAAATCCAACTTAGTTTCTCGTAAAAAAGAATTCTAAACCGAATTCGAGCATGTACCTTAGAGAGGCTGCCGCCCTCCAGCTTTTTATAAAGGAGATGTCCTGTTGAAGACTCGTAAGTACAATAGAAGTTCGCACAGGACAGAGACTACCTATCCACTGAACGAGAAGAATGCAAGATATGGACGTATAGCCTAGCGATCGCATCTGTCCACTACAACGCATTCTAATAATTTTGGTAGAACGACTTGCGGAGAAGAGAGAACTTGCACCGTCCGGAGACGTCTTATTTTTTCAAGCCCATTAAGGTCTGTTATTCTGCAGCATTGAAAAATTTTCAGGACTTCCAAACTCTGTAAATCTTTAAGACCATCAATCTTTTCTAAATCGCAGTCCTCTAGTTCTAGTTCTGACAGACAGTTCAGACCAGAAAATTTTGGCTCTTGAATCGTGCAGCGTTTGAGACGCAGAGTCCATAAGCTTGAGGACGAGGGAAGTCGTGTCAGGTCTAGCTCCTCCATGTATGATAAAGTGAGTTCCCGGAGCTGAGTGAGGGCACGAAAATCCTCAGGGAGATTGGTGACATTTGGAAGGGACAATTCCAAGGTCTCTAGACTCGGTAATCTCGTGATCCACTCAATATTTGGGCTCCGACTCGATGACCCCGCTTCTGGCTGTTCATCATCACTCAAGCATAGCTTTTTTAGATTTGTCAGATTTGTCAATTTGGAGGCCTCCATGATTTTGAATCCCCCGCAGAGAGTGACTAAACTGGAGGGCAACTCTGGAAGTGCTTGAAGTCGTTTGCACGTACGTACGTCAAGGGTTCGGAGGCGAGGGAGATCGCAAATGCCCTGAGGCAGCCCAGCCACCATGGATGACGACAATCTCAAAATTCTCAAAGAGGATAGTCCCGAAATATCACAACTCTCTTGGGCCTCCAAACCTTTGCAGCCAGAGAAATCTATCTCCAAACCTTTGCAGCCAGAGAAATCTATCTCTTCGAGTTCTGTTAAGTTCACAATATCTACAGGAAATTTTTGTAGGTGAGTGCGTTCCATCTTCAGCAACTTCAACTTACTCAAATGCTTGACTGGCAGTTGTGTGATTTTAGTGTCTGAAAGGTCCATTTCCTTCAGCTGCTTCAGCTCACAGAAGGAACGTGGAAGTTGACACAACTTCCCACAATTCCTCAGAGAAAGTCTTTCAAGATTCGGAGGAAAATCAAAAGCTTCCGGATGCCACTTAATAGCATTATCCAGAGCAAGACTTTTGAGTTTCGCAAGGTGCCCAATTGGGGATATGTCCTCCAAATTTTTACAGTCACGAGCACTAAGTACTTCAAGGTTCTCCAAAGAACCATTCTTGATATCAATTTGTTTGACGTCAGTTCTGTCAATCAGAAGTTCCGTCAAAGATTCCTTGCCGCTCAGTTGTAGGATCTGCAGCTTGACTGCCGTGCAGTTTCTCAAATTCAAGGATTGCAAGCTCTCCAGTCGACTGATGAACTCCCAAAGTGCAGGTGACCGAGTGCAATCTTCCATTATCAATATCTCCAAACCGGTGGGAGGTGAAGACCTCAACGATGCCTTTAACAGATTGCATCCTTGTAGGTTCAAGACTTTCAATTTCTCCACCTTCTGCAATGGATGTGCAAAAGAAGATATCAGACTTTACTCACTCACACGTAAAATCTTAACAAGAGATTTAAAAGGCAAATATCGGCCATACCTCCATGATTTGCTTCCAGACTTTTGAATTTTTGGTGACCGGACTTCTAGACAGATCGAGAATGAGTAATTCCTTCAAATCCATATTACACAGCTCAGGAATGAAATGGCTGGCGTGCCAATCAAGCCACTTCAAATTTGGAAGAAGATTCTCAGGCTCTCTCTCAATGTTACCCTCCTTCTGTGGGAGCCGACTCGAATGTGAAAGAAGATTCTCACTGTTAGCCCCATTCAGTCTGAGGTACCTCAAATTCGATTTTTTGCCAAGTGCTTCACATGTAAAACGGACGGTACCACCCTCTTCAAGTGTGAGACTAATGCCCTCGACACTTTCGTTATGCTGTCAAGTGTTGACGGGAGAAAACGGATGAGTAAGTTGAAAAACTCTAATTTCTTAATCCTTTTAATCAAATGAGACAAATTAAATTTATAAAAATCAAGTGGGTATCCATTTCACGCTCCGAATCGTGTTTAAGAACAAATCCGTTTTTTTCCCTCCTCCAGAGATTGAATAGTTTATGCTAGGAAGCACGGAGCCTCTCCGGAGCCTCTCCGGAGCCTCCGTGTCGAGACACGCAGTGAATTCCGGCATGCACGTCTCACAGGGTAGAGGTAGCTGGGGTTGGTGTTCTTGAGGGAGGTGGAGAGGCGGGAGTGGAGGCCTCGTGTGGGCAACGCGCCCAGCAATGAGTTCCCACCCAACGCCTCCGCCGCTGCAGATCCGATCTGGCTAGCTAGATCTGCAGCAGCCATGGCAACGACGGGAGAATCTCTACGGAGCCCAATCGCAACCGATATCTCGATCTCGCCTGTTTGGGCCATGGACAAGCCGGTCGAGGCCAGGAGCCGTCGGAATCTCGACCTCACCCATCGCGGCCATGGCCAAGCACTGGAATGGCATCCCGTGCTTCCACTTGGGGCTGCCGTAGCATTCCTTGACGGTTAAAGTCCGTTCCTTGACGGTCAAAGTCCATGGCTGTTGCACGGGGAGAAGCGAGGGTCTCACCGGGTTCGGGCATGAGGTTGGCCTAACAAATGGGACACATTAGGGCGTGCATGATAAAATTTTTATTTCTTTATTTTTTGTTTTTTTGTTCTTCGGAACAAATTTGAAACAGAAATCTGTTTGGTAACGCAATTTGATTTTTCTAATTTTGGAACATATTTCTATTCCATTGAAGAAAAAGTCAGAAACTAAAATTTTTAACTTCTTTATTTATTTATTTTTTTGGTGACCCAAGGAACCTCTGTACGCCACTTCGCGGCGGAGAGTAAACCCTGGGATGGGTAGGGCCCCCACCGCTGGCCCATCCATAGGTAAGTCGCGCGTGAGCATTGAAGCACTGCGAACGCGAAGTCTCGAACTCTTCCCCCGGTGTCTAGGGTACCAAGCCTTAACCGCGCGGCCACCGCAGGCGGTGGTTTTAACTTCTTTATTTCTGAAACAGAAATCGAGAAATCTATTTCTGATCAAAAATCAATTTTTGTTTCAGAAATTTTGTCATGCGCATCCATGATTCGCATGAGCACCACAATTGGATGTGGATACAATCGCAACACAAATCATTTGATTATTATATTATCACATCAAATCTATTCAAAAGAAAATGTAAAAGAATTTTGTAGTGTCCCGTGCAGCACAAAAAAGAAAAATCAATGTCGAGAATGTGCGTTTGAATGAACTGCCAAAAGGTACGTGAATTTGAATCAAATTAATAAAATTAATAATTTGTTATGTATTTATAAAAATATTTATTTAATATATAATGTGTCATAATCGGTCATAATTTTTTTTTTTTAAAATGACGTGTCGGCGTATCGTATTGCATATCAATACCATTTAGAATTTATGTTACCTATGGATGGTTTATTGTACACATTCGTGACCCTCTGAAAGAAATTTCTAAAAGCTTTTGAAAACTTACCCGACCATCCTCTAGAATGAAACAGGCATCACTGAACTTCCAGATCCTGCAGCGCTGTTGAAGAACGTTCCTCTCAACAATTTTCCTGCCGAAGTCTCTTAACAGGCTGTGCATTCTTAATTCATTATTTTCTCCATTTTCCAAGAAATGCACGTTGCGAAGTTCTCTTGTTTCTAAAGGAGGATAGCACTTATAAGCCCGCCACATGTAAGAGGGAATGCTCTCATCCTTTCCAATAAAAAAACACGCTATGTCAAGAAATACCATCTTTGTACTCTCACATAAAGATTCGTAATTGGCGTTCAAGGCAGCTTCCACTTTTCTGTCATGTGGATCATAATTTCTTAAGCGATCCCGAGTACTTCTCCATATCTTTATATTCTTCTCTTCCTTTAAAGAATTTGCCCAAGGCACAATAGCCATAGGAATCCCTCCAAGGGCTTCGACGATATCTCTAGACAAAGAATTGTACTCAGGGTCATCTGGGGGAGCATCCCCTTGAAAAGCATGCTTACAAAAGAGTTTATGAGCATGGTAATTTCCCATTGGTTCAACCTTGTACTCTTCAACTTCTACATTGTTGAAAACCTTTAAAACATCTCTTCTATCTGTGGTCACAATGATTCTACTTCCTTTACCCAACCAAGAAAGGTCTTCAACTAATGCCTTAATTTGTTTATCTTCATGCACATCGTCAAGCACAATGAGAACGTTCGTATCAGTAAGGAGACTTTTCAATTTATTAATACCTCTACCAAAAGGTCTCCATGGATCATGTTTTTCTTTCTTAAGTTTAGCAATCAACATGGCAGGGGAAACATCAACTCCTTCCGAATTTATACCTTCAAGGAAGCTATACCACTTAAACGACTTATGAATTTTGTTGTAGACAACTTTTGCAAGTGTAGTCTTTCCGACACCCGACAGGCCCCATATTCCGACAACACGCACGCCATCCCCGCATACTTTCGTGGCTTCTCCCTGGCGGTAGACAACACTAAGCTTTGTCATCATCTCTTGAGCACGAAGTCCGACTCCAACTAGTTTGTCGGTTACATATTGGTCATCCTCATCCAACACCTCCTTGACACGTTTAAGAACTTTTTCTAGGAGGGTGGCCTCATCCCTGCGAAAAAACATGAGTGATGAAGCACAAGGATGACAACAGACTTATCAAATATATTAAAAGGTAGACAAAAATTAAGTGGGGAGTGAACCGATGAAAATTAAATCAACCAACGGGGGCAGGGGGAATCTTCAATCAAAACGGAGAGCAAGTTTTAATGCACATAGCAGTTTGATATCATGCTATCTGCGTAACAAAAGATCTAGCCAAGGGGGAAAGAACAGAGCGTGGTGGACCCGGTTGGCTGGTCTAACTCGCGATCACGTCATGAGACGAGTCAATTTTCAACTGGTCCTTACCGATTACTCGATAGCTTCAACCTGTTAAATTATCAATTCATTTAATAGGAATAACCTTGAAGATCTCTCTAGCATGCACCATCACCGATACGATTATATAGGACCTTTTTAAGAAAATGGTTAAGATTCATTTTGACATCATCCTAAACATTTTTTCTTCATTTTTCTAGGAAAGAAAAAAGAAACCCGAAGCAAAAGAATTACCCCCCATTGATGTCCGCCCGCACATATCCGACTAATCCCCCGACCTGTTGAAGGACCTCCCTCCATTTTTGGATGGTATTTGTGTCGACCTTGCCCTCCTGCTCATGTTTATTGAAGGATTTTCGAAACTTTCCAGTCTGGAGTTTCACAGTGTCGGGACTAACACCATAGAAAATAGGGATAAGAGTATGTTCATCTGGTCGTCTGCACTCCCACATCTGTTTCAGCTCCATGAGGCAATATTTAGCAGAAGCATAATTTTTGGAGAAGATGGCTATCGAGATCTTCGACCGCTTGATCGCATCTTTTAGCGCCGGACCGATCTCTTCTCCACCGCGGAGATTTTCATCGTCTTTAAAGACCTCGATCCCTGCTTCTTTCAGTTTGCCATATAGGTGACTCACGAATCCTTTGCGAGTATCTGTACCTCTAAAATTCAAAAATACTTCATAATTGATTTGTCTAGACGATGACGGTGCGGTTGAAGACGATTCCTGTCGAATCAAGGAAACAAAAGTAAACATACTGTGTCAGACCAAATCTTATGCTTTCCGGCCAAACGAACGAACAAAAAAGAGAAAAAGAGAAAAAGAAAAGTAAAGTTTTATGGTTCCGATGGAGCCGAACCTAACTCAGCAAAGCTGCCCCAGAATCTGAATCTAGTAACTCGTGCGTTTTGACTGTTTTTAGATCCAAAATTTTCAAAACTTTCGTAATACTCCATCGTTGATTAGTGAATTCACACGTAATCTTTTCATCATTTTCTCAAATTTAAATGATATCTCAAATTTTAGGGGAAAGCAAAACAGTAGTTAACAGACCAGCGTACATCAATAGTGCTTGGAGTTTTGATAGGAACTTTTGATTTTGAACATATACTGGTTCAATCGATCTCGTGAAAGGAGATATGTAACATTCCAGACGATGTTTAGCAATTTGGGGGGTTGAACTACAAGCAGAGGATCGTTTCCATCATATTCATGTCGAAGAAATAATAATACAAATCCCAAAGATGCTGAGGAAACAAACCTCTCTTATTATCTTCCTACCAGCAGCCACACCTGCAGGAGCCATAAATCGGAGAACTATTAGAAACGCCACGGACCAATTCGCTCGCTCTCTCTCTCTCTCCCGTTCTCTTGCAGAGGGCACAAGAGGTCTATAGACAATATTAGACAACACCATAAATTGCATTTTACCCACGACCAAGACCGTAGACTTGTGGGCACCCGCTGCGCGCTCGGGCAACGTGATGGAAAATGGTCGTGCAGTTCGGGTCCCCCCTGATTAATAATTAGGATTAATACCTCTCAAATCAGTATATGATAAATTTAGTCAAAATTAATTTTTTGATCATGAAAAGTCTCAAATTAGTACATATATAACAAATATACCCCAAATGACTATAAAAAATTCCAAACCTACACACTTATGACAAATTTATCCTAAATTAATTTGTTCAACTGTTAAAAACTCCAAAATTGTACATTTATAACAAATATAACATCCATTAAATTAAATTAATATCACAAAAAATTACAAAAATTATATAATGGTAATATAAAAAAAGCAAACTCTCAAATTAGGATACTAGTCAACTGCCACATGGTAACCAAAAAAAAAAAAAAAAAACTGCAACATATCATTAAACTTAATTTAATAGAAATTAATGTAAAGTAAACTTATTACAAGCACATTAGTTTGAGATAAATTTGTTAAAGATGATTAGGTTAGAGTTTTTTATGGTTAAAAAATTAATTAGAATAAATTTATTACATGTATATAAATTTAGAGTTTTTTAAGGATATTAATCCTAATAATTATAAGAAGTCATCACAAAAGCTCGACGAAGCAGATGAAATGAACCGATGGGTCTCTCTGGTCAGTTCCATTCAATCGGATCGATAAAGACGATGCAATGAACTGATTGGTGGTCCTCTCAACTCTCAAGTCCTGGTTTTATGCTTTTATTATTACTTTCTCACCTTGGAAAACGAGGATGGATTCCACGCAGGTGTAAAAGGACGAGTTCTCCATAGTCCATAGAGCTAAGCTCGGTCAGTGTTCTCCAGCTGGATCCTAAAGTTGAAAATGCATTGTTCTAGTCCGAGTAGATTTTTTTTATTATAAAAGTTGCGAGAACACAGATATCTTATAATATTTCAAACCACGGAATGTCTAGTTGGAGAAAATATTGTGTACACAAGGGTGCCACGTCATATTAGGCGCACCTGTAGAAATTTTGAAAGCGTCTCGACATGTCTGCTTCCTTTCTTCGTTCAATGTGCCATGAGGGGGTCCCACGCGCACTGTAAAGAACGAAGCACTCCTCATCTTTCGTATGCATTATTATCTCCAAGAGATGAGACAGCGAGGGGACGAGAGTTCTACAAAGTGGGACACATCTACCACACCTTGCGGTCAATGAATGGGCCAGCCCAATTAGTAACATGGAAGGGTCAGTCCACCCAATATTTCATCGAAATGTCTCCTGCAATACCAATATGCTCACGTGCTTCGATTGACACGTGAGATCCAACACGCCTTGACTTCACTTGACTTGCAGTTTGCATGAGTAACAAGTTAGAAGAGAAAACTACCAATCAATAAAGATGCTCCAAATAAAAGAGAATATGTTTTTGGACACAACTCTAGTTCCTAGTCATATTCTCCAAACAACTAATTTGATAAAAACTAGACACTTTTCGCTGGATGCATTCCAGGGTCAATTTCCCATCCTGTTCATAACATCACGAGAGCAATAGCTCAAAGAAAATTTCTTCCAATATTGTAGAAGCATGTCTAAATGGAAATTGATAACTAAATATTATAATAATTTCATACCATAAAAAATGCTGTGCACCACATTTATCACTAACACACAACAAGATAATTATTCAAAAAGTCATAAATTTATTGTATTTTTCCAATATAATCATAAACTTAATTTTGCTAATTAAGTTTTGAGAAAAATTTGGCAAGAAATTGTTGACATAAATGCCAACCAACTTAGGTGGCATAATCAGTGTTAATATTGACAATTTTTAATATTTTTTTAATATTTTTTCGAAAATTTTTTACTTTTCATTTTTTCCCCTTCTTCCTCCTCTAGCTAGTGAGGTTGCCCTCGCCAACCTTGGACAAGCATTACCTCCAGCCCTCATCTCTGGCCAATTGTCGAGGTCCACTAACCAACTAAAGGAGGAAGAAGGGCCAAATAAAGAAAGAATTTTTTTTTTTTAAATGAAAGCAATAAAAATTTATATACGTGAATGCCAATCATGCCACATAGGACGACTGCAGTTCATGTCAATAATTTTTTGCCGTAATTGATCGAATAAACTTAATTGACAAAATTAAAAATTTATGATTAAAGTGACAAAGATCTGCCATATTTATGACTTTTAAGATAATCTATCCCACACTCAATAATGTTGTGTTCTTTCTCGACCGAAAAAGGAACAACGCTCCATTCTTGCCATCCGACGATCCAAGCCTCTTCATGCCGATTAAGCCGCTATGATGCAAATTATTGCACTCGAAATTTCCGCAGACGCATGCGGGAGATGCGTGGAAGGAGCCTCTGCGGGTGCTTTTTGACTTGACCTGCTTTTCTATTAATAAAGAAAACAGAAAAGACAACCAATGTCCCCTCCAACATAGTATCATGAAGGTCCCTTGCTGGCGCATGTTTGTGCCTAATGATGATCTTATGTGTGTTAATTTATTGAATTAATTAAATTAAATTATTTCCTTCGGGGGACATTACATGAAAATATACTGGTCTTATAGAAAATTTACATGCAAATTTTTTATTGATTAAATTAATTTCTTTTTGTCACCAATAAGTCATACCAACTATGTGAGTTAGGAACGGTTGTTGTGACATCCACGATTATTCATTTATTTTTTTCACTATTAATTCAATTTTTTAGTGATTCAATTAACATTTTTTTGGTAATTAATGACTTTTTATAGTTGAGAAATAAAAAGAAAATTCTAACACAATGAAAAGCCCAAGATTTGTATTCTTACTCAAACTATTTTTTCATAAAGAACCTAAAACTTATACATCTGTAACAAATTTATTTCAAAAGATCACCAAAGCTTCAAACTAGTATAATTATGATAAATTTATCATCCGTTAACTTTTGTCAAATTTAATCATCAAATTTGCTAACCTACATGACACATGGTGACGTTGTGAAAATCCATATGCTATTCCATATGGTAAATATCACAAAAAACTCAACACTAGTATATATGTAACAAATTTAACGATATTCTTATGATAAATTTAACAATACACCCGTGATAAATTATATGGATTTCCACGTAAACCTGTCGCGTTACCATAACATGTCACTATGTCTTATCCATATCAACAAATTTAACGGTAAAATTCGAATGAAGTTAATAGAGAGTAAATTTATCATAGGGTATTGGTTTGTAATTCTTTTTGTTAAAATATTAGTTTATGATAAATTTATTAAGAGTATATATGTTTGAGATTTTTAATAATCAAAAAATTAATTTATAATAAATTTCTTATGATTTAAATTTTTTCGTGATTTTAACATATTCAAAATTTTCCCCAAAGTAGAAAAAGTTCCTTCACTATTTGAAAAACATGTTGGTTTGATCGCCATCGGATCCTATTTTTTTTACTTTTATTGGACGCAATCTACAAGCGAGTTGGATTTCTAAGAAAATCGCGCGCGTGGGTGTGTTGCACCCATTGGATGGGCGCGCACATGGGTGTCGAGTGAAAAGAGAGAGATATGTCAGGTCACGAGGACGATTATGAAAAAGTGGTGGTGGGTGAGAGACACGATGTGACTCGGATAAAAAGAAGAAAAAGAGAATGGCCCACGAGAATTAAAGAGGACAAAATGTACTCGATCAAGAGTGTGATCCACGTCCTGATAAAGTCCTTTTTGGTCAAATACATCTTGCTAACTTTATCTTTTTGTTCTCTAACATCATGATAACGTTGAAGAACAAAAAGAAAATGCAAATTTCACCGACAGTAGAAAAGTTCCCTCATGAAAATAAAATTCAGGTAATCAATGACTTTTTTTAATTATTTGGGTAGATATTACTGTTTAAATTTCAGATGATAGCATTGAAATTAAATTACTGTCAATCACACAATCTTATTAAATAGCGCGGCTAACCTCATAAATCATATAGTAAAAAAATTCGAAAATCCAATCGAATGATCTAATAATTGTTAAATTAGATGGTGCAATAATCAAATATGTAGCATGCATCTAGTTCATGCCGAAAGTTTTGTTCACTGACCACTAACTATTGAATTTTAGCCAAATAATTCAAGTTAAAAATTTTAAATGTACCAAACTAAATAAATAAATAAATAAATATCAAGAATGCCCATTTCGTCCCTTTTCCAATTTGCATGAGTCTAATTCATCGGACCTTAGCCCACAAGGTTAGCCCATAAACCCCAGTCTAAGCCCATTATCCAAAATCCATCACTCATACCGACCGAGAAAAACTCCCAGGACCCGGATCCTAATGATTAAAGAGCCCGCCGGTAAAACTTAGGATTTTTTTCAAGTTGAACGATGGACCCGATGAATTTTGCTGACAAACCAAGAAAACACCAGGAAAGAATGATCTAAACGCACCTTCGACTTGCAAAAGCCACGGCGAAGTCCCATTAGGACTAGACCCGTTAAACGGGTGGGTCGGGTCGGGTTTGGGTCGGGTCATAAATGGTCCGACCCAAATCGACCCATTTAACTCGTTTATGACCCGTTTATTGCAATGCAAAAATTTTGACCCATACCCGACCCGACCCATACCCAACCCATACCTGACCCATTTAATTAAACTTAATTTATTATATATATAGATATATATATATTTATTTATTTAAAAATGGTATTGATAAAATAATTTTATACAATACAAATTTAATGGACAATTTTTATAATTTTTAAAATAATTAATTTAAAAATGGAATTTTAATTATTTTTTAAAAAAGAAATTTTAATTATTTTAACTTTTTAAATATAACTTCTCTTTTTTCTTTCTTCTTTTTCTTCTTCTTCTTCTTCTTCTTCTTCTTCTTCTTCTTTGGCCGGCCGCCAACCACGACGACGCCCAGCGGCCTGCCACAGGCGAGCCGCGAGCTCGAGGCTTGCCGACTTTGGTCGGCCGCCAGCCACGACGATGCTCGGCGGCCTGCCACAGGCGAGCCCCGAGCTCGCCCGGCTCGCCGATGCTGGCGAGCTCGAGGCTCGCCAGACGTCGGCGAGGCCGTCGCCTCGCCGAATCTGGCGAGGCTCGAGGCCTCCGCCTCCCCAGATCCGGCGAGCTCGAGGCTCGCCGGCGTCGGGCTAGGCTCGAGCCTCGCCGATCTGGCAAGCCTTGAGGTCGCTTGGCCGGTCGTCGGCCATCGCCGTGCCAGTGACCGGAGGAAGAGAAAAGAAAAGAAGAAAGAAAAATAAAAAAAGAAAAGAAAACTAAATGAGTTGCACAACCCATCTTTAGACTTTAATGTGTTTGTAAATGGGTCTTAAATGGGTACCCATTTAAGATCCATTTATTTTAGTTCTTTTATTTTAAAAACCCATCAGGGTATCTTATTTCTCAAGGCCTGACCCATTAACAACCCATTTATGCTTAAATGGGTCCATAAATGGGTTGCACAACCCATTTAACACCTCTAATTAGGACACTCCATAAGGCCGAGGATGAGTTGGGTATTACAGGTTCTGTAATCCATACGTTTACTCATTCAAACATTCTGTGAAGCTCCCCATTGTGGACATGAGGAGTTAATAGTCCAACATTGGGACGTCACACAGAGCATGCCATCTTTTCTGAGCTGAAACAATGCATTTCCTTCCATTGTCTACGGTGTAGAGGAACGCAACGGAGAAAGATTGAACTAAGGGTGTCCAGCACCTCAGAGAACTTATCTTATAACCCGAACGGAGGATTACACTGAGAATCGGAGACATGAAGATGCTCACGCGTTCAAGAACAACAAGATGAACTGAAGAGTCAACAAGAGGAGAAGATGAACATGGAAACCAAGAATGGAAAAAGAAAAAGAAAAAAGGCTTTGGACGAAAATGCCCCTGATTATGGTTTGGAAAGTGGCATGTGAGATACGCATGCTCGCTAGGCTCATATTTGAGATTAAATTGATTATTTCAAGCCCTAATTTAAGATAAAGTCCACTCTTGGCCTTTCTTTTTTCTTTTTTTTTTTTTCCAAAAATGAGCTCATTTTAGGTCTTTATTTGAAATTTTTCCCAAAAAAGTGCTCATGCATCCTTTTGTCCAAAAAGATGAGATATATAAATATTTAATTGGCATATAATCAAGTTAGCAACATTGGTAAAGCTGACTAAGGCGTTAGGCTGTTAACTTTTATGATAGGTGATGTTGCCTCCCCAAGAAATATCAAATAAATGAGTGTGTTTGGAATCAATGAAGGAAAGGGAAAGCAATTTCGATGAATTTTGGAAAATATATACCCCACCAAGCTCTCGGCTATTCTTGCACTATCTTTTGCAGTGACCCACCGAATATTCACGACAGACAAGCCGATCGCGAATTGAAAATTAAAGAAGGCAGCTAATTAATACGGGAAATGATTCTTTCTATTATGTCTTGAACGCTCGGTTTATCAGATGACAGGACATAGGTCTCTACACCCGACTAAATATGTGTCAAAAGACATTCCCCGCATTTAGGCCACAAATCCTGAATAGTGCAAGGATAAATCTGAAAATAGAAGACATGGTCATGGAGAAAATTTTTAACAGTCTAGTCACTTGTTCTCTTATAACTACTGAACTAAGATAAGGCTGAGACATAAACTTTCTATAGGATGCAGGCTGCGTTTGGAAACTACTTTGGGAATGGGCTTTGAACACCTAAAATCTTTTGGGCAAAATATTGGGTGTTTGAGAAAAATTTTACAAATTTCATTAGGCAAAAACTAGCTTTCTCAAGGTTGAAAGCCCAAGACTGATCTTGAGATACCTTAGACTTTCAACATTATGCACATGTAATAATGATTGTTCATTATCTTTTACGTTCACTGTTCATCTTTTCTGTTAAGGGTTGCCAACTGGGTTCTGTAGGGCTGCGAAGGGCTGGTGACTAGCTAGAGGGAGACTGACGATGGTCACTGCGACTCAGGCGATCGTCGCTCGGGGGTCGTGGCGACCCCACACCATCTGGGTCACAGCAACCTCTGCGGGGGGCTGTGCAATTTAGGTCTTGGTGACCTCGCCGGGGGTCGCCCGACCTTGAGTGGCCCTCGCCGAGGCCCTCCAACCTCAGGCGAGGGTTGCGTAACCTCGACGAGAGCCGCTCGAGGTCGTGTGACCTTCGCTAACAGTTGCCAAACCTCGAGCGACCCTCGCCGGTGATTTCCAAGGGCCGCCTGAGGTCCAATGACGTCAAATGACGGCCGCCGCCAACAATATGGACCACCGGCGGCCACTGCCCTTCACCAGCCAAATATATATTTTTTCCTTTTTTTAATAATAAAGGTCATTTGTAAATATCATTCATCTAAATATTATTTTGCTCAAAGATACTTCATAATTGACTTATAGATTATAATTTATCAAACACAATTTACATTTAACTTAAAGTCCTTTGTATTTTCCTAAAGATTTTTATCAAAAGTCTAACCAAACGCACCCATAGCAAACCTCAAGAAAGATAAGTTGTTTGCCTAATAATCACGACAATGGTCTAGGTACTTATGAAATGGCCTGAAAAGAGTGCTCAAGTTGGTTTTATTTTTTGGATTATTGTTCGCTAATGGATCACACTAGATTTCCTAATTTCTCCATTTCTTTCCGCTGGTCTACTTCTATTGCGACTTTGGGATTGGAAGAACCTCAAAACACAGTTGCAGTCAACAATTTCAGTGACGGTCATTCTTGGACGGCAATGGTCTAGGTACACATGCTTGCTAGGCCCTTATTTGATATTAAATTGATTATTTCAAGCCCTGATTTAAGATAAAGTCCACTCTTGGCCTTTCTTTTTTCTATTTTTTTTTTTCCAAAAATGAGCTCATTTTAGGTCTTTACATGGAAAACTGCGTTATCATGCAAGAGTGCCCTAACAACAACATTTAAATACACCGAAAGTCGAATAAGATATATCAATATATATATTAATAAAGTGTGGCAGAGTAAAGAACCCGAACCGTGTCAGACAAAATTAAACACCGCCTTGCTATGAAGCCTCGAACAGGATACATAAGCCATGCCTGATACAAAAAAATGCAATTAGTCTAGGCTAATGAATGCAAATTTCCCTAAACTTTGGTGATAATGAAACGTTAAACCTAGATTTGAAATTGAGTTGAAAATAAACTAAATCCCATGATGAAATGATGAAATTCTTACCTATAGGCAATTGCCCTTTTTCCTTTATATTTTTCATTTCCAATTTTTTATAATTTCCTCATGGAAAAGACAAGCTAGAATATAAAACAACATCCAAGGGGGCGAAACACACTGTACGGACCAAGGCCCGGTCTGGATGAGGGCGCACAAAACGCCCGGAATAATTCACATAGGATAAGCTTGTGTCACGAACAAGATTCTCCGTACTCAAATACCATTGTGAGTAAAGCTTGGTGTGATCAAAGTAAAAAAATGAGTTATGCAGAAGGGAAGGGATAATACAACTGATTTTTAGGAGGCATTTGTGGTTGGACTTTTAAGATGGAACGATTACAACTACTAGGAGTTCTAAAGTGGGTCTGGCCTCTCATATATAAAATCATCGGCTACTAATCGGGAGATGATGCTACTCTCCTAATGAGATAATAGCAAGCCGACATTAGTTGTTGTGCCATAATGTTTGTGCCATAATGTTTTGTTTCTCTTGCTTAAGGCATTGGATGCCCGAGCTAAACTAAGTGTGATACAATCTTGTGTGAGAATGTGATTCACTGTACTTTCTTAGGAACAAATGTGTTTTCGGCTCACTAAGCACTGCGCTGGCTATCCTGCAACCAAGAAACTACCGGCCCATGACACTTGAATGTCAATTGTAGAAGTGGTCAGTGCAAAATGGAGTGAACACCAAAACTCTATTTATTTTACAAAAAATGAATTATTTTAATAATATTTCCTCTGAAAATGATCACTTGTATAGCTTGAAATAATTAGTCAATAAAAAAAAATTATTTACAATGATGATTTATGTCTAAACAATTTTGTAGACGGTGAAAATATTTTTCGGTCCTTCATTTTCGTAAACAATAAAAGTGATCAAATTATAAAAATATTTTTCAAATTATTTATTTTTCACTAATAAACGAAACCTAATTCTAACATTAGTAGACATCAATATAAACATGAGTATGAGAAAATCAACTAATGTGCAACTTACCGGCCAAAAAAAAAAAAAACTATCGTGTCACGATGAGGCTCACCGCTAAAGGGGAACACAGCTTCAGGGCAAAATCGCTGTTTTTGCGTAAGCAAACATTATGGCCAGTTTTGATGAGAACATGAAGATGCAAGCACATGATCTAAACATTAAACAAGACATAATCAAACCTCATGTTGGGCTAATCAAACTGGTAAGACCGAGATAATGAGTTGGCAACACCCGATAAGGCGAGATAGACTGACATATTTGGCTTTATATATATATATATATATAATAAGCTTTCTTAAGTTTAGTTAAATGATTTGGATTGGGTCGGATATGGATCAAAAAATTTGCATTGTAATAAATGAGTCATAAACGGGTTAAATGGGTCGATTTGGGTCGAACGATTTATGACCTGACCCACCCATTTAATAGGTCTACTCTGTCGTGCTCTCGGCCAACCAATAGCTCACGGTCAAACTCTCTCTCAGTCACTCACTCGCTCTCACTCACTCACTCACTCACGGTTTGGGAGAGCTACGGTAGATGCACTCCGGCTCATTCTCTATTTCACTCACCCTCTCTCTTTCATGGCTTGAATGTTTAGGAAGTGCAGAAATTTCTTCTTTATACTCCCCAATTTAGGCTCACGGTTTGAACCGGTTTTTAGGGTGCAATGGAGGTCCTCATCCAAGCTCAAAATGGCGAGTTATTTTGTCCAATGGTTTGTACTATGCATTGGGTTGTTGGCCGATCGAAGGGGAGGGGATTTGTCCATTTGTTTGTGTCATACTTTATTGTCCATTCAAAAGAGGATGCCCTTTTGTCTAAAGGTTTGTACCATGCTTGGGGGTTCTAAGGAAGTCTATTGCCCCTTAGATTTAGAGGTGTATGGCCAGCCAAGGACATCCCATCTTGACTGAATTGGTTCAAATTTAATGTGCCATTGTTTCCCTATATGGTATACCTAAAAAGGCCTCATTTGCTTGTCCAATCTTTTCCTTTTTAATCACCAACGTATGAGGGCAAATTAAAAAGGGTTAATGATGTGAAAATGTGAAGCAAAATGGGTGATTCAAGAGTGGTCATTATTTGGACGAATTTTAAAAGTAAATGATGAGGGGCACACAAAAATGAGATATACGAGAGTCCACGCAAACTGCAATATGCGAGCTTATGCAATATAGATGCTTTTGGTTAGGAATCAAATTCCAAATGAACTTGATCCTTAATATTCTTATGAAATGTACAAACAGTCTATAAGCAAAAATTTAAGTGTAAGCATTATATTCAAATTGAAAGAACAACCAGAAAAGACGACCAGCGTGTAATGAAAAATTAATGTAAAAATTAACGATGTCGCTCATGTCAAAAGATACAAAACATCCTTTTCCTTCAGATAAGCCTATGACAGCGTTGATTTTGGCAGGGGAATTCATAAACTTGATCTAGAAGTGAGGAGACACGCTAGCTAAAAATTTGTCAAATCAACTGAAGGCATAACGTCATGAACCATAGGTAAATAAAAAATGAGAACTCCATCGGTACCTTAGCAGCCCCTCGGATTGTGCCGTAGCCAGACGGATATTCATTTCTGCTGCTTCCAAACAAAAAAGTGACCCGGTGTTCTATGTGACAAATCTGCCAGAAAGTTGCGAATACTTGAGGATTTTGCCAGCTGAAATTTGGAGGAGAAAATCAACCGGTGCGCAACTTTCCTTTTACATGTGCCCTTACATACTTCCGCGCATTCTGTACTTGCTCCGAGTTCTCAGCCGGACATTCACTGATATTCAGCTTTTCCAAAGACGTCAATTTTTCTAGGCCTGCAATTTGATGGATCATTTTGCATCGTCTGATCTCTAAAACTTTCAGCGACTTCAAGTTTGAAAGATCAGGTGAACTATCAAGGTAATCACAGTAGGAAAGAATCAAACTACTCAGTGAGGTTAACTGGCTAATCCCATTGATATTTCGTATTTTGCAGTTAGATATATCTAGCCTCTTCAGGGCTTTAAGCCCTTCAAGCCCTTCAATCTCTTCTATCGCGGAGGGTGGTGCGCGTGCTTTCAGGTCCCCATCACTTAGGCACAGCTCCTCCAATTTCTTTAAATTTCCAAGAAGGGGTATCGCCTTCA
Organism: Eucalyptus shirleyi; assembly: GCA_017140165.1. NCBI lineage: Eukaryota > Viridiplantae > Streptophyta > Magnoliopsida > Myrtales > Myrtaceae > Eucalyptus > Eucalyptus shirleyi. The sequence goes on from CM029448.1 coordinate 48,338,718, forward strand.
TCCTTTTAGAACTCACGCGCAGACATATTAGAGAAGGGGGAAGCTTCGGCAACTCTTCAGTCTCATCGCACTGAATTAAATCCAGGGTGTGAAGACTAGGGATGGTGGAGATTTCCGGCGGTAGGCTAGATATACTGGAATGCCCCAGCGTCAACGATCTCAGACGATGTAGTCCCCCAATATCACCGGGAATGGCCCCCTTCAAACTCCGACACCAGGAAGCATGTAGTTCTTCTAGCTTGGTTAGATTCCCAATCTCCTCAGGAATCGCTCGAATGAAAGAAGAGTCCATTCTCAGCACTCTCAAGCTTTTCAGATTTCTTATTGAATGGGGGAGTTCAGAGAGTTCAGAGATAAGAGTCGCCGATATATCCAACTCCTCTAATGACCCCATTTCACCGATAGAACATGGAAGTCTCTCCAAATAACGGCAATCCCTCAAAGACAAGCGTCTTAGTTTGACAAGCTTCCCCAGTGAGCTCGGGAGCTCAGAAATTTTGGCACCATCTAATGAGAGTTCGGAGAGAGCAGCCAGATAACAAATCGAACTGGGCAGGTGAGTCAATGGTAAGCACTTCAAGCCACTGAGAATTTCGAGTTGCTTCAAATTGCCTATGGAGATGGGGATCTGCCGTACAGAAGTCCCGTCAATAAAGAGCTCTTTCAGAGCTGTCGTACAACCTAGTTCCACTGGCAACCCGTTCAATTGGGAGCAGAACTTCAAATTCAGGGAGGCTAAACATTTTAAATGGCCAATTGAAGGATCTAGCTTCACCAAATGAGAACATTGTTCAAGAATCAAGATCTCCAAATCTTTGTAATCAGAGAAGTCGGGTGTGATCAGTAAGTCAGAACACCCGGTAAGGTTCAAGACTTTCAATTTCTCCATCTGTAAAGTCAAAACAGAAACCCACACATGGTCAATTCGCGGATATTTAATTCAACAAAGCAACTATAAAACAACCAAATATCAAACCACCTTGATTGCACTCCACCCTCCCCAGTCTTCCGTGACTTTGCTCCAAGACAGATCAAGAATAACCAACTCTCTTAATACAAAATTTTCTGCTCTAAAATACAGAGGACACCTTTGCCAACAAAGCCACCTTAAACTCGGAAATGCACCTGCAAAATCTCCGGAAACTTCTGCACCATCCAACTTGAGAAAACTTATGGCTGGCATGCTCGCAAGACTTGCAGCTGTTAATAAGCATGAATCACGGCCTTCAACGTTTTCGATTCCCTACATATAAAATAAGTAACACAGATAATCAGAAGCTGTAAACCAAAATACCAATCAGAAAAAAAGGATGCTTTCCTTGCCCAACATGCTAAAGAGTAGAATTATGATATTATTCCCTCAGAAATTATGACAAAAAACATGCAGCCCATATGTCAAGATGTTTGTTTGCCGATAACAAACCGAACCAAAAGTTTCTACCTTCTCCCTGTTCATTGCTTTTAGAACCATATCCTGCGTGTAAAATCCACGTGAACTTTGATCTCCAGATCCCTCTTGCTTAAAAATTCTTTTGCCAAAGCATCTCAGCAATCTGTGCATCTGCAATTCATTGTTTTCTCCAATTTTTGCCAGGGGCATCAGAATGCAACCAGAGGATGGATAACAATTGGGCCACATATATGAAGCAATTCGGGCATCCACACCAGACATAAAACATGCTATGTCCAGCAATATATCTTTTTGCCGATGATCTAGTTCTTCGCAACATATATCCAATAGCTCTTGAAGGCTAACTGTAGTCTTTTGAGAACTCATCGGACGTGCTTTCATTGACTTCTCCATCTTTTCCCATTCTTGTATTGATTTACCCCGCAAAAATGAACCGACAAATTCAACTGCCAATGGTAGTTTCTCTGTAGCATTGACAATGCGGTTTGAGAGTCCATCATAATCAGGTATGGAAGATGGCATCCTGAATGCATGCTTGCAGAAAAGTTCAAAAGCCTGCCCATCATCCAACTCACTAGCCATGTAGGTAGGAGCCTTGTCGGAATCATACCCTTCGAGAATTCCACTATTTTTGGAAGTCACGATTATTCGACTGCCTGGACCAAACCAATGAAGCTGGTCTCCTACAATAGCATGAAGATCGGATGGCTTTTCCACATCATCGACAACTATTAGAACTTTCATTTCACCAAATATATCCATGAAATCTTCTATTGTTTCATCAAAGGGAAGATCTTCACAATCTCGTTCAAGGATTTCGCGAATCAACTTATTTTGCAAAAACTGAATTCCACCAGAACTTTGTGCGGTTTCTTCGACCTCTGTGAGAAAGCTACAACTGTCGAAACAAGAAGAGATCTGGTTGTATATAGCCCTGGCGAGAGTTGTCTTGCCAATTCCATCAGTTCCATAGATTCCAAAAATGCGCACCTCATCATTGACTTCCATCTCCAGTAAGTCGGTGATTTGTTTTGCACGATCATCAATTCCAACTACATTCTGAACAGCTGCAACTGCATAATAATTCCTATCTGAGGTTTCCACGTCTGCTGGTCGCTCTTTAAGTTCATCTTCCATTTTCTTCATCCCCTGCAAGAACAAGTATTATTGTAGACAGAGAAAAGAACAAATATCACCCGATCAGTCTCTCTCATTTGACATTCCTTTAGTTCCAGGCATAGATACAAGATATTCATCTGTCGTCAAATTGTTCTTATTGATGCAAAAATACGCAGACACTTATTCTAGCAATCTCTGATCCATAATTCAATATCACACAATATTAATAAGGAAACTTAGATAGTACTGTAATCAAAATAGGCCTTCATTTGTTTCGTAGAAAATGGATGATTTGGAAAAAGAAATTCAAAAAAATTATCACTCGTATCACTTGAAATAATTAATTAATTGACCATGTCCTTTTATCAACAACAATCTATGCCTAAATAATTTCAAGGCGATGACAATATTTTTTATTTATTTTATGTTGCTGTAAGTGATACAAGTAGTCATTTCTAGAAAAATATTTTTCAAATCGCTTATTTTTCGTGAAACAAAGAGAGCCTAGGTAACATTAGCATTTTGGAAGTTGGATGCTTAGTTTACTGACCAGATATTCCAACTTTGAAGAAATCTTGATATGCACATCGCATCAATGGTCACATTAATTATTAATTCTGTTCTAATCTCTGAAGTGTAAACAAGCTCCCAACAGCAAATGAGCATTATGCAAATAGGACTAACTTCTTAAAATTCAGATGGTAGACTATTTTTAGACTCCGACTATGCAATGATCGATATTAAGTTCAATTTACCTTCAAATACATACAATTTTCTTTGGTTCCTTCTGCATCATCTTTCCTCACATTTTCTTGTGTCGTTGTTTCCAAGTCGAATGATCTACATTCAATTTTAGGAGATAGTGGTCTTGGACTAATGGAAAGCAATGCCTAAATATTCTCACCGAATTCCAAATGCATGTTCCGATACCACACTCTATTTTACAGATACTGAGCTTTTCTTGATTGGTTCCTTCTGGTCACTTGGTTACTTTACATGTAATTCTATCCTTAAATTGAATGTCAATTATCAATTGAGAATATTGTCTATTTCGCTACAAATTTTTGCAATTTTGTTGTTCAATTCTTGTGTGGCCTGTTTACATTGGCACTCAAATCTTTTTCATGAGACAAGCACCAATTGACAAAGATCAACAATCGAGAAAGAAATGAAAAAGATTGGCATGTGGGCGAGCGATTGGCATCCATTTTTTAAGGTATAAAAGACGACTAGGGGAATGAGGGAGAACATGCTGCTAGTGCTAGGGTGAACAAAGTTGGAATCTTTTTGGGAAAGGATAAAATTTTGCTCCCTTTTTATCGATTTTTTTTTTTTTTTTTCAAATTCATCCTTTTCATGACTCTTTGCAAAACCAGCTGGAAATGAACAACACCCTAGTCTGCATGGCACCTGCATGTCAGCACATCGCTTGTTTATCGAGCACATCTACCTAAGGAAGTCATTAAAGGACAAAATCGTAGGGAAAAAGCAATACTTGTTGAGAGATTGAGATGAAAGTAAGGTACATGGCCCAAAACAAAGAGTCGCAACTAATATGAGGATCAAATCGTATTTTTACCATTTTCCTGACTTAATATAACAGTTTTATAGACCAGTCCTAGTATACGCGGCATTAGTTTTGAATTTTCTTTTTTTTCATCTACTTAGGGTCTTGAGCAAGAATAATTCAAACACATAGTACTCGAACCAAAATGGAAACTAAAACATCTGTTTCTCTTTCTAACCTGTCAGTATTTAGCGTTCGTAAAGATTTTAGATGCTCGATTAAATGAAATTTTTATTCCGACTGTAAAAATGAGTAATATGAAACCCTAAAGCTAAAAGCAAAATCCACTCCAACCCTTCCCCAAGTAAAAGCAGAAGGCCGTCAAAAGATGTGAAACGAAAATGCACCTCCTCTAAGTAAACCAAAAAATAAAAAATAAAAAGGTAAGAGTCATGCTATTCTAATTCCATGTCCAGTTCCGTTTCTTTTTCTATATTTCACGTTATTATATTAATTATTCGTCTCATTTTCACTTCAGTTACATTAATCTCTTCTTTCGGGATAGTTTTGACGTACTACATGTACTACTATCTTTTAATGGTAATTATTTATTTTATTTACGGTACTAATATAAGTTCAATTGTTTTGCATTTTGAAACCAAAAAAGAGTTCTATTTTCTATTGATCGAATGGAAAATCCATAAGCATGGGATACATTGTTTCAAGTTACTTTATGAAAATCTTTATGTTGTGGTATTCGTTTTTAATTTAAAGAAATATGCTTCCAAATTACAAGTGTCTCTTTTGTCATAAGTTGCATTTTTTAGTGAAATAATGCTTTCGCTTGAATAAAAGTTACATCATGATATAAATAATGACTATTTGTTCGAGCAATATGTGCTTGAATTAATTTTGAAATAGTCATGTATTATGAACCGACGTGAATTCCCCGTGGTGGCAATCTGCTATAGTACTAAAATCGCAAAATCAACTAGTCAGGCCCATTGGTGGCGAAAAATAGAAACTAGTCTAGTGTACTACATATGGATGCACTGGCAAAACAGCCAATAAATGTGTGACACAATTATTGTTTAATGGCTACGTGTGCTGAAAAACTCATGGATGCAACATGAATCAAAGGTTTTTTGGGGTGAAGAAAGGTAATCAATAACTTTTTAAAGTTTACGGTCTAATGCGCAATAATGCCAAAGTTTAATAAAGCAATCATTGCTAAAAATTATGGAAACACGTGGTATAACTTATGTCCAACGCTCAATTACATTACAACGAAATAAATTTAAAAATTATCATGACACATTTATTAATTTTATACGAAACAACATTTCAAATTAAAAAATTTTACCAAAAAAAAAAACATTTCAAATTAAAAAGAATGTCGAAGGAACACTAATGTATTTGAAAGTATTTAAAGATCATGCTGATTAATTTTCTCCATTGGATCAAAAGATATACTTTAGTCCATGTAAATTTCAGAACAATATTTCAACTTTTTACAATTTGTGTAGTTTTACCGAATTATAGCATCAAACTGAAATTATAATAAATCAATTTTCAAACCCGTGCATTCACGTGCATCTATTTTGTATTTATGGAGAAAACATCACACCTTATTTGATGTATCCAGAAGAATCTCCTCTCCGCTACGCTTCAAAGATGTCTCAACTTGTTTGATGAAGTCCCCATGCCCCCGTTTTTCGACTGATCGTGCCCTTACATCCTTCAACGTATTCTGTACTTGCACCGAGTTCTCAGCCGGACATTCGCTGATTTTCAGCCTTTTCAAAGATGTTAATTTTCCCAGGCCTTCAATTTGATGGATCATTTTGCATCGTCTGATCTCTAAAACTTTCAACGATGTCAAGTTTGAAAGATCAGGTAAACTATCAAGGTAATCACAGTCGGATAGAATCAAACTTCTCAGCGAGGTTAACTGGCCTATCCCATTGAGATTATGTAAATTGCAGTTTGATATATCCAGCCTCTTCAGGGCTTTAAGCCTTTCAAGCCCTTCAATCTCTTCTACTGCAGAATGGTAGAGCTTGAACACTGACAACGTCTTGGGGAGCTCAGATACTTCTTTATGGCTCAACCCAGGAAGGGTAGGCCGCTGAGGAATATCTGTCGGCTCAAACTTCAGCTTGATAACTTGCGAAAGAGACAGTTCTAGTTTCCTCAGTTTAGGAAAAGATATCGAGAAGAATGGTATGTCAATCATTTGTTTCACGTTGGATTCTGGCATTGGCTGTTTTGAGGGAGGTCGGCATGCTTTCGGGTCTCCATCACTTAGACACAGCTCGTCCAATTCCTTTAAATCTTCAAGAAGGGGTATCGCTTTCATCCTTTTAGAACTCACACGCAGACGAATTAGAGACAGGGGAAGCTTCGGCAACTCTTCAATTTCATTGCACTGAAGTAAATCCAGGATGTGAAGACCAGAGATGGCGGAGATTTCAGGGGGTAGACTAGATATACTGGAATACCCCAGCGTCAATGATCTCAGACGATGTAGTCCCTTGATATCACTGGGAAGAGCCCCCTTCAAATCCCGACACCAGGAAGCATGGAGTTCTTCAAGATTGGTTAGATTTCCAATCTCCCCAGGAAATGCTCCAATGAAAGAATCATCCATTCTCAGCACTCTCAAGCTCTCCAGATTTCCTATTGAATCGGGGAGTTCAGCAATATTAGTCCCCGATATATCCAACTCCTCTAATAACACCAGTTTACCAATAGAATACGGAAGTTCCCCAAAATAAAAGCAACCCCTCAATGACAAGCGTCTTAGCTTAAGCAGGTCCCCCAGTGAGCTAGGGAGCTCAGTAATATCAGCACCATCTAATGAGAGTTCTGAGAGAGCAGTCAGGTAACCAATTGAACTGGGCAGGCAAGTCAATGGGATGCACTCGAAGCCACTGAGAATTTCAAGTTGCTTCAAATTGCCTATGGAAATGGGGATCTGCTGTACAGAAGTCCCGTCAATAAAAAGCTCTTTCAGAGCTGTCATACAGCCTAGTACCTCGGGCAACCCGTTCAATTGGGAGCAGATCTTCAAATTCAGGGAGACTAAACGTTTCAAATGGCCAATTGAAGGATGTAGCTTCACCAAACGAGAACATCGTTCAAGAATCAGGATTTCCAAATCTTTGCAACCAGAGAAGTCAGGAGTGATCAGTAAGTCGGAGCAACCTGTAAGATTCAAGACTTTCAATTTCTCCATCTGCAAATCCAAAACAGAAATGTCAATTCACAGATATTTAATTCAAGAAAACAAACATAAAACAACCAAATGAATACCAGACTACCTTGATTTCACTCCAACCTCTCCATTCTTCCGTGATTTTGCTCCAAGACAGATCAAGAATGACCAACTCTGTTAAGAAAAAATTTTCTGCACTAAAATCCGGAGGACACCTTTGCCAACAGAGCCACTTTAAACTTGGAAATGCACCAGTAAAATCTCCAAGAACTTTTGCATCATCCAACTTGAGAAAACTTATGGCTGGCATACTCGCAAAATCTGCAGCTGTCAACATAAATGAATCACGAGCTTCAACATTTTCGATTCCCTACATATAAAATAAGTAACGCAATCATCAGAAGCTGTAAACCAAAATACCAATCAGGAAAAAGGATGCTTTCCTTGCCCTACATGCTAAAGAGTATACATGATACTATACCCTCAAAATATAGGAACAAAAAGAAACTTGTAGCCCTTATGCCAAGATGTTGGTTTGCCGAAAACAAACTGAACCAAAAGGTTTTACCTTCTCCCTGTTCATTCCCTTTAGAACCACATCCTGTGTGCAAAATCTTCTTGAACTTGGATCTCCAGATCCCTCTTGCTTAAAAATTCTTTTGCTAAGGCATCTCAGCAATCTGTGCATCTGCAGTTCATTGTTTTCTCCAATTTTTGCCAGGGGCATTAGAATGCAACCAGAGGATGGATTACAATTGGGCCACATATATGAAGCAATTCGGGCATCCACACCAGACATAAAACATGCTATGTCCAGAAATATATCTTTCTGCTGTTGCTCTAATTCCTGGTAACATAAATCCAGTATCTCTTCAAGGCCAACCGTAGTCTTTTGAGAACTCATTGCACATGCTTTCATTGACTTCTCCATCTTTTCCCATTCTTGTATTGATTTACCCCGCAAAAATGAACCGACAACTTCAACTGCTAATGGTAGTTTCGCCGTAGCACTGACAATGCGGTTCGAGAGTCCATCATAATCAGGTATGGAAGATTGCATCCTGAATGCGTGCTTGCAGAAAATTTCAAAAGCTTGACCATCATCCAACTCACTAACCATGTATGTAGGAGCCTTGTCGGGACCATACTCTTTGAGAATTCCACTATTTTTGGAAGTCACAATTATTCGACTGCCTGGACCAAGCCAACGAAGCGGGTCTCCAACAATAGCATGAAGATGGGATTGCTCTTCCACGTCATCGACAACTATTAGAACTTTCATTTCCCAAAACATGTCAAGAAAATCCTGTATTCTTTCATCAAAGGAAAGACCTTCACAATTTCGTTCAAGGATATCACCTATCAACTTAGTTTGCAAAAACTGAACACCACGAGGATTTTGTGCGGTTTCTTTGACCTCTGCGAGAAAGCTACAACGGTCAAAACAAGAAGAGATCTGGTTGTATACAGCCTTGGCAAGAGTCGTTTTGCCACTTCCATCTGCTCCATATATTCCAATAATGCGCACCTCATCATTGACTTCCGTTTCTAGTAAGGCGGTGATTTGTTCTACACAACCATCAATTCCAACTATATTTTGAACAGTTGCAATTGCATAATTCCTATCTGAGGCTTCCTTGTCCGCAGGTCGCTGTCTAGCTACATCTTTCATTTTCTCCATGCTCTGGCAAGAAAAGAGAATTTCTTCACAAAAATATTACGGTAGATGGAGAAAAAAACAAACGTCACCTGATCGCACTCTCTTTTATAACATTGCATCACTTCAACACATAGATACAAGATATTAATTTGTCATCAAATTGTTCTTATTGATGCAAACATATGGAAAAAAAGGTCCAAAAAGTTCTAAACCCCTTGTAATTTTGTCAATGTAATCCTAAACCTTTCAATTTTGCAATTGAATCCTAAAAAACTCCTACAGCACGTCCTTGTTTAATGCTCAAGGTTCTAGGCTAAATAGCAGGAGCAACTTTAAATATTTCCTAGCACCATGACCAAAATGAACTCCCGCTTCCATCATCTCTTTCAAATTTCACATTTTGCCAATTGAGTATATCCAGCGAATTTGGATGGAAATCGTTGATATGGATGTCAGCCACATGGATGCTAGCTGTGGCCGACGTTAAATTTGACAATTTTTTTAATATCCAATATTTTTCTCGAATTTTTTATTATTATTTTTTTATTTTCTTTTTTCCTTCTTCACTAATTTTTTACTGTGACCGGAGTTGGCAAGGGTTAGTGGGCCCTCACCAACCATGGGCAAGGAATTGCCTAGACAGGTGACGGAGTTTCGGCCCTCACCTGTGACCGACGAGGTCCCGCAACCCTTGCCTAGTGGTCGATGAAGGTTGCCAAGCCCTCATCCAACGGATAAGAAAAAGAGAAAGAAAAATAATAAAACAGTAACAATTCAAAAATATTATAATATTATTAAAATTGTCCACGTCGGCGCCGGCTATGCCACGTAGAATAGCCAGCATCCACATCAGAAATAATAAGTTTTGAAAAATAATAAAATAACAAAATAATAAAAATATCATTAAAAAAATTATCTATATCAATACCGACCATGCCACATGGCTGGCATCCGCATTAATGGTTCCTAACAAAAATTTGGCCGATGGACTTAAAACTGACAAAACGTAAAAACCTTTAGGACTAAAGGGCAATAGGTTCAGGACTTTTTGGACAATTTTTCCCAAGCATACGCACACTTCTTTTTTTTTTTTTTTTGTCTGGTCCTATTCTATATCTATTTTACGAGCCACTTTGTGTATTATGTGCTATACACAAGTTGTGAAACTTTGCTCAATCACTCAAGCGTCCTCACCCCAACCCACAAGGTGGAGAATTTGATTCTTCACTTCTCCCTTCCCAAGCGAGGAGGGTGGCCCTGAGTTGCAGACACTTAGGGTGCTTTTGTTTGTGTTCTTTTTTTGTTCCTCGGAACACAATTTCTGTTCTTTTGTTCCGAGGAACAAAAAAAGAACAGAAACGCGTTTGTTTACGTTTTTGTTTCTGAGACTTATTTCTATTCTAGGGAACAAATTTGGAACAAAAAAAAAACTTATTTCTTATTTCCGAGAACACTTTTTGAAAGAACAAAAGAACAAAAACACGTAACTTATTTCTTTTTTTTCTCCTTTTTCTTCTTTTTTCTTGTTCTTTTTTTTTTTTTGGCTGGTCGTTGGCCATGGTGACCGGCCATCAAGGGCCGGCGACCTCTCCAGAGCGTCGCCGGCCCCCGGCGACGCTAGGCCTCGCCTTGGCTAGGCGAGCTCACCCAGATTCAGCAAGGCCGAGCCTCGCCAAGCCAGGGCAATGCCGACCTTGTGCTGCCTAGGCGAGGCCGAGCCTCGCCAAGCTACCGGCAAGGATCCGGCAAGCTCGCTAGACGTGGCAGGCGACCGGCCAAAGAGAAAGAGAAAAATAAAAATAAAAAATAAAATAAAAATATTAAAAAATTAAAAGAAACAAAAAAATTATACAAGTTTACCAAACGTGTTTCTATTCTTTTCCTATTTCAAGAACATAAATTTTGTACGTTACCAAACACGTTCATCTGTTTAAAAAATATTCCCTGAACAGAAATAGTTTTTTTCTATTTCTGTTCATTGGAACAATTTTTAAATAGAAATGTTACCAAACGCACCTTTATTGTAGAATACTCTTATACTTAATCTAATATCTAATCTGATACAATACAGGAACTTATATAGTTATTAAATCTAAGTCGATGACATCATTATCTTAGAAGTTGGATCTTGCTTATTTACTTAAACAGATATATCACTCTGATCAAGTTAATTATGTCGTTATCTCTGAAGTGTAAATAACTTCCAACCAGCAAATGAGCATTATGGAAATAGAACTAACGTCTGATATTCAGACGGTAGACTATTGTTATGCTACTTATTAAGATCTTTCCTCTTGACAAGTTTCCTGCCAAAGTCTCTTATCAGATCGTGCATTCTTACGTCCTTATTTTCTCAATTTTCCGACAAATACATCTCAGGAAGGCGTTTTATTCCACTAGGAGAGCCTTCACATGTAAGATGGAATCCTTTTATCCTTTCCAATAAAAAAGCACTCTGTCGAGAAATATCTTCATTGTATGAAAATATAAAGATTTGTAACTGACCTCAATGGCAGCTTCAACTCCATCTTTCGGCTGCTTAACATCTTTGAGCTCATTAAGGTCATCTATGATAACGCTGCCTTGAATAATATTCAGGACTCGCAAACGGTATAAATTTTTGAGCTCATTAAGGTTTATTATACTGCCGCGATGATGATGATAAATTTTCAGGACTTCCAAAAGCTTTAAATCTGCAAGACCATCAATCTCTGCTGAATCGCAGTCCTCTATTTCTAGTTCTGACAGATATTTCAGACCAGAAAAATTTGGCTCTTGAATCTTGCAGCGTCTGAGACGCAGAATCCATAAGCATGGGGACGAGGGAAGTTGTGTGAGGTCTAGCTCCTTCATGTAGGATAAAGAGAGTTCCCGGAGCTGAGTAAGGTCACTAAAATTCCCAGGGAGATTGGTGACCTTTGAAACGGACAATCGCAAGGTCTCTAGACTTGGTAATCTCGTGATCCACTCAACATTTGGGGTCTGACTCGATGACCCCCCTTCTGGCTGCTCATCATCATTCAAGCATAGCTCTTTCAGATTTGTCAGATATGACAAGTCGAGGACTTTCATGTTTCTGGATCCCCAGCGGAGACTGAGTAAACTGGAGGGCAAAGCTGGTAGTTCTTCAAGTCGGTTGCATTCAAGGATGTCTAGGATTTGGAGGCTAGAGTAATCGCAAATGGCCTGAGGCAGCCCAGCCACATTGGATGACGACAATCTCAAAATTCTCAAACAGGATAATACTGAAATATCACAAGGAACTTGGCCCCCCAAAATAATGCAGCGAGAGAAATCTATCTCTTCCAGTTTCTCTAACTTCACAATATATTCAGGAAATTTTTGTAGGTGAGTGTGTACCATCTTCAGCGTCTTCAAATTTCTCAATTCCTTGACTGACTCTGGTAGTTCTGTGATTCCAGTGAATGAAAGGTCCATTACCTCGAGCAGCCCCAGCTTCTCGATGGAAGGTGGAAGTTCATCGAACATATGACATTCCCTTAAAGAAAGTCTCTGAAGTTTCTGAGGAAATTCAAAAGTTTTTGGAACAAACACCTTTCTAGCACCATCCAGAGCAAGACTCGTGAGACTCTCTAGGCGGCCGATTGTGGATATATCTATCAACTTTTTACATCCACAAGCACTAAGTTTTTCAAGATACTGCAAAGAACCTTTCTGGATATGAATTATATCGATGCCAGTTCCATCAATTAGAAGTTCCTTCAAAGATTTCATGTGGGCCAGTTCTGGGGGCAACTTCTTGACTCCTATGCAGTTTCTCAAATTTAAGGAACTCAGGTTCTCCAGTCCCCTAATGAATGGCCCAATTTTAGATAACTGAGGACAATCTTCCAGCATCAAAATCTCCAAATTGATGGGAGCTGGAAAGTCAAACGATGCAGGCAACAGAACACATCCTCGTAGGTTCAAGACTTTCAATCCCTCCAGCTTCTGCAACGTATGTGCAAAAGAAGATATCAAACTTTACTACTCGTACCTAAAATCTTAACGTGAGATATAAAAAGCAAATATCGGCCATACCTCCATGATTTGCCTCCAGTCTTGTGAATATGCGGTGACCCAACTCCAAGAGAGGTCGAGAATGACTAACTTCTTCAAATCCATATTACGTAGCTCAAGAATGGAATGGCACTCTCGCCAATCAAGCCACCTCAAATTTGGAAGAAGATTCTCACATGTTCCCTCAATAGTAGCCCCATCGTATCTGAGGTACCTCAAATTCGATATTTTGCTAAGTGCTTCACACGTTAAACGGACGGTGCCAGCCACTCCACCTTGGAGACTAATGCCTTGGACAATTTCATTATGCTGTCAAGTGTCGACAAGGGAAAACGTATGAGTAAGTTGAAAACTTTAATTTCTTACTCCTTTTAATGAAATGAGACAAATTAAATTTACCAAAATCAAGTGGATATCCATTACGCATTCCAAATAGTGTTTAAGAACAAATTCCTCTTTTTCCCTTCGGAGAGTGAATAATTTATGTTATATATGGATGGTTTATCTGAACGCTTTCATGACCCTCTGAAAGAAATTTCTAGAGGTTTTTGAAAACTTACTTGACCGTCCTCTAAAATGGAACATGCATCACTGAAGTTCCAAATCCTGCAGCGCTCTTGAAGAACCTTCCTCGCGACAAGTTTCCTGCCAAAGTCTCTCAACAGATTATGCATTCTTAATTCATTATTTTCTCCATCTTCCAAGAAATGAATGTTGCGAAGTTCTTGTATTTCTAAAGAAGGATAGCAACCACAAGCCTTCCACATATAAGAGGGAATCCTCTCATCCTCTCCAATAAAGAAACACGCTATGTCAAGGAATATCTCCTTTGTATACTCATTTAAAGAATTATAACTGGCGTTCAAGGCAGCTTTTACTTTTCCCCCATGTAGATGATCTCTTAAGGAATCCCGGGTACTTCTCCATATCTCTAGATTCTTCTTTCTCTTTAAATAATTTGCCCAAAAAATAATAGCCATAGGAAACCCTCCAAGAGCTTCGACGATGTCTCTGGACAAGAAATCGTACTCGGGGTCATCTGGGTTAGCATCCCCTCGAAAAACATGCTTACAAAAGAGTTTATGAGCATAGTAAATTCCCATTGGTTCAACCTTGCATTCTTCAACTACCACATTGTCGAAAACCTTTAAAACATTTCTTCTATTTGTGGTCACAATAATTCTACTTCCTTGACCCAACCAAGAAAGGTCCTCAACTAATGCTTCAATTTGTTTATCTTCATGCACATTGTCAAGCACAATAAGGGCATTAATAAAGCGACTTTTCATTTTTTTAATACCTATGCCAAAAGGTCGTTGTGGATCATGTTTTTCTTTTTGAAGTTCAGCAATCAACAGATCAAGGGGAACCTCAACTCCTTTCGAATTTATATCTTCAAGGAAGCTACATGCGTTAAACAACTTATGGATCTTTTTATAGACAATCTTTGCAAGTGTACTCTTTCCAACACCCGGCATACCGCATATTCTGACGACACGTACATCTTCTCCACATACTTTCGTCGCTTCTCCATGGCTGTAGACAACACCAAGCTTTGTCATCATCTCTTGAACACGCAGATCGATTCCAACTAGTTTGTCGGTTACATATTGGTCATCCTCATCCAACACCTCCTTGACACGTTTAAGAACTTTTTCTAGGAGGGTGGCCTCATCCCTGCGAAAAAACATGAGCGATGAAGCACCGAGGATGACAACAGACTTACCAAATATATTAGAAAATAAACAAAAATCAAGTGGGGAGTGAACCGATGAAATTATAAATCAAGCAACGGGGGCAGGGGGAATCTTCAATTAAAATGGAGAGCAAGTTTTAATGCACATAGCAGTTTGGATATTGATATCATGCTATCTGCGTAACAAAAGATCTAGCCACAGGGGAAAGAACGGAGCATGGTGGACCCGGTTGGCTGGTCTAACTCATATGATTATATGCGACATTTTTAAGAAAAAGGCTCGGGTTCTTTTTCACAACATCCTAAACATTTTTTTTCATTTTTCTCGTAAAGAAAAAAGAAACACGAAGCAAAAGAATTACCCCCGATTGACGTCCGCCAGCACATATCCGGCTAATTCCCCGACCTGTTGAAGGACCTCCCTCCATTTTTGGATGGTATTTACGTCGACTTTGCCCTCCTCCTTATGTTTCTCGAAGGACGTTTCAAAATTTCCAGTCTGGTGTTTCACAGTGTAGGGACTAACATCATAGAAAACAGGGATAAGGGTATGTTCATCTGGTCGTCTGCACTCCCACATTTGTTCCAGCTCCATGAGGCAATATTTACTAGAAGCATAACGACTGGAGAAGATGGCTATCGAGATCCTCGACCGCTTGATCGCATCTCTTCGCGCCTGACTGATCTCTTCTCCACCACTGAGCTTTTCATCGTCTTTAAAGACCTCGATCCCTGCCCTTTCAAGATCTCTATGTAGGAAATTCGCGAATACTTTGCCAGTATCTATATCTCTAAAATTCAAGAATACTTGATAATTGATTCCAGATGACGTGATTCCAGATGACGACGGTGTAGTTGAAGATGATTCCTGTCAAATCAAGGAAAAGAGAAGAAGTCTGAATCTTGATTCCTGTCAATTGATTCCAGAGTGTTTCGGACCAAGTCTTATGCTTCTGGCCAAACAAACACACAAAAAAAGCAAAAGAGAAGAAGAAAAACAAAGATTTATAGTTCCCGATGGAGCCGAACCTAACGCAGCAAGCTGCCCCAGAATCAGAATCTCGCAACTCATGTGTTTTGACTGTTTTTACATTCAAAACTTTCAGAACTTTCGCAATACTCAAACGTTGATTAGTGAATTCACATGTAATCTTTTCATGATTTTCTGAAATTCAAATTTTAGGGGAAATCAAATCAATACTTAACAGGCCCAGCTTACAAAATTAATAGTGCTTGGAGTTTTGATAGGATCACGTGATTTTGAACATAGGTAGGTTCAATCGTTCACGTCAACGGATAATTGTAACATTCTAGATGATGTCTTGCATTTAGGGGTTGAACTACAAGCAGAGGATCGGTTCCACCATATTCATGTGGAAGAAATAATAATACAAATCCCAAAGATGCAGAGGAAACAAACCGCTCTTCTTCTCTTCATTCCAGCAGCCACATCTGCAGAAGCCATAACTCGGAGAAATATGAGAAACGCCAAGGACCAATTCGCTTTGCTCGCTCGCTCTCTCTCTCTCTCTCTCTCTCTCGCGTTCTCTCGCAAAGAGGGCACTCGAGGGGTAAGGACATTGGACGACAATATTTATTACATTTTGCACACGACCATGACCGTTGACTTCTGGCCACTCGCTACGCGCTTGGGCAGCGCGTGGGAAAGTTGTCGTGTACTCCCGGTCCCACGTTATTTAACATTGTACGAAGTCATTACTGAAAGATTTCCAAGTGGTTGGAGTTGATAAAGATGATGCCATAAACTGGTTGACAGTCCTCCCAAGTCGTTCCATTTACAATTGGATCGTCCGATTATAAATGAAAAAAAAACCATCAAAAACGAAATTATATTTATCGTGACATATTTATCTCCAGACCTTTCCTATATCACGTATCTGTGGGATACATTAATTTTTTTGTGGCATTTACTCATGTATTTTAAGTTAAATGTCTCACACGAATATAAATTTAAGATTTTTTATATCATAAAACAAGTACAAAATAGATATGTCATATTGGTATAAATTTAGAATAAATGTATCACATAAATACGAATTTGATATTTTTTGTTTCAAAAAAATTTAGGACAAATATATCATAATATGCATAATTTAAAATTTTTTGTGACTTTTTTTCTTATATAAATCAAGTTTCGTCCTTTCTAGATTATGTGAATGGAGAATAGTAACTGGTTATTATCCTATGTCAACCAAGTTCCATGTAAAAATTGTCAATCATGGATCACGTCATATTCCTTGATCTTCCCAGAAAGTGCCTTCTGAAGTTCAAGTTATTTTGAGCTAAATAATAACTTGCATAATATACTCTAGGAGTTAGTCTAGACTCATCACAGTTTCAAGCAAAACTTAATTATTTCCATCTAATTTTTAGTCTGGAAGAAACTTCAAAGGTAATTGCCTTCTCATCGGGCTTCGTGAATTGGCTCAAATTTTAATTGACTGCGTCTTTTTCCAAGTGCCACGAGTGAATTTCCTTTTCTGTGAGTACGGGCCACGAAGTCGGTTCCATCTTCTTTTGTTCTCCACGCAACTCTTTCTCTCGTCGACATCCATAAATGCACGCCACTGTCCGGGAATTTATCATACTCGTGGCATTAGTGTACGTATCTCGACACTTAAATTCCTTATATCTTCTGAAATTTCATATCTTCCTTCACCCTCTCTCTTGATTTTTGGGTTTAATACAGAATTAGTTTCTCTAGAACAAACAGCAATGGAGACAAAAATCTACCGAAGTTATAAAGGAGTTCTCGTTTTATGTTTTAACTTTTCTTTCTCCCCAAGGAAAACAAGGATATATCCAGAAAGACGAGTTCAAGGTTGGAACCCAAATTCGAACTTGCACAATCCGAGTAGATTTTTCAATTATAAATGTGGCTGAAACACGTATATCCTACATATATCTTGTTAGCATTTCAAACCAGAGAATGTCCAGATTTTATTACTAATAACCTTAACCAAAGTCTCAAGTAATATTTATGTTTGGGTTTTCAACACACACAACCGATACACAAGTTGTGTACATTGAAATAATATTGTTAAGTTTTTTGTAAGCATAATGGTAGCGTTTGTTCCTCAATTATCATGTCTTCAATTCATTTTTTTTTATTGTGACAATTATATGTATCATAATCTTCTCGTCTCCTCTTGCATATGAGTATAACACATAGTTCAACGAATGCTCATGATTATGTATTGGTCTCATCTACAACCATTTTTTCTCTTAAACTTGTGAATATAATGGAAGGCTAAGATTGAGACCATGATTACAACAAAATCCTCACGCTCTTTGAGGGTGTCATGCTTCCTTATCCGCGCTTCCTTTGAAAGCTTTACTCGCACAACAGGACTAACTGCATGATGCTTCTACTTCTTCACTCAACCTTCTCGGACAAGCACAATCACCCGATCAATTCCTCAATAGCCAAGGCCAATGACTCTGGGACAAAGGCAATAAGAAACTTGCTATTAGCATTGAAAAACATAACGATACAAATCTATTCAAATGTTACCATGATGGACAAAACTAAGTGCAAGAGAATATAGTAGGGTATACACATGAAGTGCCAAATAAGAATTCTTAATGTCAAAGACGAAAGGAAAATTACAGAAATTGCAGTTTTAGAGCCATTTTGTCTTTCTTCCCAACCACCATGTTATTCGTTCCGCCTCCTCATATCAAAAATTTCCCAGCAGACCTTTGATTTAATTGAAGATAATTAAAAAAAAATTGAAAAATTATTAGGAAAATAACATAAAAAAAAAGTTCTTAAATGACAATTTTGTAAAAACATGTTCAAATGGAAATTGACGACTAAACTAAAGCTCTGTTCAGAACAGTATGCATGCCATAATAAAGTGAAATGAGATTTCTTTAATATATCATGGAAATTATGAGTTATATAGGATGCGATTAGTAGATCCATAAACTTATTTTCAACCTTAAGTCTGGCGCAAAGTCTGATGCAGGCAATATTACCAAGAGAAAAGATATTAAAAAAAAATGTAAAACAAGGATCTCTTATTTATATATTAAAACCAAACCAGAAAGGAGAGCACTCGCGAACCTTTGGTCTTCTCGAACTTGACACTTCGAGTTCGTAGAGCTCGCTTGACTGTCGATGGAGGGAGAAGGCAAAGAAAAAACAAATGAGACAATGCTTGAAATGTGCCTGAATAAAATCTCGTGCCTTCAATTTTCTTTTTCACTTTTACTATGTGCAAAATCCTAATAACAGAAAAGAGTATATATAAATACCGATACAATTTATACTTCCACCTTTGAACCAATTTCATTAGCAAAACCACTTGCACTTGTGTATATCGTAATGGTAGGAATTGCTTCCTAGGTACAAACTTTCACGGGAAAATTACAAAAAAAATCTTAAATTTATTATAATTGTATCACTTCAAATCATAAACATATTTTTTTTACCAATCGAGTCATAAATCAATTGTGATTACATCAGTTCAATCCTTTCGGCCAAAATTGGCCAGTCGGTGTTGACACGGCCTCCAACTAGCACCGGTGACAATTTTTTAAATAACATTTTATTTTTTTGAATTATTTTTTTATCTCTTTTTTTTTTCTCCCCCCTCATCCTTCCTCCTCTCTCCTTCTTCCTTTGGCTTCGGTGAACGGCTAGAGGAAAGGGCTAGTAGCCAGGTGAGCTCGCCTCCCATTGCTAGCAAGGGCAAGCTCGCCTAACCACCTTAGTCACGACCACCTCAGTTCGCATGACCGACTAGCCCTCCCCTCTAGCCAATCGCGGAAGCCAAAGGAAGAAGGAGGGAGGAGGGAGGAGGGAGGAGGGAGGAATGAAAAAAAAAAAAAAAAAAAAATATATAACAAATTAATAAAATAATTTGATAAAATAAAATATTTTTAAAAAATTGTCGTGAGTGGTCATGTCAAGATCGGCCATTCAATTTTGGCCAAAAGGACTAAATTGATACAACTATAAAAAGTTTATAATTCAATTGACAAAAAAAAGTTGATGACCGAATTGATATAATAATAATATGTTTACGATTTCTTTTTTAATTTTTCCAACTTTCATGAGTCGAGAAATCGTAATCCTCGATTGCAATTCAAGTTTTTGGCATGATAGTCAGCTTGAAATTCCACCAGCCATTGTGTTATTCATTGTCACTCCTCAAATTGAAAGATATTTCCCGGCGGCCCTTTGGTCTTCTCCATTCCTACAGTTGGAGTCCGTAGACCTTTCTGCATCGTCGATGGCGGGAGATGGCAAATAAAAAGGGACAGACGGCACTTGATAACGCATGGATCTAGTCGCCACGAATTGAATTAATTCCTTAGCAAGTTTGGACCTAGTTTAAATAATGAAATTGATTGATTAAATTAATTCCTTTCTAGGAGAAATTTTCAAGCAATGATCTTTTATTGATTAAATTAATTCCTTGGTGTCACTAATTAGTCATATCAACAACGTGAGTTAGGTTTTAGCGAAAAAACCAAGGGAGTTAAAAACAATTGTAATTAAGCATGACTTACATGATTAATTATTTATTTTTCAACTAATAATTCAAATTTTTAGTGAATTAAATAACATTTTTTTGCAATCAAATAACATTTATGTAATTGACTTTTTTAAATTTGAGAAATAAAAAGAAAATTCAAAGTTTCACTAAAACGTAAAAAATATGCGATTGGTTAGGGTGCGCATGATAAAAATTTTACTTCTCTATTTCTCTATTCCCCATGACAGGTTTATAACAGAAATCCATTTGGTAACGCAATTTAACTTTTCTATTTTTGAAACAGAATTATATTCCATAAATAAATTTAAAAAAATCAGAAGTTAAAATTTAATTTATGATCAAAAATTAATTTATGTTTCAGAAATTTTGTCATTAATATCTTTTATCGCCATGTATTCTTCTTATCGACCTTTCTTGCATCCAATCAACCGGCGAGTTGAATTTTTAAGAAAATCGCGCGCGCGCGTGGGTAGCGAGTGAAGAGAGAGAGAGAGAGAGAGATTGTCAGGTCACGAGCAGTAGAGTAGGACCATTGTAAAAAGTAGAGAGTCGCAGTGGGACTCAGACATGATGCGATGGGAATAAAAAGAAGAAAAATAGAGAGGCCCACGCGAAATAAATAATTAGATAGGACAATGTATTCGATCAGGAATGTGATCCACGTCATTAAAAGTTGGAGAACAAAAAGAAAATTCAAATTTCCACTAAAAGTAGAAAAGTTCCCTCACGAAAATAAAATTCGGGCAATCAGTGATTTTTTTTTTTTACTTCTCTAGATAGACATTATTGTTTAAATTTCATACAATAACGTTGAAATTAAATTATTGCCAATCACAATCTTATTACATAGCTTGGCTAATCTCATAAATCAAGTAATATAAAATTTGAAAATCCAATCGAATGATCTAATATTTGTTAAATTTTTTATGATGTAAATAATCAAATATGTAGCATGCATCTACTTCATGCCCAAAGTTTGTTCCTTGACCATTAATGAATGGTTTGGTTTTCTACATTTAAGAAGTAATAAAGTTTTTTTCATAGCATATAAACTACAAATAGATCCCCGTGTACTTATAGATGGAACATTTCTTTATGGAGTTGTAACGTGAGTTAGGAACTAGGTTTTAGGAAGAATTACTACTTTTTTTTGGTCAGATGAAGAATTAGTACTTACCCCCAGCGATTTTTTTGTGGATTTCCTAATTTGTAATAAGTAATCTTCTACACGTAAGCTTATACAAAGCCCTCAGTGATTTTGCAAAAGAGTTCCCATTACAATGAAAAATTACGGAAACAGCCGCATGGTATGCGCTGACTTTTAATGTAAAACCTCCATCATAGTTAAAACTTCGGCATTCCATGTTTGGCCCACTCCTTTGTGTTTTTTTTTTTTTCATTTTCATAATTATTTATAATTAATAATCCTAACATAATAGCATTTAATTTCGTTTGAAGAGCGCACCTCGGAAAAAAAGTTCATCTTCCAATTATGCAGTTTTAATATGGAATACATGACGTGATAAAAATTTAAACTTATTTAACAGATTATGTAAAAATTGATTGATAATTTTACATGACAGTCTAAAAAGCGGAAAAAAGAAGAAGAACATATCGATTTATTGGACCATTTATTCAGATGTTATCATTTGATGACGTACTCTTCTCTAAAATGTCACCTTTTTAAACCTTAAGGATAAATGCCACAAGAAACTTGCTTTTGAGTATATTTGTATCAAGTTCCGTCCTTTATATTAACAGTTGTAGTTCTGTCCTTTATATCAATAGTTGTACTCATACAAATCTATTCAGATGTTAATATAACAGAGCCATGCGCAAGTAAACATAATAGTGAACACGTAGGAAGTGCCAAGTAAGACCATATTCTCTCTTTTAATGTCAAAGAGGAAAAGAATAATAATAGAAATTGCACTTCAAGAGCCATTTTATCTTCTCCACAATCATTTTTAGGGTTCTCCAATAAAATATCTCCCAGCACCCCTTTGATTTGACATCCATTGTTGGAGAAAGAGCGATATAGCCGCCTAATTTATAGCAGGACATTGAGATATTAATGTATCTAAGAACTTTTCTTTAGTCCTTAATGACATAACTAAAAAGGAAATACAAGGATTGATCTATGTATGTCTATGATTATGAACCCTTCAGAATATTCTAATCAACAATCGAAAGAAATCCCTTATTTTAAGTTCCTCACGGATACAATGTTTACATAGCCGGCCCGACATCCTTACGAAACAATTGAATTGAGGGTCTGATGGAGAAGAATTGACCATTTAATATTGTGAACTAATCAAGATTGAAATGGGAAAAAGAGATACGAACGGAGAGGAATAACCAATCAAGGAAAAGAACATGAAACCTTTCTGTTTCAATTGAGATACGACACCGGGCAGGACCAATTAAGTAGGTGAAGTGGTTGGAAAGGAGTCCCACGTGCTTATGGATGGGACATTTCTTTTTGGAATTTGTAAAAGTCTACCTCCGCGTACAAAGGGGTGGATGACAACTGTCTACTTCTATCCATTTAATAAATTTATTCCGTTTTTCTATTTTCGAAATAAATTTCTATTCAAAAAATAATTTTTGAATAGAAATTAGAAAGTAAAATTTTTTACTTCTTTATTTCTAGAACATAAATGAGATAAAAAAATTTCTCGTCGTTCGTCAACCGGCCCTTCATCTGTTGCCACCGCGGTCGCCAACCACCATCGCCGCCCCCGTCCATCACCACTATCCGCCGGTCCGCCGCCGTCTGAAATAAAGAAATCTTGTGTCATTATCAAACTAATTTATATGTCGTTATCAAACGGTTATTTTTCTTAAAACTCTTATAGAAAATGTAAATAAAAATCTATTTTTGTTCTATAAACTATTTTAAAACGAATAGTTTGTACATGCAGAACCAAAGTGATTTAGGATTCTAGGAACTAGCTTTTCGGGAGAATTACTACTTGCCCCCAACGATTTTTGTGGATTTCCAAACTTGCCATCCAATCATGTTGGTTGACCTTCTACATAAACTTATTCAAAGTCTCGCAGTGATTTTGGAAAAGATTTCCCGTTGCAATGGAAAAAATTGTGAAAACAAGTGAGCATTACATGCAATCATTTTTAATGTATTGTTGTTTTAAACTGAGTAAAATTTGCATTATAGTTTATCAAGTTTAAATGCATAATAAGGTACAAATTTCCAAAACATTTTACTTAATAAAAAAAGGAATAATACTATGAAAACTCCAACCTAGTATGTCCATGACAAATTTATTCTAAACTAATTTTTTTGACCCAAAAAAATTTAAACCGGTATATCTATGACAAATTTATCCCAAATGACTATAAAAAAGCCAAAGCTAGTATATTCGTCACAAATTTACTCCAAATTAATTTGTTTGACTATCAAATATCCCAAATTGATACATTTATGACAAATATGCTTTTTGTTATATTGTGTTAATACCACAAAAAGTCACACAAATTGTACAATTGTGATAAATAGAGAGTAAAATCCCAAACTATTACGTGTGATCCAACTCGGTGTTGACACCTGATTTTTGAGATTGGGTCGCGACACTCCGCAAATAACAAAAACTAACATAAGGTAAATTTATTACAAATATACTAGTTTAAGATAAATTTGTCAAAAGTATTTTTTTTTATGACCAAAAAATTAATTTTTGGTAAATTTATCACAAGTACACTAGTTTAAAGTTTTTCGAGGTATTAACCCATAAAAAAATAAATAAATTGAATAATGAAAAGATAGAATATGATATGGGTCATATGTGCATGCGGGCCCATCTATATATAAATTTTGCTATTTAATTTATCTTAATCTAAATAAACAATATTTCGTACAAGAAAATTTATTTAAGTAAGCTAAAATTAAAATAAAATAGTTTACAAGAGATCATTGGAGATTAAATGTTTGAGAAACTCTTGAATTTTAACTGATTTGATGCAAGTAATTTAACTCAATGTATAGTGGAATTTCTTATGATGAATCCAATTAACAAAAGCTAAAGATATATGTTGTTTAGTCGGTAAACTATCAATAATTTAATAGCTTAATTTGTTCAAGCGACTCCATTCAATGTAATATGGAAACATTATACTGAATAAAGAATTCAGTTAATTTAGAAAAGAATCGCAGAAATTGTTTTTTTTTTAAAATCAAAGGCTATTTAAAATATAACAAATTGTGTTTTTGTCACTTTAAGGTTACCATAAAAGTAAATAATCAATGAATAAAAGCTGTATATTTTATGGATTTTTTGGCTAAGCAGTTCTGAAATCCATCACATGAAATTTACAATGAAATCATAAACTCAAAAGACTTAAGGAGTAAAAATAATTTAACACGTCGCATTATGATCCATAGACATTCAATTAAATATAATTTTTTTTTTTGTAGAAAGAAAATTTCCTTCATTTATAATGATCAAACATGAGATGAATATATAAAACTTTCGAGCAAAGTAAATTACAATAAAACTGCAAAACAAAACAAAACCCAAAAAAACAAAAGACTACAGTTTGCAGTTATAAGCATGTTGTCCTCTTAAAAGACCGGATTTGTTATGGCATAAAAATTAAAAAAAAAATCAGTGATTTCGTTGAAATCGTCAGTGACCGGCACACACCGAGATTTTCCCCTCCAAGAACTACGATTTGTAACACGTGCTTAGATTCAAAATCCTCAATACCGTCACTATACAAAGACAAGAATAACAAAGTGATTAAATAAGAAACACAAGGGTTGATCTATATATGTATAATGATTATGTACTCTTTTTTTAATCAATATATTCTAATCAAGACTAGAACAAGGTGCAAGACATCGAAAGGAATCCCTTATTTTAAGTTCCTTCTGGATGAATAGTTTACATGTCCAGCCTAACATTCTTGCAAAAAAAATTAAGGGTCCAGAGAAGAATTGACCATTTAATCTTGTAAACTAATCAAGATCGAAATTGGAAAAAGGGATACGAGCGGAGAACCTGAAACCACTCTACTTCAATAGATTCGAGAACATGCTGGGGGCAATTAAGGGGGTGAAGTGGTTAGATTTTGCAAGCTATTCCAACCACCGCAGATGTCATTAGTCGATCCGTATGATAAAGCACACTCACTTTCAACCATTTCCCATTATCCGATATAAGCAGCATTACCAGAGAAAAAAAAAAAAGGTGCATAAAACGTATTGCTAGGATGGAAAAATATTAAAACCAAACCAGATCTACCCGGCTCCAACTACCACTGAAGAGAGCACTAGCTGACCTTTGGTCTGCTGCAATTCCATGATTTGAGTTCGTAGACGTCGCTTGATCCTTGGTGGAGGGAGTAGGTAAAAGAAGATACTAAATTTCATGATAAAAAAACTTAAATTTAAGTTCATTCTCAATTATGTTTAGAACCTTTCTTTATCTCAAGAGAAAAGTCGTAAATATTCATTATAATCTTAAATCTACCATACATCCAAAAGTCACCACTTATTTCTTTGAAATTATCAATATTTAAGATGAGTTAGAGATTCACTATTAGATTTCACATCTCTATCATCACGCTCACCTTCATATGAAACAATGACATAATAAAAAACGCTGGTTTTGATTTTTGGACACGGGATAGATTTGAAACTATAGTAAAAATTGGTGATCTTATTTTTAGATAAAAAAAAGTTTGATGTGAAATTGGGATTAATCTAAAGTTCAGTTTTTTCTTAAAGAAATTAGATAAAAATATAAATGAGACATTATTTAAACGCGGCAGGAAGTCAATCACGTGTTTTTATGAAGGCGTTAGGTGATTCACGCGAGAAGAAACTTTTAAATCTTGACTAAAGGTAAAAGCAAAAGGGAACGTACGTAAAAAACGAGTTGATCTACCAGTCGCTGTGGATCATTGGATCCTTTTCATCGACTTTTCTTGGACCCAATCTGCAAGCCAGTACAATAATTGGCTAAGTCGCGCGCGTCTGGGTGTCATCTCCACGCGCGCCACACCCGCAAGCGCGCGCGTATGGCGCGTGAGTATTAAGCGAAGAGAGAGAGAGAGAGAGAGAGAGGCGTCGGGTCATGAGGACAAGAACTGACAATGGCAGTGGGCGGTGGACAGCAAAAGAAAAAGGACGAAAGAAAAAGGCCGAAAACGAGGGGCTGCACCAGAAGTAAATTAATTTAATATATATTTCATTTTTATAGATAATTTCAATTAAGAGAAATACTCAAATCGAAACATTGTACTGGATCCATAAAATGACCCACATTCTAATCAATGGTTCTTTATTAATTGCGTGGGTAGATAC
Source organism: Eucalyptus shirleyi (assembly GCA_017140165.1). Classification (NCBI taxonomy): domain Eukaryota; kingdom Viridiplantae; phylum Streptophyta; class Magnoliopsida; order Myrtales; family Myrtaceae; genus Eucalyptus; species Eucalyptus shirleyi. Next base: position 48,365,204 of record CM029448.1, read on the forward strand.
TGTTGTTTCAATACCGGATCCTAATGTGTTGTTTTTATAAATCACGTTGAAATCATGTTTTTCGTCAATCAAATTTTTATTGCATAGCTCAACTATCCTCATGAATTTCATTATATAGAATTCAAAATCCAATTAAATAATCTAATTATTTGTTAAATTTGATGGTGTAAATAATCGAATATGTATCTTGTGTGTAATTCACACCTAGAGTTTGGTTCCTTGACTATCAACACATGGTTTCCTACCATTTAGTAAGTCTTCAAGCAACGATTTTCTTATTGATTAAATTATTTCCTTTGCGTACAAGGTAAGTTAGGACTAGCTTTTTGAGAGAATTACTACTCACCCCAACGATATTTTTTTGGATTTCCTAACTTGCCATCCAAACGTCTTGGTTAATCTTCTACTGAACTTATTCAAAGTAGACAGCCAAGTAGAAAGAAGTCCTTTTATTTTTTCCGATGGGCTTTAGCTATTCAACTTATCAAGTTGATTTGTTTCTCTCGGACATTGGGCTTAGCGAACAAATTTGAGATGGGCCAGCTTCCTCTTGCAATCTTCAATCCAGGCCCTCCCGTCCTAGGGGCTTTGGTAAGCATGCTTCCTTCCATCTCAAGAAATTCATTTTCATTGCGAGTGCGTTGTCAATAACTAAGCCTGATTCCGATTGGCGGAACTAGAAGATGTGGGCATTTCGTGCTTTCCAAATAAACCACAGTAGGCTTGTGCTTGATTCAATAAGTTGCATGATCCATTTATCCATTCTGGTAATGTTCGGTTTTGGATTATGACTGTGTAGTCTCGAATCCAACTATGTGACAGCTGTCTGGTCACCAAGGAGGAAGATGTGCTCTGTTGTTTCTAGAGCTTGGTGACATAGAGGGCACGTAGTTACAATTTTCCTCTTGAAGAGATTCTCTCTCGAGGGAATAGGGTTTTTGTATATAGTCCACAAAAAGATATAAATTTCGGGGAGGGTGTTCAATTTCCCGATTTTCGTCCATAGTGTTCTGGGTATCTGATAGGATAATGAGACTCGGTCTGTTTGTTGCTACCGATACGTTTGAGTATAGCCTGTTACTTGCACTTTTGATTGAGTTGATCCTAGACTTATTCCTAGTCCATACCAGCTTATTGTCTTATTAAGTTCTGGTAGATATTTTATGTTTAGATGTTCACAAACTTTGCTCTAGTTAACGAAAGTACTAGATGTAAATAAAAGAGATGAGTTAGACCAAAAAAAAAAATAAAAAAATAAAAGTACTAGTATTTTCGAGGGAAAATGGCACAATTAGTCCCTGAAGTTTTATGTAATGTCCAATTTCGTCCCTATACTTTTGATTGGCTCAATTTGGTCCATGTATTATTGATAAATGTCCGATCTAGTCCCTAACTATTTAAAAATTTATCAATTTCGTCCTTCCGTTAACTTTCCGTTAGTTAAACTTAACGGAATGGGGGTATTTTGGTCTTTTTATCTTTTAAATATTTTTATCTTCTTTTTTTTATCTTTTTTTTCTTCTTCTTCTCTCTTCCCTCCGCCGGCCATGGCGGAGCCGGCGGAGGGAAGCCGGCGTCCGGCAAGGGGGGCCCTTGCCAGATCTGGCGAGGGCCGCCCTCGCTGAGTTGCTGGGTTCGCAGGTCGCGCCATAGGGGAGCGCAAGGCTTGGCGCAGAGGCCGGAGGGGATCGTGGTGGTGCCGATGGAGGGAGGCCGAGCTTCGAAGCTGGTGCAGGGGGATTGGGTGTGGCGTCACTTGGTGGAGGAGCCATGCGGTCGGCGTCCTCATCTCGTGGCCTCGTGCGGCGGGGCTCAACGAGCCGTGGCAGGGGGAGGCGTCGAGGTCCCTCCCGTCGGCCGGTGAGGGCACCCCTCGCCCGACGCCGGCAGGGGCGGCCCTCGCCCGACGCAGGCGAGGGTGGCCCCACACCGGTAGGGCCGCCCCTGCCAGCGTCGGGCCGGACGCCGGCTTCCCTTCGCCGGCGCCAGCGGAGGGAAGAGAGAAGAAGAAGAAGATCAAAAAAAGAAAAAAAGTAACGGAAGGACTAAACTGAACATTTTCTAATAGTTTAGGGACTAAATCGAACCAATCAAAAGTATAAGGACGAAATTGAATATTACATAAAACTTCAGGGACTAATTGTGCCATTTTCCCTATTTTCGACCACAAAAAACTTATGAAAAGTTTTACAGTGATTTTTGAAAAGATTTTCTATCACAATGTAAAGTTATGAAAACAAGTCAGCATTATATGCAATGACTCTTAATGAATTGTTATTTTAAATTGAGTAAAATTGAACTATAGCTTATCACGTTTTAAGTGCATAAGCTACACCGGACAAAACATTTTACTTCATTAAAAAAACTGAGTAAATTGAATAATAAAAAGATAAAATAAAGAATACATAGTTACAGTTTATGTAGCCTTTCTTGCTAATGCCAAATTCGCTTAACATAAGCTCACAATGAATTTAATAGTTGTGAAACCAAAAAACATAATTTAGAACATAGTGTGAATGCACGCGCCTGTGCGCGTCTATAAATATATTTTTTTATATGAAATTTCTCTTAATCTAAATAAAGAATATTTCCGCAATCAATTTTTTAAAGTAAGATAAAATTAGAATAAATTAGTTTACAACAAATCAGAAAAGATTAAATATTTGAGAAACTCTTGAAATTTAACTGATTTGATGCAAGTAATTTAACTCAGTGTATATAGGAATTTCTTATCGTGAATTCACTTAACAAAAGCTGAAGATAAAAGGTTGTTTAGTCGGGAAACTATCAACAAGTTAATAGCTTAATTTGTTCGAGCAATTTCATTCAATATAATATAGAAACATATATCTGAATAAAGAATTCACTTAATTTAGAAAAAAAATCGCAGAAATTTAAAAAATCATAGACTATTTAAAATATGACAAATTGTGTTATTGTCACTGTAAGGTTACAATAAAAGTAAATAATCAATAAATAAAAGCTGTATAGGTATAACATGAATTTTTCGTTGTTTCATGGTTAAGTAGTTGTAAAATCCATTTACGTGAAATTTACAATGAAATCATTGAGTTGAAAGACTTAAGAACTACAAATAATCTAACATGTCGCATTATGGTTCATGGAAATTCATATAAATACAAAGTGGATTTTTTTCATCTAAAGAAAATTTCATTCATTTGCCATAACAAACACGAGAGGAATATAGAATATTTTTTTTTTTAAAAAGAGCAAATCCCATAAGAGCTATAAAACAAAACAAAATTTAGAAAACAAAAGAGTATGGCTTGTGGTTATAGACACACTCTTATCTCAAAAGACTGGATTTGTCACAGCATTAAAAAACAATTGCTGACCAATCACCAAAACCGTCATTAATAGGCACATGCAAAGATTTTCTCCTCCAGAAACTACGAATTGAAATATGCGCCTAAACCTAGCGTCCTCAACGTTATCATCATACGAAGACAATAATAACAATATGATTAAATAAGAAATAATTAAAAAATACAAAGGTTGATCTATATATGCATAATGATTATATACTCTCTTCAGAATCAATATATTATAATCAAGACCAAAACAAGGTGCGAAACATCGAAAGAAATCCCTTATTTTAAGTTTCTCCCATATGGATAGTTTACATAGCCGCCCCAACATTCTAACAAAACAATCAAATCAAGGGTCCAAAGAAGAATTGACCATTTAATCTTGTAAACTAATCAAGATCGAAATTGGAAAAAGGGATGCGGAGAACATGAAACCATTTTGTCCCAATAGAGATGCGAGAACAAGCCGGGGGCAATTAAGTAGGCGAAGTAGTTGGATTTTGCAAGCTATTCCAACCTCCTTTGAAAAAGCTACTCACTTTCAACCTTTGGGCCATAATCTGATGTAAGCAACGTTACCGGGGCAAAAAAAGGGAATAGAATGTACAGCAAGGGCGGAAAATTATTAAAGCCAAGCTAGATCTTCCCGGCTCCCTCGAGGAAGGACTTGGTATGGGGATGAATCGAAGTGAGAAGTTGCCAACATTAAACTTCTTTTTGGTGTGAAATCGTCGGTATCCCTAGTGGTGGGGAAGAAAAACATTCACTATCGACTTAGGAGTGTGTGGTGTGTGGGCATAAGCATGTTAAAATAAGGAACACAGTCCTGGGGAACTCCTAATAAGGTGTTATTGGCATGCACTGCCACTAAAGAGAGAAGAGCACTAGCCACCGGTGGTCTTCTCTAATTCCACACTTTGAGTTCGTAGACCCCGCTTGATCCTCAATGGAGGGAGTAGGTAAAAAAAAAAATTAATTTTATGAAACACGCACAATTTTAAGTTCAATCTCAATTTTGTTTTTAATTTTATCTCGAGAAAAAAGTCGCAAACTTTTACAAAAATCCTAAATTTAACTTGCATCCAAAAATTGCCACTTCTTTCTTTAAAATTATCAATATTTTGGTTAGTTAGAGATTCATATCAAATCTTACATTTGCATCACCCTCCTCACCTACATATGAAATACCTAATTTTAAAGAAATCAATGTTGATGATGTTGATAAAATTAAAGAAGTCAATGTTGATTTTTGGACGCAAGACAGATTTGAAACTATAGTGAAAATCTGTGATTTTATTTGTAGATAAAAAAATGTTTGATGCAGAATTGGGATCGATCTACAAAAGGATTTTTTAAAAAGAAAATTAGGTCAAAAAATCAAAAGGGGCAGTATTTAAATGGGTTACCGTAGTCAATCGCGTGTTTTTTTTTTATGAAGGCCTTACGTGATCCACGTGAATGAACTCTTAAATTTTGACTGAAAAGTATAACGAAAGAGAACGTACGTAAAAGCGGGTTGGATCCTTTTCATCGACTTTTCTTGGACCCAATCTGCAAGCGAGTACAATAATTGGCTAAGTCGCGCGCGTGGGGTTATTGAACCGCACGCGCCAATACCCGCACGCACGCGCGTATGGCGCGTGAGTAGCGAGCGCGGAGAGAGAGAGAGGTCGGGTCATGTCAACAAGAAAAGACACAGGCAGTGGGTGGTGGACAGCAAAAGAGGATAAGGACGAAAGAAAAAGGCCGAAAAGGAGTGGCTCCACCAGAATTAAAGTGGAGCTCACATATCGATAAAGTGGAATACTGAAATGGAGACAATGTACTGACTCTAAAATGGGACCCACATTCTGATAAAGTTGGACAATAAAAAGAAAATTAAAATATCACCGGAAGTACAAAACTTCCCTCAATAAGAGGTAATCAATTACTTCTTGTTAATCTTGTCGGCCGATACAATTGTTTCCACATTGAATCCTAATGAATTGGAATCATAAATCACATTGAAATCATGTTTCGTCCATTAAACTTTAGTTTCGTAACCCATCTAACCTCTTTAATTATATCATGTACAATTCAAAATTCATGGTGTAAATAATCGAATATGTCTCTTGCATATAATTAACGCACGAAGTTTCATTCATTGACTATTAACACGTGGTTTTTTACCATTTATAAATTATAAAGTTTTTCTCCTTGTTAAGTTATCTAAAAATTCAATCATTGGGTTTGTCATGGTGGCCACCCTTCCAACTTGGAAGGGAGAAATGAAGAGTTCAAATCCCTACCTTTTTAGGAGAATTAAGATGGGGACGATTTCATTTCGGAGTGAGTTTCGACTCTCATGCCTTGCAAGGAGGCAGGGTAAAAATCCGAGAATGAGTGTTAGAGTAAAATTAAAGTAGAACCGACCAAAAAAAAAAGTATCTAAAAAATCGAGCTCCACATGCTTCTTGATGGAACATTTCCTTTTGGAACTCGTCGAAGTCTTCAAGCAACGATTTTTTATTTGATTAAATTTTCTTTGCGTACAAAGTGAGCTAGGAACTAGCTTCTGGGGACAATCACCACTCGCCCCCAATGATTTTTGTGGATTTCCTAACTTGCCATCCAAATGTGTCGGTTAATTTTCCACCATTCAAACCGACAAAAAAATAAAAAAAATCTTTCACCATTCAAAGAGCAAGCCAAGTAGAAAGAAGTCATTTTGTTTTGCTGGGCCTTAGCTACCCAATCTGCCCAACTGATTTGCCTCTCTTGGACGTTGGGCTAAGCGGACGACTTTGAGATGGGCCAGCTTCCTCTTGCAATCTTCAATCCAGGCCCTCCCGTTCGATGGGCCTTGGTTAGCTTCCTTCCTTCCATCTCAAGAAATTCGTGCTCATTGCAAGTGCGCTGCCAATAACCAAGCTTGGTCCTTCTTGACGGGACTGGAAGATGTGGGCATTTCTTGCTTTCCGAATTAATCACATTACCCCCGCGAGTTCCTCATTTGAAGGTACGTCTATGCTTGATTCAACGCGTTGCCAGATCCATTGATCCATTCCGGTAACGTTTGGGTTTGAAATTTGACTGTTTAGTCTCGAATCCAACCATATGGTTGTTGTCCAGTGACAAAGGAGGAAGATGGGCTATGTTTTTTCTAGAGCGTCGTGACATAGAGGGCACATGAGGTCAGCTAAGATTTTCCTCTTGAAGAGAGACTCTCTTGTGGGTATAGCGTTTTGGTAGACGCTCCACACAAGAGATAAATTTTGGGGAGGGTGTTGAATTTCCAGATTTTCGTCCACAGTGTTATTGGTGTTTGATAGGATGATGAGGCTTGGTCTGTTTGTTGCTGTCGGTTCGCTTGAGTAAGTCCTGTTACTTGCACTTTCAGCTGAGTTGATCCCAGACTTGTTCCTAATCCATACCAGCATATCGTCTTCTGAAGTTCTGCCGGATATTTTTATGTTCAGATGTTCACAAACTTTGCTCTAGTTAATGAAAGTACTGGATGTACATAGAAGAGAGGAGTTAGATAAATAAATAAATAAAAATTGAAAGTACTAGTATTTTCAAACAAAAAAAATTACTGAAAGTCTTACAGTAATTTTTTAAAAGATTTCCTATCACAATGTAAAGTTACGAAAACAAGTTAGCATTATATGCAATGACTTTTAATGAATTGTTATTTTAAATTGAGTAAAATTGAATTATAGCTTATTGCGTTTAAGTGAATAAGTTACACTGTACAAAACATTTTACTTCTTAAAAAAAAACTGAGTAAGTTAACTAATGAAAAGATATAAATAAGATATGCTTTGTATATAAAATAAATGTATATAGTTTATGTAGCCTTTCTCACTAATATCGAATTCACTTAACATAAACTCACAATGAATTGAATAGCTGAAAAACCAATATACATAATTTAGAAAATAGTGTGTGCAGCGCATGCCCGTCTATATAGATTTTTTGCTATTAAATTTCTCATAATCTAAATAAATAAATTTCCTACAAGAAAATTTATTTAAGTAAAATAAAATAAAATAAAATTAGTTTACAATAGATCGGCAAAGATTAAATATTTGAGAAACTCTTGAATTTTAACTGATTTAATGCAAGTAATTTAACTTAGTGTATAAAGGAATTTCTTATCATGAATTCAATTTACAAAAGCTAAAGATATATGTTGTTTAGTCGGCAAACTATCGATAGCTTAATTTATTCAAGCGATTTCATTCAATGTAATATAGAAACATTATACTGAATAAAAAATTCACTTAGGCTCCATTAATTTCACAGAAAATAACTTCTCGAGAAAATGTTTTTTGAATTTTCCGGCGTTTGTTTCAAAGAAAATAAATTGGTTGGGGAAAACATTTTCCATGATGAAAAAGAATCTTCTAAATTAGGGAAAAATGTGTTCCGCTTTTGAAAAGTGAAAAATATTTTCCTCACTTGATCCCTTTTATTTCACAACCTTATAAGCCCTCACTTCCTCCTCCTCCTTCTTTTTTTTTTTTTTTTTTTAATTGGAGTTATTTTTTTTATTTTCTTTGTTTTCCCTCTTTCTCTTTATTTTTATGTTTTCCATTTATTTTTTTTAAATTGAGTTTTTAATTATTTTTCTTTTTCTTCTTCCTTAGCTGGCGACCGGTCATAGGCCAACTCTAGCCTCGCCCAAGGCCAAATTCAACGAGGGCGAGGCTTGAGCTCGCCGGCCAAGGCGAGGCTCGGGTGAGCTTGGATAGGGCAAGCTGCGAGCTCACTGGCTTCGATGGAGCTTGGGCTTGCCTGGATCGAGTCGGTGAGCTCGTGGCTTGCTTGGATTGGCCGAGCCTTGAGCTTGCGGGATTTAATGATTGCATCTTAGTCGGCCGCTAGGGGTGCGTTTGGTAATGATTATGTTCCTGGGAACAAATTTTGATTATAAATAATTATTTTTTTATTCTATTCCCGGGAATAATTTATGAGTAAAAGAACGCGTTTGGTAAATGTACAAAATTTATGATTCTAGAATAGAAAAGGAATAGAAATGCGTTCAAGTAACTACATAAAATTTCTATTCAAATTCCAAAATTTTATCAAATTATAGAAATTCTATTGATTAATTATATTTATACTAAGTGATAAACATATTAACTAATCAATTTTTTTATTAAATAGTAAATAATAAACTATAGTATAAACTATAAATATAAATACTAAATAATAAATTAAAATACAAATTAAATATGTATTCCATAAATAGCAAAATTTCAATTTGTACTTCAAATCATTTTTTTATTTTTAAAATAATTTTCTTAATTTTTTCCTTTCTTCCTCCCCCTCTTCTTTTTCTTCAAGGTGGCCGGTTGCCGGCCTTGGGAGGACTGGCAATCGGCCAGACGAGGGCCAGCGACCTCACCAGAGTGGCGCCGACCCTCGTCAGCTGAGCCTCGCCAGATGGCGAGGCGCGCTCAGCCCCGCCGGTTGTTGAGCTTGCCTTCGGTGAGCTTGCTAGATTGGTTGCCGGTGACCGGCGTCGGTGGGTGGCAGATAGCGGACAGTGGCAAACGGCAATTGCGGCACTGGCGATAGATGAAGAAGAAGAAAAGGGAAGAAGAAAAAGAGAAAAGAGAAGAAAAAGAAAAAAAATTGCTTGATTCTTAGATTTGTTCCTGAGAACAAGAATCTTTTTTTTATTATTATTCTTGATTCTGTTTCAAATCTACTTCCAAGAACAAAAAAATAGAAATTTGTTCCCGAGAACAAAAATTATATCAAACATGATTATGTTCCAAAATTACTCCCAGGAACAAAGAATCAAAATTAGGGCCTATTTGGATGGTTACCAAACAAGCCCTAGGCAGCCGGCCATGTCGAGGCATGTGGTAGTGGAGGAAGGAGGAGGGAGGAAAAGAAAAAGGAAAAAAGAAAAAGAAAGAAAGACAAATTTATTTTAAAAATAAAAATAATTAAAAATTCAATTTTTTTGAAAAATATATAAAATTTAAAATTAAGTATTTTGGTCAATTTAAAATATTAATATATATATATATATATATATATATATATATATATATATATTTTGGTAATTTTTTTCCAAAAAATCGAATTAGATAACGAACAATGGAAAACATTTTCTACTCGAATTTCAAGTTTCAGTTGAATATCATAGTCATTTTCTTGGAAAATGACTTCATAGAAAATATTTTCCAGAAATGTGATATTTTCCGTGAAACAAATGAACTTTAATTTATAAAAGAATTGCAGAAATTTAAAGAATCATAGACTATTTTAAATATAACAAATTGTGTTTTTGTCACTTTGAGGTTACAATAAAATTAAATAATCAATGAATAAAAGCTGTATAGTTATAACATGAATTTTTTGTTGTTTGATAGTTAAGTAGTTCTGAAATCCATTGACATGAAATTTACAATAAAATCCTAGAGTCAAAAGACTTAACAACTAAAAATAATTTAACATCGCATTATAATTCATAAAAATTCATATAAATACAATGCAGATTTTTTTTTTCATCAAAAGAAAATTTCCTTCATTTGCCATAATCAAATATGAGGGGAATATAGAAAACTTCCAAACAAAACAAATCCCCAAAAGCTACAAAACAAAACAAAATCAAGAAATACAAAAGGGGCTTGCGGCTATAAACACACTTTCATCCCAAAAGACTAGATTTGTCAAAACATCAAATATCAATCGCCGATCGATCACCGAAACCATCAGTGATGGGAATACACCAAGACTTTTCCCTCTAGAAACTACGTCTTGTAATATGCACTTATATTCAGCATCCTCAACACCATCACTATAAGCATCTAAGAAACTCTCAGATCTAGATATAAATTGAGAGAGAAAAGCTCTTGGATTTAGATCTATAGCTAAATCAAAAGAGAAAGGCTTTGGCCGAATATAGGCTTTGGCCGAATATCGGAGAAGCCATAGAACCACGTCCGAGGCATCTTGCCAGCTAGACTAGTGATGATGTTCTTACGAATTTTCAGCTGCAAGCAGATTTATTCATCATGATGAGCAAAGAAATGCAATAACAACAAGCAAAAAAAGATGCCAAATGAGACAAAAAAAAAAAAATTCATGTTAGATCGGAAGAGAAAAAAAGGAAATTAAAGCCTAAAATAGAAAAGCAGAGCAAAGTAGGATCTTTGCTTCATAAATTAAAGTTGAGAGCTTGCGGATGAAGTTTTTCTGAGGAGGTTTCTTTGGGAAAGAGAATTTGCCGACAGAGAGATTAGGGTTTTGAAAGAAAGCTCGCAATAAAGATCTTTGTTCAATTGCAGCAGACAGAGTAGAATTGAAAAGGGGATAATAGCATAAATAGTCATTGAATTTTGGTTCAATGTATGGACTTTTAATTTGTCAATGTAGTCCCTAAACTTTAGCTCAATGTGTAGTACTGTCATTGAGCTTTTAATTTGTTCAATATAATCTCTAGACTATTGTTAAGGTTCAGTGTAGTCCTCCCATTTGTGTCATTTTTACATAATTTAGGTACTAAATTGAATATTTATCAATAGTTCATAGATCACATTTAACAAATTAAAAATTTAGGAATGTAATTGCACATTGGGTCAAAATTCAAGAACTATATTAAACAAATTAAACGCTGAGGAATGACATTGTACATTGGGCCCTAGTTCAGGGACCATTGGCATTAATTTTCCATAAAAAAGGCACGTGTTATTAGAAAAATCAATTGTTAACTTTAAATTGAATTTAGCATAATAGTCTGGTACGTTAGATTATTGAAATAAACAAAGAAATCGCTCAATTTAAACAATGACAAGATTAGTCAGTTTTAGATATCTTAAATATGGGTTATTTTAGTTCCCATTAATTAAATATTATACAGAATTTCAAATAGTTTTGGAAATGAGTGATTTACTGTGTTATTATTCATGTGTTTACTCTTACTTATTGACATCCATTTATCATCAAATAAGGATGATAAAAATAGTTCTGAGTTTTAACTTAGTCATTAAAAAAATTGAGCTAAAGAATATAGCACTAACAAAGATATCCGTATTCTAAAAAAAACAAAATGAACAAGATGCTGATATGTTTTAAACTCAACTTTTCTAATGTTTCTGTCATGTATGCATTCTTTCTAAATTTTAATTGTAAAAACTTTCATGTTGCCACATTTAACTTTAAACATTTTCAATTTTATAAATGTGGGACTTTACCCCCCAAAAAAAGTATTTGTCCACATACATAGGTCCAGTGCACTTGCAAAGATAACGTAAGTTGCAACATTATAGATATCATAAATCACAACAGTTATGCTAACACAGAGAAAAATAACATTTAAAAATTGTCAATTCATATTGACAAAATACATATATCAACAATTGAGATAGTTCATATATTGCTTGCCACATGAGAATTCACTTTACCTCCATACCTACACCGACACAATTTTGCCACTTTGGACACCTGAATTTCTCCAACAAGTTCATCATGCATCTTCCAATGAAAATCATTTCAGGAATCAAGGTAACAGAAGGAGGTGACCCCTTTGAAAAACAGTCGATTTATATGACCTTGCATTCCTTGTTCTTGCCATGTTCCTTGTAAGTGCATTGTATAAGCATGATGGTTCATTAATAGCTATTGATCATTTTGTGTAGGCCACCCGTGCATCTCGTGAAGATCAGCGATCGAATTGCGCCAATGAAGGCGCAGTTCGGCCCCTAGTAGAAAAAGCCTACGTTACGTCGTTTCAAGCCCATTTTTTCCACTGTGTTTCTTCTGCATTTTAAGCTTAAGACATCGTAGTATTAGAATCTTGGGCCTGACGGCTAAAATTTCGGTCAATGGCAACTCCAAAGAGCCTCGTCCGGCCCGGTTCACGCTTGGTCTCAAACTCCTCTCCTGCAATATTGGCCTGTCTTTCCTTGATCAATTGAAGGCTTAAAAGAAACCGGAAAATTGCAAATCAGTTATTACGACGAGCATCTTCAAGTGTGTTTTCCAATGATATATGGCATGTGCGCTAGCTCCAAGTGCAGCTTCTCGGGTTTGCCATTTCCTGGGCTGACGGCGGCTGATCCAACACCAAGCCCCTGGACGAAAACCAGTAATGTATGGCCTCCAAAATTAGGTTTATCAACAATTTCCATTGGGCGTGAAATTCTTATGCAAGCTATGTCGATGTGTCGAATATCTTCCATCAAAATTCCAGCCCAATCAAATGAACCCCAAGCGCGTACTTGCTGTTTCCGCGCAACTGCGCAGTCTGTCACAAGCTGTACATCTTCAACTTTCAACCCTCTAATCACCCACTTAATCCCACATTTTGCACACCATAAGCATCGTAGAACCGGCCATCCTTTAGTCCAATTAGGCTAGAAATTGAGCTAAAAAGAACTGAAAATGAACTAGAGAAAGAGAGACCAAACCAAGTGGTGTGCAACTGGGACTTTCTCTCCCTCGGTGTGTAGTGCAGCCATCTCTTGCAGAGGTCAAATCAGAGGAGTTGTTTCGTATTCTCGTATAGATGGGAGTTTAGCTTAAAATGGAAGTACATGTGGCTGTCAGTGGCTAAAAGTCAGGGAGCTTCCATAGATAGTTTTAGCAAAGAGAAAAAGGCCAGACTTTGCTGAAAATTTGCCAAAAAAAGGCAGCTCTTTGTTGAAAAGACCAGAGCTGCAGCAGGGGGAAAAACGTAAAAATGCAGAGGAAAATGAAGGGGGAACCGCGTGAGAAACCAGTTAAAAAGGAGCTCTTGGATTTTGGCCGGGGGCTTTCACAGAGAACGAAAGAACGAAAAGAAGAAAGAGAGGCAGTTCTCTGGGTCATTTCGCTCTTTTGCATAAAGATCCTCTAGAGCTTGAAGGTGAAGGTTGGAGAGCGGGGTGAGGGCAAACTGTGGCCAACGTAGAGAGCAAAGTGAGGACAAACACAGACCAAAAAACCAATTTTGTCCCGGAGAGTTCCAGAGTGACATGTTGAAAAAAAGAAGAAGGAAAGTTCACGACCTTCAAGCCGAAAAATAGCCAAAACCCTTAACGAGAGAGTTGAAGTAGACTTAAATATCTTTCGATCGCAGGTCCCAAGTGGAGATCAGAAGGCCTCCTACAGGCCCTGAGAAAACACCTTATTCCGCGGTCAGGGCAGTAAGCCTTAAAATTTTTCGTTGGTGTTGGGAGGATGGTCGTGAGCCGGGGAAAGAGTGACATTTAGAGAAACATGGAGGGATATCGATGTTAAAAAATAAACATTATAGTTAAACTGGGATACATATGGTTGGGGTAGGTATCAAGGGAGCAGATAAAAGATGTCCGGATGTAGGCTTTCGTATGATAACAATACACCTTCGTGGTAAGCTTTCGTCCTTGCAGGTCTACTTTTCCAGAGCTGAGGAGGCCAAATTTGTGAGATTTAGGAGGCAATTTCTTGGTTCCTTTGGCCAAGAACCGCGTGATACAACCACTAGGAGTCAAGTTTAGGGTATTAACTTAGCTTTCAGGAGTAATCGAAGGGAATAATTTGTGTAAAAATGAATGAAAAAGGGCCGAGAGCCATTGGTGCTTGTTGGGTATATGCATGACCGTTTGAATCCCTCTATGTTGCAAATTTAAATGTGTGATTTGGTCTTGCAAGTTGATCCTTAGGTATTTTTCCATTCATGAAGAGAGGCTTGTAAGTTGTCACCTGCGTGTGTAACTCTCTGAGCTTGTTGGTTTAGATGTGCGTTCTAGGTGTTTGTTGAAATGCCTGCAACAGTCTGCGCAGCTCATACGCCCTGGACTGATCCCCACTGGGCCATGACTGGTCCCCGCCTGGCCAGTGTGGATCACGCGGATGGGCCACTTGGAGAGGTTGGTTTGAAGTGTGTAGTTGATCATTCTACGAGAAGTTTGTTGTACTTGAAATTATACGTTACATGATTTCATTTGGGTCGAGTGGACTTTTCCTAGAGTCTTTAGTATATTATATATAAGGAAGTCAATCTGGGCATGCACTGGTCTGGCCGTTCTGGGTTTAAACCCACTTGCAGGAACAGTCAGACCCGTGATTTTGAAGGGGATTTTTAGCACGATTTGGTGATTTTGTAGTCTTTTATTGAGTGTTTCATTCTCTTGGTCTGTATTTGTATAGCATTGTTTCTTTATTTCTTCTTAAGATGATCTCCAGGTCGAGATTGAATGGCATAAACATGGCTAAGAAAAACTGTTCTGAGTATTCTCATGCACACTAAATGTTCGACGAAATGCCCAATACAAGTTTCCAATCTATTTTAACCAAGTTTCAATTTTGAAAAGATTGATATGAACTTGATTAATGTTGTATTCATGTTCTGAGTTGCTCCCTGTTCATTAAGCATAGTTCAATTCAATGAATTATTTTTTTTTATAAATATATATAAAAAATGAAAAGAATAATAAAAATGAAAAATCTGAAAATATTCCAAAAATGTAGGATAGTGTTAAATTAGGGAAGAAATGAAATTTTTTGAGCTTTCCTAATTTTCTAAAGTCATTTTTCTAATTTCGTTCTCCTTTATGTGTTTTATGAACTACAATAATCATTATTGTAAATAATTCATTTTGCGTAGATTTGATCAGTGTAATTTCAAACATTTAAAGTAATTTCGTGTACATTAGTGTTCTCATTTACCTCACGGGGAATCCGGTCTTGGGCTCTATAACAAGGACATGTATATTCTTTGCCCGACAAATATCAAGTTTTATTTCTCACGTTTTTACCTTATGCGCTTTCAATAAATTGGGTGTTTGATCATTGCAAATTCAATACATTGTTTATTCTTTTCTTCTCTAAAATGGTTAGGATAAGCTTAGTATCATAGCAAACCCACAAAATACATTGCATGGACACGTAGTGAGTTGAAAAACCTTTAGGACTTATAATAAATAAAAAATTGTTTTGATCGGTTAGATGAACTTCCCAAGATATAGGTACTGTAAGAGCACTAATTAAATTATTAGCATAGTGAAAACCTTGAACCTAGTTAATCTCTGATTATGTTAAAAACAAGACAAAATTCTCATGTCTCATTTAATTTTCAGCCAACCCTAAAAGGTTAGTGGCGACTCTTGTATCATGAAAAATCATTTAAGATTAATTCGAACTTAAAAAGAAATCCAAGGATTTGGGCCTACTTTAGAGCTGTTAGCCTACCTTTTGGGTATCACCTCTAAACCTTTACTCATTTTCCAACCCTAATGGAAAATTTGGAAGGGTGGCCACGTGTCTCACATTTATCAATTGGTATTGGTTTTATTGATCTATAATCGTTAAAGTCAATTTCTTGTTAACGTTAAGTTTAAAAAAGAAAGATCTACATAAAATATCTCTTACATTTAAAAAAAAATAATATATGGGTAATTCAACCGAATCTATTTTTGAACAATGCAAATTCATAATTAAATGTTACAGTTTATTAATGCAACTAAAAATGTTTTACGAAGATTGAAGTAAATGGTATATTATTCAATTCAGCCGAATTTCAAACATACAAATGTATATTTCATTTAGTCTTATATACCTCTTTTGAAATCCGCATGTTCTAAGTATAGCTTTTGTCATGTAAAGCAAATCCCTTTTGCCAAAAAGTGCAGGTGATTTCTCCGTGGCAGGGGCATTTTATAGTTTTTCACATAACTTGAAGTTGATTTAAAAAGATGAGATAAGAGAAAAATCCATGGGCTTCATTGTTCGACAGATCGTGCTTTCAATCTCACATGTCAAATAGAATATAAATAATGGAACAGGACCGATGATCTCAAGTTTAGAGAATATGACATTGCAATCCATACACTCTAAAATGAAAATTGAATCAAATCTGTCAAAAAGCCAATAATATTCAAACTCTTGTTTCTATTATATGTGTAATTTAGTAAATTTTAAGTTCAAACTTTCCGGCTGCATTTTGCATGTCCAAATGGAGAACAATGCCAAATATTGTACATGTAAAAAATTATTTGGCATAAATTACCAAAACTACCATTTGTTAAATTAGGCTTATTCACACATGGGAGTCTCTTTTGAAGTAATAACAGAGAGCTTTAGATATATATGAAAGTATCTGAGCGAGTAAATTCAAGCTGTATATCTAATCATAGCATTCCTTAATCTGTCCCTTTATCCGTCTCAGAAAGGATAAGAAAAGGAAAAGAAAAGCTGCACACCATTCAAATCAATTTCACAGTTTTGAGTTCAACGTATCAGAGTTCATTGGTGGTTAGAAGGCTCAGAAACACGCTGTGACAGAAGACGAGCAGTGTCTTTCCACCATGAGATCTCTCTCTCTTTCTCAGAGAGCTTCTGCTCCATACGCCCTAAAGATACTTCAAGCTCTTTGATTCGTTCTTGCAGTCTTGTTTCCAACAGCTCATGCAACCTCCTCTCGAGTTCAATAGGGGGAACTCCGCCCTGAAATTCAGTCACTTCGTCTTCAGGGTCCATTACTTCCCCAAAGCTCGTGCTACAGCCACTTGCTGAAGCAGAGTCCTTGGGTGCAACCTGCTTTATAGATCATAAGCTCTAACATTCAGATGAAGAGATAATCATCGACCAAACTCAAACAACTGTCGCTAAAATTGATCCCAAAGTGGGGTCTGACTTTTGAGCAGAGCCTTGCATACTTTTGTTTCAACAACCAAATAAAAAAAGAATGTACTCCTTCAAAGGCACAAACATAATGAATGAAACTAGAGTGAACTGGAGACGTGTTCCTCATCAATGGCCTTGAACTGAAGGTTCAGCTATAACAGCAACATATGCATCGAAGAGTACTTTTTTCGGACTTATGAAAAGGCTTAAGCGAGCAGAGCACTGAACTCTGTGGATTCTGGAGTTCCTCCTTCATGTCCAGGGACAGAGAGCAATCATATTTTACAGAAATGAGAAGACAGCAAGAAAGTGGAAAATCAGAGAACAAACAATGCATAAATTTACATTTGTTTCAAAATCCTTCGGCAGTTTGCATTGCCACCCTTCTACAGGAACACAGAAGAACATTTTCGCTCACAAAAATTGAGTGTGACCACAAAGAATGACCATAAAATTGACCAACAATCTTTGTAGAAAACACTAAGCCCTGCACATAATAGCCAGGAAGGTACATCTATTTTTCCTCCCATTTTTCCCTTTCGCAATAGCACCAAGAGACACTGAGTGTGTAAATTGACAAGGAGGTTGGAAACAGGACGGGAGTTCAGTCATGTATATATAATTTGCAGAAACAAAGCAAACCAAAATGTGACTGAAAAGCTGGTGCCTATAACTGGTTCTCTTTACTCTGATAGAAAGCAAAACCGTTCTGCATTTGACTAGAGAACTAATACAAATAATAGAGAACTTGTGATGAAGAAAGTTCTCCATGCCTTCTGTGCTAAGTACTAAAAGGCTTGAACAGATGAGTAGGTAGCAATGGCGCGGAAGTAAAAAATCAGGAATGCAAATGAAGTGAAAATCTGACTGCCATGTGGAGTTCAATCTGACCAAATTAGGGGACAAACTGTGGAACATGCAGAATTAGAATAAATTAAAGCTCGGAAACTTTTCTGCACCTGAAACCTTCAGATGTTGAGAGTCTGCTGCAGCATATGTTAACACTAATGCATCCAAAATTGCAATCCATCTAAATGATTGCTCTTATGCCAGCCTTTCACGGAACAGTAGAAGGAAACTTCAATTGAGGGTGGTTTACATCCCGAGACATCCAAAACAACTGAAACACTATCATGGTTTTGACAGTAGAATACACAAAATTCTGCAACCAATTCCATGCACAGGCAAGCATCAAGGAAACCAAGCGTTCCTCGGAGAGCCCCCTACATCCTGGAATCACACAGAAAATCAGAAGACATAGAACCTACCTTACCTTTATCTTTTCCTGATATGATTGCTTGGAAGAGGTTTCAGCATCCAACTGAAGCTGCATGCGCTCTAACTCCACTTCTAATTCTGCTTCCAGTTCTTTAATTCCCTCCACAGGTTCTTGTCCATTGGACTGATTCAACTGCATCTGTCTAATTGTTCTAGCAAAAGAGATGGCCTTCTATGGGATTGCTCCGAAAGGTGGCTGCCACAGCTGAAGACTTCCTTTATGTCAGTCAAACAAGAGGCAACACTCTCCATCAGCTCAAATGGTTCATGAGAAGAAACTTTCCTCTGTACTTTTTCTTTGACATTCTGAAGAAAAAGTTCCATTTCTTTCCGCAAATCCTCCATTTTGCTGAGTTCATTCTTATTCGCAGCAATCAGATCTAAAAGACTCCCTGCAACTCCCAGGTTGAATGTATCCTCTTTCCTATATTGTCCTGGATAGAGGAGCATGCAAGCAACAATCACTCATTTAAAGAATCCTTCATTTAATAGAGACGGAAGTAGAGAATATTTTCAAGGGAGCGTATGAAAGACGTTACATATCACTTATTATGTATCAACTGGGGCTGTTGACACCTAAATTTTGGTGATCCGGTCATTTATTTATTGCATAGAAAATTAGGGGTCAATTTTATCCCTGAAAGAAATATTAAGTGCATATAGATTTAGGTGCATTTATTTTTAATTTGCATTTTTGGTGTTTTAATGGACCAATGGTGGATGGGTTCAAATTAATGGTTCTAAGTTTTAACTTGGTAGGCCGGACTAAGCTCATGAAACGAGCAAATTGGCCCGAGCCCGTTTTCTTTTAATGACAAAAATTACCTAAATTAAGATTTGAAATGATATTACGGTAAATTTTTGGAATTTAAGAAAATCGGATTGCAACCTTATCTTTAGGCGATAAAATCAGTAGAGAATATTCATGAGATGAGGAAATTTAAAAGATTTTTGTGATTGGGAGGTTATAGGCAATCTTCATGAGAAGAAATATTCATAAAAGATTACGTTTGTTTTGCTTATAAAAGGAGTGTACGGAGGTCGAGGGAATGGGGGGTTCTCTTCGTCGAAGGAAAAAAAGAGAAAAGTAAAAAAAAGTGAAAACAGAGAGAAGAAAAGTGAGGAGAAGTTTGGGCTCTCTCCCTCTCACAAAGGGGAGAAGTTCGAATCCCAGCGTTGTCGTTAGGGATTCTTAAGCATGTTGGGGTGGTGGGTCCTCTGCTAGCGTCACCCCGGGATTTGCGCTGCTACTATCGGCTTATAGTGGTTCTTTGGGTCACCAAAAAAAAAAAAAAGTGAGGAGAAGTGAACAGGGGGTAGAAACAGAAAGTACAACAGAAGAGACGTGAGAGAGGGTAGCAGAAAAAAAAGAAAAAGAAAAGAAAAGACTGTCTGTCTTCTTTATGAACACCCTTCACCGGAGCTTCGCGCCTGCATTGCCGCATCCACCTCCGCAGTCGCTAATTCTGCGCCATCGCCGTCGCAACCGTGACCCAGCCGCGCCACTGCACCGCCTCCGCTGGCCTCTCCCCCGCGCTCGCGACCTCCGTCGATCCTATCCTCATTGCGTGATGACCCCAACACTGCTACCAAGCCGCTCCACCAGCCCGATGAAGTCACTGCCGTGCAGATCTGCTACGACGCCCATTAGATCTGCCTCCGCTTCTACCCTTAGCCCGGAGCTCCATCGCTACGACTCGATGTCGCTGCTCCAGCCTGACTCGCTATCACTCGCGTCTACTGCTGACAGCCCTGCTCCACTGGTCTCTGCTGATCCTGTAGCCAGCCCTGAACATAACCCAACATCGCACATGCGCTGCGACGCCCTACCACTATCTCCAGACGTTGCTACTTCGTGCCTCCTTCTTTGTCGCTGCCTGTTGGAAGATACATAGAAGTTTGGAAAGATTTGATTAGATCAAATCATAGAGATTTTATTGAATCAATTAAAATCAAATCTAATCTGTACATTGTATCATTTCCTTTTCTTCTACATATACTGTTGGAGAAAACTTCCTTGTGTATTTTGAAGCTGACAAAACGTTTCCATCAGTCTAGTCTGAAGACTTGCAAACTCTTTAGTTAAAGTTTGAAGACTGCCGAACCGCCAGACTCAAGATTCAAAGTCTATCCTCATTGACAGTTTCTAGACCGTCGAAGAAGTCTTATCCAAAACTGAGTATTTTGTTAAGGATTTGATTCTATTGACTGAAGAAGATCTCTTGGCTGGAGATAGCATCTCGGAATCTATTATTCAAATTGGGATTGATTCAGGGATTTTGGATCCATTGATTGGTGAAGTGTACTTGGAAGGTTCTACTTATGAAAACCTAGATCCTGATTGTATGGACAAGCAGGATTAGTGGGCTATCATCATTTTCTTAAATAACTTGAAATCTCCCTAATTGATTCTGTCCAACGGGTAGATTGGAAGAACTCCTTTGGTAAGTGCCAATGGGTATGAAGGCATGGAGGAGTATATAAGGAAGACGTTCCAGTTATTCGAGTGTGTGCGCGATAGAAGAATTCCAAAGTCCAAAACTCCTTGTTCTTTGTCAAATTCAATTGTTGAGTGAAAATTTGTACTCAAAAGAGAGTTTATACTTCTGTGAGACCTTGAGGAAGTGTAGCAGAGTCTCTACACTGTGGAATCAAGGAAAAACTATACTATAACAACTCTTTTGATTCTTAGTGAAATCCAGCCGGTGGGCTGTCAGTGCGGAAGAGTGGATGTATACTTGGATTAAGCCGAACCACTATAAACCTTGTGTTCTTATTCTCTTCCCTAAACTCTTTTACTTTGATCGTAACTCTATTTGATTATTAGAGCCTAATTTCCTTTTCATAATCTATTGCTAAACAGAGTTGGTTTAAAAGTAAAATTATTATCTTTACTCTGCAAAATTTGTTTTCGCACCTATTCACCCCATCTAGGTGCTCATACTAGCTTTAACAATTGGTATCAGAGCCTGTGTACTCACTTAAATTGAAGTGTTTTTTACTTCAGAGTTAACGATCTATGGCTAGTATGTTGGCTCCAGGTCTGGTTGAAGGGCAGAGCAATACCGGACCGCCTTATTTTGATGGAAAGGAATACAACATATGGAAAAACAAGATGAATGCATTCCTAAGATCAAAGGATCCTCTGGAATGGGACGTGGTAGACAAATGAATCATTCCTAAAGCTGTAACAGTCTTAGAAAGAGGAAAATAAGCTAGTGAGTCCAGTGAAATGACTCAAGAAGAGATAACCAAGAGACAAGCTCTTGATGCAAAAGCAATTTAATCCTTATATTGCGTATTATCTCCTCCTGAATATAACATAATATCTTCTTGTGAAACAGCTAAAGAAGTCTGGGATAGATTGCACATCACCTATGAAGGAATCAATCAAGTGAAAGAAACCAGGATCAATATTCTGCTCGGTCAATATGAAGCATTCAAGATGAAACCAGGAGAATCTATTACTAACATGTTTAGTCGTTTTACAGAAATCGTAAATGGTCTTGAGTATCAAGGTCAACCAAGTGAAGAAACCACAAAGCAACATAAACATAAAATAAATTTCATGACTTACCGGGGTTCTAGTTGTCGACTGAAGAACAGTCGACTCACTTGGCTATTTTGTTTGCCTTTCTTCAACCGTCTCTTCACTAGGCACTTTAGCTTACCTTAACTGTTCTTGTTGCTTCCTTAATTGACAACCTTTAATATTGTGGCTTGCTACGCGGCAATAAGTGTCGGAGAAAACTTCCTTGTGTGTTTTGAAGCTGACAAAACGTTTCCATCAATCTAGTCTGAAGACTTGTAGACTCTTTAGTCAAAGTCTTAAGATCACCAAACCACTAGACTCAAGATTCAGAGTCTATCCTCATTGACAGTTTCTAGACCGTCGAAGAAGACTTATCCAGAACTGAGTATCTTGTTAAGGATTTGATTCTATCGACTGAAGAAGATCTCTCGGCTGGAGATAGCATCTTGGAATCTGTTATTCGTTTTAATTTCAATTCAAGTAATTTAGATTCGTTGATTGATGAAGCATACTTGGAAGGTTCTACTTATGGAAACCTAGATTCTAATTGTATAGGCGAGTAGGATTGGTGGGCTATCGTCATATTCCTTAAATAACTCGAAATCTTCTTAATTGATTCTGTCCAATGGGTAGATTGGAAGAACTCCTTTGGTAAGTGCCAACGGGTATGAAGGCATGGAGGAGTATATAAGGAAGTCGTTTTAGTTATTTGAGTGTGTGCGCGATAGAAGAATTCTAAAGTCCGAAGCTCCTTGTTCTTTGTCAAATTCAATTGTTGAGCGAAAAGTTGTACTCAAAAGAGCGTTTATATTTCTGTGAGATCTTGAGGAAGTGTAGCAGAGTCTCTACACTATGGAATCAAGGAAGTGCTATACTGTAACAACTCTTTTGATTCTTAGTGAAATCCAACCGATGGGCTATCAGTGCGGAAGAGTGGACGTAGCCTTGGATCAAGCCGAACCACTATAAACCTTGTGTTCTTATTCTCTTCCCTAAGCTCTTTACTTTGATCGCAACAATATTTGTTTGTTAGAGTCTAATTTCCTTTTCATAATCTATTGCTAAACAAAGTCGGTTTAAAAGTAAAATTATTATCTTTACTCTGCAAAATTTGTTTTCGCACTTATTTACCCCCTCTAGGTACTCATACTAGCTTTCACAATTAGTATCAGAGCTTGTGTACTCACTTAAATTGAAGTTTTTTTACTTCAGAGTTAACGATCCATGGCTAGTATGTTGGCTCCAGGTCTGGTTGAAGGGCAGAGCAATACCAGACCGCCTTATTTTGATGGAAATGAATACAACATATGGAAAAACAAGATGAAGGCATTCCTAAGATCAAAGGATCCTCTGGAATGGGATGTGGTAGACAAGGGAATCATTCCTAAAGCTGCAACAGTCTCAGAAAGAGGAAAATAAGCTATTGAGTCTAGTGAAATGACTCAAGAAGAGATAACTAAGAGACAAGCTCTTGATACAAAAGCAATTTAATCCTTATATTGCGCATTATCTTCTACTGAATATAACAGAATATCTTCTTATGAAACAGCTAAAGAAGTCTGGGATAGATTGCACATCACCTATGAAGGAACCGATCGAGTGAAAGAAACCAGAATCAATATTCTGCTCGGTCAGTATGAATCATTCAAGATAAAACCGGGAGAATCTATCACTGACATGTTTAGTCAATTTACAGAAATCATGAATGGTCTTGAGTATCAAGGTTAACCAATCTTTGGACCCATGAAGGTCAACAAGTTATTACGTGGGCTTTCCAAAGATTGGAACCACATTAAGACCTCAATAAGAGAGACACAAAGAATTATGCCACTCTTTGTTGATGAATTAGTTGGCACTCTTCTGTCTTATGAAGTGGAGCAAATCAACGAAGTTGAAGATTCCAAAGGTAAGAAATCCATTGCATTAAAATCTAATGATGATTCTGATGTCACAGATTCTGAAGACGATATGGACGATGAGGAGCTTGCTCTCATGATAAGAAGGTTCAGAAAACTGAATAAAAAGGGAAGAAGATTCAATACGAAGAAACAAAGTTCTCAAAAGCTACAAAATAAATTAGTTAAGGATGATGAATCCAACAATGATGTAGTATGCTTTGAATGCAAGAAACATGGACACATCAGACCCAACTGTCCTCTACTGAAGAGAAAGAAAGTAAAAGTTGAGAAATATCGAAAAACACTTAAAGAAGAAACCTGGAGTTACATTGAATGTGAGGAAAGTAATGATGATTATGTCAATATTTGTCTCATGGCACAATCAGACTCAGATTCAAACTCTGAGACAGACTCAGACTTAGACAATGAAATCGAGGTAAGTAATTTAAAAATTCCTATTAAAGTTTCTAAATATATTGATGAATTGTGTCTTAATCTCAAAACCTCTCTCAAGAGGATTTCCGAACTTAAAAGGGAAAATTCCGCACTAAAGCAACAGGAAATTGTTTGGAAAGAAAATGTCAAAAGTTTAGACAAAAGTGTTATTACTTTAAAAGAAAATGCAGATAATCTTTCAAAAGAAAATGCATTCTTGAAAAATGATATCTCAAGCATTTCTAAAAGGTTTTCTATAGGATCTGAGAAACTGGAAAAAATTCTTTCTGCACAAAGACCTTACTTCAACAAATCAGGTTTGGGAATGACTGCTGAAACTATTCCTCTAATTGATTTTCCTAAGGTCTAGGAAAGAATTAAACAAAGACCTACAAAAGATTATTACAAAAATCATTTCCAAAAAGTTTTTGTAAAATCTGTAGGCTGCAATGCTTTTAAATGTTCTAAGTGTAATAGCTCAGAACACTTTGAGAAAGAATGTCCTATGGTTTGGAAACCTGTGAAGAAAGTTTGGGCAAAGATTGTATATCACACTAACTCCACTGGACCTAAGAAAATATGGGTACCAAAGAAAGCTTGAGTTTCTTTTTTAAATGCAGGTCACTATCAAGAAAAATGTTAAATGGTATTTGGATAGTGGATGCTCGAGACATATGATAGGAGACTCAAACTGCTTTATAAAGCTTGTGCAAGTTAATGGTGGAAAAGTTTCTTTTGGAGGAAATAGCAAATGAAGAATTGTGGGATACGTAACTGTAAAGATTGGAAGTCTCACGATCAGTAACGTTTCCTTAGGAGAAGGACTCAACTACAACTTGCTGAGTATTAGCCAGCTGTGCGACACCGGTTTCAAAATCAACTTTCAAGAAGGAATATGTTCAGGAACCAGTAAAGACTCTCTTAGACTTTTACGGGGCGAAGACATGTGAATATCTATCTCTTGGATATTAAACCAGAAAAATCCCAATGTCTAATCTCAATTCAAGAGAAAGCAAATCTATGGCACAGAAAGCTTGGGCACATCAACATGAAGCAAATAGCCAAGATTTCTACAAAGAAGCTTGTTCGTGGACTATCCAATCTGACATACCAAAAGTCTGACCTAGGTACACCATGCGTTTTAGGAAAACAGGTAAGAAATTCATTCAAACCAATAAATCAAGTGTCCACTAATCGTGTTATGCAGCTCTTGCATATGGATCTGTTTGGACCAACCAGAACTTAGAGCATTGGAGGTAAGAAATATGGCTTAGTAATTGTGGATGATTATTCACGATTCACTTGGGTATATTTCCTGGCAAGTAAGTCTGAAACATTTTCTTATTTTATAAAATTTGCTAAGAAAGTTCAAAATGAGAAAGGGTATGTTATTTCCAATATACAGACAGACCATTGAGGTGAGTTTGAAAATCAAGATTTTGCTAAATTCTGTGATGAATCTAGTTTTCAGCATGTATTCTCCTCTCCTTATACTCCAGAGCAGAATGGAGTTATGGAAAGGAAGAATAGATCTTTGCAAGAAATGGCTAGAACTCTTCTAATTGAAAGTAACATTTCTTCTCATTTTTGAACTGAAGCAGTTTCTATAGCATGCTATATTATTAATAGAGTCTTCTTAAGGCTTATTCTTGAGAAAACTCCTTATGAGTTGTTCAAAGGAAAGAAGCCAATTGTTTCCTATTTTTGTGTGTTTGGATGCAAATGTTTTATATTGAAAAATGCAAATGATCGAATTGGTAAGTTTGAAGAAAAATCAGACGAAGGCATCTTCCTTGGATATTCAACCACCATCAAAGCCTACAGAGTATACAACAAAAAGACACAATCTGTGGAGGAATCAATGAATGTTAAATTTCAAGACTTTACGCAAAATCAATCGATTCAGACTCAAATTAAAGAACCAGAACCTGCTCCAGACTCTACAAAGTCTAAATCTACAAAAGCAGCTTAGACTTCAAAAGACCAGCAACAAATGATCGTTGAATAATCATATGAAGAAAATGATCAACAATCTAACAATTCAACTAGCAACTGGAAGCACAAGTCTAGTCATCCTAAAGAACTCATTATTGGTGACATTAATGGGGGAATTCATACAAGATCTAAAAGGCATGAAGAGTCTAATGCTGTGGCTCTTATTTCTGAAATAGAACCTAAGAGCATAGAAGAAACTTTAACTGATGAAAGCTGGATTGAAGCTATGCAAGAAAACTCAGGCAATTCAGTATCAATGATGTCTGGGAGTTGACTCCTAAACCGAAAGGTAAATCTATTATTGGAGCTAAATGGGTTTTCAGGAACAAGATGAATGAGAAAGGAAAAGTCGTAAGGAACAAAGCAAGACTCGTGGCCAAAGGATATACACAAGAAGAAGGGATAGACTATGATGAGACCTACGCATTAGTAGCAATTTTAGAAGCAATTAGACTATTACTTGCTTTTGCTTGTTATAAGAATTTCGGGTTATTTCAAATGGACGTCAAAAGGGCTTTCTTAAATGGATTTATCCAAGAGGAAGTCTATGTGGAACAACCTATCGGTTTTGAAGACCCAAGGAAACCAGACTCTGTATTCAGACTAAAAAAGGCACTATATGGTCTAAAGCAAGCACCTCGAGCTTGGTATGACAGACTAAGTAAGTTTTTAATCCAAAATGGCTTTGTTAAAGGTAAAGTAGATATTATACTATTTATCAAAAGAGAAAACAAAAACTTCTTGCTTGTTTAAATTTATGTTGATGATATTATTTTTGGTTCTCCTAATGAAAATTTGTGTAAGAAATTCTCTAAGACTATGCAGGATGAGTTTGAAATGAGCATGATGGGTGAACTATTCTTCTTTCTCGGACTTCAAGTAAGACAATTGAAGGAGAGAATTTTCATTCACCAAGAAAAATATGCTAAAGAACTTGTGAAAAAGTTTGGCTTGGAGAATTGCAAAAAGATTGACATACCAATGTCAAGTTCTTTGAAGCTGGACAAAGATGAATGAGGAAAGAAAATTGACCAGAAGTTATATAGGAGTATCATTGGTTCACTTCTTTATTTTACTGCTTCTAGACCTGACATTCTATTTAGTGTTTGTATTTGTGCCAGATTTCAATCAGATCCTAAAGAATCTCATTTAAGTACTGCAAAACGCATAATCAAATACGTTGCATCTACTTCAAATTTAGGTCTCTAGTATCCTAAAGAAGGAGACTTTACTCTTCTTGGATATTCAAACGCAGACTTAGCAGGATGCAGAGTTGATAGGAAGAAAACCTCGGGCACTTGTTAATTGCTTGGAAACAATACAGTATCTTGGTTCTCGAGGAAGCAAAGTACCATAGCTCTATCTATAGCAGAAGCAAAATATGTGGCACTTGGAAGTTGTTGCTCACAAATTCTGTGGATAAAGCAACAGCTAAGAGACTTTGGAATTGTAGATTCGTGCACTGAGATCAAATGTGACAACACTAGCACAATCAATCTCACTAAAAATCCAATTATTCACTCAAGAGCCAAGCATATAGAGATTCGACATCATTTCATTAGAGATCATGTCCAAAATGGAGAAGTCTCGATTCAGTTTATTGACTCAAAGAATCAACTAGCGAACATCTTCACAAAGCCTCTGGGATAAAAGTCTAATGATATTCAGACTCAAAAGATGAAGATCAACGACTGTAAGTTATTTTCATTTTTAGAAATTTATCTCTTAGATAAAATCTCGAAAAGGTACGATTATCTACTAATCTGTAATTGATTGATCTTGAAAAGGCACGATCATCTCCTCAGTTTTCGTAATTATTGCAATCATTCCTTTTCGAAAAGGGGTTATTTTTGAAAATACAGTTATCCATTTTTCAAAAAGGAAGTTATTTTTTAAAATGCATTGTCTATTTTTTCCTTTTTACGTCGTTTCGTATGCCTCTTTTCGACTGTTTTATATACTGTTCGTCTTCCTCAAAACCCTAAAAGCACAGACCTTCGTTTTCTTACTTTTACTCTTTAGTTTAATCTTCCAAGTTCTCACCTTTATCACGAATTGAGTTTGGAATCTCTCAAAATTTGTGAGAATGGCATCCCGGAGAAAGTCTTCAAGGATTGCGAATAGGGGACCACAACAAATGCGTGAGGGTCCTACACATTTTGACCTCACCGAGGAAGAAGAATCTCCAAGACAAGAGCAGAGCCCACAATATTTTCAATAGCATCAATCTCCTTAAGCTAGACCTCAAGGCAATATTCGTAGATCGGAGGAAGAAATTATTGAAGACGCAGAACCCGTAAGATCTCAAAAGCCTGCTTTTATGTATAAGCTTTATTCTGCTTTAAAAAGGGGAGGGACTCCTTTGAATTATATCGATGAATTTTCGAAAGATAAAGGGTATCGAAATGAAACCCACTTTTTGCGGACAATGGAACGATTGAAGATTGCTCCTGCGGGATTGGTATATTGAGCATTTGTGAATATTCCTAGTGATTCACGTGTTGGAGGTCTTAGTCAACCTAATGGAAATGATGATGATAAAATGTACACTCAATTCAAGCCTAGAATGGGTGTTGCAGTGAGTGTTCAAAGAAAAAGGACAGACTTGTTTCGCTCGGATGAACGCATGCGACTTTACTCTAAGTTGCTAAAAAGAGGGGTGATCAATCCGAGGAGTGTAGACTTTGATTTTCTTGATTCTGTGAATGTGAAACTGAGAGAGAAATTCACTAAACTTCGGCTTGAGCAATTTTGTTCCGAGACTATTGAGGCATATCCAGAACTT
This sequence comes from Eucalyptus shirleyi, assembly GCA_017140165.1. NCBI lineage: Eukaryota > Viridiplantae > Streptophyta > Magnoliopsida > Myrtales > Myrtaceae > Eucalyptus > Eucalyptus shirleyi. The sequence continues at coordinate 48,394,043 of CM029448.1, forward strand.
ACTGCTTACTTCTATTCTAATCTCAGTTTCTTGTGCGAATAGATTTTCGTTTAGTATTCGAGATTAGGACTATGTTGTTGACATGGACACATTGACGGATGTGATTGGAGTGGAGCGAGGGGCTTTCCAATCAATTAGTGTGTCTGTTAGTCGTGCAACAGTAGAACTTGTTTGGGATGGAATGGCTTAAGGAAGAATTTCGTACTTGAGGATGAATGCCTCTAACATTTTGCTTCACAAGATTGTGATCAATTACCTCAGACCCAAGTCAACCTCGAAAACAAACGTCTCCAACTCAGAAGCAAAGTTGATGTATGCCATCAACGCTGGCAAGAAATTCTCTCTACCTCACACAATCATGTTTCACATGTATAGAACGATGGTGAAAGACAGAGGGCAACTTCCTTACTCAGGGCTTGTTACAAAGCTTTTCAGACGGTTCAATATTCAGCTTCCCAGGATCTTATATGTTCGATCATTGGATCAAACGGTAGTGGGACTGAAAATAGTTTCCAAAATGCGTTTGAAAGAGTTGGACAAAGCTTTGGAGCGATTGAAAGAGAAAACCCCTGTCAAGTCACACCAAGGTTCTTCAGTGGCAAAGCGGAAAGGAAAGGAGCCCATGATAGCTCCAAAAGAAAAGAAGAGCACTCGTTCTGGAAGATGAAGAGGATGAGGATGATGTTACCATTTCTGCTCTTGCACTGAGAAATCTTCAAAGTACTGTTCGAGAGACTGAGGGGAGAAAGGATCAAGACAGAGATGAAGAAGAGAAAAGAGTGAAGAGAGAGAATCAATGCAAAAAGAAGCAGAGGAAGAAAGAATTGCAGAAGAAGAAGAAGGCAGAGGTGAACAGGCAGAAACAGAGCATAAAGCGTACTTCTCACCTCCTGAGGGCATTGAAACATGGGGAGTTGCTGAGAAGAGAGGTACATCTTCAACTGCTGTTACTAATGAATGTGATAGTCGCTCACCTGCAGATCCAGAAGACATCTATGCTTCTCAATTCCCTGAGGAAGGCCATGAGGTTTCATTGCCAAATCTGAGTGATCATGCTGGCTTGCCATCATCTACAAATACTCCTACTGATCATGTAGAAGCCAGTATTCAAACTGAAAATTCAGGAGACCTTTGCAGAATTCTTGATGTTCTTATGGAGATGCGAGGACAGATTTATGCCCTAGAATGCGAAGTTCAGAACTTGCAGAATGCAGGTCAAGCCTCTTCAGTTTCCTTGCATGATCAAGTTAACGCCCTTGCTCTTCAAGTTCAAGCAAATGCCAAGGGTGAAGATGTGGCTCAATTGAAGGAAGATTTGAAGAAGCTGGAAGGGATTGTCCAGTCAATGGGAGATTTCCAGCTCATTCGTGTTCCTAGGCAACCATGATTCCATTATTTTTTTTTATTTCTACCTTTTTAATGCTGACAAAAAGGGGGAGAGATGGTGCAGATTTGAAACTTGACTTTTGTTTGGTTTACTTTCTGAATGACTTTTGTTTGGTTTGTTTGGTTGTGATTGGATTTTGTTTGGTTTGTTTGATCATTTGGTTATTCTAAGCACTATTGGTATTTCATGACAAAGATAGTTGTTTATTTACAGGACTAACTTTTTTCATGTGGATGCAGATTCAATGCTGTCTCTACTAAGTCAATTATTTTTGTGTAATATCCATGTTTGCTTGAGTTCTGTTTTGTAGGTCAAAAATATCCAAATTTGCAGGAAAGTTTTGTCACCATAAAAAATGGGGAGATTGTTGGAGAAAACTTCCTTGTGTGTTTTGAAGTTGACAAAACGTTTCCATCATTCTAGTCTGAAGACTTGCAGACTCTTTAGTCAGAGTCTTAAGATCGCCAAACCGCCAGACTCAAGATTCAGAGTCTATCCTCATTGACAGTTTTTAGACCGTCGAAAAAGACTTATCTAGAACTGAGTATCTTATTAAGGATTTGATTCTATCGACTGAAGAAGATCTCTCAGCTGGAGATAGCATCTTGGAATCTGTTATTCGTTTTAATCTCAATTCGGGAAATTTAGATCCGTTGATTGACGAAGCATACTTGGAAGGTTCTACTTATGGAAACCTAGATCCTGATTGTATGGGCGAGCAGGATTGGTGGGCTATCGTCATATTCCTTAAATAACTCGAAATCTTCATAATTGATTCTGTCCAACAAGTAGATTGGAAGAACTCCTTTGGTAAGTGCCAACGGGTATGAAGACATGGAGGAGTATATAAGGAAGTCGTTCAAGTTATTTGAGTGTGTGCGCAATAGAAGAATTCTAAAGTCTGAAGCTCCTTTTTCTTTGTCAAATTCAATTGTTGAGTGAAAACTTGTACTTAAAAGAGCGTTTATATTTCTGTGAGATCTTAAGGAAGTGTAGCAGAGTCTCTACATTGTGGAATCAATGAAGTGCTATACTGTAACAACTCTTTTAATTCTTAGTGAAATCCAGCCGATGGGCTGTCAGTGCGGAAGAGTGGACGTAGACTTGGATCAAGCCGAACCACTATAAACCCTATGTTCTTATTCTCTTCCCTAAGCTCTTTACTTTGATCGTAACAATATTTGTTTGTTAGAGTCTAATTTCTTTTTCATAATCTATTGCTAAACAGAGTCGGTTTAAAAGTAAAATTATAATCTTTATTTTGCAAAATTTGTTTTCGCACCTATTCACCCCCTCTAGGTGCTCATACTAGCTTTCACAATAAGAGCACATCATCTTTGCACCATGGCTGCTCATTTTTTGCTAACCCGAGACCTCTCCCTCCACTATTCTTCGTCTTCATTTTGGCCTTCCAATTCTCTTCTTCAGTGGCAAAGGTTGAGGTGCTTCATGATCCGTGGGCTCCCAAAACTTGCTACTTCTAATTGGTTGCATCATGAACTGATACAAAGCAAGCATTTTGATTTATTGTACCAATCATCGATGTAATCATCTATATTGTCGCCCTTCAACTAGATGGCACATATGGCATGTGCACAAGGATTTCCACTTAGTCATGCTCTACGTGAACACTTCCTGCTTCCTAGCTTGACAACATACTTATCAGCACCCTTCATTATCTCATATCCGTCATCTCCATTCCAAATGGGATGACAATGCCTACTTGCAGCCAAGTTCTCATCAAATTTCTTGGCAATCCTAGGACCATATTGTCTAGTCCACTTTGCAGCCTCATCTCTTTGTTTCTACAGTCAAGTCATTACCGCAACTTGTATTTCTTCAAGCATTGAGATGATTGGTTTGCATTTGGCATCTATTATCTTCGAATTAAATACTTCACAAATGTTGTTGTCGACGTTATCACACTTAAACTCCTCACTGAAGAATGCCCCGCACTAATGCTTTGGTTCTAGTTGAAATAGTGTAGCACAACCTTCCTTTGTCAATTGAAGCAGTCATTCTTTGGCTATTCTAAAGTCAGCCATGTTTGTACTTTTTGCCAATTGCCAAAATCGCAACTGCAGCTTATCCCATTTTTAGGTCTTCGCCCAATTTTTGTATATGTGCTGCGCACACATTTGATGTTTAGCATAGGGCAACAACTCGGCTACTACCAAAACCAATCCCTGCAATAATTCAAAGTAAGAAATGTAAGCAAATTACATGTTAATATTACAAAGCAAACTATTGACTAAATTTTTCAAAAAGCAAGCATTACCTTTTGTTGGTCTTTCATGAACGCCCATCCTTCCCCATTTGTTATCTCCAAGTCAGCCATCGGATTTTTCAAGAAACAGGACCAACTGTCCTTGTTCTCAATCTTTACAATAGCCCAAGCTAGTGGGAACATTTGGTTATTCGCATCTCTTCCGATCGCCGCCAACAATTCTCCCTTGCACAAGCCCTTCAAGAAATAGCTATCCAATCCTATAATCAATCTATAACCAGCTAAAAATCCCCGTCTGCATGCATCAAAGCACACATATAACTTATTGAACTTGGTCCCACTATTAGGAAGTTGTCTCTCCACCACCTCTTCAAACATTCTACTTGAAGGGTTTTGCAGCCTACACTCCCAAGCATAATCTCACACCTGCCCATATTCCTTACCATACTGACTAATAAGTATCTTTATCACTTTTGCACTGATTCCTAGATACATCGATGCCTACACGCTCTTTCACCAGCATCCTAAAGTTAGTAATTTTCATTTCGGGCATCAGCTTGATCAGATCGAAGAAGTGCTTGGACAACCATGCACTTGTTACCCTTTTGTTTTGAAAATTAACGGAACAAGTGTGTTCCTCTTGGTATGCTCTAATCTGGAAAGACCCACTCCTCTTAACAAACGCGTCGTAAATCTTCCATGGACAATTTTGCTGCGAATACCCAACTCTTACAAAATTCTTAATGTTTATAATGAAATCAATATTTCTTGGCAGAAGAACAGCCAAAGTGCAAAAACTTCGGAAATGTACACTTAAGTGCTAGTTTTGGAGTAAAGTGGAACACTTAAGTGCCATTCCGACCAAAATCCGACCAAATTGTTGACGTGGTAATTTTCCAGCGAGTTGGGTGCAAAATGGCATAGTTTTGCTCGCTACGTGGCGAGAAAATGCAAAAACGACGTCGTTTTATGTCTGATGTGTAAATAATTAATATAAAAATTAATTAAATTAAATTTAAACTTAATTTTATTTAAAATATTCTAAAAAATTAAAATTAAAAACCTAAAAAATAAAAAACCTAAAATTAAAAAAACTAAAAACTAAAAAAAAGGGGGGAGCCGAAGGAGGCAAGCGAGGGCTGAGCCCTCGTCATTGCCGGGAAGGGCCGATGACGGTGGGGGGAGGGGTCGGCTGGGCTCGCCGGCCCGCGGCCGACCCTCGTCGAATCCCAGCCCTCGCTGCTGGTCGATCGGCGTCGCCGGCCCCTGGCCAGGGCCTGGTGACCCCAGCTGATGCTCCCCCCACCGTCAACGGCCCTTCCCGATGACAGCAGGGAGGCGGCGAGGGCTTGATCGGAGCCCTCGCCCAGATCTAGGGTGATGGTCGCGGCCCTCCCCCAAATCCGACGAGGGCTCGCGGGCCCTTGCCACCGGTTGGCCTGCGTTGCCGGCCCCTGGCCAGGGCCTGGCAACCCCTGGCCAGGGCTCGGCGACCCCGGCTGATGCTCCCCCCACCATCGCCGGCCCTTCCCGGCGACGACGAGGAGGCGGCGAGGGCCCGCGAGCCCTCACCCAGATCTGGGGCAAGGGTCGCGACCCTTGCCGCAATCTGGCGAGGGCTCGCGGCCCTCGCCCCCAGTTGGCTGGGGGCCAGCAACCCTGGTCGACCCTCCCCCCTTCGTCGCCGGCCCTTCTCGGCGGCGACGGCGACGAGGGCTCAACCCTCGGCCGCCCCCTTCGACTCACCCCTTTTTTTATTTTAGGTTTTTTATATTTAGGTTTTTATATTTTAAGTTTTTTATTTTTTAGAATATTTTAAATAAAATTAAGTTTAAATTTAATTTAATTAATTTTTATATTAATTATTTAGACATCGACATAAAACAATGTTGTTTTTGCATTTTCTCGCCACGTCAGCGAACAAAATGACGCCGTTTTGCACCCAACTCGTTAGAAAATTGCCACGTCAGTAATTTGGCCGGATTTTGGTCGGAGTGGCATTTAAGTGTTCCACTTTACTCTGAGATTGGCACTTAAGTGTCTCTCCGTGCCAAGTTTTGGCACTCCATGAGTCCCAAACTCAATATTTCTTTGTGCAACAATGGAGTTCTTCAGTATAACTTCCTTAAATTGTATCGCATCTTGGAATTTCATACCTACTAACAAAGTAGGAGAGGTAACAAATGGATCATACGAAGGAAACTTACTTCTCCTTCTACGCACAACTCCTTGATCTTACTTCTCCTTCTACGCACAACTCTTTGATCTTCTTCAAGTTCATCCTAGGAAGTAGCAGTGTCAATGCTTTCTTCATAATCTGTCTCCTAGCCAGCAACACCAACATCTGCAGGGCCTTCGTCTCTATTTGGAACTTCATCAGTTACCTGCAAAGTTGCAAATCTATCTGACAAAAACTCCCTTTGTTTTTTCCTTGCCTGTGTAAGCTCCTCATCGTCGTCGTCACTTAACATTAAGAAATTTTCAGCAGCTAACCCTTCATCCTCATTATCACCATCACTGGATTCAGCGACTCCCCAATCTAATACAATGATGGTACATCACTATGTCACCATCACTCTGGTGAACATCATCTGCGCCCCTCTCCTCCCTGTCCTGTCCATCATGCCCTCCTTCATCCCTAACTTCAGTACTAGCTTTAATACCATCTCCTCCTTCTCCTACTTGGGTGCTATTTTTGTCATCATCTTCGTCCTCACTATCACTATTGTATTCAATAAATACTTTCGCATCTTCGCCATGAAGATAATGATATAGGACATCCCTAAAACTATTATCATTTTCTAAAACTCTCAAACCATCTCTCAAGCCTTTCTCAGGAACACAGCACAACGACTTTTGTACTCTACAAGGCAAATATGTCACTATATCTCTAAAAAATCCAATATAAGATGCCTTTTTTTTTTTTTTTATATCTACAAAGATATTACGCTCATTCCCCCTCTCATACTCCCACTCATCCTCCCCAATCACAAAATCCCCACCGTAGCAAACAATGACAGCAACATAATCCTTATCATGAGCCATATCTGCAACAAAAGAGGAAAAATATACAATTAACTTTTGGGACCACATTCACAAAAGACAACAGATAATTGCATGTAGAGGTCCCTACACTCTTTATTAAAGAAAAGAAGAAAGAGGGAAGATGCACTGGTCAGACGACAGCTTTGATTGAAAAGAGGCCTCAGGACAAATAGAGATGGGGACTCGACAGCTATTTTGATTATGTCGCATTCCTTTAAAATATGGAGAGATCCCCCAGATAAGGATGGGTCCTCATGACACCAATTTCAACACTGCATTCTTTTAAAAAAATGCCCAGAAGTCCCCACGACAACAAGAGATTCGATTTGGAACTATTATATGTCCAAGGTCCAATACTCCGAACCCTAACAATCACCAATCACCATCGCATATTTCACATCCGATCCCTACAAATTACTTTCGCACATCACAATTTCACATTCAAGCTCTAAATCACACATCACAGTACCTACCATCACATCTGAGCCTTAATTTTCCCCCTACCGAGCCCTACATTTCGAGGCCAATCCTAAACTGTCAATTCGAACCCCTAATAGGGTTCTAGCACCACATCTGAGCTCTAAATCTCACATCAATACCATACAAGCCTAAGATTTCCCAACCGACCCCTAAATTTCAAGTTGGAGCTCTAATAAACGAGTCGGAGCCCTAATTTTGTATTCACCACAGGGGAGAGGAAGATGAGAAAAAACCTGAGCAAATCGACAACAGCGAGCGACGACCGATGACGGCAAGCGACAACGGTGAGCGACGACAGCGAGCGACGACCTGCGAACGGCGAGCTGTGAACGGCGATGGAAATGACGTCAGATTTGGTGTGAACATGATGGATGAACGGTTAAAATCCAAATAAGCTAAACAACGTTGTTTAACACTAAGAAAGAACGACATCGTTTAGTTTGGCCAAGGCAGAGTGGATGGGGTGACGTTGTTTTCCTCCTCCACATGTGTTTTTTTTTTTTTTTTTAAATAATTGCCACGTCGGTTAAACATGTTGCTGGAAAATGCCACGTCTACATTTTGGCTGGATTTTGGCCAGATTGGCACTTAAGTGATCTATTTTACTTCGATTTTGGCACTTAAGTGTACATCTTCAAAGTTTTGGTACTTAAGTGTCCCTCCATGCCAAGTTTTGGCACTCCAGGTGTCCCAAACTCAGAATCTGGGTCATGGGGAGTTAAGTCCTTTGATAATTTGTGGTTTTTTTTTTTTGGGTAAAAATTGATAATATGTGTTGATCGCATGTTAATCTAAAAAATAACAAATAATTAGGTATCATCAGAAAAGAGTGTGAGTCCTATCTATTTTGTACCATGTTAAGAAATGTAGTGTCTTAACTGGAAGAGATATGGTTAATTAACATTTTTGAGACTTTTATTTCCTAGATCTAGCGTTGCATCACGAGATACTACTCCACAAGCATCGTTGTATTACAGAAGAGACGAAGTGATTGAGCGAACATGGTTTACACCTTCTTCTTGACGGGGCACCCCGGAGCCATGGAGCACCGATAACAAGCTCAAGGGGACGGATTATCCTTCGTGACCTTCTGTTCTCCATTGATATCCATCTCTCACTATCTAAGCAATAAGAAGAACATCGACCCTTACTATTCAAACTTAAGCAACCCGCTGACACAGGTTCACTAAATTGTGAAATCAAAGAAATAGCCAAACGGTTTCACTGCAAGAGACGTACCAAGCTCGTCCTCCTTGTCACGCCCCGATCCTCGGGCACGCACACATCCTTCTACTTGGTCGATTTTAAAATGCGATATCCCAGGACAATGTATCGCCGACCCTTTCAATTATTATGCACATGCGGAAGCAGTTATAAATCCCCAGACAATAAAACAATGGGATAGAAAAGCAAGGCCATATTTTTCATATTGAAACTTATAACCAAAATTTTATACAAAACACAAACCACTTCATAACTATTCATATCAAAAAGAAGATCTCAAAAGAAGATAAACTCTCAGCCCATCTAGGCCATACTCAAGGCCTCTTTCGGGATTATCTTCTTCTTCTTCCAAAAATCATTCTCCTCAAGTTTCACCTCCGAGTTCTCCTTCTCAGACTCCTCCTCATCAGCTCCTCATCGGGGTCCTGAAATGTTTTTTCCCAAACTGGGATGAGACTACATCTCAGCGAGTTCTACCTTACTAAGCCCAATTAGTAAACTATTATACTATAGGCTGTCTATACACGCATAGGGCAGAAGACGTACCTTGGCCTCATATCCCACCTGCAAGTCAGTACAATTCATAATAGGCACCCAAGCAATCATATCACGGATCGAAGTATCGATCAAATCGACCTAGTCGATTAAATGCCAACAAGACCACTCACGGTCATTTCTAATCAGTCAATCAATCCACGACATCAAATCAAATCAAAGATCAATCGACCTAGTCGATTACATATCAGCCTGACCATTTCCCGGTCATTCAAGCTATTGCTATCCAGTCTCAATTGATAAAACCAATTACCGAGCCACGTGCATTCTCCGAGGCAATGCATTAATTTACCGAGCCCACGTGCCCTGTAAAATGCCATTTTGAATCAGCGAGCCCACGTGCATTCTCCGAGGCGATGCATCAAGTCACCGAGCCCACGTGTCTCTTCAAGATGCCAAATGTACTCATTGGGATCACGTGCATTCTCCGAGGTAATGCATCAAATTACCGAGCCCACGTGTCCTTTTAGATGCCAAATGTACTCATTGGGACCACGTGCATTCTCCGAGGTAATGCATCAAATTACCGAGCCCACGTGTCCTTTTAGATGCCAAATGTACTCAATAGACAATTGTGTGCGTTCTTTAAGGCGCCGTTTTCGCCAGTGATATCCCAAATCACCGAACCACACATGCCTATAACAATGTATTTAATAGACAAGTGTATGCGTTCTTTAAGGCGCCGTTTTCGCAAGTGATGTCCTTAATCACCGAACCATACATGCCTATAACAATATGAGTACTAGACCGATACGTGCGTTCTTTAAGGCGCCGTTTTCGCCAGTGATATCCCAATCACCGAACCACGTAGGTCCACAATAATGTATGTACTAGACCGATACGTTCATTCTTTAAGGCGCCGTTTTCGCCAGTGATGTCCCAATCACCGAACCACGTAGGTCCATACACCGTGTCTGATTGGTTCAATTCCAGAGTATTTCCAATTCTCTCATAACTCCATCCACTATGCAACTCAATCAAAGCATTATAAATGCTAAACAAACATACTCGGCCATCTACCAATCAATCATTCAATTTCAATCAATTCCAAATAAATTTAGGGTAAATCCCTAAAATGTCACAATTTATTCAATTCCATACAACGTGGAGCTCAAATAAATAAATGGATTGGGCCACGACGATCAGCACGAGATTTCGATCGTCGGCCATCAAAGTCTTAATTTCCGAAAAATAATTAATTTCGAAAATTAATTATTAAATATTAAAAATTCCTTTTAGCTCAAAATAAGGTCCAATTAAATAAACGGACTTCACCACGGTCATCCGCATAATTTTCCGGTCACGGGCCATCCCAGTTGAATTTTCAGGAAATAAATAAATAATTAATTAATTTCGAAAATTAATTAATTAATATTAAAAATTCAATTTAGCTCAAAATAAATCCCGATTAGATAAACGGACTTCACTACAGTCATCCGCATAATTTTCCGGTTCCAGGCCATCTCAGTTGAATTTTCGGAAAATAAATAATTATTTAATTTAATTCCGAAAATTAATATTTAAATACTAAAAAATCCACTTAGGCCCGAAAAGCCTAATCGGAGCCCACCAAGGGTCGGGAAAAATCCCGAGACACTTCCAATAAATAGTAGACCACGTCTACTTGTTAATTGCACAATCAATTTATTTAAATCGCATCACAATTGACTAATAATTGCTAATTTATTCTAATCTAACAACCTAAACATAATTAATTAAATCTAAACCAACCTTAAGCATAATTAGCCAACTAATCTTGGATTAGTGAGATTACTCACCAAATTGAGCGCAAATCGAATCAATTCGACGGTGGCGACGCGAGGAACGATTGATCCCAAAGCACGGCTCGGGTTTGGGGCCGGGAAACGGCCCAAAAGCGGGCTCGAAGTTGCTGAAACCCACTCCGTGGGTCTGCTGGACGGGCGGATCGGGGCTGTTTCGGCGGCTAGGGCGGCGAGGGAAGGCCGGCGGAGGGCGAGGGGGTTGCGGGGGAAGTTCGGCAGGGCTAGGCGATGGCCGGAGGTGGCCGGATGGTGGTTGGTCAGTGCGGAACAGGGGCGAACAGCGGCTGGTTCGCACGGCCTAGGCGTGCGCAGACGGTGGAACGGCGGCGAGCGCGCGGGCGCAACTCGGGCAGCGGTGCGACGGCGTGACGAGCGGTGACGGAGCAGCGACGGCAAGCTGCAGCTTTCGTTCTTCAGCTCCTGGTTTTTGTTCGCATGAACAGGAGAGAAGAAAGAGGAAGGAAGCTGTCGTGTGAGGGGGGAAAAGAAGAAGAGAGAGAAGAGAGGGAAGAGATAGGGTTGGACCAGTCAAAGAGGAGAGAGAGAGAGAAAAAGAAAAAGAAAGAAAAGAAAAGAGAGGGAGAGAGAGGAAAAAGGAAAAAGGAAATACATTATTAAATAATTCAATTTTTCCTTTTCCTTTCAATTTTCTTTTGGGCTTCAATTTTTCTCTTCCGATAATTTCTTTCTTGAAATTTCGGACCCGTCAATAAATTGACGAGCGATGAGACAGGATCCTAAAAATAAGAATTATGACGCGCCTAAAATTCGATTCCCGAAATCGAGTTCAATTTCGTGGTTAAAAATCGATCAGACGTGATTTTAGCTCAATTCAATCAATTAGGTAGCTTTTAGGGATTTTACAGCTGATACATCCCTTAACGGCTTCACCCAATAGGTTAGTTAACTCGTGAGTGATCAACTCAGAGAAAAAGGACCGTAAACACGTCGACGAAATGCCCATTTCACTTTATCGAAATGTGGTCGAATTTCAGGATGTCACACTCCTCATCCACATTGAAAAAGATCTTAGACGATTTAGTGAAAGGGAATTCTTCAATCCTTGCTCTCTTGTTGGAGTCGTGATGATATGGAGGACAATGGCTTTCTCGGAGATGGGTTTCAAGGATGCTGCATTGGCTTGGACCAATTTGCTCGCTTTGTGGATTTAGTCTGACCTACCAAGTTAAAACTCAGAACCACTAATTCGAACCCATTTGTCACTGGTCTAATAAATAAACGCAAAAAATGCAAATTAAAAATAAATACATCTAAATCTATATGCATGCAATTAGTATTTTTTTCAAGGATAAAATTAACCCCTAATTTTTAATGCAATAAATGACTAAACGGGTCGTCAAAATTTAGGTATCAACAGCTGCCCATCTTTAAAGGTGAGCAAATAGAGGTTACCTTCAAAGACAAATTGAGACCTAAATTTTGACCATGCATATACATTGAATTTCTTTTGTCGGAAAACGAATCCCATTTTAAGATACAATTTATATGATGCATGAAATTCTAATGCAAATGCATAATGTGGAAGGAAAAAACATACCTACAGTTACTTACTAATCAGTGCGGTAGAGCATCTTGAGATGCATGATAAATTCCCATTTACTCCACGAGTACCCAACTTTCACTCAGATTCCTTGAAGAGTCTAACAGGTAATAGATTAAAACATCCAGACTGAGAAGAACATTCACATTCAGAGTGAAGTGTTCAACGAAAAGAATTAAGACATCCAGATCCAGACTGAGATGTCAAGATTTTTTAAAAACTCGAAATACCTAGATCCAGATTAAGGTATAACGAGAAAGATCGAAAAATATTCACATCTGGAGTGAAATGTTCAATGAAAAGAATTAAGACATCTAGATCCAGATTGAGATGTCAAGATTTTTGTACTCGAAATACCTAAATCCATACTAAGGTATAACAAGAAAGATCGAAAAACATTCACGTCCAGAGTGAAATGTTCAACGAAAAAAATTAAGATATCTAGATCTAGACTGAGATGTCAAGATTTTTGTACTTGAAATACCTAAATCTAGACTAAGGTATAACAAAAAAAATGAAAAAACATTCACATTCAGAGTGAAACATTCAACGAAAAGAATTAAGATATCCAGATCCAAACTGAGATATCAAGATTTTTGTACTCGAAATACCTAGATCTAGACTAAGGTATAACGAGAAAGATCGAAAAACATTCACGTCCAGAGTGAAATGTTCAACAAAAAGAATTAAGACATCCAGATCCAGACTGAGATGTCAAGATTTTGTACTTGAAATATCTAGATCCAAACTAAGGTATAACAAGAAAGATCGAAAAACATTTACATCTAGAATGAAATGTTCAACAAAAAGAATTAAGACATCCGGATCCAAACTGAGATGTCAAGATTTTTGTACTCAAAATACCTATATTCAAACTAAGGTAAAATGAGAAAGATTGAAAAACATTCACATCCAAAATGAAATGTTTAAATGAAAATAATTAAGACATCCAGATCCAGACTAAGATGTCAAAATTTTGAAGCCCGAAATACCTAGATCCAAACTAAAGTATAATGAGAAAGATTGAAAAACACTCACATCCAAAGTGAAATGTTTAGATGAAAATAAATAAGACATCTAGATCCAGACTGAGATGTCAAAGGAACTTACTTGGAATATCTTACCTTCAAGAAGGGTAAAGTGATTTAAGGTAGTTGGTGTTACATGTCTAGGACCCGTACCTTTCTACGGTCACCTAGAGTTGCAACATAGATTATTTGACCAGGACCCGAACCTTTCTCCGGTCGCCTTAATTAGACTAAATCTAGAGGAAAATCTCTGGGGGATAGCTCGATCAAGTCGAGTGTCAGTGCACTTGAGAGGAAATACCTGTGCAATGACAAGTATTTAAGGTATGGATAAAGATATACTTACTTGGTAACGTCTCTAATCCTCGAGGATATGTCTCCTGTAAAACATGGTCATAGGAGAAGCAACATGCATTTGTAATCATAAGCATGCATTAATGCAAGGGAGGATTATGCGTAATGATTTCTATTAATCTTGCATCACCTAATTTCCATTAGGAATGATTTCAAAATAATATTCCAATCTGAACACATGAGTGTCATAGATGTGTCAAATGAATGATCTTTCAGTCTAAAAGGACTTTTCACTCATCCTCATTAAAATGGCTATTTCATCCTGACCTTTGATGCAGGATCTTGACAATCACTTTATCTCACCATCGTCACGCCAAACAAGGGTCTAAGCAATCTCGCAAGTGATATGACCTTACCAATCTAAGAGGCCTTTAACAAGGACCGTAATGTAGGCTTGATCAATGGCTTAACAAATGAGACTCTTTGAGTCAAGCCTATTGAAAAATGCTATTTCGCAATTGTCTTGGGGTTTACAAGTCAAGAAGCATACAAAACGAGGTAGAAATTGTCTTACTCGCACTTCTTCAAGTAATGCTTTCAAACATATGAACCTTTATGTTAATTCAAGTGCCCTAATTTGAAGAGACTTTGCAATGGACGTAACACAGGCTTAGTTCATGGGTTGAGAAACGAAATGATCATTAGGCTCAAAAAGTGTTTAGGGGGTCAAAGTCAATGATCATCTTAACATTTCCACTAATTTTCTTCTCCAGTGTCAAAGTTTTTTTTTTTTTTTTTTTTTTTCGCATCACAACTCCATTGATTGTAACATCTTAGCATTTGAGTTTTTTAGTACCGCTTTATTGGAGATACAACTTACTTCATCAAGTGTTTGATTTTTCTCTTTGGGCATTGGCCTTGCTTTTACCAAATACACTGCTTTTTCATGCCATTTATTTTTTGCACTTACTTTCTTTGGACTCACACAACCTCCATTTGAATTTTTCTTGCCCTAGTGTGGAGGGATGATCACCAGCTGGGTTTAATATGAAACGAATTCATAGGCTCAAATGGGCTATGCAATGGATAAAAGTGTATAATATAGAGAAAGAACTATTCTTCGTCATCCTAAGGCACTTCAATTACCGTATAAGTTACACTGCGAAAGCAATACTCAAAGATTGATGCAAGTGTGAGTACAAAAATTTCTATCATTCATTTCAAATTTTGTCCCAACATGAGATGATCCTTGACAAGGATAATTTAAAAACTCTTCAAATGTGTGGGCTTAAAGGGCTAAACAATGGGTATACTTGTAGTGTTTCGAATAGCAGAAGAGACTGCCTCTCATCACCTTGGTTGACATACCGTTTGTGAGATCACCATTTTCCTCGTAGGCATGAAATTTTTCCACACAACTCACTGGTGGTTAATGTATAGAATAAGACTTGCCTTTCGTCATTCCAAAGTATCTCATTTGACACATTCAATTTATCTCACAGAATTCATCAAGAAAGAAAAATGCAACATTTGCAACAAATTTGAACGATTCAATTCACCGAGGCAATTTATTTATCATAGAAATGCTTGCAGTTCAAAACATGACACAGCAAATTATATCATGGGTAATATTTCTTAACGGCGTCAGAATTAACTGGAGTGGAAAACTCACGACCATCCATTTCTACCAAGATCAAGGCCCCTCCAGGAAGCACCTTCTTCACTATATATGTGCCGCTGTAATTTAGAGCAAACTTGCCCCTAGGATCTAATGACGCCTCTGCAGGAAACTGACTTCATCCTCCCTGGTTCTAAGTCTAGGTCCATTCAATGGTATGAAAGCAATGGTTTCATTTGTAATAATATCTGTTCCATGTGCTTAGTAGGTGAATCCAATGTTGAGAAGAACTTCTCACATTATGACAAACTAGCCAGAAATACTAGAAGCACATGTTTCTCTTGTTGCATCTCCATCTTCTTCCACCTCTTCAGATTTCCGTGTTTCAAATACTTCTAAGATAGACTATCTCTATGAAGTCTCTCTTAGTGATGAAATGAAGATCTCTAAAGCCCAACTTCCCCTGATGAACCCTTATTCTGCTTTTGCTAAACCTACTTCATCATTTTCCCCCATCCGTTCTATTCGCCAACTTATTCGCCAGACTCCAAAGGAAGTAAAAGAGTACGTTCAATCCTCCAAGTTCGATCAACATCCCATTCCTACCACTGAAAATAAGTACTTTGATACTCTTCAGATCTCTCCAGAGTTTCCCAGGCAGTGGATCCAGTAAGGATATTCTCATGTCCATTATGAAGCTGTTCGTCTTGCTCTTACTTTTTATGGTCGAAAGGGCTTGCCAGTTGTGGCAAGAATTGCTTTATTGGATACAAAGTTATTAAAATATCAGCATGCCTGTATTGGTACTATTCAAACCACTTTGAATATTGGAACAATCTTTGTGACTCTATATCCAAACTTCAATATTACTCTTTCAGACCCTCAGCTACTCTCTTTTCTAAAAGTCCAAATCCAGCTTACTGGAGCCCCTCAAACTGCTGATTCTATAGCAACAACATTGCATTACCAGATGGTTTATCAAGTTCAGAACCATGCTCTTGATTTGAATTTCCACAATGGAAATGAAGGTGCTTTGTTCATTTCCATGCAAAATGACCAAGCATCCTGCATCCATGTCTCCAGACAAATCCCAAAGGAAAAGTTGGCTACGCTCCTTTTAGAAACTTGGATCACCAACTATGAAAAACTACATCAAAGTAACAAGCCCCTTCAGTCTTTAGACTCCGAGTTTGTCAGAAAGAAAGATGGAACTGTTTCCATCAAATTCGGCAAAGAAAAGGAAGAAAGGCCTTCTACATTCCAGACTCTCTTTATGATCGAGCCGTGTGTTCCTGAGTCAATTTCCGAGCCAAATCCGAAAAAACTTGTCAAATATTTCAAAAGTGATGGACATCATGTTCATTACTACAAGGGCTAGTTTGGTCATTGTTTTTGGGACCCTTTCTGTCAATGTTCTTACTGTACAATTCTCCTGACGAGGTAGATCCATTTGTGAAACCTCCACCAAAAAGGAAGCACAAGAAGCCAAAGGACCCTATGTACCAAATGTACTTGAATGGAGACCCTTTCGTTGATACTCTTGGTGAGTGTAATAAATTTCAGTTTATGGTCTCATATGCACCAACTCCACCACCAGAATTCACTGCTTCTTCCTCAGTCCCACCAACTCCATCGTCATCACCCCCTCCATCACCACCTCAGAAGAAGCCAGCCATCTCTCGGTTTTACAAGCCAATTGTAAAGTGGGCAAAGAAACACTCCAACCCACTTGAGGATGCACCACCCAGCTCTTCTATCGCCATATTCCATGAAACAAACTTTCTTTCTCTTGTTAAGGAAAGTTTCAAACTCTCGTTTCCTACTCTAGAAGAATTTATTGATCCACAAGGCAGATATAGACATATCCCTAAAATACCTACCCCCACTGATGTGGATGAGCATGGAAGACAGAAGAAAACTCCTATTGCTGAAGCCGTCCTAAATTGGCAATCGGAGACTCTTCTAGTACATAACAACGCCTTTAAAGCAATTGATTTCAAGATTGGGAATGTCAAACAATACTTACGAAGATATGATGAAACTACCAAGAAGATGCTTTCAGATTTCTAGAAGACGCTTCATGCCATAGAATCTAGACAACATTTGGGGTACCATTATCTTGAAAGTCCTAAGGCTGAAATAGACAAGCTCAAAAGACAAATCTAGATCCTTGAAGAAGGAAGACTCAATCCATTTCCGACCACTTTGCGAAAGAGCCGCTTCCTCCTCCACCACCTCAAACGTCTATCTTTGCCTCTATCAAAGATATTCTTGTTAGACAAGACAAGACATATGTTGCTGAAATGAGAAATCATCTCAGAGAACTGGATCGAATAAGGAAAGAAAGGGGAACAGAGAAGATTCCTAAAGAATCCTCTCTTGTCATAAAGGAGCCAGATCAAATGATGCTGTCAAACCCATTAGAATCCTTTCTCAAAGATTTGGGTAATTCGGAACCATAGCCTGATCCTGTTACTCCACAACCTCCACCACAGATTGATCCTATCATTCCGATAGATCAGATTTTGTTTCCAACAGAATCAAACTTTCCAAACATCTTTGATTCTGAATCAGATTCAGTATCCCTCTCATATTCATCATTTATTTCGCTCCCTTCCATTGATCTCTTTCCTATAGCACCAATAACTTCATCAATATTCATGGCTGATCCTCCAGACCATGACATGGAATCAAACCCTTCTGAACTAGAGGTCATCCAACTAAACAGCTCTTCCCAGAATATATCCACTTCATCAAAACAGTTTTTCACTATTGATAATATTCCTTATCACAAATGGCCAGAAAGACTTGAAGAATTTCATACTTGGCTAAATACCTAAGTCATTACCAACCCCGACAAGTATAATGTTCTTTTCAACTTTGTCACAAGGTTCATAGGCAACCTCAAACTTTGGTGGCAATCAGTGTCAGAACAAGATCAACTTCACTTTTTACTCTCACCAAACTTTCGGTATGCCATTACCCTTCTATATCATTTCTTTGTGGGGAAACCTGTTGACCTCATAGAACTCAGAAGAAGAGAATTCTTCGAAAGAAAGTGCTGCTCTATTCAGAAAAAATATCTTGACAAGCATTATCATGAAATGCTTAAGCTCTTTTATCAAATTGGAGCTGATGCAAATTTGAAACATGTTTTCCTGACCTCCATTCCCAAAGAATTATCTCAAATAGTGGAGAGAACCTTTCTCTCCAGGCAAAGGAGGATCCAGGATTTTTTTTTTTTTTTTTTTGTAAGAAGGAGGATCTAGGATGTTCCATTGGGAGAACTCCAACAAGAAATCCACTTGTGTTTGGAAGAATTGTGTGTAAAGCTTCAAATGATCCAAACTTATGTCCATGATAACAGAGAACTTGATAGAGCCTATTCTCGCCAGAGCCTGAAGATCAAATGCTCCAAGAAAGATTGTGATGGTTCTTGTGGAAAATCCTCTACAAAAAAGAAACACTTCAAAAAGCTCTGGATAAACAAATCCAAGCATGGCTCTAAACATTTCCAAAGAAAGAAGAAATGGTGATACCCACGCAAGAGGAAGGATAGGCTACAAGAAATCAAATCGATGCTTCATCTGCAACCAAAAGGACATTTTGCCAAAAACTGTCCTCAGGAAAAAAAAGATCATAATCACTTGATACATCATATAGAGAATGAAACTAGTGTTTCTCTTGAAAATGATGATATCGAATCTCTATTTTCTATGGATGAAGAACCATGTAACAAACTCTTTGTGTTATCCCTTGTTATCAAACTCCTGGTGAAACTGATTCAGATTTAGATCCTGAAGATATTTTTCACATATCCTTGACTCCTTCAGAAGAAAGCACTGACATATTTTCAAGCCAAACTCATTGCCCCCATTTTCCTGTAAAAATATTCACTTCAAAGTTTGCTAAGCCAATCACTGTCATTGCTCTCATAGACACTGGAGTAGCTTTTTCAATCCTAGACACTAAAGTTCTTCCTGAAGAATATTGGACTTCCCGTGTCCGATATTTCAACTCTGCTTCAGGAGATACTTTCTCTACAAATGTGAGAACCACTCCAGTAACTATCCAGTTTTTTCCAGAGTGTTCCATAACTACAAAAATCTTTGGTTCTAGTCTTCCCAACAAAGATTTGATCATTGGTTGGGACATTATGACTCAGATTTCTCAACTATGCATCATTTTTGGAAAATGTCTTAAGTATAAAAACTAATTCTCTGAATTTGTCAATATTCAAAGACTTTTTTCCATTCAAATGAGTTTGTTAGATTTGATCATGCAAAAGTTATTGGAATCATGTTCGGAATCTCACTCTGAGTTCGCTCAAAAATGTTCTCACCCTTTATGGAAAAACCTAGAATTCTTTGTTCGCCTTCCTTTTAAAAAGAATGAAGATATCAATCCAACTAATGCGAGTCATATGGGAATGAATCCAGAACACCTGGTTTTGGCTCAAAAGGAATGCTCAGAACTACTGCAACAAGGCCTTATTGAGGTCTCACATTCTCAATGGGCCTATGAAGCCTTTTATGTCAACAAGCGTGCTGAGTAGAACTAAGGAAAGATGAGATTGGTGATTAATTACCAGCCTTTTAACATTTTCCTCCAAAATGACAAATTCCCTTTACCTTCTAGAAACTCTCTTTTTGCTGGATTATCCAAAGCCCAAATCTATTCCAAATTTGATCTCAAAGCTAGATTTTGGCAAATGGGCATTCATCCTGAAGATAGACCCAAGACAGGGTTCTGTATCCCAAACCAGCACTTCAAGTGGAAAGTTTTTCCTTTTGGCCTAAAGGTTGCACCATCCCTTTTTCAAAAAGCAATATGTTGAATTTTCCAACCAATCCTATCAAGTGCAGCAGCATACATTGATGATATCTTGCTCTACAGTCCTGATGAGCAGTCACACTGTCAACTTCTTGAACAATTCGCTGAAATTGTGAAGAAGTATGGAATTATGCTTTCTAAAAGAAAGATGAACATCGCCTAGACAAAAATTGAATTTCTTGGTATGCATCTTAATAAAGGAACACACTATCCAAGGCCACATATTACCCAAGAATTGCTGAAATTTCCTAAAGAAAACTTCACCACAAAGCAAGTTCAGTAATTTCTCGGGATAATTAATTATCTTAGAGATTTTGTTCCAAATATTGCAAAACTGCTGATCACATTGCAAACAATGCTGAAAAGGAATCCCCCACCTTGGGGAAAATCTCAAACTAATGCAGTTGCTGAACTTAAGGAGATTATGCAGTCTCTTCTCCATTACAAATCCCATCAATAAGGAAAATAATTCTCCAGACTGATGCTAGTGATGAATATTAGGCCGCCGTCCTATTTGAAGAAATTGATGGTAAGAGGCATTTATGTGCATATAAAAGTGAAAAATTTTCCCAAGCTAAAATACATTATCATTTCACTTTTAAAGAATCTTGGCGGTGAAAAATGGGATAAAAAAGTTCGAATTCCATCTCATTGGCCATCACTTCCTAGTTGAATTGGATATGGCATCTTTTCCTCAGATGACCAAATTCAAACAGAAGCAGGTTCCAAACTCTCAACTACTTCGATGGACTGAATGGTTTTCAAGATACTCTTTTGAAACCAAACATATTGCTGGAGAGAAGAATGTGCTTGCTGACTTTCTCTCAAGACCAAAGGCACCAGCCGAAATCAACATATACATCATGAGACGTGCTTTTCATATGCGTCAACATGGTAAAAAGTATAAGATTAAGAAGATTAAAGATTGGCCAAGTTGGAAATATCCTCAAGAAATCGTTGAACACATCCAGAATGACAGTCTCACTGGAAATCTAGATAAACTCATGTGGCGATGCCACACAGATTTGTTCAAACTTAATGGAGATTCGATTCTTTATCCTTTTGGATTAAATGCAAATTATCCGTTCATACATCCTCTAATCTGGAAGGAAGATGATTTCCCTAACTAGCTTCGATGGTTATTATGGCACTTAACCAATAAATACTTGATAGCCATTGAAATTCTAACCAAAAGATTCATTGACAACCTCACCAAGATATTTGGACTCAGTAGAGGTAAGATTGAAAATGACAAAAATCTTTTAGATTTCCTCAATTGGTTCTATCCTCCAACTCACTAGAAATGGCTCTTGCAAAAAGAACTGAGAACTATGCAACCAAACCCTGAAGTTCACACTATTCTGTTCTTTCGACATCCATGTCATTTTTTCACAAATAATGGCCACATCATCAATGCCCCCACAGACTATAGGTACCACATCCTATAAACTTCAGCTAGCCAACAAAGACGCTCGAGTTCACACATCTTATCCAGGTTCTGTTGGTTGCTGTGAGCACCGGTATCGAGAACTCCAGAGAATCTTATGCCAGTAAAACAAGACCATTCCTCAAGATGCATGGAATTATAATGTACCCATTGCATGGGATCATTATGACCTAGCATCAGAAGCCAAGGAAGCACTCGAAGAATTGAGACAAGCTGCATCATCACAGCATCACAAGATGGCAGACACAGATGACATTGCACAGTTCTCTCAAGACCCCTATGCTACATGGGGAGGTCCTCTTTCCCAAGACCCATATGATCAAGGACCTTTGTCCTTATCTCAAGGCATGGACACATCCTTTTATGCTCAACCATTCAATTGGCCTTAGCCAAGCATTCCTGTCGACACTACAGATGACACTACATATTGGGAATAAGAACTGGCATCTATAGCATACCCCCAAGAAGAGGCATCCTCATCATACCAATTGAACCAGATTCTCACACCAGATGATCTTGAAGCACTTGAACAAAAATATGATGAACATCTCCTGGCAACAGAGCACAGCTCAGATGACTCGGATTATGACTATAATGCTTGTGACAGACGAGATCGCTGAATAAGACCAATGTCTGTACAAGTTTACTGTAGCAAGTTACTGTTTACTTTTACTGTAGCAGCAAGCTAGGGAAATCACTGTTCAATGTCATTGTTCATACCGTGCGAATAATTTCCCACCGGAAATGTTTGAGATTTCCAGAGCCTCTATTTGTTTCAGGACCCGTGAGCTTAGTCCTTGTTTGTGTGTGACCTCTTATTGCCTATAAAAAGTGAGGATGAAGTAATGTGTTGGGGCAGAAACCTTTGAAGTAAAGTGAGTGTTTTGTGAAATTCTCTATATGGCTTTCTAAACTTCTCATTCTTCTCCAGCCTGGTAGGATCCTCTAAGAAATGCAGCTCGAATAGTTAGAAATGTTACCATCCTGGTTCTATTTTGGGTGTCTCTAGGCTCTGACTAAATGGCAGAGTAGTTTTCTGCTAAAAGGCTGTCCCTGAAGAGCTTGAACTTGAGTTGTTCGCCCACTGTGGGAAGGCATATTTGCAGGAAAGTTCTTAGAATTTCAACATGCCTACATTGGTACTATTTAAACCACTTTGAATGCCGGTGCTTGAACGGAGACCCCTTCGTTGATACTCTTGGTGAGTGTGATAAATTTCAATTTATGGTCTCATATGCACCAACTCCACCACCAGAATTCACTGCTTCTTCCTCAGTCCCACCAACTTCATCGTCATCACCTCCTCCATCTCCACCTCAGAAAAAGCCAGCTATCTCCCGGTTTTACAAGCCAATTGTAAAGTGGGCAAAGAAACACTCCTACCCATTTGAGGTTCCAGCAGATGCACCACCCAGCTCTTCTATCGCCATGTTCCATATAAAACAGACTTTCCTCCTCTTGTTAAGAAAAGTTCCAAACTCTCGTTTCCTGCTCCAGAAGAATTTATTGATCCACAAGGTAGATATAGACATATCCCTAAAATACTTGCCCCCACTGATGTGGACGAGCATGGAAGACAGAAGAAAACTCTTGTTATTGAAGCCATCCTAAATTGGCAATCGGAGACTCTTCTAGCACATAACAACGCCTTTAAAGCAATTGATTCCAAGATTGGGAATGTCCAACAAGACTTACGAAGATATGATGAAACTACTAAGAAGATGCTTTCAGATTTCCAGAAGAAGCTTCATGCCCTGGAATCTGGACAACATTTGGGGTACCATTATCTTGAAAGTCCTAAGGCGAAAGTAGACAAGCTCAAAAGGCAAATCCAGATCCTTGAAGAAGGAAGACTCAATCCATTTCCGACCATTTTGTGGACAGAGCCGCTTCCTCCTCCACCACCTCAGACGTCTATCTTTGCCTCTATCACAGACATTCCTGTCAGACAAGACAAGACATATGTTGCTTCCTCCTCCACCACCTCCGCTCAAGTACCTTTGGTACATAGGATCCTTTGGCTTCTTGTGCTTCCTTTTTGGTGGAGGTTTTGCGAATGGATCTACCTCGTCAGGAGAATTTGTACAGTAAGAACATTGAAAAAAAAAGGTCCCAAAAACAATGACCAAATTGATCCTTGTAGTAATGAATATGATGTCCATCACTTTTAAAATATTTGACAAGCTTTTTTGGATCTGGCTTGGAAATTGAATTAGGAACACATGGTTCAATCATAAAGAGAGTCTGGAAGATAGAAGGACTTTCTTCCTTTTCTTTGCCAAATTTGATGGAAACAGTTCCATCTTTCTTTCTAACAAACTTGGAGCCTGAAGACTGAAAGGGCTTGTTACTTTGTTGTAGCTTTTCATAGTTTGTGATCCAAGTTTTTGGAAGGAGCATAGCCAACTTTTCCTTTGGGATTTGTCTGGGGACATGGATGTAGGATGCTTGTTCATTCTGCATGGAAATGAACAGAGCATCTTCATTTCCATTGTGGAAATTCAAATCAAGAGCATGGTTCTGAACTCGATAAACCATCTCGTAATGCAATGTTGCTGCTATGGAATCAGCAGTTTGAGGGGCTCCAGTAAGCTGGATTTGGACTTTTAGAAAAGAGAGTAGCTGAGAGTCTAAAAGGGCAATATTGAAGTTTGGATATAGAGTCACAAAGACTGTTCCAGCATTCAAAGTGGTTTGAACAGTATCAATGCAGGCATGCTAATATTCTAAGAACCTAGTATCCAATAAAGTAATTCTTGCCACAACTGGTAAGCCCTTTCGACCATGAAAAGTAAGAGCAAGACGAACAGCTCCATAATGGACATGAGAATATCCTTGTTGGATCCACTACCTGGGAAACTCTGGAGAGATCTAAAGAGAACAAAGTACTCCTTTCCAGTGGTAGGAATGGGCTGTTGATCGAACTTGGAGGATTGAACCTACTCTTTTACTTCCTTTGGAGTCTAGCGAATAAGTTGGCGAATAGAACGGATGGGGGAAAATGATGAAGTAGGTTTAGCAAAAGCAGAGTAAGGGTTCATCAAGGGAAGTTGGGTTTCAGAGATCTTTGTTTCATTGCTAAGAGAGACTTCATAGAGATAATCTATCTTAGAAGCATTTGAAACATGGAAATCTGAAGAGGTAGAAGAAAATGGAGATGCAACAAGAGAAACAGGTGCTTCTAGTATTTCTGGCTGGTCTGTCATAATGTGAGAAGTTATTCTCAGCACTGGATTCACTTACTAAGCGCATGGAACATATATTATTACAAACGAAACCATTGCTCTGATACCATTGAATGGATCATTAAATGGACCTAGACTTAGAACTAGGGAGGACAAAGTCAGTTTCCTGCAGAGGCGTCATCAGAGTTCTCCATCTTCGGAGGTGTAGGATCATGCATACCATCCCATCCATATGGAACTACGTCGCAGGGGTCAATGTAAGAGCTAGGAGGAGCCACATACTTCACCATATAGTCGAATTTTCCACTTGGCTACCTCAGGGTGTCCATCATTTTGGCAACCCTTTCTCTCATCAGTGACAAGGGAATGTCCTCATGATTCGGATAATATCCAGCTCTCACCAGTCCATTGTAGGCATCCACCATGTGCACCTTCAGGTTCTTGATTCGACCATCATCATGTTTGAAAATAGCATTCACCCTATCCTCATGCTCAGGTAGAGGATTTTTCTTCACATTCAGTTGAGCGATATTGAAGGCAAATGCCTTGATGTCCAATAAGTTTTGGACCTTATGCTTCAAAGTCATGCATTCATCAGTCAAATGTCCTACTTCCCCCATATGGCACTTGCATTTCTTGGAAGGGTCATAGTTAGAAATTTTTTCAGCATTGGATCGCTTTAGCTCATAGGACAACAACCCCTTCTTTTGAATGACCTTTAAAACCTAGGACAGAGGGCCAGGAAGAGGAGTGAACTGCATTCTAACAAATTGTCAAGGCACAGTCGGTCAGACTCCGCCTTGTTGATTCTTAAGGACATGAACAATTGAAGGCTTGCTAAATTGTGCATATGCAACATTAACTTCTATGCTTGGTGCTTTGTCCTTCTTTATGGTGAACCTTTTGCCTTGATGAGTCGGTTCATTGAACCATCCATCTCTTAACCCAATCTCGATCTGTTCACCCACCGAGATAAGTTGGTTAAAGGTCTTAACGTATGTGCTAGCCATCCAGTTACGGAACTCAAACGGGAGAGTCTTGACGAACAGCTTCATCAACTCCTTGTTTATAGGCTCAGGAGTGATTTAAGCTGTCAAGTTTTGCCATCTCATAGCATACTCCTTAAATGATTCATTTTTCTTCTTCTCCATCCACTCAAGATCCTCTTGGGAAAGTGCAATGTCCATATTAAACTTATATTGCTTTAGGAACGCGTCAGCCACTTCATTCCAGGTGTCGAGAAGGTTTACATTCTTCATTATGTACAAATTGAGTGTCAACCCAGTCAAGCTTGCATGAAACAATTGGATCATGAGGGGCTCATTCTTGACATATTGGGCCATGCACACGTGGTACATCTGCAAATGAGCTTTTGGGCAAGAAGTGCCATCGTATTTCTCGAACTCCGGCATTTTGACATCTTGACCTTCTCATAAACTGACAAGTCGAACGAGAGTGAGTTTTGTGATCCTTGCAATTGCTTCACTTTCTCCTCGAGTTTTGCAAAGCGTTCATCTTGCTTTGTCTTAGGGACATTATCAAGCTTGGCATTTTTGGTGGTGATCAACAGTGGGTCATCTTCCAGTTTAGGCATGTTGTCATCACCCACTTGGTCCTTGTTTGTCTGCTTTGAAACTACTATCTCAGGGAGAGTAGGTGTAGGAGTCAGATTCACTTGGAGGGACTGGATCTGAGTTGTCAGAAGCTGCATAGAGGTGACTAACCATTGCAGTTACTTTTCCATAGTGGAGATACGATCACGCATTTCAGTTTGATTGGTCATTTTAGCTCTTGAAAAATCTATTGTCACCTAATTTGAATGAATGAAAATATGTAAGCATGAGGTGTAAACAGAGAGCCAATCCATGACAACAATCTATTTTTTTAGTCACAAAAAGTCCGCACATAAAGAGGATTTCCTAAAAATGGACTAGGAAAATAAAGACATGGGATGCCCTAATAAGGATGAAATTTCCTAAACATGAACTAGGAAAAGCCAAAATTTGAAACTTCCTAATAAAAACAATAAAGACAGGAATTGAAAACAAATTTCCAAAGCTTTTTCAAATGATTCATTGTATGGCAATTTCTCCATTTCATTTCTAATTGACGAAAGAGTTAAATCAATGATTGACCTAAATTGTTATGGACCGACCAAAAGCATGACAAAATAAATTGCATGGTATAGAGATAGAAAACTTACTTCACCAAGAAAAATCGATAGCAACCACATAAACAAGCACATGAAATGTGGGGTTTGATTTCTACTAAGTCAGCAGGATGGGCTTAGCAAAGTGAAGTTAGCAGGATGGGATGACTAGTTGCAGCCTCGCATACTAAGTCAAGTCCTCCTAACTCCGGCTTAGTAAAAAATGATACCCCAATGCGACGCAGCCTCACGGGCAGAGGTAAACATTCTTGACACCAAAAAAAAGCTTTCGGGATTAAGTTGCGCAACCTCTATTACGCGGCCTCGCAATCAAAGTCGTATCCAGCCTAATATCATCCTAAGTGTCTTAGTGCGGCCCAGGTCCGGCGGCAGGTTGTGTGTGCAAGAGTATAGTATAAATGCAAAGCATGCACAACAGTTTATACTAAGCAACACTTCATATGTAAAAGTAAATCATACATTCCTACACCTCTCTATAAAACAATTGTTAGCAAACACTTCCCCTTATACCTCCCAATCTGTAAAAACATTAAACACCTTAAATTTTAGGGACATATCTGAGATCCTCGCTGCCAAACAAAAATGTTTTTTTTTTTTTCAAAATAGAAGTGAAAATCGGCCTAAGTCCACTAAGAGCTTTAACTCAAGTTGTGGCATCCCAAAATTCATAACAACCTCTAGTTACATTAAAGTCTATGAATAGGTGATGGAAGTGCCATTAAGTTATTTTATAGCCATTTAATCCATAATTTGCAATAAGATTTATGGCCAAACTTTGAATGGATAATTATTTGATAGGAAAGAAAATCCTATCATTGGCCATGTGTTTTATAAATTGGAATTTATGGATTTGTGACTACAAGTTTAATGGCCTTATTATTTTTGCAAGTTAGGTATTTATTTAAGTAGAAAGTGTTAATGGATGATCAAGGTTGGTGCTATAGGACAAATTAATAAAGAAGACTTTGTTCTTGACTATGCACTTTATAGATTTGATTTGATGGATTAATGTCACAAAGTCTTCTGGCCATTTTATTATGCAATTAGGTATTTATTTAAATGAGGATTAAAATGTATTATTAAAAATAAAAACTTGGGCCATTTAAGTTTGGACTTTAGGCCCAAGTGAGATGGGCCTAAAGTGGGCCATAAGCCCGGCCCATTGTCGATGCATGGAGGGGTGGAGGAGGAGCCGCATGGCCTCCAAGTGTCTTCAACAAAGGAGACACTTGTCTCCTCCTTGGGGACAAGTGTCTCTCATGCAAACTAAGAATGCATGCATATATATATATATACAACCAAAAAGAGAGAGAGAGAGAGAGAGAATGGCTGGTGGAGAATTCGGCCAAAGGGAGAGAGAGGAGGATGCGAGAGAGAAGGGGAAGCCGAGAGAAGGAGTCCACCTGTCGCCACCCGCACGCCGTCCGTCCGTCGCCGGTGTGCCTCGTTTGCTGGGTTTTGGAGGCAAGTTGGGACTGATTTCCGCTCTTGCATGTGTGCCTTGCATGTTTGATTTGTTGGTGGTAGATTTCGGATGTTAGAGTAGGGAAAACCGAAGCTAGAATGTGACTTGTTCTGGAGTTTGCATGCTGTTTTCGTATGAACCGCCTGAACCAGAATCTTGTGAGAGCTTGCATGCATGTTTCGAGTTGGATTTTGACTTTGATTCTTTCATGAAAGTTGTATCCAACATCTTAAAATACAACATACTGAAATTTTGGATAAAATGGTGGAGATTTAAGGGGTCAAACCCTCATCCTATGGAGACACTAGATCTGGAACTGTTTCGCTGACCTTTTGGTAGATTTGTGGTTGCATGTCGATTTTTACCGAGAATCTCTCTTAGAATTCTTCATGAAACTTATAGAGAACATCCTAAAGACTAACATACTCAAATTTGAAGTAAAATGAGCAAGTGTAGCCTAGTGAATCGACTTATTCTTGAAGACGGTAAATCTGGAGACGCGGTACAGGACACCCGAGACTTCATGGACCCATATGATGACTATACTCTGGAAATTTGACTTATATCCCTTAATGAAATTTGTAGGGGACCTCTTGAAGTAAACATATCCAAATTTAAGAGGAAACGAAGAAGAATAAGTGGGTGAAAACTCGATATTTCGGAGATAGTTATACTGGACGTTTCGGTGTTAGAATCAGAAGCTTCGTACATCTATAGAAAATTATCTAGAGCGAATTTGGCCTAGATATCTGCATGAAAAATCTACTTTAGTGTCTTAAATATAACCTGGTAAAATTTCATAATTTTTGGAGGTCGTTCGGGTATTTTAATCGAATTATTTCAAAAACTGCACATTCTGTTTCTATCCGAAATTGCATGTTGTATTTGTGTGAATTATATCTTCTTGCGTGGAACTCTATTGGGCATGTATTTTTCATGAAAAAAATAATCTTATTGTCTTGCCTATCACATGCCTTGATTTCATGATTTTTGAGAAGCATATGAATATTTAATTTAAATATTTTCTAAAATAGTATATGCTGGAATTTTGTAAACTTCGAAAAGGCATGAAATATGGACCATTTTAAATTGCATGGACTCCATGAATTGTATTGTTATGGATGATGGTGTCTTGCTGCATGTACAATAATGATTTGAGATGCGTGTATGAATTCAATGATGAATATGATCTTGGTTGCCATCACATCACATGCCATGTTGAAATTGAGCCATAATTGTGAATGTGAAATTGAAAATGAGATGCATAAAAACATGCATTGTGGTGATGAGAAGACCGTTGGAGGTGTGAGCCGACGATGCCTCGGGAGTGTCGGGATGCCCGGTGGTATACGGTACGTAATTCTAGGGGAGGCCTGGTGGTATGTCGGTACGTAATTCCGGAGGGTAGGGGAAACCATTTTCATGGTGAGCCTCGGAGATTTCCTCGGGAGTTTCAAGATGCCCGGTGGTATACGGTACGTAATTCCGGAAGCCCCGGAGGTTTGTGCTCGGGGGGGATGCCTCGCGATACTAGTTGGGATACGAGATGCCCGGCCAGGGAGTGTAAATGCCGAATGCCCGGTTGTATCTTGGATACATGCCCAGAGGTTCCTCGTGATGCCAGTTGGGATACGAGATGTCCGGAATGTGGGGGTGTCGGATGCCCGGTTATATCTTGGATACATGCTCGGAGGTTTCTCGCAATGCTAGGATTGGGCACGAGTGATGAATGTGGGATGCAAACATTGGTCCCAGGAAAGAGAAATGTGGCGGTCCAAAATGAAATTGAAATTGAATTATGCATGGTGATATGATGATGTGATGATGATGAGATGTGCATGGATACATGGTAATGATGATGGTACATGTGATATGATGATATGATGATGATGTTACATGCATGGATACATGGTAATGATGATGGTACATGTGATATGATGATATGATGATGATGTTACATGCATGAATGCATGGTAATAATGATGGTACATGTGATATGGTGATATGATGATGATGTTATATGCATGGATGCATGGTAAAGATAATGCCATATGTGACATGTTGATGGTAAGTGTATGATATGATGATGATGTCTATATGATGATGGTGGTACATGAGGTATGATGACATGTGCATGATGCCATGGTATGTTGTGCATGGATGCTTGTATGACATGTGATGCTATGATTGTGATGATTGCATGGCATGATGTATTGAGTGGTTTATTGGTCCTTTACCTGCTGAGTGGTTGTACTCACCCCTTTTGGAGAATAACAATTCAGACTAGATAAGATCCCTCTACTGCCACTGCTACCAGTAGATGAATCAAGTGGTTGGATATAATTGCGAGGAGGAGGATATCAAAGGGAGGAACTTTTGGATGCCGACACTAATCGATGGACTTTAAGTATTCAACTGTTAGAGGAGATGTCGGTCATCTTTTGAAGTATAGCCGAGTATAGAAACATTGGCATTTCGATGTACCGATTAAAGATGTCCATCTGCTTTATGTAAATAAACATGTTTGGCTTTAACTTATATAAGATGTTTAGTAGGTGTGCATCGTTTTCTGAATATAGGGAAGGGAGTTTGTTGGATGTGCTTCCGTATATGAATTGCGCAAGGGACCTATCAAAAAAAAAAGTGTAAACCCCCTATGTTGCATGGATCCGCTGCAATTGAAATGGCATCAAAGTGACATGTTAATAAGGAAAGTGAAAGGTAAGCGAACTGTGGCAACCCTAATGGATCGGGGGCCGTTGAGGGGTGCCATAGCCCTTTTTGGTATCAGAGCCATGGTCTATTTGGAGTGATAAGGTGCCTCAGATGGAAATGAGGATAGAATGATGCACACCATAGGGTACTAACCAAGAGTAGTTGACTAACTTTAAACAACGGGTGATGGGTATTCACTCGTAGATCCCCGGTGACTAATGTAATGTTGCTTTTGTGTGCTAGTGACTTTTTAAGTTACTTATATGACTTTAGTAACGTATGAACATTACTTCTCCTTCTTAGCTAATTAGTGACACTGAGTCGCAAATTGTTCCTGAAGCGAAACTTTCTGAGTTGTCTAGGTATGCCCCTAGATTGATAGAGAATTAGGAGGAAAAGGTTAAGAGATTCCTTAAGGGCTTGAGGACAGATAGTAGGAGATAACTAATGCTCCTGAACGTGAGGGATTATAATGAAATTTATAAAATAGCCCAGCTTGGAGAGCAAGAAATGTTAAGAGAATGAATGGAATCAAGGAGACAAGTGACATTGAGTGATGCACGATAAGGTAAGAGACTCTATTCAAACGAAGAGCTACCTGAGATAGTGCTTGTCCATGCGCCAAGGATGAAACCATAAGGCCTAGTATGGGATAGGCCAAAACGGATAATAACTCTGTAAGTTAATCCTTATTGAAACGAGACCCTTCAGTAGATGTGTAGTTTGGGTTCGAACCAGGCGAAAGTTGGTGTACCTGTAACGTCCCGGTTTGATGAGGGCGGGGAGTGGACGCCGTGGTCAGAGGACCTGAACAAGAAGCGGCTCTTGGCAGGCTTCTAGAATGGCAAAAGGGGGCAAGAGTGAACCGAACTATGAACTGAACTGGGAATGTAGTGTTTCTGGGATAATTTTATCAGAGTGGCGCATTGGAAGCATAGTTAAGCTTGTAGAACTCTTGTTTGTGAAAAAGAAGGACAGGCCGATGCGTTTGTGTATTGATAATAGGCAACTGAAACATGTAATTGTTAAGAGTAAGTACTCATTTCCTAGAATTGATGACCTATTTGACCAACTGCAAGGAAGTTCGGTCTTTTCTAAACCTAACTTGAGATCAGGATATCGATTAAGGATTAAGAAAGAAGACATTCTTAAGACCGCATTTAGGACTCGCTATGGACACTATGAGTTCCTGGTTATGCTATTTGGATTGACGAATGCCTTAGCTGCATTCATGGATTTAATGAATAGGATATTTAAGCCTTATTTGAATCAAATTGTGATTGTCTTCGTTTGATGATATCCTAATATATTCTAAATGACCTAAAGAACATGCGTAGCATCTAAGCGTGGTGTTGCAAGCAAGGCTTAAGAAGTGAATTATGGAGAGTGAGTTATGAATTTGAGGATTAGGTTATGATCATTTGAGCTAATTAGTGACTTCCTATTAGAGGATTTCATTGGAAGTCTTGATGCATTACATGGAGGCATTAAGTATGTATAGATTAATCTTGGAAGTCATGAGTTGAGTGGTCATAGGAGATATGAAATTACTTGTGGTTTATATGTCGAAATAATAGGTTTAATCGATGGTGGTCAACTTTTAATTTTAGGTGATGATCTCAGTTTGAAAAGGTTTGGTGGAATTAGTGAATATGATCATTTGTGGTTATAGTCTTTCCAAGGTGAAATGGTGGAAGTTCAAATTGCGGATTTGATGAATGATTAGTCTAAGTGATGATCCTTTAGGATGAGATATGAGATATACTTGATGGAAACTAGACAAGTTTTATTTTGGTGGATTGTCAATCTTTGGATTGAATAAGTCTTGGTGGACTATCGATATTTGAACCGAATGAATGGTATTATATTTTAGGCTTGAATCTATGTCGCAATGAAAGCGTGGTGAATGTCTTTGTTGGACTGAACCAGATGAGTTGTTAATGGTGCTGATTTTGATGGTTCTAGGCTTGAATTGGTGGTGACAAAGGTATAGGAATAATTCGGCTAAATGGTGTATTCGATTGAGTCGAGAAGGTGGAATTCTTTAAATTTGAATCTGATTGATAGTTGCACTTAGGATAGAGCTTGAAATAGATGTTTTCAGAAAAGGAATCGAATATGAGACAGAGGAGGTGGATGGAATTATTAAAAGATTTTGACTGTTACGGTACCCCTCATGAAAGGTGAATAAGGTGGCAGACGCCCTTAGTCGAAAGTCAGCTACGAACATGACTAATATGAGGATAACATAGTGGAATCTATTAAAGTCAATAGCAGATTCAGACTTTAGGTTGGAAGTAGACCACCTCAACGGTATGCTTACTGCATTAAGGATTGAACCCGAAAATATTCAAAAAGTTAAGATTATGCAAGAATCTAATTCGGAAATTGTGAAGATACGAAATGTTGTGTCTTTAGGGAAAAGACCAGAGTTCCAAGTCTCTGAAGATGGAGTAGTAAGATATCAAGGACGACTCTATGTTCCCGACGATGAAGAAGTAAACAAGGGAAATCTTGTCGGAAGCACATAGGTGTAATTATAGTATTCATCCGGATAGTACAAAGATGTACAGAAGTTACACCAATAGTTTTGGTGGAATGGCATGAAGGCGGATGCAGCTAAACACGTCTCCTAGTGTTTAACATGCCAGCAAGTGAAAGTCTACCAAACCTAAATAATGCGTTGCCTTTGTTGTCTGATGTAGTGCATTTAGATTGGAAATACTTGAGTTTGGATGTTCTCAAAAGATTTTACATGCAAACTACTTTAAAAATCTTAAGGTTGGGATTGAGTTTGATGACTCGCCGATGCGTTGATTGCAGTATTTCAAGAAAGGCTTAGGATTTTGGGTATTTCAAAGTTTTTAGTTTCAAAAATCTTTACGATGGGACCAATATTATCGACTCGCCGAACTGTGATCTTCAATACTTCAAAAAAATGCTTATGCTTTTTGGAGGAAATTATCACCTGTACATTCCAAGTTTTGAGCTTCAATCGAAAAGTAGATTTTGATTGTGAACTGTTTTAGAAAATCTCTTGAATTTCATCAAAATTTATGAGTACTGTGACACCGTGCCCAAATGTTTTAAGAAATGTTTTCTATTTCAAGGATTTCTGAACTTTTTATAGAAAACATTCCAACCCATCGGAGTTGGGATTGAGATTTGGATTTGCCAATGTGCCAATTTCAAATTATTAATAGTTTTGATAAAGTATATTATTTCGTGCCGTGATGCAAGTGCGACTCGAGGCTTTACATGTGGATTTCGAAAAAAACATTTGAAATTTTAACGTGATCATGGAATTTATGGAATTGGTATCATGCTTTGATTTTGTGAATTGGTTTCAATGATATGGGATTTACCTATTCTCAAATACTATCATTGTTATACCGCTATGTCTTTGAAATCCCTATTTTACATCATAAAGTGGAATTTTCAATAACTCAAAGGATTTTCCACATTGGTGATTTGAAAACATTTTGACATGGAAATGGCATATGATTTAAAAGCCTGCTATTGTAGTAGTGATATGCTTTTGAAAACCTCAGTTTGTATTGTTTGATTTCATGAAGGAAGATTTTCAAGCGTTCAAAAGGAATTTCAGATGTGGTT
The DNA here is from genome assembly GCA_017140165.1 of Eucalyptus shirleyi. Taxonomy (NCBI): domain Eukaryota; kingdom Viridiplantae; phylum Streptophyta; class Magnoliopsida; order Myrtales; family Myrtaceae; genus Eucalyptus; species Eucalyptus shirleyi. The sequence goes on from CM029448.1 coordinate 48,428,676, forward strand.
ATTGTTTTAAAACTATTTTTGGTGTTGAGATAAATTAAGATATGTTAAGAGCTTGCATCCTTGACTTTAGAGGAAGTATCAGTCCGACCCTGGTCGCATACTCGATCATGAAGCCATCAAATAGATGAGAAAGTGAGGTACATTGAAGAGCCTGTGCAAGTGCTGGATCGAAAGGAAAAAATTCTCAGGACCAAGAGAATTCCATTGGTTATGATATTATGGCGACATCATGATGTGGAGGAAGCCACATGAGAAAGTGAAAATGAGATGGGAAAAAGGTACTCTCACTTATTTCAAGAGACATATGGAATGTCTAATTTCGAGGACGAAATTCTCTAAGGAGGGGAGAATTGTGGCATCCCAAAATTCATAACGACCTCTAGTTACATTAAAGTTTATGAATAGGTGATAGAAGTACCATTAAGTTATTTTATAGCCATTTAATCCATAATTTGCAATAAGATTTATGGCCAAACTTTGAATGGATAATTATTTGATAGGAAAGAAAATCCTATCATTGGTCATGTGTTTTATAAATTGGAATTTATGGATTTGTGACTACAAGTTTAATGGCCTTATTATTTTTGCAAGTTAGGTATTTATTTAAGTAGAAAATGTTAATGGATGATCAAGGTTGGTGCTATAGGACAAATTGATAAATAAGACTTTGTTCTTGACTATGCACTTTATAGATTTGATTTGATGGATTAATGTCACAAAGTCTTTTGGCCATTTTATTATGCAATTATGTATTTATTTAAATGAGGATTAAAATGTATTATTAAAAATAAAAACTTGGGCCATTTAAGTTTGGACTTTAGGCCCAAGTGAGATGGGCCTAAAGTGGGCCATAAGCCCGGCCCATTGTTGACGCATGGAGGGGTGGAGGAGGAGCCGCATGGCCTTTAGGTGTCTTCAACAAAGGAGACACTAATCTCCTCCTTGGGGACAAGTGTCCCTCATGCAAACTAAGAATGCATGCATATATATATACAACCAAAAAGAGAGAGAGAGAGAGAGAGAGAGAGAGAGAGAGAGAGAGAGAGTGGCTGGTGGGGAATTCGGCCAAAGGGAGAGAGAGGAGGATGTGAGAGAGAGGGAGTGGCGAGAGAGAAGGGGAAGCCGAGAGAAGGAGTCTACCCGTCGCCGCCCGCACGCCGTCTATCCGTCGCCGGTGTGCCTCGTTTGCTCAGTTTTGGAGGCAAGTTGGGACTGATTTTCGCTCTTGCATGTGTGCCGTGCATGTGTGATTTGTTGGTGGTAGATTTCGGATGTTAGAGTAGGCAAAACCGAAGCTAAAATGTGAATTTGGCCTAGATATCTTCATGAAAAATCTACTCAAAAACTGCACATTCTGTTTCTATCTGAAATTGCATGCTGTATTTGTGTGAATTATATCTTCTTGTGTGGAACTCTATTGGGCATGTATTTTCATGAAATTATTATCTTATTGTCTTGCCTATCACATGCCTTGATTTTATGATTTTTGAGAAGCATATGGATATTTAATTTAAATATTTTCTAAAATAGTATATGCTGGAATTTTGTAAACTTCGAAAAGGCATGAAATATGGACCATTTTAAATTGCATCGTGGTGATGAGAAGACCGTTGGAGGTGTGAGCCGACGATGCCCCGGGAGTGTCGGGATGCCCGGTGGTATACGGTACGTAATTCCAGGGGAGGCCTGGTGGTATGACGGTACGTAATTCCGGAGGGTAGGGGAAACCATTTTCATGGTGAGCCCCGGAGATTTCCTTGGGAGTTTCGAGATGCCCGGTAGTATACGGTACGTAATTCCAGAGGAGGGGGGATCCTGGTAGTATGTCGGTACGTAATTCCGGAAGCCCCGGAGGTTTGTGCCCGGGGGGGATGCCTCGCGATGCTAGTTGGGATGCGAGATGCCTGGCCAGGGAGTGTAAATTCTGGATGCCCGGTTGTATCTTGGATACATGCCCGGAGGTTCCTCGTGATGCCAGTTAAGATACGAGATGCTCGAAATGTGGGGGTGCCAGATGCCCGGTTGTATCTTGGATACATGCCCGGAGGTTTCTTGCAATGCCAGGATTGGGCACAAGTGATGAATGTGAGATGCAAACATTGGTCTCGGGAAAGAGAAATGTGACAGTCCAAAATGAAATTAAAATTGAATTATGCATGGTGATATGATGATATGATGATGAGGAGATGTGCATGGATACATGGTAATGATGATGGTACATGTGATATGATGATATGATGATGATGTTACATGCATGGATCCATGGTAATGATGATGTTACATGCATGAATGCATGGTAATGATGAAGGTACATGTGATATGATGATATGATGATGATGTTACATGCATGAATGCATGGTAATGATGATGGTACATGTGATATGGTGATATGATGATGATGTTATACGCATGGATGCATGGTAAGGATGATACCATATGTGATATGTTGATGGTAAGTGTATGATATGATGATGATGTCTATATGATGATGATGGTACATGAGGTATGATGACATGTGCATGATGCCATGGTATGTTGTGCATGGATGCTTGTATGACATGTGATGCTATGATTGTGATGATTGCATGGCATGATGTATTGAGTGGTTTATTGGTCCTTTACTTGCTGAGTGGTTGTACTCACCCCTTTTGAGGAATAACATTTCAAACTAGATAAGATCTCTCTGCTGCCACTGCTACCAGTAGATGAATCAAGTGGTTGGATATGATTGTGAGGAGGAGGATATCAAAGGGAGGAACTTTTGGACGCCGACACTAATCGATGGACTTTAAGTAATCGACTGTTAGAGGAGATGTCGATCATTTTTTGAAGTATAGCCGAGTATAGAAACATTGGCATTTCGATGTACCGATTAAAAATGTCCATCTGCTTTATGTAAATAAACGTGTTCGGCTTTAACTTATATGAGATGTTTAGTAGGTGTGCATCGTTTTCTGAATATAGGGAATGTAGTTTGTTGGATGTGCTTCCGTATATGAATTGCGCAAGGGAGCTATAAAAAAAAAGTGTAAACCCCCTATGTTGTATGGACCTGCTGCAATTGAAATGGTATCAGAGTGACATGTTAATAAAGAAAGTGAAAGGTAAGTGAACTATGGCGACCCTAACGGATCGGGGGCTGTCGAGGGGTGCCACACAAGTCCCCAGCGAAGTCGCCAAGCTATCACGACCAAAATTTCGGGTGTACCACATAAAATTAGGCTAATGGATTACTAATTTTCACTTAGCTTGGGCTCTCCCAAGCCCATATCAATTCACAACTTCGGTTCAAATATTTCGCATGCAAAAGGAAGTCGACACTAATCGGTTTACGGTAGGTCAATTAGATACCTACATAAAATAATGAGAGAATTATTTTACTTTTACAAACCAGAGACTTTGGATACGGGGACTTGGTTACACTAGACTTTCACAATGCCCTTTCGGTACATTTCTCTTTTTATTTCGAAAAAAAAAAAATGTTTTACAAGCAGCTTGAATTAATTTTAATTCACTTCCCTAACATATGAGGCAATCATGCAGATGCGTAAATCATCAATTTAACACCCAGATAAAGTAATGAATAAATTACAAGAATTACCTCATAGTAACGAAAGTATCTGTAATGTTAAATCAAAATTCACATCAACAGACCTAAATATGATTTTTAATTAACACGCAATCACTCAATTTTTGTTTTCATTTATTTAATGAGAATATGATCCATATGCAATGCAATGCTTCTAATCTAACATGAAATGATATGACATGGCAATATGACCTAAACGATATAACATAAATAAGCATGCAATCTATCCTGAAGCATGAAATGGATTTACTCTAAAAAATAAATTGTATTTTCCATGAAATTCAAAATTAAAGAAATGCAACAATTAAATATGCAATCTAAATTAACCAAATGACCTAATTCTAAAGAAGAGTAATTTCTAATTAAATGAACCTAGCAACAATCACTAAATGACGTGCATTTCATGAACCTAATAATATATGACATGTGCATGATTTTTTTTTGTATTTTTGATGAAAATTCGTAATTAAAAATAGCTAAAAAATAAAAATCTAACTAAATGTAAGATATTATCTATTCTAAATACCTTCTAAACATGCATTCAAAAAAAAATCCGACTAACCTATCATGCAATTAATTCTAATCTATATGGAATGCAATTTTTTGTATTTTCTGGATAAACAAAACAATTAAAAGATAAATATCAAATCATCCATGGTCATCAAAAATGTTATCCACCATTCGAATTTAGATTGGAACTTGATTATATCACTAATAAAATCAATAAATTGATCTTAAGCCTTAAATACCAAGATATCAATTTTACTCTCGCGTAATTAATTATTCCATCTAAAACCTTATAGATAGAATACAAATTTGTATGCTGTTGCGAATCAAAGCTATACATCGGGAATTTCAATCATGCATTGGGAAATATTTCAAATAAAAAGATAAAATATCAAAAACAAAAATAAAATAAAATAAATCTACTAAATAAACCTACCTAGTAAAATAAACCTACCTAATAAAAAAAAATCTCTACCTAAATTCGAATTTTTTCCCAATATCCAGTAGATTGGACCACGAAGGAGGCTCGGTGCGTCTAAGGATGGTGCAAGGACAGCAGCTTGGTGTGGCTCGACAAGGCCACGACAAGTTCGATGGGTCGTCGTACGGGACACCAGAAAACTTGCAAAACTATCGAAAGCTTAAATAATTCGTCGGGAGGTTTGCCGGTGTCGCCGAGTGATCGTCAGTGTTGAGAACCGATCATGGTATCAAAGCCCAAATGGTGAGGCTGGGAAGGAGGAAGCAATCCGTGACGTTAGGCTGAATAAAGAGCAAAACGTTGATGCAGAAAGACCGGCGAGCTTCACCAGTGTTGGGCTGGGCGCAATTCAGGGTTGAAGAAATTGCAATCGCGCCTGCATGCTGCCCAGGCCGTCTTGAAGCAAACAGGGACTGCTGGCGGAAGCAAAGTTGTAGTGGGGGCGACAGCGAAGCACTTGGTGTGGCAGAGCAACGGGAACAGAGGTTTTATTGACGTTGGGCACCTTCACGGATCGATACCATCACTGAGGAAGAGCTGCAAGCGCACGTGGAGATCGCCGACGTCGATGAAGTCCCATTGAACTACCGAAGGTAAGAGGGCAAAACTTTTTGTTATCGATTTTTCTCACGATCCACCTTTTCCTCTCGATTTCTCACGCGTGTTTTCTCAATTTCGTCGTGTACTCAATTGTGCAGCCCCCAAAACCCTACGTGAATCACCTTTTTATATGCCGCGGGTTAGAGCTTCAATTTTTCCAAATCCATATCCACAAAAATTTCTTTTCCGAATGCAATATTTTTTTGACCCATTTGCCCTATCCAAAAAATTTATTATATCCCGGAAAAACTTAAAATTCCTATTTTTCACGAGATAAGTTTTTATCATTAAAAAAAAAAACGGCTTGGGCCAATTTGCTCTCTTCGTGGGCTTAGTCCGGCCTGCCAAGTTAAAACTCATAACCACTAATTTAAACCCATCCGTTACCGGTCCAATAAATAAACAAAAAAAATGCAAATTAAAAATAAATGCACATAAATCTATATGTTATGCAATTAATATTTTTTTAAGGATAAAATTACCCCTAATTTTTAATACAATAAATGACTAAACAGGTCGCCAAAATTTAGGTATCAACACTAGTTGAAATACATTGCATCAAGATAGGTAACTTTCGCTTTGAACCTTCTTTAGTGAAAGCCTATCGGACTTACTTACCTAGTTGATGGACTAAACCTTGAATCGCCAGTTGTTTGTGTAAGCCTAGACAATAAACCTCACATAGAGTATTTCCAATTCAAGATTGGTTCTCGGTTGTGTTCGTTCTTTCGGCCCTGAACCTCTCGGGATTCATGTGTGCTTTAGAAAATCTATCCTTTAAAGATTTTCATAGAGTCAGCCAGCTCCACGGATATAGGTGCATTCATATTAAAGATATCCTACCATATCTTACTTGGATGTTACATTCCAAGTTATAGGAATTATTAAATGTATATCATACCTTTAATAACGCTATAGGAAAGCACTGTTGCATCATAGGAATGGGAAGTAGTGCTTACACTAGAGTTTCCAAAGTTTGCGTTGTCCTATTGAACTTGGACCATGGGATCTCCAATCGCATAAGTTAGGTTTCCACCCTGGAATATCTTTATAAGGTTAAGGTTTTTAAACCCATTCCCCTTTATCTGCAGCTTATGTGCTCTCTTGATAAACCTTTTGTTAGCGGATTTGCAATATTTTCCTTTGACTTTACAAAGTCTAAAGAAATGATTCCATTTGAGAGTAACTGCTTTACGGTATTATGTCTACGACGAATGTGTCTAGACTTACTGTTATAAATCACATTATGTGCTCTTGCAATTGCCACTTAATTGTCACAGTGTATACAAATTGCAAGCATAGGTTTTGGCCACATTGGAACATCTTCTAAAAGTTGTCGAAGCCATTCTGCTTCTTCAGCAACTTTATCCAAAGCAACAAACTTGGATTCCATCGTAGAGCGCATTATTAGAGTTTGTTTAGAGGATTTTCATGACACTACGGCACCTCTTAGCATGAACACATCCACTGGTCAATTTCAATTCATCAGAATCTGAAATCCTGTTGGCATCACAAAAACCTTCCAAAACAGCTGGATATTTGCCATATTGTAGAACATAGTTTTCAAATATCCTAATACTCTCAACAGAGCATTCCAGTGCTTGTGACCTGAGTTACTGGTATATCTACTCAATTTGCTTACTATGTACACAATATCAAGTCTATTGCAATTCATGATATACATGATGCTGCCGATTACTAGCTATCTAACACTATTTCCAATGTTCTTTCTTAAAGTTAGGTGTGGAAGAAAATGATTGTTTGCATCTTTAATGCCGAATCCTTTAAATCTCTCAATTACTTTTTCAATGTAATGAGATTGTGTTAAACCTAAGCCATCGGAATTCCTTAGAATTTTGATGCCGAGTATAACATTTGCTACACCTAAATCTTTCATCTCAAAGTTCTTCTTAAGAATGTTCTTGGTGATTTTGATGACCTCATTGTTATCTCCAAGAATTAGTAAGTCATCGACATATAGACAAATAAGTACATATCCAACTGTTGTGGATTTAATGTACACACATTTGTCACTCTTATTGATTCTATACCCATTTTGAATCATTACTCGGTCAAATTTATCATGTCATTGCTTAGGATCTTGTTTAAGTCCATACAATGATTTGACAAGTCTACACACTTTGTGTTCTTGTCCTTTGACCTTGAACCCTTCAGGTTGTTCTATATAAATCTCCTCGTTGAGGTCACCATTTAAGAATGCAATTTTCACATCCATTTGATGTATATGCAAATTATATAGCAAAATTATAGCAATCAACATCCTTACTAATGTTATTCTTGTGACAGGTGAATAAGTATCAAAGTAGTAAAGACCCTCTTTTTGTTTAAGCCATTTGGTTACAACCCGAGCTTTGTACTTATCAATGGAACCACCAGCTTTTAGTTTTTTTCTTGAATATCAATTTACATCCAATTGGTTTATTTCCAGGTGGAAGATCAACCAATTCCCAAGTATGGTTACTTATGATAGAACATATTTCATTGTCAACAGCTTCTATTTTGAGCATAACTGATGAATATGCAATCCACCGTTTTAGGTCCCAATCGAGTTTGTTTAGGAGGAAGAATTGCCACATTGGCTAAGCACCCCCGCACTTTTAGAAAATTGTAGGATGGCAACTTTCCATTCCATAACTCGTATGGAGTTTTACCTATATTTTTGTGGGGTATTTTATTAAGAATATAATTTGCAGTTAAAACTGCCTCCCCCCCATAAGTTCTAAGATAAACCTGAACTCAAAAGCATGGCATTAGCCATCTCCTTTAGTGTCCTGTTCAATCGTTCAGCAATTCCATTTTGTTGTGGAGTATAAGGTACCGTCGTTTGGATAATTATTCCAAAACTAGCACAAAACTCTTTGAAATTGATTGAACTGTATTCTCCTCCTCTATTAGACCTAAGCACTTTGATTCATTTATCAAGTTGGTTTTCAACTTCATTTTTATACTTGACAAACATGCTCATAGTCTCATTTTTGCTAGTTAATAAATAAACATAGCAAAATCTAGTACAATCATCCACAAATAGGATAAGGTACTTATTTCCAGCTCTACTTTCTACAAACTTTAAATCACATAGATCACTATGGATTAATTGTAGAGGTTCACTTGTTCTTTCAACGGATTTGAAAGGTTTCTTGGCAAACTTGGCCTCAACACAAGTCTCACACTTGTAACGGACATTCCACTCAAATATTGGAATTAACCCCAACTTTGCTATTCTCTTTATTGTACCATAGTTTACATGTCATAATCCACCATGTCATAGATTATGAGACACAACAATGTAAACTAAAGATTTTTTTTATTAATAGTCTTTGGGTACACATAATTCGAGTTTACATCAATGACAGCCACATTAGCTTTAAACAGATCATTACACAAGTACCATTTCCCCACATACATCCCTCCTTTCAAAAGTACAAACTTGTCATATTCAAATATAACTTTCAAACCCTTTTTTACAAGTATGGGGCTAGAAATTAGATTTTTCTGAATATCTGGTACATGTAGCACATTCAGCAAGGCGACCTCCTTGACAGATGTAAACTTCAGGATCACCTTTGTGACATCCTGAAATTTCAATCCTGTTTTCAATTGAACAAATCGGATCTTTTATCAATGTGTCTATAGTGCTATTCTCTGAGCTAATCACTCATAAGATAACTAGACTATCTGGGGAAGCCATTAAGGAATTTTAATGTAATAAACTTGAGAATTCGACTAGGAATCAACTACTCAATCATGCTCATCTGCGGAAACCATTACGGCACAATTAAAAATTGAATTGGAGATCAGAGATAGGTCGGTTCGACTGATATGTGTGGCTAAACGTGGGTGATTCCACCAAATTGTAAAATTCTCGTTGATCGATACTAGATTGATTTTTCTATTATTTTGGTACCCTGTGTCTGTATTTGAAACCTCGAGATTTTTACAACCATCGAGAGTCGCCAATGTGTTGAAGAGATACATTGTGGCTCAAAGAAAATTGACTATGAGTCAATTTCACCAAAAATTTCTAAAAACTACCCGGTAGACTAGGCCACACTAAAATCGCGCCAAATTGAAATTAACTGCGAATTTGAATTCGATTTTAGAAATTGAAAGTTCTGTCATGTCACACATCATTTTAGGAATGTCGACTCATCCTCTGAAGATTTTTCTGCAAACCGAGATTTTTGGCAAATTTCGTTATATGGCCGTTTTCGACCGGAAAATTTTTAGAGGACCATTTTTTATCGCATTTTTAGGATGCAAGTTGGATCTATTGGTGAGAAAAAAATGTCAATTTGATCATGGACACCTTGGTTGAATTTTTTAGGGCTGAATTGAACTAATTCAAGAGAGGATTGAAGAGGAATAAGGGGAAATTTGAGCAAGATTTGTAGCCCTTTTTTCCTCAACCTTTTGGACCCCTTCCAAGGCTTCCTAAGGAAGCTTGTTGGTCTGCTTTTAACTGAGGAAGCTAGCCCATACATGGTGGGGCCTCTTCAAGGAGACGAGAAGATAGAAGTGAAGCTTTGAGGGTCCCTCGAGAGCTTATTGTCCCCTTCTTCCCCATTCCAATCAGTTTCCTCCACTTCCAGACCAGAGAGAGAGTTTCAAGGTTGCAAAGAACCAACCGAAACCCCCCTTCCATTGCAACCACTCGCCCAAACCGTCATTCCTGCCCGTCGCCCCCAGTTGCAAGCTCTCCAACTCGTTGCGCGCCCTTCCGTCGTCTCGCCTACATTCGGGCCTCCTGCTCGTGTTCCCTACCATCCCGAGCCTCCTCAGGCCACCGTCGAAGCCATGCCACTGCCATTCAGCCACCGGAGTTGCCCGTCCAAGCCGCAGCAACTTCGCCGGTCCTGTCTTGCCAAACAAGCCGTTCGGTCCCATCCCTCGGCCCACCATCCAAAACCGAGACCCCAGCAAGTCCCATGGGCTTCGAGCCCACTTTGGACCCTTTCCCGACCTCAAAAAGTGTCACCGCTTCAGAGTTTGTCGATCATCTCTACCTCGCTATCATCGTGGTCCCGTCAGATCGTTAATTAAGTGAGTTTACTCACTAATTCTGCTTAGGGAGTTAATTATACTTAAGGGTTTATTAGTTTAGACTAAGTATTGATTAGGTGGTTAGTTAGAACGGATTAGTGATTTCATTAATCATTTATGCATGTTGGGTGGTTAGAGTAGCGTAATTAGAGACTAGATAAGATGTAGTATTTATCTAGTAAGGGCCGGAAATTTTCCAAGCCCGTTTTGATATTTAATTAGGCTTTTCCGGCCTAAGTTGCATTTATTGATATTTATTAATTAATTTTCGTAATTATTTAATTAATTATTATTTTCCTGAAATTAGACCGGGATAGCCGGTGACCGGAATTTTGTGCCGATCGCAATGGAATGTGTGGTTTATTTAATTGAATGTTATTTTGTGCAAATTGAGTGTTAATTGTAATTTTGGGTATTTATCCAAAATTTAATATTTTCAGTATTTAATTAGAAAATTATCGAGCGTCAGTTTACAGCACCAAAAATGTTTTCATTGACTATATAATTAGTGGGATTTTATGAAGTAAAAGCATTATACTTTTGACCAAGACCGACTGTGTACCCACACATGATAATTTTCATCAAGTATATTTCAACATGATGAAATTGGGCCAAGTTTGTTACTTAATTGAGAAATTGGTGTGCGAAGTACAAGATCCTTGGCCGGGACTATTTTATTGTGGTTTAGCTTGTGAGCATGGTGATTTCAGCTTGCGAGAGCAGTATACTTATTCAGCTTGTGTGAGCATTGATCGTTTATCAGCTTGTGAGAGTAACGATCCTTATATCAGCTTGTGCAAGCTACTATCTATCTATATCAGCTTGTGCGAGTTACTATCTATCCATTTCAGCTTGTGTGAGTATAATCAATGTTGACAGTACTGGATAGATAGTATTGAACTTGATAGATAGTATTGAATGGGCTGACCGAGAAATGGACTTGTTGGTATACAATTGATGGGATCGATCTGATTTGATGATTGGATTTGATTTGAGTTGAACTGATTAGTTGAGTGGTTGAATTGTACTGACTTGTAGGAAGGAACGGAGACAAAGGTAAGTCCTTTGACTTGTGCTTGTGCTTAGGCAGCCCTTAGGGCGTATTTTCTTCTTAGTCGAGACTTAGGGGGTGAACTTACTGAGATGTCGTCTCACCCTGTTGTGGAATAACATTTTCAGGTCCTTAGATGGTAGCTCCTCCCGAGCGTTTTAGACAGCCGAAGAAGGTCACCAAGCATGTATCTTATATTCCGCTTCATGGGAATCCAAGAGGATGGGAATATGAACTCGTGAGATCCGTGGTTTGGGTTGATGCGGGTCTTCCTCACAAGGTACCCCATTAAAACAGATCGTGGTACCATCGTGAGCGGAATAGACAAAGAGAATGTCCCATACCGGAATCTGAGATACCTATTTATGTGCTGGAGATTGCTTTTGGAAAAGGCACGGCAGACCCTCCTGGTGGCTCAGTGGTGGATCTGTGTTTATCGAATCTATGGCCCCTGGTGTATTCTGAGGAGGACTCAAATGCTTGAGGATCTGCAGCACTCCCCCTCCCCCTCCTTTTTGTAGACCTTGTATATAGATCAACTAATATAGTGTATTGTGGTTTGAGAAATTTGTGGCCCTGCTCTTCTATCCCATGTTTGTTGTTGTTTGGGGATTTATTTATTCTCTTCTGCATGTGCATTAAAATGAATGGGTCGGTGACGCGTCCTGAGACATTGCTATTTAATCGACCACATACAGATAGGCACATACTCAAAGGATCGGGGTGTGACAACCTTTCCTCTTCCGACAATTTTTGTTGATACAGAGTTAGCCATATAAAGCTTCTCATCTTCTTCAGCTTTCTCATAAGATGAGAACATGTGTTTATCTACACAAATGTGATTTGTGGCACCTCTGTCTAGTCACCAGCCATTAGTGTTTGACAACAGAGATGCTTTGAACATTACCACAGCAGATAGTCTCTCAATATTGTTATGTTCTATCAAATTCAGTTGCTAAGCTCTATAAATAGTGTTCAAGTCTCTCATTTAACCTTGAATTCTCACATATATCTTCACATAAAAAGTGTTTACCTAACGCTAAATGGTGAGGGGGCCGTTTCATTGAGCCAGTGATACGAAGAGTAATAGAGGAAAAAAACTTGAACGTGGAACATCGGTTTTCCGCTTCCGCTTTAAGAACGATAAATCCCAAAACAGGTGCGTTAATCTTTTTATTCAATTATGCATATTCTTGTTCTGGTTATAAAGATCTTGGGATTGTGCTATTTTCATCCAACATGTGGTATCAGAGCAACCATAATCCTAGAACTCGAACACATAAGATTTTTTCCCTAATTTGTTATTTTTGTGATTTTTTGTTCAATAAAAAAATAAAATTAAATCACAAATTCGGATTGGGCTCGTTGAGACGAGCAAAATCGTGGGCGGCGCGTCGCCGAGGGAGGCCGCATGCGCCCCCACGCGCTGCCACGCGCCGCCAGAGCGTTGAAGACGCATCCCACGCACAGTCATGCTCCTTCACGCGCCCCCACCCGTGGGGTGCGGCTCGCATTGCAACACACGCGCGAAGGCTGACATCATCGTGACGTCAGCAACTGGACCCGACTCGACCCATTGACTGTGACCACAACCCATTGACCTGACCCAACCTGATCAACAGTGGACCAGACTAGCCGGTCAGACCGTGCAGTCGAGCCGAGGCCGATCGGACCGCAATCGGTCAAATTGGTTTTGACCGGCCTTTTACGCCCACACGTGAGCTCCACACGCCACGCACTCAGGTGGCGCGTGCGGGCATGTGGAGATTCTGATCGGTGCATGGTTGGTGGCGTTAGACTCGTATGTTCATCATTTATATTGTGGTGTATTTATTTTACATTTTGGATTATTTTATAGATGTGAAAATACATATGAAACCCTAAATACGTGTATTTTTAGTATATTTTCACGTATTTTTCTTGTATTTTTTGTGATTTTGGAAATACAAGTATTGTGTTACTGATATGTTATCACATAAACATTATAAATGTGTAATTCATTAATAAAAATTAAATTTTATTGTGAATTGGAGTTAGCTTAATGAGATACAACAATTATGGGATAGTAATTGAACTATGTATTGAGGTGATGAAAAAAATAAAAGTTATGAAACTCTTAAGCAATAGTTGATCAGCTGTCAGGCTTGTCAATTTAGAGTATCATGTATTGCTATTGATGTTAACTTATGAGAGATCCTCTAGATCGGCATTCTTTTTATATTGTTTTGGTAATCTGTTTTCGGGGTGCACAAGAGATGTTCTCTTCTATATTATGAGAAGTTTATTGCGTTGTTGTGATCGGTGATCTCATTGGAGTCTGTCTTTTATGTCATTTATGTGTGTGTGTGTGTGTGTGTGTGTGTGTGTGTATTATTAATTTTTATTAATGAATAAGGTAGTGTAATTAACATGATATGTGATTTTAGTGATATGTTGCCCATATCACTAAAGTTAAAATCACATGTATATGGTGTATGTGAGAAGTAAAGTTTATATCTCTGGTATGAGAGAGTTTCAATAATTCAATTGAGTTGTGACCGCCAAAATGGCACGCTTGATTGGGTTTGAGAAAATTCGGTCTTGTATAATGATTAAGATGTCTCATGATCTAATGTGTAGTCATACTCCCAAAGGAGGTGATCGTGTATTAGTTCATAGAAGGATACATAGAGGAGTGATTAATCCTAGTGGTTCATATGCCAAAAGGTGATGAATTCACGAAAATTACAACTATATGTCATATATTATGTCCAAAGGTGATTATATGATTTTGTATATAACTCTCTGGATGTGTAGTTGTACATCAAGTTACGCAATGCTCATATGATAATACATTGCTTGTTTTTTTGTCGCATTTTCTGTAATTAATAACTCAACTATTATTGAGGTTTTTACTGCATCAAATTTTAAGTAGTTAACATATGATTTGCTACTTGAGAAAAGAGTAATAGAATTTGCTTACTGTCCATGAAGTGTTCCATTTAGGAACACTTGAAAAATGGTTTACCAACTGACTGCACTATAAAAGATGCCATAAAAGACGATAAAGTTTTCACTCTGAAAGAGGGGTGAACATTTTATAGATATTAAGAAATAAATATTTCTTTCTAATATTTTTAAAATTCTTTCAGAGTGAACAAGGCAATCGGAGAAAATTTATTTTTCTCTATATATTACGAGGTCAGTGGGAGGAAATTTATTTTTCTTATACCCTATATCATCTTATGGCTGTTAGGATGACATGTGACCAATAACGGAATACATATTTATATTAGTAAGAAGTGTAGTAAATAAAGTTCTATGTTTACTATGTAAGTAGAGTTTGTAATATTATTTTAGGCTGGTACTTTGGCTATTAGGTTTCAGAACCTCATTAAGAAATTGATCATTTTTAACTTTATGGATAGACCCAAATAGTTGTATTGAGACAATAAATTTTGTAGTATTATTAACAACAGAGGTCTCAAGGAGTCTAAATATTTGGTGGTCAAATATTTTTTACCATAAAGAAATGATACAGAAATGTGATGTTATAATATAGCATATTTCCACAGATGATGTGGTTGCAAATTCAGTAACTAAAGGCCTATACCCGTGTGTATTTGAGTGACATGTCATTAGCATGGATATAAGAGTATCTTAGGATATTGTTATTTAGTGGAAGCTATTTTAGATTTACTCTAATAAAGTTCATATTTGTGTTCGTTACACTTAATAACGATTTGATATGTATCAACTTTTGCATTCAAAAGTATTTTTGAATGTGTTGTTATTATATTGAATACATATTAGTAAAAATCCCAAGGTATTGCTTAAACCTTGAATGAAGGCTAGGAGCATCCGATTATTAGCTTGTACATATGTCTTGTTATATATATATATAAAAGTTAACCGTAAGGACAAAACATATGTAGATTCATTAGAACCATAAAGATATTTTCTAGTGACACAAGTTTTTTAGTGACGCTTAAGGTAAGAGAATGGTGACTGACAAATGAGATATTTCTATGAAAGATGTTATCCATTTGTCACACTACCATATTGAATTTATATCAACAAAGTTAAAAGCACCCGCGACTATGAAAAGCTCTGTGTGTATACATACAGTTACCGTCATGATTCGATATTTGAGACTTTATGGGATAAAATTGACTATTAAGAATTATCTTTCGACCAATGTACACACATAAAATACAATTTCAATTAATATAGTCCAAGTGGAAGGATATAAGAGTTTTTCTGGTTCTGAAGATAAAATTTTTCTTAATTAGTCTAATATGAGGCTTGCTAGTTTGGGCCAAGTTAAGCTTGGCCCGTAATAGGGGAGCCTAGTTGAAAACTTTATAGATAGTGCTCAAGTCTCTCCTCTAACCCTGAATTCTTACATGTATCCTCACATAAGGAGCGTTTACTTAGCGCTAAAGGGTGAGGAGGCCGTTTCATTAAGCTAGTAATACGAAGGGCAATAGATGATAAGGACTTGCGCATAGAACATCGATTTTCTGCTTCCGCTTCAAGAACGATGGATTCTAAAACAGGTGCATTAATTTTTCTACTCAATTATGCATGTTCTTATTCTGGTTCTAGAGATCTTGGGATTGCGCTATTTGTGTCCAACATGCCATGCACAGACATCAGTTGAAACTGAGGAGAATTCAGCATCACGTGTCCATAGAACGTGCGATTACATGCCTCAACACATTCTGTACTTGCACGGAGTTCTCAGCCAGACATCCACTAAATTCAGCTTTTCCAAGGATGGTAATTCTTCTAGGCCTTCAATTTGATGGATCATTTTGCATTGTCTTATCTCTAAAAGTTTCAGCAACTTCAAGTTTGAAAGATCAGGTAAACTGTCGAGGTAATCACAGTCAGATAGAATTAAACTTCTAACTGAGGTCAGCCGGCCAACCCCATGGAGATTCTGTATTTTGCAGTTCGATATATCTAACCTCTTCAGGGCTTTGAGACCTTCGAGCCCTTCAATCTCTTCTATCGCAGAATGGTAGAGCTTGAACACTGATAAGTTTTTTAAGCCCTGGACAGTCGGCAATCTTTTCAATGATGAACAACCTTGAATTGATAAAACTGACAACGTCTTGGGAAGCCCAGATACTTCTTCAAGGCTCAAACCAGAAAGGACTAGCATTTTGAGCTGAGTAATTTCTGTCGGCTCAAACTTCAGCTTGATAATTTGCGAAAGAGACAATTCTAGTTTTGTCAGTTTAGGAAACGATATTGAGAAGGATGGTTTGCCAATCATTTGTTGCACATTGGATTCTGGCATCAGCTTTTTTGAGGGAGGTCGGCATGCCTTCAGGTCCCCATCACTTAGGCACAGCTCATCCAATTCCTTCAAATCTTCAAGAAGGGGTATCGCTTTCATCCTCTTAGAACTCACACGCAGACAAATTAGAGAAGGGGGAAGCTTCGGCAACTCTTCAATTTCATTGCACTGAATTAAATCCAGGGTGTGAAGACCAGTGATGGTGGAGATTTCAGGGGGTAGGCTAGATATTCTGGAATGCCCCAGCATCAATGATCTCAGATGACGTAGTCCCTTGATATTACCAGGAATGGCCCCCTTCAAACTCCGACACCAGGAAGCATGTAGTTCTTCGAGCTCGGTTAGATTCCCAGTCTCCTTAGGAAATGCTCGAACGAAGGAAGAATCCATTCTCAGCACTGTCAAGCTCTCCAGATACCTTATTGAATTGGGGAGTCCAGAGAAACTAGTCCCCGATATATCCAACTCCTTTAATGACCACATTCTACCGATAGAATCTGGAAGTTTCTTCAAACAATGGCAATCCCTCAATGACAAGCATCTTAGATTAAGCAGCTCCCCCAGTGAGCTTGGGAACTCAATCATTTTGGCACCGTCTAATAAGAGCTCGGAGAGAGCAGTCAGGTAACTAATTGACCTGGGCAGGTGAGTCAATGGGAAGCACTTGAAGCCACTGAGAATTTTGAGTTGCTTCAAATTGCCTACGGAGATGGGGATCTCCCGTACAGAAGTCCGGTCAATAAAAAGCTCTTTCAGAGCTGTCGTACGACCTAGTTCCACTGGCAACCCGTTCAATTGGGAGCAGAACTTCAAATTCAGGGAAACTAAACGTTGCAAACTTCCAATTGAAGGATGTAGCTTCACCAAATGAGAACAGCGTTCAAGAATTAGGATTTCCAAATCTTTGTAACTGGAGAAGTCGGGAGTGAACAGTAAGTCAGGACACCCCGTAAGATTCAAGACTTTCAATTTCTCCATCTGCAAAAGTCAAAAACAGAAAACACACATATGGTCAATTCGCAGATATATAATTCAAGAAAGCAAATATAAAACAACCAAATGAATACTAAACCACCTTGATTTCACTCCAACCTCCCCAGTCTTCTGTGACTTTGCTCCAAGACAGATCAAGAATGACCAACTCTGTTAACACAAAATTTTTTGCAGTAAAATCCAGAGGACACCTTTGCCAACAGAGCCACCTTAAACTAGCAAATGCACCTCCAAAGTTTCCGGAAACTATGGCATTATCCAACTTGAGAAACCGTAGTTCTGGCATTATCTGAAAATATTCAGCTGTGAAGTCAAAGAGGAGAGCTTCAACGTTTTCCATTCCCTGCATTTGACAAAGTAACATAATCATCAAAAGCTGTAAACCCAAATGCCCATCCGATAAAAGGATATTTCCTTGCCCTACGTGCTAAAGTGTACATATATGATATGATTCCTTGAGAAGATATGGAGAAAAAAAATGTAGCCCATATGTCGAGGTGTTTGTTTTGCCAAAAACAAACTGAACCAAAAGTTTTTACCTTCTCCTGTATGTAAAATTTTCTCTCAATTGGATCTCCAGATCCCTCTTGCTCAAAAATTCTTTTGGCAAGGCGTCTCAGCAATCTGTGCATCTGCAATTCATTGTTTTCTCCAATTTTTGCCAGGGGCATCAGAATGCAACCAGAGGATGGATAACAATTGGGCCACATATATGAAGCAATTCGGGCATCCACACCAGAGATAAAACATGCTATGTCCAGAAATATATCTTTTTGCTGATGATCTAGTTCTCCGTTACATATATCCAATAGCTCTTGAAGGCCAACCGTAGTCTTTTGAGAACTCATCAGACGTGCTTTCATTGACTTCTCCATCATTTCCCATTCTTGTATTGATTTACCCCTCAAAAATGAACCGACGACTTCAATTGCTAATGGTAGTTTCTCTGTAGCATTGACAATGCAGTTTGAGAGTCCATCATAATCAGGTATGGAAGATTGCATCCTGAATGCATGCTTGCAGAAAAGTTTAAAAGCTTGACCATCATCCAACTCAGTAACCACGTAGGTGGAAGCCTTGTCGGAATCATACTCTTTGAGAATTTCCTCATTTTGAGAAGTCACAATTATTCGACTACCTGGACCAAACCAATCAAGCTGGTCTCCTACAATAGCATGAAGATCGGATGGCTTTTCCACGGCATTGACAACTATTAGAACTTTCATTTCACGAAATATATCCACGAAATCTTCTATTGTTTCATCAAAAGAAGAATCTTCATGATCTCGCTCAAGGATATCACAAATCAACTTATTTTGCAAGAACTGAATACCATGAGAATTTTGGGTGGTTCCTTCGACCTCTGCGAGAAAGCTACAACTGTCGAAACAAGAAGAGATCTGGTCGTATACAGCCTTGGCGAGAGTCTGCTTGCCAATTTCATCAGTTCCATATATTCCAATAATGCGCACCTCATCATTGACTTCCATCTCCAGTAAGTTGGTGATTTGTTTTACACGATCATCAATACCAACTACGTTTTGAACAGCTGCAATTGCATAATAATTCCTATCTGAGGTTTCCACGTCTGCTGGTCGCTCTCCAGCTTCATCTTCCATTTTCTTCATCCTCTGCAAGAAAAACAGAATTTCACCTGATCAGTCTCTCTCTTACAACATCGCTTCAGTTCCCCACATTGACACAAGATATTCATTTGTCATCAATTTTTTCTTGTCAATGCAAAAAAAGTGCAAACACTCATTCTAGCATACTGTGATGCCTAAATTGACATCTAATCTACTACAATATTATTAATAAGGAAATTCAGCTAGTGATTTGATCTAATTATTATATTGGAAGTTGGATCTGCTTATTTACTGACCAGGTATTTGAACTTTTATGAAAACTTGATATGCACACCACAACAATGGTCACTCTTAATTAATTAATTATGCTCTATTCTCTGAAGTGTAAATGAGCATTATGGAAATAGGACTGACATCTTAAAATTCAGATGGTAGACTATTGTTATCCTATTAATGATTCTCTTCTTTATCGAATTCGAGACAAAAGTATGGAATCGATTAGTGTCATTTATTTTATCACTGCAAATAAAGGACAATTCTTTTCGAAAAATGACTTTTAGCAAAATGTATATAATTCATATTTTGATGAATAGATACCTCTCTTGGAAGTAATTTGCTTGGAGAAGACACTTCTCTTTGCATCATGAGTGGCGTACTTTCCTGATGACGACCATGTTCCATCATTTTCAATATTTTTTGCCACTCTGCTTCCTTTTTTCCATATAAATTTGAGCCAATCACTTTAATGGCCAAAGGAAGCCCTCCTATTCTTACAATAATTTCCTCAGATAATTTCAAGAATGCATTTGGAGGAGAGTTGCTTCTAAAGGCATGCTTGCTAAAAAGTTGAAGAGCATCCAGATCGTTGAGTTCCTTAGCTTCATAAAGCAAACAATGTTCAAATTGATCTTTGAATCCACTTAAAACACTTTTGTCTCTTGTTGTAACCACTATTCTACTTCCCAAACCAAACCATTCTCCCTTTGGTCCTAATGGCACGAGTTGCTTCCTTTGATCTACATCATCAAGGACAATAAGAACTTTCTTTCTACTGAATCTATCTCTGATAATATTCATGCATTGATCGATGCTAGAAAGTTCAACTCCTACGTCTCCAAGGATATCAAAGACAAGCTGCCTCTGCAAATTTAACAGACCAGAATCTTGTGATGCTCCTCGGATATCTGAAATGAAGCTGCAACTCTCAAAATCAGTAGATAGTTTGTTGTAAACAACCTTGGCAAGAGTTGTCTTGCCTATTCCAGCCTTCCCCAAGATTCCAATGAGCCTTCTGTCCTCAGATTCGACATTCAGCAAATCTACTACTTCATTCGCTGATTTGTCCATTCCCACTAAATGATCGAATACATGAACACGAGGCACCTGAAGCTTAACCGATACTTCCCGCACAATCAACTGTATGAGTTCTCCGTGGCTATGTCAGGACACACAACATAATCAAGTAAATTATAAGATTGGTGGCAAAACTTGTATACTTGCAAGATCAAGCCATAACATGAAATTACAAAATTGATGCTGGAACCAGTGAACAAAAGAATATATACACGATTCCCCTGGTCTCGTTCAATATAGGACAGTAAATTATAATGGTTATGTCGAGAAGGTAATCCTTCAATCTTGAGATAATGGCGTGTAGAATTCCATGCGATATTCCATCACAATTTTTGGTCCAGAACAAAAAACAAAGTTGTGGTCTTAAAATTATAATTTGTATTCAAGCAAAGAAACAGAGAAAAAAGGGAAGATGGAGTTGAGTGAGTTAGCATAACCCATGTTCTTGATGTCCCATCCCTTGATTCTAGCAACTTCTTTAAGTGCCTTCGCCCAGCGCTGCACAATCTCAACCCCACGCTTTTTTTCATGCAGAGAAAGTGCATCGCTGTATAATTTGGTTTCAAGCTTCACATCAGAAGGTTTCACGTCATAAAAAATGGGCATAACCTTCAGTTTCTTGGTTTTCCTACACTCCATCATGTGTTCCAACTCGCGCAGTCACCAGCTACTGGAGGCGTAGCCTCTGAAGAGGATGGGAATGCAGATTTTCAAGGCATCAATCGCCTGGAAAATCTGTGGGCCGATCTCTTCACCAGCGTTGATCCCCTGCTTTTCTATGAAATCACAGATTCCCTTACCTAGCAAGGCGTAATAGAGGCTATCTGTGAAGGTAAGGTGAGTATCCGGTCCTCGAAAACTCAAGAACACATCAAACTCAACTCTTGATGAGCCTTGGCTTGTGCATCTAGTTTCCGAAGAATGGCTCCTTCTTTTCATCTTAGCTGCACCTACTAAAATACTGAAAGTAATCACAAAAGATTTGACATGCTTTTCTCGTCGAAGAACACATGTAAAATCACACCATATTTTATAGTGATTTCATAAGACTTGTACGATGAAAAACGCAGTATGATGCATTCAAGGAAGTTGTAAGAACTCCGTTTGGAACAGGGGTCAAAGAACGATGGTCAGGTAGGAAAGCGAGGCTCGCTTTCAATTTCCACTGTGCTGCAGCACTGATCAAGAGAAACGGCAGAGACCTGAAGAATTAAGAAATGGCCAAAGCCCCACAAGTGAAACGTAATTGAGAAGAAGTCAAGTCGAGTAGTAGTCTCAAAATATGGAGGAGAGTGGGACAGGTTAGTCAGTCCCCATCAAATTTAAGATCCCGAATTCCAAAGTATATTTGCAAAAATTACCGAGACTTTAGGAGTTAAAAAAAGACCAAGGCTGGTGGATGAGGCAAGAATCAAATGAAATGTCTGATAAATGTAACTATATACGTGTGGCGGTGCACACCTCACCAAGCTCGGAAACCAAAATCAACATGGTAATTTCATTCTAATCGCGTCACTAAATTCAGGTTTCTCATTTTTTTCAATTGGTTACCTAACAAGTTAATTTGAGAATACTCCTTGATCCAATCTTTTTTATTATAGAATTCCATGATGACAACTTCTCAATTAATGGTGCTTAGAATTGCACTGTCGTCCAGAAAAACAGACAAAAATGAATTAAGCCGTCATCTTTGTCTTTTGCATCCGAAAACATTATCATTTTTTTTTCTAAAGTCTACTCAAATTCACATCCATAATACCCATCATCTCATCCAAATTTATCACGGATGTATTAAATTTGGATTTTTTATAGTTAAAAAATTAGTTTAGAATAAATTTATCCTAAATGTACTGGTTTGGAATTTTTAGGGATATTAATCTTTGAATTTTAGATAATAAAAAAAAAGTTGATATTCACTAAAAATTTGTGGATTTTTTTTTTTATGAAATTAGGTTAGAAAATAATACAAGCATTATTTAAATGTGGTAGATAGTTAGGCCCTATTTGATTCGGCATGTGAAATGGACTTTTGAGCTCTAAAAGGATTTGGTCAAATGCAAACGAGTTTGGTTTAATTTTTTGGACAACTTTGACAATATGTACTTTGAGAAGTTGCATTTTTGAACTGCAAGTTATGAGTACCGTTCATCTTCTTTGGAGAAAGAACGGAGGCCAACAACTGTTGGCCAAGGAGTTGCCGGTGCCGGCAACGGCCGCCTGAGGGGTCATGCAGCCCCCACGACCTAGTCATCACTTGAGGTTCGACAACAACCTTAGGCGGCAATTGGTTGGGTTTGCGCAACCTCAAGCAGCGGTCACCTAGGTTCGTGCGACCCAGGATATGGTTGCTTGAGGTTCGTGATCCAAGCGGTTGTTGCCTATGTCACAAACCCCAAGCTTCGCTTGAAGTCCAGCTACCTCAAGTAGTGGTCGCCTGGGTTTGTGAGACCCAGATGCCCACCTAGGTCGTGACCTCAAGTGAGGCCATCCAATGGCTAGAGTTGGCCACTGGAGGTTGGCTAGTGGCAGGCAAATCTGGCCACCTGTAGCTATATTAAAAAAATGAAACTTTTTTTTTATGAAAAACTTAACAAAAATATGATTTTTACCGAACAGCATTTAAATCAAAGTTGTTTCGTAATGTAGTATAGAATTACTATTTATCAAACGCTCTTTACATTTCCAAAAATTCTTTCAATTCAAAAATATTTATATTTTCTCAAGGACATTTGTCCAAAATCAAATCAAATGGGACCTTAGTTACGTTTTTTTTTAGGGTTAATATCCTAAAAAATCTCAAACGATATATCTGTAACAAATTTACTCCAAACTATTTTTTTTACCATAAAAAACCATAAACCGGTACATACGTGATAAATTACCCGAAAAGACCGTAAAAAAAAAAAAAAAAACCCTAAATTGGTACATTTATGATAAATTTACCCAAAACTAATTTATTCGACCGCAAAAAACATCAAATTAATAAATTTGTGACAAATATACATTCCACTAAATTGGATTAATACCACAAAAAATTACAAAAATTGTAAACTATGACAAATAAATCGTAAAATCCCAAATTGATATTTCAGTTAAATGTCATGTGTCATTTAACTTAATAGTTTGATAGTAAACTTTAACGAACATAGGGTAAATTTGTCACAAGTGTACCAGTTTGAGGTAAATTTATCAAAAGTATATCAGTTTGAGATTTTTTTATGATAAAAAAATAGTTTAAGATAAATTTATCATATGTGTACTAGATTAGGATTTTTTTAGAATATTAACCATTTTTTTTTATAAAGGCGTTAGGCGATCCACGTGAAGGAACTATTAAAGTTTGGCCGGAAAGTAAAGCAAAAGAGAACGTATGCAAAAGCGGGTTGATCTACTAGTCGCCATGGATCCTTTCCATCGACTTTTCCTGGACCCAATCTGCAAGCGAGTACAACATTTAGCTAAGTCACGCGTGTGCGGTGCGGATAATGTCTCCGCACTACACGTATGGCGCGTGAGTAGTCAGCAAAGAGAGAGAGAGAAACGGACGTTGGGTCATGTCGACGAGAAAAGACAGTGGTGATGGACAGAAAAGGGAGAAAATATTGGGTACGTCTTATGCTTCAGTGTGTCAAACAAGAAGGCGTTCGCAGCGCGACACGTGTCCTCGTGTCAGGCGCCATTTTGAAAAAGTTTCGGACGGGAGACTGAGGGTTTTTCTTTCTTCGCGCCTCTCTCACCTCTGCAGATCGTCTCTCTCCCCGTTCTCCTCTCTCTCCTCTCTGTCTCTCTTCCCTCCGCCTCTGCTGGTTGCTTCCATCGCCCCCCACGCCGACGCTCCTCCTCCTCCCTCTCGCGACGTCCGCTCTGCTCTCTCTCTCTCCCCCTCCGCGAAGTCGTGCCTCTCTTCCAGCGAAACGCGATGCCGACAGACCTCCACCTCCGCCTCCGCCGGTTGCCTCCGTCGCCCTCGACTCCGACGCCGACGCAGCCTCCGCCTCCTCCCCTGAACCCTACTCTGACGCCGACGCCCCTCCACCGGTTGCCGCCGTTGGCGTCGGAGTCCGTCGCCCCCGACTCCTCCGCCTCCGCCTACGCGCCCGACGCCAACGCGTCGAATCACGACGGCGAAAATGGAGGAGAGAGAAACGACGAGCTCGACGGCGCCGGCGACGGCGACGAAGCAGTAGACGGAGACGAAGAAGCAGAAGCGCGCGCTCGGGGTTCTGGACACGGCTCGTCGCGTTGGTCGCGTTCCGGCTCGCCCTCATCTACCTCCCCAGGAACCTCCGCCTGTCCACCCGCCCCGAGGTTGCCACCCCTCTCACCAGCATTCGCCGCCGTAACGCCGCCTCTCTTCGCTCCGTTGATCGATTCCCGATCCCCGATCCCCCGCCCCCTCCTCCCTTTAAATCTTTGAGGTTCATTTTCTGATATGATTTCTGGTTTTTCTTGTTTGTGCCGCCTGCAGTTGGCAAAGGCTAGTTGAAGCAGTAAGCGATGTCTCCCTATGCAGGTTCGGCTCCGTTCGATCTCTGTAGGAAGGAAGCTGCTTGTTTGCTTACTGGTGTGTCGCTGTTCCATGCTTTGATCCCTCCCATCTTCAATTTTCTTCCCCCCTCCCTTGAAATCTCGTTTTTTCAGCATTTTCACTTTGGAAAAATCTGGGTGAGGAAGTAGATTTTTTGGGAGATGATTGATTAGTTTGGCATGTTTTCCGGGTTTTGAAATTTTTTTGACTGAGGTGAGCCTGTTTGGGAGAAGATTATCATGCGTAATGGGGTCTGGTGGCGTGATTACTTTGAATGGAGGAAGCACTTGAGTTATGGTTTTTTGACTGCTTCAACCTTTTTTCCTCCGAGAAATTAGGATGATCTGGTCTATTCTGAATCTGGGTCGCCATTCACGGCAAGCCTGAATGGTGAAACGAACTCCTCTACCTATTTATGTGATAGGACTGAGGATCATATCTGATTATAGCTTTCTAAAAAAGGAAACTTTATACTTGCATGCTATCCAGTTTCTCTAAGGGATTAAAGCAACCTGCCATGTATGTGAATCGTTGAAGCAGTGAATGGACCCTGGAGATTATTCGATCGAATGATCATTATTGTTTTTCTTAATTATAGAGAGAGGTACTCATATTGCTTTTTCTTGGAATCAGAATTGCTACTGCTTAAGGGCATCTTAACTTCTTTCAGATCCAGGTTATGGTGTTGTTGGTTTCATCATTGATTGTGAACATTCTTATCGTCGCACTGTGCAGCTTATTCAATATAGCTATTTCTTCATTTGTCTAATTCAAGAAAGAGCTCCTCTGTATTCCAGATGATGTTTTAACATATACACCGTGTAGTCTAAGAAAATAAGAAGTTGTTATGCTTATAATTGTTATCTTGGCAAGTTTCATTGTGCACCTTCTTTAGTCCATAGTCCCATATTTATGTTTCGTGTGGAGACTGAAGTGAGGTGGAGATTTTGTGCATTCAACAATCTGTTTCTTGTTCCAACAGGAAAGGGGTCAGCCATTGCCAAAGTTTGGTGAATGGGATGTGAATGACCCAGCTTCAGCGGAGGGGTTTACTGTCATCTTTAACAAGGCAAGGTATGAAAAAAAGACGGGTGGCAAGCCCAAATCTCCGGCAAAGGCCAACCCTCAAGTCAAACACTCTGTTGATCCGAGCAAACCTCCAACGGTAAGTTGTTTCTTAGAAGCCTGGGAACAAACTGTTTTATTTATGTAGGATGCATTAATTATTGCAGTCATTTGTTCTACGATAATCTATTAAGGTTCCAGTTATGTAGTAGTTAACCTGTCTAATAATTAAATTTAAACTTTCTTATATGCTATGCTAGTCTTGATGAAAATGTAGAAATGGAAAATAGAACTCTCAAACTTGCAGATAGGGTAAAAGAAATTGATTTGACAGTGTCATAAAAACTAGGCAGGTTGGGCACTACTTGCTCGTTAGTATTTGAATCATTCAAAATGACCATCCGAAAGATGCTATTATCCTTTATAGTGCGAGCAGGAATTGAATTTGAGTTGGACGCAATTGTCTGTGAACAAGTCAGCTGTTGTAGATTTTATTTATTTATTTATTTTGTTTTCATTCTCCCAACCTTTTCTGCTTCGCTCTCTTACCGTGAATTCTTTGTTGCACGCAGAAGAAATGGTTTTGCTGCATTCAAAGCCCAGCAGAATCTTGACTAGGTTCTCTGGCGACGAGCTTCCAAAAGAGACGCGCGTTGTTAGGCTAAAGCAGCCCCAGAATGTTCACTTGAAGAAGATACAAACAGTTTAGAGCCATTGTTATTATTGCAGGAATAGCTCGTGGTGTAAATGTGGGGTTTGTGGAGATGAGTAAAATAATAACGCGTCATGCTTACTATAATCTATCAGCAGTATGCTTCTCTCTGTCTCTGCCTATGTCTCTCTCTCTCTCTCTCTCTCTCTCTCTCTCTCTCTTCCTCTGCTTAGTTCTATTGTTAATTTATTAATTGTCTGCTTTCTGTATTTGTGAATTGGATCTGTCTGTGAAATGTCTACGCCTGCTTTCAATCTGGTTTAATTTATTGTTATCCATCGTTGTTGAAGACATTATAGATACGAGCTTGTGACCCTTTCCTCTGTCATCAATCACGCTAACGGATGTTTCTGGTTGGGGGAACAGCGTGAGTCATAGCCATTTGCGTTTGTCATTTCTCTTTTATAGGAATTAAGGTGTCAACTCCCTTAGACATGGGAAAGGTCATCTCCACGAATCTTCTGCGTAGGGATTGTTCAAATGGCAATTTCGAATATTGGTAATCCTGATCTCATAAGGAGAAAGGCACAATCTTGCCCTTCTTTGTTTTAGGAAAGGTTAGTCTTATATCAACAATGGAAGTAACAAAAATGTCTCTGATGTCGTGCGTTCCTCAAAGAACATGAGTTTGCAAAATTTCGTGCATGTGAAACGACGATTGCGGTCATGAACCAGCTTTATCTATGGCCTCTTTTTCCATAGATCATTGTAGTCGATTAACTCCACACATTCATACATCATTGATGTAGTCCATAAAATTCCACAAATTGGTAGGATCAATCGACGTTCCGCTTTTTCCTCTTCCTTTTTCCCACGACTGATGTGAATGACATGGCTCTAATATCCCCCTACTAATGGTGCGGAAGCTACTTCTGTTACACAATCACCGCCAAAGACCTCAAGAATAAGACCAAGGTTCCAATCCCAGTAAATGCAGTTCCAAAACTGTGGAGCTATGGCTGTCCTACTTACCAAACAACAAAATAAAACAAAGCTCTCTTCCTCACATCTTTTCCTTCTCTTTGCTTCAATTTGATTTGAGCTTCACTCTAGTTAGGAAGAAGTTGTAATTTCCATGAACTTAACGATGGAACCTAGTAGAATGCCCAATTTTTCTTCATGGCCTGACGCATTCTGTTTTTTTCACCTCAAGGTCATCTATCATATGACCTTTTCACAAAGTAAACAGTTTCCTTGTCTACACATGTCTCTATGGATATTTAAAGAAAGAACCGAAGACTGGCGTTGGTAACAAAAATCTCTAATTACTTTAGCGTCATCTGACAGTATCAATGTTAAACTCGAGAGAAACCAAGCTTCCTCTCAAAAAGGCGGCGGAGCAGGTAAACTTGGAGAACACTCGCCCCAATAAGTGCTACTGACTCGAAGAAAGCCTTATGTACTGCCCTTCTGCTCATTGCGTCGTTCACTGCGATCACAAATCATCATAGAATGAGTATTCATTGAACCCAATATCTATGTATCGTCTGTTAGTGAACACAATATTTAATTAGCAAGGTCATCCCCATTCCATTTCGTGTGGCGATCAGACACACTTCAAAACATCTAGCAGATAACACAAGTAAACAAAACCCACGACCATTTGAAACCCAGTACACCAAGCACGCATCTTCTTTTTTGTTGCCTGCTTTGTTTTCTAAGTCCGCCTTTTCAGCTGCTGCCAAGTTAGGAAGGTTTTACTATTTTCAGGATCATAAACAATATAACCGATTAGTTACGTCAATCAGATGGATAAAAGGAGCTTGTCAAAGGCTCTAGAAATAGCTTTTAACTTGTCTTGTGAGACATCTACTTCTGAAGGTCTTTTAAGAACAGAGGTTGTGAGAACCTTTGAGATTTAGGAGATAACAGGAGTCAAAGCAAGCTATAGTGGTCCACTCAGCATTAAATAGGAAAGTTATTTCCATCAGAGATGAAACAGGGTTGGAATCCACCGCGATAATTACCAAGAGGACTTGACAAAATATCTTACCAATTGCTTGACGTTCAGTCTCAACCTGCAGCCAATGCTGCTCAAACTGAATGTTGTAGAGAGCCTCCTCCAGCTTCCCTATCTGTTCCAACAAGGGGTTGAAATGCTCTGCAGATACATTCACAGCAGATAAAAAAGAGACACGCAGTATATTCTGTAAAGTTCGTCAGTTCAAGAGACAAGAAAACAGAAAAAAGGCAGAGTCCTACCGTCCTCTGCATGCTGATCATAGAATGTAAAATGGCCAACGTGTACATCAAAGTCGATGGTTTCATGATAAGGAGACTTGTTAGTAAAGCAGAACCGATGAACACCCACATGGTGAGCCACAAACTCAAATTTCTCACTGATCTTGTCGTGAAAATCTTGAATCTGTTCACCAGAAGGTCCTTTCATCTGACAATTTCAAAAGTTGCAAAGTACATACAGTTATCTAGGTCATTATCATAGGATTAAAGATCAATAAGAGAACTATTGGCAGAATCGAGGGATGTAATAATCAATATATGATATCAATCTTAATCATGTCCCGACAAACATGAAAAAGGAAAACCAAATATGCATATGCGAGATCTAGTCGAGCCATCTAGGCTGCCAAAGGATAACAAAATTCAATGAAGAATTTCCTTTAGGAAGATAATCAGCATCCTTTACAAAAAGAAATACATGTGAGTACAGTAATTCCTTTAGGTTAACGAGATTTCGTGATACATGGAATCTGTGGAAGGGATCAAAGCATGGAACAGCGACACACCAGTAAGCAAACAAGCAGCTTCCTTTCTACAGAGATCGAACGGAGCCGAACCTGCATAGGGAGATATCGCTTACTGCTTCAACCAGCCTTTGCCAACTGCAGGCGGCACAAACAAGAAAAACCAGAAATCGTATCAGAAAATGAACCTCCAAGATTTAAAGGGAGGAGGGGGCGGGGGATTGGGGATTGGGAATCGATCGACGGAGCGAAGAGAGGCGGCGTTACGGCGGCGTATGCTGGTGAGAGGGGTGGTGACCTCGGGGCGGGTGGACAGGCGGAGGTTCCTGGGGAGGTAGATGAGGGCGAGCCGGAACTTGACCGACGCGACGAGCCATGTCCAGAACCCCGAGCGTGCGCGCTTCTGCTTCTTCGTCTCCGTCTACTGCTTCGTCGCCGTTCCCCGGCGCCGTCGAGCTTGTCGTTTCTCTCTCCTCCATTTTCGCCATCGTGGTTCGACGCGTTGGCGTCAGGCGCGTAGGCGGAGGCGGAGGAGTCGGGGGCGACGGACTCCGATGCCGACAGAGGCAACCGGTGGAGGGGCATCGGCATCAGAGTAGGGTTCAGGGGAGGAGGCGGAGGCTGCGTCGGCATCGGAGTCGAGGGCGACGGAGGCAACCGGCGGAGGCGGAGGTGGAGGTCTGTCGGCGTCGCGTTTCGCTGGAAGAGAGGCACAACTTCGCAGAGGGGGAGAGAGAGAGCAGAGCGAACGTCGCGAGAGGGAGGCGGAGGAGCGTCGACGGCATCGGCGTCGACGCGGGGGGCGATGGAAGCAACCAGCGGAGGCGGAGGGGAGAGAGACAGAGAGGAGAGAGAGGAGAACGGGGAGAGAGGCGATCTTCAGAGGTGAGAGAGGCGCGAAGAAAGAAAAACCCTTAGTCTCCCGTCCGAAAATTTTTCAAAATGGCGCATGACACGAGGACACGTGTCGCGCTGTGAGCGCCTTCTTATTTGACACGCTGGAGCATAAGACGTACCCAATATTTTCTCCAAGAAAGGAGGATAAAAAGGAAAAGTAAAAGGCCGAAAAGGACTGGCTCCACCGGAATTAACTTAAATTAAAATGTTTTTGATGTTTACAGTGGAGCTCACGTTTCGATAAAGTGAAATACTGATATCGAGACCAAATGTACTGACTCTAAAATAAACCCACATTTTGATAAAGTTGGAAAATAAAAGGAAAATTAAAATGTTCACTAGAAGTACAAAAGTTCCCTCAGCAAGAGGCAATCGAATACTTGTTTTTTAACCTCGTCGGCCGATACAATTGTTTCAATATTGAATCCTAATGAATTGTTATCGGAAATCACATTGAAATCACATTTTCGTCAAATTAAACTTTCATTATGTAGCCTAGCTAACCTCATAAATTATATCATGTAGAATTCAAAATTCATGGTGTAAATAATCGAATATGTCTCTTGCATATTTAACGCAAGGAGTTTCATTCCTAGTCGAGGTATCTAAAAATTTGCATCCCACATGCTCACAGATGGAACCTTTCCTTTTGGAATTTGTCAAAATCTTCAAGCAAAGATTTTTCATTTGATTAAATTATTACCTTTGCGTACAGAGTGAGCAAGGAACTAGCTTTTGGGGACAATTACTACTCGCCCCCAACGATTTTTGTGGATTTTCTAACTTGCCATCCAGATGTGTTGGTTAATCTTCTACTATTCGAAGTGGGCAGCCAAGTAGAAAGAAGTCCTTTTGTTTTGATGGGCCTTAGCTACCCAAACTGATTTGCCTCTCTTGGAGAACGAATTTGAGATGGGCCAGTTTCCTCTTGCAATCTTCAATCCAGGCCCTCACGTCCCAAGGGCTTTGGTCAGCTTGCTTCCCTCTTCTCACGTTGTTTTTGGGGTTCCATCTCAAAGTTCATCGCGAGTGCATTGTCAATAACTAGGCTTGATTCTGATCGGCGGGACTGGAAGATGTGGGCATTTCGTGCTTTCCAAATAAACCACAATACCCCCGCGAGTTCCTCATTTGAATGTAGGTCTATGCTTGATTCAATGCATTGCCTGATCCATTGATCCATTCTGGTAATGTTCTGGTTCGAAATTTGACTTCTAGTCTTGAATCCGACCACATGGCTCCTATACAATGACAAAGGAGGAGGATGTGCTCTATCGTTTTTGGAGCTTCGTGAGATGAAGGGCACATGGGGTCAGCTAACATTTTCTTCTCGAAGAGATACTCTCTTGTGGGTATAGTGTTTTGGGATACAACTCCACACAAATAAATAAATTGTGGGGAGGGTGTTCAATTTCCAGATTTTCGTCCAGTGTTCCGGGTGTCTGATAGGATAATGAGGCTTGGTCGGTTTGCTGCTGCTGATTCGTTTAAGTATGGCCTGTTACTTGCACTTTTAGCTGAGTTGATCCCACACTTGTTCCTAATCCATACCAGCATATCGTCTTTTGAAGTTCTGCCAGATATTTTTATGGTCAGATGTTCACAAACTTTGCTCAAGTTAATGAAAGTACTAGATGTACATAGAAGAGAGGAGTTAGACCAAAAGGAAAAAAAAATGGAAAGTACCAGTATTTTCAAACAAAAAAAAAAAATTGCTGAAAATGTTAATGTAATTTTTTAGAGGATTTCGTATCACGATGTAAAGTTATGAAAACAAGTTAGCATTATATGCAATTATAGCTTACCGCGTTTAAGTGAATAAGTTACACCGTACAAAACATTTTATTTTATAAAAAAAAAAAAGAGTAAATTGAATAATGAAAGGATAAAATTGAGATATGCGTCATATATAAAATAAATATATTTCTTGCTAATGTCAAAGCTTAACATAAACTCACAATGAATTGAATAGCTGAAAAACTGAAAAACATTATTTAGAAAATAGTGTGTATATGCACGCACGCCTGTCTATATATATTTAAATTTCTCATACTCTAAATAAAGAATATTTCCTACAAGAAAATTTATTTTAGTAAGATAAAATTAAAATAAATTGGTTTACAATAGATCAGCAGAGATTAAAGATTTGAGAAACTCTTGAATTTTAACTGATTTGATGTAAGTAATCTAACTCGGTGTATATAGGAATTTCTTATCATGAATTCAATTTACAAAAGCTAAAGATATATGTTGTTAAGTCAGTAAACTATCAATAGTTTAATAGCCTAATTTGTTCAAGCGATTTCATTTAATGTAATATATACACATTATACTGAATAAAGAATTCACTTAATTTGGAAAAACATCGCACAAATTTAAAAAATCATAGACTATTTAAAACATAACAAATTGTGTTTTTTGTCAATTTGAGGTCACAATACAAGTAAATAATCAATGAATAAAAGCTGTATATTTATAACATGAATATATTGTTGTTTCACAGTCAAGTAGTTCTGAAATCCATTTACAAGAAATTTACAATGAATTCATAGAGTCAAAAGACTTAAGAACTAAAAATAATTCAGCACGTCGCATTATAATTCATAGAAATTCATATAAATACAAAGTAGAGTTATTTTTCATCAAAAGAAAATTTCATTCATTTGCCATAATCAAACATGAGGGGAATATGGAAAACTTCCAAGCAAAACAAATCCCAAAAAAGCTGCAAAACAAAGCAAAATCCAGAAGATAAATACGCTCTTGTCCCAAAAGGCCAGATTTGTCATAACATTAAAAATCAATCGGCAATCGATCACTGAAACCGTTAATGATGGGCATACACCAAGATTTTTACCTCCAGAAACTACGTCTTGCAATATGTGCCTAAATTCAATGTCCTTAACACTATCACTGTACATATCTAAGAAACTCTTAGATTTAGATCTATAGCTAAATCAAAAGAGAAAAGCTTTCACCAAATCTCGGAGAAGTCATAGAACCACGTTCGAGCCATCCTGCTGGCTGGACTAGTGACAATGTTCTTACGAAATTTTCAGCTGCAAGTAGATTTATTCATCACAATGATCGAAGAAAAGCAACATCAACAAGCGAAAAAAGATGCCAAACAAGATGAAAAAAAAAACTCCCATATTAGATCGGAAGAGAAAAAATAAGGAAATTAAAGCCTAAAAAGAAAAGCAGAGCAAAGTAGGATGTTACTTCATAAATTAAAGTTGAGAGCCCACGGATGAAGTTTTTTTTAGGGAGGGTTTCTTTGTGAAAGAGAGTTTGCCGACGGAGAGATTAGGTTTTTGAAAGAGACCTCACAATAAAGATCTTTGTTCAATTGCCGCAAACAAAGTATAATTGAAAAGGGGATAATAGCATAAATAGTTGCTGAATTTTGGTCCAATGTATTGATTTTTAATTTGTCAATGTAGTCAATAAATTTTGGCTCAATGTGTAATACCGTCCTTGAACTTTTAATTGGTTCAATATAGTCTCTGAACTATTTTAAAGGTTCTTTGTAGTCCTTATGTTTGTGTCATTTTCACATAGTTTAGGTATTAAAATAAATATTTATCAATAATTCATGGATCACATTAAACAAATTAAAAATTTATAATGAAATTGCATGTTGGGTCAAAATTCAAGGAGTATATTGAACAAATTAAAGTTTCAAGAACGACGTTGCACATTGGACCTTAGTTTGGGGACCATTGGTGTCATTTTCCCATTAAAAAAGGCATATGGTATTAGAAAAAAAATCAATTGCTAACTTCAAAGTGAATTTAGTTTAATAGTATGGTGCATTAGATTATTGAAACAAACAAAGAAATCACTCAATTTAAACAATAACAACATTAGTCAGTTTTAGATATCTTAAATGTGGGTAATTTTAATTCCCAGTAATTTAATATTATACACAATTTCAAAAAGTTTTGGAAATGAGTGATTTACTGTGTTATTATTCATGTGTTTACTCTTACTTTTGACATCCATTTATCATCAAATAAGGATAATAAAAATAGTTCTGACTTTTAACTTAGTCATTAAAAAATTGAGCTAAAGAATATAGCACCAACAAAGATGTCCGTATTCTAAAAAAAAACAAACTGAACAAGATGCTGATATGTTCTAAACTCAACTTTTCTAATGTTTCTATCGTGTATGCATTCTTTCTAAATTTTAATTGTAAAAATTTCATGTTGCTACATTTAACTTTAAGCATTTTCAATTTTTTAAATGTGGGACTTTACAAAAAAAAAAATATTTATCCACATACATAGTTCCAACGCACTTGTAGAAATAACGTAAGTCGCAACATTATTAGTATCATAAGTGACAATAGTTATGCTAACACAGATAAAAATAACATTCAAAAATTGTCAAGACATATTGACAAATACATATATCAACAATTGGGAGATAGTTTATATAATGCTCGCCACACTAGAATTCACTTTACCTTCATACCTACACTAGACACACTTTTGCCATTTTTGACATTGGAATTTCATCAACAAGTTCATCATGCATCTTCCAAAGAAAATCATTTCAGGAATCAAGGTAAGGGCAAGAGGTGACCCCTATGAAAAACAGTCAATTTATATGACCCTGCATTCCTTGTTCTCGCCGTGTTCCTTTTGTAAGTGTATTGTGTAAGTGTGATATATCATCAATAGCTACGGTTCATTTTGTGTAGGCCACCTGTGCATCTTGTGAAGATTAGCGATCTAATTGTGCCAATATTGGTGCTACTCGACCCCTAATTGAAAACGCCTATGTTACATCATTTTACGCCCATTTTTTCCATCGTGTTTCTTCGACATTTTAAGCTTGGGACATCGCAATATTAGAGTCTTGGGCCCGACAGCTAAAATTTCGGTCAATGGCAACTCCTCTCGACTGCCCTGGTTCAAACTTGGTCTCAAACTCCTCTCCCGCAATTTTGGCCTGCCTTTCCTTGATCAATTGAAGGCTTCAAAGAAACTCGAAAATTGCAAATCAGTTCTTTACGACGAGCATCTTCAAGTGTGTATTCCAATGATATATGTCGTGTGCTAGCTCCAAGTGTAGCTTCTTGGGTTTGCCATTTCCCAAGCTGACGGCAGCTGATCCAACACCAGGCCCCTGGGCGAAAACCGGTAATGTATGGCCTCCAAAAGCAGGTTTATCAATGTCCATTGGGAGTGAAATTTTTTATGCAAGCTACGTTGATGTGTTGAATACCTCCCATCAAAATTCCAGCCCAATCAAATGAACCACGAGCGCGTGCTTGCTGTTTCCGCGCAACTGCGCATTCTGTCACAAGTTGCACATCTTCAACTTTCTACCCTCCAATCACCCACCGCATTTTGCACACCATAAGCATCGTAGAACCGGCCATTATTTAGTCCAAATTAGGCTAGAAATTGAGCTAAAAAGAACTGAAAATGAACTAGAGAAAGAGAGACAAAACCAAGTGGTGTTCAACTGGAACTTTCTCTCCCTCGGTGTAGTGCAGCCATCTCTTGCAGGGGTCAGTCGCATATGGGAGTTAAGCCTTAAAAAGGAAGTGCATGTGGCTGTCGGTGGCCAATAGTCAAGGGGCTTCCATAGATAGTTTTAGCAAAGATAAAAGACCAGACTCTGCTGAAAATTTGCAAAAATAGGCAGTTCTTTGTTGAAAAGATCAGAGCTGCAGCAGGGGGAAAAAGGTAAAAATGCAGAGGAAAATGAAGGGGGAACCGAGTGAGATACCAGGTAAAAGGAAGCGCCTGGATTTTGGCCGGGGGCTTTCACAGAGAAGGAAAGAACGAAAAGAAGAGAGCAAAGTGAGGTCAAACCAGACCAAAAAGATCCTCTAGAGCTTGAAGGTGAAAATTGGAGAGCAGGGTGAGGGCAAACTGTGGCCAACGTAGAGAGCAAAGTGAGGACAAACCAGACCAAAAAACTAATTTCGTCCCGTAGAGTTCCATAGTGACATGTCGAAAAAAAATGGAAAGTTCAACAACCTTCGAGGCAAAACTAGCCAAAACCGATGACGAGAGAGTTAGAGTAGACTCAAATATCTTTCAAACTATAAGTTGCACGTTCTAAATGGAGATCAGGGAGGCCTCCTAGAGCCCCTGGAAAAACACCTTATTCCGCAGGTCCGGGCAGAAAGTGTGAATTTTTCGCTGGTGTTGGGAGGGTGGCCATGAGACGGGGAAAGAGCGACATTTTGAGAGAAAAATGGAGGAATATCGATGTAAAAAAAAAACTTTATAGTTAAACTAGGATACATATAGTTGGAGAAGGTATTAAAGGAGCAGATATAACCACTAGGAGTCAAGTTTAGGGTATTGACTCAGCTTTCAGGAGATATCGAAGGAAACAATTTGTTTAAAAATGAATGAAAGAGGGCCGCGAGCCAGTGGTGCTTGCTGGGTATATGCATGACCGTTTGAATCCCTCTTTGTTGCAAATTTAAATGTGTGATTTGGTCTTGCAAGTTGATCCTTAGGTATTTTTCATTCATGAAGAGAGGCCTATAAGTTGTCACCCGCGTGTAACTGTCTTGAGCTTGTTGGTTTAGATGTACGTTCTAGGTGTTTGTTGAAATGCCTGCTGTCTTCGCAGTTCATACGCCCTGGACCGATCCAAAATGGGCCATGACTGGTCCACGCCTGGCCAGTGTGGATCATGCGGGTGGGCCACTTGGAGAGGTTGGTTTGAAGTATCTACTTGATCATTCTACGATAAGTTTGTTGTATTCGAAATTATACGTTACATGATTTCATTTGGGTTGAGTGGGCTTTTCTTAGAGTCTTTTAACATATTATATATAAGGACGTCAATCTGGGCATGCATGGGTCTGGCCGTTCAGGGTTTAAACCCGCTTGCAGGAACAGTGTGACTTTGAAGGGGATTTTTAGCACGATATGGTGATTTTGTGATCTTTTATTGAGTGTTTTATTCTCTCGGTCTGTATTTGTATAGCATTGTTTCTTATTTCTTCTTGAGATCATTTCCAGGTCGTGATTGAAGCACATAAACATGGCTCAGAGAAACTGTTCTGAGTATTTCGATGCACACCAAATGTCTGACGAAATGCTCAATACAAGTTTCAAATCTTTTCTAATCAAGTTTCACTTTTGAAAAGGTTGATTCGAACTTGATTAATGTTGTATTCATGTTCTGAGTTGCTCCCTGTTCATTTAAATTAAGCATAGTTCAGTTCAATGAATTAATTTTTAAATAAAATATATAAAAAATGAAAAGAAAAATAAAAAATGAAAAATCTGAAATTTTCCAAAAATGTAGGATAGTGTTAAATTAGGGCAGAAATGAAAATTTTGGACTTTTCATAGTTTTCTAAAGTCATTTTTCTAATTTATTTCTTTTTTGGGTGTTTTATGGATTAGAATAATCATTTTTGTAAATAATTCATTTTGCATAGATTCGAATTTATTAGTGTAATTTCATACATTTAAAGTTATTTCATGCACATATAAATTCTCATTTACCTCACAAGGAATCCAGCTTTGGGGCTCTATAACAAGGACATGTATCTTCTTTGCTCAACAAGTATTGGGTTTTATTTCTCATGTTTTTACTTTAGGCACTTTCAATAAATTGGGTGTTTAATTATCGCAAATTCAATACATTGTTTGTTCTTTTCTTCTCTAAAATGGTTAGGATAAGCTTACTATCATAGTAAACCCTTAAAAAACATTGCATGGACACGTAATGACTTGAAAAACCTTTAGGACTTATAATTAATAAAAAGTTGTTTTGATCGGTTAGATGAACATCCCAAGTTAGAGATACCGTAAAGACACTAATTAAACTATTAGCAATCCTCGAGCCTAGTTAATCTCTATTTACGTAGGAAATAATAGAAGCTCTTATGTCCCACTTAGTTTCTACCCGATCTCAAAAGGCTAATGGTGACTCTTGTATCATGAAGAATCATTTAAGATTAATTCAAACTTAAAAAGATATCCAAGGGTTCGGGAGAGCCAATGCCTACTTGAGAGCCATCAGCCTACCTTTTGGGCATTACCTATAGTCCTTTTCTCCTTTTCCAACCTTGATGAAAAATTTGGGAGGGTGGCGTTAGCCATGTGTCTCACATTTATTAATTGGGAAAATTGCAAAAAGTATTGAACCGATTGAACTTTTGCCAGTTTAGTTATAAATATTTTAATTTTGTCAATTTAGTCTTAAACTTTTTCACTTCTTGCCAATTTAGTCTATTCGACCAATCTTGACTGGAAATCGTTGATGTGGATATTGGTGGTGTCACGTAGCTATCACTGACGTGGATAATTTTTAATAATATTTTAATATTTTCACCTCTTGCCGATTTAGTCTATTTTCTGTTTTTTTTCTTTTTTACTTTCTTCTTTTCCTTTTGCTGGTGGCCAGCCATCGACCACAGACAACAATCAACCATTGGCCATGGTGGGCCAACTAGCCTCTGCCAAGTGAGGCCTAGGTAGGGTGGCCTCACTTTGGCCAAATTTAGCAAGGCTAGCTCTCACCCAGGCCAAGGCAGCTGGCAGCCTCACCATGGCCAAGCCAACACCTGGCAAGGATGCCTTGGCTTGGGCGAGGGCTCCCCTCGCTAGGGCTCGCCCTCGCCCGGCTGTCACTTGTGGCTAGTGGCTGACCACCAGCAAAAGGAAAAAAAGGAGAAAGCAAAAAATAAAAAAGAAAATAAAAATTCAAAATAATACTAAAATATTATTAAAAATTGTCCATGTTAACGCCAACAATCATACGTAACACTATTGGCGTTCATGTTAGTGATTTTCAGTTAAAATTAGCCGAATGGACTCAATTGGCAAAAAGTGAAAATGTTTATGACTGAATTGATAAAATTATAATGGGTTTAGGACTTTTTGGACAATTTTTCCTTTATTGATTAGTATTGGTTTTATTGATTTGTAATGGTTAAACTCCATCTTTGGTTAAATTTAAGTTTCAAAAAAAGAAGATCCAGATAAAATACCTCTTACATTTTTTTTTTAAAATAATGATGGGTAATTCAACCGAATCTAATTTTGAATAATGCAAATTCATAATTAAATGTTATTGTTTATTAATTTAA
Source organism: Eucalyptus shirleyi (assembly GCA_017140165.1). NCBI lineage: Eukaryota > Viridiplantae > Streptophyta > Magnoliopsida > Myrtales > Myrtaceae > Eucalyptus > Eucalyptus shirleyi. The sequence goes on from CM029448.1 coordinate 48,468,173, forward strand.
ATAAAAATATTTTATGAAGATTGAAGTAAGTGGTATAGATTATTCAATTCAGCCGAATTTCAAATATACACATGTATATTTCATTTAGTTTTATATAACTCTTTTGAAATCAGCATATTCTAAGTATAGCTTTTGTCATGTAAAGCAAACCCCTTTAGCAAAAAAGTGCTGGTCATATCTTCCTGGCAGGGGCATTTTATAGTTTTGCACATAACCTGAACTTGAAGTTGATTTATAAAGATGAGATAAGAGAAAAATCCATGGGCTTTATTGTTTGACAGATCGTGCTTTCAATCTCACATGTCAACCAGAATAATGGGTGAGGACAGATGATCTCGAGTTCAGAGAATAGGACATTGAAATCCGTACACTCTAAAATGAAAATTAAATCAAATCTGTCAAAAAGCTGGCAATATTCAAAGTCTTCTTTCTATTATATGTGTCTTTTAGTAAATTTTGAGTTCAAACTTTCCGGCCGCATTTTGTATGTCCAAATGGAGAACAATCCCAAATATTATATATGTGAAAAATTAGTTGACATAAATCACCAAAACTACCATATGGTAAATTAGGCTAATGCACATGGGACACTCTTCTCAAACTAATAAAATAAAGCTTTGGATGAGTATGAAAGTATTTGAGCGAGTAAATTCAAGCTCTATATCAGATCATAGCATTTCTTTATGTATCCCTTTATCCGTCACAGAAAGGATAAGAAAAGGAAAAGAAAAGCAGCACACCATTCAAATCAATTTTTCAGTTTTGAGTTCAACATTTCGAAGTTCCGTTGTCAGCGAGACCACCATGAGAAGGCTCAGATACATGCTGCGACCGGAGAAGGGCAGTGTCTTTCCACCACGAGATCTCTCTCTCTTTCTCAGATAGCTTATGCTCCAAACGCCCTAAAGATGCTTCAAGCTCTTTGATTCGTTCTTGCAATCTTGCTCATGAAACCTCCTCTCGAGCTCAACAGGGGGAACTCCGCTCCGCTCTGAACTTCAGTCACTTCGTCTCTGGGGTTCATTAATTTCCCAAAACTCGTGCTACAGCCAGTTGCTGAAGCAGATTCCTTGGGAGCAACCTGCTATACCGAGTTTATAGATCGTAAGCTCTAACATTCAGATGAAGAGATAATCATCAACCACACTCAAAACAACTGTAGCTAAAATCTATCCCAAAAAGGGGTCTGACTTTTGAGCAGATCCTTGCATTACTTTTGTTTTGACAACCAACTAAAAAAAGAATGTACTCCTTGAAAGGCACAAACATAATGACTGAAACAAGAGAGAACTGGAAACTATTGTTCCCCGTCAATGGCCTTGAACTGAAGGTTCGACTATAACAGCAACATATGCATCAGAGAGAACTTTTTTCGGAGTTATGAAAAGGCATAAGCGAGTAGAGTACTGAACTCGTTAGATTCTGGAGTTCCTCCTCCATGTCTAGGGACAGAGAAAGCAATCATATTTCACAGAAATGAGGAGACAGCAAAAAAGTGGAAAATCAGAGAGCAGACAATGCATAAATTTACACACGTTTCAAAATCCTTCGGCAGTTTCTATTGCCACCCTTCTACAGGAACGCAGAAGAACATTTTTGCTCACAAAAATTGAGTGTGACCACAAAGAATGACCATAAAATCGACCAACAATCTTTGTAGAAAACACTAAGCCCTGCACATAATAGCCAGGAAGATACATTTTTTTCCTCTTCTTTTTCCTTTTCGCAATAGCACCAAGAGACACTAAGCATGTAAATTGACAAGGAGGTTGGAAACAGGACAGGACTTCAGTCATGTATATATAATTTGCAGAAACAAACCAAACCAAAATGTGACAGAAAAGCTGATGCCTATAACTGGTTCTTTTCCCTCTGATAGAAAGAAAAACCGTTCTGCATTTGACTAGAGAACAAATGCAGATAAAAGAGAACTTGTGATGAAGAAAGTTCGCCATGCCTTCTGTGCTAAGTAGTAAAAGGCTTGAACATATGAGTAGGTAGCAACGGTATGGAAGTAAAAAATCAGGACTGCAAATGGAGTAAGGCCATATTTGGTAACCATCCAAATAATGCCTGATTTTGATTCTTTGTTCCCGGGAGTAGTTTGAGAACAAAATCGCGTTTAGTAAAATTTTTGTTCCCGAGAACAAATTTCTATTTTTTTATTCCCGGAAGTAGATTTGGAATAGAATCAAGAATAAAAAAAAAAGTTGATTCTTGTTCCATGAACAAATCTAAGAATCAAAATTAACTCTTCTTCTTCCATTTTCTCTTCTTCTTCATCAACCGCCCCGTCTGCCGCCGTCCGCTGCCACTTGCCGCCGCCGCCATCCGCTGCCGCTTGCCGCCGTCGCCGTCCGCTGTTGATCGCCGGCAACTGGTCCGGCGAGCTTGCCCAGCCCCCCTATGGCCAGGCGGGCCTCACCCAACCCCAGCAAGGCTCGCCTGGCCACTGGCGACCGGTCAGACGAGGGCCGGCAACCTCACCAGAGCGTTGTCGGCCCTCATTGACTGAGCCTCCTAGGCCGGCCTCGCCGAGGTTGGGCGAGCCTCGCCGGTGGCCAGGTCAGTCTCACCCAGCCCTAGCGAGGCTCACTCAGCCCCGCCGGTGGCCAGGCAGGCCTCGCCTAGCCTAGGCGAGGCCGAGCCTCGGCAGGGCTGGGGGAGGCTCAGCCGACGAGGGCCGGCGACGCTTCAATGAGGTCGCTGACCAAAAGAAGAAGAAAAATAGGAGAAAAAGGAAAAAAAAAGAAAAGAAAAAAAAGTAAAAAAGTAAAAAAATTATTTAAAAATTAAAATAAATTGATTTTGAATAGAATCAATGAGCACAGTACCAAATGCAATTCTATTCTAGAATCGAAGTTTTGGACAGTTACCAAATGGCTTAAAATACTTAGAAATTGTTCCCAAGAACAGAATAAAAAATAATCATTTTTTATCAAAATTTATTCCCGAATGAGAATCATTACCAAACACGCCTTAAAAATCTGACTGCCATGTGGAGTTCAATCTGACAAAGTTAGGGGACAAACTGTGAAACATGCAGAATTAGAATAAACTAAAGCTCATAAACTTTTCTCCTAAAACCTTCAGATGTTGAGACTTTGCTGCAGCACTTGTTAACACTAATGCATCCAAAATTAGAATCAATCTAAATGATTGCTCTTGTACCACCTTCCACGGAACAAGTGAAGGAAACTTCAATTGAGGGTGGTTTACATTCCAAGACATCCAAAACAACTGAAACACTATTATGGTTTTGATAGTGAGAATACACAAAATTCAGCAACCAATTCCATGCACAGACAAGTGTCACAGGCTGAGAGTTTCCTTGGTTTTGGAACGACCCGTGAGCGCCTGGTGAGCAGAATTCACCAAGCCAACCTTTCTTCTATAACTGCTCTAGCGAACAATACGGTGAATGCTCATTCGTATGAGATCCTACCAAGCCCAGTGTCGCTCGGACGTCTAGTCCATCGAGTGAGATAGCATATCTATTTAAGTTCGACAACTGGTTTCGGCCTACCATAGCCTCATTAGGAGAGTGACATCAGCTCCCGACCAATTTGTGCACGGGAGGCCTACCCCATCTTCAGAGCTCCTAAGTGATGTAATCCTTCTATTTTAGAACTCCTAGCACTAACCATCCTGACGCCACTCTCACGGACTAGTTATGTTCTACCCTTATGCTTCACACTCTTCACTAGATAACCCCAAGCGCCACTCATAAGTGTTACGAGTACGGGATGATTCACGGACCATGACATTCTCCCCCACTCAATTCGCAACGCCCTCGTTGCAATCTGCTCTGTTGCTTCATTGCGTCCCTTAACCATTTATGTGTTACTTTTTGGGATTTCACATCGAATGGTCACGTTCGCCCAACAAAACAAGTTTTGCTCCATCAGTAGCCTCTTTTGATCTTGGTTGCTCGACCCTTCTCGGTCACCTGCATTTTCTGGCAAGTGTGGCATTTTTCGCTAACCGCATCTTTTGGCAGCACCATTTTTGCCTACCTAGCTTCTTTGACCCCAGCTAACCAAATGGAGGTTCTTTCCTTGTTGAAAACATGACAGTAGACCTCTTCTATGAATTCACCGATCGATCTAGGAACATTATCCCCATTCAGTGAGGATTCAGTTTTTCTTAGACTCGTTATCCGCTCGGTGACAAGCCGACTCGTCCTAGTACCCATTGTTATCCTAGGAGCTGAGAGCCCCGCTATGTTTGGGCATCTTTTGGCCCCGGCAGATTCCTCTCTGCCCACTAGGACCGGTCCCACTAGGACTTATCTACTTGACCCACACTGGAGCGAGGAGTCCGATTCTCCGACTCGCTCACTTACTGGAGGGATTCCTGCTCTAATACCACTTGTCATGGGCCGAGAGTTTCCTTGGCCTCAAAACGACCCGTGGGCGCTTGACGAGCGGAATTCATCAAGCCAGCCTTTTTTCTATAGCTGCTCCAACGAATGATACGATGAATGCTCCTTCGTATGAGATCCTACCAAGTCCAGCATCACTCAGACGTCTAGTCCATCGAGTGAGATAGCAGATCCATTTAGGTTCAACAACTGGTTTCGGCCTGCCATGGCCTCGTTAGGAGAGCGGCATCAACTCCCGACCAGTTTGTGCACAAGAGGCCTACCCCGTCTTCAGAGCTCCTAAATAATGTAATCCTTCTATCTTAAAACTCCTAACACCAACCATCCTGACGTCACTCTCACGGACTAGTTGTATTCTACCTTTCTGCCTCACACTCTTCACCAGATAATCCCAAGTGCCACTCACAAGTGTCACGAGTACGGGAGGATTCACGGACCGTGACACAAGCATCAAGGAAAGCTAGTGTTTCTTGGAGAGCCCCCTACATCCGGGAATCACACAGAAAATCAGAACACATAGAACCTTACCTTTATCATTTCCTGATATGATTGCTTGGAAGAGGCTTCAGCATCCAACTGCAGCTCCAAGCGCTCTAACTCAGCTTCTAATTCTGCTTCCACTTCTTCAATCCCTTCCACAGGTTCTTGTTTAGACTCACATCCACTGGACTGATTTGACTGCATGTCTATGTTGTTCTGGCAAAAGAGAGAGCGTTCTATGGGATTGTTCCGAAAGGTGACTGCCGCAGCTCAAGACTTCCTTTATATCAGTGAAAAAAGAGGCAACACATTCCGTCAACTCAGATGGTTCACGAGAAGAATCTTTCCTCTGTACTTTTTCTTTCACGTTCTGTAGAAAAACTTCCAATTCTTTCCACAAATCCTCCATTTTGTTGAGTTCATTCTTACTCTCACAGATACAAAAGACTCCCTAAAAATTCCAGGTTGAACATATACTCTTTTCCTCTATTGTCCTGGATAGAGGACCATGCAAGCAACAATCACTCACAATTCTTCATTTAATAGTGATGAAAGAGAACATTTTCATGGGAGCGTATAGAAGATGTTACTTATCACTTATCATGTCTCAACTGGGATGTTTGATGTGAATAGGCATGTTATTCCTGTTCCACTAACATGCACACCCCTAGCTATTATGGCGAATCAAATTGCTGAAAGAGGTTATATTCCTACATGGGTAACCAGATTTGATCCATCTGGGCATGGCTGGTACACTTTATAAAAGATTAAAAGTATAAACTAATGTTGGATATACCCAGTCCAACTACAGCATATAGCCTCTTGCCCCGAAACCTCTTAACCTTCACGTCCTAGCTTCACTGTTTGGGCTTATTTGGATTTGTTTATCCACAGCGAATATAATCTTCAGATATAACCAGCAAAAAAATTCAGTTGGCTCAATTGTCCATACCACCAATCCTCATTCTGTTTAGGTTCAACCGGCTGCATGAAAAGACTGAAGTATGCGCCAAGTACAGAACCCTTTCCACAAATAAAGATTTGTGATCAGAATCACGAGACAATCCCCATTTAAGAAGCTTCCATTGTACATAAAGAGGTTTTGAATTATCACTTAAGCAGTGTTACAAAATAGGCCGGGAACCCTGCAATATTGTTCATGACCTCAAGCTGTTATTGCATTAATACCATTAATTTCGTTTTTCCTGAACCATCTACATCACAACTACATGCAAAAACAGGGCTTTGGTTTCCCACCAGTTAGATGTTCATAAAAACATTCTTTTTCAGATTTGGCCTAAATTCTACAGCACATCAAAAGGATTAAAGAGGAGGGAAGGGGGGGGGGGGGGGGGGTGGGAGTCAACCTGGAAAACGTAAAATTTTTCCAAATGAAACAGGTATAATTTGGCCATAGCGTTGTATTTACACATGCATGTCATGAAAAGCAACTCCAATTCTGATACCATCTCATTTCCCTCAAACCATACATAGCATAAGACACTTGCAAACAATCAAACATCTGACAGATCGTCCACACTAAGGAAACTTAGCATTGAAAAACAACGTTTTTCACAACAAAAAGCTCAGAACTTGAAATAGTTTTTGATCATCGCCTGATTCATCCTTCCAGTTGACCGTGTGCGACGAACCATCCTCAACCTTCGTCTTATCCTTGAAGCGCTCAGACTCCCCAGCCCATTGCCAAATTCCCTCTCTTCTTTCTCTCAAATCTGCCCCACCACACCCTTCTTCTCCTTTCGCCATCTGGACCACCTCGAAATCGCCCGACCCAGCAACGAACACTTGAACCCACAAGACTTAGCTTCATCTTGCTGCCGAAGACTGCTCATCCTGAATTCCTGCCAACTCCACTCTTTGTCGTCCTCTTCTTCATCTTCTTCTTCTTCTTCTTCTTCTTCTTCTTCTTCCTCCTCAAGTAGTAGAGAATCAGCGATTCATATTCGGGGACTACAGTATCTGGTCATGATCTGGTTAATCCCATCATCAATGTCATGAATGTTGTCCATGAATCTAGAGTCAAGAGTGTCGCAATATAACTGTTTCTGCAAATTTACAAGGCCCCCTTTCACTGATGATTATTGAACATCTCCAAAAAAGCAGCAATCTTCGAAGTACGAACAGAGCTGGTTGAAGACAACCTTCGCAAGTTGTTTTGCCAACACCACCGATCCCATGAATACCAACAAAACAAACACCATCACAGTCAACATCCAACAGTTTAATTATGTCTTCTACATGATCATCCACTCCAGCCAGCTGATTCGTCACATACTTATGTTTTATCTTCAACTTAACCTAAACCTCTCGGATTATCAACTATATAGTTTCCCCATGCCTGCCACATATATGAACTGCCTCAGTTAAAAGAAGACGGTAAATGGAGATGTTATCATATCTTTCAAGTCAAAGCAAAAGTATTTGGATTTACTCATAGATGATTTGCAAACAAGGAGTCAGTTCAAGAAACATGCACATTGTACAAAGGTAAAATTTTACATACTAGATGGAGTTCCCATGTTTTATACCTCTTTCCCAACAATATAAATTCTCCCAACAATATAAATTCTCTATTTTTTTAGTTCTCTTTATACTATCAATAGGAATGCAACTTAAGCTTAAAGTTCTTCCAGCTTCATGAATGATTTCCAAGCTAGATTGAGCTGGATGGAACATTTAACTGGACTTGTAAGTTCAATTAAAAAAATTGAGTTGAGCCAGAGCAGAAAGAAAACATAAAAGGAAGAATTCATGAAAAGAAGTCGAGAAAAAGAGTAAAAAAGAAACCACTAGCTGCTTCACTCCTTCAAACATCAGAATACGGATGTGATATTAGATTTCAGACAAGGCATAACATACAGGCAAAAGTTTTGAATATCTTGGAACTTGTACGCACCCTCAAGTATTTGTAGGTTCTAGAACTACGGAATCCACATGTATGACAGAGTAGGTGTGCAATATTATCTCATTGCAAATGCCTTCTTTATAGGATGCTTAATCATGATTTACACACTTGATGTTTTTTGTTTGGTCTCCGTTTGAACTCTACTCTGAAGTCAGAAATTGCATTCTAAACTAGCCAAATGACTGAAATTTTTTTGTGGAACTTCCTGTTGTGGTTGGTATATGAGTGAGCATGACCAAAACGGAGAGTTAATCAACTCATCAGTTTGCTCCTACCGGTCACCACTTACCACTGATGGAAAGGCCGATCAAAGTCAGGAACAGAATACAGATTCCCCAAGCTCATTAATCTTGAAAGTTGGTCATTGACTACTAAAATGGAGTCTGCCAGATTTTGCAAGTCTATACATCAGTGACCCCACCAAACACAGAATATACGAGCATTCAACTGAGACCCCAGACAATGTACAATTACTGCCAACTTCTTCCCGCATTTCAAACTGTCGAAATTCTCAGAAATCTTATTTATGCAGAAAATGGCAAAGACTGAGGAGTTCAAATTGTCCATTCTAATAAAACAATCAGACTGTGTATAAATGACACGAAAATATTAACAAAAGAACAGCAAATTGAAAAATTAGTAATTACCCTCTCGTTTTGAGGTCCCATCCATTCAATTCAGCAGCTTCAACGAGAGCATCCCCCCACCTCTTCACTTCCTCATTCCCAAACTTCTTCCTGTGCTTGGCCATGGCATTCCTGTACAGCCCGGTCCTGAGCTTCACATCCGAAGGTGACGCGTTGAAGAACACCGGCAAGATCTGCTTATTCCCCTTCGACCGAGCCACGCAGTCCACCATGTGGGCGACCTCGCGGAGGCACCACGAGCTCGACGCGTAGTCCTTGGAGAAGATGGGCACGTAAATCTTGGACACGTCGAGCGCCCGCATGAGCTCGCCGCCGATTTCACTGCCGACGCGGAGCTCCTCGTCATCTCGGTAGACGCGGATTCCGGCGCCGAGCATGTCGTGGTAGAGGCAATCGGTAAACCCCGTGCGAGTATCAGGCCCCCTGAAGCTCAGGAACACCTCGTACTCCTCGCCGGCCGGCGCCGGCGTGTCGCCGCCGCTCGCCGCGGCTCCGGGGTTGCTCGTCTCCTCTCTCTTGACCGTCGCGGTGGGTTTGCGGAAGATTTTGGACGCTTTCGACTTGACGAACGCGAGCACGGTCGGAGCGAGCAGTCCCAAGGCCCTGACAAAGATGCAACGAAGTTTGAAGACTGGATTTTTCATTTCCATCTTTTGGGTTGGTGAGCTTTGAGGCGGAAGAGAAAAAAGGAAGAGTAAGAGAGCGACTTACAGTCCACCGAGCATCATGGCGGCGAACATGGCGGACACGCCGCGGGGCGCGCGGTGGTAGCCGAGCGGCGGCGGCTGGCAAGACGAGCACCACGCGAAGGAAGAGCCGCACGTCGTCGGAGAACGACACGGCGCGTGCAGGATGAACTTGAACCCCATTGCGATCGCGGGACAGATCGGTCTTCGCTTCGGATGGGATGTAGAAGACGATCGTCCAAAGGGAGATTGTGCAGTAATCTTGGCGTTCGGTCTGGTCAAAGAGTTGACTTTGGGACTGTCGATGTGATTCATTCCGTATATTGTATCCGAATCCCATGTAAATATTTCACAAAAGAGTTGGGGGAAAGAGAGAGACAGCCAAATAGATTTTGAGAATTAAAAAGCAACTTGCATTTTATACAAGTCGATAATTTCCCATAAATACGGGCTTTTAAATATGTGTACACAAAATAATCATAAGATAAATTGAATGAGGATCATTATAAATGGTGGGCTCCATCGGATTTTTTTTCTGTCGAGAACTCCATGAAATCTAATGTAGTAATTTTTAAACTTGATAAGGCGAGTTATTATTCACATTTATCTGAATACTTTTTTTCTCTATAAAAAAATTTACTATGCACATTGAAAGTCAATTTTATTTAAAAGAAAATATTTGTTATTCGCAAGTGAGCATTAAAAATCACAATATGAAATACAGAGAGTTTTGTATGGAGTTATATTAATGACCTTATAATTCATCAACATGACTGCATCTCTTTAACATCTTTCTTTTCAAAATGCAATCAATATGTTATATTGCCTTATTTTGTAAACCAATTTGCTATATTGCTTTATATGGTATTTTTTTTTTAAAGGTTTTTTCAGGTACACATAGGACTCATCTTGGTTCTTTCTCCCCGGAGTATATGGAAATCCAGAATCTCAAATCATTCATCTCGGCGTTCCTTTTTTCTTTTTTCTTTTTTCCTCGGTGGATTTTAATTCTTTCTAGGTGAGAACAATGTGAATGAATGGGACCCAATGAGCTTTCAATTATAAGCTTATAGGATTTTAATTCTTATATTTTCATGTTGCAACAACTTAGTCAATGAGAGCGGGACAATAGAATTTGAATAAGGTGTCACTTCTAGCGAATTGTAAAGATGGTGAAAGGAACATGACGGACTGAACTACACACCAAATAGGATGGGAGCATTCCCGAATCATATGTGGGACATTGAAATCAAATTACAAGAGATTGACATTGTGGTAATGTTCAGCATTGGAATTTCAACTTATGTCTAAATTAGATGAAGCTTAGGTGACCTTTTGAGAAAGTGTCCACTTGAGTATCAAAGCACAAAATCAGTCACACTCGATGTGGAATTCATCAACATAGACAATTTCTCAAGTGAGTTAATTTAGGAGTGCGCTACAAGCTTTTACCGCTTCAACAATACTTCAGGAGAGAACATATTTAAGTACCAAATTCATTTTTTCTTCTATCTCTTGACTCATTTTGATGCCATTATATTGCTCACATCACTATGCCATCCATTAGCTAAGCAACAACTTTTACTGCGAGGCTAATTATTACCGCAAGGGAGCTTTTTGTACAGCTAAAGGAGCATAACAGAGACACGGGCGATGGGCGTTTCCACCAAACCACCGACGCTTGTGTAATTCAGTAATTTTCAGAAATTCTTCCTTAATCATTTTACGCGATAAACGCGCTGATCTTTCTAATATCATTGTTTTAACATTAGTAAAATCTAAATTTTCATGAATTGAGAAATCATAATCTTTGCTCACATTCAAGTTTTGGTTATATGTTTGGCCGGTTGATTCTAAAATTACCTCAAAGAAAGGTCTCATTTATTCTTGTGATTTTTCCAATTTTTTTCATCCTTGAGAAGGAGAGGCTTTGATAGCAAATGCAGAAAATGAATAGGGAACAGATTGGACATCTTTTAGCTTGTTAGATAGAACATTATGAGTGCATTTGGTTTGGTATTTTGAAAATCTATTGGGAAATGCAAAAACAGTTTAGCCTAAAGGGCTTTAGCAAAAAAATTGAGAAAAGAAAACAAAAACCTTCATCTTGGTGAGACTTTCGTCATCACCATCCTATAATCAACTCCGGGAGATTGGGGAACCCGACAACTTAACTCGAATAGAGAATGGCAACACTGAAGGCAGTGTTCAGGATGAATTTTCCCAGCAGAGTCGACGAAAGCACGGGCCTGTAATGGATCGCAATTGCCGAGTCCTTGCAATGTCGACCATGGATGCTGGATCTTATTTTCTCCTTCGTTGTCTCTTTCTCATCGTGATCGAACTGTTGAGTGGCAAAGGACGGCTTTTGAAGGCATCCTACAGGCTACAAATAACAGTAAATGGTGTTTTGGGGAATCAAACCTTTATATAAACGATACAAATAGAACACCAACAAAATATGCAGCAATTCGAGCGTACCAACAAAATATGCAGCAATTCGAGTGTAGGCATTACTTCAGCAATGGTTTTGATCCAAGATTCTTGATACCACTACCAATCGCTGGACGAAAAGAATTTGCCTGGGGTATTTTGCGGCCCTGCACAGATCAAATGCGATATTCACGTAAGGAATTCGTGGAAACGGTAAAATCCAACTTTGCTTCGGTTAAAAAGAATTGTAAATAGAACTGGAGCATGTGCCATGTACCTTAGAGAGGTCGCCTGCCAGTTTCTTAGACAAAGGATTTGTCCTGTCGAAGACTTGAAAGTTGAAAGTACAACAGTAGTTCGTACAGGACAGAGACTATCAAGCCACCTACGCAGAAGAATCCGGAGGGAGTATGTCCAATTCAACAGGACGGGAGAACATCGGTAAACTGGGACGAGCAGAAAATTCACCTTTCACGTTCCTGAGACGTGGTAAATCTTTGAGCCCCTCAAGGTTTGTTATACCGTTGCAATGAGAAATTTTCAGGAGTTCCAAAAGCATTAAATCTTTGAGACCATCAATCTGTGCTAAATCGCAGTCCTCTAGTTCTAGTTCTGACAGATGTTTCAGACCAGAAAATTTTGGCTCTGAAATCTTGCAGTGTTTGAGACGCAGGGTCCATAAGCTCGAGGACGAGGCAAGTTTTGTGAGGTTTAGCTCCTTCATGTAGGATAAAGAGAGTTCCCGGAGCTGAGTAAGGTCACTAAAATTCCCAGGGAGTTCGGAGACATTTCGAAGAGACAATTCCAAGGACTCTAGACTTGTTAATCTCGCGATCCACTTTATACCTGGGGTCTCTTGATTTATTTTTTTTTGGTCAGAGGTCTCTTGATTCAATAACCTCGCTTTTCGCTGCTCAACGTCTCCTCTCAAGCAGAGCTCTTTTAGATTTGTCAGATATGACAAGTCGGTGATTCTCATAATTTTGGATCCCCAGCGAAGACTAAGTAAACTGGAGGGCAACTTTGGTAGTTGGTGAAGTTGGTTGCATTCAAGGATGTCAAGGGCTTGTAGGTGGTGACAAAGACGGCCAATGCTCGACAGCCTAGCGACATCGGATGATGTTAATCTCAAAAATCTCAAAGAGGATAGTCCTGAAACATAGCAACGAATGTTGCCCACCAAAAATTTGCATAAAGAGAAATCTATCTCCTCCAGGTTCTTTAAGTTCACAATATCCCTAGGAAAATTTTGTAGGTCAGTGCGCGCCATCTTTAGCGTCTTCAAATTTTCCAACTCCTTGACTGACTCTGGTAGTTCTGTGATTTTAGTACCTGAAAGGTCCATTACCTCCAGCTTCTTTAGCTCCCCGATGGAAGGTGGAAGTTCTTTGAACTTCCGACAATTACTTAAGGAAAGTCTCCGAAGATCTGGAGGAAATTTAAAAGCTCCCGGACACCAATTAGTAGCATCATCCAGAGCAAGACTTTTGAGTTTCGTTAGGTGGCCAATTGGGGATATATCTTCCAACTTTTTACAGCCGCAAGCACTAAGATTTTCAAGCTTCTTCAAAGAATCATTCCGGATATTAATTTCTTTGATGTTAGTTCCATCAATCAGAAGTTGCGTCAAAGATTCCATACGATGCAGCTCTTGGGGCAACTTCTTGACTCCCTCGCATTTTCTCAAATTCAAGTACTTCAAGCCCTTCAGTTTACTGAATGTCTCAATTTCAGATAACTGAGTACAATCTTCCAGTATCAATATCTCCAAATTGATTGGAGCTTGAAAATTCAACGACGCACCTAACAGACCACATCCTTGTAGGTTCAAGACTTTCAATTTCTCCACCTTATGCAACGTGCAAAGAGCATGTCAAACTTTACTCGCTTGTACCTGTCATATTAAAATGAGATTTAAAAAGTAAATGTTGGCCATACCTCCATGATTCGACTCCAGATTTTTGGATCTTGGGGGACCAAACTCCTAGACAGATCTAGAATGACTAACTTCCTCAAATGCGTATCATGTAGCTCAGGAATGGAACGGCAATCTCGCCAATCAAGCCACCTCAAATTTGGGGGAAGATTCTTAGCTTCTCCCTGGATGTTGGCCTGGTCCAGTCTAAGATACCTCAAATACGGCATTTCACGAAATCCTTCACATTTAAAACTGTCGACGTGGCCCTCTTCAACTGTGAGACCAATGCCTTCGACACTTACAGAACCCTGCCAAGTCTCGGATGGGGAAAAACGTATGAGTAATTTGACAAACTTTAATTTCTCTTATTCCTTTTAATGAAATGAGACAAATCAAAAATTACAAAATCAGTGGGTATCCACTACGCGTTCTAAATCGTGTTAAGAACAAAATCCTTTCTTTTCCGTTCAAGATTGAATAAAGACAAGTAAGTTTATGCTGATGGGAATGGAAGGTTTATCTGAAATCTTTAGTAAACCACTAAAAAATATCTGTTGAAGAGGCACCGCCTCTCTATCAAACCTTTCCAGAATTGTATCATATTTTCTACAAACCGCAAGTTGTTGGAAGACAAGTCAAAGTTGGCCTCGAAATTTTAGTCCACTTGCTTAGTAAAGAAGGAAGAGAAACTGGCCGTGAATCATTAAGTTAAGGCACCAAGCTGTCACTTTTAGAAAACAAGTTGACAAGTCGACTTGCTTGACAACTAAGGTAACTCCACTGACGTAGGACTACTACAAATAGATGGTTCCCCCTTCACACTTCTAGTAACATAGAGAGATGAGAGAAAAGCAGAGAGGCCAGAGAAAGCCTTAAGATTGAGAGAGGCTCAAGCCTATAGAGAGAGTAATCAGTCCGAGAGCACGAAAAATAAGAAGAGTTGATTGTAGCAGCTAGTTTGCTCCGATGTAATTGTGAAAGTGAGATTTTGAGTGTTATAATTGTATCACGATACCCCAAACCCAACAATATCTACAGGCTTTGAAAACTTACCCTAGGATTTTCTAGAATTTCAAGTGCATCACTGTGATTCCAAAACCTGCAGCGCTGATGAACAAATTTGCTCTTGACAATGTCCCTGCCAAAGTCTCGTATCAGATTGTGCATTCTTAATTCATTATTTTCTCCTTTTTCCAACCAATGCAAGTTGCGAAGGGAATCTAGTCCCGATGGAGGATAGCAATCACAAGCCTTCCACATGTAAGGGGGAATCCTCTCAACATTTCCAGTAAAAAAGCACGCTATGTCGAGAAACATCTTTTTTCCACGAAAATCTAAAGATTTGTAACCGTCCTTAAAGAGAGGTGTAACATCCTCTGGTGGGTGATCTTTTAAATAGTCTTTGGTATATCTCCATGTGTCTATATCGTCCCTTTTCTTGCTTAAAATTGAAGCCTGAAGTATAATAGCCATAGGAAGCCCTCCAATAGCTTTGACAATGTCTATGGACAGGGAATCATACTCATAGTCTTGGGGAGCATTCCCTGGAAAAGCATACCAACGAAAGAGTTGAAGAGCATGGTGAGGTTCCATTAGTTGAACCTTGTATTTTTCAACTGCTCCATTGTAACCATTTAAAACCTTTTCATTGTCCGTGGTCACAATGATTCTACTTCCTGGACCAAACCAAGTGGGCTTCCCAACTAACATTTTGATTTGTTGATCCTCACGCACGTCATCAAGCACAATGAGAACCTTCACCTCACTAAATAAACTTTCGATTTTCATAATGCCAGCACTACAAGAATCAAGTGCTTCACGTTTTCTTTTTTGAAGGGTAGCAATTAACCTTTCTTGCAAAGACTTGACTTCTTCCAGCTTCATATCTTCGAGGAAGCTACATTCTTGAAACAACGAATGCATTTTGTTGTAGACAACCTTTGCAAGTGCAGTCTTCCCGACACCCCGCACACCACATATTCCGACAACACGTACGTCTCCTCCACATACTTTGTTCGCTCGTCCATCTCTGTAGACAACACCAAGCTTTCTCATCATTTCTTGAACAGGACGATCAAGTCCAACTAGTTTGTCGGGTAAAACTTGGTCATCCTTCTTCAACACCTTCCTGACACGACGAAGAACTACTTTTACGAGTTCGGACTCATACCTGCGGACATAAGTGATGAAGCACTGGGATGACAACAAAGTTAATACATATATATATATATATATGGAGAGCAAGTTTTAATGCATGGTCTATTTCCCCTTCATGCACATACCAAAATCGACATTGATGTCATGCTATCTCCAAAACAGAAGTTCTCGCCAAGGGGAAACCAACGGAGTGTGGTGGGCCAGGTCGGCTGGTCTAACTCGCATCGTTGTCAAGAATCGAGCCATTTTCAAATGGCCGTTTCAATCGAGTAAGTGGTTATTCAACGAAAAAATTAGCCAAAAGTCCTAAATTTATTATACTTAAAACATTTTAATTTCATCAAGTCCTACATCTTATTACCTTTTATCAATTAAGTCCATCTAATTAATTTTGTCCGGAAATCACTGACCATATGTAGTGGACACCTATGTAGCACCGACACGGACACGCGACACGCGACACGACACGACACGACACGCCGACACGTCATCTCTTAAAAATAGAGAATTTCGACACGTTCCGACACGTTATATATTAAATATATTTTTATATATAAATACATAAATAAATAATAAAAAATAACCTATAATTAATTTACACGAAAAATATTAAATAATATCATTCATTATTTTAATTTGTTACAATAATACACAAAACTTAGAGGAAAAAAAACACTGTTTAAAGAAAAATGCTAAAATGATATTTTTAAATTTATTTATTTATCATATATAGCATTTTTTATTTTTTCTTTGATAGTAAAAGACTTTTTTAAAAAATAAAACAATTCTAAAAAAAACTGAAAAAAAAAAAAATTGACCCATTGCATGTATATTTATAGCAATTTTATTACTTCTTTTATTACTTCTTTTGTGTATATTTATATTTTGACCCCTCAAGTATTAGAAATTTTTAAAATTAACCCCGTGCGTGTCGGAATCGCGTGTCGGAATTCTGGACTCCCGTGTCGGAGCGTGTCGGAGAGAGTTGACCACGTGTCGGATTCTTCGACACTCGTTGACCGCGTGTCGGAGCGTGTCGGGACGTGTCGAAGCGTGTTGGACGCGTGTCGGAGTGTCGGGACACGACACGAAGGCTTCGGAGAGTGTCCGTCTTCATGTAGGTGGACACTGATATGAATAGTTTTTTGTCATATTTATTTTTGAATTTTTATTAATTTTTATATTTTTTCTTTCCTTTCCCCTTTTTATTTCTTTTCGAGATTACTGTTCATCTTCTTTCTGCGTTCACCATCTTCGCTGAACGTAGAAGCAAAAAATCGAACCGATCTTCTTCTTACTTTGTCCTCCATCGTTCCTTCGAAATGATGTCAAGCTCGGCGTCTTCGAGATGTTGACCAAGCTGGACAACTGCGCGCTCCGTCACGCGCGACCTTGAACGCTAGATCTGGAAGGCTCAACCTTTGTCGCGGCGTCGAGGTCGAGCCGCCACATCTAGAGGGCTCGAGCTCCGTCGCGCCAGTGGCGAGGGCTTCGCGACCCTCCTCTAGACCATCACGGCCGCAATGGCCTCGCCCAGATTTGGGCGAGGCTGGACAGCGACGCACGGCGGTCACATAAAAAAAAATAAAGAAACGAGAAGAAAAATAAAAATAAAAATTTTAAAAAAATCAAAATATTATTAAAAATTATCATCATGCACCAATCGTCCGACAGCCGGCCATATCATGTCTTTATAATTTCCAACAAAAATTGATAAAAGTATAATAAATTTTAAACTATTCATTAATTTTCCCATCGTTCAATAGGCACATAGAACTTTAACCTGTTAAAAACCAATCCATTTCATAAGGATAAACTCAAAAATCTCTCTAGCATGCATCATAATCGATATGCTTACATATAATATTTGTTGGAAAAGGTCGGGGTTCATTTTTCACATCATCCTATACCTTTTTAAGTTCTTCCACTTATCTGGGAAAGAAAATGGAAACCAGAAGTAAAAGAATTACCCGTTCTTTACGTTCTTCAGCTCATCTCCCCTTAATTTCTTGATCTCTGCAAGAACACTCCTCCATGTTTTGATGATATTTGCGTCGACTTTGTCATCCTCGTGTTTCTTTAAGGAATTTCCAAAATGTCCAAACGGGTCTTTCAAATCGGAGGGACTAACATCATAGAAAATAGGGAGAAGAATCTGTCCATCTGATTGTCTGCACTCCCACATTTGTGTCAGCTCCAGGAGGCAATATTTACTGGAAGCATAATTTTTGGAGAGGATGGCTATGGAGATCCTTGACTGCTTAATCGCTATTTTTAGTGACTGCTTGATCTCTTCTCCGGCAACGAGATCTTCGTCATCTCTAAAGACCTGGATCCCTGCATCTACCAATCTGCTATAAAGGTGATCCGTGAATCCGTTGCGAGTATCAGGACCTCTAAAACTTAGGAATACTTCATGAGTGAATCCCGACGACAATGAGTTTGAAGGTGATCCCTGTCGAATCAAGGGAAAAAGGAAAATGAAGTTTTATGGTTCCTATGATGAACCTAACACAGCAAGCAACCTTAGCAACTGAATTTTGCTACTCATGCATCTTGATAATTCCAAAATTCTCACGAATTTCTTAGCAATCAAATGCCGCTGCTGTAAAAAAAAAAAAGTCGGTGCATAAATTCATATGCAATCTTTTCATAATTTTCTCAAATTTAGGACATTTTAAATATAGGGGAAAGCAAAACAGTTCTCAACAGACCCAGCGTATAACATCATTAGTGCTTGGAGTTTTGACAGGATCTCATGATTTCGAACATATATTTGTTCAATCGTTCACATTTAAAGAAGATTTGTAACATTCCAGATAATGCTTAGCAATTGAGGGGTTGAACTCCATGCAGAGGATCGATTCCACCATATTCATGTAGAAGAAATAATAATACAAATCCCAAAGATCCAGAGGAAACAAACCTCTCTTGTTCTCTTCCTTCCAGCAGCCACATCTTCAGAAGCCATAACTGGGAGAATTATTAGAAACGCCACGGACCAATTCACTCTCTCTCTCTCTCTCTCTCTCCCGTTCTCTTGCAGAGGGCACAGGAGGTCTACAGACATTATTAGACAACATTATAGATCGCATTTTACCCATGACCAAGACCGTTGACTTGTGGGCACCGGCAACGCGCTTGGACAACTGGATGGAAAATTGTCGTCTAGTCCCTGTCCCACGTGACTATAATTGTAAGAAGTCATTACAAAAGCTCGAGAAAAAAAAAAAAAAGCGACGAGAAGGACTTTCCAGCGGTTGGAATCGATAAAGCAGATGCAATGAATTGATTGGCAGCCCTCTCAAGTCAGTTCTATTCAATCGGATCGATAAGGACGATGCAATGAACTGATTGGTTGTCCTGTCAAGTCCTGGTTTTATATGTGTATATATATATATATATATACATATATATATATTATTTTATTTTACCTTCTCACCTTGGAAAACGAGGATGGATTCCGTGCAGGTCTAGCAGGACGAGTTCTCCCGTCTAGAGCTAAGCTCGGTCAGTGTCCTCCGGCTGGAACCCAAAGTTTTTTTCTTTTTTGATCTGGAACCCAAAGTTAAAAACGCACAATTCGAGTTCGAGTCCAGGTAGATTCTTTAATAATGAAAGTTGTTAAAGCACAGATATCTTGCCAATATTTCAAACCATGGGAATGTCCAGCTTTGAGAAAATATTGTGTACACAAGTGTACCACATCATATGAGGCCCATCTGTAGAAATTTTGAAAACGCCTCGACGTGTCTGCCTCCTCTCTTCGTTCAATGTGCCATGAGAGGGTCCGGCCTGCACTGTAAAGAACGAGGCACTCCCTCTTCTTTCATATGCATTTTTTCTCCCGGGGATGTGAGAGAGAGAGAGAGAACGAGAGAGAGAGAACGAGAGCCTGGTCACGGTGGAAACCATGGAAGCCCCAGGGCACAACCCTAAAGCTCCTCGAGCGCAACTGCGCCATGCTCTACCTTGCAACGGGCCAGCGAGGCGTCTCACTAGACGTCGGCGAGGTCTCGGCCTCACCAGATCGGTGAGATTGAGCACCGCCAGCGCCAGATCTCGGCAAGCTCAAGCTTCGCCGGCTTCCAACGAACTTGTCCCTCGCCTGCTTGGCCTGGCCGGTCGCCGGCCACCAGCTGAGATAATGCAAGAAGAAAGAAGGAAAGAAAAAAAAAGAAAAGGAAATAATTATAATTTCAATTTTTTAAAATATTTTTATAAGACTGAAAAGGAAGAGAGAGTGTGCGTGAGCCTAGTGTTTTGGAAATGTTTAAAACCCATTAAGTAATCAAAATCCCTAAAATTTGCCTAAATCGATAAATTTATCCCAAAACTTTTTGTGACACAAAAAATATCAAACTTTGTCAATTATAACACATTTACTAAAAAAATTTATAATGCAAAAAATCCTAAATCTGTATCCACGTGACATTTATCTCAAATTATAGGAGATTTTTGTCTTGTATTTTATAAATTTTGTTTTCCTTTATTCTTTCTCTCTTCCTTCGAAGGAAGTCGGACACTGCCCTTGCCTACATCCCTCACCATATCGCCCACACCCAATACCAGTAAGGGTTGTCCTGGCCTGACCCAAGTTGGGCGGCCCTCGCATCCAGTTGTCCTTCACCATGACCGGCAAAAGAAAGAGAGGAGAAAGAAAAAAGAGAAAAAAGAGAACAGATAAGGAAAAATATTAAAATCAAAATGTCATTAGCCAAAGAGTTTGATGATTAGTAAAATTTGAGGTTTTTTTGGATAAAAAAAGTTTTGAATAAATTTGTCACTATGGACAAAATTTTTGAGATTTTTAATGCCTTTTTCCCTTTAATTTAGTCTTAAAACTAATTTGAGATAAGCACTTCAAATTTGGAGTGATCTATATATAATCAATTTATATTTTAAATGGGTCTAGAGTATATTTAAGATCCACTTTGATAAGTCTAGAGAAGACACAAAGGCCTTCGGAGAAAATATTGTGGGCAACAGTGAAGGGCGAGGCAAAGGACGAGGCGAAGTCGTGAAGGGCTATCAAAGTCGTTGACTTTCAAGGGAGAGTTTGATAGCAAGTTCCCCATGAATACTTCTTGCACATTCTGATCAGGAAAGGTTTGCAGCGTTTGGCGGATTGCTCTTCTCATATTACGTCAAAGCATCGTCTATGTCAGACGACATAGGAAAAAATTCTAAAAACAAAAAATCTTAAATATCTCCAACAATTTAAAATTAAAACACTCATTCTCAAGTATACTTAGGAAGTGTCTTGGGAGTGCTTGAAGAGAATTGGATTGTGGGTTAAAAAAAAGAGAGTAACGGAGGAAGATTAAGGAACCGACGGGCAGTTGAGAAAGAGAGAGAGATTACGATATATATACAAATTTTATGATTTGTACACAAGCTCCTAAAGTTTCTCTTATAAATTTATTTGTCCATTGAAATTTATTTTGCCACGTTGCCATCTACAGTGCATTTTCTCAGCCTAGGTCAGTTGCTTTCTTTTTTTTTTTTTGGTGCCCCCCGGGGGAGGGGGGGGTGTTGTGGAGATGAATGCGATTATATTTTCAAGCAAACCGTGAATCCTATGAACGTCCTAATAACTATTCAAAAGAACAAAACTCCTGCGACAGTCTTTTCCTTTCTATGTTTGCGGACATGCT
This sequence comes from Eucalyptus shirleyi, assembly GCA_017140165.1. Taxonomy (NCBI): domain Eukaryota; kingdom Viridiplantae; phylum Streptophyta; class Magnoliopsida; order Myrtales; family Myrtaceae; genus Eucalyptus; species Eucalyptus shirleyi. Next base: position 48,489,461 of record CM029448.1, read on the forward strand.
TCAGGATCGATAGAATTTTCGGTAAAAAAACATAAAAATGAGGATAAGGATTTGAGTCTAATTGATGCAGCTTTTGAAATGAAGTGAAAATTAACAAACATCGAGGAGTCAACTGGGTGGGCGCAAAGTGCGCTTTTTCCCATCGTTCCTGTTTCTTCTCTTTTTCTTTGAGGAACCATCTCAGATCTGATAACATCCAAAAAGAGCTGAAGGCAAAGAGAAGGGATGCATAAAGCTCATTGACAATTCTTAATGAGCGTTGCCAACGAAGTTCTTCAGAAAAATGGCCGTGGTCCACGAAACCAGAACGATGCCTCGAAACGTAAATAAAACTTTGAAAGAAGTCTTTCTCAATCAGATCAAACAAAGTTCTAAGTCAAATCGGGGCTCAGTTTTTCGTATACTACATTAAAACGGTCCGATGATGAAGGATTACCATTCCTTCTTGAAAAAACGACTCACGACCCAGCGACGGCAAAGGCAAAGGACGAGGCGGAGTCGTAAAGGGCGGTGACGCTGGTGTGAGTCCAGTGGGACGAAGAGTGAAGAGTGGAGGGAAGGAAGGGCGTCGTGTGAGACTGGAGGCTATGTAGCACCGACACGGACACGAGACACGCGACACGACACGACACGACACGCCGACACGTCATCTCTTAAAAATAGAGAATTTCGACACGTTCCGACACGTTATATATTAAATATATTTTTATATATAAATACATAAATAAATAATAAAAAATAACCTATAATTAATTTACACGAAAAATATTAAATAATATCATTCATTATTTTAATTTGTTACAATAATACACAAAACTTAGAGGAAAAAAAACACTGTTTAAAGAAAAATGCTAAAATGATATTTTTAAATTTATTTATTTATCATATATAGCATTTTTTATTTTTTCTTTGATAGTAAAAGACTTTTTTAAAAAATAAAACAATTCTAAAAAAAACTGAAAAAAAAAATTGACCCATTGCATGTATATTTATAGCAATTTTATTACTTCTTTTATTACTTCTTTTGTGTATATTTATATTTTGACCCCTCAAGTATTAGAAATTTTTAAAATTAACCCCGTGCGTGTCGGAATCGCGTGTCGGAATTCTGGACTCGCGTGTCGGAGCGTGTCGGAGAGAGTTGACCACGTGTCGGATTCTTCGACACTCGTTGACCGCGTGTCGGAGCGTGTCGGGACGTGTCGAAGCGTGTTGGACACGTGTCGGAGTGTCGGACACGACACAAAGGCTTCCGGAGAGTGTCCGTGCTACATAGACTGGAGGGAGAGGGAGAGAGAACGTGGAGTGGAGAGAGAGCAGCCCGCGAGACTCTGCGATTTTTTTAAAAAGATGGGCCCGCAAACAACACGTGTCACACGGTGATGGCTGACGTGGCATGATGGTCGTAGATAATATTTTCTCGAAAGCGAGGAGAGTTTTGAAAAATCCAATAAAGTGAGACCTATCTATAACACGCTATAACGTGGAACGGCCGGTCCATCTAATATTTTATCGAAATGTCTCTTGCAATTTCAACATGATCACGTGCTTCGATAGACATATGAGATCCAACACGCCTTGACTTGACTTCGACCCCGGTGTGATTCTAGTTGGTAATCATATTTTCCAAACAACTAAAATTCAATAAAAACTAGACTCTTTTTGCGGGATACATGTGCAGGGTCAATGTCCCATCCGTTTCATAATATCACGAGGGCAATAGCACAAAGAAAATTTCTTTAATGACAATATTTTAAAGCATGTCTAAATGAAAATTGATAACTAAACTATTGTTTTGTTCAAAAGATGATATAGTAATTTCATACCATTAAAAAAATGCTATGTACCCCATTTTGTCATGGACACACAATGGGAGAATCATTAAAAAAGTCCCAAAATTATTTTATTTTTATTAATTTAGTCATAAACCTATTAATTTCACTAATTAAGTTATAAATTTTTTCATGTTTTGTCAATTGGGTCTATATAATCAATTTTGGCAAAAAATAGCCAACATAAATGCTAGCATTACTAATATTTACGTGAATAATTTTTAATAATATTTTATTTTTTTCAAAAAAATTTACATTTTCTTTTTTATTCCTTTCCTTTTTCTTTCTCATCTTCCTCCTCTAGTTGGTGAAATTGCCCTCGCCCCTCAGACGAGCCATGCCTTCTTCTCACTAGCCCTTACCTTTAGCTGATTGTCGAGGCCTAAATAAAGAAAGAAAAGAAAAAATATTAAAATATCACTAAAAAATGATCAACGTCAATATCAATAACGTCACATAGGACAGTCACCATTCATATTAATGATCTCCAAGTGAAATTAATCGAAAGACTTAATTGACATAATGTAAAAGTTTAAAATTCAATTAATAATTGAAAAGTTTAAAAAGCATATTAAGTATATGACTTTTAGATAATTTTTCCGCTTCACAACGCATACTATTGTGCATGTTTGAACAATGCTGAGTTCTTTTTCTACCAAAAAAAAAAAAATAAAATACTGCGTTCTTATCATCCAACGATCCAGGACTCTTCATGCCGATCGTTATGATGCAAATTTAGTGCACGCGTGATTTCCGCAGCAGTTTGGTTTGGGACTTTTGGGGGGAGGTCCGTGGAAAGAGTATCTGCAGGTGGCTTTCTTTTGACTTGAGTGCCTTTTCCATTAACAAAGAAAACAAAAAAAGACAACCAATGGGAATGCTCCTAGTTGGTAATCACATTCTCCACTAACTAATTTAATAAAAGTATTAGATTCTCTCTTTTTGCTGGATGGCAATGTCCGATTCAATCCATAGTATCATGAAGGCCCCTCGCTCTAATGATGATGGTATGTGAGTTAATTTATTGAATTAATTAAATTAAATTAATTCCTTTGGGGAATATTACATAAAAAGGCATGGTCCTGTAGAAAATTGTCAAGCAATGATTTTTATTGATTAAATTAAAATCTTTGTGTCACCAATAAGTCATGCCAAAAACGCGGGTTAGGAACAATTATAATGAAACACGACTCCTATGATTATTATTTTTTTCACTAACAATTCAGATTTTTAGTGAATTTTTTTTTGGCGATCAAATAACATTTATGTAACTGATTTTTTAAATTAAAAGTTTAAAAAAAATTCCACAGGCGAGTAGAATAATCAAAGTATACCCCGCGCGTGGGTGTGTTGCGCCCCATCGCATGCGCGTGCGCAATGGGAAGCGAGTGCAGAGAGAGAGAGAGAGATGTCAGGTCACGACTCACGAGGACTATAATGAAAAAGAGAGACTCAGAGAGTGGCAGTGGGTGGCAGACACGGTGGGATTAGGACAAAAAAAAGAAAAAGAGAGTGGCCCACAATATTTAAATAAATAAAGAAATAATTAAATAGGACAAAATTTATTCCATCGAGGGTGTGATCCACACAATGATAAAGTGTTTTTTTTTTTGGTCAAATACATCATGATAACTTTATACTTTTGATCTCCAACATCATGATAAAGTTGGAGAACCAAATTCCCACTGCCCTCATGAAAAAGATAAAATAAAAGGTCATCAATGACGACTTTTTAAATTATTTTAGGTAGATATTACTGTTTAAATTTCAGATGATAGTATTGAAATTAAAACTTTAGGATTTTTTTCAAGTTGAACGATGGACGCCATGAAATTTGCCGACAAACCGAGAAATCAGCAGGACAAGATGATCTAAACGCACTTCCGACTCGCAAAAGGCACGACGAAGTCCCATTAGGACACTTCATAAGGCCGAGGATGAGTTGGGCATTACAGGTTCTGTAATCTATAAATTTACTCAATCATTCTCTGAAGCTCCCCATTGGGGACATGAGGAAGTTGACAGTCCAACATCGGGACATCACACACAGCATGCCATCTTTTCTGAGCAGAAACAATGCATTTCCTTCCATTGTCTACGGTGTAGAGGAAGGCAACGGAGAAAGATTGAACTAAGGGGTCCGGCACCTCAGAGAAGAACTTATCATATAAGATATAACCGAACAGAGGATTTTATTGAGAATAGGAGACACGAAGATGCTCCCGCGTTCAAGAACAAGAAGATGAACTGAAGAGTCAACAGGAGGAAGAGGGAAGAAGAAGATAAACAGGAAATGAAGAAAGAAAAAAGACTTTGGATGAAAATGCCCTTGATCATGGTTTTAAAAGTAGCATGTGAGATACACATCCTTGCTAGACTCTTAGGCCCTGTTTGGTAACCATCCAAACAGGGCCAAATTCTGATTCTTTATTTCCGAAATCAGTTTGGGCCTAGAGTCGCATTTGGTAAAATTTTTGTTCCCGGAAACAAATTTATTCCCGAGAACAGATTGGGAATAGAATCAAGAACAAAAAAAAAGTTAATTCTTATTCCGAGAACGAATTTGAGAATCAAAATCAATAAATTTTCTTCTTCCCTTCAGCCATCTCGCGACTGCCGTCCACCACCGCCTGCCACCGTCTGCCGCCGCCGTCCATCGCCGCCGGTTCGGCGAGCTCGCCGGAGGCTCGCTAGACTAGAGCGAGGTCCGACGAGCTCGCCGAAGGCAAGCCCAGCCATCGGCGAGGCTCGGCCTCCCCAGTGGGCGAGGCCCGCCTGGCCACCGGCGAGGCTTGGCCTCGCCAGAGCCTCGTCGGGGCTAGGCAGGGGTTGGGCAAGCCTTGCGACGCCCAGCCCCGCCGATGGCCTGGCAGGCCTTGCCCAACCCCGGTGAGGACGGCCGGACCACCGGCGAGGCTAGGCGAGCCTCGCCCAGTTGCCGGCGAGGCTCGACCGACAAGGGCCGGCGACGCTCCGGTGAGGTCGTCGGCCCTCGTTTGGCCGGTCGCCGGTCCAGCGACCGGCCATAAGAAGAAGAAGAAGATGAGAAAAAGAAAAGAAAAAAGGAAAAAGAAAAGGAAAAATGAAAAGAAAAAAAGGAAAAAAGTAAAAAAATTATTTAAAAATTAAAAGAAATTGATTTGGAACGAATTAATGAGCATAGTACCAAACGCAATTCTATTCTAGAATCAGAAATTTTGGACAGTTACCAAACGGTTTAAAATGCTTAGAATCAGTTCTCGAGAACAGAATAAAAAAGAATCAGTTCCCGAGAATCTACTCCCGGAAACAGAATCGTTACCAAACGCGCCCTTATTTGAGATAAAATCGATTCCAGGTCTTTCTTTTTTGATAGAAAATGAGTCCACTTTAAGTTCTCATTTGAAATTTTTCCCCTAAAAATGTGCCGGGGTGTTTATTTGTCCAAAAATATGAGATCAATAATTTTTTAACCAGCATATAATCAAATTAGCAACAATGGCAAAGCTAACTAAGATGTTAGGTTAACTTTTATGATATGCGATGTTGCCTCGCCAAGAAATATCAAATAAATGAGTGTTTTTGGACTCAATGAAGGAAAGGTTAAGCAATTTCGATGAATTTTGGGAAATATATACCCCACCAAGCTCTAAGCTATTCTTGCACGATCTTTTGCACTGACCCACCGAATGCTTACAACAGGCAAACCACTCGCGAATTGAAAATTAAAGAAGGCAGAGGGTAAATATGGTAGATGGTTCTTTTCATTCCGTCTTAAAAACTCAGTATACCAGATCACAAAACATAGGTCTTTGCCAAACTTAATATATGTCAAAAGACATTCTCCGCATTTAGGCCACAACTCCTGGATACTGCAAGGATAAATCTGAAAATAACAGACATGATCATGGAGAAAACACCTAAACAGTCTATGCACTCGTTCTCTTTTAACTACAGAACAAAGACAAGCTTGAGACATAAACATCCTACAAGACATAGCAACCTCAAGAAATAAGTTGCTTGCCTAATAATCATGACTATGGTCCAGGTACTTAAGAAATGGCCTGAAAAGACTACTCGAAGTTGGTTGCATTTTTTGTATTGTTGTTTGCTAATGGATCACACTAGATTTCCTAATTTCTCGATTTCTTTCCCCTCGTCTACTTCTAGTGCGACTTTGGGGCTGGAAGAACCTCAAAACACAGTTGCAACTTGCAATCAACAGATTCAGTGATGGTCACCCATGGACGGCACTGGAATGTCATGATATCTTTATGAGGCTCAAGAACTCCCCAGGTAAGAAGCTGTACTGCAAAATAACAAAAAAGTATCTGTTCGTCGGCATCAACCTCATTTGGACTAACGGTTCTGAGAAAGGACATGGTTGAGGTTTCTTCGTAGTATAAACAGAAAAGAGTGTTAAAATAGAATGTTTTCCATGACCTGATTTTTTTTTTCTTTTCTTTTGCATGTTCAAAATTTTGTATCCTTTCTTTGAAACGCCTATATCTAAGATAGGCCTAATTACCCCAAAAAAAAAAAAAAAAAAACACCAAGATGGATGTGCCTTACTGGGTTTCTCCCGCACCTAAGTCCCAATAATAAAAATGAACTCACTAAGTTAAATAAGAGTTATGGAAAGAGTAGTAGACGATTAGATAAACAAGAAAAAAAATAGGAATAGATGACACCCCATTGGAAACTCGGATAATCTGTGAGTAATCTGCCTTCTGTACTTAGATGGTCGGTGAGAAGATTCGGGAGGAAAAGTGAATGACAATGGCCCAGTCCCGTCTTGTTTATTATTCGTCACTCTGTTATATGGAAGGAGAAGTGAGGCCATCATTTTCATGTTCTCTTCCTCATCATTAAGGTTGTGGAATAACAACCTAATTAGCTCTCCCTCATGCTCATTACTCCTTCCTCAGTCCTCAATCCTCACGCAGAGTCTCTCATAAAGAAACCCTAACCTTTGGTTGCCTCTTAGTCCTCCTCACGCACAATCCTCTCAACTCTCGCCTCATCTTGCTCTCAGTCACCCCTCAGCTAAGCTCTCACCTCCAGCCCTCTATGGCTGCATCACAGTCGCAGCCTCACCTACGACCCTCCCTCAGAGTCATGGCCTTGCCCCTCTCTCTCTCTCTCTCTCTCTCTCTCTCTCTCTCTCTCACCTCAATGTAATGGTCATTCTCTTGTTTTTATTGCTTGATTTCTGTCGTTGGAATGGGATTTCTTATGGGAACACGGAGTTGATTATACTAAAAATTTTCCAACGCTCAATTTGGTATCTTCTCTTTTACAGGAAAAGTTTCGCAATGTTTCTTTCATTCAATTTTTTTTTTTTACGTTTCGTAAATTTTTTTTTTGTCGGTCTTACTCTATACCTACTCTACACTCACTCTCAGGAGGGGATGGGGTGGGAACGCGTAAGTTTCAGGAGTGGGTTTCGACTCTGCTCAAACAATATTTAAACACACTAAAAGTCAAACAAGATATTTCAACATAATATTAATGAAGTGCTGTCGCGACCCATTTTTCGGGGTGTTACGCTTAGACTTAACTCGAGCTCTCACAAGCCCATACCAATTCGCGACTAAGGTTCAAATTTTTAACATGCAATTGATTTTCAATTAGGAGTCGCCACTAATCTATTTTTGGTGGGTCGATTAGAAACCCAAGTAAAGTAACATGAGATTTACTTTACTCATACGAACCAGAGACTTTGGGTACGGGAACTTGGTTACACTAGACTACTCTAATGCCCTTTCGGTACAATTTTTTTATTTTGAAAAATGCTTGGCAAGCAGCTTGAATTGATTTTAATTTATCCCCCTAACATGTGAGGTTATCATGCGGGTGCACAATCTACCAATTTAACACCCAGATAAAAAATAAATAAATTGCAAAAACTTACCTCAAAGCAATGAAAGCGTTTGCAATATTAAATTAAAATCCATATCAACAATCCTAGATATGGTTTCTAATTAACACGCAATTTCTTTTTTTTGTTTTCACTTAATTAATGAAAATCATGCAATATGCAATGTAGTATTAACTAAATAATCTAATTCTAATGACATACAACTTCTAATCAAATGGACACAGCAACAATTACTAAATGGTATGCATTTCATGAATCTAATCCTAATGACATGCACGTGACATTTTTTATTTTCTTTTTTTCTTAAAAGAATGCAATATATCCTAAAGATTGAAACTAATTTATTCTAAGATATTGTTTGTATTTTTTTTATGAAATTCGAAATTAGAAAAATGTAAAAATTTATCTAACTAAATTAAGATTCTATCCAACTTATAGTAAGAACCCTAATTAAAACCAAGATATTATCTTAACTTAGCAATCTCTAGCCTAAGATGCAGTCTTTCTAAATCATTCTAAATTTAACATGAAATATGCAAATGATGCCCTAATTTTACATATGCATGATGATTTTTTTAATTAATTTAAAATGTCAAATAATTAAACATGCAATTTAAGCTAATGAAACAACAATCTAACATCCTAAATTTATGTCTTTTGGTATTTTTTCATTTCGACAATTTAGAATAAATAAAAATGCTTAGTCTAAATATGCAGATTACCCTAAAGCATGCGATATTCTAATATGAAGCTAAACTAACTCAAACATATTTCAAGATAAAAAAAAAAATCAACCAAGATAAAACAAGCACTAAGCCATTCAGAATCATCAAAGATACCATATCCATTGTTCAAATTTAGAAACGATATCTACTCAATTTGGTTGTTTTGCTAGTAAAATCGATAAATTGATCTTAAATCTTAAAGATCAAAATATCAATTTTATTCCCGCGTAATTAATTATTCTATCTAAAGCCTTATAGATGAAATAAAAAATTATATGCGGTTGCGAATTAGGAAATAAATCCTAATTGGGAGATATGCCTATCACTCATAGATATGCACGTTAGATACTAATAGACATATATTAGGCAGTAAAATATACAAATATGCTAGAGATGTGCATCTTACCTAATCGAGGATAATTTGAACCAAACACAATCAGATCAGGATCACAACGAGGGTAACACGGCAGCGAACGACAAGGATGGTTCACGGTAGCGAGCAGCGATCGCTCCTGGACGGGCAGCGAGACCACATCGGAACTCGCAGCTGAACGGTGACTCGATCGTGGTGCTTGAGGCGCTCGATGGTGCTCACGACAGCAACCAGTGTGAGCTTTAGATAACCTGCAAAAGAAAGTAGAAATTCTCCCAAGTTGCAGAGGAGGCCAGCGCAAGACGATCACTCATGAATCAGACCTAGGGAAAGCTTCGAAGGTGCTCTTGGAATGTCGGGAATGTCGCAAGTCACCGAGACTGGCACGGCGATGGCTGCAACGTTGAGTTGGACCAGAGAACCGCAAAGTAGCAACACTTTCTTTTGTCTCTTTCGGCTTAAACCCCACAAGGCAAGGACCACCGCCTCAAAGTCTCCTCCTTTATCTATATTTATGCGTTGAGTAAGTGGATCCTTGAAATTCTGACTTCACCAGCCAAGCTCTCCTTTATATGTTGACCTCAAAGCCTTTTCTTTTTTTATTTGCAGGACATGCGGATGAGGTGTCCATGAACGTGGGTCTTCACGGTGGTGCTCATGAAGACTTCATGAATCATGACTCTCGGATGGGCTTCTCGATCGTGAATTGTGAATTCCCCTGAGAAGGAAAATCCTCCCTTTCGTCTTTTCTTTTCTCTCTCTCCCTTCTGCTCACGTCCTCACCTTATCAGAATGAGGACAAAGTACTTTGTTGACCTTGAATTGTGTTTTGCGAACACGAACTGGAACACAAGGCGGGTAGGGACGGAGACGCGGCGTCGCGGGGGGAGCTGGGGGCGACGGCTCGACACGGGCTCGCGGGTGGAGGCTCGGGGCGGCAGTCTGGTGTCGCGGGTGTGGCGTAGACGAAGGAGAGCAGACCAGCGAGGTGGCGAGGCGCGGTGGTATCCGACGTCCCGGTGCTGGCGCAACGGCCGGCGTGGGCAGGTGAGGCCTCACGAAGAAGACGACACTGTAGCCTTTTTTCTTTCTTTCTCTCGCGTACGGTTTTTTCTTTCTCTCTCTCACGTCACTCCGTACGCTCTCTCCCTCTCCCCTGCTTTTCGGTCACTTCTGTTCTTTTCTTTTCCTTCTTTTTTTTCTCTTTTCCTCCCTTTCACTCCTAAAACCGAAGAAAGCCCTCAATTTTTTCGGATTCCACCCCCTCCCCCTCCCCCTCCCCCTCGAATACTGTGCAGGTCAACTCCTTTTTTATAGTGGTTCTGATCGGCCGCTTTCTATGGAAAATTTTAAATTTTCATCTTCTATTGCATTAAATCATGGATATAAATCGGAGCACGATTTCGTAATCAGCTTAATTTTGCATCGATTCCTTTCATTTTATCAAAATCATTGCCATTTGTTCACCTAATTTTAAAATTTTTGCTGCATTTAACAAAATCCGGACATCCATTAGAATTCCATATTTCCTTGCATCTTTCATCAAATCAATTTCCCCCATTTTCATTTTTTTCTTTTTATTTGTTCAAAATGCAATTTTATTTTTTCAAAATTAGGTGTCAACAAGTACGGTAGAGTAAAGAACCCGAACTGTGTTGCTATTAAGCCTCAGATAGGATCCCAGCCATGCCTGACATAAAAAATGCAATTAGTCTACGCTAATGAATGCAAATTTCCCTAAAATTTGGTAATAATGAAACGTTAAGCCTAGATGTGAAATTGAGTTTAAATAACTAAATCCCATGATGAAATTCTTACCTAAAGGCAATTCCGATTTTTTAATCTTTTTCATTTCCCATTTTTTATATTTTCCTCATGGAAAGAACAAACTAGAATCTAAAATAACATCCAAGGGAGGCGAAGCACACACTGTACGGACCAAGGCCCGGTCCGGACGAGGGCGCACATAACTCCCAAAATAAATCGATAGGATAGGCTTGTGTCACGGACCAAATTCTTTCGTACTCAAGTAAGTACCCTTATAAGTAGAGCTTAGTGTGATCAGGGAGAAGAATGAGTGATGCAGGAGGGATGATACAACCGGTTCTTAGGAGTGACATCCAAGCACTTGTGTTAGAAGTTCTAAGGTATAACGATTATAACTACCGTGAGCTCTAAAAGCAAGTTTAGCCTCCCGTGTATAAATTGATTAGGAGCTGATGTCGCTCTCTTGATGAAACCATGAAAAGCTGAAACCAGCTTTTGTGCTATAATGTTTTGTGTGTCTCACTCAAGACATGGGATACTCAAGCTAAACTGAGTGATACACTCTTGTGTGAGGATGTGATTCGCCATACTTTTCTTAGGAACAATTATAAAAAGAAGGTTGGTCTGGTGTTTTTGGCTAACCAGGTGCCACACAAGCTATTTCGTGATCAAGAAACTATCGACCCGTGACACTTGAATGTCAATTGCATAAGTGCTTGGTGCAAAATGGAGTAACAAACACTAAGTTTTGTTTGTTTTACAGAAAATAAATGATTTAATTTTTTTTCTAAAAATGATCACTTGTATAACTTAAACTAATTAGTCAATGTGAAAAACTTCAATTAACAACAACAATTTTTATGTTTAAACATTTTCTTATGGATGATGAAGATATTTTTTGTTCATATATTTTTTTAAGTGATAAAAGCGATCAATTTAGAATTTTTTTAAATCATTTATTTTTTGCAATAAATGGAACCTAATTCTAACATTAGAGCTTTGTTCATTTCGTGGAAAATATCGCATTTCTAGAAAATGTTTTCCAATAAGTCATTTTCCAAGAAAATAACCATATTTTCCGCTGAAACCTAAAAATGAACAAGAAATTTTTTTTTTCGCTGTTTAGTAAAGAAAATCTTTTCCTCCATGCACCCCTTTTAATAAATTTTATTATTATTTTTTAAAAATGATTATTTTATTATTTTTCTTTTTCTTTTTCTTTTTTTCCTTTTCTATCTTTTTATCTTTTTTTTTTTTTTTTTACTTTTCTTTCCTTTTCTTTTTATTCTTCATTGGTTGGTTGCTAGCCACAGCGACGGTCAGCAATCTGCCTTAGGCGAGCTGGAGCTTCAACACAAGCCAATGATCAAGCCAATGCCAGCGAGCTCGAGCCCCGCCAGATCCAACTGCCTGACCAAGGCTTTGAGATTGCTTGAGGCCAATCGGGTGAGTTGGGGCCTCCCTAGATCTGGCGATCCCAGGTGGTCGGATCTGGCGAGGCTCAAGCTCGTTAGCATTGAGTGGCTTGGCCTCGCCTACCTACGGCGAGGCTCCAGCTTGCCTAGGGCCGACCGCCACAGTGGCCAACGACTAGCCATGGCTAAAGAATAAGAAGAAAAGGAAAGAAAGAAAAGAAGTAAGAAAAAAAATTGATTTTTTTAAAAAGAAAAAAATAATATAAAAACAAAATGAAAATTTGTTTGGTGAAAGAAAGTGAAGTGAAAGAAGTTATGGAAAATGTTTTCCATTTTTGAAGAGTGAAAAAAATTTCCTTACTTTTGATATTTTTTCTAATAGCAGAAAACATTTTCCTTGACTAGTTCATTTTCTATTAAACGAACATCGGAAAATCTGAAAAACATTTTCTAGGAAGTTAATTTCCGTGAAACGAATAGAGCCTAGTAGACATCAATATAAACATGAATATGAGAAATTCAACTAACGTGACATGATGCAGCTCACCGCTAAGGGGAACACGACTTCAAGGCAAAATCGCTATTTTTGGGTAAGTAAACATTATGGCTGGTTTTGATGAGAACATTAAGATGAGAGCACAATGATATAAACATTAAACAAGACATAATCATAAACATTAAACGAGACATAATCAAACCTCATATCCGGGCTAATAAAACTAGTAGGACCGAGATAATGAGTTTGCAACACCCGATAGGGTGAGGTAGACCGACATATTTGGCTTTAAACTACGATTTCGCGCTCGACAGATCTGAAGAATGAAAGATGATAGAGAATACAAAAAAAAAATAATAATAATAGTAAGACTCCTACCTTAAATGATGGAAGAAAATAAATGAACAAGCTTGGATGGACATCAATATAAACATGAATATGAGAAAATCAACTAACGTGACATCATGATGATGATGATGAAAATTTGGTTCAAATTTAATAAGCCATTGTTTCCCTATATGGTATACCTAAACCTCATTTGCTTGTCCAATCTTTTCCTATTTAATCACCAACGTACCAGGGCAAATTAAAAGGGTTAATGAAGTGAAAATGTGAAGCAAAATGGGTGATTTGAGTGGTCATTATTTGGACGAATTTTAATAGTAAATGATACACAAAAATGAGATATATGACCTCGAGTCCACACAAAGTGCAATATGCAAGCTTATGCAATATAGATATTTTTGGTTAGGGATCAAATTCCAAATGAATTCGATCCCTAATTTTCTTATAAAATACACAAATAGTCTGTAACAAAAATTTAAATGTAAACATTATATTTAAATTTGAAAGCAGAACCAGAAAAGTTTGCCAATATGTAATGAAAAATAAATGTAAAAATTAAGGACGTCACTCATGTCAAAAGATGCAATATATCCTTTCCTTTCAGATAAGCCTATGACAGCGTTGATTTGGTAGGGGAATTCATAAACTTGACCTAGAAGTGGGGAGACACGTGAGAACTACAAATTTGTCAAATCAACAAAAGGCATAACGTCATAAACCATAGGTAAATAAAGAAAGAGAACTACATCGGTACCTTAGGTCCAATACTTTTATTTCGGAAAACAATTTCTTTTAAATAATATTTTTTCTATATCTATTCTCCAAAATAATTTCTCAATAAAAGAACATGTTTAGTATCTATGTAAAATTTTTATTCTTGAAATGAAAAAAAAAATAGGAATGCATTTGGTATGATTCACAAAATTTTTTGTAATGTACAATTTTTATTTATTTATTTTTTTTGTTCTTCCTTATCGCCGCCAATTGTCGCCGACCCTAGCCGCTAATGAACGCCGACGACGTGTTGTTTGCGTCAATTACAGCAATTGATGGAGGCGAGCGACAATCATTGGCAAGTGGCTACAACGATTGGCAATGACGACGGTTGTCGACGTTGGCGGTCAGTTAGTTAGCTAGCAAGTGGCAACGGCGTTGACAGTCATTAGTAGTGGGTGGCGACAGCCGATGACCAATTGTTAGCCAACTAGCAAGTGACGGGATAGCCAGCCAGCAATCGACGGCCTCGATGGTCATTGGCGATGGGCTGCGGGTAGTAGGGGGAAGACGATCAGCTATCATTTAACAAGCGGCAAAGGCGACCGACCAACAGCCAAGGGTGGTGAAGGCAGTCGGCCGGCAAATGATGATTGACTGATGGGCAACGGGCAACGACTGACAATAGGCAGTCGGCCAGCAACCGATGAGCGGCAACCGGTGAGCGGCAGGCGGCGGCAAGCAACCAGTGGTCAACAGTGGTTGTCAACCGGCCAGGGCGGGCGGTCGACGACGGTGGCCAGACAGCAGCATCAAGTGGCAAGAGGCAGCAAGGAGAATAGAAAAAATAACTTATTTTTAGAAATTAATAAGCTTTTTTTTTTACTTCTTTTTTCTGTTCCAAATCTATTCTCCAGCCACATCTATATTCCAGGGAATAAAAAATTAATTGACGTTACCAACTTACCAAACGGATTTCCATCTTTTTTTTGTTTTGTGGAACAAAAGAACATAAATTATGAGGAATAAAAACGTTACCAAACAAAGCCTTAATAGCCTCTTAGATTGTGCGAAGCCAGACGGTCTCTCTGCTGCGACCAAACATAAAAGTGACCCAGTTTTCTAAGTGACAAATCTGCCAGAAAGCAGCACACACTTGAGGCCTTGGAGATTTTGCCAGCTGAATTTTTTCAGGAGAAAATCAACCGGCGCACAACTTTCCTTCGAAAGAGAATTCAATAAAGTCAAGCTTGAATTTGACTCCAATAAATTTGCCTTATTCGCCTGCTCCTCTATCTTCTCTTAACAGGGTGGATGCCATGCACAGATATCAGTTAAAACTGAGGAGAATCCATCGTCACGTATCCGGAGAACGAGCCATTAGACGCTCCAACGCATCCTGTAATTGCACCGATTTCTCAGCCGGACATTCACTGATATTCAGCTTTTCCAAAGATGTCAATTTTTCTAGGCCTTCAATTTGATCGATCATTTTGCATCGTCTGATCTCTAAAACTTTCAGCGACTTCAAGTTTGAAAGATCAGGTAACCTGAGGTCATCACAGTCAGATAAAATCAAACTCCTCAGTGAGGTTATCTGGCCAATCCCATTGAGATTTTGTATTCTGCAGTTTGATATATCTAGCCTCTTCAGGGCTTCAAGCCCTTCAAGCCCTTCAATCTCTTCTATCGCAGAGTGGTAGAGCTTGAACGCTAACAGCTTCTTGGGAAGCTCAGATACATCTCTACGGCTCAAACCAGGAAGGTTAAGCGTTTTGAGCCTTTTGAGGGGGAGAATATCTGTCAGCCCAAACTTCAGCTTGACAACTTGCAAAAGAGAAAGTTCTAGTTTCCTCAGTTTAGGAAACGATATTGAGAAGGATTGTTTGTCAATCATTCGTTTCACGTTGGATTCTGGCATTGGCAGTTTGGACGGAGGTTGGGATGCCTTCGGGTCCCCATCACTTAGGCACAGCTCCTCCAATTCCTTCATATCTTCAAGAAGGGGTATGGCTTTCATCCTTTTAGAACTCACACGGAGACAAATTAGAGAAGGGGGAAGCTTCGGCAACTCTTCAATTTCATTGCACTGAATTAAATCCAGGGTGTGAAGACCCAAGATGGTGGATAGTTCATGGGGTAGGTTAGATATACTGGAATGCCCCAGCGTCAATGATCTCAGACGATGCAGTTCCCCAATATCACAGGGAATGGGCCCCTTCAAACTCCGACACCAGGAAGCATGTAGTTCTTCGAGCTTGGTCAGATTCCCAATCTCCCCAGGTAATGCTCGAATGAGAGATGAGTCCATTCTCAGGACTCTCAAGCTTTTCAGATTTCTTATTGAATCGGGGAGTTCAGAGATACTAGTCGCCGATATATCCAACTCCTCTAATGACCCCATTTCACCTATAGAATATGGAAGTTTCTCCAGACAAAGGCAATCCCTCAATGACAAGCGTCTTAGCTTAAGCAGCTCTCCCACTAAGCTCGGGAGCTCAGAAATTTTGGCACCTTCTAATGAGAGTTCGGAGAGAGCAGTCAGATAACAAATCGAACTGGGCAGGTGAGTCAATGGGCAGCACTTCAAGCCACTGAGAATTTCGAGTTGCTTCAAATTGCCCATGGAGATGGGGATCTGCCGTACAGACGTACCGTCAATAAAAAGCTCTTTCAGAGCTGTCGTACAACCTAGTTCCACTGGCAACCTGTTCAATTGGGAGCAGAACTTCAAATTCAGGGAAACTAAACGTTTCAAATTGCCAATTGAAGGATCTAGCTTCACCAAATGAGAACATCGTTCAAGAATCAAGAATTCCAAATCTTTGTAACCAGAGAAGTCAGGAGTGAGCAGTAAGTCAGAACACCCAGTAAGATTCAAGACTTTCAATTTCTCCATCTGCAAAGCCAATACAGAAAACACGCACATCGTCAATTCACAGATATTTAACTCGAGAAAGAAAATATAAAACAACCAAATGAATACCAACCACCTTGGTATCACGCCAACCTCCCCAGTCTTTCGTGAGTTTGCACCATGACAGATCAAGAATGACCAACTCTGTTAACACAAATTTTTCTGCGCTAAAATCCAAAGGACACCTTTGCCAACAGAGCCACCTTAAACTAGCAAATGCACCGTCAAACTTTCCAGAAACTTTGACATTATCCAACTTGAGAAACCTTAGTTCTGGCATCTTCTGCAAATTTTGAGCTGTGAAGTTAATGGGGAGAGTTTCAACGTTTTCCTTTCCCTACATTTGACGAAGTAACATAATCATCAGAAGCTATAAACCCATATACCCATCCGAAAAAAGAACATTTCCTTGCCCTACGTGCTAAAGTGTACATACATGACATGATTCCTTGAGAAAAAATGAAAAAAAAAACAATGTAGCCTGCATGTCGAGGTGTCTGTTTTGCCGATAACAAACTGAACCAAAAGTTTTTACCTTCTCCTGCATGTAAAATTTTCTCCCAATTGGATCTCCAGATATCTCTTGCTCAAACATATCTTTGCCACGGCGTCTCAGCAATCTGTGCATCTGCAATTCATTGTTTTCTCCAATTTTTGCCAGGGGCATCAGAATGCAACCAGAGGATGGATAACAATTGGGCCACATATATGAGGCAATTCGGGCATCCACACCAGAGATAAAACATGCTATGTCCAGAAATATATCTTTTTGCTGTTGATCTAATTCTTTGTAACATATATCCAATAGCTCTTGAAGGCCAACCGTAGTCTTCTGAGAACTCATCAGACGTGCTTTCATTGACTTCTCCATTTTTATCCATTCTTGTATTGATTTACCCCGCAAAAATGAACCGACGACCTCAACCGCTAATGGTAATTTCTCTATAGCATTCACGATGCGGTTTGAGAGTTCATCATAATCAGGTATGGAAGATTGCATCCTGAATGCATGCTTCCAGAAAAGTTCAAAAGCTTGACCGTCATCCAACTCACTAACTGTGTAGTTACGAGCCTTGTCGGAATCAAACTCTTCAAGAATTCCACTATTTTTGGAAGTCACAATTATTCGACTACCTGGACCAAACCAATCAAGCTGGTTTCCTACAACTGCATGAAGATCAGATGGCTTTTCCACATCATCGACAACTATTAGAACTTTCATTTCACGAAATATATCCAGGAAATCTTCTATTCTTTCATCGAAAGAAAGATCTTCTCGATCTCGTTCAAGGATATCATGTATCAACTTATTTTGCAAAAACTGAATACCATGAGAATTTTGTGTGGTTTCTTCGTCCTCTGTGAGAAAGCTACAACTGTCGAAACAAGAAGAGATATGTTTGTATACAACCTTGGCGAGAGTCGTCTTGCCAATTCCATCAGTTCCATAGATTCCAATAATGCGCACCTCATCACTGACTTCCATCTCCAGTAAGTCGGTGATTTGTTTTGCACGATCAGCAATTCCAACTACATTCTGAACAGCTGCAATCGCATAACCATTCCTATCTGAGGTTTCCACGTCTGCTGGTCGCTCTCTAGCTTCATCTTTCATTTTCTTCATCCTCTGCAAGAAAAACAGAATTTTTACCGAAGTATTATTGTAGACGGAGAAGAGAACAAACATCACCCGATCAGTCTCTCTCTTATAACATTCCTTTAGTTCCACGCATATATACAAGATATTCATTTATCATCAAATTATTCTTATTTATGCAAAAATACGCACACACTTATTCTAGCAATCTCTAATCCATAATTCAATATCCACTCTCGCACAATATTAATAAGGACACTTAGGTAGTATTGTAATCAAATTAGGCCTCCATTTTTTTTTGTGGAAAATAAACGATTTGGAAAAAAAAAATCACTTGTATTGCTTAAAATAATTAAGTTAATTGAAAATATTTTCATTACCAATAACAATTTATGCCTAGACGATTTCATGGATAATGAAAATAATTTTTATTTATTCATTTTTGTAAGCGATTTAAGCAGTCATTTTGAAGAAAATATTTTCCAAATCATTTATTTTTTTGTGACACACAGCCTAAGTGACATTAGCATCTTGGAAGCTGGATGCTGAGTTTACCGACCAGATATCTCAACTTTCGAGAAATCTAGATATGCACATCATAATAATGGTCACACTAATTAAATTAATTATGTTCTAATCTCTGAAGTGTAAAAGGGCTCCCAACAGAAAATGAGCATTATGCAAATAGGACTAACATCTTATAACTCAGATGGTAAGACTATTTTTGACTCCCGAGTGTGCAATGATCGATATTCTTTAAATAAATACAATTTTCTTTTGTTCCTTTTGCATCATCTTTCATCAAAATGTCTTGTCGCTATTTCCAAGTTCAACTAACTACATTCAATTTTCTGTTATAATGATCCTGGACTAATTGAAGGCAAGCTTAAATATTATCACTGAAATCCAAATACAA
Source organism: Eucalyptus shirleyi (assembly GCA_017140165.1). Classification (NCBI taxonomy): domain Eukaryota; kingdom Viridiplantae; phylum Streptophyta; class Magnoliopsida; order Myrtales; family Myrtaceae; genus Eucalyptus; species Eucalyptus shirleyi. Next base: position 48,508,418 of record CM029448.1, read on the forward strand.
GTATGTTCCGATACCACACTCGTTTACGGGTACTGAGCTTTTGTCGATTGGTTCCTTCTTGTCACTCGGTTACTTTTACATGCACTTCTATCCTTAAATAGAATGTCAATATGAAAATATTGTCTACTCGCTATTCGGATCTAAGCAAATTCTTAGAAGGCTCAAGAAGAAAATAGGTGGAAGAATTGCCCAGGGGTGGGAGACCCCGTGCTATCCTTCATATTCCCTCTGTCGGGAAGACAAAGATAATGAATTTGGGGGCCTCACGGTAGGGAAGGTAGACTCCACGTAGAAGTATGCTTGCATACTTCGGCTACTACCGGGTAAGCTGGTATAGTAGCCACCTGCGCCTGAAGTGAGTGAGAGTGGGTGAAAGACTCACTGCAAGATAAGCACCCCTTACAGCATTGCACACAACCGCAAGCTAACCTTGTACCCCGGTTGTGTGCAACGCCACAGATTTTTGCAAATTTCTTGTTCAATTCATGCGTTGCCTGCTTTTATTGGCACTTACATATTTTTCATGAGACATGCACGAATTGACAAAGATCAACAATGGGGAAAGAACCGAAAATGATTGGTATGTGGGCGAGTGATCGGCATCCATATTTGAGGGGATAAAAGACGACTAGGGCAATGAGGTAATACATGCTGCTAGGGTAAATAAACTCGAAATCTTTTTGGGGAAAATTAAAATTTTATTTAGTGATTCTTCATCTTGGTCCCATTTTTTCCCTCATTTTAGCCCCTAATCGATTTTTTTTTTTTTTTTTCAAATTCATTCCTTCGATGACTTTCTGATGCAAAACCTGGTGGAAACGAGCAAACACCCTAGTCTTGAGGAAGTGATTAGAGGACGAAATCGAAGGTAAAGAGGAATTACTGGTTGAGAGATTAAGATGAAGAAAGTACGGTACATGGACAAAATAAAGAGTCGCAAATTATATGAGGGCCAAAACGTCTTTCTCTGTTTTCCTTAATATACCAATTATACGCGGCCTTACTTTTGTATTTATTTATTTATTTTTCACTATTTAGGGTCTTGAGCGAGAATAATTCGAACTCGTAATACTTGAACCAAAATGGAAACAATTAAATCATCCGTTTCTCTTTCTCACTGTTAGTATTTAACGTTCGTAAAGATTTGAGATGTTCGACTCAATGAAATTTTAATTCCGACCGTAAAAATGAGTAAAGTAAAACCCTAAAGCTAAAAGCAAAAACCCCTCCAAACATTCACCAAGTAAAAGCAAAAGGCTGTCGAACAATATTACACGAAAACGCACCTCTCCAAGTAAAGCGAATAATTTTGTTCATAAAAAGTAAAGCGAATAATAAAAAATAAAAAAAGTAGTCATGCCATTCTAATTCCATGTCCAGTTCCGTCTCTTTTTCTATATTCTACGTTATCTTATTTTCACTTTAATTACATTAATCTATTCTTTTCGGATATTTTCAACGTACTTCATGTACTACTATCTTTTAACGCTAATTATTTATTTCAATTACAGTACTGATATAAATCCAATTGTTTTGCATTTTGGAACTAAAAAAGAGTTATAATTTCTACTATTTGAAGGTAAAATCCATAACCATGAGATACATTGTTTCAAATCACTTTATGAAAATCTGTATGTTGTTGTATTCTTTCCTAATCTAAAGTAATATGCTTCCAAATTACTAGTCTCTTTTTGTCATAAGTTGCATTTTTTAGTGAAATAATACTTTCACTAGTATAAAAGTTACATCATGATATAATTAATGACTATTTGCTCAGGCAATATAGGCTTCAAGTTATTTTGAAATAGTCATGTATTATGAACAGACGTGAATCCCCTGTGGTGGCAATATGCTATAGTACTAGAATCGCAAAATCAACTAGTCAAGCCCATTGGTGGCCAAAAATAAGAAGCTAGTCTAGTTTAATATACAAGCATGCACCGGCAAAACAGCAAATAAATGTGCAGCTCAATTGTTGCTTAACGGCTATGCGTGCTGAAAAACTAACGGACGCAACATAAATCAAGTTCTTTTGGGTGGGGTGAAGGGGAGGCAATCTATAACTTTTGAAAGTTTACGGTCTATTGCGCAATAATGCCAAAGTTTAAGAGGGCGATTATTGCTAAAAATTATGAAACCACATATGGTATAACATTATGTCCAACGCTCAATTATATAACAACGAAATAAATTTAACAATTATAATGATACATTTATTAAATTTATACAAAACAACATATCAAATTAAAAATAACATGTCGAAGGAACACTAATGTATTTGAAATTATTTAAAGATCATCCCTGATAAATTTTCTCCATTTGATTAAAAGATATACTATAGTCCATGTAATTTCAGAACAATATTTAACTTTTTACAATTTGTTTAGTTTTACCGAATTATAGAAATGATGACAAATCAATTTTGAAACCCATGCATTCACGTGCATCTACTTTATATTTATGAAGAAGATATCACACCTTATTTGATGTATCCAGAAGAATCTCCCCTCTGTCACGCTTCAAAGACGTCGCAACTTGTTTGATGAAGTCCCCATGCCCCCATTTTTCAACTGATCGTTCCCTTACATCCTTCAACATATTCTGTACTTGCACCGACTTCTCAGCCGGACATTCACTGATTTTCAGCTTTTTCAAAGATGTTAATTTTTCTAGGCCTTCAATTTGACGGATCATTTTGCATCGTCTGATCTCTAAAACTTCCAACAATGTCAAGTTTGAAAGATCAGGTAAACTAGCGAGGTAATCACAGTCGGATAGAATCAAAGTTCTCAGTGAGGTTAACTGGCCAATCCCATTGAGATTCTGTAAATTGCAGTTTGATATATCTAGCCTCCTCAGGGCTCTAAGCCTTTCAAGCCCTTCAATCTCTTCTATCGCAGAGTGGTAGAGCTCGAACACTGATAAGTTGTTTAAGCCCTGAACAGTTGGCAATCTTTTCAATGATGAGCAACCTTGAATTGATAAAACTGACGTCGTCTTGGGAAGCTCTGATACTTCTTCAAGGCTAAAACCAGAAAGGGTCAGCGTTTTGAGCTGAGGAACATTCGTCGGCTCAAACTTCAGCTTGATAATTTGCGAAAGAGACAATTCTAGTTTCCTCAGTTTAGGAAACGATATTGAGAAGGATGGTTTGTCAATCATTTGTTTCAAGCTGGATTCTGGCATTGGCTGTTTTGAGGGAGGTCGGCGTGACTTCGGGTCCCCATCACTTAGGCACAGCAGCTCCAATTCCTTCAAATCTTCAAGAAGGGGTATCGCTTTCATCCTTTTAGAACTCACACGCAGACAAATTAGAGAAGGGGGAAGCTTCGGCAACTCTTCAATTTCATTGCACTGGATTAAATCCAGGGTGAGAAGACCAGTGATGGTGGAGATTTCCCGGGGTAGGCTAGATATACTGGAATGCCCCAGCATCAATGATCTCAAATGACATAGTCCCTCGATATCATTGGGTATGGCCCCCTTCAAATTCCCACACCAGGAAGCATGGAGTTCTTCCAGATTGGTTAGATTCCCAATCTCTCCAGGAAATTCTCGAATGAAAGAAGAATCCATTCTCAGCACTCTCAAGCTTTTCAGATTTCTTATTGAGTCGGGGAGTTCAGATATACTAGAGGCCGATATATCCAACTCCTCTAATGACCAAATTTCACCGATAGAATACGGAAGTTCCTCCAAATAACGGCAATCCCTCAATGACAAGCGTCTTAGCTTCAGCAGCTTTCCCAGTGAGCTCGGGAGCTCAGAAATTTTTGCACCTTCTAATAAGAATTCGGAGAGAGCAGTCAGATAACAAATCGAACTGGGCAGGTGAGTCAATGGGAAGCACTTGGAGCCACTGAGAATTTCGAGTTTCTTCAAATTGCCTATGGACATGGGGATCTGCCGTACAGAAGTCCCGTCAATAAAAAGTTCTTTCACAGATGTCGCACAACCCAATTCCTCTGGCAACCTATGCAATCGGGAGCAAAACTTCAAATTCAGTGACACTAAACGTTTCAAATGGCCAATCGAAGGATGTAGCTTCACCAAACGAGAACATCGTTCAAGAATCAGGATTTCCAAATCTTTGTAATCGGAGAAGTCAGGAGTGATCAGTAAGTTAGAACAACCTGTAAGATTCAAAACTTTCAATTTCTCCATCTGCATATCCAAAACAGAAAACCCACACATAGTCAATTCCCAGATATATAATTTTAAGAAAGCAAACATAAAACAACCAAATACTAAACCACCTTAATTTCAGCCCAAGCTCCCCAATCTCCTGTGACTTTGCTCCAAGATAGATCAAGAATGACCAACTCTGTTAACAAAAAAATTTCTGCACTAAAATCCAGAGGACACCTTTGCCAACAGAGCCACCTTAAACTAGCAAATGCACCTTCAAAGTTTCCGGAAACTTTGGCATTATCCAACTTGAGAAACCGTAGTTCTGGCATCATCTCAAAATATTCAGCTGTGAAGTCAAAGGGGAGGGCTTCGACGTTTTCCTTTCCCTACATTTGACAAAGTAACATAATCATCAGAAGCTGTAAGCCCAAATACCCATCCGAAAAAAGGATAATTTCCTTGCCCTACGTACTAAAGTGTACATATATGATATGATTCCTTGAGAAAAAATGGAAAAAAAAAAAATGTAGCCTGTATGTCGAGGTGTTTGTTTTGCCGATAACAAACTGCACCAAAAGTTTTTACCTTCTCCTGTATGTAAAATTTTCTCCCAATTGGATCTCCAGATCCCTCTTGCTCAAAAATTCTTTTGCCAAGGCGTCTCAACAATCCGTGCATTTGCAATTCATTGTTTTCTCCAATTTTTGCCAGGGGCATCAGAATGCAACCAGAGGATGGATAACAATTCGGCCACATATATGAAGCAATTCGGGCATCCACACCAGAGATAAAACATGCTATGTCCAGAAATATATCTTTTTGCCGATGATCTAGTTCTCCGTAACATATATCCAATAGCTCTTGAAGGCCAACCGTAGTCTTTTGAGAACTCATCGGACGTGCTGTCATTGACTTCTCCATCTTTTCCCATTCTTGTATTGATCTACCCCGCAAAAATGAACCGACGACTTCGACTGCTAATGGCAGTTTCTTTGTAGCATTAACAATGCGGCTTGAGAGTCCATCATAATCAGGTATGGAAGATTGCATCCTGAATGCATGCTTCCAGAAAAGTTCAAAAGCTTGACCATCATCCAACTCACTAACCATGTAGGTGGGAGCCTTGTCGGAATCATACCCTTCGAGAATTTCCTCATTTTGAGAAGTCACAATTACTCGACTACCTGGACCGAACCAATGAAGCTGGTCTCCTACAATAGCATAAAGATCGGATGGCTTTTCCACGGCATCGACAACTATTAAAACTTTCATTTCACGAAATATATCCACAAAATCTTCTATTGTTTCATCAAAAGAAAGATCTTCACGATCTCGTTCAAGGATATCACATATCAACTTATTTTGCAAAAAATGAATACCACGAGAATTTTGGGTGGTTTCATCGACCTCTGCGAGAAAGCTACAACCGTCGAAACAAGAAGAGATCTGGTCGTATACAGCCTTGGCAAGAGTCGTCTTGCCAATTCCATCAATGCCATAGATTCCAATAATGCGCATCTCATCATTGACTTCCATTTCCAGTAAGTTGGTGATTTGTTTTGCACGGTCATCAATTCCAACTACATTCGGAACAGCTGCAATTGCACAATAATTTCTATCGGAGTTTTCCCCGTCTGCCGGTTGCTCTCTAGCTTCATCTTCATTTTCTTCGTCCTCTGCAAGAGAAACAGAATTTTCAGACGGTGAAAAGAACAAACATCACCCGATCAGTCTCTCTTATAACATTCCTTTAGCTCCACGCATAGATACAGGATATTCATTTATCATCAAATTGTTCTTTTTGATACAAAAATACGCAGACACTTTCTACATTCACACAGTATTAATAAGGAAACTTAAGTAGTATCGTAATGAAATTAGGCCTCCATTTGTTTCGTGGAAAATGAACAATTTGGAAAAAAAATTCGTAAAAATAATTTCTTGTATCGCCTGAAATAATTAGTTAATTGAAAATATTTTCATTATTGACAACAATTTATGCCTAAACAATTTCATGAACAATGAAAATATTTTTTATTTATTCATTCTGGTAAACAACACAGTGGGTAATTTTTAGGAAAATATTTTTCAAATTATTTATTTTTCGTGAAACAAACATAGCTTAGGTGACATTAGCATCTTGAAAGTTGGATGCTTAGTTTACTGACCAGATATTTCAACTTTCAAGAAATCTTGACATGCACAACACAGCAATGGTCCAGGTAATTAATTAATTCTGTTCTAATCTCTGAAGTGTAAACAACCTCCCAACAGCAAACGAGCATTATGCAAGTAGGACCAACGTCTTAAAATTCAGATGGTAGACTATTTTTAGACTCCGACTATGCAATGATCGATATTAAGTTCAGTTTACCTTCAAATACATACAATTTTCTTTGGTTCCTTCTGCATCATCTTTCCTCACATTTTCTTGTGTTGTCGTTTCGAAGTCGAATGATCTACATTCAATTTTCGGAGATAGTGGGTCTTGGACTAATGGAAAGCAATGCCTAAATATTCTCACCGAATTCCAAATACAAGTATGTTCCGATACCGCACTCTCCTTTACAGGTACTGAGCTTTTCTTGATTGGTTCCTTCTTATCACTTGGTTACTTTACATATAATTCTATCCTTAAATTGAATGTCAATTTTCAATTGAAAATATTATCTATTCGCTACGGATTTTTGCAAATTTCTTTTTCAGTTCATGTGTTTCCTGTTTACATTGGCACTTACATGATTTTCCTGAGGCAAGCACAAACCAACAAAGATCGACAATCGAGAAAGAATTGACAATGAGGGCGAGTGATTGGCATCCATATTTGAAGGGATAAAAGACGACTATGGGAATGAGGTAAAACATGCTGCTATGGTAAAAAAAGTTGGAATCTTTACGGAGAAAGATAAAATTATTTTTCATGATTCTTCATTTTGGTCCAATTCTTCCTCATTTTAACCCCAGATCGATTTTTTTTGTTCAAATTCGTCCCTTCGATGACTTTTTGATGCAAAACCTGCTGGAAATGAACGACGCCCTAGTCTACATGGCACCTGCATGTCAGCACATCTACATAAAGAAGTCATTGAGAGGACGAAATCAAAGGGAAAAAAGCAATACTTGTTGAGAGATTAAGACGAAAGTAACGTACATGGACCAAAATAAAGAGTCGCAAATAACATCAGGACCAAAAAATATTTTTCCGTTTTCCTGACTAAATATAACAATCTGACAGACCAGACATAGTACACGCAGAATTACTTTTGAAATCATTTTTTTCATTATTTACGGTCTCGAGCGAGAATAATTCAAACTCAGTACTCATTCCAAAATAAAAACAACTAAATCATCCGTTTCTCTTTCTAACTGTCAGTATTTAACATTCGTAAAGATTTGACATGTTCGATTAAATGAAATTTTAGTTCCAACTGGAAAAATGAGTAATGTACAAGCCTAAAGCTAAAAGCAAAATCCACTCCAAAAGCGAAAGGCTGTCGAAAAATGGGAAACGAACACGCACCTCCTCCAAGAAAAGAAAAAAAAGTTAAGAATCTTGCTATTCCAATTCCATATCTAGTTCCGTTTCTTTTTCTAAATTTTACATTATTATATTAGTGAACTTTAATTCTTCATCATATTTTCACTTTAATTACATTAATCTATTCTTTTTGGATAGTTTTGTCACACTTCATGTACTACTATCTTTTAATGGTAATTATTTATTTCAATTATATATAAATTCAATAGGAACTAAAAAGGAGTTCTATTTTCTACTTTTAGAATGAAAAGTCTATAACCATAGGGACCATAGGATACATTGTTTCAAATCAGTTTATGAAAATTTGTATGTTGTTGTATTCTTTCTTAATTTAAAGTAATATGCTTCTATATCAGCTAGTGTCTCTTCTCCTAAGCTGCACTTTTTAGTGAAATAATGTTTTCTCACATATAGAAGTTACATCCTGATATTTTTATGAATATTTATTCCAGCAATATACAGTTTAATTTACTTTGAAATAGTAATGTATTACGAAAATACGTTAATCTCCCGTGGTGACAATATGCTGTAATACTAAAATCACGTAATCAACTAGTCAAGGCCACTACATATGCATGTATCCGCGAAAGAGCAAATAAACGGGTAACGCAATTATTTGTTAACCGCTATCCATGCTGGAAAACTAATTAATGCACCATAATTAAAGGTTTTTTTGGGTGGGGCGAAGATGGGGTTATCTACTGCTGTTAAAAGTTTACAGGCCATATGCGCAACAGCTACAAAGTTCAAGAGGGCACTTTATACTAACCGAAGAAATTATGACATCAAAAGAAACACATGCCGTGTTACATTATATCCAACACTCAATTATATAACAACGAAATAAATTTAAAAATTGCAATGATGAAACTTTTGTTTGTAAATTTATTTCATTTCTACAAAACAACTTTTCAAATTAAAAGGAACATATCAAAGGAACATTAATTTATTTGAGATTATTTAAACATCATCTCTAATAAATTTTTGTCATTGGGTTAAAAGATATATTTTCATGCATGTAAATTTGAGAGCAATATTTAACTTTTTACAATGTATAGTTTTACCGAATTATAGCATCAAATTGAAATTAGAACAAATAAATTTTCAAACCCATACATTCATGTACGTCTATTGTATATTGATGAAGAAGATGTCGCACCTTGTTTGGTTTTTCTAGAAGAGTCTCCTCTTTGTAATGCTTCAAAGAAGTTGCACCTTGTTTGATGAAGTCCCCACACCCTGATATTTCAACGAGGCAATCATTCGGTCTATTTGTGCAAAATGCATCAATCACTTTAGTCAAAGACATGCACTCTTTGACATTCAAGGATTTCAGAGACTCTAGCTCGTAAAGGCCCTCAACATTAGTAAGTGCATTGCACCGTTGGATTACCAATTCCCCCAAGTTCTTCAAGTCTGATAACCCACCTACTCTTATCAGAGATTCACACCTAGAAACCCTCAAGGATTCCAATGATGTGGAAAGACCCCGAACTTGTATCTCAACTAGCTTTGGACAAAGTGACACCCACGCTTGGCGTAAGTTCCTTAATTCCGAAGGAATGTATAATTCCTTAAGCTGTTTACAACCATCAATAGTTAATTTCTTTAATCGTGGAAGTGGAAGTTTTTCTAGTGGAATGGCTTCCACTTCACACTGACTGAACTCTAAAGTCAACAAATTTCCCAAACTCTGATGGAAGGACGGAAGCTGCACAAGGGTTTCTAGGTCTAGGTAACATAAAGTAAGCTCTTCTAGATGAGAAAGAGAAGCCAACTCTTGAGGTGCAGGTACCTTTAGCAAATTTAACTCTAACTTTTTCAGTCTAGATAACCTCCCAATCCACCTTAAGTCGCATGATGGTAATAGGTTTGACTTGCCTGTATTACGAGAGTCATCACTTAATAGCAGTTCAACCAAATTAGTAAGGTTTGATAGATTGGGTACTGAGAGCAATGATTTAGATTGAAGAAATAGAAAGGTCAAACTTGTGGGAAGCTCCGGCAACACTTGAATCCCATGACAATTTCTTAAATTTAGGATTCCTAAAGATGACAATTCTCTAATTCCAACCGAAATTTCTCCTTTCATTTGAACACGCCCAGAGAGATCCAACTCCTCAAGATTTTTCAACATGTTGATGCCACTAGGTAACTGCCAAACATGCTCTAGAGAAGACAATCCACTTATTGATAAACGCAATATACGTAAAGATTTTAACTTTTCAATGGAGGCGGGAAGTCCCGTTAGCCTCATATCTCTTAGAAGAAAAGACTCGAGTTTCACTAGATCTTGGATGGAGTTTGGAAGTTTGGTAATGCTCGTACATGATAAGTCTAGCTCTATCAATGTGGTTATATTCCCAATTGAGCTTGGAAGTTCTCTCAACCTAGAACATCCCCACAATGAGAAGCGCTCAAGCTTCCCTAGTGCCCCCACTTCCTTAGGCAAAATTGTAAGACCCTTGCACTCTTGAATCTCTAACTCAATCAATGACGGTAGATATCCAATGAAGCTTTCAATTTTCTTTAGCTTACTGCAAGCTGCAAGAGTCAACCTCTCTAAACCCAAGCATTTAGAGAAATCCGGGGTTGTCGTTATGCCATGACATTCAGTAAGTGATAGGACTTTCAAATTGTGCGCCCTCTGTAAAAATAGATGGCATGTTAAGAGTAAGATCCATCCATAGTATATATTGGGACAATTAGACTAGAATTAATATAGTTTACCTTGATCAAGTCCCATGCTTTTGAATCATCTGAGAAGTCATTCTTGCCAAGCTTAAAAACAAGAAGATAATCCAAATGCATATTGTTTGCCTTAAAACCCTGATGAGGAGAATGCCAAGAAATCCATCTCAACTTTGAATGACATTTGGCAAAATCCCCAGTGTAAGTTCCATTACCTAACTTGAGGAGTCTTAGATTTTGAAGCCTTTCAAACTCTTCATTTTTAATCTCTACGAAGTCATCTAGTCCATCTATATCAAGTGCTTCAACCTTGTCTTTCCTCTGCAAGTGAAATTTTGCAATGATGTCAAGAAGTCAGTCAACTTCCAAATGCTATGTTTTACAACTCAAATGGGCAGGAAAAAAATGATAAAGATCCTTTCAAAATGAGATGTTGCTTACCCCTTGAGTTCTCATGATTTTGATGGCCTCTTCTGCAATCCACAACCTACTTTGCTTTCCAAGGTTACCGAGACTGTTTTCACGGACAATTTGCCTTCCCAATGCTATTAATTGATTATGCATCCAAAGCTTACCATTGTCCAATACCTTTATCAAGCACTTCTGGGTAAGGACTATTATCGGATCAAGTAGATAATTGTCCCACATATAAATTGCATCTGTCTTCTTCTCATTGAAAAAGAAGCATGCTATATCAAGAAAAATTTGTTTATGAAATTCGTCTAGGCCATCATAGCTGATTTGCAACTTCTCTCGAACATTTCTATTAGGTGCATTCCTTAATATGACCAACACCCTTTGCCAATATTTTTTGTCTAACCCCTTAAGCGATGAACCTATCGCTTTAATAGCCAAAGGAAGTTGTCCCGTGGTTGAGACAATTTCATTTGAAAGCTTATGATAATCATTGGGAGGAAAGTCACTATCTAAAGCATGCCGACAAAAAAGCTGAAGTGCAACAGCATCATCCATCTTTGGCATCTCATACCGTCGAATGTCACCATTAAACCACTTACCTGGCATAATAGTTTGGTCTCTCGTTGTAATGATTATGCGAGATCCTGGAGCTAATGGACATCTTCCTATTAGGTACTTAATGTGCTGTTTTTCAGCAACATCATCCAGAACCACAAGGACCTTCTTAGTGCCGAGTACTTTTTCAATCATCATCATTCCATCTTTATAATCATTGACCCTTTTCGCAGGATTACTACCAACAATGTCAAATAGTAAATTCCTTTGTAGAGGGACTATGCCCTGAGTCAACGAGCGTTCTCGAACGTTCTCAACGAAGCAACAAGTCTTTCCAAATTGGGAAGATAGTGTATTGAAGACAACCTTGGCAACAGTTGTTTTACCGATGCCACCCATTCCATAAATTCCAATAAATTGCACATCTGGATGTCCGACATCTAATAATTCTGTCAACTCTTTTATCTGATCATCAAGTCCAACTACATGTTTAGTCACTAATTTTTTTCTTGTTGCCAGCTTCACTAAAACCTCGTTAACAATCGATTCGACTATCAATGCTGGGCTGCCACATACAAAAGCACATTCATTAGTTGACTAGATTAACTTGATAAGATTGAAGTACATCACGAACAATATTTAAATTCACTAAATTAATAGTAGTATTGGATAGTTTAGTAGAATTCACTTGATATGTTTTTCGCATATGACCAAAGAAATTTCTGAAGACAACAATATTCGTTTAAATGGTGGCCAAAGTTTACCAATTGGCTACTATATCACGCATAAGCAAAATTTCGGCATTTATAGCTAAGTCTGAAAAAGATTTCAGCATTCGCAATAGGAGAATCATGAACCCATATAATGTAGACAAATGCAACGTCGTGTATTGAAAACTGCAACCTGGTGAATAAAAATATAATCCTAAAACCTGTAACTATTCCCCAGCCCCAACAATATAGTAGTTGTAACATTTGTGTTGGTCAACTTATGCAGGTAAGTCTTCTATGGATCTGATTATGAGTATTATTGCATCTAAAGAGCCATGTCACATTAAGATTTGTTCAAAATTGAAAATTGAGAAACCCGACTCCCATGGGGTTAATTTGGTGGTTAAGAAATGAATACGTGTATGGATTAGGTGCACAATACAGGTTTGATTTTCCACACCATCAAGCAGAAACATTTGTATGGTTGAGCCACCTGTTTGGGAGTTGGTTTGTACCTTAATTGGTCCACAGAATTAATAACATAGGTCGTAGTTTTGGAATTTAACTATTTAAGATGCACTTCCTTGTTAATATAGAAACAATATATAAAGGCCCTGTCAGTTTGCTTCCAATAGCTCCATCTGTTGGGGGCATTGACTACATTACTCAGAAGTATAAGAGGTTGCCAACCCGAAAAAGTGGTGCAAAAACAGCTCATTTACATTGGAGAAGATAATGGGCGTCTACATGATATATTAATGCATGGTAGGCGTTAATTCACCGTAGGTTAGGTTTAAATTTATCAATTGACAACCAAATTATGTGTTGTTATTGATAAATGATGATAAGCATATTCAGTTGCTAATATAAATGCCATGTGATGACCCACAAAACAAGAAACAAATGCCATGCGGGGCCACGTCACTACTATGTTGCCTCCCAGCTCATCCATAGCTCTCGTTCAAGTCGTGTGACCCAATATTCATTTCCGCGTTTATTAGTTTGGATTAGACTAGACTTCCTACTTTGCCTAAGACAAGGAAAATAGCCCGCATGCTTTACATGTTCTCAGGATACTGTTGCTTCTATCGAATATTTAGATATGATTTTTCTTCACCGAATCTTAGTTTCCTTGTGTGATTGGTGTTTCCTGAGCACTCAGATATGTCTAAAATAAAGACGGCACCAGATGCCATCTCTGATTTTTTTCGTCTTTTCCCCATTAATGGAAAATGGAAACTGATATGAATACAGATTATATGGATGAATGCAAAATCTGAAGTTGATTTTGGTAATCATCCCAGATGACAAACACAAGTGGCTGCCATCGAATATTTCGTAGCCTTACGAGACAGGGAACAGATAAAAATGGCTGAGAGCAAAGGATGTAAAGTCGAATGAGAGCAGCAATTTCAATATATCCCACTTAAAAAAAGGAATAAAAGAAATCATTTGACAGGGCAACGTTGCATCGGCCAAAACAAAATAAGGACTAGGTAAGGATCTTCAAAAGAGTATTACCTTTGATTTCCATCCCAGTGCCATCCCTTGATTCCACCTACTTCTGCAAGAGCCGCTCTCCACCTCTCTACTTCATCTGGAAACAGCTCCTTGTGTTTCAGCAGAGCATCTTCATATAGTGGAGTCTTAAGTTTAACATCATCAGGTTTCACGCCAAAAAAAACAGGTACAATACTTTTTGTACCCTTCGACATAGACACGTTGTCTACTATATGCCTAAGCTTACGGAGGCACCATATACTGGAAGCATAAGTCCGAGAGAAGATGGGTATGTAGATTATGGAGTCGTCAATAGCATGAAGAAGGTCTCCACCAATCGCTTCGCGGACACTGAGTTTCTCATCATCCATGAATACGCGGACTCCAACATTTATCAATCCGTGATAGAGGAAATCTGTGAATCCATAACGGGTGTCGGGTCCTCTGAAATTCAGGGACACTTGATACTTACCTCCTGATACTTGTGCAGCATCACTACTTGAGCCAGCCTCTGAGTATGCCATAGCTGGGAAGCTTATTACGATCCAGATCTCTCACCGAAAGAGAAAAAAGTTCGGTGTGGCGGGGGCTGAGCTGAAGGAATGAGCTGAGGTTTCAGATATGAACTAGGCAAATGAGCAAGGACGCCCTAAAAATTGGAAATTTTCAAAGACTACTTGGGAGACCGCACACCGCACAGCCAATCTAAAGGTTTTTTTGTTTTAAAATCTTTGGAGGAAAGGCATCGGTCATTTAACTAATGCGAATCGTTCAATCAAGTCTCTCAATCTTTTTTTTTTTTTTTTTGGCAAGTGGGTGTCGAAACTATATATTTTTTGTTCGACTTGGCCATTCCCTTAAAATTATAAAAGCAGAGCTGATGTCATCATTAGATGCTGATGTTGGACCTTACGAGGCAATTATAATACATAAACTTATTTTAATAATTTTAATAAACTTCAAGGAAACAACAACTTGAAAAAAGAAGGAAAAATCAAGAGGGGGCAAACAGAGAGAGAGAGAGAGAGAGAGAGCGCGCGTGGGCATGGGGAGACAGTGCTCCGGCAGCGTGAATTCTGCCGCGTGTTCAGCAAATTCACTGCCAAGCGCGTGAACACGCCGTGTCGTTTGGTTGCTTAAAAGTGAAAGGCGCTTGCGTTTCTTTTCTTTCATTTAATTTTTTATGGATATAAAAGGCTTTGTGCATCAACGGCAAAAAAACAAAAAACAAAAAAAAGGTCATATGCTATCGTACTTTGAGATGGTTCTTTATATGGGCAGTGACAATTGTGAGACACAGAATTGAATATGGAGTTGCTAAATATATAGGAATTGCTTTAATTAGGTGATGATTTTACCAATAAGGACCATGAATGATTTTTCCAGATTCATCCAATCACCGCAAAACTCATCCCAATTTATTGAAACCCAAACAAAAGAAATAAATTGAGAAAAAAAATCACTACACAGTCCTCACAAATTATACAGGTGAAGAACGAAGACTGGACCAACCACCCCCAAAAATCCAAACAATCTCACCGCACACTCCAGCGAATCACCAAATTTTCCCGCTAAAGTGAGACAAAAAGGAAAAGGATAAATAGAAAAGATTAACACCACGAAACTCTAAAATGGTACAAAATAAATTTTTGATCACTAAAACTCCAAACTGATGTACTTATGATAAATTTATTTAAAATTAATTTTTTAACAACCAAAAATCCTAAACTAGTCACTCCGTTAGTTTTCATTAAATTGAATTAATTTGACAAAAAATCACAAAACGGATGGTGAACCCCAAACTACAACTCAGCAATTTCATGATAAAATTTAATGAAAATTTACAAAAGATAAATATATCACATGTGTATCGGTTTGAGATTTTTGGTAGTCAAAAAATTAATTTTCAATAAATTTATTATAGATATTTTAATTTGATATTTTTCGTGATATTATTTCAACAGAAAAAAATTTAAAAAAAAGTATGAAGTAGCTCCATTTGTTTTTTGTCGCTTGAAGCAACACCATCAGCTGACCCTTATTATTGTTGCGCCCAAACAAATAAACGATCGACAATGTTCATACGGATAACGTACAACTAGGGGTGAGCGGGTCCAGGGTGGGTAGGGTCTAGACCTGGACCCTGTTCCCTACCCTGTTATAACCGGTTCTCCTTTTTTGGACCCTGTTCCCTACCCTATTTTCATTGGACCCTGTTCCCGGCCCACCCTGTTTTTCCGGTCCGGGAACAGGGTAAACTCTGTTTATATTGGAACCTGTTTTGCATAAAAATTAAAATATAACAGGAACTGAGCTGCAATTATTGAAGTACCATGGCTTTTTAACAACAGTGGAGGCTTTTCTTATTGACTAGCTTGATAAACATTATTAGATGGACTTTACCAAAAAAAAAAAACATTATTAGATGGAGGATAGAAGTATGCATAAGCATTTTGACCAAGAACTTCAGTTGGAAATTCAATCGGCTCTGGCAAGCTGAAATAAGACTGGTACTTCAAACTGTTCGGTGAAGAGGACCATATAATCCAAAAATCAATGACTTTTGACTTTTCGTCATTGAAAGTCACGTGCAGACAATAAACAAAAGGAAATTATAACAACAATGAGAACACACTAATTACTGCAGCACAGTCCACACTTCACTAAATATGAGGAGATTACTACGGTAAAGTATTGCAAGCACCTTAGCCACAGATATTGGAAGTACTCCTGATGCTCTCTCAACATATAGGCAATTGTTTCCTGAAGTCTGCAAAAGAAGAATGTGCACAATATACCAATCCATCAGCTCAAAAAAATTAGTAACGGCAATTCGTCACAAAGAAGGTATTGAACATACTATGTCTTGTATGTCTGTGAATGGAATGTCAATCAATGATAATGAGCTCTGAAGAACGTCAATAATTGCAAGATGAGACCTTCCCCTCTGCCTGCAAGCAGATTCTAAATAATTGATATGAAGAATCATACAATAATTTGTATTTCGATAATGTTAACACCTTAGATCATCACATGGAAGAAAGCTCACCTGTAGCTGCAAGCGATCAAGGTCTTCTGTTTGTCACTCTGGATAACTTCATAAGAGTTCATACCGAAAAGCCATAATGGCCTAGCAAACTCAGCATTTGACCGATAAAGAGGCAGGACCTCATTTGTAGATTCAATCTGTTGAATCATGAAGCACATAAAAGATACAATTCAGTTCCTTTCCAACCACATCATTGATAATGCTATGAGGGTATAAGTAGTAGTTGAAAGAGCTCACATATGTAATGATTATTCAATCACCTGCAGAAAATCTACAACTAAATAATTTATCCTCATTTATAATTTTCACGGTGTGACATCCAAAAGCCATACTATATGACTGATGCAGTCTGAGTCTGGATGGAGTTTGATATGGAAATTACGGAGATCAACCATAATTACGGTATAAATCACCATGTGGAAAACCTGCTTTGGAATGGTTACCATAAAAAAATGGTCGCTAGGAAAGATCTTCAATGACATGAAGCACCTAAAATATCTAGACTATTCAAAGTTGATAAGCATGAACTGCAATGGCCCAGGGTTAAGATCTTACCCACTTATAGAGATTCCAAAATCCATTCTGTCTATCTGTAATGAAAAATAGTTCACCTGCATGTGTTCAAAGCACAATGTGATGTCTAGCACAATTACAAGCCACTTCGCTATGAAATTTCTTTCTATGTTTTCACTGAGACATTACATGTCCACAGCTTCTAATGTAATATAGCTTTAGCATGCTGGACTCAATCATCCAAGCAGAGCTGAGACAGAAGAAAATTCGCAAAAATGTTGGATATAGATCACCTCACGAGTAAGAAGAGACATACTAGATGACTCCATATACATATCATGGATAATACATGATTAAGAGACATTATAACATGAAAATACCAATAGAAAAAACTGTAGTGTCATTTTTTTCAACTCGTTAAGAATAAGACCAACATGCTCAGATCATCATGAAAGCAACATAATAAAAAAAAATTCATCAAGGTGACCCTTATTTGTTATTCAGGCAGATCAGCTAGAATTGGGAATAAGCCATTTACATTCGACGATTATTTTCGGGGATCGGGCTCCTCTTCTGTTCATTCACAACACAGTAATACTAGATCTTACATTTCTTCAGCATCAAAGAACATCCGGTGACAAATGGACTTGTACCATTGAATGAGAAATCAATTTGCACCATTCAATAACTTTGATCTGAGCCAAAAGACAAAAGTACCTTTTGTAGCGTGCGGTGAGAACAGGATTGGTGGAGAGCTACTGTGGGTTGCTCGAAGATGCGACAAGGTGGGCTTGCAGACGCGAGATCTGTGGGTCAGGGGCGTCGGCGAGGCAACAGCAGCAGGTGGAACGGCGAGATCAAACGGAGGCGGCGTCGGCGCTTGGGTGCGAGCTCAGCAGGGGTTAGCAGCTTCGCGGGCAGAACCAGTGCAACGGAGCTTCAGATGACCGGCAGAACGGCGACGGTGGTGCGAGCGCGAGGGGTGCGACGAGAGCGGCAGAGGCGACGTCGGCTTCGCGATTTCGGGAGGAGAGCTCGGAGCAAGGCTGGCCGGACGCGATTTCGGGAGAGGTAAAGACAGAAAGTAGAAACTAGGGTTTTGCGTTTTGGTTTTTGGGGTGGCTTAAAAACCGGTTCCCAAAACCGGTCCTCCAACCGGTTCCCAAACCGGTCCGGTTGATCCGGTTCCCGGGTGGGTAATCCCTCGGAACCGGTTCCCGGACCGGTTCAAATAGGGTTTGAGTTTTGGGAACCGGTTCCCGGACCAATTTCAACCGGAACCGGTTCCCGACCCTGTTTTTCGGGTGGGCCGGACCGGGAACCGGGTAAACCCGGTCCGGATGCACACCCCTACGTACAACTCCATGAGCTCTTGCCTTACTCCCTCATCTCGTCCTCTTACTCCTCCATTTCTTACTCCCACCCTGTTAGGGTCATCTACTTGCAGCACTAGACTACGTCGTCACCGTTGTCAGTAGCAGCTCCTAGTTTGTTCCATTGATGATTGTTATCCGACGATAGTTGAAGGGCCTAATTAAACATTTTGTAATAGTTCAAGGATTTTCGATAACTTTATTTACACTAGGCCAATAGCCTCACGACATTATCAATAACTATTTCAGGAATGATATCTTCTAGAGCTTTGTAGCTTCAATGACCTAGGAAGACATTTTGCATTAAAATATTTTGTACACACTGAACATTTTGTCAAAAAAATTGTACATGTGCCGAGAACCAAAACTAAACAAGCCTACCTCATTGTAACTTTTTGCATTTGCGGTCAGTTCATCTCTCTTCATCCTGCAGGCATCCTTGTGATGGAGAAGGAAAAATAAAGAATGTGCCACCAGTAATGATTAACAATTATTCTTTAAATCTCCTAGAACAGAGGAAGGGGACACAAGGAAAACAAAAAAGCCAAAAATAAAAATAAAAAGGCCAATATTCATGCATATGGTCTCAATACTCCTAGTCATTTTGCGATTGTAACCCCTAATCAAACCGTACCCTCACATGTCCAAATCAAAGCTCAGCAAAAGGAATCAGATGTTACTATCATAATTGTACACTTAATTTTTTCACGATTACAATATAGTAAAAACACTACACTAGAGATAGAGAATGATATACAGTTTGCTCAAAATACAATGTTGAACGTTTTTGGCTTATTCTATATTTTTCCTCCAACCCTTTTGATTTCTAAGATCTTCTCTTATATATAGACATCTTTAAACTTCCCGTTAAAGATAGTCTTGAGAAGCAAGTGTCCATTGGGATTCTTCACTAGCTGCTGTTTTGAAACTAGATTACCCATACAGCCCTTTCTCATGAGCATTAGCAAGTTTTCCCAAAATATGTTACGCCGCTGTTGTCACATTGCCAAAGCTCTGACAGTTCTGACAAAAGTTGTTTCTAGTTTTCTAACAATCTTCGGTTCTCCTCCTCTGATGTTCCAACTACCGACGGCTATATTAACGTCTCCAACAAACATTTGTAGATGAAAGTTATCCCAGAATTGTCGGTGACATGATAATCTCGGAAGTGACATAAACATGATCACGAGTCGATTATCATGGTCAGTTGGTGCTATTTACGTACAGGCCACATAAGGACATCTTGCAATCTTTTTTCCAATAAAGTCCCATCATGGATATTATCCGTATCCTTACTAAATCATCACAAACATATGCAATTTTCTTAATATATATTATTTCAATAATAGTTTTGGGATCATTAAAAATCCTATGGATGTTTCTCCAACAATCTTCCTCGTACTATCCACAAATGTGATAAAGGCATTGTATTGAATTTCTCGAGTAAAGTAAATATCTGCATAAGTAGTGATTATCAGTGCAACATACTTAAATAGATTTTGGAATTTTCAAAAGGTTTACAAATATCTTCAATGTAGTTGCTTGTATTATCAATTTTTAGCTCTTCAACTCCCTCCTAAAGTTTCTTATGCCTAACAGGACAGTCTTGATTTGTCTCTTTTTTAATCGTTGCAATAAATAGATTCGTTTACAAGGTTATTGTAGCTAAACACGGTGGAGAAGAGGAACCAAATTATGAAAAGACTGAATATCAAAAGCCAAAAGCATTAAGAGTGATTTCTTGTTTCTTTTTTTAGGCAAGAAAATATCCTTAACAATAAACGACTTAAATATGCGATGGGGTATTGTAAGTGGCAGAATGGCCTTGCTGCCATGATCCACAGAGATTCAGCAATTATCGCTTCGATTCGTTGATATTAAAACATTTCAATGTCAAAACAGGCCTATATTAGCATGAACTAAGGCCTTGAATTGTATTATGTTCAAGCACCTGCACTGGACTTGTTAAGTCAAAAGCGTTTAAGAGTGATTTCTTGTTTAATTTGGTTATTATTCAATCATATCGTTATTGTTGTTCTCGGGAACAGAATAAAAAAGAATCATTTCTGATCAAAATCTATTATCAGAAACAGAATCGTTACCAAACACGCTATAAATATATATTATTAGTGATAAAAACCCCTTGTAGCCAAAGCTTGAAGTAATCTTCACGTTTGGGTTTTCCACGATATTAAAATAATCCACTGAAAAGTCATAGGATACTGCTAAATCTTTTTGTAAGCAAAAATGCTGGAGTTTGTTCCTCAATCGTCCCGTCCTCGTTTAATTTTGGTTCTTTCCCCATACGGCGACAATTATAATAAACCAAACTCAATTTTAACCTTCAAGTTTGGCCCGAACTCTGATGTCGGTAAAGATTACCCAAGAAAAAAGAGAGAAAAAAAATTATAAAACAAGCATCTTCAATTTAATTATTGAAAGCAAAACAAATCTTCCCGGATCCTACTGGCCCACCGAAGAAAGAAGAGCGCTCGAGAAAGCGCCTTAGGTCATTCATCGTGTTACACGGTCCACGTTATTAAAATGTTTACGTGCTTAATATTTTATTGTAATTATTTAGGTACGTATGATGTCGGGAGAGGGTTAAGAAAAAAAGCAAGAGAGAGTAGAAAAACAGCTTAGGTCGTCAGTGACCTTTCTAATAAGCGTGGCGGTGATCCATATTATGACAATGTTAGAGTCTGAAATGAAAATTCCAAATTATCACTTAAAGTATAAAAGTTCCCTCACTAAAATAAAATTTACGTAATCAATGACTTTTTCAAATTATTTGGGTAGATGTTATTTTTTAAATATCCAATAATTAGGTTAGTGTCAATCACATTTTGATTAAATGTAATAAACTTACCCAACCATTATTACAAGTAGAAGGCAAACAAGTAAATGTTTAGAGAAATTCGATGATGACTGCGTATATATTTAAAATAAGTACACCGATATATAATACTTAAAGAAAAACAAATTATATAACACGCTTTGTAATAAATGAATATAATAGAGTTACCAATCCTTATAGGTAGAAGGGGAAAAAAATGCATGTTCAAGAGAAATCTATTGCATGATTGTCTGTATTTCAAAAAAAGGAAACACATAATATTTGATAACTCTTATGATTGAAAAATAGCATGGCCACCCGTTAGAACATGATTATTTGCCGAATTTCAAATGTTTATTGGGTCATGATTCCGAATATTTTGGAAATAAATGTCTAAAAAGAATTATTTATTAATATGTATATCCTATTGAAAATTATGATGAGGTTTTGAAAGAACTTAGCGAAGTAGTGAAACGTATCATGGTATAATATTTCATAATCACCTGGTATTTCACAAACAATAAATGTGAAAAGATTAATCTCATATATGACGATAAAAATAACAAGTGATCATCGTCACGAAAGAGAATTATATAAAATACTTTTGTCACTACCATGATCTCTACCGATTCTAAGCCGTCACCAGCACCACGTCGCTCTCTATTCCGCGTCCGCGTTCTTGCCATCCGACGGCCCAAGACTCTTCATGCCGATCGAACGGCTGCTATGCATGCTGCACGGATAGCGCAAAATAATTGCGCGCGTGATTCCCTAGAGCAATAGTACTTGGGAGGAAGGAGCTCTGCAGGGAGGGACAGGGGCCTTTTTGACTTGACCCTGCTCTTCCTATTACGAAAAAAGAGAACCAATGTGCGTACGCCTTCTTTAATGGTGGAAGGAGAAGATAAAGAAAAAGAAAATAATTAATACATTGAAAAATCCCAAACTAGTACACATGTGATAAATTTACTTTAAATTATTTTTTTGATTACTAAAAATCCCAAACTTGTATACTTTTAATAAATTTACCCCAAATCGGTACACTTGTGACAATTTTACCCTATGTTAGTTTTCGAAATTAAATGACACGTAACAATTAACTGGTATACTAATTTGAAATTTTACACTTCGTTTGTCACAGTTTACAATTTTTTTTTTTTATTTTTTGTAGTATTAATCAAATTTAGCGGAGGGTATAATTGTCACAAATTTATCAGTTTGGGGTAAATTTGTCATAAATGTACTAGTTTAGGGTTTTTTATGATCAGTCGGGATAAATTTGTCACAGGTGAACCGGTGTGGGGTTTCTTATGGTCAAAAAAATGATTTTGGGTAAATTTATTACAAATGTATCAGTTTGGGGTTTTTCAAGGTATTAACCCAAAAGAAAATATAGTACTTTCTTTTTTTCAGAAAAGAGAGAGTGCCTTTTTTTTTTTTTTTTGTGGTCTTGAAAGAGATCGTACCTGATAAAGCATTGATCCATGAATTGGTTTACATTTGGAAGGACTTGCCCTTTTTCCAAGCCACCGTGGGGAAAAAGGTATTATTAAAAATTATTAATATTAGTGTCGGCCGGTCAAAATTTATTAAACAGATTACACTGACACAAAAAATATTTAAAATCGAATCAACATAATTATAATAAATTTTAACTTATTATGGTAATTTTCTCTTTTCTAAGCCGCACCTTGAGTATGTAAGAAAAAGTGAAGGCTCTCTTTCTTTCTTCAATTTTGGGTTTAGTCTTAATTACAATAAGTCTCAGACTTTTTTTAGTAATTTCTTCTTTTCTAAACCGCACCTTGAGTTTGTGGATGGATAAAGTCGGCAAAGAAAAAGTGGGGGCTCTCTTTTTAGGTTCAGTCCTAATTATGTTCTAAACTTTTTTAAATTTTTTTACTATAGTTTTAAATCGCCCGATGTCCAATAATTGCTGCTTTTTTTCTTTAAAATTATCAACATTAGGGCCGATTAAATATCAACATGCTTACCTTCATATAAAGTAACAACAGTCTATTGATATTGATAATTTTGAAAAAACTAGTTGTAATTTTTGGACACGAGATAAATTTGGGACTATAGTGAAAGTTAGTGAAATTTTTAGATAAAATAATTTCGGAGCAGAATTGAGATTGAACCTAAATTGATGATTTTTAAGAGGATCAAGCCAAAAAAACCAAAAGAGAGGGTACTTAAAAGCGGTAGGTGATCAATAACGTTTATTATAAACGGGTTGGTGAAGAAATTTTTAAATTTTGATGAAGCAAAACAGAAGAGAACGTACTTATAAACTAGTTGATCTAGGTGCATTCAATAATATTTTTATTCTAAAAAATAATTTATTGTTAAAGATATTTTTTTCTATTTTTATTTCTTGGAATAGTTTCGATTAGAAAATTGCATTTCGTAACTAAATAAAATTTCTATTGTCGAAATAGAAAATAAATAAGAATGCATTTAATATAACTTAAATTTTTTGTGCGATGTAAATCTCTTTTAATTTTTTAATGATTTTTGAAATTTTTATTTTTTCTTCTCTTATTCCAACAGCCAATGACGATGGTGATGATCGGTTAAGAGAATATAAAAAAAGAAAGAAGATAACTTATTCAAGAAATTGTTCTTGAGAACAAGAAAATGACTTATTTCATAAATTATTTTCGAAAATAAAAAGTAATTTGTTTATTTATTATTTCTATTCCACAACTACTCTCTAATTATTTATCTATTTTAAAAAAGAAAAAAAAGAAAAATTAGAATGTTACCAAACAGGATTAGAGTCGCCGAGGGACTACCCTTTACATCGGCTTTTCTTGGATGCAATCTACAAGCGAGCTTGGGTAAGTCACGCGTGTGGCTGTGAGCTCCGGCGCGTGAGTAGTTAGCAAAGAGAGAGAGAGAGACGTCGGGTCTTGACGTTGACGACAAGAAAAGAGAGGTGGGGAGGTGAGCACTGAGCAGCAAAAGAGGATAAGGAAGAAAGACAGAAGTCCAAAAAAGTGGCTCCCCCAGAATTAAATTAAATTAAAATATATTCGATTTTTACAGTGGAGCCTACCTTTTTAATAAAGAGAAATACTCAAATCGAGGATCGAGACAATGTACAGGATCCATGAATTGACCCACATTCTAATAAAGTTGGGAAATAAAAAGAAAATTCAAATTTTCACTGGAATCACAAAAGTTCCCTTCACTAAGAGGTATTCAATGAATTTTTATTTTTATGAATGGACACTAGAATTTCAATGTTGGATCTTAGCAAATTAATTTCATAAATCACACTGAAATCGCATTTTCTTCAATTAAATTTTTATAATGCAGCCCAACTGTCCTCATAAATTATTTCATATAGAATTCAAAAAACGAATTAAATGATCTAATGTTTGTTAAATTTGATGGTGCAAATAATGAAATATTTATCTTGCATACAATTCACACGCAGTGTTTTCCCTGAACTGTTGACACGTTGTTTTCTACCATCTAGAAGTAATAAAGCTTTTCCCATGGTCATGGTATCTAAAAGCTGAATCCCACGCGCTCATGGATGGAACATTTCTTTTTGAAAAGTGATTTAGGAACTAGCTTTCCAGGAGGATTACTTAATACCCCCGACGATCTTAATGATTTCCTAACTAGCCATCCAAACGTGTTGGTTAATCTTCTAACTAAACTTATTTAAAGTCTTGCAGTGATTTTGGAGAAGATTTCCCATTGCAACAGAAAATATTACGAAAACAAGTGAGCATTTCATGCAGTGGCTTAATGTATTGTTGTTTTAAATTGAGTCAAATTTGAAATATAGCTTATCACGTGTAAGTATATAATTTTACTTAATAAGGAAACTGAGTAAATTGAAGAATGAAAAGATAAAATGAGATATGCATTGTATAAAAAATACATACATACGGTTTACGTAGCCTTTCTTGCTAATGCCAAATTTGCTTAACATGAGCTCACAACGGATTGATTAGCTGAAAAACAAAAAAACATAACGTAGAAATAATGTGTATGTGCGCATGCCGGTCTACATATAATTTTTGCTATTAAATTTCTCTTAATCTAAGTGAAGAATATTTCCTACAAGAAAATTTCTTTAAGTAAGATAAAATTAAAATAAATTAGTTTACAACAGATCGGCAGTTTGAATATTCGAGAAACTCATGAATTTTAACTCATATGGTGCAAGTAATTTAATGCAAGGTATAAAGGAATTTCTTATCATGAATTCGATTAACAAAAACTAAAGATATATGTTGTTTAGTCGATAAACTATCAATAATTTAATAGCTTAATTTGTTCATGCAATTTCATTCAATGTAATATAGAAACATTCTACTGAATAAAGAGTTCACTTAATTTATAAAAGAATCGCAGAAATTTAAAAAATCGTAGACTATTTAAAATATAACAAATTGTGTTTTTGTCACTTTAATATTACAATAAAAGTAAAAAAAAAAATCAACGAATAAAAGCTGTATATTTTTAACATGAATTTTTTGTTGTTTCATAATCAAGTAAATCTGAAATCCATTTACATGGAATTTACAATGAAATTATAGAGTCAAAAGACTTAAAGAACTAAAAATAATTTAACATGTTGCATAATGATTCATAGAGATTCATATAAATACAAAGTAGGTTTTTTTTTTCGGCAAAAAAAAAATTCATTCATTTGCCATAATCAAATATGAGAGGAATACGGAAAACTTCCAAGCAAAGCAAATCCCTAAATAGCTAAACAAAACAAAATATTGAAAATAAAAAGAGTATAGTTTGTGGTTAAAAGGAAGCTCTTATCCCATAAAAACCATTTTTGTCATGACATAGAAAAAATCAACGGCCGATCACCGAAACTGTTAATGATGGACATACACCGAGATTTTCCCTCCGTAAATCACAACTTGTGGTACACGTGTAGATTCAACATTCTACCATCATCATATGCAAACAACAATAACAATATGATTAAATAATAATTAAATGAGAAATACAAGGGTTGGTCTATATATATATATATATATACACACTCTTTTTTTAATCAATATATTCTAATCAAAACCAAAACAAGGTGCAAAACATTGAAAGAAATCCCTTATTTTGAGTTCCTCTCATATGAAATTGAGAGTCGGCCCTGCATTCTTGCAAAACAATCGAATTGAGGGTCTAGAGGAATTGGCCATTTAATCTTGTAAACTAATCAAGATTGGAATTGGAAAAAGGGATACGGGCAAAGAACATGAAATCATTCTGTTTTGATAGAGACACAAGACGAGGCTGGGGCAATTAAGTAGGTGAAGTGGTTGGAATTTGCAAGCTATTCCAACCACCGTTGATGTGATTAGTCGGTCCATGTGATAAAGAAAACTCACTTTCAATCTTTGGGCCATAAACTGATTAAGCAACATTACCAGATAACGAAAACAAAAACAGGGAATAAAATATAAAGCAAGGATGGAAAATTTTTAAACCAAACCGGATCTTCCCGGCTCCCACTACCACTTAAGAGAGGAGCACTTTTTTTTGCTATAAAAGAGAGAGAGGAGCACAAGCAAACCTTAATTCCACAATCTGAGTTCGTAGACCTTGCAACCAAAAAAAAAAAGTTCGTAAACCTCACTTGATCCTCGATGGAGGGAGTAGGTAAAAAAATACTTAATTTTATGGAAAAACACTCAATTTAAGATTCAATCTCAATTATATTCCGAACGTTTCTTTATCTCAAGAAAAAAATCGCAGACTTTCACTACAATCATAAGTCTACCCTACGTCCAAAAATCACTGCTTATTTCTTTGAAATTATCAACATTAGGACCAGTTGGAGATTTATTATCTGATCTTGCATTTTTATCAACACCTTCACTTTTGTATGGAGTAATGACAGTCTCTTGATGTTGATAATTTTAAGAAAATTAGTGTTGATTTTTGGATGTAGGATAGATTCGAGACTATCATAAAAGCTGGTGATTTTAATTTTTGGTAAAAAAAGGTAGATGCAAAATTAAGATTCACCTAAAGTTTGCAGATTTTTTTAGGAAATTAGATTAGAAAACAATAGAGCTAGTATTTATATGCTGGAAAAATCTAAATAAGGATATAAAGTATCTTTATTTTCTTAAATAATGATTTGAAATGGACTTTATTTTAAATAAGAGTTTAAAGTATCATAATTTTTTCAAATAAAGACATAAAATGGATATTATTTCAAATCAGAATCTAAAATTGCCATATCAGTCTCAAAAAATTGCATAACTCATAGATTGATAAGGGTAATTTCGTCATTTATTTTTGAATTTTTTTTCCTTTTTTCTTTCTTTTTCTATATTAGATGAAAAAATAAATTAAAAAGAAAAGGGAAGGGGTTGGGAAGACAACGAGGCCTTTGCAGGCCCTCCCTGCTGTTGCCCAACCATCACTGTTGCCACCCAACTATCCCCCTTCCACGATGGTGAGGGCATTGGCGGCAATGAGAGCTTAGGCTCTGTTTGGCAACTGGCCAAACAGTACCAAATTCTGATTTTTTGTTCCCAGAATCAGTTTGGGACGAGAATCGCGTTTGGTAAATTTTTTGTTCCCGGGAACAGTTTTGGCCAAGATTTGAGAATCTAAAAAAATTTGATTCTCGTCCAAGAATCAGAAAAAAGAATCAAAACAGTAAAACCTTATTCTTCTCTTTCAACATCTCGGTTGCCATTCGCCATCGCCACGCTGCCGTCGCCGTGCCCCGTCCACCGCCGCTGGCCGCTTCCCGGCCGCCGCCGCCGGTCGCGGTCCGCCCGCGCTGGCCGCTGGTCCGGCGAGATCGCCGGAGGCTCGCCGAGGAGCCGGGCGAGGTCCGGCGAGCTCCGCGGAGGCAAGCCCGGCCACCGGCGAGGCTCGGCCTCGCCAGATCCGGGCGAGGTCGAGCCTCGGCGGGCCGGGCGAGCCTCGCCAGCTACCCGGCGAGGCTCGGCCGACGAAGGCCGACCTCGCCGAGGGCTGGCGGCGCTCCGGTGAGCGTCGCCGGCCCTCGTCTGGCCGGTCGCCGGTCCGGCGACCGGCCAAATGAAGAAGAAGAAGAATAGGAAAAAAGGGGAAAAAAAGAAAAAAGAAAAAGAAAAAAAGAAAAAAAAAAGGAAAAAAGAAAAGAAAAGAGTAAAAAAGTAAAGAAATTATTTAAAATTTATTTAAAAATCAAAAGAAATTATTTAAAATTTATTTAAAAATCAAAAGAAATTAATTTGGAAATGAATCAATTAATACTGATGCCAAACGCAATTCTATTCCATTTAGAATAAAAAATTTTGAACGATTCAAACACGTGTTTTTACTCGAGAATCGGTTAAGGAGCAGAATCAAAAAGAATCGATTCTTATCGAATCATTTCAGGAACGAATCGTTACGTTACAAACGCTACTTACTTGCGCTTGATTTCCCTCTCCTTTTATCCTCTTTTAATAATAATAATAATAATAATAAAATAAATATTTAAATTTAATTTATTATATAACTTTAATAATATTTAAAATTAAAATTACATTGAAGTAAAAAATGTCTTTAACTGGCTAAAATATTTTACCTACCAATGAGGTCAAGTCTTTCTTTGAAGTTGTCATGGCTGCTTCAGCCCTTATTTAAAACTATTACATTTATTTAAAGTGGTCATGGCTACTTTTGTCCTTATTTATGATAAAATTCACTTTGAACATGAGGAAATGAAAACACTTAAAATTTTTAGGGTTAATACTGCAAAAACCCCAAACTGATACATTTGTGATAAATTTACTCCAAATTATTTTTTTGACCACCAAAAACCCCAAACTGGTATACCTTTGACAAATTTACTCCAAACTGGTATATTTGTGACAAATTTATCCCCTGTTAGTTTTGGTTAAATTTTATTATCAAATTATTAAATTAAATGACACGTGTAGCTTAACTTATATAATTTTACGTTCCGTTTGTTACGATTTAAAAATTTTGTGATTTTTTTGTGATATTAATCCAATTTAACGGAAGGTATATTTGTTACAAATTTAACAGTTTAGGGTTTTTTGTGGTCGAATAAATTAGTTTGGGGTAAATTTGTCATAAATGTACAAATTTATAATTTTTTTATAATTAATCGGGTAAATTTGTCACAGGTATACCGGCTTAGGATTTTTCATGATAAAAAAAATAATTTAAGGTAAATTTATCACAGATGTATTGATTTGAGATTTTTTAGGATATTAATCCAAATTTTTATTAAGAAATTTTCCTTTATTTGCAGTATGTACTGCTCACGTTTTTCTACAAAGGTGCTCGGTGATCCACGCGAAGGAACTTTTAAATCTTGACTAAAGGTGAAGGCAAAAGAGAACGTACAAAAACGGGTGGATCTACTAGTCGCCACGTATCCTTTTCGTCGACTTTTCTTGGACCCAATCAACAAGCGAGTGCATTATTTGTCTAAGTTGCGCGCGTGCGGGTACAATATTAGGAATTTTCCGCGGTAGGTTGTCAATAACGTTTCTCTGTAAAGATGTTGGGTGATCCACGTGACGGAACTTTTAAATCTTGACTAAAGGTAAAAGCAAAAGAGAACGTACGTAAGAACGGGTTGATCTACCGGTCGCCATGGACCCTTTTCCCATCGACTTTTTTGGACCCAATCTGCAAGCGAGTATAATATTTGGCTTAGTCGCACGCGTGGGGTATTGTATGCTATGCGCATGAGCAAATACCCGCGCGCGCGCGCGTATGGCGCGTGAGCAGCGAGCGCAGAGAGAGAGAGAGACGTCGGGTCATGTCGACGAGAAATGACAAGGCAGTGGGGGGTGGACAGGGAAAGAGGAAAGGACGAAAGAAAAAGGCCGAAAAGGAGTGGCTCCACCTGAATAAAATAAAACAAAAGTGCCCTTCAATGAGAGTAAATCAATGTTCGACCCAAAAAAAAAAGAAAAAGAAGAGGCAATCGATGGCTCTTTTTTAATTGCGCGGGTCGATGCTATTGTTTCAATTTTGGATCCTAATGAATTGTTCTTAAAATTCACATTGAAATCAGGTTTTTTTCAATCAAATTTTTTATTGCATGGCTCAACTGACCTCATAAATTTCGTCATATAGAATTCAAAATCCAATTAAATGATCTAATTATTTGTTAAATTTGAAGGTGTAAATAATCGAATATGCATCTTGCATGTAATTCACACTTAAAGAGTTTTATTCCTTGACTGTTAACCCATGGTTTTCTACTATTTAGAAGTAATAAAAATTTTCTCCTTGTCAAGGCATCTAAAAATTGAGCCCACAAGCTTGTGGATGGAACATATCTTTTTGGAATTTGTCAAGGTCTTCAAGCAATGCTTTTTTATTTGATTAAATTGTTTCCTTTGCGCACAAGGTAAGTTAGGACCTGCATGACAACGCTTATTGGCTGGGGAAGAGTTTTTTTTTTTTTTTCCCTTTCAAAAATACTTCTTTTCTATTTCTATTCCAAGAAACACTTCGAGTAAAAGAACGCGTTTGGTAATTACACAAAATTTATACTATTGGAATAGAAAAAAAAAATAAAAATGGGTTTAGCAGAACGTTTTTGCGGTTTTTTTGTATTTATTCATTTTTTATTCTTACTCACGGATCGCCGACCGCCTAATCTTTGCACGATTCTTTGCGGTGGGGCGGCGGGAGCGGCGATGAGCAGGTGGCGTTGGGCAACGGCTAGCATCGGGCGGAAGTGGCCAACGATTAGCGGTGGCTCCGGGTGATTAGAGATGACCGCGGCAAGAGAGAGGAATAAAAGAAAAATAAAAAAGAAAATTGGCTTAGAAATTGTTTCCGAAAACAAAAAGCAACTTTTTTCTGTTTCTCGTTTCTGCTCCAAATCAATTCCAGGGCTAACTTTCTATTCCGAGGAATAGAAAAACAACTTGGCATTACCAAATGGATTTCTATTATTTTTTTGTTCCGAGGAACAAAATAACAAAAATCTGGAGGAACAGAAGTGTTCTCATGCGGAGCCTTAGGAACTAGCTTTTCGGGACAATTACTACTCATCCCCAACGTTTTTTGGCATTTCCCAACTTGCCATCTAAACGTGTTGGTTAATCTTCTACTACTGAACTTTTTCAAAGTAGGAAGCCAAGTAGAAAGAAGTCCTTTTATTTGTCCTGATGGGCCTTAACTATTCAATCTACCCAATTGATTTTCCACTCTTGAACATTGGGCTAAGCGAACAAATTCGAGATGGGCCAGCCTTCTTCTTGTAATCTTCAATTCTGGCCCTCACGTCCCAAGGGCTTCGGTCAGCTTGCATCCTTCCATCTCAAGAAATTGTGAATGCGTTTTCAATTACTAAGCTTGATTCTGGTCGGCGGGACTGGAAGATGTGGTTATTTCGTGATAGTTCGAGAATTTTCAAAGAGGACAATGCACCAATTTCAATTGAAATTTCACCAGTTAATTCTTCACAATCACTAGCATGGAGCTCTTCTAGATTATTTAACATTCCAATAGTACTGGGCAATTTCCTCATTGGAGTATTCTCCGCCGATATCACTTTCAATTTCTTCAGATTTCCAATTGAATCTAGTAACTCAACAATTTTAGCATTGGATAAATTCAACTCCTGCAAAGACTCTAGCTTCCCAATTGAGTCTGGGAGTTTTCTCAACTTAATGCACCCAAAGACAGAGACACTCAAGTTTCACAAGCTTCCCAATAGTCTCTGGAAGCGTGCTAATTTGTGTGTACCTTAGAATAAGGACAAATAGAAACTTCTTATCACCAACAGAATCAGGAAGGCATTCAATTTGTATGTTTGATAGATCTAACTCCTTCAATGATGTCAATTTCCCAAATGAACCAGGGAGTTTCAGAAAATATCCACTAGAAGCAAGGAGCTTCAGATTCTTAAGCCTTCCAATTTCTTCAAGCAAATCCTTAAGAGAGAGGCACTCTTTAAGATTTAAGTGAATCAGACGCTTTAGCTTCCCAATGGAGGGGTCAATCTCAACCAAGTTTATGCAATTATAGAAACTCAACCTCTCTAGATTGAAGCATGCGGAGAAGTTTGGTGTTCTAGTTATGCCTTTGCAACCCTTGAGGTTTAGAAGTTTCAGATTCTTTGCCATCTAACAAAAATGATTCACCATCAAGAGAAGAAAATAGTATATATTACATCATATGCCAATTAGAATCAAAGTGAATGCATATTATACCTTGATTAGGCTCCATCCGCTCCAATCATCTGTGATGCTGCCTATAATGATCTCAAAGACAACCAAATTATTCATAGATAGATTGGTTACCTCAAGATCAAGGGGCCTGGGAGAATACCAAGAAATACACCTTAACTTTGAAAAATCATCCCAAAGTCTCCGGCAAAGGTTCCCTCCTCTAATTCAAGGAACCTTAGGTTGGGCAACCTACTAAGTTTGTCATGCGTAATTACAAGTGGTTGATGATCACTTCCAGTTAATATGAGTGCTTGAACTTTTTACTTTCTCTACCAGAGTGAACACAAATGAATAAGCATGAATTTGGAAAATATATTTATTAGTAAGAATTTGACAAATTTTCAAATTCTTGTTTGGGGTAAAAGAATTGAGAGGCCTCTAAGTGGGAATGTAAACTCTTTTCTACACGTATCCAACTCATGAAAATAGTGAACTTTCTTTACCTCCTTTGTTCTTACAATGCCCACGGCTTCCTAAAAAATCCACACTTGGCTACACTCTCCAGCATCATGCAAGCACTCCCTCTGAACAATTTGCCTCCCAAGATCTTTGAGCTAGTCATGCATCCATAATACATCACCATCAACAATTCTTTACCAAAGACATTTGCATAAGAATTTGTATCCTAGTCTCAGGAAAAATTGCAACCTTCCCACATGTAAATTGCATTTTTCTTTTTGGTGTTGTTGACAAAAATACATGCAATGTCAAGAAAAATCTCCTTTTCCTCATCCTCTAATGCTTCATAACTAATCATCAACTACTGTCAGACATCCTTATGAGGTATTCTTGTTAGCCTATCCACAGTCTCTTTCCATATCTCTTTAGGTTGGCGATAGAGAAATGAGCCTATGACCTCAAGAGCCAAAGGAAGCCCTCTGGTTGTGACAACAATTTCTGATGCAAGAATATCGTATTGATATGGTGGAGAATCCTTTCTAAAAGCATGTATGCAGAAAAATTTCAGTTACTTTAATTTGTATATCAAATCCCCATCCAGGACTTTTAGAGTAGCTTCATTTTTGGTTGTAATGATTATCCTACTTCTTGAACTAAACCAATCTCATTCCCCTACTAACTTCTCTAGTTGTTCTTCCATATCAATATCATCCAAAATGATGAGGACCTTTTTGCTGTGAAATCTTGTCCCGATCTGGTTAATCCCATCATTAATGTCATGAATGTTGTCCACGAATCTAGAGTCGATGTTGACACCTAAATTTTGGCGATCCAATTATTTATTTATTGCACAAAAATTAGGGATTAATTCTTAACCCCTAAAAAAAAAGAATTAAATTGCGTAGCATGTAGTTTTAGGGGCATTTATTAATTTTTTATTTGCATTGGACTATTGACAAATGAGTTCAAATTGGTGGTTTTGAGCTTTAAATTGACAATTTTTTTTTTCAAAAGGAGATGATATTCATTACTAGCCCATAACATAGGCCCCATAAGTAGGTACATCTAGACATAACATGGAAAGAAGATGCATAGGAGGATAATTAACCCAATTACATCGAAGGGTATTCGCTCGATGTGCACATGCTACCCAGTCCGCTGCCATGTTTGTCTGCCTAGGCTCATAGAGGATAGATATGTCTTCCATTTGGGCTAGGAGAAGTTTACAATCCAGAATGAGCGATTGGGCCTGCCAGGGGGGTCTTCTCGGCCCTGAACACTCTCCACTAATAATAAGTAATCGGTTGATACATGAATGGGCAGATCAAAGGAGTTAAAGTCTTGAGAGGCTTCAGTTCGTGCGGCTAGGGTTCTTCACTTCTCCATTATCCATCTCAGAGCCAGACGCAGCGCTAGGGTTTCCGCAATTAGGGTTGATGGGGGTGAAGATCGATTCAGCAAAACCAGCAGCGAGGCTTCCAGTAGCAGTTCGACAGATCCCTGCCACAGATATTGAGTGATCCGAACTACTCCAAGCTGCATCAATATTGAGCTTCAACAAGGGAGGGTCGGGAGGTAACCAAGATTTACAGCTAGTTGTGTCTGCCGCATCCCCCTTTGACAATTTCTTCCCTTGTTTCCCCCATTTAAAGTGTAAATCTGCTAGAATCGGGCATTTTCTTTGGTGCGGGAGGGGATTGGCTTGGTTCCCCTGAAGATTGCGGTGTTGTGGGTTACTCAGATGTGCCATAGAAGAGCTGCGAAGAGGGCTTTTGATCCGACATTGGTTCTGGTGGTAAGATTCTCGAAAAGCCATTTATCTATTCTGGTTATGTGGTCTGGGTTGGTGTTGGCTTGGTTTTGAGGGTCTGACCATATGGCTTTTGTCCAGGAACAAAGGATGAAGAGGTGCTCCATGGTTTCGGGGGCTTGGCCGCATATCTGGCACAATGGGTCAGGTAACATTTTCCTGCGGTGAAGGTTTTCTTTGGTTAGGAGTGAGTTGTTGCATATCTGCCATATTAGGATTCGAATTTTTGGAGGTGAGGGAAGTGTCCATATTGTAGGCCAGAGTGATTTGGGTGTCTGGTATGATGTGGATGGTGGCTAGTTGTTGGGTTGCATGACTGTGCTTTGTATACAATTGTAACCGCTCTTGAATGTGTAGTTGCCGGACTTATTGGCTGTCCATACAAGTTTATCCTGTCTAGGATGTAGACAGAGGGGTTGGGCTAGTATCTCATTTGCAATTTCTTCTTGAAACAGGGCTGTAACTTTGTTTGCATTCCACATCTTACTTTCACTGTTGATGAGATCAGCCACAAAACGTGGTTCATCTTTGTTTGCTGGACCAATAAGTTTTCCAGTAGGCAGCCATAGGTCTTCTCGGACTCTGATCTGTTTCCATCCCCAATCTCCCACCTGGTAGTTGGTTCAATGATTGCTCTTCCCTGTAAAATACTTTTCCAGCTCCATGATGGTCGATTTCCATTTCTTGCTGCCCAAAATTCACTTTTAGGAAAGTAAATGCTTTTCAGTACTTTGCACCAGAGAGCATCTGGTTGATTTATAATCCTCCATGCCTGTTTTCCCAACATGACTAAGTTAAAATTTTGCAAATCTTTAAAACCCAAACCACCATTATCCTTCCTGACTTTCAACTCTTCCCATTTTTTTCCAATGGATTCCTCTTTTATCAGCATGTTGTTTCCACCAGAATGAAGCTGTTTTTTTTTTCTCTATAGTTCTACATATGGAAGTCGGAATTTTGAATATGGACATCACATATTGAGGAATGGCCTGGATAACTATTTTTATAAGGATCTCCTTCCCAGCTTTTGAAATTAATTTCTCTTTCCACCCTTCCAATTTCCGTTCAACTCTTGTCAGCAGCCAAGTGAACATTTGCTTTTTTTGTTTTCCCCCAATCAGCTGGAATGCCAAGATACTTCCCTAGATGTTCTGTAATAGCCACTCTCAACTCTGAGGCTAGGTTATGTCGAAGTTGAGGAGGGCAGCTCTTCCCCACAAAGAGGCCAGACTTGTTGAGATTAATCGCTTGGCCTATGACATAGCAATACTGGTGCAGAACATTAGAAACATTTTGGGCTTCTCTAATTGTGCCGTCTAGAAAGAAGATGGCATCATCTGCGAATAAGAGATGATATAGAGTGGGACAGGTAGGATTTAAACGAATGCCCTTTATAGTTCCATCTAGAACAGCTGTGCGCATTAGGGAAGAGAGGAGGTTTGTCATGATGATGAAGAGATAGGGTGAGAGAGGATCACCCTGTCTAAGACCTCTCGTAGGTTTAAACTCAGCTGATGGCTCGCCATTAAATAGGATATTGAAAGATATGGAAGAGATGCATATTTTAATCCATTGAACCCATCTCGCATGAAAGCCCAATTTTAGCATGTAATCACAAAGACAGCCCATTCCACTCTGTCATAGGCTTTTTGCATATCTAATTTAAGAATTGATGTTTGCGGGTCCTCTTCCTCACCCTTAATTGATGGATCACTTCTTGAACAATGCAGATATTGTCTTGGATTAGCCGGTTGCTCAGAAAAGCTGTTTGTTCTTCGGCAATGAACATTGGCAGCCATGGTTTAAGCCTGTTGGCCAGCAGTTTGGCAATAATTTTATAGGTAAAGTTACAAAGGCTAATAGGTCTGAATTGGGTTATGTGTTCTGGATTTGATACTTTTGGGACAAGGGTGATATGGGTTCTGTTTATATCTGGTTCCAATGTACCTAGGCTAAGGAAGGAGTGAACCATGTTGAATATATCATCTTTAAGAGTGGTCCATTGACTTTGATAAAATAGGCCAGTTAGGCCATCCGGACCCGGAGCCTTTGAAGCCCCTAACTGAAAAACTGCTTTTTTGATTTCTTCATGAGTGGCTGGCTTTGTTAAATCTGCATTTATCTCCTTAGTTATAACTGGTTGACACTGATCTAATACAGGTAAATAATTTCGGTCACCAACAGAAGTGAATAAAGATTGATAGAAGTTGGTGATGTGAGAAGCAAGGGTTACATGATCCCTGCACCAGGTATTGTCA
Organism: Eucalyptus shirleyi; assembly: GCA_017140165.1. Lineage (NCBI taxonomy): Eukaryota > Viridiplantae > Streptophyta > Magnoliopsida > Myrtales > Myrtaceae > Eucalyptus > Eucalyptus shirleyi. The sequence continues at coordinate 48,545,396 of CM029448.1, forward strand.
TCTATTCGAAGCATAGAGATTCTATTTCGATGTCGTCGTTGGATGGTAGTGGCCTGAAAGTACTTAGTATTCTGATCACCCCCATTTTAACCACGCAATTCTTGATATCATGCACCAATATATTTCTTCCTGTCTCCAGAGCTCTTCAATTTGCTGAGTTTTCCCTTTTTTTATGACAGAAAATTATCTTGTGAGAAATAGAGATTTGAAATTTTTTGAGATATTATGGAGATTTTTCAATATCCTCAGATTGGGCAAGTGTGACAAAAAATATTGTGAGCTCATCTGCGGGATTTGAAGTTTGAGAAAAATCCTATTGCGACTTTGAATCTTTGGCAATGCATGATAAATGCGGTGGAGAATATTCTTTTTTGCAAAGAATTTAGAGGAGATGCTGAAAATTAAAAAGAAATATTGTGTTCAGAAAAATCTTCAGGGATGTTGATTTGAAGAAGAAAATAAAGCCCTAATCCTTAGCTTATAAAAGGGTTGCTCGTGTACAGAGTAAGGGGGGCTTTTCTCTCGATTTCTAGATAAAAAAAAACTCAAGACAAAAGGGAAAAATTCTTTGTTTTTTCGGGGAGGGTCAAAACTCAAAAGTGAATAGAGGGTTTTCCTTATGCGGAAAGGTGCAACAGAGAAAAGAATAGAGAGAGGACGTGGGAAGTGACGTGAGGAGAGAGGGAGGAAAAAAAAAGAAGAAAAGAAAAGAAGAAATGAGCTATTGTTCGTCTTCCTTGTGCAGCCCCTCGCCGACACTACCGTGCCTTTGAATGCTGGCGTCTCCATCTGTCGGCTACCGCCACTTTGCCTGCAACCTAACAACGTCGTTGCCGCAACCTGCAGTAGCCCGCGAGCCCCCTTGCCGAGCCTCTGCCACGTCTCCGCCACCGCCATTGTTGCTCTTGCTTCGCCCACTCACTTGCCCTCGCGTCTGTCATTGCCACTTTGCCTCTGCCTGCGCCTCCGCCCAAGCACCAGCACCTGGCTCACCTACAAATATTATTAAAATTTCATAGTGTTGTTATTTTGTTCAATTGGGAATAAAGTAATTTAGTATATATAGATATATATTGAAAGGTCAGTGGGAGGAAATTTATTTTATACTCTATATACATGATATTTTACTTACAAGTAGTGACCTTGAGGCATCTTTTGTCCTTTGCATTGAGGTCCATAAGGATTGTTTTCGCCATATGTATTAGATTTATCTCAAAGGACATTAGCTAATTGTATTTTGGAAATATTCAATATATATTATTGTAAGCCAGGAATTGCTCTTGTCATTAAGGGTGATGGACCGAATCCATTACTTTGTCCTTATTTAGATATTGAGAAAATCTAATTTAATGGTGTACCTTGTGTCAGTGCACTTAAAAGTATAATGTATGCTCAAATTTGCACTAGACTAAATATCATTTTTGCGACAGGACTTCTAGGCAAATATCAGTCAAATCCAGGATGTAATCACTGGGTTGTTGCCAGGAATGTTTTAAGGTTCTTAAAGAGAACAAAATATTATATGTTAATTTACAGACATGTTCAATTCTTGCAGCTAGTAAGGTATATAGATGTAAATTTTTCTAGCTGTTAGGATGACATTAGATCAATAACAAAATACATATTTATGTTAGCAGGGAGTACAGTAAATAAAGTTCTATATTATTTTTTACTATATAAGCAGCATTAGTAACATTCTTTTAGGCTGTTACTTGAGTTATTAGGCTCCAGAACCTCATTAAGGAGTTGACCATTTTTAACTTTATGGATTGACCCATACGGTTGTATTGAGACAATACATTTGTAGTATTATTTATTAACAACAAAGATCTCAAGGGATCTAAATATTTGACAATCAAATTTTTTACCATAAGAAAATGGTACAGAAATGTGACATTATAATATAACATAATTCTACAGATAATATGGTTGTAGATCCACTAACTAAAGGACTTTGCTCTTTTGTTCTTGAATGACATGTCATTAATATGAGCTTAAGAGCATCAGAAGATGCTGTTATTTAGTGGGAGCTATTTTTGGCTTTATTCTAATAAAGTCTACTTCTGTGCTAATTATATTCAGTAACAGTTTGATATGTATCAACTTTTGCATTCAATAAAGTATTTTTGAATGTGTTATCATTATATTGAATACATATTGATAAAAATTTCAAGGTATTGTATAAATCTTGAGTGAAGGGTAGAGCATCCGGTTATTAGCCTTGTGCATATGTCTTATTATACATAAAGAAAGGTTAATCATAAGGACAATGCATATGTGTGTTCATTGAAACCATAAAGACATTCTCTAGTGATACTTGTGACACTTAAGGTAAGAGAATGGTGACTGACAAATGGAATCTCTATCCATTTGCTACATTACCATATTGAATCCATATCAATAAAGTTAAAAGCACTCGTGACCATGAAAGGCTTTGTGTGTATACATGTGTTAACCGACATGATTCAATGTTGAGACTTTATGGGATGTGATTGACAATTAATAATTATTTTAAAACCAAAGTGCGCACATACAATACAATTTCAATTAATATAGTCCAAGTAGGAGAATGTAAGAGTTTTCTTAATGTGAACTATATTAATTGATATTGTAATTTATCGTTTTATGGTTACTGTTTTACGGGGTTGGTCTAAAGTGAGATAAAAGATTTCTTAATTAGTCTAATATGGAGTTGGCTAGTGTGAGCCGAGTTGAGCCTGGCTCGTAATGAGAGGACTTAGTTGGAAACTTTATAAATAGTGCTTAAGTCTCTCCTCTAACCCTAATTCTCACAAGTGTCCTCACATAAGGAGCATTAACTTAGCACTAAATGGTGAGGGGGCCGTCTCATTGAGCCAGTGATACAGAGGGCAATAGAAGAGAAAGACTTGTGTGGGGATCAATGTTTTTTTTCGCTTCCGCTTCAAGAACGATGGATCCCAAAACAGGTACGATAATATTTCTACTCGATCATCTATGCTCTTGTTCTGGTTATGGAGATCTTGGGATTGCGCGGTTTGCATCCAACAACCAATACATTAGCACTACTAAATCCTAACCTTTAGGCCGCCGAATTGCTTACTGGCCAAATCTACAAGCCCTCCATAAATTGGAGGAAGAGAGCGACAGCTTGTACGATGCCATGTACAAACCTGAAGAAGCTAGCAACTTGGCCACCAAGGGGAATGAGCACCTTGAATCGGGCCTTCGTCACTTCGTTCTTGGGTTCAAACAGCATCTGGGTTTAAAGTGATTGGGTCAGGGTGGCGGTCTTGACGGAGTAAGGAGGGAAGCTTGGTTATGGTTGTTAGTAAATAGGCGTCGACAGGACGCAGTTCTCTTTTTTATGTTTTAAACCTCCATGTATGGCATTGGCATGAATGGAAGTCTATGTTTCAGCATCGGGTTTTTGCTCTTCGATTCCTGCATCTCTCACATAATTGGGTAATATTTCTTCAAATATTTCCCATCGATTGAACGGGGCAATTCCCTGCCATTGATCTACATTAGTTGATAAGCATTTCCGGTAAGGACATCAGTGATCAAGTATGGACCTTCCCATGTTGATGACCATTTACCGAATTTTTCACTATCCATGCTCAGCGGCAAAATGGTTTTCCATACTAAATCACCAATGTCAAAACCTTTTAGCTTCACATGTTTGTTGTATGCCCTCGCAACCAACTTATCCAAAGCAGTGACTCTGCTTTCATCCAATTCGTTGAAGTTTGCATACATCAGCTCATTGTATTCCTTCTTGGCCATGTCACTCTGCAGCTTGACCCATAACGACCGGACTGTGATTTCAAAGGGAAGAACGGCTTCTTGTACGTTTACCGTATGTTAACATACATGGGCTAACTCCACTGCTTGACCTCCTTAACGTTCAATAAGCCCATAACACTCTTGACAATAAAGTATCTCAACCTCCTGGATTATCCTCTAAGTGTTTCTTGATCAAGCTGATGATAATTTTGCTAGAAGCCTCGACTTGACCATTAGCCTAAGCGTAATAAGGTGTTGAGTAGATCATTTAATCCCTCTTGATTTTGTGCAACACCTCTTGGCCTGTGAACATTGTTTCCTAATCAGCCGTTATAGATTCAGGGATTTCAAATTGATAAATGATACGATTTTCGATAAATTTCTTCACTGTCTTTTATGTAACATTTTTGTATGAGGCTGCTTCAACCCATTTTGTAAAGTAATCGATGGCAACCAAAATAAAGCTATGCTTCTTCAACGAAGGAGGATATATTTTTCCTATTATATCCATAGCCCAGCCCCCAAGTGGCCAAGGTTCGATAATAGGTTTCATTACCGATGCTGGCACATGATAGACAGGCCCATGCTTCTAACATGGTTGACAACCTTTAGCATAATCTATGCAATCTTGAGTAATTGTTGGCCAGAAATAACCATGTTGAAGTGGCAACCATTTCATCCTTACTCCAGCTTGATATGCTCCACATATTCCTTCATGTACTTCAGCTATTACTAACATCGATTCTTGTTTCCTTAAGCACCTTATAGTAAACCGTCTACAGTTTTTCGATACAAATTGTCATCAATCAACAAATGCTTAATTGCTTTTCTCTTGAAATTTTTGTCATTGACAACTGGATTCTTCAAATATTCGATGAACCGGTTTCTCCAATCTTGTTTTCCTTCGTTATTGTTTTGATTCTCTATCATCATCACTCGATTGTCTATCGACGGCAATATTTTGACTTAGGTGACAATGTGGTAAGCGAGTTCTTTGGATATTTTATACCGGAATGCCATTTGAGCCAATTCATTGGCTTCCGAATTCTCATTTAATCTTAATATGGACAAAGTCGGAATCAGCAAATGATTTAATAATTCATTTGCCACCGTGTGATGAAGACATGATATTTTTATCAAGGCATTGGTACTCTCCAGACAATCGTTTTAGAACTAGCTAGGAGTCGCCTTTTATTGCAACAAATCGGGCTTTCATGTCAGCTAATATATTTAGCCAAACAATTAAAGCATCATATTTAGGATGATTATTTGAACGCTCAAAATCAAACTTGAACATAAGCTTGGTTTTTTGTCCCCGCGGAGATAGCTCCTGCTGATCCAAATGCACTGGAACCATCAAAATATAACGTCCACGGAACCACTTAAGTGCAATTCTCGCATCCAACCTCCTTCTTAATGCATGGATATTTTGTAATGAAGTCTGCCACTACCTGATGCTTCACTGCATTGAGCTGTAAATAAATCAAAATGATTTCTGACAATGCAAACGCCCACTTAACATGTACTTAATTACGTCTATTTTACTTATTACATGTACCGTAATAGGCAACTTATAATGACGTAATTTAGTACAGGCATAGTACAAGGACAAACATAGTTTCTCGATGGGAGTATATCTTGTCTCAACATCATTTAGCATCTGGCTTAAATAACACACTGCCTGCTCTTTGCCCTCATCATTCTCCTGTGTCACCATATATCTTATTGTAGTATCGGTCACCGAGTATTCCTTTATTTGGTCAAAAGCACGGTAATGTTTGTCTTCCCATACAAATTCTTCTTGATTCTTTAGCTTCAAAATGTGGGAAAAATACTTCGATTTTTCTAGACAAGTTAGAAATAAACCGACGCGAGAAATGTATCTACCCTATTATCATTTGAAGCTATTTTTTGGTAGTATGTGGCGATAATTCCAGAATAGCTATTGCTGTGTTCCTATCTATTTCGATTCCTCTTTGATTGACTAGGAATCCTAGAAAATTACCAGCTCTAACACCAAATGCACATTTCAACGGGTTCATTTTCAATTTAAATTTCCGCATTCTAAGGAAAGCTTTTTCTAAATAATTTAAATGAATTATCCGGTCTAACTTGGCGATGACGTCATCAATGTTCACTTCCATAAAATGACCGATTATGTCATGAAAAGTGAAATTCATAGCTCTTTGGTATGTGGCTCTAGTGTTCTTCAGGCCAAATGGCATAAAAAGCTATTCAAAAGTGCCAATTCCTCCCGGACACTCAAACGCTATTTTATGGACATATTCTTCTGTTATCAAGATCTAATTATATCCAGAATACCCGTCCATTAAAGACATAATCTCATTTCCTGACACTAAGTCAACAATTATGTTGGCCATTTTTTATACTCATCTTTAGGAGTGGCCACATTCAGGTCATGAAAATCGATAGATTCTAAGGGTGCATATGACAAAATTTTTGTTTATCTATTTCTTTATTTTGTTGTTTCTTGAAACAAGTTTGAAACAGAAATTAGTTTAGTAACACAATTTCATTTTTTATTTTATTTTTGGAACATATTTTTATTCTAGAAATGAATTTAGAGTAGAAATTATAAGTTAAAATTTTTAGCTTTTCTATCTCTAGAACAAAAGTGAGAAATGAACTCTTCTCATTGTTCACTCTCATCACCGCCGCCCGTGGAACATTGGACGCCTACTGCCCACCGCCAGATGCCGACCACCCTCCGCCAATTCCAACCGTCGGCCATCACACCCTAGAAATATAAATTTTATTCAATTATTAAACAAATTTTTGTTCTAGAAACATAAATTTTGAATAGTTAGGGGGTGCATGACAAACTGCAATTTCTGTTCCAAAAATAAATTTTCTATTCCGGTCTTGTTTCTAGAATATAAATCCGTTTGATAAACTTATTCCATTTTTTTTTTTAATTTCTGAGATAGATTCTTGTTTCAGAAATATGTTTGGAATAGAAATCAAAAGTAGAAATTTTTTACTTCTCTATTTCTGGAATAGAAATGAGAAATAAAAATTATTCTCATTGTTCGTCAATCGGTCCTTCATCCGTCGCCGTCGACCACCATCCGTCGGTTGCCAGCCGCCGCCAGTCGCCTATCGCAGGCCACCACCGGTTGCCGATGGCCGGCCGCAGGCCGCTATTGGTCACCGGTCCACCACTGTCCGAAAAGAAAAAAATTTGTGTCGTTATCAAACAAATTTCTATTTTTAGAGTAGAAATTTTGTGCCGTTATCAAACGGTTATTTTTTCTTAGAAACTCTTCCAGAAATAGAAATAGAAAAATCTATTTCTCTTGTAGAACCTATTTCTGGAACAAAATGGTTATCATTCACCCCCTTATTAAACGTGTTTCTTTGCTCAGAAACTCATCCAATGAATAGAAATTGATTTTTGTTCTAGAAATTTTATCATACGCGCCATAAACTTCCCATTCTTCTTCTTAACTGGCATTATGTTTGAGTGTCATTCAATATATCACATAGTTCTTATAAAGCCTGCTACTTGTAGTCATTCAATCTCCTCTTTAATTTTTTGAATGACTTCTAGAGAAAGTGGCCTTGATGCTTGTTTATGTGGTCTGAAACCTCTGTTAATTGGCAATTGAAGCTCTACTACATCTCTACCCAATCCTAACATTTCATGATAGTTCCAAGGAAAAGAGTCTTTGTAATTTTCCAGTAAGCCTATCAGTTGAGTTACATAGATGGGTCGACGATCCACATCGTTACCAAGATTAACTTCATCCAAGGGGTCTTGGGCCTCAATTACTTTGCTGTCTTTCTTTATGGGAGATTCTTCAAACTCAAATATCCCATTGATAGCTTTAGGTACGCATGATAAAACTTCTAGAACAGAAATTGATTTCTCAATTTCTATTTCAAAAATTGAAAAGTTAAAAATTTTAACTTCTGATTTCTTCTTCAAATCTATTTTTGGAATAGAAATATGTTCCAAAAATATAAAAATCAAATTGCGTTACCAAATAGATTTATGTTCTAAACCTGTTCTGGAAAACAGAGAAATAGAGAAATAGAGAAGTAGAAATTTTATCATGCGTGTCTTAATTAGTAAACTTCTCGGCTTTTTCAGCCCTATAAGCTGCGTACCTCCTAATGAGGTCTTTTGATAACATAAATTTCTCCATAAATAGCCTTACTTAATTGTCCTGCCAGTTCAAACTTGGAGACCTACTCAATATTTTCCTCGTCGAAATAGCAGAACATGATATTCACGCTATCAATTTATGGGGATTTGCTAATGCACCCATTGTCCTTTAATACCCCCTGGCGACTTTTCGTTGTTTCCAATGCATGTGCCCAAGTCACGTGATCGAAGATTAGCCTTGACATACTCAACTTTGTCTCCATTCTAGATTGCCAATATTTGATGTAATGTTGAAGGCACACATTAGTGCCGTGGATCCATTCTCTTCCTAATAATAGATTGTATAATCCATCAACGTCGAGGACACAGAAGGATGTCCGTGAGGTTTTGGATCCAATCGTTAAGTCAACAATGAATATTCCTTTGACTTATGAAACCTCTCCGGTAAAGTCTGACAGTTGGATCATTAAGCAGAGAGACAGCAACGGAGGGATAGGCGCCAGCTGTCATGCACAACCCTCCAGACCACACAAGACAGGTTATGAAAGCGGACCAAACAGAGGAGAACAATCGGCCTTGTACAGACGGAAGGAAAGGAACATCGACGAGAAGAGAGACACGGACGGAAGTTTCATTCTATATTCGCGACCCTCCCGAGGCAAATCTGAGGAAGTTCGACAGATTGTCAACCCGTGCGGAAGATCCCTCTCACAAGGCGGTGCTTGCACTTGTCACGGACTCTCTCAAGCTTTATTGAGCTCAAGTTGATTTTTTCGCTGTATTATGCCATTTGTTCTTAAGAACCGCCACTAATCTATTATGAGCCGAATAAGGGCCAAGTAAAATGCGAGATATCATTTTACTTTTAGACACATAAGTAACTAAGTACAAGAGACTCTGCCAAAATTCCAGGCCAATCCCATCGCTTGATTATGCTAGAAATTATCTAATGCCCAATTTGGTATCTTTTTTCTTCAATGGAAAAACGTTTTGCAATCTATCATTCATTCGTCTTCTTCTTCTTCTTTGTAATATTTTCATAAAACATGAAAATCTAGATCATCATGCAAGAGTTCTCAAACAACAAAAACACACCGATAATCAAATAAAATAAAACAATAAACATAAATAAAGTGCAGTAAAGGAAAGAAGGACATCTGAAGTACAAAAAGTTTGTAACGGATCATTTAAGTGCCAATTTTTTTTAAAAACGATCATTTCAGTGTCAACTTTGATATGTTTGATTGAAAATCCAATGTGGCTTTCTTTTTTTATTAGTTTCTTAAACCGACATGGCCCGCCGAAGGATTTGGTCAACATCCAAACCATAAAACGACGTCATCTAGCAACTTTCCCTTATATAAGAATCCTAAATCCCTAAATTGAAGGAGAACTCCTAGTTTCAAATCCTAATTGGCCATCGAACCAAAATTCACATCCTATTTTGGTTTGCCCCCAAAAATTTCCACATTAAACTTGCAAATGGAGGGCAAGAGCTTCAGCGGCGACTCAAATTAAGCCCTAATTTTTCTAGCCAATCGAGTAAGGGAGAGAAGATGACAAACCTATGTGAGCAACAGTCACAATGACGGCACATGAGCGACTGCCAATCAACGAGGAGGAGTAGCTCGTAGTGCCATGCAAGAAGGGGAACTCAAAGCCCCAATTTTGATCCACTTTGTGCGATGTCGTTTCTTTTGAACGAGCCATGTAGGATGGAACTCTGATGTCGTTTTTGACGTGCACGTGGACTTAATTTTTACAAATTATGCCACGTCATTTCTTTTGATTAAAAAAGCTACTTAATCAATTTGGCTAGAATATCTCGTCATTGGCACTTAAGGCTTTGTTTGGTAACATTTCTATTCCTAATTTTTGTTTTTTTTTCTTCTCTAGTATAAAAAAAATAAAACAGAAATCCGTTTGGTAATATTAATTAATTTTTCTATTCCTCGGAATAGAAAAGTGGCCGGGGAATAAATTTGAAAAAAAAACGAAAAGTAAAAAAAAAAGTAACTTTTTCTTCCTAGGAACAATTTCTAGAAATAAGTTATTTATTCTTTTTTTTTTTTTTTTTTCTATTTTCTTCTTCCTTGTTGCCCCTCGCCCCTAGCTATTGCCCTTGCTATTTGGCCACCGTCACCCACTGGCTTGCCCTCGTCGGTCAACCGCCACCCCACGGATCGCCACTCATGGCTTTGCCACTTGCTGACCGCTGCCTCCTATCGCTTGTCACAAGCCAACCGCTTATCACCGCAGCTAATCGCTGTTGACTGCCCCTCCCCACCTATCAACTGACCATCGCCCGCCGATTGACCGCCAACCACTAACCACCGTTGCTACCCGCCACAACCCATCGCCAATGATCCATCGAGGCTACCGCCCATCGGCTGGCCGATAATTGGCCGCCGTCACCACCACCAACCGTCGACTGCTACCACCCATCGCCATTGATTGTTGACGCTGCCACCGTCAACGATTGTTGCCATTGCTCGTCGATTGGTAGTTGATTGCGGTAGTCAACATCATCAACGATCATCAGCGACTGGGGTCAGCAGTGAGTGACGATGGTCGGTGGTGGTGGTTGGAGGTGGTAAGGAAGAATAAATAAAAAATTAAGAGAAATTTTACATTACAAAAAATTTTGCGAATTGTACCAAACGCATTCCCATTCTTTTTTCATTTCGAGAATAGAAATTTTATATAGTTATCAGACACATTATTTTATTGAGAAATTGTTCCGAGGGATAGAAATAAAAAATACTATTTCTAAAAAGAAATTGTTTCTCGGAACAGACACGTTACCAAACAGACCATAAATGATTGTTTTTTCTTCGATTTGGCACTTAAATAATCCGGTGAAAACTTATAACACTAAAGTGAGTGTTGCATATAACTTTTTGACATTTTTAGTATATTTCTCCAAACAGTAAAATACAAAACCCGAGCCATGTTGGGCGACATTGCCTTATTATCAAGCTTAGGACAGGACTCGTGGGCTATCCCTGGTATTAAACATGCAATTAGTCTAGGTTAAGGAATGCAAATTTCTCTAAACTTTGATAATAATGAAATTTTAAACCTACTAGATTGAAATTAAGTTTAAATAAACTAAATCTTATGACGCAATTCTAACCTAATTGCAGTTTCAGGTTTTTTATCTTTTGCATTTCCATTTTTTTATGTTTTCCTTTTTGTAAAAAACAAACTAGAATCTTAATCAAGCTAGTTAAGTGCCGAAAGATAACAAACTCGATAGAAGGCTAAAAATAGAATTTAAACATGACGTAAACGTGCAGATCGACCCGGAAACGATGCCAACTGCCAACTAGCAGAAGGGCGACCTTGGACCGCTTGAGGTACTCCGCAAGGCCGAGACAAGAGCTGGACGGCGGGTCATTGGACGGTATTTATATATTAAACAACACCAAAACAAGCACTAAGACGTTGTAGGTGTATGTAGAAACGTTGTTGTGGTAACATGAGAGAACTGTAATAGATGACTAAACACACATCCGATATGCTAGACTGCATTACAAATATAACACTTAGAATAATCATTCGAACACAACTATTACAATATACTTCTCTCTTAACACATACAAAATACTCACAACAAACTAGTTAATACAAGCACATACACTCAGCTTTTCTATTTTCCCTTCTTGCTCACGAAGGGATGACTCGCTCACACAGATCAACTTTCTATAGGCTGTGGTGCCTTTCTCTCTTGAAGTTCACCTTCACACTTGGTGACTTCCTATTCCGAAGTTCTCACTGCTGGAGGCTTTCCCTAAAGCTCACATACGTGCGGCTTCCTTGAAGCTCATCTTTGCACCTGGTGGTTTCATCTCTGGCCTGAGGTTCTTCGCCTGCGTTTGGCATGAGGCCCTCTCCCTTGCCTGAGGCTCTCTCTTTGAGGTTCTTCATGGTGGCTTGAGGCTGTTAAGCCTAAGGCCCTCTCCTAGCCTAACTTCAAACGCTTCACCTCTAAGTCTTATATAAAGGCTGAGTTTTCACCTCTTTCATTGCCGACTTTAGGGTGAAAGGATATGCCGCAACTTTTTCTTCAAGTCCAAGTACAAGTTAGCAAGTTGAACCTTGCTTTCTTTCTTCTTTTGACTGCTATTTCACCAATTTGTCAACAATTGTGGGTTGCATGTCCAGTAGTCAACTGCATGGAGAATGGACTTCTTTTTCTTCTTTTTGCAGACTTTCTGTAGAATTCTCACGTGTGCAGTGGAGAATTCTTTCTTTGCTTTCTTCATGCTTGTAGCTTCTTGTTTTCATATTAGGTGTTGACTCCAACAGACGCCTCGACATATCTACGGGCCATTGGGGCCAATGAAGGCCAACCCAAGACAATGCAAAAGTAGATTTAGAAAAACAAAAAAAAAAGACTGCTAAACTGTTGGAGAAATCTTTCCAGAATATTTTGAAGCTGACAAAACAATTCTATCAGTCTAGTCTGGATATTCGCAGACCTTCTGTTTAGAGTCTGAAGACTTTCTGATCACCAGACTCAAGACTCAAGACTCAAGACTCAAGACTATTCTCATTGACAGTCTTTCTAATCCAATGACGAAGGAAATCCAGAGCCGAAGTATATGGTTGAGGATTTAATCCTATCCTCTGGAGAAGATCTCTTGGCTGGATAAAGAAAATAATGGATTCTTTTATATGTAATCTAGATCGTTTGAAGATCCAATGGTCGATGAAATATTCTTGGAATGTTCTATTCTTGGAAACCAAGATCCTGATTGTATGGGCGAACATGATTGATGGGCTATCGTCAGGTTTCTTTAATAGCTCGAATGATCTTCTTAATTGATTCCGTCCAACGGGTAGATTGGAGGAATTCCTTTGGTAAGTGCCAACGGGTATGAAGGCATAAAGGAGTATAAAGGAATACGTTCTAGTTGTTTTAGTAAGTGATCGATAGAGAAATTCCAGAGTCTAAAGCACCTTGATTATTAGTCGATACATTCTAAAGCGAAATTGTATACACAGAGAGTGTTTATACTTAGTGAGACCTTGAGCGAGTGTGGTAGATCATCTACACCGAGAAATCAAGGAAGATCAACGCTGTAATATCTATTTGTTCATAATGGAATCCAGCCAATAGGCTGTCAGTGCAGAAGAGTGGACGTAGCCTTGAAATAAGCCAAACCACTATAATCCGCGTGTTTAATTTTCTCTTTCCTTCTCTTAGTCTTACGTTGATTATTGTTTGTCTCAAATCTATCAACTGTCTAGTATTGTGGAATTATCGAGAAAAATATTTTATATACCTATTCACCCTCCTCTAGGTACTTATACTAGCCATATCAATTGGTATCAGAGCTTGTGTACTCACTTTATTTGAAGTGTTTTACTTCAGAGTAAAAGATCCATGTCTAGTATGCTAGCACTAGGGCTGATGGAAGGGCAAAACAATACTAGACCACCCTACTTTGATGGAAAGGATTACAACATCTGGAAGAACAAGATGAAAGCTTTCCTACGATCAAAAGATCCTCTGGAATGGGACGTTGTAGAAAAAGGAATTACTCCTACAGCTGCATCAGTCTCTAAAAGAGGGAAATAAATTGTTGAGACCAGTGGAATGACTTAGGAAGAGATAAACAAGAGACAAGCACTCGATGCAAAAGCAATTTACTCTTTATATTGTGCTTTGTCACCAACCAAATATAACATAATATCTTCTTGTGTTACAGCAAAAGAAGTGTGGGACAGATTACATATCACCTATGAAGGAACAGATCGAGTGAAGGAAACCAGAATTAACATTCTCCTCGGTCAATATGAAGCCTTCAAAATAAAACCAGGAGAATCTATAACTGACATGTTTTGCCATTTTACAGATATTGTCAATGGTCTTGAGAATCAAGGATAGAAAATTTCTGATCCTATGAAGGTAAACAAGTTGATTGGAACTCTCCAAGGATTGGAATCGCATAAAGACTTCAATAAGAGAGACGCAAAGAATTATGCCACTATCTGTTGACGAGCTGATTGGAACTCTTCAGTCTTATGAAGTGGAACGAATTAATGAAGACGAAGATCCAAGAGGTAAGAAATCCATTGCATTAAAATCAAATGATGATTCTGATGATACAGATTCTGAAGATGATATGGACGATGAGGAGCTTGCTCTCATGATAAGAAGATTCAGAAAACTGAATATAAAAGGAAGAAGGTTCAACTCAAAGAAACAAAGTTTCCAAAGACAGCAGACCAAATCTGTTGATGATGAGGAACCAAACAGAGATGTAGTTTGCTTCGAATGTAAGAAAAAGGGACACATCAGACCCAACTGTCCTCTTCTGAAGAAGAAAAGAGGAAAAGCTGAAAAGTTTCGAAAAGCTCTCAAAGCCGAAACCTGGAGTGATACAGAGTGTGAAGAAAGTGATAATGAATATGCCAACCTATGTCTGATGGCACACTCAGACTCAGACTCAGATTCTGGATCAGACTCAGACAGTGAATTTGAGGTAAGTGATTTTAAAATTCCTGTTAAAGTCTCTACATACATTGATGAACTGTGTTTTAGTCTTAAGACTTCTCTCAAAAGAATTTCCGAACTTAAAAAGGAAAACTCAGCTCTAAAACAAAAGGAAAACATTTTAGAAGAAAGAGTTAAAAGTTTAGACTTGAATGTTTCTACTCTTAAAGAAAAAGAAGATAATCTTTTGAAAGAAAATGCTTTTTTAAAACTGACTTATCAAATATTTCAAAGAAATTTTCGATAGGGTCCGAAAAACTTAAAAAGTTCTTTCAATTCAAAGACCTTACTTCAATAAGTCCGGTTTAGGCATGACAGCAGAAACAATTCCCTTGATTGATTTTCCTAAAGTAAAAGAAAGAATTAAGAAAAGACCCTCGAGAGAGGCTTACAAAAATCATTTCAAGAAAGTTTTCGTAAAGTCTGTAGGTCGAAATGCCCTCAGGTGTTCAAAGTGCAACAGTCCGGATCACTTTGAAAAAGAGTGTCCTATGGTTTGGAAACCTGTTAAGAAAGTATGGGCTAATACTATTTATCTTACTAACACCAAAGGACCCAAGAAAATTTGGGTACCAAAGAAAGCTTGAGACTCTCTTTTAAATGCAGGTTTCCGTCAAGAAAAAGGTAAAGTGGTATCTTGACAGCGGATGTTCAAGACACATGACATGAGACTCAAATTGCTTCATAAAGCTTGTTCAAGTAAATGGTAGAAAAGTTTCCTTTGGAGGAAACAACAAAGGAAGTATTGTGGGATTTGGAACTGTGAAAATTGGAAATCTCACAATAAGTAATGTTTCCCTAGTGGAAGGACTTAATTACAATCTTCTCAGCATTAGTCAATTGTGTGACACTGGTTTTAAGATCTTCTTTCAAGAAGGAACATGTTCTGGAACCAGTAGAGACTCTACTCAGTCTTTCATAGGTCGAAGACATGGAAATATCTATCTTCTGGATGTGAAACCAAATGAATCGCAATGCCTAATCTCAATCCAAGACGAAGCAAGCTTATGTCACAGAAAGCTTGGTCATGTCAACAAGAAGCAATTAGCCAAAATCTCATCAAAGCAGCTTGTTCGAGGTCTACCCAAATTACTATTCCAAAAGTCCGATCCATGCACACCATGTATTCTGGGAAAGCATGTAAGAAATTCATTCAAGCCAATAAACCATGTCTCTACTAATCATGTACTACAGTTACTGCATATGGATATCTTTGGACCAACCAGAACCCAGAGCATTGGAGGTAAAAAATATTGTCTAGTAATTGTGGACGATTACTCCCGCTTTACTTAGGTATATTTTCTTGCAAGTAAGTCTGAAACTTTATCGTTGAAAAATTTGCTAAAAAGGTTCAAAATGAAAAATGTTATGTTATCTCTAGTATAAGAACAGATCATGGAGGTGAATTTGAAAATCAAGATTTTACAAAATTTTGTGATGAATCTGGATTTAAGCATGTGTTCTCCTCTCCATATACTCCTCAGCAAAATGGAGTTGTGGAAAGAAAGAATAGATCTCTTCAAGAAATGGCTAGAACTCTTTTAATTGAAAGTAAAATTTCTTCACGATTTTGGGCTGAAAGTTTGTTTCAACAGCATGCTATATCATCAATAGAGTCTTCTTAAGACCTATTCTAGAGAAGACCCCTTATGAGTTA
Organism: Eucalyptus shirleyi; assembly: GCA_017140165.1. Taxonomy (NCBI): domain Eukaryota; kingdom Viridiplantae; phylum Streptophyta; class Magnoliopsida; order Myrtales; family Myrtaceae; genus Eucalyptus; species Eucalyptus shirleyi. The sequence continues at coordinate 48,561,452 of CM029448.1, forward strand.
TTCAAAGATAAGAAGCCTATTGTTTCATACTTTCATGTGTTCGGTTGCAAATGCTTTATATTGAAAAATATAAAAGATCGAGTTGGTAAGTTTGAAGAAAGATCAGATGAAGGCATCTTCCTTGGATATTTAACATCAAGCAAAGCCTACATAGTCTATAACAAGAAGAGCCAATCTGTGGAGGAGTTAATGAATGTCAAATTTCAAGATTCTACGCAAGATGAATCTAGTCTGACTCATTATGAAGAGTCTGAACCTGCTCCAGACCTTCCAAAGCTTACAACTCAAGAAGCATTTCAGACTCTGGAAGACCAGCATCAAGTTATTCATGAAGATTCAAATAAAGAAAGAGATCATCAACCAGACAAATCAACTAGTAACTGGAAGCGTAAGTCCAGTCATCCCAAAGATCTCATTATCGGCGAAATTAATGAAGGAATTCACACAAGATCTAAAAGGCGTGAAGAGTCTAGTGCTGTAGCTCTTATTTCCGAAATTGAGCCAAAGAGCATAGAAGAAGCTTTATCTGATGAAAGCTGGATTGAAGCTATGCAAGAAGAGCTCAGACAGTTTAACATTAATGATGTCTGGGAATTGACATCCAAACCAAAAGGTAAAACTGTTATTGGAGTTAAATGGGTGTTCAGAAACAAGATGAATGAGAAAGGAAAAGTCGTACGAAACAAAGCAAGACTCGTGGCTAAAGGATACACGCAAGAAGAAGGAATAGACTATGATGAGACTTACGCTCCAGTAGCAAGGTTAGAAGCTATTCAACTATTACTTGCGTTTGCTTGTTATAAAAATTTCAGGTTATTCCAAATGAACGTCAAAAGTGCCTTCCTAAATTGAGTTATTCATGAGGAAGTTAATGTGGAACAACCACCAGGGTTTGAAGACCCAAAGAGGCCAGACTCAGTCTTCAGACTGAAAAAGGCCTTGTATGGTTTAAAGCAAGCACCTCGAGCTTGGTATGACAGACTAAGTAAGTTCTTAATACAGCATGGTTTTGTCAAAGGTAAAGTAGATACTACTTTATTTATCAAAAAGGAAAACAAAAGCTTTTTACTTGTTCAAATATATGTGGATGATATTATTTTTGGATCCTCTAATGAAAGTCTATGCAAGAAATTTTCTAAGTCTATGCAGGATGAGTTTGAAATGAGTATGATGGGAGAATTAACATTCTTTCTTGATCTTCAAGTAAAGCAATTGAAGGAAGGAACTTTCATTTACCAAGAAAAATATGCTAATGATCTTGTCAAAAGGTTTGGATTGAAAAAATGCAAAAAGACTGATATACCAATGTCAAGTTTTTTGAAGATAGACAAAGATGAAGAAGGGAAGAAAGTTGATCAAAAGCTGACACGGGAGCATCATTAGTTCACTTCTTTATCTTACGCTTCTAGACCGACATTTTGTTGAGTGTTTGCATCTGTGCTAGGTTTCAATCAGATCCTAGAGAATCCCATCTCGGTGCTGAAACGTATTATTAAATACGTTGCTTCATCTTCAAGCATCGGTCTTTGGTATCCTAAGAAGGGAGACTTTAATCTTAAGGATATTCGAGGCGATCTGGCCGGTTGCAGAGTCGATAGAAAGAGTACTTCAGGAATTTGCCAGTTGCTTGGAAGCAGGACAATGTCTTGGTTTTCAAGGAAACAAAGCACTGTGGCTCTCTCAACAACAGAAGCAGAGTATGTAGCTCTTGGAAGCTGCTGTTCGCAAATTCTATGGATAAAACAACAGTTACAAGACTTTGGGATTAAAGACTCATGCACAGAAATTAGATGTGACAACACCAGCGCAATCAATCTCACCAAAAATCCAATCCTTCATTCAAGAGCAAAGCATATAGAGATTCGACATCACTTCATTAGAGATCATATTCAAAATGGAGAAATCTCGATTCAATTTGTTGATTTAAAAAGTCAACTAGCGGATATATTTACAAAGCCTTTAGAAAAAAATCAATTCGATTTTATCCGTTCCAGACTCAACATGTTGAAGCTTGAAGAAGTTAAAGTCTAGAGACTCTCTAAACCCTCAGACTCAAACATTCATGGCTATAGACTGTAAGTTGTTATATTTAATCTCGAAAAGGTACGATCTTTAGTTCAGTTAATTTATAATTTCCGTGAAAAACAGAATCTTGTCTTTTCAAAAGGATTAACTTCTATTTGGCAGTTATTGATTTTAAAAAGAAGTGTCTTTTTACTTTCCTTGTGCTGATTGATCTTTCCTTTTTAAAACTGAGTTATATACGGTTTTCTTTTTCACCCAATCTTCAAAACCCTAAAAGGCATTCTCCTCCCAATCCTGTCTCTACTTCGTGTTCATCTTCGAGAAAGTTGTCATCTTTCAACGACAAGGAAGGATGTCTTCTTTGAGGAAGTCTTCAAGAATCGCGAACAGGGGACCACAGAGAATGAAGGAGGGACCACCCATTTCGATCTCATTGAAGAAGAAGATTTATCGAGTCAGCAATAGAGCCCGATTCACTCTCCACCACGTCACTCAACACTATCTACCCCACAAGGTACGGGTCAACAACCGGAGGAAGAAATAATCGAGGACGTAGACCCTGTAAGAGTCTAAAAACTCTCTTTTATTTACAAACTCTATTGTGCGATGAAGAGCATTGGGACTCCGTTGAACTACGTGGATGATTTTCTTAAAGATAAGAATTATGGGAATGGGTATATCTTTTTGCGACGAATGGAGGATTTGGGAATTGCACCCAAGGGAAAGGCTGAGGAAGCACTTGTGAACATTCCAAGTGACCCTCGTATATCGGGACCAAATTCGACTGACGGGAACGATGATGATAAAATGTTCAGTGATTTTCAACCTAGAATGGGTGTTGTTGCAAGGGTGAAGGGAAAAAGAATGGAGTTGTTTAAATCGAAAGAACAGGAGAATCTGTTCTTCATATTGCTGAAACGAGGGGTGATAAACCCTAGGAGTGTTGATTTCGATTTCTTGGATGCCATTAATGTGAACTTAAGGGAGAAGTTCAATCTGCTTCAACTTGAGCAATTTTGCACCGATACCACAGACGGTTATGCGCAATTGACAGCATACTTCTATTCGAATCTCAGCTTTTTAGATGCGAATAGAATATCATTCAGTGTTCGAGACCAAGACTATGTGGTAGACGTGGACATGTTGGCTGACATAATTGGAGTTGAACGAGGACGCTATCAACCAATCAAAGTCTCAATTGCTCGTGCCTCATTAGAGCTTGTCAAAGATAGAGATACAGAGGGAAGAATCATCTATTCAAGGATGCGTGCCATCAATATCGTGCTTCATAAAATTGTGATCAATTGCATCAGGCCTAAGTCTACATCAAAGATTGATGTGTCTAATTTCGAGGCAAAATTGATGTACGCAATCAACTCAGGGAAGAAGTTCTCTCTCCCTCACACCATTCTCTTTCACATGTACAGAGCAATGGCGAAGGACAAAGGCCAATTGCCTTACCTAGGTCTAGTGACCAAGATCTTCAGACACTTGAATATTGAACCTCCACATACTCTTTGTGTTCGACCATGCAATAAAATGGTGGTAGGTTTGAAGATGCTGATGAAGATGCGTCTGAAAGAGCTTTCCAAGGCAATGAAGAAGTTTAGAGTGAAGACTCTAGTACCTTCTGCTTCAAAGAGAAAAGGGAAGAAGGCCATTGGTGCCTAGGGGTGAGCGGTTCCAGGTTCCTTACAGGTTCTGCTTGGAACCTGGAACCTACCCTTGGGTACAGGTTCCTCATTTTTGGGAACCTAGAACCTACTCGTTAGAACCAAGAACCTGTAACCTACCCTATCACAGGTTTCGAGGTCGGTTCCAGGTTCCAACAGGTTCTTCTTCTTTTTTTTCTTTTTTCTTTTTTAGTTAAAAAAATGAAAATGAACGCCGCAATAATAAATAAACTTGTCATTCATCAAAGAGAATATAGCACAAACACAATCTTTAATACTCATAAACGTTTAATATTCTTCTAGAATGTGAACTATTTCTCTTTTGCAAAGTCCATCGATTCACTACAAAAAGTCTAGCCTTACCTCAGCAACAACCCTGCACCAAAATAAAGCCATATCCCTCATTGTTTTACAGCTTCCAATGACTTTAGCAACTATAGTAACAAAGCTTTCAGGCGGTGATCTCCACCTCAAGTTCTTTGACTCGTGGTATCCCAGATTGACATAACAGAAAACACCAGCTTACCTCAACAGAGAACATAGAGGATAGTGTTTAAGGATTTTTTCAAACGGGAAACAAAATACCGGGCCTGAGAGCTTCCCTTCTGTTGAACAGGAAAACCAATATGAGCATCTCATCACGTGAATAACATAAGACGAATTAAACATTAAAAGTGTGAAGGAGGAGAAACCTTAAATGCCAGTATTCTAGGAGTTGGAAATTGTGATTTTGTGAGTTCTTCACCCAAAGTTCGACAAGCCGCTAAAGTTGCTGCACTTTTCCCTTCGTCAGCAGCAAGTTCGGCACCCTATTCATCAATTGATGGAAAAGTTGTTAACAAGCCAATTAGAGAAGAAAGACTACAAGAGTGACATATGATAGTGGGAATTCCAGAATGTGCAGTGGGTTAGATATATGATAGTGTTAACAAGCCAATGTGCGTTCCTTTCCTGGAGGAGATCCTACATTGAATTCATATGGCTAATAATGCCAAGTAAGCTTGCACATTAGCAAAGCATTTGTCCAGATAAGGCACAAGTCAAAAATGAGGGAAATTTCTCTATCACAAAAAACAAAATGAAATGAAAAAAGAAAATCCAAAGTATAAGACTTGAGCAATGATGCGATTTCAACTCCTTCAGATTGGAAGAGACGCTACAAAAGATTAAGACTCCCCCCTCCCCCCTGAGGGAAGAAAAGAAAAGGGCTTAGAGAGACTGGCGTTGCATCGTTAGTACCAGCAAACGTATTCCCCGTGGCAATAACACTAGACACAGCCGCACCTTATCTAGCTCTAAGGTTAGCTAATCAGCAATGCCCTTAAGCCGTGCCCTATTCCAAATCCAGATTCTTGCAAAACCCAAATATCAATTCAGTAAATCGCTCCCTAGTCATAAACCCATGAGGCAGACCCTGAACAAGAACATCTATACACCCGCACACCCTCTTCAACGACAACAGTTCAACGCCGATTCCAAAGGCTATCTTAGCCCAAGCGCCCTCAACAGCGCACCGCGACAATGAGGCGATCGAGAGACGGTTCGTTGAGTCAATCAACCAGGAGAAAGAGATTAGGGTTAGGAGGGGGCAAGGGAAAGTACCGACGGCGCCGCTGATCGCACTGCTGACCGCGACGCCAGCTTCGACATGCGCCAAGCAGCTGTCCCTCGCCATCGGTCGCTACCCTCGCCGGCGTCCCTACCTTCTCCTCCTCGTAAGTGTGGTCAGCGGCTCCTCGCTTCGTTCTTTATAGCAAAATGAACCTTTAACAGAGGATTGAACACATAATGTTTACCAATTCATATATTGCTCAAGGAAATATAAACAAAAAACCAGCACCAACAAACTTGGATTGTTGATCCTTTTGTAGCTATTGGACCCTTTCCCTCAATGATATCATAGTATTTCACTCCATCAGCTGTTGCAAGTATTGAAATTGCTTACTAAAACAGAACAGACAAGATGCTAAAATGCAACTTCCTCTCGTGAAACAGAAGAGAACCCTTTTTCCCCACAGATCTGGCAGCTTATATTTCAATTCTTTTCTGCTCTGTATGGGGAATAGGAATTATGTTTGAGCGGTGAGGCGAGTGAGGGGTGACGGCGTCCAGTAGCGGTGTCGAGGGAGGTCTGGCGACGGTGAGCAGGCGGCAACGGCGGCATGACGGTGACGAAGGCACGAGTCTCACGGCACCAACGGCGGCATGAACAGCGCAACGAAGATGGCGGTGGTCGTGGCTCAACCCACGGCTAAGGGGGGGAAGAGCTCGGTTCGGGCGGAGGTGGTGATGGTTCGGAGCAATGACGGCTCGGATGGCCGAGCGAGCGGCGGCAAGAGGTGGTGATGGTGGCGGTGCCTCACGGCGACGCGGATGGCACGACAACTCACCGGGCTCAACGGCGAGACAGCTCGTCGGACGAGCAGTGGGTGGTGGGGGTTTAATGAAGAGGTGGTGATGAGTAGGGCGTGGGGCGGCGATGTGGTGGTGGGTGAAGTAGCAGCCAGCGAGAGGAAGGAAGAAGAAGAAGAAGAGAAGAAGAAAGGGGGGTTTCGGCCGAGAGAGGGGGAAAGAGGAGAGAGAGGAAAAGGAAAAAGTTGGGGGGCAAGAAGTGACGTGAGGAGGAAAAAGGGGGGAAAAGAGAGAGAGAAAAAGAAAGGGAAAGGGGGGAAGATTGAATAGAAAGGGGGAAATCACGTGGGGAGGGGGGTTAGGGTTTTTTTTTCAAAAATTGGCCGGTTCCGGTTCTCATAGGAACCGGAACCGGACCAGGAACCACTGGTTCCCAAAAAAAGAGAACCGGGAACCGGAATCGGTCCCCTTAGAACCGGGAACCGAACCGGTTTCGGTTCCCCGGTTCCCGTTTCTACCCGGGAACCACGCTCACCCTTATTGGTGCCCCATCCTCAAAGAGAAGAACTCTCATCTTGGAGGATGAAGATGAAGAGGAAGATCTCACAATCTCTGCCTTGATAAGGACCAGACGTTCTGTACCGGAATCGACAGAACATCAGAAGAAAGGGAAAGAAGCAGAAGAACAGAGAGAAGAAGAGGAGCAAACCAAGAACAGAGAAGAAGAAGAGCAGCGAGAGAAGGAGAAAGAAGCTGAAGAAGAAGGAGAAGAAGATAAAGAAAAGTCTGCAGCTGTAGCTGGAGAGAAGGGGAATCAAGATGCAGAAGAGCATGATCATCACTCTTCCCCATTTGAGATCCTAGAGACAGGGAGAGATGGCGAGCAAGGAAGGTCCACACCTCATGCTGCCAATAGTGAAGGTCTAAGACAATCACCAGCAGATCCAGAAGATTTTCAGGCTTCTCAAATGCCTGAAGAAGGACATGATACGTCAACACCAAATCTGCAAGATTATACAGAAGCTCCATCGTCTGCATTCACTCCATCCGAGAAAGCACATGCAAGTACACAGACGGACAATTCTGCAGATTTTCGTCGTATTCTTGATGTTCTTCTGGAAATACGGGGTCAAATCTATGCTCTGGACTGTGAAATTCAAGTCATGAAGAATGCTGGACAAGCATCTTCGGTTACCCTAGAGGACAAAATGAAAGACCTCGCTCTACAAATTCAAGCCAATGCCAAAGGAGAGGAGGTAGCTCATCTAAGGGAAGACTTGAAGAGGCTAGAAGGCATAGTCCAGTCGATGGGAGATTTCCAGATCGTGCGCATTCCCAAGCAAACCTAACTCTTTTCTCACCTTTTTTAATGATGACAAAAAGGGGGAGAATTGCAATTTGAACTTAACTTCAAACTTTGACTTTAAATTCGTTTTTGTGGTTGAATATGTTTGTTTTTGAGTATGACTTGAGTGAACTTCGGTGTGAACTTGAATTTGACTGAATTGGGTGTAGATTTTGATGCTTGACTGTTTGCATTTATATCAAGTGTTGCCATATGGTATTACTCATGAAAGACTAACAAATTTTCTGTGGATGCAGAGTCTGGTTGTTTTATTAATCTTTATGAGATAGCCATATTACTTGAGAAATGTTTTTGCAGGTCAAAGTTGTTCAAATCTATAGGAAAGTTTTGTCACCATAAAAAATGGGGAGATTGTTAGAGAAATCTTTCCAGAATATTTTGAAGCTGACAAAACGTTTCTATCAGTCTAGTCTGGATATTCGCAGACCTTTTGTTTAGAGTCTGAAGACTTTCTGATCACCAGACTCAAGACTCAAGACTATTCTCATTGACAGTCTTTCTAATCCAATGACGAAGGAAATCCAGAGCCGAAGTATATGGTTGAGGATTTAATCCTATCATTTGGAGAAGATCTCTTGGCTGGATAAAGAAAATAACAGATTCTTTTATACGTAATCTAGATCGTTTGAAGATCCGATGGTCGACGAAATATTCTTGGAATGTTCTATTCTTGGAAACCAAGATCCTGATTGTATGGGCGAACATGATTGATGGGCTATCGTCAGGTTTCTTTAATAGCTCGAATGATCTTCTTAATTGATTCCGTCCAACGGGTAGATTGGAGGAATTCCTTTGGTAAGTGTCAACGGGTATGAAGGCATAAAGGAGTATAAAGGAAGACGTTCTAGTTGTTTTAGTAAGTGATCAATAGAGAAATTCCAGAGTCTGAAGCACCTTGATTATTAGTTGATACATTCTAAAGCGAAATTGTATACACAGAAAGTGTTTATACTTAGTGAGACCTTAAGCGAGTGTGGTAGATCATCTACACCGAGAAATCAATAAAGATCAACGCTGTAACATCTCTTTGTTCATAGTGGAATCCAGCCAATAGGCTGTCAGTGCAGAAGAGTGGACGTAGCCTTGAAATAAGCCGAACCACTATAATCCGCGTGTTTAATTTTCTCTTTCCTTCTCTCAGTCTTACGTTGATTATTGTTTGTCTCAAATCTATCAACTGTCTAGTATTATGGAATTATCGAGAAAAATATTTTATATACCTATTCACCCCCCTCTAGGTACTTATACTAGCCATATCATAAACAACCGTTATTCAACACGCCAATAAATCTGGACAGTAAGGGCGTGCATGATAAAATTTCTACTTCTCTATTTCTCTGTTTCGGGGAACAGGTTTAGAATAGAAATTCATTTGATAACGCAATTTGATTAGAATAGGAATTCATTTGATAACGCAATTTGATTTTTCTATTTCTGGAATATTTCTATTTCAGAAATAGATTTGAAGAAATCAAAAGCTAAAATTTTTAACTTCTTAATTTCTGAAATAGAAATTGAGAATCAATTTCTAGCAAGAAATTAATTTCTGTTCTAGAAATTTAGTCATGCGCACCCTAAGTATTGGCGCACTCTTCGAGTTTGGGAATAGATTATAATAAAAATGCTTTCCTAAGGTATGATTTAGGGTTATTATTCATTAATGAGGAGGCCTTTTTTTTCTAAAGGCTTGTACCATGCTTGGGGGTTCAAAGGAAGTCTATTGCCCCATGGATTTAGAGGTGTATAGCTGGCCAAGGAGATCCCATCTTGGACTAATTGGGTCAAATTTAAGGTGCCATTGTTTCCCTATTTGGTATACCTAAAAATAACCTCATTTGCTCGTTCAATCTTTTCCTATTGAATCACCACCACATGAGGGAGGGTTAATGATGTGAAACAAAACGGGTGATTAGAGGGTGGTCATTATTTGAACGAAATTTGAAATTAAATGACGATGGGCATAGAAAGATGAGATACATGAATGCGAGTCCATGCAAGGTGCAATATGCGAGTTCATGCAATATCGATGTTTTTGGTTAGGGATCAAATTCTGAAAGTATCTTATCCCTAATTTTCTTATGAAATGTACAAATAATATGTGAGTAAAAATTTAGTTGTCAATACTATATTTAAATTGAAAGAAGAACCAGAAAAGATGACTAGCATGAAACGAAAAATCAATGGAAAAATCAACGATGTTACTGAAGTCCGAATGCAAAGCATCCTTTTCCTTCACATAGCCTATGACCGCTTTGATTTTGGCAGGGGAATTCATAAACCTGATCTAGAAGTGAGGAGACACATGTTAGTTGAGAATGAGAGTCTATTGGTACCTCAGTAGCCTCTCAAATTATGCTGAATCTAGACAAGAATTCATTTTTGCTGTGACCAATCATAAAAGTGATGTTGTTTTCTAATTGACCAATTTGCCAGAAAGTTGCATATATTGGAGCCCTTAAAAATTTTGCCATCTGGAATTTGAGGAAAAAATCTGTTAGAGAAAACTTCTTAACTATTTTGAAGCTAACAAAACATTTCCAAAAGTCTAGTCTGAAGACTTGCAGACTCTAGTGTTATAGTTTGAAGAACTCCAGACTCTACTGTCAAAATCTGAAGACCGCTAGACTTTAATCTCAAAGTCTGACCACACTGACAGATTCCAGACCAAAGAGTGAAGACTTATCCAAATGTGGGTTTATTTTCAAGGATTTGATTCATATGGTTTGTGGAAGATCTTATGACTGGATATAGCATCTTATGATCAATTATTTTTGTTGGAATCAATTCGGATAATCAGATCTCTTAAAAGGTGAAGTATACTCGGAAGATTCTACTTATGGAAACCTAAATCCTAATTGTATGGGCGAGCAGGATTGATGAGCTTTCACCACATTTCTAAAACGACTCAAAATCTTGATTTTGTCAAACGGGTAGATTGGAAGAACTCCTTTGGAAAGTGCCAACGGTAGTGAAGGCATGAAGGAGTATCTAAGGCGGACTCTCCAGTTGTTCGATGTAGTGTGTGAAAGAAAAATTTCAAAGTCTAAAGCTTCCAATTCTTTGCTATTTCAATTGTCGAGTTTAACTTGTACACAAAAGAGAGAGTAAACACTTGTGAGACTTTGGAAGAGTGTAGTAGAGTTTTTACACTATGAAGTCAATGACATGAGATTGTAAAGTCTATTTTGATTCATAGTGAAATCTAGCCAGTAGGCTGTCAGTGTAGGAGAGTGGACGTAGGCTTGATCTAAGCCGAATCACTATAAACCTTGTGTTTCTATTCTTTTTCTCTGAACTTCTTACTTTAATTTGTAGCCTTATATAACTATTTATAATTAATTACATCTTCAATCTATTATCTTCTAAAAGCAATTCACTTTTATTAAGTCTTACAAAAATTTCTTTTAACACCTATTTACCCTCTAGGTGTTCTTACTAGCCCTTTCAATTGGTATCAGAGCCTGTGTGCTCATTTTATTGAAGTATTTTTATCTCTGAGTTAAAGATCTATGGCTAGTATTTTGGCTTCAAGTTTGATTGAAGGCCAAAGCAACACCATACCTCCTTACTTTGATGGGAATGAATACAATGTGTGGAAAAAGAAGATGAATGCATTCCTAAGATCAAAAGATTCCCTAGAATGGGATGTAATAGAAAAAATGGATTATTCCCAAAGCTACATCCATCTTAGAAAGAGGAAAAAAAAAGTTATAGACGCTGTCGAAATGGCACAAGAAGAAATAACCAGAAACAAGTTCTTGATGCTAAAGTTATTTACTCTTTATACTGTGCTTTATCTCCTACTGAGTATAACCGAATTTCATCTTGTGAAACAACCAAAGAAGTCCGGGATAGGTTGCACGTTACTTATGAAGGAACTAATCGAGTTAAAGAAACAAAAGTCAATATTCTACTCGGACAGTATGAAGCCTTCAAGATGAAGCTAGGAGGATCTATCACTAACACGTTTAATCATTTTATAGAGATTGTAGATGGTATAGCATATCAAAGACAGCCAATCTCAGGACCAATGAAGGTCAATAAATTGCTGCGTGGACTCTCCAAAGACTGAAATCACGTGAAGACTTAAATAAGAGAAACCTAGAGGATCATGCCGCTCTCTATAGACGAACTAGTTGGCACATTTCAATCATATGAAGTGAAGCAAATCAATGAGGAAGAAGATCCTAAAGGTAAAAAGTTATTTGCTTTAAAATCTATCAACGATTCTAATACATATTCAAAAGATGATATGGACGATGAAGAACTAACACTAATGATAAGGAAATTCAGAAAGTTGAATAGAAAGGGAAGAAGGTTCAACTGGAAGAAGCAAGGAATTCAAAAGTTTCAGAACAAATCAACTGAGGATGATGAAGTCAACAAAGATGTGATTTACTTTAAATGTAAGAAAAATGGGCACATCAAACCCAACTGTCATTTGTTGAAGAAAAAGAAAGGAAGAACTGAGAAATACAGAAATGATCTCAAAGTAGAGACATAGAGCGATACTGAATGCAAAGAAAGTGATGAAGAATATGACAATATATGTCTATTGGCAAATTCAGAATCAAACTTAGACTCTGAAACAAATTCAGATTTAGACTCAAACAATGAAATCGAGGTTAGTAATTTAAAAATTTCTACTAAAGTCTCAAAATACATAGATGAACTTTGTCTTGGTCTCAAAACGTCTCTTAAAAGGATTTCTGAGCTGAAGAGGGAGAATTCTATACTTAAGCAACAAAACTTCTTGGAGAGAAAAATTTGAAAATCTAGATAAAAATTTTGTCAATTTGAAAGAAAATGCAGATTCTCTTTCGAATGAAAATATTTTTTTTGAAAGAGGACATTTCAAATATTACAAAAAAAATTTCAATAGGATCTGAGAAGTTGGAAAAGATTCTTTCAAGTACAAAGACCTTATTTCAATAAATGGTTTGGGTATGACACCAAAAACTATTCATTTAATTGATTTTCCAAAAGTAAAGGAAAGAATCAAACAAAGACCTACAAAAATATTTTACAGAAATCATTTTCAAAGAGTTTTTATAAAACCCGTTAGCTAAAGTGCTCTTAAATGCTCAAAGTGTAATGGCTCAAAACATTTTAAGAAAGAATGTCCTATGGTTTGGAGACCTGTTAAGAAGGATTGGGCAGAGACTATATTTAAAACTAACTCTTCTAGATCCAAGAAAATCTGGGTACCAAAGAAAGCTTGATTTCTTTTTGTAATTGCAGGTTACTATCAAGAAAAAGATCAAGTGGTATTTGGATAGTGGTTGTTTGAGACACATGACATGAGATTCAAGCTATTTTATAAAGCTTGTGCAATTAAATTGTGGAAAAGTTTCCTTTGGTGGAAACAACAAAGGAAGAATTGTTGGATGTGGAACTGTGAAAATTGGAAGTCTCACAATCAACAATATTTTCTTGGTTGAAGGATTGAATTACAATCTACTCAACATTAGTCAATTGTGTGACATTGCATTCAAAATCAATTTCCAAGAGGGAATTTGTTCAGGAACTAGTAAAGATTTTTCTTAATCTTTCATTAGACAAAGACATTGGAATATTTATCTTCTGGACATAAAATTAGAAAGCTCTCATTGTCTAATATCCATCTAAGATGAAGCAAACATTTGGCATCGAAAGCTTGGCCATGTTAATTTAAAGTAGTTTGCCAAGATCTCCTATAAGAAACTTGTTCATGGGCTTCCCAATCTAACTTATCAAAAGTATGATTTATGCACACCATGAATTTTGGGAAAATAGGTTAGAAGTTCTTTCAAACCTATAAATCAAGTTTCTACTAATCGAGTTTTGCAGCATATGGATCTCTTTGGACCAACCAAAACTCAAAGCATTGGTGGAAAGAGATATTGCTTAATAATCGTGGATGATTATTCTCATTTTACTTAGGTTTACTTTCTAGCAAGTAAGTTTGAAACCTTTTCTCACTTTTCAAAGTTTGTCAAGAAAGTTCAGAATGAGAAAGGTTATGCTATTTCAAGTATACGGACAGACCATGGAGGTGAGTTTGAAAATCAAGACTTTGCTAAATTGTGTGATGAATCTGGTTTCTAGCATGTTTTCTTTTCTCTATATACTCCAGAACATAATAGAGTTGTGAAAAGAAAGAATAGATCTTCATAGGAGACGGCAAAAACCCTTTTAATGAAAGTAATATTTCTTCTCGATTTTGGGTTGGAGCAGTTTCTACAATTTGCTATATTATTAACAAAATATTTTTAAGGCCTATCCTAGAGAAAACTCCTTATGAAGTACTTAAAGGAAAAAAGCTAAATGTTTCTGATTTTCATGTGTTTGGTTGTAAGTATTTTGTTTTGAAAAACACAAATGATTGAACTGGTAAGTTTGAGGAAAAATCAGACAAAGGAATTTTCCTTGACTACTCAACCTCAAGCAAAGCCTATAGAATATTCAACAAGAAGACTCAGTCTATGGCAAAATCTATGAACGTCAAATTCCAAGACTTTATGCAAAATCAACTAAATCAGACTCAACCTGAAGCAAACACCTTGAACCTAGTATGACAAGTTAAGTAAATTTCTAATTCAAAAAGATTTTGTTAAGGAAAAATGGATACTACTTTGTTTATTAAAAGAGAATGTCTCTATATTGATGATATTATCTTTGGATCACCTAATGAAAATCTATGTAAGAAGTTTTCTAATTCTATGCAAGATGAATTTGAGATGAGCATGATTGGTGAATTAACTTTCTTTCTTGGACTACAAGTCAAACAAATGAAGAAATGAATTTTCATTCACTAAGAAAAATATGCAAAAGATCTCATCAAAAAATTCGGATTGGAGAATTGCAAAAAAACTGATATACCAACGTCAAGTTCTTCGAAGCTAGATAAAGATGAATGGGGAAAGAAAGTTGACCAGAAGCTTTACAGGAGTATTATTGGTTCACTTCTTTATCTTACTACTTACAGACTTGACATTTTGTTTAGTTTTTACATTTGTGCTAGATTCCAATCAAATCCCAAAGAATCTCATCTAAGTGCTGTTAAACGGATCATTAAATACGTTACAACTACTTCAAAGTTAGGTCTGTGGTATTCCAAAAAATGAGACTTTATTCTTCTTGGATATTCAGATGTAGATTTAGCAGGTTGCATAGTCGATAGAAAGAGTACTTCAGATATTTGTCAACTGCTGAGCAACAAGCTAGTGTCTTGGGTATCAAGGAAGCAGAGTACCGTAGCTCTTTCAATAGCAGAAGTATAATATGTTGCTCTTGGAAGTTGTTGTTCTCAAATCTTGTGGATAAAGCAACAGCTAAGAGACTCTGGAATCGAAGAATCATGCACTGAGATTAAATGCGATAACACCAGTGCCATCAATTTCATAAAGAATTCAATTCTTCATTCAAGAGCAAAGCACATAGAAATTCGATATCATTTCATTAGATATCATGTTCAGAATGGAGAAGTTATGATACAATTCGTTGACTCGAAGAATCAGTTGATGGACATATTTACAAAGCCATTGGAGAAAAGTCTATTTGAATTTATTCGCACCAGACTGAACATCGTATATTTTATTAGTTAAAGTCTGAAGATGATCAAACTCAAAACAACCAAAGGTTACAACTGTAAATAAATTTCTTCTTGCAAGTAATTTAATTTTAGGAAGAAATTTTGAGAAGGTATGTTTATTTTTGAATTGTTACTTGATTATCTTATTTTTAGAAATCATCATTTTTGAGTTTTGAATTTATGGCAGTTTTTCATTTTCAGAAAGGCAATTATTCATCCACTGTTCGCAACGGCACAACTGGCTTGGGCTCTCTCCTCCTCATGAAGGGGAGGAGTTCGAATCCCAGAAGCGTCGTTAAGGATTCTTATCTAGAGTATTGTGGTGGTGGATCCTGTAGTCGCTCGCTCAGGGTTTGCTCGCCAACTGTCAGCTTACGAGATTCCCAAGGTTACCAAAAAAACAAAAAAGACAGTTATTCATCTTCAAAAAAGTAGTTTTTACTTTCTCCTTTACGACAATTCGTATACCTTGTTTCATCTGCTTTGTATACTGTCGATTTTCTTCTTCTCCATTTTCACTCACAAACCCTAGAATACAGAACTCCACTTTCTCACACTTTCCCTCTAGTTTAATCTAAAATGATTTTTTTTCTTTTTTGCGATCAAGTTCGAGAAATCTCCCAAAAAAAGTGACAATGTCTTCCCAAAAAAAGTCTTCTAAAATCGCGAGTAGGGGACCATAACACATGCGTGAGGGTCCTACACATTTTGATTTGATCGAGGAAGAAAACTCTTCACAGCAGCAGCAGCAAAGTCAGCAACAACATTCTCAACCGCATCACTCTTCTCAACCTAGGACTTAAGTTCTTTCGTGGCGACAAGCAGAAGAAGAAACCAGCAAAAATGTTGAACCTGTAATTGAATTTCTTTTTAAATTCAATTCTAAGTTAAATGAGAGTGGTACTACAATGACTTTCATTGATGAGTTTTTGAGCGAGAAATGATATAGAAATGAAACTCATTTTTCCTTACCCAAAAAAAAAAAAAAATGAAACTCATTGTTTGAGGACAATGGAAAGTATGGGCATTGCGCCTGTTGCTTTGGCTATAAGGGCTTCTGCAAATTTTCCAAGTGATCCACAATTTGATCATTTAATTAGCCTGAAGGGAAAGATGATGATGAAAGGATATTCACAAATTTTCGGCCTAGAATGGGCATCGCTGCAAATGTTCGTGGTGAAAGTAAGGACCACAACAGAACTTATTCGAAATTACTGAAGTGAGGGGTGATGAATTCTAGAAGTGTGGACTTAGATTTTCTTGATTTGTTGAAAGTGAAACTGAGGGAGAAGTTTGCACTCCTTCAACTCAAACGATTTTGCTCTGAGACGATTGTTGCTTACCTAGAACTCACAGCTTACTTCTATTCAAATCCATCCTTTTTAGATGCGAATAAATTCTATTTTATTGTTAGGGACAAATAATTTGTGGATTACCAACCACTTAATCTTTTCCTTCAAGATGATAAATTCCATTTACCTTCCAAAAACTCCATTTTTGTTGGATTATCCAAGGCCCAAATCTATTCCAAATTTGATCTCAAAGCTGAATTTTGGCAATTTGGCATTCATCGTGATGACAGACCTAAAATAGGGTTATGTATTCTAAACCAGTATTTTCAGTGGAAAGTTTTTCATTTTGGTTTAAAGGTTGCTCCATCACTATTCCAAAAGGCCATGTGTCAAATTTTCCAGCCAAACTTATCAAGCGCGGCAGTATACATCGATGATATCTTGTTCTACAGTCCTAATGAGCAATCACATTGCCAAATTCTTGAGTAATTCGCAGAAATTGTGAAAAAGCATGGAATCATGCTTTCCCGAAGAAAGATGAATATTGCCCAGACAGAAATTGAATTTCTTGGTATGCACCTTAACAAAATGATATACTATCCAGGGCCACAAATTTTTCAAGAATTGTTGAAATTTCCTAAAAATAATTTTACAACAAAACAAGTTCAGCAATTTATTGGGATAATTAATTATCGTAGAAATTTTGTTCCAATTATTGCAAAATTGCCGATTCCATTGCAGACAATGCTGAAAAAAGAATTTCCCACATTGGGGAAAATCTTAGACGAAAGCAGTCGCTAAACTTAAGGAGATTATGCAGGCTCTTCCTCCATCGCAAATCCCATCAATAGGAAAGAGAATTCTTCAGACTGACGCCAGTTATGAATACTAGGCCACCATCTTATTTGAAGAAATTGATGGTAAGAGGCATTTGTATACCTACAAAAGTGGAAAATTTGTCCAAGCTGAAATGTATTACCATTCCATTTTTAAAGAAATTTTGGTAGTAAAAAATGGGATAAAAAAAGTTCGAATTCCATTCCACTGGCCATTACTTCCTAGTAGAATTGGATATGGCATTTTCCCTTAGATGACCAAATTCAAACAAAAGCAAGTTCCAAATTCTCAACTACTTCGATGGGCTGAATGGTTTTCAAAATACTCTTTTGAAACCAAACATATTGCCATGAAGAAAAATGTGCTTACCGATTTCTTGTCAAGACCAAAAGCACCAGCAGAAATCAATATGTACATCATGAGGCATGTTTTTCATATGCTTCACCATGGTAAGAAATACAAGATTGAGAAGATAAAAGACTGGCCAACCTAGCGATACCCCAAGGAGATTATTGAGCAAATCCAGAAAGATAGCCTTACTGAAAATCTAGATAAACTCATGTGGCAATGCCACATAGATCTGTTTAGATTCAATGGAGGTTCGATTCTTTATCATTTCGGATTACAGATTCGTTCATACATCCTCTAATTTGGAATAAAGAAGATTTCCCTAATTAACTTTGATGGTTATTATGGTACTTAACCAATAAGAACTTAATAACTATTGAAATTCCAACCAGAAGATTCATTGCCAACCTCACTAGAATATTTGGACTTATCAGAGGAAAAATTGAAAAAGAGTGTGATAAAAACCTTTTAGATTTCCTTAACTGGTTTTATCCTTCCACTTACTGGAAATGGCTCTTGCAAAAAAAACTGAGAACCACACAACCAAACCCTAAGGTCCATATTATTTTGTTCTTTCGATAACCATGGGCTTTTCTAACAAATAATGACAACATCATCAATGCCCCTTGAGTATAGGTACCTCATCCTATAAACCTATTCCACTCAGTGTAGAAGCTCGAGTTCACAAGTCCTATCCAAGACTTGTTGGTTGCTGTGAACACTAGTATCGAGAACTCCAGAGAATCTTATACCAGGAAAACAAAACCATTTATGAAGATACATAGAATTATGATGTACCCACCGCATAGGATTATTATGACCTAGCACCAAAAGCCAATGAAGCACTCCATGAATTTAGACAAGTTGCATCATCACAGGAGCACGGAATGGCAGACACAAATGACACTGCATAGTCTTCTCAAGACTCTTATGCTAAATGGGGAGGTCCTCTTTCCCAAGATTCCTATGACCAAGGACCTTTATCCTCATCTCAAGGTATGGATACATCCTTCTATGCACAACCATCCAATTGGCCTCAGCGAAGCATCCTGCCAACACTACAAATGATGACAGTACAGACTAGGCACAAGAGGAAGCATCTGCATCCACATCATACTAGCTGAACCAGATTCTCTCACTAGATGATCTTGAAGCACTTGAGCATAAATATGATGAACATCTCCTAGCAATAGTAGACAGCTTAGATGACTCGGACTATGACTGCAATGCTCGTGACGAACAGACCGCTGAACAATATCAACGTCCGTACAATTTCACTGTAGCAAATTACTGTTCACTTTTTTATTGTAGCAGTAGGTTAGGAAAATCACTATTCACTGTCACTGTTTATATCGTGCAAATAATTCTCTACCGAGATTTTCGGAAGCCTTTGTTTGTTTCAGGACTCGTGAGCTCGGTCCTTATTTGTGTGTGACCTCTTATTGCTTATAAAAGGCGAGGATGATGTAATGTGTTGGGGAAAGTCCCCTGAAGTAAAGTGAGTGTTTTGTGAAAATTCTTTCTATGGCTTTCTATACTCCTCTTCTTCTCCAGCCTGGTAGGATCCTTTGAGAAATGCAGCTTGGACAGTTAGAAATGTTACAATCCTAGTTCTATTTGAGTGTCTCTAGGCTCTGAACTAAATGACATAGTAGTTTCTTACTAAAAGGTTATCCTAAAGGCTTGAATGGGAGTTGTTCATAGGGGTGAACAGTGGTCTAGAGTTGACCTTGGACCAATCCTGGACCGGCCCAACCCTGCCGGTCCCGGTCCGGTTTCCAAGGGGACTGGGTCGATCCTTGGTCCTGAAATTCCAGGACCAATACTGTGCGGGTTGGTCTTCGATTTTAAGAGTTTTGAGTCGGTCCAACCCTAGACCAACCTTGTATATTATATTATATTATATTATATTATATTATATATAATTCTTTTATATATTCAAACATAAGTAAAATGTCTGTTATATTATATTATATTGAGATGTTCTATCAATAGCACTAATAGTAATTTCAATTTAAAACATTTGTTGAATATTAATTATGTGTCGTTTGTTTTGTTTTCAAGTGCATAGAAGTTCAAGTGAATTAACAAGATGTGAAGTTATATATTCATGGTTTATATTAAGTATTTTGAACTTTCAATAGGGTCAGTGCTCAGTCCTAAAAATTGAGGACCGACACTGTACGGGTTGGCCTTAGGGTTATGGGGTGGCCCGGACCAACTCGGACCATGCTCACCCCTAGTTGTTCGCCCGCTGTGGGAAGGCATACCTGCAAGAAACTGATTTCGTCCTCTCTGGTTCTAAGTCTAGGTCCACATAATGGTATCAGCACTCTGGCTGATGTGATTGGGGTGGAAAGAGAAAGTTTCCAACCAATCAGTGTGTCTGTTAGTCACTCTACTTTTGAGCTTGTTCAGGATAGGATTACTGAAGGCATGATTTCTTACTCCAGGATGACTACCTCCAATATTTTGCTTCACAAGATTGTGATTAACTGTCTCAGACCAAAATTCACTTCAAAAACTGATGTCTCTCACTCTGAAGCGAAGCTGATGTACGCCATCAACATTAGCTACAAATTCTCTTTGCCTCACACTATTCTCATACACATGTATAGGATAGTGGTGAAGGACAATGGGCAACTCCCTTATTCTGCTTTGGTTACTCGATTATTCAGACATTTTAACATTCAGCCTCCCAATATTATATGTGTCCAAACCATTGCTCCGATGGTAGTTGGACTGAAGATGATTTTTGATATGTGTTTGAATGAGTTGAACAAGGTTTTGGAAAGCATTAAGGTGAAGTCCCCTGTCAAGGCAAGCCAATACTCTATAGTAGGATAAAGGAAAAGCAAAGAGCCCATGAGCGCACGAATCAAGAAGAGGAGAGTACTCATCTTGCAAGATGAAGAAGATGAGATGACATTACTCTCTCCGCTTTTGCCTTAAAAAATTTACAAAGTTTTGTTAGCTTTCAAGAGCTAGAGGACCAAGCGCACAGAGAAAGAGACGAGACAGAGAAGAGAAATGCAGAAAGAGGAGAGGAGAATAGAGGAAGATGAAGGAAGAACAGAGGAAGAGAGAGGAAGAGAACAAGAAGAAGAAGAGAGTCAAGATGATTCTCTTGAGCCCACATTTGCTGACGACTCAGAGAAGTCAAGAAGTGGAATTGCTGGAGAAGGAAGAGACAAAAATCACCGAGGTGTCGAAGAAGAGCAAGAATAGGAAGAAGGATATTTTTCTCCACCTGAAGGCATAGAAACATGGGGAGCTGTTGATAAAAGAAGTACTTCACTTATTTTTATCAATGATGATGTTAGTCGTTCTCCTGCCAATCCAAAGAATGTGTATGCCTCTCAATTTCTTGAAACTGGTATTGAGACATCATCTCCAAGTCTGGATGTTCCAGCTGAGATTCCATCGTTTGTTAACGCTCCTCAAACTACACATGCTAAAGCTAGTACTCAAACAGATAATACAGCAGACTTTAAGAGACTGCTCCAGCTTCTTGTGGAGATCAAAACTCAGCTTTATGGATTGGAGTGTGAATTTCAGAACATGCAGTCGGCACATCAAGCCACTTCAGTCTCACTGCACGATCAGGCACAGGCCCTTAAGCTTCAAGTTCAAGCTACTACAAAGGGTGAGGATATTGAGCAACTGAAGGAGGATTTGAAGAAGCTAGAGGACACTGTCAAGTCTATGGGGGATTTCCAAATCATTCGCATCCCCAAACAATCATGATTTTACTCGACTTTTTAAAAGTTTTTCTCC
This sequence comes from Eucalyptus shirleyi, assembly GCA_017140165.1. Lineage (NCBI taxonomy): Eukaryota > Viridiplantae > Streptophyta > Magnoliopsida > Myrtales > Myrtaceae > Eucalyptus > Eucalyptus shirleyi. Next base: position 48,582,695 of record CM029448.1, read on the forward strand.
ACTTTTTGTTGTTGACAAAAAAGGGGAAGAGAGTTGTGCAGATTTGACTTATTTTTTGTTTTGGTTTGATGACTTTTTGTTTGGTACTTTGGAATGGTATACTTTGGACTTTTGACTTTTTGGGTTTGAATCTTTTTGACGCTTGCAGAAAATAAATGTGTGATTTAGATTATGGATGGATAGTTATTTATCTTGCATGATTAACATGTTTTATGTGATTACAGAATTGATACTATCTAGGCCCTAATGATTTATTTTTATAAGACATCACGTTTTGCTTAAGTGTTGTTTTGCAAGACAATAATTTTCAAATCTGCAGGAAAGTTTGTCATCATTAAAAAGGAGAAGATTGTTAGAGAAAACTCATTAACTGTTTTGAAGCTGACAAAACCTTTCCAAAAGCCTAGTCTGAAGACTTGCAGACTTAATAGTTATAATCTGAAGAACTCCAGATTCTACTGTCATAGTCTGAAGACCGCTAGACTTTAATCTCAAAGTCTGACCACACTGCCAGGTTCTAGACCGAAGAGTGAAGACTTATCTAGATGCGGGTTTATCTTCAAGAATTTAGTTCATATGGTTTGTGAAAGATTTATGGCTAAATATAGCATCTTATGATCAATTATTCTTATTGTAATAAATTCAGATAATCAGATCTCTTGAAAGGTGAAGTATACTTGGAATATTCTACTTATGAAAACCTAAATCTGAATTGTATGGGCGAGCAGGATTGATGAGCTTTCATCACATTTCTAACACTCGATATCTTCTTAATTGATTCTGTCTAACGGGTAGATTGGAAGAGCTTCTTTGGAAAGTGCCAACGGTAGTGAATGCATAAATGAGTATTTAAGGTAGACTCTCCAGTTGTTTGATATAGTGCCCGAAAGAAAAATTTCAAAGTCTGAAGCTTCCAGTTCTTTGCTATTTCAATTGTCGAGTTTAACCTGCACATAAAAGAGAGAGCAAACACTTATGAGATTTTGAAAGAGTACAGTAGAGTTTCTACACTGTGAAGTCAAGGACGTGAGACTGTAAAATCTTTTTTGATTCATAGTGAAATCCAACCAGTGGGCTGTCAATGCGGGAGAGTGGACATAGGCTTGATCTAAACCGAACCACTATAAACCTTATGTTTCTATTCTCTTTCCCTAAACTTCTTATTTTAATTCGTAGCCTCATATAACTGTTTATAATTAATTACATCTTTATTCTATTATCTTCTAAAAGCAATTCACTTTCATTAAGTCTTACGAAAATTTCTTTTAACACATATTCACCCCCTCTAGTTGTTCTTACTAGCACTTTCAAAATCAACTAGTGCACAACTTTCCTTTTGGAAGAGACCGGTATGATCACCTGGATCGGCAGCTTTTTGTTCACGGCGGTTGATGTGGCCTCAACTTGTCTTCAAAGGGACTTCAATAGAGTCAAGCTTGAAATTGACTCCAATAAATTTGCCTTCTTCGCTTATTCCTGTTTCTCCATTAAGTTTTTCCACGGACAGCACCCATCTTCCCTTTACAAGATGGATGCCATGCACAGACATCAGTTGAAACTGAGGAGAATTCAGCATCACGTGTCCATAGAACGTGCCATTACATGCTTATGACTGCTTTCATTTTGGCAGGGGAATTCATAAACCTAATCTAGAAATGAGGAGACACATGTTAACTGAGAATGAGAATCTATTGGTACCTCAGTAGCCTCTCAAATTATGCTGAATCTAGACGGGAATTCATTTTTTTGTGACCAATCATTAAAGTGATGCAGTTTTCTAATTGACCAATTTGCCAAAAAGTTGCATATACTAGAGCCCTTAAAAATTTTGCCATCTGGAATTTGAGGAAAAAATCTGTTAGAGAAAACTTCTTAACTGTTTTAAAGCTGACAAAACCATTTCAAAAGTTTAGTCTGAAGACTTGTAGACTCAAGTGTTATAGTTTGAAGAACTCCAGACTCTACTGTCAAAGTCTGAAGACCGCTACACTTTAATCTCAAAGTCTGACCACACTGACAGGTTCCAGACCAAAGAGTGAAAACTTATCCAGATGCGGGTTTATTTTCAAGGATTTGATTCATATGGTTTGTGGAAGATCTTATGACTGAATATAGTATCATATGATTAATTATTCTTATTGGAATCAATTCGGATAATCAGATCTCTTAAAAGGTGAAATATACTTGAAATATTCTACTTATGGAAACTTAGATCCTAATTGTATGGGCGAGCAGGATTGATAGGCTTTCATCACATTTCTAAAACGACTCCAAATCTCCTTATTGATTATGTCCAACGGGTAGATTAGAAGAACTCTTTTGGAAAGTGCCAACGGTAGTGAAGGCATGAAGGGGTATTTAAGGCGGACTCTATAATTGTTCAATGTAGTGCGTGAAAGAAAAATTTCAAAGTCTGAAACTTCTAATTCTTTGCTATTTCAATTGTTGAGTTTAACTTGTACACAAAAGAGAAAGCAAACGCTTGTGAGATTTTGGAAGAATGTAATAGAGTTTTTACACTGTGAAGTCAAGGACGTGAGACTGTAAAGTCTCTTTTGATTCATGGTGAAATCTAGCTTTGAAATCTAGCCAGTAGGCTGTTAATGCAGGAGAATAGACGTAGGCTAGATCTAAGCCGAATCACTATAAACTTTGTGTTTCTATTCTCTTTCTCTGAATTTCTTATTTTAATTTGTAGCCTTATATAACTATTTATAATTAATTACATCTTCAGTCTATTATCTTCTAAAAGCAATTCACTTTCATTAAGTCTTACCAAAATTTCTTTTAACAACTATTTGTTAAATTAATGTCTCAGAGTTTGAGTATTTGCAAAACGCGGTTCTCTTGGATGAGGAATTCGTGGGACAAATTTAAAAAGAAAAAGAAAAAAGAAATAAGGATGGGCACACGTATTTGAATTCATTCTTCGGAATTCTTGCTGGAAGTTGTTATCCACGGTGGGGCCCAAACATACAATATTCCACGATTTCCTTTTAGCTGATTAAGTCTTCTCTACGAAGGAGTTCCCTATACGTGAAGAGGAAGATGGTGGGCCCAAAGTCAATAATTTGACTTTTTGGGGCACACGTATAAAAGGGAAAATAAAACCCTACGAAAAAAGAAGCTGCTCAACGTCCGCCGAAGCCCTACGTACGTGAGAAGACGTCCTCGCCGCTTGTAGAAGCCCTACGAAGAGGATACGTACGTGAAGACACTATTCTTGTTTGACGTACATAGAGCGTTTCGTTCGAGCTTGAATGCGCGGTAATTTTGTGCCATAAGTTTATACCCAAGCGAATTGTTATTTATAAACACTTAAGGTTTATGATTAAATCTGGGTGTGGGAAGCACTTGAGCGATTGAGCGATTATAAACTTTGATTCTCCGATTTTAGTGGATTATTTGCTGCTGGCTCTCCCCGTTGATGTAGGTACCGATACTCGGATCAACCACGTAAATTTCTAGTATCATTATTTTTCTCGTTTATTTCTCTAGTGATTTCACGTTGACGTAAATTGCAAGACTCTGTCGTTTTCGCGTATTATATCCCAACACTATTCACCCCACCTATTAACCTCCTCTAGGTGTTTTTACTAGCACTTTCAAAATCAACTAGTGCACAACTTTCCTTTTGGAAGAGACCGGTATGATCGCCTGGATCGGCAGCTTTTTGTTCACGGCGGTTGATGTGGCCTCAACTTGTCTTCAAAGGGACTTCAATAGAGTCAAGCTTGAAATTGACTCCAATAAATTTGCCTTCTTCGCTTATTCCTGTTTCTCCATTAAGTTTTTCCACGGACAGCACCCGTCTTCCCTTTACAGGATGGATGCCATGCACAGACATCAGTTGAAACTGAGGAGAATTCAGCATCACGTGTCCGTAGAACGTGCCATTACATGCCTCAACACATTCTGTACTTGCACGGAGTTCTCAAACAGACATCCACTAATATTCAGCTTTTCCAAGGATGTTAATTCTTCTAGGCCTTCAATTTGATGGATCATTTTGTATCGTCTTATCTCTAAAAGTTTCAGCAACTTCAAGTTTGAAAGATCAGGTAAACTGTCGAGGTAATCACAGTCAGATAGAATTAAACTTCTCAGTGAGGTCAGCCGGCCAACCCCATGGAGATTCTGTATTTTGCAGTTTGATATATCTAGCCTCTTCAGGGCTTTGAGACCTTCAAGCCCTTCAATCTCTTCTATCGCAGAATGGTAGAGCTTGAACACTGATAAGTTGTTTAAGCCCTGGACAGTCGGCAATCTTTTCAATGATGAACAACCTTGAATTGATAAAATTGCCAACGTCTTGGGAAGCTCAGATACTTCTTCAAGGCTCAAACCAGAAAGGACTACCATTTTGAGCTGAGTAATTTCTGTCAGCTCAAACTTCAGCTTGATAATTTGCGAAAGAGACAATTCTAGTTTTGTCAGTTTAGGAAACGATATTGAGAAGGATGGTTTGCCAATCATTTGTTGCACATTGGATTCTGGCATCAGCTTTTTTGAGGGAGGTCGGCATGCCTTCAGGTCCCCATCACTTAGGCACAGCTCGTCCAATTCCTTCAAATCATCAAGAAGGGGTATCGCTTTCATCCTCTTAGAACTCACACGCAGACAAATTAGAGAAGGGGGAAGCTTCGGCAACTCTTCAATTTCATTGCACTGAATTAAATCCAGGGTGTGAAGACCAGTGATGGTGGAGATTTCAGGGGGTAGGCTAGATATTCTGGAATGCCCCAGCATCAATGATCTCAGATGACGTAGTCCCTTGATATTACCAGGAATGGCCCCCTTCAAACTCCGACACCAGGAAGTATGTAGTTCTTCGAGCTCAGTTAGATTCCCAGTCTCCTTAGGAAATGCTCGAACAAAGGAAGAATCCATTCTCAGCACTGTCAAGCTCTCCAGATACCTTATTGAATTGGGGAGTCCAGAGAAACTAGTCCCCGATATATCCAACTCCTTTAATGACCACATTCTACCTATAGAATCTGGAAGTTTCTTCAAACAATGGCAATCCCTCAATGACAAGCGTCTTAGATTAAGCAGCTCCCCCAGTGAGCTTGGGAGCTCAATCATTTTGGCACCGTCTAATAAGAGCTCGGAGAGAGCAGTCAGGTAACTAATTGACCTGGGCAGGTGAGTCAATGGGAAGCACTTGAAGCCACTGAGAATTTTGAGTTGCTTCAAATTGCCTATGGAGATGGGGATCTCCCGTACAGAAGTCCGGTCAATAAAAAGCTCTTTCAGAGCTGTCGTGCGACCTAGTTCCACTGGCAACCCGTTCAATGGGGAGCAGAACTTCAAATTCAGGGAAACTAAACGTTGCAAACATCCAATTGAAGGGTGTAGCTTCACCAAATGAGAACAGCGTTCAAGAATTAGGATTTCCAAATCTTTGTAACTGGAGAAGTCGGGAGTGAACAGTAAGTCAGGACACCCGGTAAGATTCAAGACTTTCAATTTCTCCATCTGCAAAAGTCAAAAACAGAAAACACACTTATGGTCAATTTGCAGATATAAAACAACCAAATGAATACTAAACCACCTTGATTTCACTCCAACCTCCCCAGTCTTCTGTGACTTTGCTCCAAGACAGATCAAGAATGACCAACTCTGTTAACACAAAATTTTTTGCACTAAAATCCAGAGGACACCTTTGCCAACAGAGCCACCTTAAACTAGCAAATGCACCTCCAAAGTTTCCAGAAACTTTGGCATTATCCAACTTGAGAAACCGTAGTTCTGGCATTATCTGAAAATATTCAGCTGTGAAGTCAAAGAGGAGAGCTTCAACGTTTTCCATTCCCTGCATTTGACAAAGTAATATAATCATCAAAAGCTGTAAACCCAAATACCCATCCGATAAGAGGATATTTCCTTGCCCTACGTGCTAAAGTGTACATATATGATATGATTCCTTGAGAATATATGGAGAAAAAAAATGTAGCCCATATGTCGAGGTGTTTGTTTTGCCAAAAACAAACTGAAACAAAAGTTTTTACCTTTTCCTGTATGTAAAATTTTCTCTCAATTGGATCTCCAGATCCCTCTTGCTCAAAAATTCTTTTGCCAAGGCGTCTCAGCAATCTGTGCATCTGCAATTCATTGTTTTCTCCAATTTTTGCCAGGGGCATCAGAATGCAACCAGGGGATGGATAACAATTGGGCCACATATATGAGGCAATTCGGGCATCCACACCAGAGATAAAACATGCTATGTCCAGAAATATATCTTTTTGCTGATGATCTAGTTCTCCGTTACATATATCCAATAGCTCTTGAAGGCCAACCGTAGTCTTTCGAGAACTCATCAGACGTGCTTTCATTGACTTCTCCATCATTTCCCATTCTTGTATTGATTTACCCCTCAAAAATGAACCGACGACTTCAATTGCTAATGGTAGTTTCTCTGTAGCATTGACAATGCGGTTTGAGAGTCCATCATAATCAGGCATGGAAGATTGCATCCTGAATGCATGCTTGCAGAAAAGTTTAAAAGCTTGACCATCATCCAACTCAGTAACCATGTAGGTGGGAGCCTTGTCGGAATCATACTCTTTGAGAATTTCCTCATTTTGAGAAGTCACAATTATTCGACTACCTGGACCAAACCAATCAAGCTGGTCTCCTACAATAGCATGAAGATCGGATGGCTTTTCCACGGCATTGACAACTATTAGAACTTGCATTTCACGAAATATATCCACGAAATCTTCTATTGTTTCATCAAAAGAAGAATCTTCATGATCTCGCTCAAGGATATCACAAATCAACTTATTTTGCAAAAACTGAATACCATGAGAATTTTGGGTGGTTCCTTCGACCTCTGCGAGAAAGCTACAACTGTCGAAACAAGAAGAGATCTGGTCGTATACAGCCTTGGCGAGAGTCTTCTTGCCAATTCCATCAGTTCCATATATTCCAATAATGCGCACCTCATCATTGACTTCCATCTCCAGTAAGTTGTTGATTTGTTTTACACGATCATCAATACCAACTACGTTTTGAACAGCTGCAATTGCATAATAATTCCTATCTGAGGTTTCCACGTCTGCTGGTCGCTCTCCAGCTTCATCTTCCATTTTCTTCATCCTCTGCAAAAAAAAAAAAAAAAAAAACAGAATTTCACCTGATGAGTCTCTCTCTGACAACATTGCTTCAGTTCCCCACATTGATACAAGATATTCATTTGTCATCAATTTTTTCTTGTCAATGCAAAAAAAGTGCAAACACTTATTCTAGCATACTGTGATACCTAAATTGACATCTAATCTACTACAATATTATTAATAATTCAGCTAGTGATTTGATCTAATTATTATATTGGAAGTTGGATCTGCTTATTTACTGACCAGATATTTGAACCTTTAAGAAAACTTGATATGCACACCACAACAATGGTCACTCTTAATTAAATTAATTATGCTCTATTCTCTGAAGTGTAAATGAGCATTGTGGAAATAGGAGTCAGGACTGACATCTTAAAATTTAGATGGTAGACTATTGTTATCTTACTAATGATTCTCTTCTTTATCGAATTCGAGACAAAAGTATGGAATCGATTAGTGTCATTTATTTTATCACTGCAAATAAAAGACAATTCTTTTCGAAAAATGACTTTTAGCAAAATGTATATAATTCACATTTTGATGAATAGATACCTCTCTTGGAAGTAATTTGCTTGGAGAAGACACTTCTCTTTGCATCTTGAGTGGCGTACTTTCCTGATGACGACCATGTTCCATCATTTTCAATATTTTTTGCCACTCTGCTTCCTTTTTTCCATATAAATTTGAGCCAATCACTTTAATGGCCAAAGGAAGCCCTCCTATTCTTACAATAATTTCCTCAGATAACTTCAAGAATGCATTTGGAGGAGAGTTGCTTCTAAAGGCATGCTTGCTAAAAAGTTGAAGAGCATCAAGATTGTTGAGTTCCTTAGCTTCATAAAGCAAACAATGTTCAAATTGATCTTGGAATGGCACAAGTTGCTTCCTTTGATCTACATCATCAAGGACATTAAGAACTTTCTTTCTACTGAATCTATCTCTGATAATATTCATGCATTGATCGATGCTAGAAAGCTCAACTCCTACGTCTCCAAGGATATCAAAGACAAGCTGCCTCTGCAAACCAGAATCTTGTGATGCTCCTCGGACATCTGAAATGAAGCTGCAACTCTCAAAATCAGTAGATAGTTTGTTGTAAAAAACCTTGGCAAGAGTTGTCTTGCCTATTCCAGCCTTCCCCAAGATTCCAATGAGCCTTCTGTCCTCAGATTCGACATTCAGCAAATCTACTACTTCATTCGCTGATTTGTCCATTCCCACTAAATGATCGAATACATGAACACGAGGCACCTGAAGCTTAACCGACACTTCCCGCAAAATCAACTGTATGAGTTCTCCGTGGCTATGTCAGGACACACAACATAATCAAGTAAATTATAAGATTGGTGGCAAAACTTGTATACTTGCAAGATCAAGCCATAACATGAAATTACAAAATTGATGCTGGAACCAGTGAACAAAAGAATATATACACGATTCTCTGGTCTCGTTCAATATAGGACAGTAAATTATAATGGTTATGTCGAGAAGGTAATCCTTCAATCTTGAGATAATGGCGTGTAGAATTCCATGCGATATTCAATCACAATTTTTGGTCCAGAACAAAAAACAAAGTTGTGGCCTTCAAATTATAATTTGTATTCAAGCAAAAGAAACAGAGAAAAAAGGGAAGATGGAGTTGAGTGAGTTAACATACCCCATGTTCTTGATGTCCCATCCCTTAATTCTAGCAACTTCTTTAAGTGCCTTCGCCCAGCGCTGCACAATCTCAACCCCACGCTTTTTTTCATGCAGAGAAAGTGCATCCCTGTATAATTTGGTTTCAAGCTTCACATCAGAAGGTTTCACGTCATAAAAAATGGGCATAACCTCCAGTTTCTTGGTTTTCCTACACTCCATCATGTGTTCCAACTCGCGCAGGCACCAGCTACTGGAGGCGTAGCCTCTGGAGAGGATGGGAATGCAGATTTTCGAGGCATCAATCGCCTGGAAAATCTGTGGGCCGATCTCTTCACCAGCGTCGATCCCCTGCTTTTCTATGGAAACACAGGTTCCCTTACCTAGCAAGGCGTAATAGAGGCTATCTGTGAAGGTAAGGCGAGTATCCGGTCCTCGAAAACTCAAGAACACGTCAAACTCAACTCCTGATGAGCCTTGGCTTGTGCAGCTAGTTTCCGAAGAATGGCTCCTTCTTTTCATCTTAGCTGCACCTACTAAAACACTGAAAGTAATCACAAAAGATTTGACATGCTTTTCTCGTCGAAGAACACATGTAAAATCACACCATATTTTACGGTGATTTTATAAGACTTGTATGATGAAAAACGCAGTATTATGCATTCAAGGAAGTTGTAAGAACTCCGTTTGGAACAGGGGTCAAAGAACGATGGTCAGGTAGGAAAGCGAGGCTCTGTTTCAATTTCCACTGTGCTGCAACGTTGATCAAGAGAAACGGCAGAGATATGAAGGATAAAGAAATGGCCATGGCCCCACAAGTTAAACGTAATTGAGAAGAAGTCAAGTCGAGTAGTAGTCTCAAAATATGGAGTAAAGTAGGACGGGTTATTCAGTCCCCATCAAATTTAAGATCCCGAATTCCAAAGTATATTTGCAAAAATTACCGAGACTTTAGGAGTTAAAAAAAGACCAAGGCTGGTGGAGGAGGCAAGAATCAAATGAAACGTCTGAGAAATGTTACTCTATACATGTGGTGGGTGGTGCACACCTCACCAAGCTCGGAAACAAAAATCAACATGGTAATTTCATTCTAATTGCGTCACTAAATTCAGGTTTCTCATTTTTTTCAATTGGTTACCTAACAAGTTAATTTGAGAATACTCCTTGATCCAATCTTTTTTTATTATAGAATTCCATGATGACAACTTCTCAATTAATGGTGCTTAGAATTGCACCGTCGTCCATAAAAACAGACAAAAATGAATTAAGCCGTCATCTTTGTCTTTTGCATCCGAAAACATTATCATTTTTTCTAAAGTCTACTCAAATTCACATCCATAATACCCATCATCTCATCCAAATTTATCATGAATATATTAGTTTTTGATTTTTATAGTTAAAAAATTAGTTTATCATAAATTTATTATAAATGTACCGGTTTGGAATTTTTCGGGATATTAATCTTTGAATTTTAGATAATAAAAAAAAACTTGATATTCACTAAAAATTTGTGGATTTTTTTTAAGAAATTAGGTTAGAAAATAATACGAGCATTATTTAAATGTGGTAGGTAGTTAGGCCCTATTTGATTCGGCATTTGGGCTCTAAAAGGATTTGGCCAAATGCAAACGAGCTTGGTTTAATTTTTTGGACAACTTTGGCAAAATGTAATTGCATCTCCAAATGGCTTTAAGAGCCTTTATCAAAAAGTAACTCCAAAAGTACTTTGGGAAGTTGCATTTTCAAACTACAAGTCATGAGTACCGTTCATCTTCTTTGGAGAAAGAATGGAGGCCGACAACCATTGGCCAAGGAGTTGCCCATGCCGATGACCGCTGCCTGAGGGGTCATGCAGCCACCATGACCTAGTCATCGCTTGAGGTTCGACGACAACCTTAGGCGACAGTCGCCTGCGTTTGCGAGACCCAGACGCCCTCCTTGGTTGTGACCTCAAGCAAGGCCATCCGACGACTAGATTTGGCCGCTGGAGGTTGGCTGGCGGCAGCCAAATCTAGTCACTTGTGGCTATATTAAATGAAATTTTTTTTAATAAAAAACTTAACAAAAATATAATTTTTACCAAACGACATTTAAATCAAAGTTGTTTCATAATGAAGTATAAAATTACTATTGATCAAATTCTCTTTACATTTCAAAAAGTTCTTTTAATCCAAAAGGACATTTGTCGAAAATTGAATCGAATGGGACCTTAGCCACGTTTTTTTTTTAAAGGTTAATACCCAAAAAATCACAAACTCGATACATTCGTAACAATTTTACCCAAAATTATTTATTTTTTTTTTTTGGTAAGGGAAATTAATCCAAAATTATTTGTTTGACCATGAAAAATTCCAAACCCAGTACACTTGTAATAAATTTATCCCGACTGATGTAAAAAATCATAAATTGATATATTTATGATAAATTTACCCAAAACTAATTTATTTGACCACAAAAAACCTAAATTGGTAAATTTATGATATATCAGTCAAATGCCACATGTCATTTAACTTAATAATTTGACAATAAAATTTAACGAAAACTAACGGAAATTAAATTTGTCACAAATGTATCAATTTACAGTAAATTTATGAAAGATATACCAGTTTGAGGTTTTTTATGGTCAAAAAAATATTTTAAGGAAAATTTATCACATGGATACCAGATTAGGAATTTTCAGGATATTAATGGTTTTTTTATAAAGGCGTTAGGCGATCCACGTGAAGGAACTATTAAATTTTGGCCGGAAAGTAAAGCAAAAGGGAACGTATGCAAAAGCTGGTTGATCTACGAGTCGCCATGGATCCTTTCCATCGACTTTTCCTGGACCCAATCTGCAAGCGAGTACAATGTTTAGCCAAGTCGCGCGCGTGCGGTGCGGATAATGTCTCCGCCCGCACCGCACGTACGGCGCGTGAGTAGTGAGAGAAGAGAGAGAGAGAGAGAAACGTACGTTGGGTCATGTCGACGAGAAAAGACAGTGGCGGTGGGCGGTGGGCGGTGGACAGGAAAGGAGGATAAAGAGGAAAAGTAAAAGGCCGAAAAGGACTGGCTCCGTCAGAATTAACTTAAATTAAAATACTTTCGATGTTTACAGTGGAGCTCACGTTTCCATAAAGTGAAATACTGATATCGAGACCAAATGTACTGACTCTAAAATAAACCCACATTTTGATAAAGTTGGAAAATAAAAGGAAAATTAAAATGTTCACTAGAAGTACAAAAGTTCCCTCAACAAGAGGCAATCGATTACTTGTTTTTTAACCTTCTCGGCCGATACAATTGTTTCGATAGTGAATCCTAATGAATTGTTATCGCAAATCACATTGAAATCACGTTTTCGTCAAATTAAACTTTTATTACGTAGCCTAGCTAACCTCATTAATTATACCATGTAGAATTCAAAATTCATGGTGTAAATAATCGAATATGTCTCTTGCATATAATTAACACAGAGTTTCATTCCTTGTTGAGGTATCTAAAAATTTGAATCCCACATGCTTACAGATAGAACTTTTCCTTTCGGAATTTGTCAAAATCTTCAAGCAAGGATTTTTCATTTGATTAAATTATTACCTTTGCGTACAGAGGAACTAGCTTCTGGGGACAATTACTACTCGCCCCCAACGATTTTTGTGGATTTCCTAACTTGCCATCCAGATGTGTTGGTTAATGTTATACTATTCAAAGTAGGCAGCCAAGTAGAAAGAAGTGCTTTTGTTTTGATGGGCCTTAGCTACCCAAACTGATTTGCCTCTCTTGGAGAACGAATTTGAGATGGGCCAGCTTCCTCTTGCAATCTTCAATCCAGGCCCTCACGTCCCAAGGGCTTTGGTCAGCTTTGCTTCCCTCTTCTCACGTTCCTTTTGGGGTTCCGTCTCAATGTTCATGGCGAGTGCATTGTCAATAACTAGGCTTGATTCTGATCGGCGGAACTGGAAGATGTGGGCATTTCGTGCTTTCCGAATAAACCACAATACCCCCGCGAGTTCCTCATTTGAATGTAGGTCTATGCTTGATTCAATGCATTGCCTGATCCATTGATCCATTCTGCTAATGTTCTGATTTGAAATTTGACTGTGTAGTCTCAAATCCAACCATATGGCTGCTATCCAATGACAAAGGAGGAAGATGTGGTCTGTTGTTTTTGGAGCTTCGTGACATAAAGGGTACATGGGGTCGACTAAGATTTTCCTCCTGAAGAGATACTCCCTTGTGGGTATGGTGTTTTGGTATACGCTCCACACAAAGAAATAAATTTTGGGGAGGGTCCAGACTTTCGTCCACTGTGTTCTGGGTGTCTGATAGGATGATAAGGCTTGGTCTGTTTGTTGCGGCCAATTCGTTTGAGTATGGCCTGTTACTTGCACTTTTAGCTGAGTTGATCCCAGACTTGTTCCTAATCCATGCCAGCATATAGTCTTCCGAAGTTCTGCCGGAAATTTTTATGTTCAGATATTACACAAACTTTGCTTTAGTTAATGAAAGTACTATTTGTACATAGAGGAGAGGAGTTAGACCAAAAAGAATGAAAGTACTAGTATTTAAAAAATAAAAAAATAATGAAAGTCTTACAGTAACTTTTAAAAAGATTTCCTACGACAATGTAAAGTTATGAAAACAAGTCAGCATTATATGCAATGACTTTTAGGGAATTGTTATTTTAAATCGAGTAAAATTGAGTTATAGCTTATTGAGTTTAAGTGAATAGGTTACACTATACAAAACATTTTACTTTGTAAAAAAACTGAGTAAATTGAATAATGAAAAGATAAAAATAAGATATGCGTCATAAATAAAATAAATATATACAGTTTATGCGGGGGCTTTGCTAACATAACAATCTTTGAGGTATTATGAAAATAACAGTCTATTATGAGTCTTAAATTTTTGAAGAAGTGGGTTTCACAATAATTTATAATTATTTGTGATTTGATTTTTTGTGGTCTAAAATAGACTATTATTCTCACGATATATTAAAGACTGCCACGTAATCATTTCTTGTTTATGTAGCCTTTCTTGCTAATGTCAAATTTGCTTAACATAAACTCACAATGAATTGAATAGTTGATAAACCAAAACACATAATTTGGAAAATAGTGTGTTTGTGCGCATGCCTATATGCCTATCTATATATATTTTTTGCTATTAAATTTCTCATAATCTAAATAAAGAATATTTCCTACAAGAAATTTTATTTAAGTAAGAAAAAATTAAAATAAATTATTTTACAACAAATCAATAGAGATTAAAGATTTGAGAAATTCTTGAATTTTAACTGATTTGATGCAAGTGATTTAACTTATGTATAAAGGAATTTCTTATCATGAATTCAATTTACAAAAGCTAAAGATATATGTTGTTTAGTAGGTAAACTATCAATAGTTTAGTAGCTTAATTTGTTCAAGCGATTTCATTTAATGTAATATAGGAACACTATACCGAATAAATAATTCACTTAATTTAGAAAAGAATTGTGGAAATTCAAAATATCATAGACTATTTAAAATATAACAAATTGTGTTTTTGTCACTTTGAGGTTACAGCAAAAGTAAATAATCAATGAATAAAAGCTGTATATTTATAGCATGAATTTTTTTATTGTTTAATAGTTCAATAGTTATGAAATCCAATTACATGAAATTTACAATAAAATCATAGAGTCAATAGACTTAAGAACTAAAAATAATTTAACATGTCACATTAAAATTCATAGAAATTCATATATATATATATATATATATATATATACAAAGTAGATTTCTTTTCATCAAAATAAAATTTCTTTCATTTGCCATAATTAAACATGAGGGGAATATAGAAAACTTCCAAGCAAAACAAATTCCAAAAAAGCTGCAAAACAAAACAAAATCAAGAAAAAACAAAAAAGAGTATAGCTTGACGGCTATAAACACACTTTCATCCCAAAACACCATGTTTATCATAACATAGAAAATTAATCGGCGATCGATCACTGAAACCATAGTGAAGGGCATACATCAAGATTTTTCTCACCAGAAACTACGTCTTGCAATATGCGTCTAAATTTAGTGTCCTCAACACTATCGCTATATGCATTTAAAAAACTCTTAGATCTAGATATAAATCGAGAGAGAAAAACTCTTAGATTTAGATCTACAACTAAATTAGAAGAGAAAAGCTTTAGCTGAATCTCAGAGAAGTCATAAAACCATGTCCAAGGCATTTGGTTGGCTGGAATAGTGACAACATTCTTATGAAATTTTTAGCTACAAGTAGATTTATTTATCATGATGAGCAAGGAAAAGCAACAACGACAAGCGAAAAAAGATGCCAAATGAGATGGAAGAAAATCTCCTATATTAGATCAGAAGAGAAAAAAAAAATCCGGAAATCAAAGCCTAAAAAAGAAAAGCAGAGCAAAGCAGGATCTCAGCTTCATAAATTAAAGTTGAGAGGTTGCGGATGAAGTTTATTTGAGAGAGGGTTTATTTTGGAAAGAGAGTTTGCCGACAAGAGATTAGGGTTTTGAAAGAGCCCTCACAAAAAGATCTTCGTTTAATTGCAGCAGACAAAGTAGAATTGAAAAAAGGATAATGGCATAAACAATTATTGAATTTTGGTTCAATGTATGGATTTTTAATTTGTCAATGTAATCCCTAAATTTTGGCTCAATATGTAGTAACATTCTTGAGCTTTTAACTTGTTCAATATAGTCCCTAGACTATTGTTAAGGTTCAATGTAGTCCCTCCATTTGTGTCATTTTTACATAGTTGAGGTACCATATTGAACATTTATCAATATTTCATTGATAACATTGAACTAATTAAAAATTTAGAGATGAAATTGCATATTGGGTCAAAATTCAAGGACTATATTGAATATATTAAAGGTTCAAGAGTGATATTATACATTGGCCCCTAATTTGGGGACCATTGGCATCATATTTCCATTAAAAAGGCATGTGGTATAAGAAAAAATCAATCGCTAACTTTAAATTGAATTTAGTTTAATAGTCTGGTACATTAGATTATTGAAATAAATAAGGAAATCACTCAATTTAAACAATAACAAAATTAGTCAGTTTTAGGTATCTTAAATATGGGTTATTTTACCCATCCCGTGATGGGCGAGTTGGTTCGGGCGTACGTTGGCCACACCATTGGCCAAAGTTCGATTCCCCAACTCATCATGTTGCACAACTTAAGTGGGGTGTCATGGGAAGTGGGTTCCCACACTAGTGCCCCCGAGTTTACATTGTACAGCAGTTCCCGGGTACCAAAAAAAAAATATGGGTTATTTTAATTCGCATTAATTTAGTATTATATACAATTTCAAATGGTTTTGGAAATGAGTGATTTATTGGGTTATTATTAATGTATTTACTCTTACTTTTGACATCCATTTATAATCAAATAAGGATAATAAATTAGTTATGAGTTTTAACTTTGTCATTAAAAAAATTGAGCTAAAGAATATAGCACTAACAAAGATATCTGTATTCTAAATAAAAAACAAACTGAACAAGATGCTGATATGTTTTAAACTCAACTTTTCTAATGTTTCTATCATGTATGCATTCTTTCTAAATTTTAATCATAAAAACTTTCATGTTGCTACATTTAACTTTAAGCATTTTCAATTTTTAAATTGTGGGATGTTAAATATGTCTCACGTTTGAACTCGAGAAGAAAAGTTTCCTAATTCAAGTAAGTTTTCTATTTTGAATAGGTTTTCTAATTGAAATGTTTTCTTAGTTGGAAAACGTTTCCTAAAAAGAGGTTTTCTACTTTGGATTTCATTCTTGCTTCTATATATGAAGTTGAGATAGAAAAAGTTTTTAAGAGTCATCTTTTGTAATTCTTGATTTTTATAGTGGATTTTGCTTTTCCTCTCCCCATGATTTTTCCTGCAAAGGTTTCCACATCAAAGCTCATGTTTTTTAAATTCTTCTCAATTTCAATTTCGTTATAGTTCCCACATTTGCCATAACAATTTGATGTCAGAGCCTTAGATTTTTTTCCTCGATCTTCTAGTTATGGCTTCAAGTTTAACAACGAGATTTGACATTGAGAAGTTTGATGGGAGTGGCAATTTCAACCTATGATAAGTTCGTACGTTGGGTGTTCTTATGCAGCGGAGTTTGAAGAAAACTCTACTTGGGAAAGGGAGAAATCGGAAAGCACGTCAATGAAACGTGGGAAGAGTTGGATGAACGAGCTCTGTTTGCTATTCAGTTGTGTCTCATGAATGAAGTTCTACGGGAGGTACTAGATCAGAAAATAGCTGCAAGTTTATGGAATAAATTAGAGTATTTTTTTGACAAAATCCCTCACCAATCAGTTGAGGCTCAAGCAACAACTCTTCCCTCTTCGTATGGCTAAAGGTGCTTCTCTTAAATCTCATATTTTTGAATTCATTGCTATTATCTTTGAATTAAGAAGTATTGATGTTAAGGTTGAAGAAAAGGATGAGGCTCTCTTGTTGTTAGTTTCACTATCTTTCTCTTATAAGAATTTTAGAGAAACCATGATTGTTAGTAGAGAAATTATTGATGTTGAAGATGTCAAGACTAATATCCTAAATAAGCAGAAACTAGATATAGACTTGACTTTTGAAGGCAGTAATGATCATGGGGCTGGTTTAATTGCTAGAGGAAGGTCTATTGAAAAAAATAATTGTGACAAGTCCAGATCAAAATGAAAGCATAAGGATCCGACTTGCAACTATTGTAAGTCCAAGGGGCATATCTAAATTAATTGTTTGAAATTGAAGGCAAAATAGCAAAGAGAAATAACATGAATAAATAAAATCAAGGGAATGCAAATCGGCAAAACAGTCGGAAAGGTTTGGGTTTATTTTATAAAATAGAAAAGTGATGCTTTGTTACATTCAAACAATGAAAAACATTAATTGAGAAGCAAATTGGTAAAAAGATTAAGCGGTTGAGAACATATAATAGGCTGATTCATGGATGTGAGTTTAATGAGTTTTGCAAAGTTGAAGGTATAATAAGACATCATATTACAGTGAATACACCACAGTAGAATGGTATTGCAAAACGCATAAACAAAACCTTATTGGAAATGACTAGGTGCCTATTGTCTAATGCTGGTTTAGGCAAGGAGTTTTGGACTGATGCAGTTAATACAATTGCTTGGTTGATAAATCATCCTCCTTGGATATCTATGAAGTGCAATACGCTTGAGCAGGTTCTGTAAGGTAAACTTGCTGATTATTCTTCTCTTCGAGTATTTGGATGTCCAGTATATGCATATCTTAGTGACGGCAAATTAAAGCCTAGAGCAAAAAAATACATTTTTCTTAATTATGCTTTTGGTGTAAAATGTTATAGATTTTGGTATGCTAATTCATCTAAGATTATTATCAGTGGAGATGTTATTTTTGATGAGTCTGCTATGCTTCATCCTAAGAAAAAATCATTTATTTCTTGTGATGAAAATCTGGAAAGTGTTGCAAAGAAAGTAGACATAAAGTAATTTCTTCACAGCCAATTCAATCGTCTACTAATAATATTGAGTTTAAAGAACCTGAAGAGAAACAATATTCTATTGCCAAAGATAGACCAAGAAGAATAGTGAAGCCTCTGCAAAAATATGGATTCTCAGATTTTGTTGCTTATGCTTTTTCAGTTGCAGAGGCAGCAGAATATAATGAGCCTAAAATTTATAAAGAAGCTATTTTTTCAAAAGTTTTAATAAAGTTGTTAGTTGCTATGAATGAAAAGATGTAATCTCTTGAAAAAAATTAAATTTGGGAGCTTGTCAAACCACTAATAGGAAAGAAAATCGTGGGTTGTAAATGGGTTTGCAAAAAAAAGGAAGATATTCCTAATGTTGAAGACATTAGGTTCAAAACTCAATCAATTGGTAAAGGCTATAGTCAGGTTAAGGAAGTTGATTTTAATAATGTGTTTTCACCTATCATTAAACACAGCTCTATTCAGGTTTTTCTTGCATTAGTTGCCATGCATAATTTAGAGTTGGAGCAACTCAATGTGAAAATAGCTTTTTTGTATAGTGAACTTGAAGAGAAAATTTATATGGGTCAACCGGAAAATTTTTAATTTGAAGGTAAGGAAGATCATGTTTGTCTATTGAAAAAATCTATATATGACCTGAAGCAATCGCCTAAATAATGATATCAAAGATTTGATTTGTTTATGGTACATCTTAGCTATTGTAGGAGCAAAAATGATAGTTGTGTATATCTGTGCAAACTTCTGAATAACTCTTTAATTTATCTTTTATTATATGTTGATGATATGTTGATTGTGGCAAAAGATACATTTGATATACAAAATTTGAAGACACCATTGAGTATTGAATTTGAGATGAAAGATTTAGGTGCAGCAAAGAAAATCCTAGGCATAGAAATTTGATGAGATCATGAAAGAGGAAAATTATATCTCTCCCTAGAAAAGCTGAAGGTGTTAGATCGTTTTGGCACGAAAGATGCCAAAATACTAAGTACTCATTTTGTTGCTCATTTAAGATTATTGGCTAATTTATGTCTACAAACAAATGATGACATAAATTATATTTCACATATTCCATACTATAGTATAGTTAATAGCCTTATGTATGCCATAATTTGTACTCGACTTGATATTTCACATGTTGTTAGTGTGGTAAGTAGATATTTATCATGCCTATAAAAAGTTCATTGACAAATTGTTGAAGTGGATTTTGAGATATTTGAAATGTACTTCTAATTTTGATTTAAAGTTTGGGAAAATTGGTGACATTCTGACTAAATATGTTGATTTTAATTATGCTACTAATTTTGATAAGAGTAGGTTTTTGACTGGGTACATCTTCACTATTGGAGGTTGTGCAGTCAATTGGAAAGCTACTTTACAACATACAGTAGGTTTGTCTACTATAGAAGTAGAGTATATGACTATTGCAAAAGCAATTAAAAGAGGTCATATGGTTAAGGGGCTTATTTAGAGAGCTTTGTATGGATCATGGTGTGACTGTTGTCCATTGGGATAGTTAGAGTGCTTTACATCTTATTAAAGATCAAATGTATCATGAGAGGATAAAGCAAATAGTGATATATCATTTTATTCGAGATATTCTTGTTGATGGCTATATTAATGTCTTGAAGATTGGTACAAAAAACAATCCAGCTAATATGTTACTAAAGAGCTTACTAAAAATCAGATGTATCATGAGAGGACAAAGCACATAGTGCGATATCATTTTATTCGAGACATTCTTGCCGATGCCTATATTAATGTCTTAAAGATTGGTACAGAAAACAATCCAGCTAATATGTTAACAAAGCCTTTGCCCATTGCCAATATGGTTAATATTTGCTACAACTGAGTTTTACTCTAATGGAATGAGAAGATTGTTTATTGCTTTTGTAAAATTCAAGCCAAGTGATTGTAACTTGACTTAAATGTTAAGTCAAGGTGGAGATTCTTAGATATATCTCAAGTTTGAGCCCGAAAGGAAAATTTCCTAATTCAAGTAGGTTTCCTATTTTGAATAGGTTTCCTAATCGAATGGTTTTCTTAGTTGGAGAAGGTTTCCAAGAAGAGGTTTTTCTACTTTAGATTTATTCTTGCCTATCTATAAGAAGTTAAGCCAGAAAGAGTTTAAGCTTTTAAGAGCCACTTTTTGTAATCCTTGATTTCTATAGTGGATTTTGTTTCTCCTTTCTCCTAATTTTTCCCGCAAGGGTTTTCATATAAAATCTAGTGTTCTTTTATTCTTCTCAATTTCAATTTCGTTATAGTTTTTGCATCCGCCAGACTTTACAAAAGAAAAAAGTATTTATCCACATACATAGGTCCAACACACTTGTAGAAATAACGTAAGTTGCAACATTATCGATATCATAAATGACAACTATTATGCTAACATGGATAAAAATAACATTAAAAAATTGTCAATACATATTGATAAATTACATATATTAACAATTGGGACATAGTTTATATAATGCTTGCTACATGAGAATTCACTTTACCTCCACACCTATACTTTACACAATTTTGTCACTTTTGACACTTGAATTTCACCAACAAGTTCATCACGCATCTTCCAAAGAAAATCATTTCAGGAATCAAGGTAACGGCAAGAAGTGACCCTTGTGAAAAACAATCGATTTATATGACCATGCATTCCTTGTTCTCGCCATGTTCAAATTGTAAGTGTATTGTATAAGCATGATAGTTCATTAATAGCTATGGTTCATTTTGTTTAGGCCACCCATGCATCTCATGAAAATTAGTGATTGAATTGCGCCAATATAGGTCCAACTCGGCCCCTAGTCAAAAATGCCAATGTCACGTCGTTTTAGGCCCATTTTTTCCACTGTGTTTCTTCAACATTTTAAGCTTAGGACATCGTAGTATTAGGCTCTATTTGGTTCAGCATTTGGAATGCTCATTTGGGCTCTAAAGTCCATTGGCCAAATGCAAAGGTGTTTGGTTCGTTTTTTTACGCGACTTTGGCGAGATACAATTGCATCTCCAAGTGGCTCTAAGGGCCTTTACCCCAATGTAGCTCTTGAGGTCCTTTGGAAAGTTGCATCTTCGGAATACAACTTCCGGTATTGTTCAACTCTCTGGTGGAGAAGCCGATCGACCGCCTGAATAAAAATAAATATAAAAATAAATATGTCTATATAAAAATAAATATGGTTATATTTTTATATAAAAACATATATTTTATATTTTTATATAAAAATATATATTTTATATTTTATATAAAAAATATAAACATATCTATTTTTTATATTTTATGTTTAATAAATATATATTTATAAAAAATATAATATATATTTTATATAGATATAAACATATCTATTTTTTCTCCGATTTTTATATAAATATATATTTATATAAACATATCTATTTTTTATATAAATATATTTTATGTTTAATATATATATATATATATATTGATAAATATAAACATATCTATTTTTTTTCCGATTGTTTTTATATAAATATATATTTATATAAACACATCTATTTTTTATATATATTTTATGTTTGTATTTTTATATTTTTTATTCAGGTGGTTCAGCCGCCGAATTCGGCGATCCGGTGGCCGGACTTCAAAAAAAAATATTAACATATTTTTGCTTTTTTAATTTATTAACATCTCCCATGAAAAATCCAGCCCAATCAAATGAACCCCGAGCGCGTGCTTGCTGTTTCTGTGCAGTCTGTCAGAAGTTGCACATCTACAACTTTGAACCCTCTAATCACCCAATTAATCCCACATTTTGCACACCATAAGTACCGTCGAACCGGCCACCTTTTAGTCCAAATTAGGCTAGAAATTGAGCTAAAAAGAACTGAAAATGAACTAGAGAGAGAGACCAAACCAAGTGGCGTGCAACTGGAACTCTCTCCCTCGGTGTAGTGCAGCCATCTCTTGCAGGGGTCAAATCAGAGGAGTTGCTTGTGGCTGTCAGTGGCTAACTAAGGGGCTTCCATAGATAGTTTTAGCGAAGAGAAACGACCAGACTTTGCTGAAAATTTGCAAAAAAAGGCAGTTCTTCGTTGAAAAGATCAGAGCTGCAGCAGGGTAAAAAGGTAAAAAATGCAGAGGAAAATGAAGGGGTAACCGAGTGAGATACCAGGTAGAAGGGAGCCCTTGGATTTTGGCCGGGGGCTTTCACAGAGAATGAAAGAACGAAAAGAAGAAGAGAGAGGCAGTTCTCTGGACCATTTCGCTCTTCTCCAGAAAGATCCTCTAGAGCTTGAAGGTGAAAGTTGGAGAACAGGGTGAGGGCAAACTGTGGCCAATATAGAGAGCAAAGGGAGGACAAACCAGACCGAAAGACCAATTTTGTCCCAGAGAGTTCCAGAGTGACATGTCGAAAAAAAAAATGGAAAGTTCACAACCTTCGAGCCAAAGATCAGGACGGCCTCCTAGAGGCCCTGAAAGAGCACCTTATTCCGCGACTCAGGGCAGTAAGTCCGAATTTTTCGTTAGTGTTGGGAGGATGATCGTGAGCCGGGGAAAGAGTGACATTTTGAAAAAAATGGAGGAATATCGACATATATATAAACTTAATAGTTAAACTAGGATACGTATGGTTGGAGTAGGTGTCAAAGGAACAGATAAAAGAGGTTCTAGTGTAGGCTTTCGATTGCTAACAATACACCTTCGTGGTAAGCTTTCTTCCTTGCAGGTCTCCTTTTCCAGAGCTGAGGAGGCCAAATTTGTGCGACTTGGGAGGCAATTTCTTGGTTCCTTTGGCCAAGTACCGCGTGGTAAAACCACTAGGAGTCAAGTTTAGGGTATTAACTCAGCTTTTAGGATCAATCGAAGCGAATAATTTGTGTAAAAATGAACGAAAAAGAGCCGAGAGCCAGTGGTGCTTGTTGGGTACATGCACGACGGTTTGAATCCCTCTTTGTTGCAAATTTAAATGTGTGATTTGGTCTTGCAAGTTGATCCTTAGGTATTTTTCATTCATGAAGAGAGGCCTATAACTTGTCACCCGCGTAAGTCTCTGAGCTTGTTGGTTTAGATGTACGTTCTAGGTGTTTGTTGAAATGCCTGCAACAGTCTCGCTGTTTATACGCCCTGGACTGATCCACACTGGGCCATGACTGGTCCACGCCTGGCCAGTGTGGATCATGCGGGTGGACCACTTGGAGAGGTTGGTTTGAAGTGTGTAGTTGATCATTCTACGAGAAGTTTGTTGTATTTGAAATCATACGTTACATGATTTCATTTGGGTTGAGCGGACTTTTCTTAGACTCTTTAATATATTATATATAAGGACGTCAATCTGGGCATACACGGGTCTGGCCGTTCTTGGTTTAAACCCACTTGCAGGAACAGTCAGACACGTGATTTTGAAGGGGATTTTTAGCACGATTTGGTGATTTTGTAGTCTTTTATTGAGTGTTTTATTCTCTTGGTCTGTATTTGTATAGCACTGTCTCTTTATTTCTTCTTAAGATCATCTCCAGGTCAAGATTTAAGGGCATAAACATGGCTTGGGGAAACAGTTCTGAGTATTCTAATGCATACTAAATGTTCGATGAAATGCCAAATACAAGTTTCAATTTTGAAAAAGTTGATACAAACTTGATTAATGTTGTATTCATGTTCTGAGTTGCTCCCTGTTCAATTAAATCAAGCATAGTTCAGCTCCATGAATTATTTTTTTAATAAAAATATATAAGAAATAAAAAGAATAATAAAAAATGAAAAATCTTAAAATTAACCAAAAATGTAGGATAGTGTTAAATTAGGCGAGAAATGAAATTTTTGGAACTTTCTTAGTTTTCTAAAGTCATTTTTCTAATTTAGTTCTCTTTTCGGTGTTTTATGGATTAGAATAAATTTTTAGTGGTTCTCTTTTCGCCCGAGGGTTTGTTTTATGTTTCTAAGTCATTAAAAAAAATAATCATTTTTGTAAATAATTCATTTTGTGTAGATTTGATTAATATAATTTCATAAATTTAAAGTAACTTCATGCACATTTAAGTTCTCATTTACCTCATAGGAATCCAGTCTTGGGACTCTATAACAAGGACATGTATATTCTTTACTAGACAAGCATAAGGTTTTATATCTCATGTTTTTACTTTAGGCACTTTCAAGGTTGGGTGTTTGATTATCACAAATTCAATACATTGTTTGTTCTTTTCTTCTCTAAAATGGTTAGGATCATAGTAAACCCTTAAAAAACATTGCATGGATACGTTGTGACTTGAAAAATCTTTACGACTTTTAATTAAAAAAAGAAGAAGCTGTTTTGATCAATTAGATGAACACCCCAAGTTAGAGATACTATAAGGGCGCTAATTAAACTATCAGCATAATGAAATACATAGGAAACAAGACAAACTCTCATGTCTTAATT
The DNA here is from genome assembly GCA_017140165.1 of Eucalyptus shirleyi. NCBI lineage: Eukaryota > Viridiplantae > Streptophyta > Magnoliopsida > Myrtales > Myrtaceae > Eucalyptus > Eucalyptus shirleyi. The sequence continues at coordinate 48,607,304 of CM029448.1, forward strand.
AATTTTTAGCCGACCCCAAAAGGCTAGTGTCAACTCTTGTATCATGAAGAATCATTTAAGATTAATTCAAACTTAAAAAGAAATCCAAGGATTTGGGCCTACTTGAGAGTCATCTGCCTAACTTTTGGGTATCACCTCTAAACCTTTTCTGCTTTTCCAACCTTAGTGGAAAATTTGGGAGGATTGCGATAGCCACGTGTCTCACATTTATTAATTGGTATTGGTTTTTATTGATTTCTAATCGCTAAACTCCATTTCTTGTTAAATTTAAGTGTTTTAAAAAAAGAGATCTAGATAAAATATCTCTTACTTTTTTAAAGATAATATATGGGTAATTCAACTGAATCTATTTTTGAACTATGTTACAGTTTATTAATTCAACTAAAAATGTTTTACGAAGATTGAAGTAAGTGGTATGTTATTCAATTCAGCCAAATTTCGAACATACACATGTATATTTCATTTAGTTTTACTTACCTCTTTTGAAATCAGCATATTCTAAGTGTAGCTTCTGTCATGTAAAGCAAATCTTGTGCCAAAAAGTGCAGGTGATTTCTCCATGGCAGGGGCATTTTATAGTTTTTCACATAACTTGAACTTGAAGTTGAGTTAAAAAGATGAGATAAGAGAAAAATCCATGGGCTTTATTGTTGGACAGATCGTGCTTTCAATCTCACATGTCAAATAGAATAGAAATATTGGCTGAGGACAGAGGTAATCTCGAGTTTAGAGAATATGACAATGAAATCTATACACTCTAAAATGAAAATTGAATCAAATCTGTCTAAAAGCTTAATATTCAAAATCTTGTTTCTATTATATGTGTATTTTAGTAAATTTTAAATTTAAACTTTCCAACCGCATTTTGCGTGTCCAAATGGAGAACAATCCCAAATATTTTACATAAAATTTTTTTATTTGGCAGAAATTACCAAAACTACCATTTGGTATATTAGGCTTACGCACATGGGAGTCTCTTTTTCAAATAATAAAAGAAAGCTTTAGATGAATATGAAAGTATCTGAGCGAGTAAATTCAAGCTGTATATCTGATCGTAGCATTCCTTAATCTGTCCTTTTATCCGTCTCAGAAAGGATAAGAAAAAGAAAAGAGAAGCTGCACACCATTCAAATCAATTTCACAGTTTTGAGTTCAACGTATCAGAGTCCTTTGGTGGTTAGGTCACCATGACAAGGCTCAGAAACACGCTGTGACAGAAGACGAGCAGTGTCTTTCCACCATGAGATCTCTCTCTCTTTCTCAGAGAGCTTCTGCTCCATATGCCCTAAAGATACTTCAAGCTCTTTGATTCGTTCTTGCAGTCTTGTTTCCAACAGCTCATGCAACCTCCTCTCAAGTTCAATAGGGGGAACTCCACCCTGAAATTCAGTCACTTCCTCTTCAGGGTCCATTACTTCCCCAAAACTCGTGCTAGAGCCACTTGCTGAAGCAGAGTCCTTGGGTGCAACCTGCTTTATAGATCATAAGCTCTAACATTCAGATGAAGAGATAATCATCAACCAAACTCAAACAACTGTCGCTAAAATTTATCCCAAAGTGGGGTCAGACTTTTGAGCAGAGCCTTGCATTACTTTTGTTTCAACAACCAAATAAAAAAAGAATGTACTCCTTCAAAGGCACAAACATAATGAATGAAACTAGAGAGAACTGGAGACGTGTTCCCCATCAATGGCCTTGAACTGAAGGTTCAGCTATAACAGCAACATATGCATTGAAGAGTACTTTTTTCGGACTTATGAAAAGGCTTAAGTGAGCAGAGCACTGAACTCTGTGGATTCTGGAGTTCCTCCTTCATGTCCAGGGACAGAGAGCAATCATATTTTACAGAAATGAGAAGACAGCAAGAAAGTGGAAAATCAGAGAACAAACAATGCATATATTTACATTTGTTTCAAAATCCTTCAGCAGCTTGCATTGGCACCCTTCTACAGGAACACAGAAGAACATTTTCGCTCACAAAAATTGAGTGTGACCACAAAGAATGACCATAAAATTGACCAACAATCTTTGTAGAAAACACTAAGCCCTGCACATAATAGCCAGGAAGATACATCTATTTTTCCTCCCATTTTTCCCTTTCGCAATAGCACCAAGAGACACTCAGTGTGTAAATTGACAAGGAGGTTGGAAACAGGACAGTAGTTCAGTCACATATATATAATTTGCAGAAACAAAGCAAACCAAGATGTGACAGAAAAGCTGGTGCCTATAACTGGTTCTCTTTACTCTGATAGAGAGCAAAACCGTTCTGCATTTGACTAGAGAACAAATACAAATAAAAGAGAACTTGTGATGAAGAAAGTTCTCCATGCCTTCTGTGCTAAGTACTAAAAGGCTTGAACAGATGAGTAGGTAGCAATGGCGCGGAAGTAAAAAATCAGGAATGCAAATGAAGTAAAAATCTGACAGCCATATGGAGTTCAATCTGACCAAATTAGGGGACAAACTGTCGAACATGCAGAATCAGAATAAACTAAAGCTCGGAAACTTTTCTGCACCTGAAACCTTCAGATGTTGAGAGTCTGCTGCAGCATATGTTAACACGCAATCGATCTAAATGATTGCTCTTATGCCAGCCTTTCGCGGAACAAGTGAAGGAAACTTCAATTGAGGGAGGTTTACATCCCAAGACATCCAAAACAACCGAAAAACTATCATGGTTTTGACAGTAGAATACACAAAATTCTGCAACCAATTCCATGCACAGGCAAGCATCAAGGAAACCTAGTGTTCCACGGAGAGCCCCCTACATCCTGGAATCACACAGAAAATCAGAAGACATAGAACCTTACCTTTATCATTTCCTGATATGATTGCTTGGAAGAGGTTCCAGCATCCAACTGAAGCTGTAAGCGCTCTAACTCCGCTTCTAATTCTGCTTCCAGTTCTTCAATCCCCTCCACAGGTTCTTGTCTAGACTCATATCCACTGGACTGATTCAACTGCATCTGTCTACATTGTTCTAGCAAAAGAGATGGCCTTCTATGGGATTGCTCTGAAAGGTGGCTGCCGTGGCTGAAGACTTCCTTTATGTCAGTCAAACAAGAGGCAACACTCTCCGTTGGCTCAAATGGTTCACGAGAAGAAACTTTCCTCTGTACTTTTTCTTTGACATTCTGAAGAAAAAGCTCCATTTCTTTCCGCAAATCCTCCATTTTGCTGAGTTCATTCTTATTCGCAGCAATCAGATCTAAAAGACTCCCTGCAACTCCCAGGTTGAATGTATCCTCTTTCCTATATTGTCCTGGTTAGAGGAGCATGCAAGCAACAATCACTCATTTAAAGAATCCTTCATTTAATAGCGATGAAAGCAGAGAATATTTTCAGGGGAGCGTATGAAAGATGTTATATATCACTTATTATGTATCAACTGGGGCGTTTGATGTGAATTGGCATGTTATTCCAGTTAAACTAAAATGCACATCCCTGGCTTGAATGGTGAATCAAATTGCCGAAAGAGTATATATTCCTACATGGTAACCAGTTTTTGTCCACACGGGCATGGCTGGTGCCCTTTATAAAGAGTAAAAGGAGAAATTAATGTTGGATACACCCATTCCAGCTTCAGCATATAGCTTCTAGCCCTGAAACCTCTTAACCTTCACATCCTAGCTTCCCTGCTTGGGGTTAGTAGGATAAGCAATACACGGCGGATATAATCTTCAGATATCACCAGCAAAACAAATTCAGTTGGCTCAATTGTCCACACCGCCAATCCTCATTTTGTTTAAACTTATATTGGTTCAACCAGCTGCATGAAAGGACTGAAGTACGCACCAATTACAGAACCCTTTCCACGAAAAAAGATTTATGATCAGAATCACAAGGCAACCTCCAATACAAAGCTTCCATTGTACATCAAGAGGTTTTGAATTATCACTTAACCAGTGTTAAAAAAATAGGCAGGGAACCCTGCAATATCGTTCATGACCTCAAACTGTTGTCACATTAATACCATTAATTTCGCTTTTCCTGAACCATCTACATCACAACTACATGCAGAAACAGGGCTTTGGCTTTCCACCAGTTAAATGTTCATAAAAATAACCTTTTTCAGATTTGGCCTAAATTCCACAACATATCAAAAGGATTAAGGGGGGAATAAACCCAGACAAGTCAAAATTTTTTTCCAAATGAAACAGGTATAATTTGGCCATAGCGTTGTGATCACACAAGCATGTCATGAAAAACAACTCCAATTCTAATACCATACCAATTCCCTCAAACCATACATAGCATAATATGCTTGCAAACAATCAAACATCTGACAGATCGTTCACACTCAGGAAACTTAGCATCCAGAAACAACGCTTTTCACAACGGAAAAGCTGAGAATTTGAAATAGTAATCGATAATCACCTGACTCATCCTTCCCGTTGACCGTGTTCGACGAACCATCCTCAACCTTCGTCCTTATCCTCGAAACGCTCAAACTCCCCAACCCATCGCCATGCTCCCTCCCTTCTTTCTCCCGAATCCTCCCCACCAAACCCTTCTTCTCCTTGAGCCGTCTGAACCACCTCGAAATCGCCCGACCCGGCGACGAACGCTCGAACCCACAAGACCCCACTTCAACTTGCCGCCGAAGGCTGCTCATCTCGAACTCGGCGTCAACCCCACCTCTTTCTCGTCCCCTCCTCCTTCTTCTTCCTCCTCCTTCTCGAGTAGTAAAACATCCGCGACTCGCATTCGGCGATTACAGTATATATGCCCCCTGGAGGAGGCAAATCCTTCAAGAACTTGCTCCATGTGGGTCATAAAGAATCACAGAATGCAGGGAATACAGAGCAAGAAAGTTAATGCAGCGCCATAAATGGTAAGAGCGACAGAGAAGAAGTTGCGCAGCCGCTCTTTCAAATGGCAAAAAGAGCGAAAAAGGGAGGGAACGTTTTCTCTCGATTTTTTTTCCTTATTTTAAAAAATAAAGTTGAGGTTTTTAACGCTCCCCCAAGAACTATCATCATCGGAATCCTCAAATCCTGTCTTTGGGATTGTTGCTGGCATTCATGGTTGCCAAACAAATAAAATGAAATGAAAAGAAGGCCGTAAAAGCCGGACAAAAAGACAAGAAGGGAAGCTTCGGATAGGAACATTTATGAATAATAGCTAATAATAAACTATGTGGGGAAATATTTCTTTTGTGCTTGAATGGTTATTAATATTCTCGTGATCGTGGGGGTATGCAGTGTGTTATTTAATTTCGTCGCGACATCATATGATGGAGACAATATAATAGAGAGAGAGAGAGAGAGAGAGAGAGAGAGAGATTGAATTTTGAAATTGAAATGCCATTTTTTGAATACTATATGGCAATGCCCAATTCATCCTCTAATGATGATGCTTGTAGTCTTTCAAGCATAGTTTAAGAGGCCATATTCAAGATTTATATGGAAGGACATGAATTGAAGGATTTTGTCTATTTCTATTTGCCTGTTTTAATAGGATAGTAGAGATTAATTCGTTAAAAGTCTTGTAGTCATTAGAGTATATGGATCATAAATCTTTTGTAGACATGACATTTTCAAGCATCCCTTGAAAAAATATAGTTAACAAGTTGTTGATTTGTCTGCTCATGACTATAAATTATGTACGACTCGGTAGGTTCACAGTTGGTTCTATAGTTTAATAACTTGGTTAAGAATTCAATGAATTGATTAGAGATGCACGCTTAGCTATATTTTGGCAATCTATGTAATTAGAAACCAAATACCTCATGCTTATACGTGTGTGTGCGCATAAATAGGGAATAAAAAAAAAAGAAAATGAGATTTCACTTTTTAAAGAAATGAATTTAAAATTTTGAAAGTTCAAAAAGTTTATCTTGAATTTCAAATCTATTCGAAATTTATGTGATTATTATATCATACTATTGAATATCATTATCGATTGTTTAAGGATATTCGATTATTACTCTTTGCATAAAAGTTTAGGCCAAAGTTTTAGGTTGAAGGTAGGATCAGATTGGCCTTATAATATGCAGAGAGAAGCAGTTTGAGCTTGAAGAAGATGAACCATCTAAGAAGAAGATCCGTCTAAGAAGATGATCAACAGTAAGTTTTTCTAATTTTTTTTATCATTTAAAAAAATTAAATTAGTAGATTTCAATTTTTTCTTAAATGCGCCTCTTGAGCACCACAACTCTTAATTTTATTTAAAAAAAAAAAAGTAATTTTCGTATTTTCCTTCACCCAAGTTGGATGAAGTTAAGGAAAGACTTGATCGCATTAATTGGATAAATTTTAAAATTTGATTGTTTTCTTTAAAAGTTTCATGATTCAATTACACTTTTACAATAAGTTTTAAGATTTCTTGTGTACTTATACCTATATTTTGTATTTAAAGATATTCGGTTATCGTCCACTGGACATAAATAAAAATTTAAGCCAAAGTTTGAAGTTTGAGGAGGGTCAGATCGGCCCTATAATATACAGAGAGAAAGTGGTTTCTTCACTTGCTATGGATGGAAATAACTGAAAATCATATATGGAGAGGCACGCCCTCTGGGATTACATTTCCAATAAAGCACCGTCACACAGCTGATGAATCTAACATGACTGATATTTTCAAGCTTTTGGCCATAAAAGATTACCCAACGTTACTCATGACAAAAAGGAAACGGACAGATGAGTCATTGATAAATCCTTGTGCCGTCAGCTATGCAAAAGGAAAAGTAGAATCTATTGTATCATTTGGAAGCTAGATCCAGAAGAACAGTACATACCATAAGGAGTACCTGCAGAACAGCGATGCCTAAACCATTTGATCCATCATAACTTGAATGGAAATCAAAGCTACTACTAGACAACGGAATGTACTCGAACTTTATCTAGTAAGTTCTACAAACAAGAAGAAAATGATGCTTCTAATGAATTTGTTGGAATCACCACATCATCCAACTCAGTTGTTTAGTGTACGGGCAACTGAAAGAGCTAAAGCTTCAGTGAACTTGGGGTCTCTAACTAAAGAAGCTGCATATTCTTCGATCTTGGCGCAATCGCTGCTTCTATTGCCAAAGCTGAGGTTCTTGCTTAGATAAGAGGGCTTGGGGTCCTGAGGAAAACTGCTTCTGGAGAGACTGAGATCGAGAGTGATAGGCGGATGTATGGAGCTTGGCGACATTGTTGGCATTAGTGTAAGATCGCGATTTACTGGCTGACCTCTTGGTGAATGGTCCGAGCGTAAAGGAAGGTGATCGCCGTTGGGGACATCGACAGTCCCGTGGTTGTGTAGTCCTTCATAGGTTGCAACAAGAAGAGTCCTGTCTTCTGCGCTTCTTTGGACCTATAATAATATCCATTGAGAATCGCCCGAAATTATGGTCAGCGCAAATAATATCCTTGTTCTGGTGGGAATCCAATGTGCAGGAATTACTTTCTCAGGGATGCATGAGTTTGAGAATGAGTTTTCTTCATGACATCCCCATGAAATATGAGGGAGTTAAGTCCTTTGATAATCTGTGTTTTTTTTTTTTTTTGGTAAGGATTTGATAATCTGTGTTGATCGCAATGTTAATCTAAAAAATAACAAGTAAATAGGTATCATCAGAAAAGAGTGTGAGTCCTATTTATTTTTGTACCATGCTAAGAAATGCAGTGTCTTAACTGGAAGAGATCTGATTAATTAACATTTTTGAGACTTTTATTTCCTAGATCCAGCGTTGCATCTATGACGAGATACTACTCCACAAGCGCCGTTGTATTACAGAAGATCTAAAAAATAACAAGTAATTAGGTATCATCAGAAAAGAGTGTGAGTCCTATCTATTTTTGTACCATGCTAACAAATGCAGTGTCTTAACTGGAAGAGATCTGGTTAATTAACATTTTTTAGACTTTTATTTCCTAGATCCAGCGTTGCATCTATGACGAGATACTACTCCACAAGCGCCGTTGTATTACAGAAGAGATGATGTAACGAGCGAGCACGATTTATACCTTCTTCTTGACGGGGCACCCCGGAGCCATGGAGCACCGATAATAAGCTCGAGGGGACGGATTATCCTTCGTGACTTTCTGTCCATATTTTCTCCATTGGTATCCATCTCTCACTACCTAAGCAATGAGAAGAACAACGACCCTCACTATTCAAACTTAAGCTACCCGCTGACGCAGGTTTGCTAAATTGTGAAATCAAAGAAATAGCCAAACGGTTTCACTGCAAGAGACGTACCAAGCTGTTGTCCTTCTCGTCCACTTTGACACAGATCTTAGACGATTTAGTGAAAGGGAATTCTTCAATCCTTGCTTTCTTGTTGGAGTCGTGATGATATGGAGGACAATGGCTTTCCCGGAGATGGGTTTCAAGGATGCTGCATTTGCTCCCGATGACTTCAACCATGACTTTGAGAGTTTCATTCTCCTTCCTCAATCGTTCTAATTCTTCTCGATATATTTTCTCCTGACCAAACGTATTTGAAGACATTTCCTATTTAAGATAAGAATTTCAACATGAATTGCAGCATTCTAAATTTGACGAGATGGTTCAAACAATATATAATTTATTTTCATGGCCTCAGAAAATTCACTCAATTGGTCTTTGAACTCATGTTGTTTCTAAGATCAAATGTCCAAATTTGCAAAAGAAAAAACATTTGACGAATTAAACCTTTTGACAACTTTGGTTACGCAGAAGAAGAAATTTTCAGCAAAAGGGTTTTAAGAAGATCAAGAAACGCGTATTTTGTTCAAATCCGATGACCATCCAGACGTAATGGACCTGGCGTTGTATCTCGTTTGTCAATAAAGATTTCTTCGACCAGCATGTGTAATGAAGATCCGCAGAAACAAAGCCATACTAACCGTTTCCTTCTCATGAGAACCAGGAACATTCATGAACGAAAACATGAGCAGAGATAAGAGAACGAAACACTTCAACTCTGTTGGCAATGAGTAAGAGAGAGACCACGACGCCTATATATTGACGGAAGAAAACGATGAAGCTATAAGAGAATGGATAAGGTTTTGCTGTGAATTATTCAGATTCAGATATGGGTGAGAGTCCTTATTTCTTTAATGCGTATGATGGACCCAGACTCGTCTAAGTGAGCAGTTATATGAGACCATATACAAGAAAGGAGATAACCCTTGGAGGCGGCTGCTTTGTCTGGCCTTGCCTTGTTGGGGAGCAAGACGTTGAAAGTCAAACCCATGGTTTTGGGTTGGAAGAAATTATTTACAGTATTGGAGAATATCCTAGGATCGGGACGAGCGCACGTACAATGAATTACGTCACATCAATCACGTAATTGGCGTTCCAATTTCCTCCCCCCTTCCTCGGTCCGCCGTCATGTTTTACGAGAAGAAGTTTCAGTCCACTTTCTTCTGCTTTGGGTCTGACGTGTTTGAGCGGTTTGCGATCGAGATTTGACCGTATCTATCAGTCGATTGGACTGTTCGAGTGCGAAGTGTAGCTTATTGTACGAGGTAGCAAGTGGGTAGGTACTTAGACTGCCTAATCCAGAATCATTTTGATTAACCGATTTAATTATATAGTTTGCAAAAGGATGAGATACTTGCATTCTGCTTGAGGCCTACAATGAAAGAGTGAATCAAGTTATTATTGGATCTATTCAGGAAATTATGTGGTTTGTGCTTTTGAATCAAATTAGAACTGTCTAATTAGATAATTAATCCACTGTGGAGTTGGATGGCTCGATTAGTTACCATGCTTAATTTGAAGGTACTCGTATTTTATTTTTCTTTTTATATTATAATGATGCAAATTTTTTTGTTCCGAGACCAAAGATGCGAATCTTTTTGTAGTGCCAACAGATTTCATTAAGTGTTGAATTTCATGGTAAATGATAGATGATGTGACCAAAAAAAGAAATGTAAGGTGGCCTTTTTTCAGGTAAATATTTAATAGTTTGTCCTTACCAACTTTAATTTGCAAAACTTACCAACTTAATAAATATGATATGAAATTACTAACACCAACTTAGAAAAATTTGCCAGTTTTTGTCAAATTAAATTAACTGTTAGTTTTATTTATCGACTTTCATTTGAGTTACTTTAACATTCAATTTTTCAATTTAACAACTATTCTATTGAGTTGCTGATTTTTATTTACCTTGGTTAGCAATAAGTTATATTTACTAACTATTTTTAAAGACCACCCCCAAAATTGGCCTAACTCAAACAATTTTTCTCCCATTAGATTTCATAAATATTGGTTATCAAACTCTCATTAAACTTACATACCAAAATTTATTTGATTTTTCAATTTGCCAAATTTTTATTAATCTTTTACAAATTTATTGGTAAGCAACTCAAATGAGAATTTGTAACCCAAATTTAGTTGGTAATTTTATCGAAGAAGTTTGCATGTCACAAAAATGAAGGTTGATAATTTCACACAATAGTTGGTAAATTTAAGCCATTGGTAAGAAAGGTTAATAAGTTAGTAAATGATAAAAGAAGGTTGTTTGTCAGAAAAGAGAGAGAGAGAGAGAGAGAGAGAGAGAGAGAGAGAAATGGCTATTTATAAAAGCCAAATAAGCATTGGTAACTTACTCAAAAAGGAGTTTTTATCCGTAATATTATTCTGTGAGTTAATTGGAGAAAACTTGGTAATTGTTCTCTCTAATTGAGGTTGGCAATTTTTATATAAAAAAAAAATTTGATACATTTGAAAAGTTGGCAACTAAGGTAAAATAAAGTAATAATTCAATAGAAAAGAACTAGTTAATAAAAAAAAATAGACATTGATAAGCAACTCAAATGAGAGTTGGTAACTCATTATTTATTAGTAACTTAATAGAAGAAAAGTGATAAGCCACCCAAATAAAGGTTGATAATTTTATAAAATAGTTGATAAATTTAAGGCGTTCGTAATTAAGGCAAATAGAAATATTTAAAAGAAAAGAGTTTTTTTTTTTTTTTTGGTCAAAGATAAGAGGAGTTTGTAACTTTGAATCAAAAGATTGGGAGCTAAAGTATTGAATTTGACTTCATATCAAAATCTAATGGATTCTATTATATCTTGAAGCCTCAAGGACTTTGTAAGATTCAAAATAATAGAATAAGTGTAGAGAAATAATTAGGAGCAAGTAAGGAAATTGCAAGGAATTTAAATAATAGGCCACTTTCATTTTTGGATATCTTTCTTACTTGATGACCGGAATTGAGATAATTATCCAAAAGTGCTAAATCTATTATACGGAGGCCAATTTGATCTTAAACATTTCAATTGTACCATTTAAGTCCTAAACTTTTGAAAATTTACCAAATTAGTCATAAACGTATTATTTAGATATTTAGCCGGAAGGACTACATAGGTAAATCATCAAGAGATTTAGGACTAAATTGGCAAATTATCACTAAATTGATGCTATTGAATTGAATGCATTAGTACTAAATTAACAAATCGTTAAAATACTTTGGACTAAGTTAAGATAATTGAAATGTTTAAGATTGAATTGGCTTTCGTACAATGCTTGGGACTTTTTGGATGATTTTCCCAATAGAAATTCAACAATAACCTTCTCAATGGATATCAACAAGTGCATAAACAAAGTAAAAAGCTTACATGCTTGACTGGAATAGCTTATATTCTCTAAGAGTGTGTTTGTTTTGCGAAAAACAATTTCCAGGAAAATGTTTTCCTCATTTTCCAACGTTTGGTTCATTTAGGAAAATGAGTCAACGGACAATGTTTTCCTAGTCAGCGGAAAATGTTTTCCTTCCAAAGCTTAAATTTAGGAAAACGATTTCCCCTTTGAAAGAACCGGAAAACGTTTTCCAAAATGTTTTAAGGTCCTTGTTTAATGAAAAATCTATTATCAAAAATAATTTCTAATTAAAAATTTTGAACTTTTTATTATTATATCTTTTCTTTTCTTTCATCTTTCTTTTTTTTTTCTTTTTTCTTTTCTTGTTTTCTCTTTTCTTTCTTTGCATGTGAACGTAAACCCTAACTCCTCCTCCCCTCTCTCCTTCTCCTTCGCTCCTTCCCTTTCTTCACCGCCGCCTCCTCCAACCCTAGCCCCTCCTACGCTCCTATTAGCTTCGCTCCCTCCTCTTCCTCTTCGTCGACATCTTCTACACTTTCAATCATTTTTCAAATGCAATCCAAAAAACTAGAAAATATTTTCAGTTACATATCACCAAATAAAGGAAAACTAACCGTTTTCCTAGAAAATGGTTTCCCGGAAAACATTTTCCAAAAATAGTATGTTTTTCGTGAAACAAATACACCCTAAGTTTTATACTAAACTTAGGAAAATCTAATCTCATTCAAATTCAAAGTTCAAAGCTTAACAAAGATCTAATCTAACATATCGCCTCTAAAGCCTTATGGACTCCTTGATTAATGTTGGATGATTCTTGTTTGAAGTGTTGAAAAAATCTTTCATAGATGTGTCTATGTAGATGTTTAGGAGAGATCTAGGTGATACTTCCTCTATCTTTAATGGACCCCTTGTGCATCATGATTGACTCGTTACTACACCCGATCTTTTAGCTATAATTATCTCTTTGTTAAATGAGGGGTGATAATCCGAAATAATCCAAAATAATCCAAAACTAATAGTAAATATTGGAAAATTCGCATAAAAGTTGGTAAGTTTAAGAAGTTGATAAGAAAGATGAATAAAAGCTAGTGAAAACAAAAAAAAGAAAAACTGATAACTTGTAGGCCGTAAAAAGAGTAAGTGGTTTCATAAAAATTTCATTAAGTTATCAATAAGTTACCTAATAGAGATAGGTAACATTTTTTGACCGGCGATTTTTAGATTGACTAATGCTTCTAGAAATGTCCCAGCACAGCACACGGGAAAAAGATATGGGTTCTCAGTGGAAAGGAAATAGTGGAATAGTCCAGCTTTAGTCATACATTTAGAAGAGGAAAGGAAAGGAAAGAGTCCATATTTTCCGCACTAGGCAACAAAGCTCATCACCATCTTTTTTTTTTCTTTTTGTTTTTATTTGTCTGAATTGGATATCTTTCCAAGGTTGACGTGGGGTCCTGCAACGCGACGACAGTCAACTCCTCGTTACCGGAGTCCAACACGTGAATTCTGAAAACTGATTGCGCATGCACCAGGCGACCAGGAATAGCCCCATGAGAGAGAGAGAGAGAGAGAGAGTCTTTATGACTAAGGATGGTCTTCTAGAATTGGCGGTGACTGTTGACTCGGGGAAACGTGGTCCACCAAAAAGGATGATCCTATTCATTGAACGATCCGGATGCCAACAAACGTGAGTCATGTTGAAGATTCCATCTCGAGTTGACTCGCGTTTACTTAAGTTTGGGATCATAATTGGTCTATAATCACTCTTGTCCACCAGCGCCCACTTTAGAAATAAAGTACCAAATTATTTCGTCACGCTCCACCTGTTTTCTAACGTTTCTTTTACGTTGTTGAAACTTAGAGTTAACTCTTGACGGCGAGTGAATATCAAGTATGTAATGAACTGCCCTGTTTAATGTGGGCCAAGCCATTAAAAAGAATACTCTGAATAATCACACAACGTGGTGACAATGCGAGGGTAGATGTTGCCTTATTATATCACTTAGTAAGGCATTTCTCATTTAAAGAATTGATGTTCTCATAAGTGTTGGCATGAATCGTCTGGTGAGTACCCCTCGATTCAATATATGGTTTTGTCCACTTCTACCCTCTTTGTCATTGTTGAAGCTTACTATGAGCTGCGTCTTTGGCCCAGCCCTTTTGCCCCAAGGATCACTCTTTGCTCTCGTCAAATTGAGAATTGGCTTTTTCCATTCACGAACCACATATATAGTGGAGTGGGTCCTACTCCAATGCTATATTTTATGACTTGGCCTATTCCATGTAAACCAAATCCTTGGAAGGAATACTTTGAGTGTGACCATATAAGGTGACAGTCATTTTAGGATGGGTGATAGCTTATATATCACTTAATAGGTATCTTCCATTCAATGTGGAATTTGGGATTGTTGCGTAGCATTATCGTTATCATTCCAAGGGAAGCGCAAAACTCATTTTTATTGTTGTTTATTCATGTAAGATCAAAGCATGTGCAATCCAATAAGACGAGTGAAAGATGGACTAGACCGAGATTTCCTCAAGTGATTTCACCCCCATCTTTAGAATTATAATTTCCTTATGATGTACAAAATAAAGAAGATCGAGTACATTCTGAGTGCGGAGCATGATTAGCAGCACTTTCTTATGATGTTACCAAATGAAATACGAAGTGCATGCCGGGGTTTGGTTAGTGGAAAATTACGATTTGAAACATGATTCATGAAAATGTTTAGATAAGATTATTATAAATAATTAAAATAATTTTTTTTTGCATTGACTAATTTTTAAGCAGTGAAACTAATCATTTTTGACATAATATTTTCACATAATTGATTCTCCATGAAACAAACACACCTTAAATTTGTAAAATTAATGTCTCGACTTATATTGAGGGGATAATTATCCCAAAAATCGTAAACCTATTGTACGATAGCCAATTTAGTCTTAAAATCTTGAATTTGAGCAATTGAATCCTAAATATTTTTGATATCACAATAGTGTATTCCATCCAACCAAAATTGGGTTGAAATCAATAACATAGACGTAGAGTGTCCTAAATTGCACAATTCACTGTGAAGTAGATAAGTTTTGCAACTTCTAATTGTCTCCCCCCCCCTCTCTTTTCCTTTTTGTGCTGCCAATCTTGACTATGGCTGGTGATGAATGGCCATAGGCGAAAAGGAAAAAAAGAAAAATATAATTTTTTTTTTAAATTTTGAAAAAAATCATCTTTGTCTACTCTAACCAAAATTGATCAAAATGACTACATTGGAAACTCATCAAAAGATTTATGACTAAATTAGTTAAATTGAAAAGTTTATAATTGAATTAACTATAATAAGTTTATGATTTATTGGACAATTTTCCCTTCAATGAAGCTCCAATAGCAACCACTAAAAATTGATCTAGTGGCAACCATTTTCACATAGCAAGAGGGAGATGATTCTCCACCTTCTCAGGAGAGTTGAAGTGGGACATTTAGTTTCAAGTGTGGGATCCGATTTCCACACTTTGCAAAGAGATGTGACAAAAATATGAGAATAAGTCGAGAGTTAGAATATGATGGACATGAAAAAAAAAAAAAAAAAAAGCTCCAAGAGCAAACCATAAATATTAACTAACCATTAGTTAATATAGCAAGTTTTAGAAAACCCAACATATGCATGCAACATGAGTCATTTAAAGATTTGCTTGTAATGTGCATTAAACTCGTGACTTCATGAAGTGGAAAGCAAGTGGTCTCTTTACCACTAGAACAATCACTTTGGTCAATTAAATTCAATTGTAGATTACATTATCTGCCCATTTTGATTATATATCCTCCAAATGTTCTAGTAGAAGTCAATTTACCAGGGTCAAGGACTCCGATCATACCATAACTCTTTCTTAATTTGGCTGATCAGTGCCAAAACACAAGGATCCAAATATCAAGAAGAGTTTGAAGCTAAGACTGACAAACATGAGAGAAAGAATGGAGACGAGACAGTTGAAGACTCAAAAGAGCATAAAATAATATCCCTAACAAAACCAAAGTATACTCCGGTCAGGGGGTAGGTGGGGAGAACCTTCCCAGGCGACAACAAAACAAGAATAGCCCCACCAACAAGATGGGACAACAGGAGATGGCACGAACGTTTCTTGTTTGTTTTGGTACGTGGTTGGTCTAAAGTAATGGCGGCCGTACGTCACGGAGAGAAGAAAGTCTTTGTTTAAAGTTTGCCCGGAGTCAATTTTGGTTGAAAGCAACATTTAATTAAAAGTGAGTTGATCAATCAAAGCACGGAATCTCACCAAATGGGCTTGGAATCATCAAGAAGAAAATTGGAAATGATCGGCTCTCTCTATATGATCTTTTACTAATTTTAAGAATTGAACTCAGTCGGCCGATTAATAAACTAGGACATATGATGATCATATTTGATTTGGACCGTTTCTCAACAGTAAAGAATCTAACCAAATTGATCTTAATTTGAACTGGGCAACCAAGCTAAATTGATCTTAATTTGAACTGGGCAACCAAGCTAAATTGATCAAATCGAATCAAGACCGGTTCCTTATAAAAATGCACTAATTGGTTTGTTCTCTTCTCTTTCTTGAAACTTATGAGTTATTTTTGACTTGACAAGAGGGTAGCCCAAAAGTAAAAGGGCCGGTTCTGTTTACTAGAATAAACCCACTTTATATTATCATTAGGAGGCTTTCATCAATGTGGAAACTTGGACGCAATAAACTCTCAAGAAACCTTTTTTTCCCATGTAAAGTGCCCTACTATTGGATCCTGGTGAAAAACAAAAGCCATAATGGTGTAGAAGAATTGACTTTGACGACGGTCCGTTTGTCTTTCTTTTGGTCGACTAAGTTGGGCTGCTTGCTGTAAGCAATGAGCATGCGTGGGCCGAAATCGAAAGACAAGCATGCACGATTGGCAGTTGCCTTGTGAGTATTAAACCCCTATACCACAGAGCGTGGTTATTTATATACGTGACCGATTGCTGTTGTTTTTTTCACACTGGACATTGCATACATAATATCTTATAGATTACATACAAATTCGCGGCGTACATATCTTTATTTAAGAGTTCCAAACGTACTAAACCTTGTTGTGGTTCATGCACCAAAAGCATATTCTTGAAGTCCAAACATACATACAATCTAGTCGCAGTGGGGGGAAAAGAGCCTGAAAAGCTTGTTCTCTGCATCGCTTTTGACTATGCTCTGTTATGCAATTCGCAATTGAATTCTCCACTCTATGATCTAACAAAGCAACCCAAATAAACACAACCTTGAGATACTCGACCTAATTCTATAGGTGCTCCGGCGTTCACCAACTCTGCGTGCGAGACCGGTCCAACATCGCCCCTGAAATGGCTTCGGCGAGCGAAGCTGTGAAATTGGGATCTCTCGTCAAGGAAGAAACCATTTCCTGGACCAGGAATTGCGGGGGCGTCCCTACTTCGGTTTCTTGCTTAGATTTCATTGCCAGGTTGGAAAACCCGCATCGGACGAAATCGAGAACGGGGTTTTGATTGGAAGGCTTCATGGACGATGGTGAAATCGGAGGCGAAACAGAGGGGGGTTTTGCACCTTGAGGAGGGCATCGATGGTTGTGCTCGCCTTCATAGGTAGCAACCAAGAGAGATGGATCGTCGACGCTCCTTTGCACCTGTGAGCAGTAACATGAACATGAGATCAAGCAACTCCATTCATTTTTTTGGGCCATGCCATGCGGTATTACTCCCTAATCTATATGACTATAAAATGGATAGTTGAAACTCAAAACTATTAAGCACGAAATCTGTCAATGAGTTTGCAGTGGCACCCTGAGTATCCTAAAGATGAGTTTTGGGTCCTCGACTATATGCGCTTTCAGTCAAAAATACTTGACTGGGTTTTATGTGCTCCTTCTATAATATCTCTCAATCAAATTTTCGTGTTTATTAAAGATCATTTATCTCATGACCGGAATTATTCAGAGGTTTCACTGCAATTTTTTTGGTCAGGTAGAGGTTTCGCTGCATTAAAGACCGGGAAACTGAGGAGAAACATGGAATCTCCTATTAGGCGCATAACTTAAGTTGATGGGCCCTTTTTAGGGTGAAACGTAGGGTAAACGCCTCTTGTTTTAGGTAATATGTCATACATTTTCATATGGACAGCTAATCTGTATGTTCTCAGCGGAGCTCGCACGGTCATCACTGTTTATAAGTCAACCCTTTAAGTTCCATGTAACTACCTTCTTTTTAACAGGGCAACTTGGAGCGAAAGAGCATTTGAAGTAAGCCCTTGGAGAGGGATTGTCTCTGGTGACTTTCTGACCATACTTTCTCCATTGGTATCCATCCTTCACTACCTGCAATTCCAAACCCAGAAAGAGATGCTCATAATTAGTGCTTTATCCATTTAAAGGGTACTGCATAATCTTCGCTTAAGGTTGTGATCTTCAAAACTCACGAGGCTAGTATCAGATGGGTCGACTTGGAAATAAGCTACAGAGGTTCTAGATTTCATGCTCTCAGTTGGCCTCTTCCAGAAATCTAGGTCAATATAGTCCTCAAACTTTCTCTTCCTTGATTCGAGGGCTTCATTAGATGAAATTCCCTGCGCCAAATTGATCATCTGGCTATGCAAGGCGTTGTAACCAAGCAAAACGACATTTAGTGTTTCTGTCAATTTCTTGTTCTCCGAGCTCATCCTTCTGAACTCTTCCATAGATACACCAACCTGTCCCATAAATTCGATATAATCCATCATGAGCACTAATTAACAGAAGCTTATTTCGAAGGTAGATCAATGAAAAGTCTAGTTCAAGTGGAAATATTCAATGTGCCGACGGCATAAAAAGAAAATATTCACATAAAAGGAACTTACATCTTGTTGGAGTGTTCCTACTTCTTGCGATTTTTCAGCAAATCCGCCTCTATCTCTTCTCAGATCCTAGATATATGCATCATATAAAACCATTGTAAACTTAGCAACTCTGAATCCGGGAAACAGAAAAAAGGTGAAGCATACAATCTAGTCCTTGCAGGGTGCTGCACTCACCATGATATTGCTGTTGCAATTCTGGAAAGAATTTATCCTAAGGTCAAGAGACGTGTCAACCCTTGTGTCCATGGGAGGGATTTGCTGATGAGAATGTGGATTACAATGGTCTTTCTGGAAGGGGGGAAAAGAGGAAAACTTGAGAAGTTTGAACGATCAAATGGGTAAATGAATGGGAGAAGGGCCTGCGAAGGGCTCATATAAATAAGGAAACTCGCACCAAGCGGCTGGAGAAAAATCAAAGACTTGTCCAAATTTGATTTGACATAAGTAAGTTGCTGCGAAGCATCGGAGATTAAAAGAAGCCATCTTATGACATGACGTCACTGCATCTTTCGTCATGGGGCTCCACTCAGGCAACTGCATATATTATACGACATACGAGAAAAAGAACAGAAAAATGGACGAGATCAGAATTTCCATTTGCCCTGTCAATTTCTGACAACCTATAAGAAATTAGAGCCCAGACCACCTAAACTTCTTTTGTTTATTTTCGTTGACTTCATTGAATTCGAGCTACCCAAGTCTCTGTAACCTTCCTTGCTTCTTCTGCTGGGGAACAAGCCACTAAACTTCATTAATAAATGCGAAACGATAAGGATTACAACTTAGGTAGGTTTTCTCAAGACCATAATACCACTGGTTTATATAGTTTTTATAGATTCGATGAACATGGACGAATGTTTAACTGATGTCCAATGTGTCTAACTCTAGAAAGCAGCTCTTGGGTGCTTGTTAGGCAGCAGGGTTTTATTCTAATTTTTGACGAAATGAAATTGACTATAGTTAACAACCTCATGGTCATCATGTCGGCTAAATGGGTGTTGAAATATGATCAGCTTTTATGTTGGCATCTTCTTCTTCATTTTCTTCTCCTTTTTATTTCATTATTATTTTCAAATGGATAAAACTGATACGAGCTGTTACATCTATAAATCGATGTAAATTAAGATGACTTTTACCATGTTTCACAAAGACTATATTTACCATGTCCGGATTGTGATTGACACTTTAGACGCGTGAGGCCTACCGCTTTAATTGATGTAGGACCATGCCGGTATTCTAGACGTCGGCTAGAAATGATTAATTACACACCATCGGACCAAATCATGCTTATCCTAATGGTCTTCTTTCTTTAGTAACAAGAAATCCATGACTCGGGACAATTGGCTAGTCCAGGTTCAACACAATTAATCCATTTTGCAATTTTGAGGACTTGCTTAGACTTTTTTGGGTCCCCATGTGAAGTGATTTCATAAGAATTCCTGAGAATTGTCTGTGTCTTGATTCATTCAGCTTTTGATTTTACAAAGGTAATTAAAACGAGTGAAGCTGTCGGCGCTTTTCCAAACGCCAAGTTGCATGTCGTGGGGGGAAGAGAAAGAAGACAGAAAGGGGAAGCGGCCCCGAAGAAGGGGGGGGGGGGGGGGGGGTGGGGGGGGCGGCAGGAAACGTGTGCTGAAAGTCTGGATAATTTCATGGACCAGTCAATGCGAAATAGACATAAAAAAAATTCTTATTTCTAGGAAAATTTCTTTTTCTAGGTCGCGCGGACCATGCGATGAAAATAAAATTCTTTATGTTGTGCCTTCTACACGTGACTAAAAAAAATCTTCGAGAGAGAGGGGGGGGGTTGAACTGTGCTTATGAATATAAAGACCTCCCATTAGAAAATATTATTAGAGATACTATTAGACGTTAGAGATATTATTTGATATTTTTATTATATTTTAGAATAACTAATTTCTTTATTAAATTAGAATATTTCTTGCTCTATACATAAGGTTAAGAGGATAATTGCACAAGAAGTCGTACATAATTTAATCGAATATTTTTAACATTTTAAGTGAACGAATGTAGTTGTAAATCTTTTTAATAGATTATTACTTGTGCTCAAATAGAGTACGAGGAGGTTGGCTTGATGGTTCTGATCGTCTTGTCGTGTGACTCAAAGAGAGAAAGGAAGAGAGATTTACAGACAAACATGACCTCTACGTTCATCGACTAATTGGAGATAAGCAAGTGTTTCTTAAGATAATTTTGTTGCTTCCTAAATTATCTCAAGATCTTCACCATATTCCTTTCAAATACTTGAGAATTGGGATTATTTGTTGAAATATACCGGTCAATCCTGACGACAATGTCTCTTTTGAATTCTGGATATGATTTCTTCTTCTCCCTTGATGCACATCAGATGAGTAATGTTTTCAGTTAACTTTTGCATATCAAACCCTATAATTCCTATGTAACAAGTTAAGTGTTATGAAGGAAATCTCGCAACTTCATAGAACCTTCGTTCAATTTTATATTTTGCCGTTCAAGTTAACGCTAATGTCACATCATGTGTGTGGATCCTTATCCAATCTTATTCCCCTTCAATACTCTCATATCGGTCATCAATTATCCAATTTGCACGTGAAACGGAGATTTCAACACTCTTGTACTCATTGCATATACAAGAAATTTCCTTGGAAACTAATGTACATATCATCTCCTCCATCTAACACAACAGCTTAAACTCTTGGTATGCCTATCCATCCTTTTATTCACAATATGGCGAAAGATGCTCGAATTGGAACTTGCATTTTGAATTCGCCACATTTTTCATTGAAAGCATCATAAAGTGTTCCTTTATACTAATTGCTCAAGCAGTTAGTTTGAGAAGCCACATCTGCAACAATTATACTAAGGAAATTTATGAAATTAAGGGTGTTTTTGTTTCGCATAAAATTTCATGATAAAAAAAATGTTTTCCAATCTAGGTTAGTAAATTCACTTTCCCAACTTTAAACATGTATATTTTCTTTGACCGTAATTAATTTTTCCTTTGACTGATCATCTTCAATAAGCCAGATGCGTGAAAGTCCAAAATAATAATTTGCAGAAAATTCTTTCACTCAAGCAAACACACTTTAAGAACACAAAGTATATTTAAACACCTACTATGGAATTGACCCTGGTAAGGGGATCCTCACACTTTTGGCTTAGGAATTAATGGCCATGGGTTCGATTTCTATTACTATGCTATTTTCCCATCAGATAACCGATTAATTATGGTCGTGCCCGAGTTATCATAATATATGGGGATAATATGTACATATTTAAAAATTCCGGACATAAGGGAACCGTGTGGAAGCGGCTAGTTTGGGGTTGCAACAATAAATCGAGTTAAGTCGAGATTTGTGATCGTGGATTGAGACAAGGAGATGTCCGTGTGGATGAGAACGAATCTGCCGACAAGGCCAGGATTTCTCACAAATTTCTGAAGTTGACTGACTTCAACCTTGACTTTAAGAAATTATAGTAGGCATATCCTTTGCTCATACATATATTTTATACACGGTTTTGTCCATCCTCATCTGAGCACTCACCCAAACCAATTTTATAAAGAAAATAAGTTAGTCTTCCTCGAAATAAATAGCTGTCTTATTTTCTTCCTAATTCCTTTAAAACGTACAAATAGCTCGATTTTATTTTGGCAAAAACATTTTTCGTCTCATAAATAAGCATTAACTTTAACACAGGTCCCAATTATGAGCTTTTATTATTTTCTTTTATGAAGGAGGATTAAATTTTAGCTCAAATCCCAATTTTATCTCAAACTTCTGTCTTATATTAAAAAAAAAAAAATAAACAAAACCACTTTCAGGCGAGACCCAAAATTGACACATGTCAAATTTTTGTTCAATGATGCCGTTAAGGTTGGACGTGTCATTCCACATACACTCAACGAACGACTGTGTGGACATGGAAGGATCGTACACAATTCATCGTACACAATTCAAGAGATTCCTTTGTTTCCGGATGCTGCCGATCGTGAGTTCAAGGATCCGTTGAGAATAAACTTGGTTCGATTTCAACGACGACTTTGATAACGATCACGTGTGAAAAGACACATCGTATTCTTAACAGCACCACGTGACGGGTCAGATTTGAGTATCGACTTAAATTCAGTACTATCTATGAGACAAAAAAAAAAAAAAAAAAAAATTGGAGCTAGAATTGAAATCCAAGCTAAAACGGGTGTTTTCAAGAGACAAAAGAAAAGTCTGTATAACCCAAGCTAAGGTTAGCACTTTTAAAAGGAACGTGGATTCTTTTTGCCAAACCCTTGAAATAGCTAAGTAATTAATGTAATGTTGAAAAATCAAGGCGCCATCGTTCATGCACCAAACAATATAAACGCCCTTTCCTTAAGCAATCGGAAGACGTGGTCAACGAAAGAAAGGAAAGAAAGTGTCCAGAAATGAGACAAAGGAAGTGTAGTTTCATCTCAACTTTCCCGTACTATAGAGTCGTACAAATTATTTGTATCATCTGGCCACGGCGTGGGCGGACCGTGTGCACATGTCGATGTCATCGAGAAGTTTAGAATTGTAGGAGCAGTTGGGACAACTTTATCAGCACTCAACGTCAGAAAAGTTTCTCTGCAAGTTCGTTCGAATTTTCAATGACTGAATTTGGGGGATCATAGACCTAAAGGATAAGGATCGACGGAATTGACCAAGAAAGTCCCCCTTTTATATTGAAGATGAAATTATGCCTTCAACCAAGTGGCCCAACTTCTTGTTATTGCTTAATCAATTTGCCTTCTTGTTTATATTACCGAGTCTCCAAATCATCTAGCTTGGTCGATTCTTAGGGATTCATACAAATTGTCACGTTTGCGTACATCGTTTGTAGACTGTTTGGAGCAATAGAGTCTACTGTTTCCTCATCAAATGTTGAATTGTTCAATGGACCCATTGATATTATATGATTTTGCCCAATAAATACCTTGAGTTAAAAACATGTTGAGTTTTCACTAATATCACTTTACATCCTCTATTTTCAAAGCCCAATTTGTGCACATTCATCTCTTCTTTTAATTTAGGCGTGGAATTGTATTTCAAAATGAATAACCACGTGAGTTTATCTACAAAATCGCAACTTTCTTCCCCAAATTACCCTTGCCATACACTTTTCAAAACCCAATGTTTGCACGTTCACTTTTTTTTTTCCCCTCAATTTAGGTGCCAGATTGTATTTCAAAATAAGTAACCTTGTGAGTTTATCTACAAAATTATCACTTTCTTCACAAAATTACCCTTGTCATACACTTTTCTGTGCCTAACCACCATGAAATCCAAATTGGCTATCCAAATCCTAGCTTTGCTTCCCCCTCCCTTGCTCCCAACCGAGGCCGTGGAAGGCCACAACGATCTTAGATCAAGGTCATCGTGGCATCTACAACCTAGATTGAGGCGGCCAAGCTCTCACGATCTCAGATCAAGTCATGGAAGCCATGGACAACCTCAACTCAAGAGGTCGCCCATGGTGGCCTATGACCTCAAATTGAGGTCACAACTCTGGTGACTTTGATCTAAGCTTGTTGACAACGACAACAACCTTATCATGTTTGTTTGAGCTTGCATGTAGCAAACACTTGAACACACACAGAGTTGAGAGACTGGCAGCGGTGAAGGAGGTGCGTGTGATAGGAATGGCGCTGGAGGAATCGGAATTTCCTAGCGGTGGGTAATTTAATCTTAAAAGTCACGAGATTTTACTCAAGAATGCAAAATTTGTAATTTTAAAAGTAAAGAATAAGTGCGGCTTATATGTATTATTCCTTTCAATTTCCTCTAAAAACATCTTTGATGATGAATGACCATCCTACGTCACTTCCAACTCACCATCCACGTTCAAAAACTAGGTGCAGATCAACCTCCCCCCGTGGGATCAGGGGGTCCATGTTATGCGACGTCATGGGACCGGCACGTTCCGTCATCATCATTCGTCAGCATGGATGACGTCATCGCGTGACGCATCTCTAGGTCTCCTTTAGCTATGAGAATCTGTCCTCACCTTGTATCATGACTGCCCGCACTTCTCAAAGTGCTCCGTCATAGCGTGGAACACGATTGATTGCGCATTAGCACACGTCAATAGCTATTTCGATTAAGTGGGCTAACCCCACCAAAAAAAAAAAATCCTGAATCTTTTCTTGTGTTTCACGAGTCCACTAAACTTTTTTTTTTTTTTTTGTTGCATTAACATTTTAAATTCATACAAATGATCCAAAAATGCTTTCGACCACCATTCTATTCATAAGAGCCGTTAGATCGTTTCACTATAACAAGTTTGACGATATTACTCAAGAATCGTCATTTCTGACAATAATTAAAGATTAAGTGCGCACCAACTAGCTACTATAAATTAGCCTATTTATCGCAATAGGCAGCTAACTCTAGCTATCATTGGATCGATTGTCAAATTAAAATTGTCATTGGAGTTCTAAATAATTCAAAAATGCTTTCCGACACAATTCTATCCATAAGAGCCGTTAGATCATTTCATTGTAACAAGTTTGATGATATCACTCAAATGACCATCCATTTCGACAATAATTAGAGATTAGTGCGCGCCAACTAGCTACTATAGATTAGCCTCTCTATCACGATAGACAGCTAACTCTAGCTGTCATTGGATTGATTGTCAAATTAAAATTGCCGTTGGAGCTCTAAGTTCTCGATGATGAAGGACATGTAAAGTGATAGGTAATAGACTCATTTCTAGAGAATGTCGCTCGGAATTCTTCTTTTTGAAGGCCTCACTTGCGCGATTTAAGTTGGGTAATGTATAAACTCATTCTTCTTTGGGTAATCACCCACTTTTCTTCCATGCGTAATGATCATTTGGTCTTGCTTTTCATAAGCGCCTATTGCCAAGATTGTCATAACAATTCCTCAGCACAATTAAAATTAGGGACACTAATTGCTAACTTATAATTTTACATTCGATGGTTATCATAAGATCCGGAAAATGATACCACTAAACAAAATATAACAAATAAAACTTGTAATGTTATCTTAAAATATGCTGTGTGTACATGCAAAACGCATGCTCGATTGCTTTCTTTACTTTTTCTGCTAAACAAAATGCTTTTTCAAAAAGAACACTCAGAGTTGACAAGAGCTTCTCATTATTTGGTAATTGGTCATTAAAAAGGGAAAGTACCAAAAAAAATTCTAATTCTATTGTATCAATATCAATTTAGTTATAAACTTTTTAATTGAATTGATTTAGTCATAAAAATTCAAATTCATCCAACTAATTTTGGCCAAAAATTACTAATATAGATGTTGATCGTCCTATATGGCATGACTAAAGTTGAAGTGAATAAAATTTATATTATTTTTTAATTTTTTTATTATTTTTACTTTTCATTTTTTTCATCATCCCTGACAACGGGCGAGGATTGTGGCCCTTGTCCAGGCCACCACTCGCAACAGTCAAATCTAGAAAGGGCTCAACCCTCATAACTAGGCGACCCCTCCTCACTCTGTCGTGGTGACCCTTGTTGGCCATAATAAATAAATAAAAAAGAGAAAAAATAATTAAAATATTAAAAATTTTGTTCACATTAGAGCCAATCGTGCAAATAAGAATACATTGCATGCAGTCCTCAAAATGCCCTGATTTTTCATCAGTCCTCGAACTTCTCGTGTTTTTCTCAATTTTTGCTGCGGATTATTACAACGGGCAAATAAAAACAGAGGCAAGTTAGGATCACCATTTATCAAAATGATTGACCAATGACCGACTGTCGGGATACTGCCAAATGATCTGTGGCAAGACAGAATTGACGGTGATTTGATCTGTGAAATTGATGAATTGCACCAAAGTCAATCCAAGAATTTGCCAGCCATCTGTCCCCGTGGTCACGTGGAATCCACACGTACTCGTCTTCTGTGGAAATTAGGGTCATGACAGCAAATTGCCTGAACCGCATGCATCACGGCCGTGACGCATTAGCTATTGCATCAACATCTTAACCTACTCTACTTTTGCAAATTTTCTTTTCCCGGTCGTACAGGCATCTTCCTTGACTTTCGTGCACACCCCATCTCGTGTCTCCTTGTGGGGGCCAACCACGAACGATAGGGCCATTTGGTAAGTCTTGATCCGAGTCATATGTTAATTTCAAGAAAGGATCAAGAACCATGTGGAAGTTAGAGGGTAACGAGAAGATTTCAGAGTGGATTTAAGGTCGTCTCCTCTACGAAATAGCTAGTCTCCTCGAAATGATGTGCCAACCTTCATTGGCAATACAATTCAAACGTCGTTTCTTAAATAATTATGAGAAGTTATCAGCAAATAAAGAAATATATTTGGAAGAAAATATTCATAAATAGCACGAAAGAATAGTCATTTCACCTAGACTTTTTCGGAATGTAGATCATAGCGTTAACGCATGCATGTGTCAATGTTATAGAGAAGTTAGAATTGTGGAAGAAGGGTGAGTTAGAAAGCTTCATACACTAACATCCTAAAAGTTTCTCCGCATGTTTAGACCAAGTATAAATTACTAAATTTGGGAAACTAAAGACCAAGAAAGTCTACTTTTTGCATTGAGTATAACATTTATGCTTTCAATTAATTGGGCCAACTTTTAATATATGAAGTCTCCGAAACATTTGGCTTGGCTAATTTTTAGCAATGTTTGTCAAGTTCACATACATAAGGTAAGGTTTCCCTTGTAAAATGGTTGGTGTGGTCCTTGAGATTACTTAAAGTATGGGCAACAACATAATTTGATTGCATCCACATGATGTGCTTAATCACTTGATGAATTCACTAATAATTACCTAGTTTTGCCCAACTAGTACTCCAAATTCATTATTCTTTGGAAAATTTTAAAAAACATATTGAGCTGTCAGTCAATATCACTTTACATCCTTTATTTTCAAAGCCAAAAGTTTGTACCTTCACTCCTTTTTTTTTAAAATATTTTATTTAGGCGCCCAATTGTGTTTGAAATTGAATAACCTTTGAGTTTATTTACTAAATTACCACACTTTCTTCCCAAAATTACTCTTATCACTTTTCTATGCCTAACCACCATGAAATCCAAAATCAACTCTCCAAAATCTTGGGTCACCCCCTCTCTCTCTCTCTCTCTCTCTCTCTCTCCTCTCTCTCTTCTTCCCCCCCTTCCGCGGAAGGCCAAGGAAGGCCACAATGATCTCGAATCGAGGTCTTCATGATGTTTGCAAGCTCTATCTAAGGCGGTCGAGCTCTCATGACCTCAAATTCAAGTCATGGAAGCCACGGACAACCCCAACTCAATAGGTCATCTATTGTGGCCATTGACTTCAAATTGAGGTCACAACTATGGCAACTTCAATATGAATTTGTCCACACCCTGACGACCTCATATTTGCGCTTTATTTGGCTTTCATGTAAAATGGGGTGTTGCTTTTCTAGAAGCTTCATATGCTCTTTACATGCATGTGGTTTACCTCCATGATCAACTCAAGCTTTTACACTCATATGGTTTACCTCCACCAACCAGCTTAAGCTTTTGAGTCAGATATTCAGTATTAATCCAAAATGTCATAAATAAAGATTGTAAAATGGTAAAATTGGAAAATATGAAAAGGCTTTGATGTATTATCGTCCATTTTTTTTCCTTAGGTAGTATCTTTGATGAGATATTAACATTTTCGTCTATAGGGTTATATATGCTCTTTACATATGTATGGTCTATCTTCACCACTCAAGATTTGACTAGACTTTCAAATAATATAAACCTAAAATATCAAAAATAAAGATTGACAAATGGTGAAATTTGAAAATATGAAAATGTTTTGATATATTATCCATTTTCCCCCTTGCTAACATTTTTGATGAGGTATTAACTTCTTTGTTTATGAGGTTTTTATGCTCTTTACACACATGTGATTTACCTCCACTAATCAACTCAAGTTTTTGGTTGGGATTTTTACAAGTATCAATATAAACAATAAAAAATAAAAAAGTTATGAAAGGGTTTTGATTTAATTTCCAGTTTTTTCCTTAGGTAACGTCATTATTGATGAGGCATGACTATCCCATGACATCTCCAACTCATGATCCACGTTCGAAGACCAGTGTAGATCAATCTCTCGTGGGACTGGGGAGTCCACGTCATGCCACATTCTGGGACGTCCATCATCATTCTGTGCAAGGATGACGTAATCATTACTTTTAACATCTTTTGGTCTTCTTAGCCATGACAATCTGTTCTCACTTTGCACATAATTGCTGCACAATCATCCATAAAGTTCTGAATTTATTATAGAGTGAGTAATTCAATCTTAAAACTCTCACTCGTGCTAATTTAATTTTAAATTTTTTGACGATTTATCAATTTAATTTTAAATATTTTGATGATTTGTCAATTTAATTCTAAACATTTTCATGGTTTGCTAACGTAGTCCTTCTCGTATATTATTAGATCTTCAAAAGGTTTAGAACTAAGTTGATATAATTGAAAGTTGAGGACAAAATTGACAAATTATCAAATGATTTAAGACTGAATTGACCATTATACTATTAGGTTTATGACTCGTTGGCCAATTATGTCCATGATTGATTGTACATTTTATATGGTCAAATATGATTGCTTGTACTTAAAGTAGTTGTATTATGTGAAACACGATTGTGCAGCTGCACACATTAGTGAATGCTAGTTTCAGACCCGTGATCAAGAAATTTGAACCTACCTACCAAAGTGGATTACAAATTTTTTAAATTAAGAATCAAGCTGATTCCCTTAGGATCTGACCTGAAACTTAATGGGCTTGGTCAATCAGAGATAGGACCTACCTTTAAGTAATATATCTATTATTTTCGAAAAAAATATAATGGGAACAATTTTCCAATATAGTGGTTATGAAATTGATGGATTTTTCTAACCTTCTTGACTAGAAATCCATCTCCAACATATCTATCATTTTCGAAACAAATTAAAAAAAAAAAAAAAAAAAGAACTAAAACTAATTTTAGGCCAATTCTCGAGTACTTCTCAGATAGAACCAATGATTCACTACATAAAACTGTAAACTAAAACGGTAAGGCCGGCTCAATTTCGATAACTAGATTCTACCAATCCCAATTGCTCACCCTTACAACACGTCAATCACTATTTAACTTTGAAAACAATTGGCTATTCGGCCATATATGTTTTTTGGAGGGAGTATTACAAGCATACCTAACTTTCGATCAATGATTTTTCTTCCGAAATTTCAATTTCGATCTTAACTTAACTTGTGGTTTCATACCTTGAGACCACCGTTGATTAACCATTATCTTTGCAAGACTTCGTAGAACCACTATCAACTATTCTAAAAATCTAACATTTTTAAATGAAGGTTTTGATCAAATGATTAAAATATTGATGTATTTTTTTTAACCTTCTTGACTCGAAACCCATCTCCTACATATCTATCATTTTTTTAAACAAATAAAAGAAAACTAAAAACTAGTTCCACGCCAGTTCTCAAGTAGAACCAACAATTCACGATATAAAACAGTGAACCAAAATGATCAAGGTCTTGCTCAATTCAGTAACTAGACTCAACCGGTCCTAATTGCTCACCCTTACCACACTCGATCACTTTTTATGTCACGCCCCACCCCACCTCTAGTACGAGAACATGACCTTGCAAGTAAACATCGATGTCCCAAGCACATCGATTGTCCCAAAAATATTTTATCTTGGTTAAGCACATGTAGAAGCGAATTAAAAATAGTCCTCATACACAAACACACATGGAAGTCAGGCAATATGTATACAAGCCAAGCAAATAAAAGCAACATGCACTCATATATACATACTAAAAGTTGTTATGATTACATGCCCATCTTAGTCCTGGGCAACTTATCTTCATTACCACACATCAACAATCAAAAAGGTTGGGATAACCTAGCTCCTCTATCAAGCATCCTCCAAAAACGGCCCCTATTCTAAGCTCATTCCCTTACGATGTTCCCACGGGATCCACAAGAAGGATGAAGCCATGAATGGGATCGATAATGTCCCCGTAAAAAATGAGGCACCAAGCTTTGTACACATGAGAACCAAGGTGTCGACCTCTTCTTGAACCCATACAATTGTAGTATATTTCCGGTAGATAATGTCTCCTTCTAAATCTACTATGTCCATCACGATGATAGCCATATTGATTGGAAGCCCAGGACGGATGAATGGTGGGGCCGGTTCAGCTATCACACATCTGAAATGGTGAAAACAACCAAAGTGAGTCGATGACTCAATAAGTAGAATTCCTTAATTCTCTCATAGGAGGACGTCTTGCCGTCGATCCTCAAATACACAATCACCATCTACTTGTCAATGGCAAATCAATAGCAAGGTTCGTGCCTTGCTTTGCTTATATATATGAAAGACTCCCAATCATTTATGTGCTTTCAAGTATCAAAGACAATGAGTTAATGCATAAGAACAAGCTTTCTAAAGATCTGTGTCTTACGATCATTTCAATCACTAAGAGAAATGCGTGCATCACATAAGACTCGCTCAAGCACTAAGTGACCTAATGCAATATATGCTCAAATTAATGCAAAGACTCAATAGCCCATATCAAAACAAACCCAACTTTTGCAAGCATCAATTCAAGCATCATACATGCATCAATCATGGACCACACGTGGATTTCTAGTTTATTTCAGTCAGTACAGTTAGTTGAAATCCATCGACTCTTCTAGTGTCAATCAGGCATCGATTCCCCTTGGCACTTGGCATCGTCCCAATCTCGTTATCAAGATGGCATCTAGGGTGATCCCTAGGCATTGGCCTCACTCGGGCTGGCATCATCCAATCTCTAGATCGAGATGGCATCCGGGGCTTTACTCTAGGCAACGACCCGGCATATGCTAGCATTGGCAGTAAAAGTCCATTGTGCGTTCATACATTCAAACACCAATCAATTCATTTTTATCTTGATTCATTAGCTGGATCAAAGGCCTAAAGGCGTGCCAAGTAAGGTGAATCAATGAATGACCTTTGTGCCTTACTAACTAAATTCATGCCCGATACGATTCAGGCTCGTGGTCCTAACTTGGAACCATTTGTTCCAAATTCGGCATCGACTCGTGACTTGTTTCGAATAACAACATGCCTCAATGTTATCTCAAGATTAAGTGTGGGTCATGCTTCCACCTTGGCACACATCCATAGTCGCCAAGACCTTTCCTCAACATCCATGTATGTTGACACCCATGCAAGACTATGATTCACTTGATGCAAAGATAAGTAATTGAAAGCACACAACAAGCACAACATACAAGCAAACACAAGCAAAGGATAACAAGATCCTAAATCGATGCACATAATACATCGCCCTATCAAAGAGTTAGGAAAGTCCACTTACTACTTTTTGGACCTGGCTCCAAGATGCTCCTTTAGTGACCGGTCGGCGCCTAAGGCAACTTGGTAAAGGAGGTGTGAAAGAGTTAAGAGAAAGGGAGAGGAAATGAGAGAATGGCTAACCCTTAAACTGTGAGGATGCCTTCTCCTATTTATAGGCCTCCTCCGCCTCATTTATTGGTGCAAACTCATAATTAAACCTAAGAGCCAAGTTAGCCTATCTAGCCTCCTTAGTTGGCACCTATATATCTTGATGTTCACTTGTGATTGGTCCACCTCTTGGCTTGTTCTCCAAGGCTTATTTAGGTTCATTATTGCCTAATGTGCCTAGGGGACACCTAAGCCCTTTTTATATACCAAATGTCCTCTTTCAATTGGTTGGCTCTTGTCTTGTTCATCAAGACTATAATCTAGGCCATCATGCTCTAAGATTCACCTAAGATTCTAGAGAGCACCTAAGTTGATGATTCATCAAAGTCATTAATGAACTAATGTCTAAAGCCCTTAAATGAGTGGCTAGATATTTTTGCCAAGCTAGTTGGGAAGCAAGTTTTCTCTCCCCCTTGCAATTGACATGTGGCATATAATGGATAAGGATAGACATGGTCAAAGGTCATGAAAGATTCTAAAACCCCAATTGCCTCTTGACATTTGTCCAATGATTCATCTCTGCATTAATTGATTTGTGTCTAAATCTTATCCAAGGCAATATATGAGACTAACATAAGGTGTCGCCTAATTGGATAAGTCATTCATATTTGTACACAATTGACGATTCTATGAGAATTGAGGTTCGTGCTAAAAATTCACTAACTTTTCCCAAATGAGTACAACTAAATCGGTAGCAATCTTGAACTTGTTCGTGACCATTTTCGATTTTGATTGGTCCATTGAATGTCTTAAAAACAACATTCGCGGTTGGGCTCGATCATTCGTCTTGACTGAGTCTCCGTCAGGCGGACCAGGTCCAAAGCTAAACATGCCATGCCTTGGTCTATCTAAGGTTTATGCCATGGGTACCCTTGATCGACCATCAATTGTCACTTGGTCATGTGGATTTGATCTATCCACAATCGATTCGCTACCAAATAGGATCGACTCATGGATCGTTCATAGTTGGGATAGATTCCGTGTAGAATCACCCGCAACCAGTGCACCATTCACACAAAACTGATCCATGATCATCCTTCATGTTCACGATAGTGTGGGATTAGTCCACAACTAAACCTCGTGATCAAAAGTTTGATTCATGTCCAATGCATGAATTCAACATCCACGTATTAGTTAATAAGACATCACAATAGAAGCCAAGTTAGGACTTACCGACTTGCATACCCTATTCTCATGGCTTAAAATCGAGGATGTTACATTTTAACTATGAAAATGATTGGCTATTTGGCCATATATGCTTTTTGGGGGAGTAATACAAGCATACTTAACTTTCAACTTAATGATTTTTTCTTTCCAAAATTTCAATTTTGATTTTCACTTAACTTGTGGGTTTAGACCCTAACACTGGCGTTGATTGATCATTATCTTTGTGAGATTTTATAGAATCATTATCAATTGTTCTAAAAACTTAAACTTTTAGATAAATGCGTGATATAATTTAAATTATATCAATCTCCCTTATGCTTAGTCTAGTCTTTTTTAGTATTATTATTATGCATGAACGTATTTAAATGGGAAGGTAAATGGGGTTTGCAAAGATTTGGACTCATTATCTCCTGTCCTTATTCCATGTGAAATTTTCTGGAGAACCATTGACAACTTTTTTAAAAGCTAAATCTATTAAATAAAAACATTGTTTGATATTTAGATACTCTGTTAATCCCCACCATCCCTGTCGATAGCTACTATTGTGACCAACCACTATTAGTTGTAGCCTGTCATTATTTCAACCTATGGTACCCTAGCCACTGTTGACCACCGTTTCTTACAATAATCAAGGACAAGTCTTGGCATTCGATAGATTACCAATTACTTTCAAAGCTAGCTACGATAGATGGGGAATCCAATCGGTCCATGAACCTATTACATGAATATCGATTTAGTTTTAAAATTTTCGATTTTATCAATTTAGTACTATATAGATTTTAGTAAATAGAATTTACAACATTATATCAAAATAAGTTGTATGCACGTACATGGCGCATGCGTGAGAACCGGTGCTTTTTTCAATGGGAACAGATTTTTCATCTCAAAGATGTCTTCTCAATTAGAACACTAAAAATGCTGCGATTCTCTTCATCCCTCGAGCTTTTTTTATTTCAGTTTCAACCTTTGCGGCGGATTATTACAACGGGCAAAGAGAAACAGAAGCAACTTAGCATCACCATTATAAAACTAATTGACCAATGACTGACTGCGATGATGCTGCCTACTGATCTGTAATTAGACAGGCATAAAGGTGGTTTGATCTTGAAGGACTTGATGAATTCCACCAAGTCAATCCAAGAATTCCTCAGCCATTTTTCTGGAGCCGTGTGGAGTCCACACGTACTCATCTTCAGTGGAAAATTAGGGCATGACAGCATGTGGCTGAACCGCGTGCATCACGCGGTGACGCATCAGCTGTCGCATCAACATCTTAACCTACTCTACTTTTGCAATTTTCTTCTCCTTGTCGTACAGGCATCTTCCTTGACTTTTGAGCACGGCTCATCTCGCGTCTGCTTGTGGGGCCAACCACGACCATCGGTTAATCTTGATCCGAGTAAAGATACATATGTTAATTTCCAGAAAAGATCAAGAACCGTTTGGAAGTTAAGAGTAACAAGAAAATTCTGTAGTGGAAATAAGTTAGTCTCCTAAAAAAATGGTGCCACCTTTCGTTTGCCATACAATTCAAACATAGTTTCTTGAATAATCATGAACAGTTATCAACTGAAGAAAAAAATATCTTCAAAAGAAAACATCTAGACATGAGATGAAGTAATAATAACTTCATCTTGACTTTTCCATATAGTAGAGTCGTGCATGTTTGTCTTATTTGATCACTTCGTGTGCAAAGCGAGTGCACGTGTCAATGTTATCGAGGAGTTGGAATTATAGAAGAAGGGGTTAGAAAAGTTCACGGCACTTCACATCGTAAAAGTTTCTCCGCTCGTTCGGTCGAATTTTAAATTACTAAATTTGGGAAATTAAAGAACTAAAAGGATAAGGATAAGTGTGGACTTGACCAAGAAATTCTGTCTTTTATATTGAGGGTAAATTAAGTGGCCCAAGACTTTTTGTTATTGCTTGTATATTTTTTCCCAATTTATGAAGTCTCCGAATCATTCGCCTCGGCTAACTCATAGGGATGTGTGCAAACCGTCACGTCCACGTATCCCAAGTAAAAAAAAAATGGCTGGCGTAGCAACAATAGAATTTGATATGTCCACGCCAAATACTTAATTACCAGATCACCCCCTTGATAGTTATCTGGTTTTACCCAAAAAGTACTCCCCTTCATTCTTCTTTGGAAAATTTTAAAAACATATAGAATTTTCAGCCAATATCACTTAGCATTCCTCTATTTTCAAAACCAAAAGTTTGCACCTTCATTTTTTTTATTTAGTTCAAATTGAATTTAAAAAATGAGTAGCCATGTGAGTTTATCTATTGAATTGTCACTTTCTTCATAAAATTACCTTTTTCCATGTCTATTCACCATGATATTTAATATTGACTCTCCAAAATCCTAGCTTAAACATAGCTATATCTTTGCTAATAGTAATAGTCTCTCTCTCTCTCTCTCTCTCTCTCTCTCTCGGTAGGTCGACATGATCTCAAAAGAAGTGGTAAAATTGGAAAAAAAAAATAAGAAGGCTTTTATGTAATTTGCCCTTTCTTTTCCCTTGGGTAACATTTTGCTAAGAATGTGACTATTCCACCTGAATTCCAACTTATCATCCACGTTCAAAAGCGACCGTAGATCAAGCTCTCATGGGGATTGAGGGGTTCACGTCGTCATTTGACGTCATAAGACACCTGTGATTATACGTCATCAATATGACGTCATCCTGACACCATGTGTCTTTTCACCTTCTTGACTACGAGGGAATCTGTCCTCACATTGGATCGCGATTGCTCGTGCTTGTCGATGTCGTGCTATTTCGTGAAGCACGATTTTGCGTTTCCACACGTAACCACTCTTGAATTCAATCATGATTGGCTAAATATATGCTTTTCGATGGGAGAAACAGGGCATACTTGGCTTTCGACCAGAGATCTTGAGCTCTAGGATTTCAATTTTGGAATTCACTGAACTTTTAATTTCAATGTGACAACATTATGCCCCACCAGTCCTCATCCACACAGCTACTTACCAACATCAGTTGTCGGTTGTCGTTGTCTGCCACCTCCGGTACCCATGTTCTCACGGACCACCGCAATCAGGACAAGTGCCACCACTCCTAGGACCGCTCAATTTTTATTTTTTCTCTTAACGCCAACTACTATAGACCAACCTCTCTTCAGGGGAGGTAGCTAACTCTTACTGTCAACGATCTAGGTTCCTCGATAATAAAGAACTTGTGAAGTAGTAGGCAATAAACCCATTTCTAGGGTTGAGAATGCGAAATATAAATTTGATTCTTTCATATAGGAAAATCGCCAAGAGAGGTTCAAGTCAAAACTCAATTCGAACCTATCAATATATTTAGTTAGACCTAACTTCATTAAAAAGTTTAAGTCGATGAGTTATTAGTCAATAATAATGTATTAACTACTTCTTATCATATTAATTCTTAGGTGTTGGACTTTTTTGATAGAGCCCACATACGCATCTTTACAATCTATACCATCATACGAGCTCGATATTAGATCTGATCCCCTTAATTTAGCTATCTTTCTTTTGACATCAAGATATCTTAATCCGAATCTCCATTCATCATTAACCAATTCAAACACACCTTTCACTCATCATCTTCTCTTTGATCAAACCTTGACGGTAAACCAAACCCGACAATTGCGAAAATCCAAGAGATTTTGTGCTGAGTCCAAGATTTTTAGCTGACAGAATGCCTTTTCAATGGCAAAATTGTATCCGACCAACAAAAAAAAAAAAGTGACCACATTGTGTTGTAAGTTGAAAGGTGGCTACTGACTATTCCATTAGTGGTCATAAAAAACTAGGGATTCATTCCGCCGCCCATCATCAATTCTCCTGAAATCTTTTAGACTAAATGTTGCCCCTCATCTGCGCATGCAAATTAGAATACACTGCACGCGGTCCTCAAAATGCCGCGATTTTTCTTCAGTCCTCGAACTTTTTTCTATCTTTTTTTCAACTTTGGCAGCGGGATTGTTGCGACGGCGAAGAAAAACAGAAGCAAGGCAGGATCACCATTTTATGAAAATGACCGACGGATGACTTACCGTTGGGATACCGCCAGATGATCCGTAGTTAGACAGAATTTAAAGGCGATCTGATCTGTGGAGGACTTTATGAATTCCTCCAAAGTCAATCCAAGAATTTCCCGGGCTCTTTCCGCGGTCCCGTTTGAGGAGTCCCCACGTGCCGAAAAGTTGGAAAGTTCACGGTTCGCTGTATGAAAATGATGAGCCGGAAAGAAAATTATCTAAAAAAGTACTAAACTTATTACATTTTTGCTTATTCAAACTTAAACTTTAAATAGTACAAATTAATTTCTAAACTTTTTCATAATTTGCCTATTGAGCCCATTCTGACCAATTTATTTGGAAAATAATTGACATGGACAAATTTTCTTTCATTAGTTTTATTAATCTTAAAAATATTTAGAAAAATACAACAAATTTATAACTTTTTGAATAATTTTGTCCTGAGCTGGATCACATGCATCACGATTGGCGACACTTGAAGATGTTCACATCACCGATTTTTATTTTAAATTTTTTTGTCGAACACATCACCATCCTAACCTAACACGCTTTTGTCCTTTTCCTCTTTCCATCGTGTGCGCATCTTCTTGACTTTGGGGCATCATAATTCACATCGCGTTTGCTTGTGTGGGGGGCTCAGCCCCAAGCAAAAGCGCCATCGCCAAAGTCTAGATGGAGTCAAGAAATAACCATTATTCGTGGCAAGAAAAGAGCCGTCGCCAAGTCTCGATCGAGTCAAGATTTTACATTATTTGGGCAAAGGACGGACTTTTTTTTTTTCTCCTCTTTTCTGCCCCACTCGACCATCATGCCTGTAAAGTTTCATTTAAAACATAATAAAAAATATCCCTTGAAGTCAAGCGCGCTCCCTTTTCCCTCTCCTTTTTTTCTTGCAGAAATTATGGCCACACGGGGTCCCAATCCAACCCGCAGAACAAGCCAGCGAGGCCGTCCTTCCTTGTTCTTTTATTCAAAACGTCAAGAAAGGATCGAGAACTGCGTAGACGTTGAGGTTTGAGAAGGGAAAAAAATCAGTTTAGGTCCCGAAAATCACGAGACGTTACTCTCAAAAAGTAGATGAATGCGCCGGAGATGCATGTCATATGTGGCTGATCTGCCGATGGAGGACGATTTGCGTTCGTTTCTAGGATAGCTTGTGCCGTTCTTTTCGGGAGTCTTTGGTCGAACGAGGAACATGAACATTTCCGCACGCTCCAAATCTGTTATGCACGAACAATATATTTTCTAATCTTTAATAGGTAAAGTAAAGAAGCATATATTATAGAGAAATGTAGCGGGGATTAAGAAATATTCATGATTAATAATACTAAAAATCTCAAATCGATATACTCATGATACATCTACCCCAAATTAATTTTCATCTCATAAAAGTCCTAAATCAATTCCCTTGATCTAAATATCATCCCTCCATTAGCATTTCATCCAATTTCCCCTTAAAACGCATACATATCATCACATGTGACAAAGAATTGTTAGATGGATCCGACTGAACGAAAGACAAATCCAACATGGAAAATCTATGTGGGTTGACAAATATGCATATTAACTGGATATTAGACGGAGTGCTAATGGGTTGGAGTACTAATTTTTGATATTTTGCGAGACGAAAATTAGTCCGAAGCAAGTGGGTCACGGGTTTCGTCTTGTGATTATGAACGGTATTAACCATATTATCTATTCTTGGGCTTGAAACTTCGAAAGTCCAAAGAGGGAAACTCATCCGGGCCCAAACACATCCTCCTCCGTACTTTTCGAGAAGTTCGTATTGGGCCCTGCCTCGTGCCAAATTGGGCCGATGGGCTGCCCTCGCGAAACGCCGCCGTTCCACATCCGCCTCTTCATTCAGCAGAGCGAAACGCAGGTCGTCGTCGTCGTCGTCCTCCTTCTCCTCGACTCCATTGCAGGCAACGTTTCGATTTTTCGCATCGGACGACACTCGGCAGCCGCACGAGCTTCCGCGCCGCCGGACGGCCGCCGGAGATCCAAAGCCTCTCGCGGTTCGTGGGCCGTCCTTCTTTCTCGGCGGAAGTCGGGGGGAAGGCAATGGACGACGAGGAGATAGCGAAGCTCGTGACGGAGTACCTGAAGAAGAAGGGCTTCGCGCAGGCCGAGCAAGCTTTCCAGGAAGAGCTCCAGCAGCAGCAGCAGCACCAGCAGCCGCACCAGCCGCAGCCGCCCGCGTCGAGGAAGGGCGCCGACCGCGGCGGCAGTTCGCTCGCCGACCCCGAGATTGCCAAGCTCGTCCTCTCCTTCGTCGAGTAATGCCCGTTTCTGTTTTCGCGGTAGCCTCTTTCTTTCGTGTCGTTTGTGGGTTTTTGTGTATGCGCGTTGGAGGCAAGAAAGGTAGCACCTTTGCCGCGTTTCTGCTCCCGAATTTGTCGCGACCCGTGAGGATTGCGTCCGGTTCTGGGGCTTGTTCGATGTAATTATAGGATGGGTTACTGGTGTTTACTTCTTTTTTGTCTTTTCCATTCGATTTGAGCTGCATTTTTTGGTGTTCTGTTAGTGTTTAGGAGCTTGAACTCTGTTGAAATGGGAGGAAAAAATGTATTTTGCTTGCGCCCGGGAAGTTGCCATTAGTGGGACGAGCCAATTCGTGCAGATAATCGTGTCATTGGTCTTGACAATGCATGAACTTGCGAAAGACCTAAGACCTGAGGACAAGAAGAAGAAATTTTTAAACTTTGTGCAGATTGAAAAGGATTGAATAAGCGGCTAAGTCGAATTAGGATAACAACTAGGATGCCCGTCTTGGTGAAGCTCATCTATACTCTCTCTCTCTCTCTCTCTCTCTCTCTCTCTCATTGTAGTACCTAACCAAAAAAAGAAGAAACTTTTAAACTTTGTGCAGATTGAAAAAGGTTGAATAAGTGGCTAAGTCGAATCAGGATAACAACCATGGATGCCCGTCTTGGTGAAGCTCATTTATACTTCTCTCTTTCTCATAGTAGTTGCCAACCAAAAAAGAAAATCGAATTCAAGATACACACCTAGCACTGTGTGTGTTTTTAGATAGATACTGACTTGACCATTTGCCTTTTCTGAGGATGCTTAATTTTCACCATGACATGATGAAGGGTTCATCAGATTCGTAGTTAGCTGCTTCTTTTGCTTATTCTTACTGCTTACAAGTTGACGACTGTGAAATGGAATATATGTATAGTTGAAGCAAGAATTTGTAGAATCATAGGAGGTGAGGCATTCTATCTCATAAGTCCATACTCTCCAAGTTTCCACTAATTATAGATGTTCTTTTCTTAGTAGGTCTGAAAGTAGTCCAGTGCGATACCATGATGGATATAGCAAACTAAGGACATGGGCGCACAGCTCACTTGATTTGTACAAGGTCATATCTTTTCTGAGTATCTTTTATTTAAGCTTCTCTTATCTTTCTTTTTGTTAATATATATTGTCAAATTGTGCAGCATGAGTTGCTGCGTGTGCTTTATCCAGTATTTATTCATTGCTTTATGGATTTGGTTGCGCAAGGACATATTCAAGAAGGTAGGTTCTCTCCTATTGTTCCTCATTGTTGGCTCTTTATACGAAAAGTTGCATGATTTCCCTACTCCTCCTCCTCCTCCTCCTCCTCCCTCACTCATCATATATCTATAAATTGGTACTTTTTCTTCTTTCCACTGTGCAATGGGGTTCTTAGGCTTCGTGTCTGCCTCTTTAGTCTCATCATCCAACTGCATTTTACATTCCACTGTTGATGTCTCCAGCTCGAACCTTTTTCAATAGCTTCCGCGAGGACCATACGATGATGCATTCTGCAGACCTTCTAAAATTGGAAGGAGTCCTTTGCCCATCTCATTTGGAGGTTGTTACAGATTTAGAAAACTCATCTCATATCAGTCTTTATATGATATTAGTCACTAAGAGATACTCTTTATCTCTCTTAGGAGATGGAATTTGCCCATTATCTTAGGCACACAAAAGCTAAGATCAAGATATGTCAGGTAATTCATTGTCCATACTCCCCATAATGTATTGTGAAAGTTGAAAGGTGCAAAATGGAAGAAATTGCTTGATCTGTTGATTTCTTGATGAATCTTAAAGATGAATTGTATCATAGAAATGGTGGATATTACACTAATTAGTTGATTTTGGAGCCTACTTTAGATTTTTATGGATGTTCATAAAATATATTTGTCGGATATAGTCGAGAAGATTATGGTTGCTGGTACATTTGTGCTTGAGATTGGTTGCTCAATAATTTTATTCATCTAAGCAGAAGTCATAGGCTGAGTATTTCCTGAAGGACTCTACAATGGAAAATTAAATGCTTTATTTATTTGAGAGTAGCCTAGGTTGGCAATGTCATATTTACTGTTCTGTAAAGACCAGTTGAAATGCTTCTTGAAGTGAAACATTTATTTGGTCCTTTGCTCAACTGATGCATTATAAGTACAAATTATTTGCAAAGAGAAGGATATGACCGGACCTGGTTTGCTGAACCCTGAGTGCTTGTTTCATCGGTGAAGCTGATACTTTTATGTCTGATTTCTCAGTACTCCTATGACCTTCTACTTCAATATCTTCACAAGACGCAGTCCATGACGATGCTTGGAATTATTAATGAGCGTATAAACTTTCAAGGTAAACTCCAAACTGTTGAACACATTGAGCATTTGTATTTTCTCTGAGATGTAATATAATGACTCTTTTGTACATCTGTTCCAAACATTTGCAGTTACCCCTGGACAGCCCATGTCTATTTCCGAGGATGTTGGAGTAGAAACGATCTTTTCCATCGAGGATGATGCTAATCAAGCAAGTCACAAAGAGATACAGTGGGGGGTCAGTTAATAATGCATTTTAGTTGTTTGCCCATCGCTGTACTTTGTTTTTGTGCTGTCTTTGTGCAATATTACTCAACTTTATCTGTTCTGATTATCAACAGAAGTTGGCATTGGCTGCAATTTATCATTTTGCTTGTCATCCATCAGATATCACCTCTGGTCAACTGTCTTCAACTCTTAACAAGAAAATTATCACAAATATAATCAACAAGAAAAGTAATTTTAATCGTTGATCAGAGTAAGTCCTTTTATTGGTCTTAAGAAAGCCCCTAAGGTTATTGTGTCTTGAATGTAGTTGCTTGAAGATTCCTTGGAAGATCGCCTGGAGAAGGCTGGAAATCCACTTTTAGAATCTGAGAAGGCTGATGGAGAAACCAAAGAGGGAGACTCAGAGGACATTAAGGTATCCATCTTCTGTTATTTTTACTTCATGTTTGTGTGGATATGTGGAACATTTCATCTGATTTCATGCTTTAAACTACAAGAACACACATTTAGGTGTTAGCAGCCAAATTTTGAACTATTCTTATACATGGTACTAATGTGCTTTTACGATTCAGAAAAGGCCAGGAGAAGGGGGAAAGCAAAGTACATCAGTCAAAAAGTTGAAAAAGGACAAGGGTACAGGTGCAGTTGGGAAAAATACACGCCCAGAGCCTAATGTTGTACCTGTGGCGCCACGAGTCAAACCAGAGCTTGCTTTGCCAGTAATGTACTTTCCAAATCCCCTTATTTCTCATTATCTAGCTGGATTGATGTGTCTATCATCAAGTCACTGAATTCCTGGGGTGTCTAATTTTAGAGATATATTCTGCTACATAGTGGTCCTGTTAAATAGATGATACAAGTAAGTCTGGTCTTGATCAATCAAAGAAGAAAAGCAAACCAAGAAATAGAAAGAAGAAGAAGAGAGCTTGAGAAAGAAATGCAAGGATTACTTATGTATTAAAATCTTGGACTGGAGAGCTGGTCAAGTTTTCTGTTTCCATCAAGACACCAAGCATTTCCACGAATTGTGGGAGGAAATAGTACCTGCCAACAAGTACTGTTTAAGTATGTGCATTATGATGGAGGAGAAACTGTAAATAGCAGCATGTGATGGTTTTTCGCACTTATTCATAATGGACTTCACATGATGCCTTTTTTTGAGGACATGAGCTAAAGAGTGGAACTTGGGGATTAAAACCAAAGTCGTCTGCCTGATGCTGATACTCCTTCCTTCTGTTTGCCATTGATTATTCTTTTTACTTCTTCAGGTCAACAGAGGTCGAACAATCTATACTTATGCTGATACTCCTTTCTTCTGTTTGCCATTGATTATTCTTTTTACTTCTTCAGTTCAGCAGAGGTTGAACAATCTATACTTGAAGACTTGAGAAACCGGGTGCAGTTAGGTAGTTCAGCACTGCCGTCTGTCAGCTTTTACACATTTATCAATACACATAATAGGTATGTGCATGGCTATGTTAGCTTAGTCCCTCCAAATTGAGAGTGTACTGTCTTCATGTGCTCTTGTCTTCATGTGCTCTCACATGTTTGACCATGCTGAATGTTTCAGCTTAAATTGTTCATCAATATCCCAAGATGGGTCTTTGGTCGCTGGTGGATTTTCAGACTCATCGTTGAAGGTTGTTCCTAATTCCTTAATGCCAAAGATAGCAAGCTGTTACTTCTCATCCTAATTTTGCTGGCATATAATTGTGCTTTCATAGGTTTGGGACATGGCAAAGCTTGGGCAGCAGTCTGGTACTTGTGAGTTGGTGTAAACATTTTCAGTTTTCTGGTTCTCTGGCGATGTGGTGAGGGTACTAAAGAGTGCCAGTATCAGCTATTTTGCAGGGTGAAAATGATACTGCTAATGGTGATCAGGGAGTGGGGACAAATGGTGGGAGGAGATCTTACACCCTGTTCCAGGGTCATTCAGGCCCTATCCATTCTGCCACTTTTAGTCCTTTGGGTGATTTTATTCTCACCTCATCAGCTGACTCCACAAGTATGCTGTCCTCATATATGCATCCAGCTTTCTATTATTCAGCCCTTTCCTGGTTAATGATTTTTGGAGACTTCTAATTGGTGGATTTTTTGGTATTGCAGTCCGGTTATGGAGCACAAAACTAAATGCTAATCTTGTGTGTTACAAGGGCCACAACTACCCTGTATGGGATGTTCAGGCAAGAAAACATCTTGGTTCCACATATTCCTTAAGTTAACTCCTGAAATTTGTTCCATCTCATGCTGATAGAGGTTTTGCTACTGTGTACTGTTTATGCTCTATTTCATGTCAAAAAGCAAAATAGATCTGATTCTTTTCTGTCCTCTTCTGTTTCAGTTTAGTCCAGCAGGGCATTACTTTGCCAGCTCTTCACATGACAGAACAGCAAGACTATGGTCTGTGGACAGAATTCAGCCCTTGAGGATAATGGCAGGACACTTGTCTGATGTTGATGTGAGTAGGCTTTTATGGTAGTCTCAGTTCACCTATTTGAATGTGGTCACTGTGGTCATTCAGCGTTCTTGGTACAAACTGGTGTGTGACCATAAATTTGGGCATTTTTTTAGCTACATATAAAGCACAATTCTGTCAACAGATAAATCAGATGAATCAACATAAAAACAAGAATTTCTTCGAATCCATTGATTCTGTTTAGCTGCGTTCTAAGCATGGATGAGAATAGCTGCTATTTAGAGTCAGGTCCCGCTCTCCTTCATTTTGCTAATAAGTTTATTAAACTATTAGATCTTTTAAGCAATAGA
Organism: Eucalyptus shirleyi; assembly: GCA_017140165.1. Taxonomy (NCBI): domain Eukaryota; kingdom Viridiplantae; phylum Streptophyta; class Magnoliopsida; order Myrtales; family Myrtaceae; genus Eucalyptus; species Eucalyptus shirleyi. The sequence goes on from CM029448.1 coordinate 48,651,996, forward strand.
TGCATAGTAAATTGATGGATTAGCATTGTCTAGGAGTAGTCGGTGTCATTCCCCATAAAAAGTCCACCTATCCAATATTTTATGTAGGTCCTCATCCTTGTTCCATTCTTCTGTAACAAATGAAAAACAGAAATAGCCTTTTTATCTTCATTCAGTGTCAGACTAGGTGCAGTGTTTCTGTCCTTAAGATAGGAGACCTGGGGAATGATCTCTAAAAGGTATTTTGATAATGTTAAGTGAAGTACATTATTAAGATTGAAGACTTGTGTGAAGTTTAATGGTGCTGAGACATAATCATGTTTCTAATTATGGGAACATTTACATGCTCAGAGTAATTGGTGCTTTTAAAGATGTTACATAATGCAAATTATTGTTTCAGTGTGTTCAATGGCATCCCAACTGCAACTACATTGTCACTGGTTCTTCTGATAAAACGGTTCGACTGTGGGATGTAGCAAGCGGAGAATGCGTACGCATTTTTATTGGCCACAGGAGTATGATTCTGTCTTTAGCTATGTCGCCAGATGGTCGTTACATGGCTTCTGGAGATGAAGATGGCACAATCATGATGTGGGACCTTTCCAGTGGGCGATGCATTATGCCTTTAATGGGTCACACATCTTGTGTCTGGACCCTGGCCTACAGGTGCTTATTTACATCTTGAAAATTTACCGTCTTGCAATCCTCTTTATTAGGTGGCAGCTGCTTAACATCGGGGTTATGAAATGTAGCTGTGAAGGTACTCTTCTTGCGTCTGGTTCTGCTGATTGCACATTAAAACTATGGGACGTCGTTACAAGTGCAAAAGTTCCCAGAACTGAAGAAAAGTAAGTTCAATTTATTGACTTTAAACGTTATTTCTGTTTCGTGGGAGATGGTCTATTATGATTTGAAGTACATATTAAAAATATTGGAGAAAAATTTGTAGTAACTTTTGTTTGAAAGGGTAATTAGAGCAACTAAAAGCCCTAATATATTTTACTGAGGATCAGTTTTCAGTCTAAAGCATTTTAGCCAACTTTCCTGATAGCCCCACATATCATGAATCGACACTACACAGTCTGGATGAGACTTGTGGTCCAAAGTAAATGGCTGGTTGTCTATAAGAGAAACTAGATGCTAAGTAAAGGCCTTCTGAAATTGGGCTATCACTTGAGTTTAATTGCAGCTTAACTTTGAAAATATGGAAGACTCATGCACATGCACGATTCATTTTTTGTGTGGATTTGATTGATGAAATCGATTAACCTGCATCAACAGAAGCGGAAACACAAGCAGACTAAGATTGCTAAAAACTTTGCCCACCAAGTCTACTCCGGTGTACACATTGCAGGTAAATTTGCTTGCATTTGCTCAATCAGCTATTTTCCTGTTTCAGAACTTGAAACATTTGAGCCTTACTCTAATCTGCTGACGTTCCACATCCTTGGACCAGTTTTCTCGTAGAAATTTACTCTTCGCCGCCGGGGCTTTGTCAAAGGTGTGAGTTGTGATCAAGCAGAAAGCCTCATCAGATCTTGATCGCCCATGAGCTTCCAACGCTCGACTGACTTCTGCTTGCAGAGTTTGGGAGTTGACATCCAAGGACTTTCTTTGCCATTATCCAAGGACTTCAATGCTGTCCTTCTGTGGACCATCAACTGTATGTTTGACGTGTGTGCCAGGCTAATCTTTAACAGATTTACAGATGGACTAAGGCAAAAAAAAATAATGTGTAGATAGACAAATCGTGATGTTGAGAATGCAAATTTGTTGTTAATTATGTGTCCACCCAATGATTACTGAGAAAAACCAAGCGGCTGATTTTATAATCCAGTGGCCCTACGATTGTCTCTGCCCTTAACGCTGGAAGGAAAACTGCTGTTTTGACGCCACACAAACTCCTCCATATTTAGTGCAGCCGAAGAATGTGAATGTTGTCAATGTTAAGATAAGTGAGAATGTGGTGAGAAAGGTAGATAAAAGGATTTGGAAGGGGGAATCTTGTTTGTTGATTGATTAGTAAATTTCCATGTTCCCTTGATCTCTAATTACTTCTTGCGCATCTCATGGGATTCACAGCTTTAAGCAATATATTGACTGGAAGATACCGCCGTAGTCAAAAGTTAGGAATTGCAGATTAGAAGTTTAAGGCACCCTGAACATATTTTGGAGTTCCATATCTGTGATGATGCAAGTGTAAATGCTCTGGAAAATAAACGCTAGTACTGTCTTCGCTAACTAACTACCACGTCTTGTTCTGAGGCGTGATGACCCAATTGCTAAATTGGCTGTGCATGGTCTGACCAACCTGCACGATATCGGTCCTTAATTTTTGGAATCATGTATCGGTCCTTTTTGGATCTGAGGACCAAACCAATCCCAATGTTGCTCCTTGGTCAATTTGGGACTAGTCGATTATTTTTTTATTTTATTTTTTGTATTTCTTAAAAGGACGTATTATTTAAAATTTCATGTCCCTCAACAAAACAACATTACACAGCCAAACTATGAATAATGATACATATCAAACATAAATCTAAGTAACAACAAAAATCTCCATTTGTGATTGTTGAGTTAGAGGTGAGCAATTAAATTACACTCCCGAAGGAAGTGAGGCCAACAAAGAAAGGCAAGTAAATAGAATGACGTGAGTTAAGAGGATTTCTTTATATTTGTATATGTGTGTGTATATAATATCGAATTTGGTTGGGTTTCTACCTTTTAATTTACACAATAGAACATAGAGGGGCACTAGAGTTTAAAATAGACAAAAATAATATAATATATACTATGTTATATACAATATATGACATATACAATATATATTATATGGTTCAAGTTGGACTAATCCTAAAGTTTCAAGACTAATGACCAATCCGTACATTATAGGATTTAGGCGTCCCCAAATCAAGAACCAAACCAAGACTGACCGGATGGTGCTAGAGTTTAAAATAGACAAAAATAATATAATATATAATATATGACATGTACAATATATATTATATGATTCGGATTGAACTAATCCTAGAGTTTCAAGACTGATAACCGATCCGTACCTAGAGTTTCAAGACTGATAACCGATCCGTACATTGCAGGATTTAGGCGTCCCAGGATCAAGAACCAAATCAGGACTGATTGGGTTGGATTGGCCCAGGGTTTGATCAAACCGATGCTCACCCCTAGTCCTGAAGTGCCATTTGATTCTCCCGAAGTTGTTCCACATTTCCATATTTTGAGGCCCACAGAATCTACCTTTCTCGGATATCATCAAACTTACTCAATTCCTCATCTCCTATCAAAATGAAGAAGGTCGTCATAGGCAAAATGGAGGCATAAACTCGCGTTCAACTAAGAATGTTGAAGACTACTATTTTTCTTCTCTTAATACAATCCCCAAAAGTATTGGAGAAGATCACATGAACTGACTGGATGATGACAGATTGAAAGCCTTATTAACTACAGCAAGATCATTGGAATTTGTTCTCAGCACGACATTAATTACCATAGGTAGCTTGGCCCCTATTTATCAAGAACTCGAAAGATGTGAGCGAGCCCTTTGCGGGTGAATTGAGGTAAAGTTAGCTATGGTGATTAATTTACTTATAGAATGACGGAACGTTATTGAATCTCCAACTTCATCTTCAATACTTAGTAGCCTTGATAAGACCAAACATTCCTCAAATCTTACATCAGTCTTTGACGGTTGCTTTTGCAGTATGGTTTCAGTTCGCTGTCCAGGCCTCTTTTTTTCTTTTGCGAGCGGCTGAGCACCTGTTGTAGACTTCAATCTTCCTTACCATCGAGTGAGGACTTGGACTCCACTCTGAGAAGAAGAGCATCTGATACCAGACAATTATCAGATCACAGCAAGATCATTGGAATTTGTTCTCAGCACAACATTTATCGCCATTTGTGCAACGCTGAAAAATTGCCATTCCCGTCTTCCATCGTCATCCGCTTTGCCAGAACTCCACGTTTGCAAGTGAGTGCGAAGAAGACTCCAAGAATATGCATACACCACTGCCTTTGATCAACTTGCCATTGGTTTGGTGGGCCTCTCGAGCTAAAAGGAATCCTCTTCTGCTCCAGCAGTAAGCAGCATTAAGAAAAAACATGGTCCCAACATAGAACAACAGGAGCAAGAGACTCCAGAGTAGTAACGTTCATCGCGTTCTGTGCTATTATCAAATTATGGAATCACGAACTTTTACATACAATAGTTGCATTGCTTCATATATCCTTTGATAAACATCTTCTCTTTGTTTCCCAAGTACCATTAGCACGAGGTTTTCATCCATTTCATGGAGATCACTATCAGTAACAAGACAAAAGATTGAATCTCCTGTAGGCAGAGTTATCCAATAGCTGACATATATGTCAGCTCCACCCAGGCGAAATTAAAAGCTAAACTTACTGCGGTCACTGGACTCAAAACACTACCATTTGTTCTCCAAATGATAACTCCTCTTTTTTTTCTCACTAGCAAAGTTCTCAAATAAATCTTCATTATTCCTGAGAAAGAGATAGCCTTCAATGTTCATGGACTCATTGCTTGCTTGAAATGCAAGATGACTCCCAGTTCAGAAGCTTATTGTGCTCTCTTCACAACCTATCCCACAATTAAGTGTCTTCTAGGCTGTCTTTTTGTGGTGTTGAAACCAGTCTAATTAGTGTTGCCTCCTATACATACTGGAATATAGGTGAAGTGGACATGCATCAAAAGAAATATGCGAAATAAAAGAGCTCCTTAAATTATCATCACAAGATGCTCAATAATCCAGCAGAGATACAGGTGAACTATTTCTAAAACCTAGCAAGACCTTCCGTCAAGCTGAATAATGAATAAGAACCAATTTGGACCATGATTTCAGACTTTTGTTGAGCAGCAGGCTCTCTCTAGTCCCCTTCAGTGGCTTACCTGACGAAATTAGAAGGTTGAATCCTGACAAAGTAAAATTATTTTGACTGTGAGGACCTTTACATAGTCATGTGTCACTGGACAAGATACAAGAATGCCAGCACCTGTTTATCATAATGTAACATATTAAATTTCACTTGCTGATGCCTTTGAAACCCCCAACAACCATCAATGCATACAGAGTACTAACCAATCAATCATTCACAGTTATTGAGAAAAATTTTAAGGAGAGAACAAGTCATGGCTGTTATCACTGGCCTTCACAAATGGTACAATGCAAAAAGTCCATGAGAAAGAGTTCATCCTATGCCCATTGTCAATATTTGATTACCATTAGCAGAGCTTATAGTGCAACATGCATACCCTCACATATCTATTCCACTGGATACAAGATGATCTTTATAAACTCCTGTGAATGTCTCTAATTTGGATAAAATGGCTTGAGGAAATTAAGATTTCCATCCTTAGTAACAGAAGAAGATAAGCATTAGTCCCTCTATTTGCCTCATCAGTCAAATTCTTATGCACTTTTGCGTCACTGTACACAACTAGCACTGCTTACCATCTTCAACCACTAGATGGATACGCATCAACCAGCACTTAGCACAACCATATAGGATGAACAAATAGCCAGCCTATATATTTGAGCACTCAACATCCGGAAAGGGAAGTGATGCTAGTCAATCAATTTCCACCCAAAATTCTGCTCCAGTTGATACTAATGTCCCACATCAGATTCATATTTGTACTAGCATTGTGCTGATCGTAAACTCCAATCATCCATAACGAGCTTCAAATTGAGCATATAAAGCCAAAACTCTAAAACATGAGAGAGAAGAGCATGAGATATCCTTGTTAGAGAATTATAGATATTGGTTATGACGAATATGACAAGGTTATGCACATCTCTCAAGTCTGAACAGAACAATCCCAAGTTAATCTTACATGCAGCACACCACTGAGAATCTTCAAGCATAAGTCCCTATATATCCTTGTTAGAGAATTATAGATATTGGTCATGATGAATATGAGATTTTGCTATTTGTTCCAAATCAAATGCCATTTCCAAATTATAGTCCACTTGGGTGGCTTTATGGGGTTTGGAGAAAATGTCAAATATATACTGGTTTTGTTGAAGACTTTCTTGGGGGATTGAAGCCTCGGTTAGTGAATTCTATACTTGTGTTCTATATCCTTAACTGAGGCTGTAAATTTTGACACTTATCATATGAAATTCCCAGTTATACCTTGAAGAATAAGGATATACCAATTTCCAGCCAATGATCAAGTGTTGCAATAGTGGGCATGGGTACATTAGAATTTTATGCAGAAGGGGAATTGATAGTTACTACCGATGTTGAATTAATAGATGAATTTGAGGTTGAAGCTGAATCACTAGATGAAGTTGGGGTTGAATTAGAGGTCGGGATCTGGGCTGAAGTGGGATATGAATGTATACTTGGGATTGACTAAGGAGATGAAAGTAGGACTGAAATTGGTGGAGGGGTGGGCTTCAGCTTGAATATGGAGGTGCTAGCTAGCATGAAGTTGAAGTTGAGGTGGGGGCTTAAGTAGGAGATAAATATGTACTTGGAAATTAAGTTAAAAGATGAAGTTAGGGCTAAAGTGGGACTGGAGATGGGGCTGGGCTTGAAGCCAGCCATTCAAGCCCAGCCAGAAGATAGTGAGGTGGATGATGGTGAGAGTGATGAGAATTATACTGGTAATGAGATTGATGCCAGGAATACGATGGAGGATGGTGAGAGACTTGACTATAGTGGTAGTGAAAATGATGATCCAAACTATGAACCTCAAAATGCATAAACCAGGAGCAATAATGAACACATTCTATCCGATGATGAAGACTTCTTTCAAGCAAGGGAAATGAGAAAGAGCTCAGGATACCAAGGGATGCTGCATTAGCTACTAATGCAAGAGAAATTGACGTGAATGAGGATGAAAAAGATAAGGAAATGGAAGTAGATGAAGATCTCAGTCCTCCTACCTCTGGAGATGAGGAAGTACGTGAGCAAAGAAGACCTAAATCTATTAGATATGACCCTAAATGTGACCATAAAAAAATACAGTTTCAGTTAAGCATGAGATTTCTCTCATACTTGATTTAAGAGAGCAATGTGAAAATAAGTAATCACCAAAGGTATAGATTGGTAGAAGAGCGAATTCAAAAAGACGGATGTCATGATTGTGAGTGGATGTGCACGGACACTTTATAATGGTAGGATAAGACATTGAAAAGTTTTGTTATCAAGAGGGTTGGAAAAAAAACACACTTGCCTTAGAAGCATGAGAAACATAAATGTATTTCACATGTGGCTCACAGAAGAGCTCCAAACTAAAATCAGAGTGAGAGCGATTGCCAGAGCTACTCAGATTAGTGGGAGTATTTGCCAAGCAACATAAGTTGTTGACATCTTGTAAATCTCAATTAGAGAACCAAGCCAAAATATGATAATATTGTGTTGTAACCAATAGATATATGGATATATCCATGACAAACGAGACATGCAAATGCTCTTGGCTGAGAAAAGAGATACGAGAGCTATGAGGTTTCAATGAGCCAAAACATCTTCATTTTTGGCTGTACTCACGAATCAATTCTTGAACTATCTGGGTCTCCCTATTCTCTTCTTGTGTACGTTGAGAAATAGTAGAGTACCATTGGGACATTTTTGTTCTTTTCCAACAAGGTATGGTTGTCACGTCTGTCACCATCTTGAGTGAAATGAATTATTATATGCATGCTTTGTGCCCCTGGATTAGTGAGAAAATCACCTTACCCAACAAATGTAATGCTACCCAAGGAATCCATAACCCCTAAAAGTGATGATTCTCAATAGAAAAAATATATAAGCTCTATACTCCACACCAACAAAATATATGCACCCTGTAAAGCATGTTAAGCCAATAGCTGAAGTGAAAAAATCTATGGCCATTACCTGTCTCTACCAGGACATTATCCAAATACCCAATTGATCAAGCTAGAAATCAGTAAAAGAAAGAGCTCTTCTTGAAAGATACATTTAAAGAAACTTAGCATGCCTAGATTCCAGAGCAGAGAAACGAGATAGGATTTGTTCTCCAGAAAGTAGTACTTTCTGTCAATCTGTTCATAAACAGCAGTTTTTATATTCATCAGGAACCTCTGATAACATCTGAATATCATCTCCACGTTAGAAGGGAACCCCAATTTTTATGATTGGGCAAGCAAAATATAAATATGTTTATACTCTTCCTTTTATATGATTTTTTTTTTTTTTTTTTTTTTTTTGTAAAAGGTAAGAAGTATATAAACTTTTGCACGAAAAGCTATACAACTGTACAGCAAGAGGACCCCGGCACCAGCTCACACTTAGAAAGACAGGAAGTCCAAATGAGTTGAAGGGGGCCAGGGGGGAGAAAAGGGGAGGGAAGAGCTGCGAGAGAGATACAATGCAAATAAAGACAGTAGCAGAAGAAGGCCAAAACAGTGGCCAACAAAGGAGACGAGGGGGAAGAGCACACAACACTGTGGCCCACACAAGGAAAAGACACAGAGGATATGATGTTTTAGGTTCCTTGTGACAATAAAACACCATGTATGCATAGGAGTTTCAAGTTTTTTCTAATCTCAACCACCCAAAAAGAGCAAATTTGCAATCTCAACAGATCGCAATATCTCCACAAAGCACTCATCAGTTGATCTGTCGGAGAGATTAAAATGTTCTCAATAAATCAAAGGGTTATCTTAGAGCAAAACTGCTAAGCAAGTGGAAACTGCAGCACCGATATCATAGAGATTAAAGGACTAAGTACAGAGATAGTTTTATAGACCAATGTACATGTAGACTGCTAAGCAAGTGGAAACTGCAGCACCAAAATGATAGAGATTAAAGGACTAAGTACAGAGACAGGGTTTGTAGGAAAAAGTTCAATAGCAGATAAATCAAAACAACATTTCATGGTTTAGAAAGCACAATCCATGGGTGCAATTTATGGGTGCAATTTGCATTAACCAAGGGTCTATGTTGTGAAATCACATACACCCATTATGGTAACAATGAAAAAAAAAAAATCCTTGAAGAAAGAACTTTCATACCTAGAGGGAAAACTTCAGATGTTTGCCTGAAAATTGTTACTCGTGATGATACTAAAAATGAAGACGTTTTGAATCATAATGATACTCATCACAACTCTAATGAATTGAGAGGGGGAAAGTATATTAGAAGTGCCAAAAGTTGTGTACAACGCTTACTTTGGTGCCAAAAGTTTCCGTCGAATCACTTAAGTGTCAAATCGGAGAAAAAATGATCATTTTGGTGCCGCCAGCGAAATATTCCAGCTAAATTAATTACGTGGCTTTTATATTTAAAAAAAAAAGTTAAGGCTTTTAAACGACGTCATTTTCCATCCTCCTTATGAGACGACATCGTTTTGCCGTCATATGTGGACAGCCTCAAAAACGATACTATACAACTCATATGGGGATTGAAATTAGGGTTTCTTTGTCGTTCACCCACCGTCACTCGGCCACCGTCGCTTGGCCACCATCACAGTTGCTCAACCAGGTGAGCGAGGAGAGAATGAGGTTGTTGCTCAGGTAAGAAGTGGTGGGAAGAATAGGAGGGAGGACGAAGGAGGAGGAGGAAAAAGGGGGTCGAAGGTGCCACTGCTGGTGTTGCTAGTGGTGTCATTGCTGGTGTTGTTTTTCGGGAAGAAGACAAAGAGGAGGAAGCCCATGCCTTCTCTCTCTCTCTCTCTCTCTCTCAATTTAGGGATTTAGGGTTCCTACCTAGGGGGAAGACACTAAATAGTGTCGTTTTGTTGTTTGGATGCTGATTGTACTCTCCGAAGAGCCATGTCAACTTCAAAAATTAATAAAAAGGTGTCACATGGGATTTCAGCCAATTAAATTAGCGTTAGCACAAAATGATCATTTTTCAAATTTATTAGAACTTAAATGATCCAAAATAAACTTTTAATACCAAATTGAGCACCATACACAACTTTTGACACTTCTAGTGTACTTACCCCATTGAGAGGAAATCCTAGCTTGACGAAGTCGTTATCCTAATTCGGAAGCATATAGGAGGACCAAGCATCATGAGATCTTCGTGATCAGCATAGACAACATGCACCTACACAACATCAATGAAAATGCCATAAGCATGTTAACTTGATCAAGGTAAAGTAAATAATATCATTACTTGTAAATGTAGAGACTAAAAGTGAACGCCACCTCACTCTCGTTGTTATTCATACTGCAACTAACCAAAAAAGGAATTTGTCATTATAACTTTGCTCCTCAATATTTCCTCAAAAATGCAATTGACTGATCTATTGCTACCACCATCCAGACAGCAATTCAGTCAACATAAAAAATAGTCAATACCCAAAGAGGAAATGGAGGCATTAATCAGGCCTGGACAAACAGACAAAATGTGTAATACTGCACCTAGAAATCACACATTTCTCAAAGGCATAAGCCATGAATTCTTGAATCAAACATAATCCGTGACAAAAGTTGTATGGCCAGGTCCCTGGTTTAAAGTTCAGGAGACATGCAGCAGAATCACAGGTTTGCATCAATAGCAAGTAAAAAGACATGATCCTGTCCCTTAAACCTACTTCGAAGACAAAAAAATCCTATCTTCTAAAACATCAGATAAATTGCTGATTCTCAAATTGACACTGCCTTATAATGGTGAGAAGACCAAATGCACATTAAACTCAGTGGAGCCGCTAATATGTACCAGATTTGACCTTGAAACTTTGCATCACCAGTTCAGTTATCAATTATTATATTTCCACATCCTGATACCTCTATTCTAGTTTGATTATCACTTAGACAATAGTTTAGATGACTTGGTGCATTGCAATAAGAAAGCTCAGTAGCAAATTCCTATTTTGATACAAACCCGATGCATCAATTGCTATGTTATCCTTCAAAGTAGTATCTCAAAGTGCAATTGGTATAGATTTGATATAGTGTAGAGCATCAAATAGTATTAGCATGATCATAACAAGGGGTTAGACAATTTTTAGATGCAAGAGACTGTCTACTTTACTAAAACTTGCTTGCAGCAAAACATTTGCTTATTACCCCTAAAGTAGCATGACAAAGAACATCGATTGCAACAATTTCTTTGTCAGACACCAAGAATGGATGATTGAACTTCAAAATCATAGGGAAAAAAAAATAATCAACTCGCGCATTCTGGTAGCCCATCTCTCTATTAGCTAAGAAAGGCTGAGCTCCCAGAATGTCTAGAACGCCCTCAGACATTTCTAACCTGTCAAGTAACACTCTGATGACTACCTGAAGATATAACCCTTCAACTAGATTGATTCGCCATTAACTCAACAATCACAATCTCTAGATAGGCATTTCAGGATCATGTACATCTCCTACTGAGAGAAGCTAGCATATTAAAGGAGCAATTTCCTTGCAAAACCAATAAAAGACGTATATGTACCAGTCAATAGCATTGGTTTAATTACTAAAGAGGACAGGTTATTATTTATAATGACATGGGTAATCCTTCTTTGATTACATATGTTTCAAAGTGACGAGATTTGTCAACTTATTGAAAAAAGGTTAGTCTAAGAACGACACACATTACTACATATAGTTTCAAGATGACATTCACATATAAAAAAATCAAAAAGTAATGTTGTATTGTATTATTTCTCAGCAAACTCTCTGAATGTTGCTGCACTCTAGACAGTCATCACTGGTGATTGAGGAATCATTTTCCATAGGGAATGAATTAATGAGAACAATGTTGACCAGAATTTTATCCCAAAACTAAAAATGAAAAAGGCACAACAATGAATTTTTCTGCTCGTTATCAACACTTATGCACATACTTTAACCTAAAAGAGATGGAAGATCGTCTTAATGTTTTCAGCCATAAATAATAGCAAGGGTCTAATACTGTATTACCTAAGACAGTTTCAATCCTCTTAGATTGTCCATACCTACAATTTTCAAGACAAACTATATGAGACATAACCGAGCTTAAAAACTAATCATATTTGAATGCCAAGGCACCACAACACTAACTTCTGGACCACATTTGGCCATACTTTTGAGCATGTAAGGATCCAACAAATAGCTCTCGAGCACATAACGATCCAACAACAAATAGCTCTCAAGCACGTAATGATCCATACCTACAATTTTGAAGACAAACTATATAAGACATAACCAAGCTTAAAAACTAATCATATTTGAATACCATGGCACCACAACACTCTAGTTTATGGACCATGTTTGGCCATACTTCTGAGCACATAACTATCCAACAAATAGCTCTCCTCATTTTTTCCCTTTGTAGCACTGTATAGGCCAAGTTGCAACCAAATTGAAGGTCCAGAATAGCTTCCTAGTGAATGACAGAACAATTTAAGATTGGAAGGCCTTTATAGAAGCATGACTTTAACTTAGACAAGTAGCAGGGAATTTGAATCAATCATATCCACAAAATTGAGCAAAATAAAAATATTTTAAATATTAATTATTGCTTTAAGGAAAAATTTGACGAATTTGACATATCCAAGGGTATATGCCACCTTTTTCTTTATTTGCTATAGTATATACCACCTTTTGAGAGAGGAAAGTAACTGCAGATTTTGAAATGGATACCAATGCACAGAATTTGGATTTCAATTCATTTTAATGGAGACAAGTTCCTCCTTGTCATTGATATCGTCCAACAAATTATTCAAATCAAGAGATATTCACACAAAATCATGTATAATTTCATGAGGAGATTTTATAAGATTGCTTGTTTAAAAAAGAGTGCAAGAAAAAACTCAATCTTAGAGAGCATTGAAACAATTTCTACAAGAAGGAAGAGGTTTTCCATCTTTTCTTTTCAAATAAATTGTTGCCGAATACTATCACAAGTTAAATTGCCAACATGCACCTACACAACATCAATGAAAATGCCATCGGCATGTTAACTCAATCAGGGTAAACTAAATAATATCATTCCTTGTATGTGTCTAGATGGGAATGCTACCCAAGTCTCCTTGTTATTCATACTGCAATTAACCAAGATAAAGGAATTTGTTATTATAAGGTTGCTCCTCAATATTTCCTTAAAAGTGCAATTGACTGGTCTATTGCTACCACCAACCAGACAGCAATTCAGTCAACACAAAAACTAGTCAATACCCAGAGAACAAACGGAGGCATTAATCAGATCCAGATAAACAAACAAAACCTGTAATACTGCACCTAGAAATCACACATTCCTCAAAGGCATAAGCCATGAATTTCTTAAATCAAACATATTCTGTGATAAAAGTTGTATGGCTGTGTCCCTGGTTAAAGTTCAGGAGACATGCAGTAGAATCACGAGTTTGCATCAATAGTAAGTACAAAAACATGATCCTGTCCCTAAAACCTACTTCAAAGACAGAAAATCCTAACTTCTAAAACATCAGATACATTGCTGATTCTTAAACTGGCACTGCCTCATAACGGTGAGAAGATCAAGTACACATTTAACTCAGTGGAGACAGTAATATGTATCAGATTTCACCTTGAAACTTTGAATCATCAGTTCAGTTATCAATTATTATATTTCCACATCCTAATACCTTTATTCTTAATTTTATTATCACTCAATAATAGTTTAAATGGCTTGGTGCATTGCAACAAGAAAGCTCAATAGCAAATTCCAATTCCAAAACAAATCCAATGCATCAATTGCTATGTCATCCTTCAAGGATAGGACCTCAAAGTGCAATTGGTACAGATTTGAAATAGTCTATAGCATCAGATAGTATTGGCATGGGCATAACAAGGGATGAGACCATTTTTAGATGCAAGAGACTGTCTACTTTACTAAAAATTGCTTGCAGCAAAACATTTGCTTATTACCCATAGTAGCACGACAAAGAACATCAATTGCAACAATTTTCTTTGTCAGACATCAAGAATGGATGATTGAAATTCAAAATCATGGGGGAAAAATACCAACCCGCACATTCTGGTAGCCCATCTCTCTATCAGCTAAGAAAGGCTGAGCTCCCAGAATGTCTAGAACGCCCTCAGACATTTTTATTAGCCCCTACTACTAACTATGCTGTCAAGTGACAATCTGACAACTATCCAAAGAAATAACCCTTGAACCAGATCAATTTGCCATTACCACAACTATCACAATCTCTAGATAGGCATTTCAGGATCATGTACATCTCCTACTGAGAGAAGCTAGCATATTAAAGGGGCAATTTCCTTGCAAAACCAATAGCATTGGTTTAATTACTAAAGAGGACTGGTTATTATCTATAGTGACGTGCGTAATCCTTCTTTGATTAGATATGTTTCAAAGTGACAAGATTTGTCACCTTATTGGAAAAAGGTTAGTCTAAGAACGACACGCATTAATGCATAATAGTTTCAAGATGACATTCACATATAAAAAGGTTCAAAAATTAATGTTGTATCGTGTTATTTCTCAGCAAACTCTCTGAAGGTTGCTGCATTCTAGACAGTCATCACTGGTGATTGTGGAATCATTTTCCGTGGGAACTGAATTAACGCAAACAATGTTGACCAGAATTTTATCCCAAAACTTAAAAAAAAAAAAATTAAAAAAAAGGCACAGTAATGACCTTTATTTGTTCGTTATTGACACTTATGCACATACTTTAGCCTAAAAGAAAGAAAAGATGTTCTTAATGTTTTTCAGCCATAAATAATAGCAAGGGCCTAATACTGTATCACCCAAGACAGTTCCAACCCCCCTAGGTTGTCCATACCTACAATTTTCGAGACAAACTATATAAGACATATCCAAGCATAAAAACAAATCATATTTGAATACCACGGGACCACAACACTCTTAACTTCCGGACCACATTTTGCCATACTTTCGAGCACGTAACGATCCAACAAATAGCTCTCCTCCATTTTTTCCCTTTACAGCATTATATAGGCCAAGTTGCAACCAACTTGAAGGTGCAGAATTCCTTTTTAGTGAATGACAGAACAATTTAAGACTGGAAGGCCTTTATAGAAGTATGACTTTAACTTTGACAAGTAGCAGGTAATTTAAATCAATCATATCCACAAAACTGAGCAAAAGAAAAATATTTTAAAAATTGATTATTAAGGAAAAATTTGACGAATTTGACATATCCAAGGGTATATGCCGCCTTTTTCTTTATTGGCCTAAGTATATACCACCTTTTGAGAGAGGAAAATGACTGCAGATTTTGAAATGGATACCAATGCACAGAATTTGGATTTCAATTCATTTTAAGGGAGACAAGTTCCTCCTTATAATTGATATCCTCCAACAAATTATTTGAATCATGAAATATTCACACAGAATCATATATAAATTCATGAGGAGATTTTATAAGATTGCTTGTTTAAAAGAAGAGTGCAAGAAAAAACTCAACCTTAGAGAGCATTGAAACAATTTCTACGATAAGGAAGAGGTTTTCCATCTTTCCTTTTCAAATAAATTGTTGCCAAATACTATCGCATGTTAAATTGCCATTCTCTCTTTGTCCAACTCAAATTGTGAAAGCATTGACATGCAAAATTCATGGATAAATAAGCAGCTGACTAGTCTAGCCAAATGCAGAACATGAGAGTTGATTGGAAGAAAAGAAAGAAAGCATTCTCAGTGTTAAGTAGTGCGAAACATATAATTTCAGTCTTCAATTTCTGAAATATTAAAAGTTGAAGAGCTTGAGCTGAACGAATATCTATGACAAGTTACTGAAGAATTCACCTGGAATAGAAGATAACCAACTTAGAGAAATCAATTGGGTAAGATCCATCTGAAACTTGTCATCCACTTCCCAGGAACTCTCACTTCAAACC
Organism: Eucalyptus shirleyi; assembly: GCA_017140165.1. NCBI lineage: Eukaryota > Viridiplantae > Streptophyta > Magnoliopsida > Myrtales > Myrtaceae > Eucalyptus > Eucalyptus shirleyi. The sequence goes on from CM029448.1 coordinate 48,667,745, forward strand.
ATTGGCTTCATGACTGCTCATTATCGAAAGCATACTTGGCAATTCAAGAGTGTTTAGAGTAGTTCGAGGTATTGCCAGAGGAACTAAGAAGCTTTAACCTCCATGATCATCAACTGCAACTATCTGTAAGCAACTTGAAGGAGAAGATAAACACAGTAGCAATACACTCTCAGCATCATCATACTAGAAGATCTCCCAACGTTCTTTCTTTTGTCTTTTTTCTTTTGGGTCACAAGAGCACAATAATAGGAAGATCGTCCATATAACAGTAGAGCAGGCAACCCTAACATAACAAGATTAATCAGAACCAAAGATCATCCCATAAAATATAACCATAACCTTGACAAGCAGAAGCAAACGCATACAGACAAATCTGGTCAGATCCAGGTGAAACAAGCTCCAATCAGAACCGTTTTTGCAACACAAGATCGCATGCGCATAAATTGCAAAAAGAGAACTTGAGAAGAGAAGAAGAGACAGGTTTTTTAGTGAGGACCATACTAAAAGACTAAGCAAAGCTAGAGAGAGCGTGAGATAGCAAGCAAAATTTGCCGCTAAATCCGCACATTTATCAGGCTTACCTTCTTGCAGTCGTCGTAAAAAGTCACGCTCTCTCTCTCTCTTGGGAAGTAAGCTGCTGCTGCTAGTTGCTGAATGTGCTTATAACAATTATTATTCCAAACATAACTTGAAGCAACAGAAAACCGAAAATTCAAGAAGGAAAAAAACATCCGAGAGAGAGAGAGAGAGAGAGAGAGAGAGAGAGAGAGAGAGAGGGAGGGAGGAAGGGCGGGAGGGAATGCCAAATTTTCGGGGATGGAAGCTGACAAGAAGAGAAGTGAGCACGCAAAAGCAAAGGTATAAGCATATATACAATCCCCTCTGTGTGCTCACTCTCTTCTGTCAATTTCGGTCCCTGACCATGACAAATTCCCATCGGAAGAAAAAAAGAAGACAGAAAAACGTTGCCTTGCCAAAAAAGGAAACAGACATGAAATGAGGAAGTACCAAACCATCTATTCAGATCCAAGGACACTGTAAACCCACCATTTTAGGAAAGTTACCTTATCAAGATCCAGTACCGCTCTTTTGCCTTGGCCAAAAAAATCGAAAACTTGACGAATTTGTAGGGGTCGAACACCCCAGAAAAGCGACACCCACCAACCCAAATGCAAAGAACAAGGGAAAAATGAAGAAAAAATGAGCGAAAAAAAGAGAAACCATCTCTTCTTCTCCGTTCTCTCTTTCTCCGATGAGAGAAACACGGTAGAATCTACCCTCCATGCAAAGCGGTACATGTGTCGGTGACACGTGACGGGTGTCCCTGACTCGTCAATGATAAAATCCAACAGTGCCGTCGGCGAGCGATCTGAGCGAACCAGATTCAGGAAAAAAAAAAAAAAAAAGAAAGAAAGGGAAAAAAGAGAGCAGGGAGAGAAGCTGCAAAATACAAAAGAAAAAAAGAGAATATCTGGCTAGAGCACAGAGAGAGAGAGAGAGAGAGAGAGGGATTAGATTAGATATGATGGTGTGGTGAGGAGGTCCTGATCGTGGACTGATCGTATTTAAAGTGCGGTTTTGTGGGTTGGGGAGATGATGGATGACGCAGTCTAAGGGGGAGGCGCAACTCCAAAGACAAGAACCCTCTTTTTCTTACTCGAGAAAGCAAGCATGAAGGGCCAAAGGCTTCCATCTGTTCCGCAGATATAGAGAGAGAGAGATGCGCGTCGGCGATTTACCGGTGGAGGAGATTGAACGGGGGGGAAGTACGTGTGGCTTTCATGGGCCATGTCTGGCGAGGGCCTGATCTTGGCCGTCGGTTGGGGGACGGGCAAGACGGGCTCCGAGCCGTAGGATGGGATCGGGGGGTTGTGTGGGGTTGTCGGGTGGGGCCGTGCGAGTGAGTGCGTCCGGATGGGGTTTGTGTGTCGTGTTGGGAATTGGGCGAATTCGATTGGGGGGTGCGCCACTTGGGGAGACAGCTCTTGTGGCCTCTTCTGGTCTCTGCGAGGTGTGGCTACATTGTTCTTTGTCTGCGCCCTTCCTCCTCCTCCTCCTTCTCCTCTCCCCTTCCTCTTGTCAATCAAATATCTCCCTCCGCCACATCGTCGATCGTCGATCCATGACAAGAATTCTATACATGAAGATGGAACATCTATAGGAGAAAGGACGGGAACATTGAGATTCTAACTCTTCGTCATATGCTCGGCTCAAAAGCCCTAGCCTTAGCTCGTGAGAAATTTCAGATGAGCATTTAGGGTTTTTATACTTGAATGTGTGATGGTATGTTCGATGGGACCCTTTGTTACGGATTGATGGGACCGGATGCAATAAATACCTTCCTCATTAACACCCTAACATTTTTCTTGTAAGTCAGCGATATGTTCATGGGATTATAATATTTCCTCCTATTAAAATAAGAAGAAGAACGAAAAGTCATTAGTCCACTAGGAATATTATTGTCGGTGTCACCAAAGAACTCTTGATTATGTAAATTACAGAAAAGTATAGGTTTCCCTTAAGTTACGGTTCCATTGTCCCAAATTTGTCGAGTAGTAGATTTTGTAAAAATCATTGCATTGACATGGCATTGATTGTATTTAAAATTATGTAGATTTGTAAGTTTTACACATATTGAGTGTAGCAGTCAATACACTAAGTGCTCCTAATAGAAACACCTTAATAGATCTTGACAATCACATTCCATTGATCAGTTGCTATGCATAAGAAATTAGTTTGATAAGCTTCTTAACGAAGTCCCCACTACTAAGATAGATAAGAATATGCAAAAGAAAGTCATATGATTTTTGTGTGTTTCATAATGAAGATTATATGAGGTATTAAGACGCTCTCTAGTATGTTAGGTGAAAAAGATATTGCAATATCAATTATAATCAAATATAATCAATTAAAAAGATATCACAATAAGTGGAGATATGTTAAAATAAGGGAAATATGGAGAATCTTCTAATGAGCTCCAATAAACATAAGGAAGAGTGGTATAGGACCCATTATATTCAAGAGCTAATTGTACTTTATGCAAGGAAGGTCACTACAAATATTCTTTTGGCATCGTATTTTTATTTATATTTGTGACGAAATAAATGGAATGTAATTATTATAAATCTAGAGAAAGCATTTTTCTTTATTTGATGAAAGCCCCCAAAAGAAAGTGTCCCTCTTGCTTTTTAGTGGGCATAATGTTAATAAGGGTAGGGCAGTGACCACGGAAGTGATGGATGTTGGTGGAGGCGTTGGGGCATTTGTAAATATGATATGAAGAATCAATTTTTAGATTGGGCAGAAAACACAATAAAAATTCCATTTCAAACAAGTAGTAACTTAAAAATGAGTTCTCACTACAGTTCCATTTGTTTTGCAGAAAATAAATTATTTTAAAGATATGTGCCTAAAAATGATCACCTATATTACTTAGAGAATGAAAAATAATTACAGCGTTTACAAAAATATTTAGACATAAATTATTGTTAGTAATGAAGATATTTTTTCATTAACTAATTATTTCAAGTGATATAAACAATCATTTTCAAAGAAATACTTTTCAAATTATTCATTTTCCCAAAACAAATATAGTCATCTATCTAGCAATATTTCATAACACAATCTCCTCTGTAAGTTGGCCCTTACGCGTGAGAACCAGGATGCGGACATAAACCACATCCCCAGGATAGCTGGAGACTTGTAGCAGATCATATCTCGATCAGCTTCGAAGGGGAAGAAATTTAGAAAGATGTTCCATTCAAACATTTTCCTATCATGCTGGCTTACATAATCACTCCTTCAGTCAATATAGGCAAAGGGATCTATGGCCAAAACAAGTGTTCACCTTGTGTAACTTTTGCTCTAATACAATGGGATTAGATTTGTTTTAAAAGTTTAAACCATTCCCCTTTCTTTGCAGGAGGATGCATAATACATATCTAAGTACATGTGATACTTGAGAAACTATTTTCTTTCTCTTATGCTCCAGTCATAAGAAAATCTTTTTTTGTTTTTATTATCTCCTGCATAACTCTTTAAAATAGTGTTCAATTCGTTAGAGGTAAACATTTTCATTGACTCTAGACTATTAGGAGGGAAAAGAAAGGGACTCGAAGGGATCGTTCGACCATGGAGAAACAGAAACTCCAAGGGATTATTCGACTATACAGAGAATTCTCACTTGGGGTGAGAATTTTACCTACTAAATAATTTGTGCATATTTTTTGGAGCCATATGGAACATAGTAATTAGTAAATATCTAATAAATGCACATATGAAAAGTGAGACTGTCATACTCAGTGAAAATTAATGGACTTCCCCGATAGACACGGTCTCAAACATTTATTGCACGTGAGAAGAGATCAACATAATTCATCAATAACCTTTACCAAAAAAAAAAAAAAAAACATAATTCATCGATATTGGATGGAACAAACAAGTGATGAAGGCCGATTATTTTCAATGGGGACCCGTAGGTCCTTGATCAAACGATGGCCTCCTCTTTTGCTTTTGTCTCTGTTTGTTAGCTGGTCGACCTAGCCGTGCTTAGTTTGGCCTTGTTGTTGTAGTTGTGCCGCTTCTGCAGCTTTTGTATCTCGTCACCCTTCCACTTCTTTTGTTACTACATTTGGAGTGCAAGTTATTGGTGTCGAGATCTTTTGTACATTTGGCTTTTCTTAATATATATCTTACCTTTACCAAAAAAAAAAAAACAAGTGATGAAGGGGTCGTCCCACGAGAAGATATATTTATCTTCTTGCTCGAGATGAGAGTTTTAGTTACAAAATGATTCTTGCATATATTTCGGAAATCGCATGAAGTATGCTAATTTGGTGAATGCCCAATTAAAGTGCACGATGCGTGAGAGCGCCGCACTCGGTGAAAATTAATGATTCCGATTAACAAATCCTGATTAATTGCAATGTTATCGATATTTTATTTTTTATTTTTTATTTTTACTTTTGCGTTGATTTCGAGGTCATCTTGAACATGGGATCTGGACCCCCAAAGGAAGAAAAATAAACTATTTAGGTAAAATCTTTGGAGAGTGGATCTTCTTTTACTCTTCGGTGCGTGCATATATCATAACAACAGCAACGGCGGGAGTGTGCGGGGACCAAAGGCGACACCATTCCTGTCCTGTCCCCATTTCAAATATACTAGTAGATGAAGCACGTGCGTTCCACGTGATTCGTCCGTATTCCAATGAAAATCCGCTTATTAAATTAAAAAGTATTGGAAATAAAATTAAAAAGTATTTTTTTTACATATAGTTGTGTGTTGCAAACTCATGTGCAAAACAATCGATATTTTAAAAAGAAAAAGAAAAGGAAAGAAGATGAAAAAGGTAAAAGTGGCCACGACAAAAATGCCCCTGATCATGGCTTGAAAAGTGGTGTGTAAGATGTACATGCTCCCCGGCTAGTGAAGACTTAGCCGGTTGGTGAGCTTGGATCATAATTTGACAATAAGTTAGCTACTTTAGCCCCTTATCTAGGACTAAATTGTTAAATTCAAAGACCTTATTTGAAATAATATTCACTCTGAACTTTCTTATGAGAAACAACCTCATTTAAGTCCTTATTTGCAATTTTTTCCATACTTTGTTCTAATGTCATTAAACAATGTGATGTATGCCTGAGTATTGTTGTCCTCAACAACCAACTTTAGCATGTACTTTTATTTAAAATAAAAATAAATTCATTATGTTAGATTTGGATAAGTTGATATTTTAATCTTTTGTCAAAAAAAAAAAGACTGATAATGCTTGAGAGGACATATATCTTGCCTTTTTAACATATCATTTTAATAAAAATGAAACTTGCAATACCCAAGAATGAATAGAGTATAATTTATATCTTAAAATGTTTCATTTATATTTAATTTTTACAGTTTCGTTTGGTAGTCACATCAAGCATATTGAAGAATGAGAAATAAAGCCCTTCACTGTAAATGAATCATATTAAAATAGACATGGCTTTAATACATATAATATTAAAATAATTGTTAAAACGATGGTGTAAGTATTGGAAAGTGCATTTGATATAAGTTATGTCAATTTAATCTCCTTGGTAATAAATTCACAAAGTTATCTCTGCTATTTTTCAAGAAATATTTTGTGATTTTGCTTCAAAAAATTTAGCCATAATGTTTTGTGTTATGCCTTACATTGAAAAAAAAAATCAGTTAAATAAATTAAAGTATATTGTAGTAATCTTTCTATTCTCTAAGTTTCTCCATTATCTTGCTATCTCCATAACTTTGATGTTCTCTCCATCAACTAATGATGTATTACTCCACTTTCCCCACCCTGTCTAAATCACCCATTTCTTTGGAAACGTCTATACTGAAGTGATATATTGAAAAAGAACTTAAAACATGTTCTCGTATATAAAATTATTAATTGAATGATTGGGATTGTGGATTACATTCAACATAATATTACATCTCTATTATTTTTATAATTAAACTATAAATATGAATATTGATACAGAAAATTATTATCCTCAAGAATAAAGACATCATTTTAAGGAACTTGATCTTTATTTATTTGATATTTCATATCTATTTTCACTATTTACATCAAGCATATTGAAAACAAGAAATAAATCAAGGCAATTGTAAATGACTTATCTTAAAAAACTAAATCAAATAAGTTATAATTCATTGTTTCTGTTGTTTCAGTACATAATGACCAAATTAAAAATAGGTTATAAGACAACATCAATATTAAAATTACACTTAAAATAAATTATCAATCTGACCTCTTCTTTAATACACCAATTAAATTATACTGTGTTTGGGAATTTTGGCCATAAAAATCCTCGCCATGTTCTTTGTGAAAATAACAAAAAAGAAATCACTTTTATGAATTGAAGGATATTCAGTTGATTTCATTTTCTGTCTTTCTCGGGTCTTCGACTATCTCCATTACTTTCCTTTTGTCTTCATCAGCTACTGATACAATCCCCTACTTTCTCCTTTTTCTCACTATCTAAACTATATATATATACCGAAAAAGTTACATCATAAAAGAAAATACCTTATCGTATAGTATTTCTTTAATATTACCAATAACAACCTACTTTATTATGTAAATTGGGTCAATGTATTTATTAGTTATCTTTTCTTTTAAGTTCATTAAAATGGAATAATACAGGAATCTCGAGATTCCTCCCAAAGAATTCTGTTTTGCAATTAATCTACACAGCAAATAAAAGTGTGAATCAGCAAGGACCACCTTGCAAGGCTAAATACTCCTGGGGAAGATTCTTGCCGCTCCCTATAGAATTTCTAAATAGTAGGCAATAGATATGCTTATTATATATTTATAATTCGGTTCGGTTTATTAGTATTTAGACAATAGATATGATTACGATGGTTTTTGCTTGCATTAGTGAAATCGTATGAAGCACTCAAAGGTCAATTTTAGTTTGCCTTATAGATGATTTTGGCATTAAGGAGATTTAGCTACAATACAATGAAGGGTTGAACTTGTAAATAACACTTTTAAATCAACAATTCTACTGTAAGGAACTTCAGTGACATTCCAAGCACTTCCTCAATGGAAATGCCGCCTTTTAAGTCAAAAGGATCAAAGATGCCAAGAGTGAACGAATTAGGCCTCAAAGGTCACAAAGAGCCAGCCTCTATTTTGACCAACTCATCAAGTTGAGCCAAATTCCATTTGAATTCTATGCAAAAGTAGCAACTTTAGAATATGGAGAGAAGAGAGAGCAGTAGCATGGACTCTTCCATGAGAGAAACTTTCCAACAAAGGACTCAAGTGGTATCTACCGTCAAATCACAATTGGTAGCTTTTCCATCATGGGTGATGCTTCGCGAAAGTAGTTTTCATGTGATGTGAATATCAACTCGAAATTTCAACTTTTTCTTCCAAACAAAGAAGGAATTTGTAAATACAGAAATAGACTGAAAAAACTTTCTCGTCTTCATTTTTATAATTGAGTCCATGCTTTTGTGCTGACATTCATTGGTACTCGAGGAGAAAATTCTGAATAATCGACGAATTTCCATAAGGTATACCATAAGCATAAATACTTTTTCATTCAAATGAAAAACTGTCATCTACTAATGAAATGAATTCATTTACCACATTTAAAACTGTATATGTGTCAACATCTAAACCCTACTTGTATGATGAGTACTCAAAATCAAATTAACTTCTGGCCTATATACCTTAGGCTCAAACTCAAACTGATAGCTAGTGTTCTCGCGATTGAATAAGATCTAGCTAAGTAAGTGTCAAACACCCCTCCCTTCCCCCTCCCCATATATATAGCATGAAAGATAGCACCAAAGATCGTTAGATAAGGTGGACATCGAATTGTCTGGATCTATACGAATTAAATGGACTTGCTAGAGAAGGTGAGGTTTCATTCAATAATATTATCACAAGAGCAAAGGATTAGGTTTCATGCAACAATTATCATTACAATTAATCTGTTTAAAAACATCTGTCCCTTTGCTTCTTTGGTTGAATTGAACAAACATCCCGTTCTAGGACCATTAATGTAATTTCAGTAAGTTCTACATGGAACTATTCTGTATATTCGAATCATTTGATCGTCAATTGAGATTCTCAAATACTAATTTTCATTATGATTATTAGGTATATTCCATCGTTCAATTTTAGAAGATGGTTAAATACATATAAGATGAATATATCTTCAGTCACTGTGCAAATTGATAAATGAGAATGAGCAGACTGGGAAGGTTTGGACTCCTGGGGAGTAGAGACCACGCCCTTAAAAGACCTCAAAATCCTCATCCATCCATTTTAGGACCCCAAATCAACAAAAGCCATGGACCACTTATTTAATTATTTATTTATATGCCCGATTAGATAACTTGTACTCCATAGATTTGGGCATGCACTGCAGTGAAAGGCAAAGGTTGGCAATCCCCTTGGGAAAATGAACAAGAATGAGAGAGAGAGAGAGAGAGATTTATCTTATTTTTGTAAAGATTTATACTCCCCAAAAGTCATTTGCACCCTATCTTAAGAATTAGTTGATGTTTTCTGTGTGGCTCTTGTTGAAAAATATTTAGTTTAACCAAGACTTCGTTATACGCATGCAAAGGTTCCTTGGCTACTTTTGGTCATCCTCATGCGAAATCCAATATGATTATTAGGGCAAACTTCGATGCTCCAAGGAGGAATCGATAGTGTTTCATGCGAAAAAACAAGAAGATAAAGAGCAAAACGAAAGAGGACAGAAGACCAATTATTATTCTATAATGAAGTTGCACGCGAGAACATCGGGGTTGTGCACCTATGGATCTCATCTATGTGTGCCCTACGGGAGTGTTGCGTGGTCCATCATCCCACTTAAAATTATTTTATTAAATTTTATTAATGAGTGTCCCGAGATATTAGCTAAGTAGCCGATTAAGAAAACGACTCGATTTTTAATGCACCGCCTATTCTTGATTTGCATAATTGGTCCTTTGAAAATCGAATTATTCCAAATTAGGAATACTTAAAAAAATGCCCACAGGGCGCTCCTTCATAGGAGGACCCGTATTTTATTTAATTACTTTTTATAATGAGAAGTCGTTTCACACGAATTTTATCCATGTGGACAAACCATCATAAGCAGTAATTCTAAAACTTAACTTTCATGTACTAGGATGAATCATACGGGTATCATGATCAGGCGCACCAAAACCGATGGTACGACTAACACGCAATAGAACCCTTTTCCTTGCTAAGTTTATGAAAACTTCATCGGCATATTCAAAATGAAAATATTTAATTTTTCAGAGCATTGATCACACACCAAACACACCAAACAAAAGAACTACATATCAGAAATGCTAATTAATGCTTTCCATGCTTATTGAATAAAGGTCTCGGGCGGACACTTGCCAATAAAATAAAAATATTCTCTCTTAAAAACCCTTGAGATGAACATAACCCCGCTATCTGCGCCGTATTAGGGTCTAAAATATGTCATCTTTTCGAACAAGCAAAAGCCACTACTTTTGTTCTTCATCAAAAAGCCGAGAATATGGTAAGTGGAATGTCGAAGGCACGCGAGAGAGAGAGAGAGACAGAGAGAGAGAGAGAGAGAGATCTACACTTTAATGTCGTCGTCGTCCTCCTCCTCCATCTCTCATTGTCATAGAGGCCTAGCTAGCTAGAGCTAGTCTGACTTCGTGCTCCCAAATACCACAAAAGGTTAGTCGTTTAACAAGAATCGATTCTCAGGCGGAGCGCTGGCTTTTTCATAACGGCCAACCACTGCCCGCATTTCAAGAATATATTTGACGTCAACGAAGACCCCCCCACTTCGCTTTTTTGACCCTCCTTCCTCCTTTGCAATGGAATGAAATCGAATTTGAGGAACCACTTTCGACTTTCGAAGCGTGAGCTAAATTCTCGCGCTTTAAGCTGATCGAATTTTGTTATCATGTACTTATTCATTGGCATAAAAATAAGGAAAAAGAAAGAGCTAAGACAATGGAATAGATGTAGATTTTGTCACAAACTATTTATTATGTGATTCGCTCCGTCATTTTCGATACATAAAGTGATATGACAGTTAATATATTTTGTTATCGCGAATATTAGAAGTGACAAAATGGGTTGTCTTGTAAAAATGTGACAAGTGTAGATTCAAATTATTAGATTTTTTTTATCATTAATTATTTAGGCTTAAATATTGAATAATATTGAATCAAATGTACATATCACTAATTAAAATTTGAAAACTGATGCTCAATGGTGCAGCAGCAATGACTAGGGTGGCCACAATCGTGACCCTAGATTCGATCATGACCACAACATCCTTAGGTCGAGTCACCACCTTAGATCAACTTGTAGTCATAGCTAGCCATGGCTCTAGATGGCTGAGGTGGCGACCCCCAATCAAATTTGGTCAGGGTTGTGGCCGCCACCCTCAGATTAGGTCAAGGCCGATCCTCAGGTCTTGTCATGGTCATTGTTACTGTCATGACCCCGAATTCAAAATTGATCATAGCGACTATTGCGATCATGAGAAATAAGGAAAAAAGGATTTTGTGGCTGAAGAGGGGCGACTGCCAAAGGGATATTGGCTACGACGGGCGCGAGGACGTTGATGGTGGCGACCATAGGTGGGGAGGAAAGGGGCAAGGAACATATGTGTGCATGAAAGAGAGAGAGTCGACGAAGCTATATTCTACAATCAATTAAACTGAATCTAATATTACATTAGCAATATATTCAATCACATGTATCGTAGTAAAAACAAATAGTCAGTTTCTGTTTGCAACATATGTGTTTTTCCTAACAATAGTTTGTGATGACAAGTGCACAATTCCTTACTATTTACATTTCCTAGATATTACAAATTTGGTGCTGGTTATTGTCCTGTCTAAAGAAATTTTTTTATTGTTAATCCAACCTGTGAGAATTTATAAGACCACCGCCAACTATTTCAAAAGCTTATGCCGTTAGATAAATGCATAATTTATTATTTAAATATTCTAACACTTCCTTTCAAACTTAGTATGGTCTTTTTGTCTAGTACTAAGTATGAAAATATTTAAATGGAGGGCAAACGGAACCTAGAAAAATTCAAACTCATAATATCCAATTCTGATACCATGTGATATTTTATGATATCACCGTTCGCAATTCAAAAAGCTTAATACTGTTAGGCAAAAGTATAATTTATTATTTAAATATTCCAATACAACCAAAGACAACAAGAAAAATTCAATTATCTCGCCTTAGTTATAAATCAATGACGGCAAAATGAATAATCTGTCGCTTTAATTGCAATCCACAGTAACGGAATTTTTCCTTGTCGTCTTAAGGTACACTAAAGGTGAGAAATTATCATGTTTGTCACGTTAGGGCCAACCACAGGCATCAGATTCGTAAGTTTTTCGCTTTAGGGGCAGCCAAAGGCTACCAAATACTATATTTTTCACCTTAGATCATACCTAAAGGCAACCAAATACTGATTTTGTCACCTTGGGTCATACCCTAAGGCAAACAAAGAAGTTGTATTTGTCGCTTTAGATTCGATATTTCCCTTTCTCAATGGTGACAAAATTTTAATTTAATTGCTTAGGGCCTAAATTTAAGGAGACAAAATCATGATTTGATTTTGTTGCTTTAGATTTGATCTAGGGCAACAAAAACGTGATTCTGTAGCCTTAGACTCAAAAAGTGTTCCCCGAATTCAATCGAATCGATGGCAAGAAAGAATACGAATTTCTTCGTTTAGCTTTAAGACAACGAAACACTTATTTTGTTGCCTTAAGATATAACCAATGGCGACTGGCCGACAACAAGGCAACAAAAAATTTCGATTTGCAATCGTACCTCAGGCGACAAAATCTTTCTCTGTGTTGATTAGCGGACGACAACCATGTCATCATTCCAAGTAATGCATTCAGATCAAGCACTAAGGCTCCGATTCTTCGCTTGAAATAGTTAGTAGTCATTGGAAAAAAGAAATATTGTCGGTAATGATTTATGCTTAAAAATTTTCGTGGATAAATAAAATATTTTCCATTCATTTACTTTGTAAGCAACACAAGCAGTTATTCAAAATTCTATTTATTTTGTGGAAAATAAAATATTTGGAAAGCATTTACTAAAAATGATTGCTTGAAATAATTAATCGATGAAATTTTTTTTTTAATTACCGACAACAATTTATGTCTGAATATTTTCGTGTATGATAAAAAAAATTATTCATTCGTTTTTTTGTAACCCTTTCAACATGGAATCAAACAACCATTTTTGGGGGCGTAAGTTTGAAAATATTTCCGAGTGAGTGTAGAGTAGGAATTCAACAACTTTTTGGAAAATACTTATATACTTATTAATTTTCAGCAAAATAAATGAAGTGAAGGGAAATGATTTTTGAATTATTCATTTTTTTACTAAATAAGCGCATCCTAAGCATCAATACATCCTTTCATTTGAGACAAGAAAGCGAACTCAGAGCACACGTCACTTGATTGCTGGCACGAAAATTCCCATGAGACGACGGACATCTTTTGAAACTTTTGGATAAATCTCTCCATTAGGCTTACGCCCGCCCAGATGCTTCTTGGCGAAGTCTCCCTTGATGGCCGCCCCGGATCGCCCACTCGGATCGCTTTCGCATCATTGCAGCATATTGGGACATATCCACTCATCGAGCGTTGCTGGAATAGGCTCGATTCGTCTTCAAGACACGGTGCAAGATGCGTTCCTTCTTCGAGCGTTTAGACTGCTTTAGGGTTCTCTCTCTCTCTCTCTAGGTTTTGTTCTCCGTGAGTGCACAGAGTTTAGAGAGTTCTTTCTGGTGAGTAAATCATGCGATTTTCCTTGCACAACGAGGCACGAACTATTATAACATGGTGGAAACTGGAAAGTTTACTTTTCAATGTGATTGCACGAGGTGGTTAAACACAAGAACTCTCTACATGACGGTGACAAAGCTTTCCATATATCACCATGATAATGGACAATCTATGAAAATCTTAGCGTATTGTGTGTCATTAGAAATATGGGAGAATTGTCCCAAATGTCCTAAATTTCTTGTAGGACGATCATTTCAATCTTAAACCTTTTGATGATTTTCAAATATAGTCATTCCGGTCGATTTTGGCCAAAAGTTACTTATGTGGATGATTATTGCAAAATTTCTCGAAGAAATTCTGAATTTTTTTTTTTCCTTTTCTCTATTTTCTTTCTTTTCTTGTATTTCCTATTTCCCTCCGCCAATCGCTGTCCATAGAAGAGGCCCCACCAGTAGCTAGTGGTACTGGAGAGTCAGTAAAGAAAAAAGAAAAAAGAAAGAATTTTCAAAATATTTTAAAAAAACTACAAATATTGTCCTCATAAGCAATTTCCAACAAAAAAATAATTAAGAGAATTATATTAAAAAATCGTCAAAAATTTTAGAATTAAATTAATCAAAATGAAAAATTTATTATTAAAATGGCGATCGTACAATGAATTTAAGACTGAATAATTTCCCGTACATTTACTATGCATGAATTTCTGAAATTTTTTTCCTTTTCTCTATTTTCTTTCTTTTCTTGCATTTCCTATTTCCCTCAGCCAATCGCTGTCCATAGAAGAGGCCCCAGCAACTAGTGGTACTGGAGAGTCAGTAAAGAAAAAAGAAAAAAGAAAGAATTTTCAAAATATTTTAAAAAAACTACAAATATCGTCCTCATCAGCAATTTCCAACAACAAAAAATAGTTAAGAGAATTATATTAAAAAATCATCAAAAAATTTTGAATTAAATTAATCAAAATTTTTTAAAAAAATTATTATTAAAATGGTGATTGTACAATGAATTTAAGACTGAATAATTTCTCGTACATTTACTAGGCAAGGTTACCCTCACCAACGATGACAAGATACCTACAAGACAGTATCATTTTCAAGATAGGCCCGACACCGCATTAATCGGATAAGAGTGGTAAGATCACATGTTTGGTGGGCGCGGCTTAATTTTCAAGGATTCATATCTAATGGACGGAAAGCGTACAGTGTGCAAAATTCCAAGAAGTTATCCTGGAATGATAGCGCCAAGTGCAAATTTTGCTAGAAGACAAAAGCAGCGTCGACGTCGGTTTTATCTATCAAATCTCTGAAGTCTAATGCTAACCTCTCCTTTAGGTTACAAGGGATCTGCACTTTTGCAGTAACATTTGACCTGGGCTAAGTACACGGATAATGACCCTGAAAATGATGTAAAATCTACGGAGAATAAAACGATAAAACAAAAGGGGGAGGAAAATTCTTAAATTATTTAAAAGGGGGTGTGTCCAATTAGTTTGCAGAGCTCCTTATTAAAAACGAATAACAACGGACAAAAGCTCAACCACTGTCCTCAGAGAACCACCCTAGTGGGAAGCAAAGTGGATGTTGCTGGAGTAGAATAATATGCCAAAGCCACTAGACACTCATCAATCAATGGAAGTGAAAAAAACACAAAGTAGGGTTTGAAATTTTATCTTTTTTCGTGCATTAAACCTGGGGTTTATGGAATTGGAGCACCACCATTGATGTTGCGCTCTGGAAAGGAAAAGACTAGGTCTGTTTTATTACGGTCCAAAGTGGCTTATCTCATGGACACAATCATGAATACCCAAAAGAGAAAAGAAAATGTACAAACATTTATTTGGATGGGTTCGTGATGCTTCTGGCAATGGCATTCACTGGACCATTCATTTATGGCAGATAGTGTGATGAAGAGTCAAGGGAAGGTGCTTGGGTAGATGCGGCCAGCGCAACTTGTGTGTTGTCAGTTTTGACTTTTCGATGGCTGCTCCATGAGTGGGCCAAAAGGCTGACAGGAGAACCGAACAAACGAGAAGACAATTCCAATTATGGAGCTAATTCATGATTTAGTTTTGGCCAAATATACAACACAATTATGACAGCTATGGGGAGATGGGACCTGATTAGGGCGTGAAAATTTCTAACGCGATAGGATAATATGACTCAAACAAGACACGACATTTGCATTGTTTAGATTAGGTCAATCATGTTCGGGTGAATTTCATGTCAATCCGTGAGGCACAATCAGTAATCATGTCATATTTGTTCCAATCTACTGAACACGGAATTCACGTGTATAACCCATTTAAATTAATGAGTTAATGTTGACATGATATGTATGTGACCTGTTTGGACACAATTAGTGAAAGACTCTTTTTCATGTTATTCACTAATGAAATTTAAATTGATAATTTTCCATTGATTATGAGCATGTTGTTCAAACTAATTTCATCATATTTCATGCCAAGTTCATGTCAAGCAATTGATTTCGTGTCATAGCGAGTCACGCAGCCGTGTTGACCCACTAACTTGTTATTCAATTATGTTATGTGATGTAGACCCGTTAGTTTTTGGACAGTATTCGTGTCACATAGATCAACACAATTAACTAATCATGCAATGCTTCAATTGACCTGTGTCGTAGTATAATCTCATGACAATACAACATGAACACAATCTGCATATACGAATCGCCACACCAGGATGTAACCCGTGGTCCTTTCCCCATCTCTTTAGACCGTCCCGCGCAGCTTCGTATGGGCATTCTCTGTCGTGTACACTGATTAGTCACAACATTCCCGCTGCATAATTCTTTTTTCACTAAAGGAATGAGCTCGGGTTACCAAGTTCCTGGTCAAACCAAATCCAGAGGATTTATAGAGAAGTTTCCGGATCGAAGAAGAGGTTCGGGAAGTGTCATCTCAAATCTGTCCCGCTACCATTTCTAATTCCACCTCCTCTCACTCTCTCCCGCCTCAATGTTTCCAGTTCACAGCAGCCGGCGTCATTTCTTTTTGATACGATGTTAACTTTCACGTGACGTGCATCCAACGGTGACGCTGGATGAAGAGACGGGAGGTGGGTTTGAGAGGCGGATTCAGGCCCGTTTCCTGATTTCACCTGACTTTCGACGACTACTTGCCGAAAGTTCAAGTATCTAATCTCCCTGCTTAACTTTTAAGTATCAACTAATGGGCCTGTGGTTGAATTTCTAGACTTCCATTGCTTTGCTATTAAGATTTTTCATGCTTACGGCGTCGACTCGAAAGCTTTAAGCTTTAGAATTGGTCTGGTCTTAGTCTCATAGTTCAACATTTCCCATTCTTCCTTTCCCTTTATGAAAGCAAGATTTGACTTGGGCGTTCTACTCCAGCAGCCTCCTTATCCCGTATCTCTCGGAAAAGTGACTTTGATTATGGGCTTTTTTGAGTTCAAGAGTCTGAAAAGAAAGCCGAAAGATTCAACACGCCACTCCCACAGGACGATCCGTGCCAAGTTGAACGACTAACTCGACTCTCGAATGTTCATTGTCTGATAGAATTCTTTGTCGCTTTTTCTTGTTTGAACATGTCTTCAATAGATTTGGAAAAAGTAAAAAGTTGTGCGAGTCACCCGCTAGTCATGGTATGAACGCCTCCGCGCCGCCGAACTGAATTGACCAATGTCCAGAGACAAGAATCCAACCACGACTTGGCTATGCTGAAAAAAAGGGCGCAAAAAGAAAAAAGATCGGAATTGGTAGGTTTAAACCTGGAGATTATTGCCAGGTGCACAGTTCAGAACACAAATAGACAAGTGGTTTTAGCCACTACAGCTTCAAAGCACAATTCAAGCAACAATGTAGCAACGTTTGCATTTCAAGCCAATGTCAAAAAAACTGACATGAATAATTTTGCCACCTATTTGGCTACCTAAAGGTAATGGCAAAAGTATGCCGACTTGATAACGCTATATCTAATGGTCTTTTCTTATGACCAGAAGGCAAAACAGGTGACATCAAATCACTCAACTCGGTCATCAAAATAATTGGTCACCACACAACCACTTTCAATCTTAAGAACATGTTCGCCTAAGTCGGCCAATGTACAGTGATGTGCGGAGGTGGGTGGAAAATAACTTCATGAAAGACAGGCAGATTGAACATGAAGATATTCTAACATTAACATTCTGAATCTTTACAACTATCGCCAACATTCTGCTAATGTTTGGACAAAGCAACCTAGCACAAGTTAATGTTGATCTTCTACATCTTTACAACGAAACACCAAGAATACAGAAGACTAAATAAGGCCGACAACCACTATGGACTACGCTATCAGTAAATATAACCATGCCATGGTGCGGACCATGTATTCAGCATTGAGGTGAATCTCTACCAAATGCATTTTTCTTCTTTTGGGCTGCGGAGGCAGATGTTGCATCTCCACTACACACTAAGCGAAGGATGAAAAGATAGAAAAGAGCACGGACAGCTTAAAAAAATAAAACATTCTTTGGTAGCTGCTACGGATTAAGCACCTCTTTGTCGCTTTTTCCCTGACTTTGACCCACTTCCCGGTACTTTGGATGGGACCAACCTCTCTTCATTGGTTTCGGTTTCTGCAGAATCCACCGAGTCATTGTCCATAATTCTCTCTTTTGCCTTCAGTAAACCAGACTTTAGCTTGTCAGATCCATTAGACTTCAACTTCTCAGGCTTTCCGCTACTTTTGAGGTCACTGCCTTTAGAAGCAATCTTTGAGCCTTTCTTAGATTTTGTGATCACAGAGGATTCTTCCCCAGACTTTGACGCAACATGAGGCGTGCTAGGGTCTTCATCCTTGGGTTTGCCAGTCTTAGTCATCTTATTCAAAGCAACACTGCCAGATTTAGAACCATTTTCACTGGTGCGATCCTTAGATTTACCAATACTGTCTTTCTCGAACTTGCCATCAGATTTATTTCCTCCCCTAAATTTTTTGCCAGATTTTGCAGAACCAGCATTGGATTTGCTAGAGGAAGCATTGCCCCTGGCAATTAAAAATCCAAAATTCATTAGAAGTAGTATTACGACAGAAAGAGCTCAGACAAAGATATACTCACTTTTTCGCTGAAGTTTCTGTCTTCCCTTCCTTCATTTTTGCCCTCTTCTTAAGAGGCCTAGTCATAATTGTCAAAACAAACAAGAGAAATTAGAGACGACCTCACTAGATATCTCAAGAAATCGGCAGTAAGACGAATAGATGTGACAAAATACACATTTGTGAACTTTTTAGATTGCAAATGAAGCATGTAATAGAATATCTAAATTTGCTTTGCTTGTAAACCAATGATTCAACAGAATAAAGTCCAAAAAAAACACATACAATTCTGGAGAAGCATCAGGACTTCTGCTATCACCTTCTTGCCCCTGTTGACCAAAAAAAAACCATCATGTCAAATCCAGATGAAGATATTCACGATGAGATATAACCACACAGGCAAATTGCAGACCCGATACGATACAGAGTTGCCTTCAACAAGCTCCCACTTTTGCTTTTTGAGATTCAATATCTCTTGATCACCATCAGTATACAAAACCTGTCATACAGAGAAATCTGTAACATTTCAAGCAGACAAAGACTCTCCATATGTGAAAGAAGTGAACAGGCAAAAGGCACATTGAAACAAACAGAGGAAATAGAACTCAACATCCTTCACACGTCTCACCTTATGTCTCTTTCTAATAGGGTCAAAAGAATCCACAACACCTTTGTAGAATCTGAAACATTTCCACCAAATAAAAATAAGAAAAAAGTGTTACTCATATCATAGCTACACAGAAAACTTTCATATATTTCTGTCTCTCTCAAGAAAGAATAAATTAAGAGATCTGGTCTTACGCTCGATCTTGAGGCCACCACACTTTGATTTTTGAACCAACCAGGTCCTCGCCATATTCTTTAGCATCAGATGCCTGATGATCAACCAGTAGACATCTAATTTTAAAAGGTAAGAAACTAGTTCCAAGGATTAGGCTGAAGGCACTACAGCAAATGATAGGATTATGACCAAAATTTTATGTCACAGTCCTACAGTTTAATCATAAAAACAGAAGATGCATGCATTGTCATCTCCATCTCTGTATTTGTTTCTGAATGTACCACATAGAACTAATAGAAAAACAATTGACAATCAATACCAAGAGGTGAAAATAGGCTAGGGTGAGGAATTACATTCTCCAAAAGCAATTAATGCATCTCCAAACATCCAAATCAAAAACTTAGGATGAGAACTTTCAAGAAGATGCAAAGAAAATCAAGATAAAATACACACGAGAACCCCCACACCTCTTTTCCTGGAGTATGCTTCCTCTTTGAACTTTCCTTGGGAGTCTCATGGGATTTTTCATCACCTCCACCAGCTTTCATGGCAGACTTTGGTGAAGCAGCAGCTTCCTACACGATGTCAAACCAACTTCACCATTTTTTAAATAAAGAATACCGAGCACAACAAGAAACAGAGAGAATATTCTAGTTGAAAAAAAAGTATGCTGTTATCACTTACAGTGGATTTTCTTAAATCCTTTTCAGAGGCCACTTTTACTCTTGCAACCCCTTTCTTATCCCCTGAACGCTTTGTGGAAGATCCATCCTCAATATCGGTGCCCACAGAAACCTTCCTAGAAGAATTCTTTAGTGATTTTGCCTCTACATCACTCGTAGCAGCATTTTCCTTCCGTGATATTTTTAGGGTAATTCCAGTTTTAACATCCTCAGATGATCCCAGGGATGTATTTCTTCCTGTGCTCATATGTGGTTTTACTTCCTTATCACTAGTTGCTTCATTTTTAGATATGTCAGCAGCAGGACCCGTGACCTCCTTAGCTAATTCTTGTTTCTTCCGCCGTCCACCTTTTCTGGGACGACTCTCATCAGGTTGACCTTCATTTTGGGATAGGGAGGCAACACTCATGGATTCATCTCCAGCAGGTTTTGGTGAAGAAGGGTTAGCGGCAGTTTCCTTTTCATTTTCTGAAGGCGAATATTCCACTGGTGAATTGTCGTGGGGCGAGTCAGGAATTGTTTGGGAACCGTCAGGAGTTGCATTTGATCTTGTACCTGAAACAGGTTTCCTTCCTCTTCCCTTCTTCTTTTTTCCCAGCTTGCTTTCCTTCTTAGCTACATTTGCACTATTCAACTTGACTATGTTGTCATTGCTTAATGCTTTAGTGACTTTAGGCGGACTACCATGACGAGCATCCTCCGGCTTTCTATTGGAGACAGAGTCCAATTCTGCCTTTTGTGTGGCACCATTACCGATCACTGATTTTGGAGATCTTGCAGCAGCAGGACTGTCTTGATGAGAAGCTTTTTCTTTATTCACCTAATCATGTATAGGTTCAAAAGATGCTCATAATTTATTTTCTTTCGCAGTTTAGCTGGATATACTGAAACAGCAGAAAATGACACTCAATAACATAACAAAGTTGGCATTCATCAATCTTTCCCTCCCTCCCTCCACAGACACCATTAAACACCAGATTAGACAAATTTCACCCACCAAACTCAACCTTAGGATAGGCATTTTCAACCTGCTATCATAAGATAATGAAAAACCATGGGATAAAAATTGCACTAATGCTCCTCCACAAACAGCTTCTAGATGGTACATACTTAGATACAATAAGTCCAATCAATCAGGAACTCCTCTCCCAGGACATAATGTACAGAGAATATGCACTGTTTATACTTTACGTTCAAGTACTATTAGCAATAGTCATAAATACAAAGAATTAGATTCGGAGTTGATATATAATAGAGATAAGAGGGCGAGTGACCTGGGGCAAACCTTATGTTCACTTGCAGCGTGGTTGTTAATCTCTTCAACTGCAGCACTTGTTTCTTGATATATTGAAGTAATTACATTAGTGTATTCATCTATAGAAGTTCCAAGGGCTTTCAATGCCTGGCAAAGGTAAGGCTGCAGCTTGGATGCACAGTTCTTTAGTACCGTCTCTCCCAATTTCCTAGCAATAGGTAGAACTTCCTGAAAGAAAGGGAAAAAAAAACAAATACAGAATCAGATGAAGAGGAAAAACAATATGCATAGCGTTCTCTATATTAGGGACAATCAACCTTGTTATCACTCTTTACGCTATCTAAGACAGGCGAGAGCAGTTCTGGTGAAACATCTTCACTTTCATCGATGATGAGGGTCATGATTGTTTCCATTGATTGGAAGATATGTTCCGGGTGGTGGTCCCTGACAATTGTCCATCAGAAACCATTAACGCAAACTACATAAAAACACATGCATAGCATCATACGCTGAAGAAAACTGCATTTAGCTTCACAATGTCTGCAAATTCAAAAATAAATGAACTCCATAGTTGCAAGTACTTCCACATTGATAACAAGTCATTCAGAATTCTCATTATCTATAGAAACGTGCTTCCATTGATGCATGAAGTCACAAAGAGAGACCCTAAATAATGACCAATTCAAACTAGAAACAGCAAAAACAATGCACATCTCTAGGTAGGTCAGAAACATTGTGACCGTCAGTTTAAAAGGTCAAATCATAAAATGTAAATGCAAATCTCCACCATTATTTTCAACTAAAAGGTATTTTAAAATTAGCAGTGAACAAAAAGGGGTATTCCCACTGTCGTTCTTACTTTCTTGATAAGACAGAAATGAAAAGAATGACTTCATCGAGAATGGAGAAGGAAGCTTAAAGATAGGAAGAGCAGCCACTATTGTTCCTAAGCTTTTGTTGGACAAAACCCCTTTCTCGAACTATCCAAAACGACAAAAGAACACTATAATTCCACCCCCCCCCCCCAAAAAAAAATAATAATAATAATAATCACATGCATAATGATCTAATAGGGAGCACCAGAATCAATCCAAGTCTTTAGATGTCATTCACAAAATGGCATGTCTAGAAGTGTCATTTTCTTAAAATAAGAGCTCCCTCCCACCCCCCCCAACCCACCCAAAAAAAAAAAAAAACAACAATATCATTCTGCAACTACATCTTGCACCAAAGAAGCACGTCCGCGATATCAACAACAATATCACTCTGCAACTAACTTATCTGATAATGAAAAGTTCAAAAACCGATAGGAAGAACAACAACCAGCTTTGAAAGTAACATTTCAATGAATAAGAAAAATAAATGAGTATTCCTTGTCAAGAAAATCAATCAACTGAGTATTGATTATACCTTATTGAGTTAAGAAGATGCTGGAACATTTCAACAACCATAGCATCACATTCGAGATCCAACATCACAACACATGATCTGACTTTGGCAACGGTTTCAAGGATTGAGGCTCTCCTTGTGTAAGATCTGCTAGACTTGTCATACAAATTCTCAAAAGAGGATACAATCAACTGAAAAACTTCCTGCATAAGAGCATTGTGCAAAAGGTGAAACCATCATAAACACAGAGGAAGTATAATAGATTGTACTAGAATTCACGATTGAAGAAGCCCATAAGATAAATTCAACAGGTTCAAGCTACCACCTTCATTAGATCATCATCATAGGGAGCTTCAGGAGCAGTAATTCTGGTAATTTCACTGATGCATGAGGCAATTGCAACTCTAACATCAGCATCAGAATGCCTAAAAAGCTGATCAGCTACTAATGCCTTCAGGGATGGAGAAAGAGCATCTTGCATAGATGTGGTTGGCGATTGTTCCACTCTTGATAAACAATTTTCAAGCTCCTAAATTCATTAAGGAGACAAACAAAGTTAACAACAATTTTAGAGATATTCATAGAGAAAATACTTGGGAAGTTCAAGATCCCAAAGCATTGATAATGCAGTCATCAATTTCAATGAAAATGCTAGTTCTCGACATGCTAAATGAATTAACTAAAATCACAGAGAATTATCATGGGTATTTTAATGGACCTAAACTCTCTCCAATATATCCATACTTATGCTAGAGAATTTCTGCTTAAGCAATAATTCTTGCCCAGCACCGATTAGTAGCATTTTTGGTGCATTTGTGATATTGGTCTACAGGAGATCCAAATATTCAAACTCAATTTGACTATAGATGGCTGTGAACAATGGTCACAGAAACTGCTTATTGAGGGGAAATGTCATGCTTTGAAACCAATCTTTGATTTTTCCCAATTTTCTTCACATACAACCATAAGGCAGTAAACTCCCATATTGTGACAATAAGCAGTATGGGCTTCCATTTTTGACATGTTACTTTCTGGTTCATCCAATAACAAAGTAGTTATGCACCACCACTTCTAGATCAAGCATTGATGCTAAGAAGCAAGCATTCATTAAGCCTTATAGGAGAATGCTTCTTATTTAAAGTAGAAACATCTCTCCACTCTAGATTCCAACATCCACGCATCACTGACAACGTGAACTCCTTTCAACATTATCAAAGCAGTAAGCATTTCTAAGGACTACATGCCACTAAATTCGACACAAGTCACACATGTTATAGTGTCTCACAACACCCTTTACTTCTTGACTGATTCAAACTATTCTGTTATAATGCATTTGCAGTCTAGAGGAAAATGTATATGTATTTTGGACATTGATTAGAGCAGAACAGACATGCGTGCATTCTCATATTGCACAAATCACCTGATCAAAGAAAAATATGCTGATCCCAACAAAGAAATTCGTAACAATAGCTACCCGACAATAATGTAATGAACACAGACTGCGAGCCATAAAGACAGCTCATTTTATGTTATACTCATAATTTTGGACACTCAACACTTCATAAGAGTTTCAACATCAATGCAGATTTAACCAATGCCTGACAAATTTTTGTACCCTCACTTTTGAATCCCAAAGTATCAATTGGATATTTCTTTAAGCAAAAATCATGATCCCTAAACCTTAGCCGCACACGGCAATATATTGGTTTAAGAGAAAATCAGCGTTCTCAATCATTTCCAGTTATAACTAAACAACATAACAAAGTGAATTTTTGCATTCCAGATCTGAACTAAAGATCGACCATCCCCAGTTTCTATCTACAATGAATGAAAAGCAATAACTGATGGTCCGAGGAAGAAGTTCACAAACTTCAATTTCAGATATGACGCAAATGACAAATTTTAAATGAGCAAGCATCTGCAACTTAAATCCTGAGAAGCAAATAAATGCAATTGACAGGCTGAGGATATCCCAGTTCCCTCCTCCGTACAAAGTCATCTCATACAGAATCGACCTCCATATCTTGTGCCTTCAACCATCAGTATTAAGACGAAATCCTCGCTAAACACGACTCTGATGCTGATTATAGCCTCGGAAGCACCAATATCCATTCAGCAGAACCAATGCACTTAAAACAAATTCGAATCCCATTAAACCAATTATTCCACAAGTTACCACCTTCCACTCCCGACATACGTCCTCCGATGCACAAGCTCTGATCTTTTTTTCCTAATGCACGCAGATACACAGGTTTTACGCTGGAATTCTCAAGCGACGAGCGACCAATCGCATAAAAATGAAAACCCTCTCTACTCGATCAACTGGAGAACTGCGAAGCTCTCTCGTCAAGGAAGCAATTTACGATCGACACAACCGGATGCCACTTCCACTTAGCATGACCGAAACAGAGTACCGAACCCATGAAATTTGAACGTACGATGAGAGGCATGCAAAGAACTCAACCCAATCTCAAAACCCAGATAGGAAAACAGACACCCCACGAAATTGTCACACACCCCTCGCCGCAGACAACCGAAAAAACGGAACTTTTCCCCTGAAAAAGAAACAAAAAGACGAAACCAAACCAGGAAGAATTCACTCGCCTCGAGAAGCGGCATGAGTTCGTCAACCGAAGACGAGGGCTCCAGGAGCTTAGTCCCCGCACTCGCGAGCTGCGCCTCCAGCTCCTTATCCGACATCTCGCCCCGCGGCTCCGTATCCCCCAGATCTCGCAAAAGCCTCACTCACCCGCCTCGAACCCACCACTCAGCATGGGAAGGAGGAGCAGCACGAGGGCAAAAGGCAGCAAATTTCGCCGGGAAGAGTGGAGGGCAGGGAGGAGGGACTAGGGTTCTTGTTCTTCCTCGAGAGCAAAAGGGTGGACTTCCTCGGACTGGGAAAACGGGCAGACGACAGAATCAACTGAGGCGGACGAAGAAGCTATAAAGGGTACATGGGAAGCGAAGCAGGCGACGAGGAAGAGGAGTGATTAGGATGTCGGGTGTCTGCTCGACGACCACCAGCGCGGCCCCCTTTCGATTTTCTCGGAGGTTTTTTTGGTTTTTTCTTGCTTTCGATTTCGCCTTTTGAAAGGGAGGAAGCGAGAATCCGGTGGGGGAGCGAAGGGGGACGGACTTGGCGGGGATTTATGGAATGGAGTTGAATCTGGAGGCTCACACCCGCCCCATTTCAAAATTTAACGTGAGGGAACGAAAGACTTCTCTCCTCCCTCCTCCAACGCTCCTCTCGTCATGCGAGGTGGGGCTATGTGGCAAAGGGCTTTGCGCCCTTGTTCATGCCACCCATGTCGCCATCCCTGACCTCCTTCGTTATGATACATCGAAATATAAAAGAATTTCCTTATTTTCATTCGTAATCGTCGAATTACCAATGAATAGATCTCGACCGTTACATGAAAGTTTTCCAAAGTTTTCCAAAATTTTTACATGCTATGATGAACAATAGCCATCGATGATAATGTGATGGTACGTATCATTCACGTCATCTCATTACATATGTTATTTGATGGGAAATGGAAAACAGTAAAAGACTTGCTTAGATCGGTCTATGAAATGTATTGATTCAACGAATGATGCGTTATGATGTCATTGGTTATTGAATATGACTCGCTTTTTTAAAAGGTCCACTTACGTGTCCAAGTCATTTAATATGTTAATTTTGTAAAGTGCTGGCATTGCCTTTTTAAAAGGTCTCGGAGATTAATATGTTCAACAAAGCACGGATTTGTGGATATCTTTGCTTAATGTTTGCTCACCCAACAACCCTATTTAAATGTTTATACATAAGAGGTTGTGCTAGATATGGCTATCCACCAAAATTCTCAGATGTGTATGGTCGTGTCATGCTTATTCAAAACTATTTTTCATATCATAATAAAAACCTTCAAGTCAGTACATATGTGTTGCATTCACACCAAACTAATTTTTACGTCATACAAAATTCTAAATTGGTATACTCATAACACATTTATGCAAAGCAAATTTTTGTACCTTAAAAAATTACAAACCAGTAAATTAACTCTCCATTAATTTTCATCTAATATCTCGCTGAAAATACTAGTCCATTTTCTTCATATTTAGCTTTACTAATATATGTCATTTAGGAGACCTATTTATATTTGGACTTCCACGCTAGATTCACGTGGGCAAACAATCATGCAAGCTGTTTGCCATATGTGCGTTTTCACGTGAGTGATATTATAGGGATAGCAGACCAAAGCTTAATGGATAATAGATTTGTTATCAATGTACCGGTTTAAAATTGTAGGATACAAAAATTTATTTCACATCACTGGTCAATCACTCAAATTGTTTGCTGTATATGTTTCCTCATACAAAATTTAATTGATGGTAAATTTGTTGCCGATGTACTGATTTAACACTTTTTTGAGATATGGAAATTAATTTCACATCACTAGCCAATCACGCACGTCATTTGCTGCATGTATTTCCATGTATGTAATATGCAAGCTAATTAATAATAGATTTTTCAGATGTATCTAGTCAAAATTCTATGGGATATCTTCATTTGACTAGCCAATCATGGGAATTGCTTGCCACATGGAGACATTAATTAGAGACTAATAGATGGCAAATCTATTATTAATGTACCAATTTGAGATTTTTTGGGATACAAAAGTTTATTTGGGATACACGTGGCACAGTGAACTAGTTCAACACGAAATTAATATGCAATAAATACAATACGAGTATGGTAACTAAGAATTATTTATTGTATTAACCCATCATCCAAGTTCCCATTGTTTCGCAAATATTGAATGATTTAGATAATATTTTTATAATATTTTTATCACTAACAACAATTAGTGTCTAAGCACCTGCATAAACAATAATAAAAAAAAGTATTAAGCGATCATTTCCCTCATTTTCCCCCAAAATAAACGGAGCTCCCGATTGGGCCCAATTTTCCTGGAAAATCATGGCAAAGAGCAGACGACCCGTCATTTTGACCAAAAAGACTCGAATCTCAGGGGAGCAGCATAACTCCCTCCTCTGGCATCCCTCCACGTCATCCACGCCCCCACGCGTACGCCTCCCATTGGCTCTCTCAACGTCACCACCTCCTCTCTCCCCCCCTCCCCCGTCGTCCTCTTCAATCCTCCCCGCTCTGCATTCTCCGCACCGCCAGAAAAAGCCCCCCACGCCATTTCCGATCGCCGCTCCAAACCCTAACAATCTCCGGCCCTCGAAATCGCCGCCGGAGCCTCCCCCGCCACCGGCCGTTTCGCTCTGGGATCGAACCGTGGCTCCTCCGGGTGCTCCGACAGCCTCCCGCAGAAGACCCAACCCCCAGTCTTCTCCCGCCGCCTCCTCTTCCGCCGCCCCGCCGCCGTCGTCGTCCGCCGCGACTCCGACCAGGATCATCTACCGGGAGTCCAGGCAGAAGGCGGGCTTCCCGTTTTGGCAGCAGAACTGGTTCATCGTCCTGCTGTTCGTGATGGCGATCGGGTTCTTCGGCCTCGCCCTGTTCCTCTTCCTCGGGCTCGACTTCGACGAGGCCTCGCCCGCCCCTACCTACGCCGCATCGTCGGACGGCGTCGAGGTAATGATTCCCCCCCCCCCTTTGATCGTCGATTGGTGGGAGGCGCTGCGCGACCGATCGTTTGCTCTCGTTTCTGGTCTTTGGGGGATTCGATCGAAGTGAAAGTTCAGATCTTGATATGTTCGAGAAATGTGAAATAGTTTGTGCTGTCGGGATTTTGGCTGCTACACTTGAATGACGATTCGTATTAACTCCTATGTTATTCGCGTCCTGTCGAAGGTGCAACAGGATCGAGATTGCTCTAGAAATGTAGAGTAACGGGCATAGATTAAAGGGGATACATTGAATTTTATTTAGTTAGTTTCCTGATGGGGGTAGTTCTAGCTGTCTGCGGTGGTTGAAATAATTTTCTTGTTTTGGATCTTAATCACTCGGACTTTTTCTTTTCTCTTTTCCATTCCATGAACGGAGAGGAGAGAAATCAGCAAGTAAAGTGTTCCTCTGATGCTTATTTTGTTGGTTTTCAAATGGGTGGGTTAGGCTATAGGGAGAGGTTGACTGGGGATCCAAATTTTTGTGGAATCAACTTTGTTTTGGATTTGGTTTGCTGATCCTAAGTGTTTGGCAGATAACATATGGGACGGTTCTCAAGCTAATGCACGAGAAGACGAAATTCCGGCTTCACTCCCATGATGTACCTTATGGTTCCGGCAGTGGGCAACAGTCTGTCACTGGGTTTTCTGGTGCTGATGATGCCAACAGCTACTGGGTAGACCAATCTTTCTGTTTGTTTGACAGTTGATTATGTTCTTTTGCATTCATAATTTGAGTAATGTCATGATCTATCCCTTGTGCAGATTGTTAGGCCTCAGCCAGGTACCTCAGCTAAACAAGGAAATCGAATCAAAAGTGGGACCATCATCAGGTTGCAACACATGAGGACTAGAAAGTGGTTGCACAGCCACTTGCATGCATCTCCAATAACGGGGAACATAGAGGTCAGTGCTTATTTTTGCCCTTGTAGAAGCTCTCTAGATTCCTGTTAAAAAATAAAATAAATAAATAAATAAATAAATAAATAAAAAGGAGCAGCTTGCTGTTTATCGCATCGTTCTATCTTGTGTTCTTATTCAAGTGAGGTTTTCTCCTGCAAATCTTATTCACGCTTTAGAATGTGCTGAGCCTTGCATGGTAGCTAAGGGAACTAGCTTGAAGGGGCTTTTTGGCTTAGGTATATAGAGAATGAGGATACTGTTCTATTTTCTTTCAACCACCTTCTGGTGGTCCTTCTAGTTTGATGATAAGTGCTGTTCGATTCTTGAAGGTCATATTCAAGTTGTCTAAGGGACTTAATTACAATTTATCTCTAGGAATGTTCATTAAGAAAGTAGTATTGTTAGCGAGAGTTTTGCTCAAAGTTATTCATGATCTGTCTGAACCTTGGCCATAATTTGGACGAACAGCGGTTTAAATAAATAAGGCTACATTTTATTTTCTCCGTGCTCACCTTTTACTGGTTTTTATGTTTTGGAGATTTTTTTTTTTTTTTTGATGAAAATAGATCACATTGTTGTGCTTTTATTTTGCCAATTGTAATTGACCATGTGGAGTTAATTTATGTACCCTGACATGGTGAAACTGGTGGTCATGGGGTTTCTTTTAATGAGAAGTTTTCTGGTTGGTGTAGGTCAGCTGCTTTGGTGGAGATACTGAATCTGATACTGGAGATTTTTGGAGGTAGGACCAAGTAGGAATACTTGGTTTTTCTATGGCCTTACTTCATCATGTGCTTAGGATTTTTAAATGAGGGACATGTTCTGCAGGCTTATGATTGAAGGTTCTGGGAAAACTTGGAGGCAAGAACAGAGGATTCGACTCCAACATGTGGATACTGGTGGCTTTTTACACAGTCATGACAAGAAATACCAGCGTATCGCTGGGGGCCAGCAGGAGGTAAGAGCAGAACTGCATTTTTTCCCTTATTTCATATTCTTCCATGTTACGTGATGGAAACTGAGACATCTCACAACATATGGGATACAGAAGTACTTAATATAAAAGAATGATTCAAGTGTGATGCTTTCCTGGCTTGTAGGTCGATATTACATGTCTCAATAGACGTATTGTATAGTCACCTGTCTTTCAAAAGTTCAACCTATTCACAAATGTATTCACCCCTGCTGCATGCTTGCTTGAGATGGACATATTGACTGTTTGGAAGTTTACTTTCATATGGGATGCTCTCTTTCTATAAAACGATCATGAGCATCATCGGTTTGTTTCTGCAGGTATGCGGTGTCCGAGAAAAGCGGCCTGACAACATTTGGTTGGCAGCAG
Organism: Eucalyptus shirleyi; assembly: GCA_017140165.1. Lineage (NCBI taxonomy): Eukaryota > Viridiplantae > Streptophyta > Magnoliopsida > Myrtales > Myrtaceae > Eucalyptus > Eucalyptus shirleyi. The sequence goes on from CM029448.1 coordinate 48,698,084, forward strand.
AAGGTGTTTATCTTCCGATTGCATAAAGCAAATAGACCACTGCCTTCAAGTCGACGCATATTGTAGGACTCTCACTTTAGTCATGCGTTGACATCTTAGGAATAGGTGGAACGGCTTAGACTTGTGCCGGTACCCTGGCCGGTGCCTTCCTTCTATAATAGCAATTGTAGAGACTTGATCTCCTTAAATGAAGAACTTCTCGGTGTATACTTGAATTACCACTATCATCGATTTTGGTCAATGCATGTAATCCTTATTTGTCATGGCTCATATTTTCGCTCTGTAAGCAAATAGGAGAGAAGATGTGGTGCCTGGTGTTTGTGTTTGTGTTTGGCGACAGGCAACAAAGTAATGGCAAGCCATGGGCCATTTTGGGCCTTCACTATTTCACTCAACTGGACCTCTGTTGTTCATGAGGGGACGTAGAAGAAGTCTACAACGCTGTTCGGAAACACTCTTATAAGGCGAGGACGAGCTTGTCATCGTTTGGGTTTTGACACTTTCCGCTGTACGAGGATGCCAATTTTCTCAGTAACTTTTTCTTGGGTCTTTGAAATCCATACCGACTCCGTCCTAATTAACCAAAATTTTAAATGATTCTATAACTCAGCCTTAGCTTGATCTCGGCTTGCTTCCTTTGCCAGAAAAAAATTACGGAAACAGAATTTTTATGGCTATATTTGATGGTCATGATAAAGTAAATTTAATCTTATTTGGTGTTTAGTTTCTGTGCAAAATTGGATCAAGCGGGATAAACGAAGGCTGTGCCTCAGACTGAAAAAAATCCATGTGGTTGTTAGTATAAAAGTGAGGGAAAATTCCAAATAAAGATCCGGAGTGAAACTATTTTTTTAAATAAGAATCCAAAGTGAAATTTGTGTTATATAAGGACCCAAAGTGGACCAATTATTTCAAATAAGGATCCGGAGTGAATTTTGTATCAAATAAGGACCTGGAGTGATTAAGTTAATCACTATTTAGGACCTTAGCTCATCGGCAGACATTTTCCGACGATTACAAAAGGGGCAATTTTATCAGAAATTTGTGATTGGAAAAAAAGGAAAAATTGCAGCAATATGCTAAAGAGCACAGAGATGCTGCCCTCATGCGGGAAGTTAGGAAGCTTTTGAAGAAGAATAACTCGCCATCGCAACCCAGCACGATTGATGTTGTCGTCAGTCTTCAGGTTCACTTCCGTGCTGTTTATCCTATTTTCATGTTGTTTATCCTGAGAAGGAGTTATCATGTGGTAAGCCATTATTGCACTTAATTGTGTGAAATGTAATGCATGGTTATCGAGCAATTTATCCAATTTATTAGTGTCTTTTATATATGATTTAATCAACTCGTTTTTATATTAATCATTGTCTGCATTGCTACTCAATCTAATAGTTTACTCATGTTATTTGATATCTTTTTTTCATGGAAAAATTTTGCAGCATTTGTAACGATACAGACCATTGGGGGTTGCTCACAAAGTATTGGAAGAGATTTGTCAAGGTGGTGTGAAATTGCGTAAAGCTGCATTTGACCTCTAGATGGAGTTTGCTGCAAAAGTAGGTGAGAAACGCTGTCTCCCTTTGCTGCTCTCATTCTCAATTTTTGATTTCCATTTCTTCCCACAAGTAATTTTCAGGTCCCGCCACTTACTACAAAAGATGGGATGTGCTTGAATATGTTCTTCTTTGGCCATTTTTTCCTTTCTAGAGATTTATGCGATAGACAGGTATGAAATCTTCTATGAAAGGTAATCTAATATCTTGCAGCTTATTGAAAGTATCCTTCTTCCAAAAATGAAACAAAAAAGAAAAGAAAAAGAGAACCTGTTGGAACCTGTCGAAGGGTAGGTTCAGGGTCTAGTTGTAGGTTCTGACGGTAGGTTTAGGTTCCAAAGTTCCATAGGTTCTAGGTTCGTAAGGAACCGGGACCGCTTAGGGCTCGGGAGGTGGCCACGAATTCATTAGACAGGTCGATCTTGCTGGTCCTAGTTTCTCGCCGAAGCGGAGGGACTGGCCAGTGGCCTCCGACCCGGTCCTCACCGGGTGCCTTCCCCTCCTGTGGTTTTTTATCCCACAGGTTGTGGCGGGGGCAGGCAATGGGGTTGATTATTTTCTCTTCCCGAACCACGGGAATACGGGGCTCCCGACTGGGGACTTTCACCCCAGGGAGGTTCTCTCTCCAGTTGGGTTATTTTCCCACCGAGTAGACTCCTCGGTCGGGAGGTAATTCCCCTTGAGCAGTTTTAGGACCTACTCAGGTCCGATTCGGGGAGTTCTTTTTGGGAGTTGGAGAATGCTGTAGCCATATCACAAATTAGTTAATAATTTTTAAGTTGACTTTGGAGTCGTAATTTTCTATCAATGAAATTCTCGATTAGTTTCCGATTAGTTTCTGAATTTTAATGAATATGGATAATATTTCTTTTGATGTGATTTCTTTGCTTGATTTTGCTCAAAGAAAACCCATATATATTTGTTTGGGCTCTTGTATTCCATGTCAACTTACGTATTTTATTTATTCCGAATTAATTAAAAAAATTGTTTTAGGATGAATTAGGTTGCATTTCTTAGAAAAGATTTGGGCAATTTTTATTTCGAATTTTATAAAAAGGAAAAAGTAAACATAAAAAATGTCATGCCATCTAGGTCCTCCCACAGGTCCTCCCACGTCATTTAGTCATTTAGGATCTAATCTGAGGATTGAAAAGTGGCATATTAGAATTTAACACTTTCTCGTTAGTAGATTAGATTATATAATTAATTTGGTATGGCTATCGTATTAAATTCTCATAGTGCATGCAAATTAGCTTTCAATAAGTGAAAATCCAACAAATGAAAGATTGCAAAATCATGTACACAATGATTTTCTAGCTAAGTAGAGATTGATTGCTTTAAGATAAGTATTTGTTAACAATTTATTTAAAGTATAGGTAATGGTTGGCCACATGCGTCAAAAAAATTATTTTAGATAAAAGAGTAAAGGTACCACATTTACCGCAAGGAATGGTTTAAAATCATTCAAAATGAATGCAAGGTGGCTTTAAAACATTTTTTTTAGATAAAAAGAGACATAGCTAAATCCCAGTCTAATCATTTTTTTTTTTGAGATAAAAGAGAAAAACCTATTGAAGAAAGGGTTGGGGGACAAATGTAGTGTATTCTCGTGAATAATTCAAAATTAAAGTGCCAATTGGTAAATTGGTATGAATTGGGCAAAATTGGAGCTAGTCTAGTTATTTGTGTAAGAGAGTGGGTGTTATTTCTATACCAAATTCTATACGAAATGAATTAAGATGCCTATTTTTTTTTTTTTATGGGCAATCCTAGGATACTTTTGAAGTGGTGATTTTATTATTTGCCAAAATATAAAGAAATAAAAATAAAACAAAATTGTTGACACTTAAGTCGTAATGAAATTAGCTAGAAATTCTCGTCTCCCATCTATGGTTGGCTTGAAGAAGGACGGAAGAAAGAGCAACCATTGGATGATTTGGTTGGAAATGAGCAAGCTGTCCTTGCCACTTGCCACTTGCCACTTGCCACAGCATGTGGAGAGAGAAAAGGAGATACAGAAGTACGGAAGTGGAAGGCGAGGATCCACGTGGCGGCGCCCCGGACACGCTGGCCGGCTCGGAGATCTTAAGAAGAAGCCATCCGCGCGGCCACACGTCGCAACAAAGTTCCCTCCGTCAAGCTCGATCTCCTCCCTTCTCTCGCCTCCCGGTCTCCTCTCTCCTCTTCAACTCGCACAGAGCCTCTTTGCCTCTCTTCCTCCTCCGACGCTCTCCCCTCTCTCTCTCTCTCTCTCTCTCTCTCTCTCTCTCTCTCTCTCTCTCTCTCTCTCTGCACTCTTCCCCATCAGCATAGTTCCCTTCCCTTTGACCGTGTCTCCTCTCGCCTCTCCGTCCCCTCCGTTCTCTCGCCTCTCGGTCTCCTCTCCCCTCTTCAACTTGCCTCTCTCCCTCCTCCGATGCTCTCTCTCTCTCTCTCTCTCTCTCTCTCTCTCTCTCTACACTCTTCCCGACAAGCTCATGCTTCCCAAATAGCACTCCCTCCCTACTCTCCACTTGTTGGGGCTGTTCTTGCAAACCCGTCTTGGTCCATATGTCTTGCAGCCCTGGCTACGGATTTATAATGTCCATGATGTGCATTTCTGGTTTGATTGGTGTAGGACAACTCGGGTTCTTGTGGGTTTAGATTTAACTACTTGTACAATCGGCCTACATCCATAAGGTCGTTAAATGAATGAGCTCTCGAAGAAATTGCTTATTTATGTCACCTTTTCATGAATTTATGAATTTATTACGACCTTAGATGAATTTTATTACCAGATTTAAAGTTTTAATTTATCATGTCAATATTGCATATTCATTTCTTGTCCTTTACCTATAATTAATTTGTTGAGAAAAGTAACTCATAACTCATAAACTGAAAAAGAAGAAGAAGAAGAAGAAGAAGAAGAAGAAGAAGAAGAAGAAGAAGAAGCAACACTACATCACCTCTTGTTTGCTCTTGATAGCAAGATCCACTCACTAAGAACTTAACATTAAGCTGTTAAGGGGAAGAAGTGTCAACCCTGAAGGGCTAGGATTATTCCGCTTAATTTTTTTTTACCCTTAGTTAAGATTGAATGAATTCTCTAATATAGATTGACAAGAGCTCTTGGAGCTTGTGATTTTAGAAGCAGCATGGTGGTAAAAAACGCTTTTGGGTTGCACTGAGATTGGGCCACTGAGGAGTAAGGAATGATTTTCTTACGTCCCTTACTTTACCTTTATCGCCCGTCATAGCGTCAGCTCAAAACATGTTCATCATGTGGCCGAGCGAAGCGCACCTATGTGAAGCAGCCTAGCATCACTTTAGATATTTTTATTAGATTTTCTTTTTATTAATTATATTAAATATAATTAAAGGGGAACTTCTAACTAGTTGCTCCAAGAAGGAACTTTCTTTTTTCATTATGCACGTAGAGGGTTAATCTATGTTTTTGCCGCTAGATCCCCCTTCGTAGAACAGAAGTTAAAAGTGTTCCTGGCCTCGACTTCTTTTAAGGATTCCGGTCCGGTCCTTGTGTGAGTAGCAACTTCTTGAACATGACTAGTATGTCTAGATCTGAGAATTTGAAAATGACGAGAATAGTTCACTATTATGGTTCATTTTGAAAGAAACTAAATCTGGGTAAGAGGTGAACTCCTCCAGCCTAAGCTAGCTTTAGATCTTTAAATTTTGAGTCAAGCAATGTTTATTACATGAGTTCCCTTTTGCTTTTGCTTTCTCTATTAACACAGTTAGGCCTTGATTTTAACTTTATGATTTAATATTTCTACTTCACAGGATAGAATATGATATATGATATGGATATGGATATGGATATGGATGGTCAAAGGAATTGTTGTAAACACACCTGTCAAGGTCTTCCTCAAGGTCTTCCTTAGCCGCAATACCATGTCCCCCATCTCCCCCTCCCCACTGCCTTCCCTCCTCCAACTTTTGCTCAGCCGAACCTCTCACCACTACTACCTTATATTCTACATTTTCATCCTCCTCCTATTCTTCTAATAATTTATCACAACTCCCATGTACCTTTTAAGGCTCCAGGCCATGGAGGCCATGGAAACTGGTCGCGGTCACAACATAAGTAGAGGTCGAGTGGTCTCGAGTTTCCAACTCCCTCACTTCCCCTTATTGGTCCAGGTCCATCTAAGGGATAATTTTTTCAATCTCACAAGGTCAATTCACACCCTAGGCAACAACCTAGTTCTTATGTCTAATGTCCTCCACTTGTAATGAGAAATGAGTGGAAAATGGAGACGAAAAGAAACAATAAGGAGACCAAAAGGAACAAACGAGAAGCCAAAGCTGAGAAGAGATACTACCCACTCCAGCGCCAAAAGGAAAATGCAGAAGAGAAGAAGAGACTGAGGAATAGGAAGAAAAGAGCAGCCCAAGCTCAAGCTCGAGGTAAGCATCCCGACTCTAAGTATCCCGACTCTGATAAGAATATTTGAATGTGCAAATTAGGGACATATTGTCAAAGAGGAGTAGTGTCAAACATTCTGAAAACTTAGTAAGATTGCATCTTGGCTACTCAATATGAAACTTATGCAAGGCATGTCATGCAGATGGGTTTGCTAATGCTGGAAACCGCGTATGTGACATGAACTTACTACCCTCCTCCCCTAAAGATGCAACTGAAAATGCAACTGAAGATGTAAATGCGACGTCAATGTTGAAAGGTCCTCTTGATTTCGCCCTAATTACCCCAGAAAATGTTCTCAGAGCAGAAAAGAAAGTTACTTCTCAAATGGGCAACACATGTGCTTATGAAAGGATTGAGCATAACCTGGCCAATATGGATAGATATGCCACCAAGAGGCTTAGACCTGAGATGGATATACAATATGGATATGGATATGGATGATCAAAGGAATTATCGTAAACACACCCGTCAAGGTCTTCCTCAAGGTCTTCCTCAGCCGCAATACCATGTCTCCCATGTCCCCCTCCCCATTGCCTTCCCTCCTCCAACTTTTGCTCAACCGAACCTCTCACCACCACCACCTTATATTCTACCTTTTCACCCTCCTCCTATTCTTCTAATAATTTATCACAATTCTCATGTACCTTTTGAGGCTCTAGGCCATGGAGGCCATGGAAATTGGTCGCGGTCACAACATAGGTCGATGTCGAGTGGTCTCGAGTTTCCAACTCCCTTACTTCCCCTTATTGGTCTAGATCCATCTAAAGGACAATTTTTTCCAGCTCAAAGGGTCAATTCACACCCTAGGCAACAACCTAGTTCTTCTGTCAAGTGTCCTCCACTTACAATGAGAAAGGAGTGGAAAATGGAGACGAAAATGAACAATAAAGAGACCAAAAGGAACAGACGAGAGGCCAAAGCTGAGAAAAGATACTACCCACTCCAGCGCTAAAAGCAAAAGGTAAAAGAGAAGAGGAGACTGAGGAATAGAAAGAAAATAGCGGCATAAGCTCAAGCTCGAGGTAAGCATCCCAACTCTAAGAATCTTGACTTTGATAAGAATAATTGAATGTGCAAATTAGGGACATATTGTCAAAGATGAGTAGTTTCAAACTTCCCAAAACTTAGTGAGATTGTATCTTGGTGCTCAATATGAAACTTATGCAAGACATGTCATGCATATGGGTTTGCCAATGCTGGAAACTGCGTGTGTGACCTTAACTTGCTACGCTCCTCCCTTGAAGATGCAACTGAAAATGTAACTAAAGATGCAAATGCAACGTCAATGTTGAAAGGTCCTCTTGATTTCGCCCCAATTACCCCATAAAAAGTTTTTAGGGTAGAAAAGAAAGTTGCTTCTCAAATGGGCAACACATGTGCTTATGAAAGGATTGATCATGACCTGGCCGAGGTGGACAAATATGCCACCGAGAGGCTTAGACCTAAGATGGATATACAATATAAATATGGATATGGATATGGATGGTCAAAGGAATTATCATAAACACACTCGTCAAGGTCTTCCTCAGCTGTAATACCATCTCAATCATCTCCCCCTCCCCATTGCCTTCCCTCCTCCAACTTTTGCTTAGCCAAACCTCTCACCACCTTATATCTCTACCTTTTCACCCTCCTCCTATTCCTCTAATAATTTATCACAACTCCCATGTACCTTTTGAGGCTCTAGGCCATGGAAACTAGTTGAGGTCACAGCACAGGTCGAGGTTAAGTGGTCTCGAGTTTCCAACTTGTTAGGGAAATCCCTTATGATGTTTTGAAGATGACAAAATAAATCAAAGGCTACTAACATGTTTGATGGTTGAGTAATAGACCATGAAGATAATAGAATATGTAAAGGATATTGTCAAAGTGCGAAGACGGCCAGAAGACTGAACGTAACATATGTCCAGAGTATATTCTAAAGATTTCCAAACTTCTGTATCAAAGTCTGAAGACTGCCAGACTCAAGACTCAAAGTCTGAAGACTGCCAGACTCAAGACTCAAAGTCTGTTCTACATCAGAAGTCCGCTCACTCGACTAATTCCGCATCGAACGTAAATGATGAATCGAAGACGTAGACTATGCTGAAGCCGAACCAGCATTGTAAAGTCTACGAGACTCAGATTGTAAAGTCTGAGACTCATATTGTAAAGTCTACGAGACTCGAGACTTAACATCCAGATTCGATGAATCGTAACTCAAGCCCAATCATACAACGGCTAGTGATCTGGTTTGGATTCCACATCAAGACTGATTTGATTGAAGACAAGAACTTTATACACGAAGAAGCTTTACTTATGGAAACCAAGATTTCGTTTGTATGGGCGATCGGAATCAATTTGGGATTCTACCTTTGTCACTCAACGGCTACCAAATCTTCTAGATACAGAGATGTCCAATGGGTATATTGGAAGACGATTCTCCAGGATGCTGTCCAACGGCTAGTTTGGAAGTAGAGGAGTATTTAAGGAGATGAAGGACCGATGAGCAAGTAAGAGACGGAGCGTAGAATTTATAATTCCAAAGTCTGAGCGACCTTCGATCATACACTTGTCTTTGGAGAGCTTAAATGTTTGTAATCGTGAGAGAAATACCAAGAGAGTGACTTAGTGAGTTGGTGTGATCTACTACTAAGTGTTTGCACTCGAAGTTGTAATCTCTTGTTGATTGCATAGTGGAATCCAGCCAAGAAGGCTGTTATCGTGGGAGAGTGGACGTAGGCTTGGATTACGCCGAACCACTATAATTTCTGTGTTCTTATTCTCTTCCCTAACTCTTTTGTTTTATTTGAAGTTTATTTTATTCCGCATACTAGTTATATCAATTGGTATCAGAGCCAAGTGCTCGGTTTATAAAAGTGTTTTTACTTTTGAGCTAAAAATTCTTTATGGCTAGTATGTTGGCAGCAGGACTTATGGAAGGGCAAAGCAACACAAGGCCACCATATTTTGATGGAAAGGAATACGACGTATGGAAGAACAAAATGAAAGCATTCCTAAGATCCAGAGATCTCTTGCAATGGGATGTTGTGGAAAGAGGAATCAACCCCATCGTTGCGTCTACATCAAATAAGAATGGCAAAGACAAAGAAACCAAACCCCCCGCTCTTATGTCTCGGACGGAGTTGTCCAAAAGAGAAGCGCTTGATGCAAAAGTCATTTATTCTTTATATTGCGCTTTATCTCTTGCTGAATATAACAGAATCTCTTCATGTGAAACAGCAAAAGAAGTTTGGGATAAACTTCATGTCACATATGAAGGGACCGATCGTGTAAAAGAGACAAAAGTAAACTTTTTGCTTGGCCAATATGAATCCTTCAAGATGAAGCAAGGAGAATCAATTGGAGATATGTTTAGCCGTTTTACAGAAATTGTAAATGGTTTAGCATATCAAGGTCAGCAAATTTCTACCCCGATGAAGGTCAACAAACTCTTGCGAGGTCTCTCAAAAGATTGGAATCATGTCAAGACCTCAATCCGGGAGACTCAGAGGATTATGCCACTCTCCGTTGATGAATTGATTGGCACTCTTCAATCCTATGAAGTGGAACAACTCAATGATGAAGATCCCGAAGGTAAGAAGTCCATCGCTTTAATATCTAATGTTGTTTTTGATGAAACAGATTCAGAAAATGACATGGACGACGAAGAACTTGCCTTTATGGTTAAGAAATTCAAAAAGCTGAGTAGAAAAGGAAGGAACTTCGATGGAAGAAGTCAATACAAGCATAATGGCCATAAAAGAATCATGAAAGAAGATGATGATCAAGAAAATATATGCTTGACGGCACATTCAGAATCTGAGTCTGATTCAGACACAGACTCAGAATTAAAGTCTGATTCAGACACAGTCTCAGAATCAAAGTCTGACTCGGATACAGACTCAGAATCAAAGTCTGACTTGGACATAGACTCAGAATACGATGAGGAAATCAAGGTAAGTCATTCAGCAATTCCTTTCAAAGTATATAAATGAGCTTTGTTCAAATCTCAAATCTTATCTTAAAAGGATTTTCAAACTTAAAAAGGAAAATTTTCAACTTAGGCAACAAGATCTTTCTCAAGTCTGGAGACCTATTAAGAAAAATTAGATAAAAGCAACATATTCTGCTAACTCTCATGGACCCAAGAAAAAATGGGTACCAAAGAAAAGATAAGTTATTTTTGCAGGATATAAAGAAGAAAGAAGAAAGAGGATTTGGTAAGGAATTTTTTATTCTCAATTTCTCATTATGCTTGATATTCGATATATCCTTGGTTGATTTATATTTTATAATGATCATATTTTGCTTTATGGAAGAAAGAATCGTATGATTTATTTTTAGTACGTGTGATTATTTGAGATAATTCGGATTATTTGGTTTAATTTTATGCTCTCAAATTGTCATATTTTGCAAAGTAAAAATCCGATTCTACGTGATACTAATTTTACAAGATATTTTTTATTTCTGAGATATTCAAGGATTTTATTCTCCCTGATTTTATTGTGCTTTGACTAAGTGAGAATTTATTTTTCAAAATATCATTATACATAATATTCTTTCTTTGAATAATTTGTTACGATAAATTAAGAAAGAATATTTGATTATGGAGATTTTCATATTTACTCTAACGTCAAGGAAGGATCCAAATTAATGGATACCAAAAAGGGAAATGAGTTGATTGCAGGAAATTCTTTAAGGGAAGGATGATTGCGAATCTACGCATATTTTGGTGCAATCAGAAAATATCTCCTGCGACAATTGCAACAATTATTTCTATTCGCAAATATTGTCATGATCACAGGGGGAGAAATCAAATCCAAAAGAAAAAGGAAAGAATCGTGATCATCTAAAAAAGGCAACAAATTGAGGGGGAGCTTTGATCAATTATGGAAAAATCTTTTTTGATTGATCGTGATCTTGTTATGAAAAGAAGGAAGGTAAATGTGTCAGAATTGTTAAGATCTACAAAATCTGTTAGTGCATCTTATATTACATTTTGTCATTAACAAATCTCTTATTGATATTATCATTTTATTATGACAAAAATGGTACGTAAATTTTATGATGCATCCGTGATTTTTATTGGATATTTGTTGATATAATCGAAGTGAGCTATATTGCATATCTTTAATAGTCGATAAAAAAAGCTGATTTTTGGAAATTGTGATTCATGCGAGATATTTGTTATAATTCTCTACGTGATATTTTTTTTCATTATTATCGCTTTTTGATTATGACAAAAAGGGGGAGAATATATGAATATGCATATGTGCTGATTGGTTGATATTATTTATTGCATAATATTGAGCTGCGATTATTTTTCTATATATTTTTATGCTCAATCTATTTGTTATCTTCTGATATCCTTTGATTTAAAAGCATGTTTACAAATCTGCATATTCAGAGATTGTTTTGTCATCATCAAAAAGGGGGAGATTGTTAGGGAAATCCCTTATGATGTTTTGAAGATGACAAAATAAATCAAAGGCTACTAACATGTTTGATGGTTGAGTAATAGACCATGAAGATAATAGAATATGTAAAGGATATTGTCAAAGTGCGAAGACGGCCAGAAGACTGAACGTAACATATGTCAGTATATTGAAGATTTCCAAACTTCTGTGTCAAAGTCTGAAGACTGCCAAACTCAAGACTCAAAGTCTGTTCTACATCGAAGTCCGCTCACTCGACTAATTCCGATCGAACGTAAATGATGAATCAGAAGACAGACTATGCTGAAGCTGAACCAGATTGTAAAGTCTACAGACTCAGATTGTAAAGTCTACAGACTCATATTGTAAAGTCTACAGACTCAGACTTAACATCCAGATTCGATGAATCGTAACTCAAGCCCAATCATACAACGGCTAGTGATCTGGTTTGGATTCCACATCAAGACTGATTTGATTGAAGACAATAACTTTATACACGAATAAGCTTTACTTATGGAAACCAAGATTTCGTTTGTATGGGCGATCGGAATCAATTTGGGATTCTACCTTTGTCACTCAACGGCTACCAAATCTTCTAGATACAGAGATGTCCAATGGGTATATTGGAAGACGATTCTCCAGGATGCTGTCCAACGGCTAGTTTGGAAGTGGAGGAGTATTTAAGGAGATGAAGGACCGATGAGCAAGTAAGAGACGGAGCGTAGAATTTATAATTCCAAAGTCTGAGCGACCTTCGATCATACACTTGTCTTTGGAGAGCTTAAATATTTGTAATCGTGAGAGAAATACCAAGAGAGTGACTTAGTGAGCTGGTGTGATCTACTACTAAGTGTTTGCACTCGAAGTTATAATCTCTTGTTGATTGCATAGTGGAATCCAGCCAAGAAGGCTGTTATCGTGGGAGAGTGGACGTAGGCTTGGATTAAGCCGAACCACTATAATTTCTGTGTTCTTATTCTCTTCCCTAACTCTTTTGTTTTATTTGAAGTTTATTTTATTCCGCATACTAGTTATATCACAACTCCCTCACTTCCCCTTATTGGTACAAGTCCATCTAAGAGACAATTTTTTCAAGCTCACATGGTCAATTCACCCTAGGCAACAGCCTAGTTCTTCTATCAAATGTCCTCCACTTGCAATGAGAAAGGAGTGAAAAATGGAGACGAAAACTAACGATAAGGAGACTAAAAGGAACAGATGAGAGACCAAAGCTAAGAAGAGATACTACTCGCTCCAGCGCCAAAAGAAAAAGGCAAAAGAGAAGAGGAGGCTGAGGAATAGGAAGAAAAAAGCAGCCCTCAGGCCTGAGGTAAGCATCTTGACTCTGATAAGAATATTTGAATGTACAAATTAGGGATATATTATTAAAGAGGAGTACTGTCAAACATACCCAAAACTTAGTGAAATTGTATCTTGGCTGCTCAATATAAAACTTATGCAAGGTATGTCATGCATATGGGTTTGCCAATGTTGGAAGCCGCATATGTGACCTGAACTTGCTACCCTTCTCCCCTGAAGATGCAACTGAAAATGCAACTGAAGATGCAGATGTGATATCAATGTTGAAAAGTCCTCTAGTTTTCGCCTCAATTACCCCAGAAAAGGTTCTCAGGGTAGAAAAGAAAGTTGTTTCTCAAATGGGCAACACATGTGCTTATGAAAGGATTGAACATGACTTAGCCGAGGTGGACAGATATTTCACTGAGAGGCTTAGACCTGAAATGGATATACGATATGAATATGGATATGGATATGGATATGGATATGGATGGTCAAAGGAATTATCGTAAACACACCCATCAAGGTCTTCCTCAATGTCTTCCTCAAGGTCTTCCTTAGCCGCTATATCATCTGAACCATCTCCCCCTCCCCACTACCTTCCCTCCTCAAATTTTTTCAACCAAACCTCTCACCACCACCAACACCACCACCACATTATATTCTACCTTTTCACCCTCCTCCTATTCCTCTAATAATTTATCACAACTCCCTAGTATCTTTTGATGCTCCAAGCCATTGAGGCCATGGAAACTGGTCGCGGTCATAGCACAAGGCGAGGTCGAGTGGTCTCGAGTTTCCAACTCCCTCACTTCCCCTTATTGGTCCAGGTCCATCTAAGGGACAATTTTTTCAAGCTCACAGGGTCAATTCACACCCTAGGAAGCAGCCTAGTTCTTCTGTCTAATGTCCTCCACTTGCAATGAGAAATGAGTGGAAAATGAAGACGAAAAGAAACAATAAGGAGACCAAAAGGAATAGATGAGAGGCCAAAGTTGAAAAGAGATACTATCCGCTCCAGTGCCAAAAAGAAAAGGCAAAAGAGAAAAGGAGGCTGAGGAATAGGAAGAAAAGAGCGACCCAAGCTCAAGCCCAAAGTAAGCATCCTAATTCTAAGTATCCTGACTCTGATAAGAACATTTGAATGTGCAAATTAGGGACATATTGTCAAAGAGGAGTAGTGTCAAACTTTCCGAAAATTTAGTAAGATTGCATCTTGGTTGCTCAATATAAAACTTATGCAAGGTATGTCATGCAGATGGGTTTGTCAATGCTAGAAGTCGCGTATGTGACCTGAACTTGCTACCCTCCTCCCATGAATATGCAACTGAAAATGCAATTGAAGATGTAGATGTGACGTCAATGTTGAAATGTCCTTTTGATTTTGCCTCAATTACCCCTAGAAAAGGTTTTCAATGCAGAAAAGAAAGTTGCTTCTTAAATGGACAACACATGTGCTTATGAAAAGATTGAGCATGACCTGGCCGAGGTGGACAAATATGCCACCGAGAGGCTTAGACCTGAGATGTGTGCATAAGATAAAGAGCTCCAAGAGCTTGTGATGGGATTGCCATCTTTAGTTGTTTCCACATTGATGGAGAATCACGACTCTTAGAAAGGAGACCTCCAGATTAGGAGCTTGAACGAAAAACACCGGCTAAAAGTGGTGAAAGAGGGAAACTTGAAAAGGACTTCTAGGTCTACAACTTCAAAGCCTTCTAAAGGAGGGAAGCCCCCAGTTATGAGAAAATATGTGAGGAGAAAAAGAGTTGAGAGACCCCCAGCTTTATCAAGAGAAGGGGCTGAGGACTCTTTGGTGGATCTAAAAGTTTACTGACTGCCCAAAAAGTCCTACAAGAAGGGCTTGAACTTGGACATCCAAGACATCGAAAAAGAACAGCCCATTCTCTCTCTCTCTCTCTCTCTCTCTCTCTCTCTCTCTCTCTCTCTCTCTTGTTACTTTGGCCAATGCATTGCAGTTGCTTGGACTACCTATCATGCACAATAACCAAAGCCCTTTCGACATATTGTCACGTTTAGGTACCTAAGCAAAAAGTGACCAAGCCTTTCGATTTTGCTGGTCCAACCGTGTTGAGAGACCCTTGTTGAGAGACCCTAATGTATAAATTAATCAAATTCTTCTTTTCTCATAGGGACTCAAATAAAATTATTATGGAGATAGATGGCCTCTGTAGATGTGATCAAACAATGGGAGCACCTAGATATCAACTAGAGAGACTGATGTAAGTCAAAATGCACATGATGCACTTGTTCTCTATAAGAGGGATGGAAGCATTGTGCCTGTCGATAATTCATTTGGTCCAATGAAGAAGCTAGTGCCTGTCGACAATTCATTTGGTCCAATGAAGAAGCCAAGCCCACGGCAAAAAGTTGACTTTAATGAAGAAACCAGCCAAATGTGCCAGCTTCTTTCCAGTGAAGGTATTAATAGAACAAATGGAGAAAAGGCAAGATGTTGGGAGGAAGAAGGAGAGTCTTCCAAGGGCATGTAGACTTATTTGTTGCTGTTATGCATCTTGTACAAGGTATGTTATCTATATTCAAAGGCTCCATGCCACTCCCAAAACCAAAACCAATCCGCAATCCACTCTAGTCCACCTACTACCAAATTGAGAGAAGCTGATTAAGTTTTTCCTAATCACGGCCAACTAATCTATTTCCCCAACTACCTCTTGAGAGAGAGAGACAAAGAGAACACTATACTATTCACGTCAGAGCAAGCTTGTAATCCCCGTTGGCTACCCTCATTGCATTCTGACCTAGGTAATGCCATCAACATAGAGAGGGACTATGACTTGCTAAACTGCAAAAGCGCCAAGAGATAGCTTTAATGACCTTTAACTGACAACAATACATTTTCCATCATTTGCTAAGTGACACTAAGTGGGAGAATTGAGAGGATATCAGGGAAATTGTAAAACCTCTTATAAAGCTGTTAAAGCAGGAGTGCTGATTGTAGAAATCACAGGTAGAAATACAGACTATATCCATGGTAAAAAGGTTCCTTAAAGGCAATTGTAAAAATAATTCACTAAATCCATACAAAATTCAAAGTGTCAATATTATAAAACATGCATTCAAGAACTTCACTACACTTATGTGACAGGTCTCAGCATTATTTATCCACTTCACCAATTGCTTAAAAAGATAACCCCATGAATTTCTGCAAGTGACAGACACTTTTCTCCATGGAAAGGATCAATGGTTGATTTAGTTGTAGGAGTTTTTCTAACTCAAAATGTAGCAGACCATCAGTCTAGGTAAATTGGCCTTTCTGATATAGTATTCTAGAGATTTTCCTATCTTTCATTGAAAAGGATCCTCTATTTTCGTTTTCTTGCTTTTGCAGTTCGGCATTCATGTCACTGGAATTGCGATTTCCCCAAAATCCAATCCCTGAAATGTGCTATGATGAAGGAACTACAATAATTATCAATGAACTAGACCCACACATCTTGGAGCTAGGATATCCCCTAAGTGAAAACAATCCAAATGATACTATGTGTAGACAGAGCTGGATCACCAACAATGAATATGAGAAGAATGAAACCAATGAGGTTGCAACAGCAATAATTCTGTGGGAAGTAAAGCTTGTTGCATTATCAAAGATAAAGTAACAATAATGATTTCTATAATAGACAGTAGGATGACAGAGATTTGTGAAGAATTGGGCGATCATTCAATCAAGAATAATCAACCATGCAATAGTTGTAGAGGAGGTGAAAACTCTGAAGACAGGCCTGGGGACGGTGAGATTGTACCTCAAGCAGCGTGTCAAGGGGAAACTAGCAAAATACAGAAGGTGTGTACTTCTTAGAACTTTCAGGGGAAAAAGAAAGCATGAGCACAAGGGACATTTCAAAAGGCCCTAATCAAGAATCCTTAGATACACACCCTACTAAGCATAGTCTTCCACTGACTGATGACTCAAACAAGATGAATATAACAAATTCGAAAGGGAAGAGTAGAGGTGCTGGTAAGGGTGTTGGTAAGGAGAAAAAAGAATATTTTGACTAGGATAGCTTAAGAAAACATGTAGAATCCAATGGATATAAAAGAGTACGGACGTTAAACATAATGGACTCTTCCGACTAGGAAGCTGTCAGACATGTAGATGTCAAGGAAATTGCTGATGCCATCAAGGAACGAGGAATGAATAAGGTACTTGCAGAAAGAATCAAGGTAATACATAACCCACCAGCGAAATTACCATTAGTTCCATGACGAGGCTTCATATAATATCACGAGCTGCAAGTGTAGGATTTCCTCAATTGGCTTGTGGGTGAACACGGAAGTGTTGATCTAGAATGTCTCAAGGATGTCCCGCTTGACAAAGCAAAGTATGGTCTAAAACACTTGTGATTTCATTTGCAAGTTATGGCCAAATGCGTAATTTATGAGTGTGGTTATATAGAAGTCAAATGCTGAAATCTTTTTTTCACTTATAAGTAAGTTTCATGCGTTATGCTCAATAATTGCTATTATAGAGTATTCTGAGGTAAGGCAATGTGAGTTCACCAGTCAGTACATAAATAGTATATAGATGGAACTGTCCTTGATTCTCAGGCTCTCACGTCCGACTTGGGTTTTGTAGAGAGTATTTGCTAAGCATTAGAGGCTTGGGGCAGAAGAGCGTGGAGTGCGTGCAGCTTTTGACACTCCACCACTGAGCTTTCCCTGTAAGTCAAAGGCATAACCAGATACATCCTCATTATTTTGATAGATATTGTTAGCTAGCTGCCATTGTAAAAAAGTGAACACAAATGTCGCCAAGGTAGCTGTGAGGCTTGGATGGGTACCACTACAACCATTGTCGGAGTCACTTTAGTTTCATCTGTTGGAACTGTAAGTATCATTGAGGCACTTTTTGACTAATCCAACAAACTAATCTTTGGGTTTGTGCAACTAGTCTGTCTTAGATCTTATTCAACAATATTTATGGCCATGATTGTGCAAGTTGGAACTTTGGAACTGGAAGTATTATCCAGCCACCGATTCGTCAAACTAATCTTTGGGTTTGTACAACTATCCTAACATAGATTCTATACAACAATATCTATGGCCAAGATTGTGCAAGCTCAATTAGAGAACATTGTAAGGATGCTATCCTCTAATTTGGTGCCGAGTACCTCTAGATTGAATTTATGACAATTAGTTAAGTAACGAAATCTTTGCATGCAGGTATGAGCTGCATTACCAGATGATAACATTTGGAAATGTGTGATATTATTTAGTTCCAAATGTTCTCCCCACCTCCCCCTTGGTACAATACTTATGGTTGTTGAGAGTGATCAACATTGTGAGATTAGTGCAAGTTTTCTGTACAAAAAAGAGACCAAATTGCAATGCTTGTCCTATGAGAGGAGAATGCAAACACTTTGCAAGTGCTTGTGCAAGCTATCATGATCTCCTACAATTTATGTTGGTGTACCATGAACACAACCACATTGAAGTTCTACCCAAGCAGGACCACTACTTCCAAAACAAGAATTTTAAATGCATAACAATAAAAGTTGAAAAGTATGGCCTAGGAAAACAGTACTAGTAATACATGCACCTGCTTAGTTAGTCTGTAAGGAAGATAGTAAATCTTGAAAATGCAAATTGGACATTCTACATCCAATTCTAATTAGTTGATGATCAATTATTGTTTTCTTTTCATTGTGATAGTGATACTTCAATAGCAATAGGTAGTGTGAATATCATTATTGCAATATCACCATACAAGAACACATGTTTTTCCATGAATTCAACACTCATATTTTGTGTAGTGCAAAGCTTGCCCTACCCAAGCTAGAGGAGAAGAGCAGAGCGAATGCAATGAGAAGAAACATAGCCAGCCAAAATATAGGCGAGACATGGCCTCTATCTTTACCATTGTCTTTATCACTGGCAAAGCAGAACTTAGAAGAGCAGCAACAAGAAGCAAAACTAGGAGCAAGTAACTGTCAACCTATTGTGGAGGAACCTACGACTCCACAACCGAAACTAGATTACACTCTGATACCAGAAATTGACATGGAGGATATGTTTTCAGATGATCCCAATGAAATTCCTACAATCAAACTTAACATGAAAGAGTTCACTCAAGAGAAGCAAATGCAGCACAACATGGACCTTCAAGAGCATGACATGTCAAAAGCTTTAGTTGTTTTAACCCCATAAGTTGCCTCCATTCCTATGCCTAGGCTTAAAATTGAGATGCAACTACGGACGGAGCACCTAGCGTAAGTCTAACCTTCTCGACCACTCAAGTTACTCACATATGATTGTCATTCTTTGGAATGTAATAATACTTTTGCTAGTGGTAAGACATTTTAGCAAACATTGATTCTTGCATTTTCTATTTTTGCCCTATAATATTTCCAATTAATTGAATTTATTTCAAATATTTGTTGGAATTAATTAAGTTTAGGTTATTCATTTAGATGTTTACGTTTTCTTCTTTCTTCTCCCCCGCTGCTCCTCAACCAAATCGCTGCTCGGTCATTGTCGCAACTCGATTCTTGTCGCTCCTCACCTTGCTCGACTGGCGGAGAATATGGGTCTCTACAAACAAAGAAAGAAGCATTTGGTTTTCTTCTTGTTTTTGAATTTGTGCCTCAATCGGCGAAGAATTTGGATCTTCGACTTTGCGAAGGATGGGTACAAGGAATGGGAAGAACTTTGGTCTTTGACTTTGCAGATGATGGGTACAAGGAATCGGGAGACCATAGAAAACCTAGGGTTTTTTTATGTTTTAGGATTTGTTAATTTTCTCTATATTTTTTTGGACAAAATTACCCAAACTCCGATCGTTAGAAATGTCACATCATGGCTAACCAACAAGCTCAAGTTCTTCTTTGGAATTGATTCAATCACTTTGGGTCCTTATTTAAGACAATGGGTCCACTTTAGGTCTTTATTTGACATAAAATTCATTTCGGATCCTTATTTAAAAAATTGGTCAACTTTGAGTCCTTATTTGGAATTTTCTCTAAAAGTGAGGTTGTTAGGATAAAAGTGA
This sequence comes from Eucalyptus shirleyi, assembly GCA_017140165.1. NCBI lineage: Eukaryota > Viridiplantae > Streptophyta > Magnoliopsida > Myrtales > Myrtaceae > Eucalyptus > Eucalyptus shirleyi. The sequence continues at coordinate 48,717,806 of CM029448.1, forward strand.
GTAAGATTTCTAACATTCATGGTATATTTTGGGTGCGTTTGGAAACTATTTCGAAAAAGGGCTTTGGACACAGAAAGTCCTTTGGGCCAAGTATAGGGGTGTTTGGCAAAAAAATTTTAACCCTCATTTGGAGAATGCCAGCTTTGTGAAGCTGAAAGCCTAAGGCAGGTGAGGACCTGCCTTGGGCTTTCAGCTTTTTCGGCATGCCATGCAAAAACTATTCATATTTTTTTTCTCAAAATTGTCCTTACGAACTTTTTGTTTTTCCCTTGTGAGGAGACATTGTTCTTCTTCTCCGTCTTCTCCGTCGAGGGTGGTCGGTGTGGTCGCGACAACCTAGGTGATCATCGTCAGAGAGTTGGGCAACCTCCGTGAGTCGCGGCGTTGCCAGCAATCGTCGCTTGCCGCACCGCGACCTCCGCACAGAGCTCGCTGGGACCGCATGACCCATTTGGTCACAAGTCTGGTCGCAACCAGATCTGGTGCTGGAGGCTCGAGCGGCGACTAGATCTGGGTCGCGCAACCCCTCCACGACCTAAATCCGGGGTGGCAAGGTCCTCCCACAACCTCAACGCCCCGGATTTAGGTTGTCGGAGGCTGAGGTGGCGCCACGCGCGACCTTGCCGCCCCAGATCCGGGGTCGCCGGAGGTTGAGGCGGCGCCGCGCAACACACACGACCTCACCACCCTAGATCCAGGGTCAACGGAGGTCGCCGGAGGTCACCGGAGGTCGCCAACGGCCGCTGCCCTTGCCGGTCAATTTTTTAAAATTTTTCTTTTGAATTTTTTTTTTACTGCAAAACTCCTTTGTAAATGTGATTCCCCAAACAACATTTTGCTCAAAGTACTTCACAAAAGGCTTTCAAAATATAATTTGTATTTTGGAAAACACCTTTAACTCAAAGGTTTTTGCATTTTCCTAAAGACTTTCTCCAAAAGTTTTCCCAAATGCACCATTTGGTTACCATGCGCGAGGATCATTGCCGCAACAGTAAACTGCCGTCGCCTCCACCACCTTCGTTTGTCATCGCCACCAACTTATTGTCATTATTGGCCAATCGATTATGTTTCCCAACCGAAGCTTCTTGATTAACATCTCCACCTTCGCTCATATTTGGTGCAATGGTGAAGCTTCAATTCATCGCCTCTTCTCATTAATAACTTGAGCATTCTCTCTATTACATATGCACTTCACTTGCAATGGAAAAATTCCACCTTTTTTGCAGTCTCTCACTCACTTGCGAATTGTCCTCGTGGAAATAGAAAAAAATCGAGACACGCACTTCGTCTTCTGCTTCGATCATCAACGGAAGTATGTGCATTTGTGAGCTTCAGAGGCAAGGAGATAGCAATGGAAGGCATGGTGAGGCAATGGCACAGCAAGGTGAGGTAATGTCATTGGCGGCTTGCTAGTAGTGGCGGAAGGCAACGTGGGGTTGTTGACAATAGCAGAAAGGTGGAGGGTTGAGAGAGAAGAAATCCCATTGTATTCATGTTATATTCGGACATTTAGGCTGCACATGATAAAATTTCTGTTTCTTGATTTTTCTGTTTCTCTGTTCCCCGGAACAAGTTTGGAATAGAAATCCGTTTGGTAACGCAATTTGATTTCTCTATTTTTGAAACAGATTTCTATTTCATAAATAGATTTGAAGAAAAAATCAAAAGCTAAAATTTTTAGCTTCTCAGTTTCTGAAATAGAAATTGGGAAATCAATTTCTAGCCAAAAATCAATTTCTGTTTCAGAAATTTTGTCATGCGCACCATTATAAAATCCTATGTAAGATTAGAAGTTCCATTATTAGCTTATCCAATCTTATTCTAACCAACAAAAAAAAATTTCCGACAGCCAAATGCGGGAAATCCTTCTTTCCGCAACGGAGGTGATATATGCTTGAAGATTGCTTTTGATCTGTGACTTGGTGTTGACACCTAATTTTGGAAAAATAAAATTGTATTTTGAAAAAAAAATAAAAAAGGGGAAAATTGATTCGATTGGTTATCAATGGAATGTGGAAATTCTGATTAACCATCCTTACTCAGTAAATATGGAAGCAAATTGTCAATCAAAGAAATCAGATAAGTAAGAAAGTAAGGAGTTTGATAAAGGGAAGGAATTGAAATATCCAAGGAAAAATCAAATTGATCGCAAGATTTTGCTCCAATTTACATGAATTAAGGCAACGGAAAAAGGAAGCTCGAAAATTACCATAAAAGAGGATGGTCAGGATCACTATAAAATGAGCCATAATTTTCGTGAGCCGGGGGGGGGAGGGAATTCGGGGGATTTCTCGAAAAAATGGAGAGCGAATCCGTTGAGCAAAAAAATTCGTGCGTGAGAGAGTTCTAAAAAATACAAAAGAAAGGAAGGGAAAATTCTTTTCTTTTTTTTTAGGTGAAAAGCTACATCTGCAGAAAGGGGAGAGCAGCAGAGAGAGCTCGTGTGAGGGGACGTGCTGCAGCAGTAAAAAAGAAAAGAAAGAAAGAAAAAGAAACAGGAAAAATATGAAGCACTGTTCATCTCCTTCGTGAAGACTCCTCTGCTAGTGACCCCCAAAGCTCGCTTGCCGCTGCACCACCGCAAGCACCTCCACCGCGCCTCCACCGCTGCCGCTTCGCCAGCCACAGCCGTCGGACGCCATTGCTCCTACACCACCTGCGCCACCGCAACTCATCCCCAAACGCCGGAACGGCCCGCAAGCTCGCCCTACCGCACCGGTCTCGCCGCGACGTCGAGCCCCGCTGGGTCTCAGCTCGTTTCCACCTGCGCATAAGCCCGAGCCCCGACGTCTGCAATCCACAAGCAGTTCGCCGCGCGCCATCTGCAGCCCGACACTGCTGCCTCCATCAGCTTGCCCTCAACGACGCTCGCACTCGAGCTCCGCCGTTCGCCCCGCGCCACCGTGTCTCCGCTCACCACCGCGCCTCACCCGAGACCGCCCGTTCGTCCCACGCTCACCAACGCTGCTGCAAGTCCCCTCATTTAGGTAGTTTAGTTTATTCTTTCTTTTATGTTATTTTTTATTTTATTTGATAGCATCTTTAAGTTTAGTTATCTAAATTGCAATATTGGGTGTTAATATTCATGAATCCTGTAGTCACTATCCATAGGGATTTTGCCCGGAATTATTATAATTATTAATTTAATCCGAGAGACATTGGATTATTTTTTTAATATATTAATTTTTGGGTTTTTTGGTAGAATTTTAATTGTAAAATTAATATAATTATTAATTTGATCTGTAAGACTTCGGATCAGATTTTTAATTATTTTGACCTCTTTGTCATGATGATTAGGGTTAGAATAATCTTTAATTTGACCTGTGAGACAACAGGTTTTTTTTTATTATTTTAATTCTCTATTTTTGTTGATAGTTTAGATTTAATATTTATTTAATAATTAAAATATAAAAAACAGAAAATCAAAAAATCAAAATTCTGCATGAGCATATAGGTTTAGTGAATCAGACATGTAGATTTAATAAATTGGAATTTTTTTTTAGGATTACATTTTTAGGGTTGCGCTTTTAGAAATAAGTTAGGGTTTGACCTACATTATTTTTTTTAGATAATGCTTACTCATTTTAATTATCTCATTTTAAAAAAAATGTTTTTTAAGACAGAATAGGGTTTAAGTCAAATTAATCCCAAAAATGGATTAGAAAATTACTTTAGATAGCTTAATTAGGGTTTTTATTAGTTTTGAATTTCAATAAAAAATACAAAAAATACAAAAATCTAGGTGCATGTTAATTAGTTTGCATAATATGATCATTTAATCAGAATTTATTAGTAAAGTTAGGTCATAAGGTGCATAATAACTAGTTTGCATAATAGACCAATTTAATTAGAATTTGCATATTAATAGGATTAAGTCATTTAGTTTAAAAATGCGTTTTTATAAAGAATTCTAGTTTGTAAGAAAACCCAAAAAAAATGATTGCTTGCTTTGTGTGATGTAATTTATTTATTTGAATGTTTAATAGTGGTTGAGCATTCGTGTGATCGTCTCTTTGCATGTTAGTAATTTAGGTTAAAATAAATCCAAGCTGCCTGTAAAAATATTTTGAAAATTAAAAGAAATGGTACCGAAAGGGTATTAGAAAATTCTAATGTAACCAAGTTCCCGTACCCTTAGTCTCTGGTTCGTAGGAGTAAAATAAATCTCCCTTTATTTTACTTAGGTGTCTAATCGACCTATCGTGAACTGATTAATGGCGACTCTTAGATACTAACCTCTTGCATGTTTAAAAATTTAGACTTAAGTCGTAATTTGGTATGGGTTTGGGAGAGCCCGAGCTAAGTGTAAAAACTTAGTCCATTAACCTAGTTTTAGGTGATGCACTCGAAAATTAGGTCGCGACACTTGGCACTCTCCAAAAACAAACCTGGTCTCTTTCATATTCAAGAGGAAGTTTCGTTGCAAGCTTACAAAGAGAAACAGGATTCGTGAAACACAATTGGACACATCTGCCATGGGACTTCTCGTCAGCCTTCCACTCTCGAGAACCGGACCACAATGTCACAGAACTATCTATCGACCCTTAAAATTTAGGTCCCTTTCATAAACCTCTATGATCATGAGTCCGCATCAACGATCTTCCTTTGTAATTCTCTCCTTTTTGTTTCCAGTTGAGTAAAAGTGATTGTTGCGAAGCCAATGATAACTGCATAATAGGCACGGCTCCAAAACAGTAAGGTGGAAAAAAAGAGTGAACAAATCAAGATATATGGTAATGGCACGATGACTCGCTAATGGAATCGTGGTGCGGCAGAGCTTCTCATAAAAGTACAAAAACGTGCAACAATGATTACTAACTGAGGTTTGTGGAATGCATGTATAAATATACATCTCTAATTTCAAAAGCAAGTTGGTTCTGGACTTTCAATTGGTGCATCATATGACTTCACGATCTCAGTGAGACACCAGCTGAAAGAAACAACGAGGACCAAAGAAAGCCCAACAACAGAAGGTCAAGCATTGTACTTGTCTTTCAACCTGAGTGTTGGTGGAGACATCATGCGAAGCAAGACCTGACTAACTTAGAAATTGGAAGGATTTGGCATAACGCTAATCTAATCGACCCCGGTCCGAAACAACAACATAGAACAAAACGGAAAGAGAGCTTGCGTATAGCATGAATAGTAGGCCAGAACAGGCCCTCATAATTCGAATCAACTCTGACCAAATAATAGATACAAACAATCATTTTTTTTTCAAATGTCTATGATTAAAGGAAAGTTTACAGCATCAGGCCTAAGGCTGTCTCTCTGTGCTGCTTCTGAGGCACATTAGTTTGTGATGATCCTCATGATAAATTTTGATCAAATGCGTGAACGCCCGCCCAGCAGTTCTAATAGCCAACTTTCTAATGGTTTGCCCAACTACAATCATGGCAAGATGCTGATCTACCAGCATTCCTCCAAAGCTGGAAAATTACTCCACCAGCGAAAAACAACATTGCAAGAAGATAATTCCGCTGAGAGGAGCAGGCTTTGTGACTTTAATTGGAACAGACATTCGGATTTGGGAGGAGGGCCTCAGGGCCATTCGCGAACATGCCCGGGCTACGTGTTGTTTTAACGAACTAATATAGCTTTCCCTTAAACTGGCTGCACCGATATGAGTGACCCTGGAAAGTGAGTGAAGCTTGTAGACGACGGACTTGAAGCTCGTGGACGACTTAAATATTGTGGACGATGAACCTAGGAAAGAAGAGCCAACGGTAAATGGCGAATGGCAGATTGAAGCTTGCGAGGAGCGGGCGGGATTAGGTGAGCGGCAAAGACTAAAGCGGTGCTGCTGAGGATCAGGGAGCGGTGAGGATTGGGAGTGGCCAGCTGAGGATCAGCCGAGAGCATAGGGGAGAGGAAGGAGGAAAATTTGAAAAATTGAAAACCATTTGGGATTTTCTTCCATCTTTTATCCAATTGCAAATTTTAACGAAGTTACCCCCATTCAAGTTGCTAGAAATGTTTACCGGTGAATATTTGGCCGTCTAGTGAGCCTAGACCCTTATTTGAGACTCACTTAGCCACTTCAAACTTTTCTTTGAAATAAAATCCACTCTAACCCCTCATTTGAGAAAATGGCCATACTTCATGTCCTTAATTGGAATTTCACCTAATTGAGCAATAAAGATTACATGCAATTGGATTAAAAAAATTGCAAATTTTGACTAAATTACCCCTGGTCAAATCGCCAGCCATCCTTTTGGAATTTTCCCGTTCAAATTATCATGGCTCATATTTTCGCTCTGTAAGCAAATAGGAGGGAAGATATGGTGCATTATGCTTGTGTTTGGCGACAGGCAATAAGTAATGGCAGCCAGCCATGGGCCATTTTGGGCCTTCATTATTTCACTCAACTGTACATTTGTTGTTCATTAAGGAACGTAGAAGAAGTGTAAATCGCTGTTTGGAAACGCTCTAATAAGGCCGAGACAAGCTTGTCGTCGTTTGGGTTTTGACACTTTCCGCGGTACGAGGATGCCAATTTTCTCGGGAACTCTTTCTTGGGTCTTCGAAATCCATACCAGCTGCGTCCTAATTAATCAAATTTTAGATGATTCTATAGCTCAGTCTAAGCTTGATCTCCGCCTACTTCCTTCACGTGAAAAAATTGCAGAAACAGTCTTTAATATTATTTTGATGGTTAGGATAAAATAAATTTTATTATATTTAGTGTTTGGTTGCTGTCCAAGACAAGATAAGGCTGGATAAATGAAAGATATATATCAGATTAAAAAAATCCTACGTGGGGTGTGATGAAAGTGAGTAAGATTTCTTATGTCCATGGTATATGTTTGCCACCCTACGAGGACCATCACCACAACAGTCAAATTGTCGTCGTCTCTGACCATGGCCGGTTGTTATCACTGTCCAACTGATTTTCATTGCCGGCCAACTGATCATGTTCCCCAACCGGAGCTTCTTGATTAACATCTCCACCTTCGCCCATGTTTGGTGCAATGGTTAATTCATCATCTCTTCCCAACCATAACTTGAGCGTTCTCTGTGTTACCCACGCACTTCACCTGCAATGAAAAATTTCCACCTTTTTCGCAATCTTTCACTCACAAATTATCGTCACGGAAATCGAAAAAATCGAGACACCCACTTTGTCTTCTACTTCGATTCATCAATGGAAGTACGATGCTTTCATGAGCTTTAGAGGCAAGGAGATAGCGATGAAAGGCAACGGCAACAGCAACGGCAATGTGTGGTTGATGACAACAGCAGAAAGGTATTGTTTTTTGGGGGGTGGAATTCCCTTTGTAGCCATGGTATATTTAGACATTTACCAAACAATATGTACGATTCCCATTATTATCTCATTCGACCTTATTTCATCTCAACAAAAGAGTTCGGATATGACCAAATGCAGCACGAGGGAATTCCGTCTTTTCTTGAAAGCCTTGTGGTGATGGAGGTGATGTATGCTAGAAGATTCCTTTTGGTACATGACTTGGCACTCTCCAAGAGAAACACCGGTCTCTTTCGTACTTAAGAGGAAGTTCTCGTTGCAAACTCACAAAGAGAAACAGGATTCGTGAAATACAATTGGACACATCTGCCATGGGACTTCTCCTCAGCCTTCAACTCTCGAGAACAGGACCACATCTGTGGACACTTAAATTTAGGTCCCTTTCATACACACCTCTATATTCATGAGTCCGCATCAACGATCTTCCCTTGTAACTCTCTCTTGTTTGTTTCCAGTTGAGTAAAAGTGACCGTTGCGAAGCCAATGATAATTGCATAATTGGCACGGCTCCAAAACAGTAAGGTGAAAAAAAGAGTGAACAGATGGAGATGTATAGCATGGAATGATGACTCGCTAGTGGAATCGTGGGTGTCACGGAGCTTCTCGTGAAAGTGCAAAAACATACTGTCCACTTCCTATCATCTGGCCTGAACCCTGGAGTCGGCTTTGTAGGATCGGCAACAATAGCTGCATGGAGTATCATAGAATTCCTCAGTACGGTCAATTGGGAAGTCTTGCCGAGGATGACTCCCAACAAATTCTTGCGAGATCTGGGGAAGCGTGTATAAGAGTCGTATCTATATAATTGCCCCTAAGAAGGGCTATCCCGCAAAATAACCAAAGGAAAACGATAGGCGAAGGTCGGCGTTTTGCTTTGGCTTTGGGAGGTGTTCCCTTTTTACCTAGGTCTTGTCTCGATCGGGGTTGACATACTCATTCGAGATTATGATGCTCGCGAATAGATTTGATGCAAACGGGCAACATTATTCCTAACAGAGGTTTGTGGAATGTATATATAAAATATACTTCTCTTTGAAAAGCGAGTTGCTCTTGGATTTTCAATTGGTGCATCAGATGACTTCACCAGCGCAATGAGACATCAGTTGAAAGAAACAACGAGGACCCAAGAAAGGCCAGCAACAGAAGGTCAAGCATCATACTAGTCGTTCAACCGAGTGTTGGTGAGATATCATGTGAAGCGAGACCTACCAAGAAATTGGAAGGATTTGGCATGACGCTAACCTATCCAACCCCGTTCCGAAAAAACAACCGAGATCAAAACGGAGTTGCGAAGCAGAAAGAGAGCTTATGCATGGCACGAATAGGCCAGAGCAGGCCCTCATAATTTGAATCAACTTTGACCAAATAATAGATACAATTATATTTTCAAATGTCCATGATTAACGGCAAGTTTACCGCATCAGGGCTAAAGCTGTCTCTCTGTGCTGCTTCTGAGGCACATTAAATTGGCCTTGTCTACTGCAGAGACGAGTCTTGCTAGAGTCCAGACATCTCAGAAGCCACCATTTAATGCCTTTCTCTCTTCGTAGCATCTTCTGCAGGAGGAAAGACGGAGTGACTGCATGCAACGGACAATGGGTAGTCTACGTCCATCATTATGAATCTCATTTAGGATTCATAATAGAATCCAAAGGTGGGTTCAGGCGCTAGATCTCTACGCTGAAAAGGTAACCCATGATGGGAAAAGGGTTTCCGGCTCAACTCGTGCTGAGGCTCATTTTCGTTCCTAAGAGATTTCCCTCGACAAGTCCTGTCGGCAGTTGACGAGACCATAGCAACCCCCTACAATCTCGTTCAATCTTAAGGAAGAAAGCAGGGGCCCCACTTGAGGAACGGAGGGTCTCCGTCGGTGAGGTTGACAAATCACATGCACCACCACCGTGCGATGGAATTGCAGCGTAGGGCCCCTTGCGGCATGATTGATGCAAGGACGACGACCATTTGATTTTCTCTTGCAAGTTCATTACAGATCGATGGGATTTTCATTACACGCCTCTTTTTTCTTATCTTAGCTTCATGGCCCTCTTCTCTTACGACTTTCTGTGCTTTGATCTTTCCGTGGACAAACGCAGAATTGCGGGCCCCGAGATCTTACAGCGTGGGAAACCGTGTTTTACTGAACAGAAATGGGATTTTAATCCGCATGGCAGCTTTCTCAAATTGACGTGAACGGGGCGAATATATGCTTATGCTTTTGCATCCACATGCTTAAAGATTGGAGTGTGCAGATAACTTTTCGTCGGGCATCTAGACAACTTAGCCATTCTTAAAGATGTCTTCTTTTCAAAGGTCAGCTAAATTACAGTCTTTTAAGACACCACCAACCTCTGGCCCGGTAGCTTCCTCGGTGCATGCATCAGATACCACACACAGCGACACTCCAGATTCATCGTCCTTGCTATAGATCTCAACGGGTCCTTAAAGTCCCTCTCAACCTCACATTTGAATGTGGTCGATATGGTCCGTAAAGAAAACTCTGGAAGGGCTGCCAATATTTAATAGAGCTAAATCTACCAACTCATAAGGACTGAAAGAGACCCGGGAGTATCCCAGAATAACCTGAAGAGGACCAGCAAACGCCATAAAGAAGAACCTACCAACTTTAAATATCAAAGAATGAGAGAGTTATCAACCAGCTCGCGTACGCATCCTATTATGCTGGCTCTATGTGAGAGTCCGGCCCCATGAATTGCAAAGCGCTAACGAACTCTTGTATCGGTCATAAATTTTTCCCAGCATTTTCCCATCTCTACTCAATGCTATGATCTAGTTGTCGATTTCTTCAAAGTTAGTTGCTCGATTATGCTGCCCCCGACATGGATGAGGGTTTTGAGCCAGCTTATGTATATATAAATGATAATGTTAGCTGGTGGGTGAAAGTGGAATTGTTGGTGAAGCCCTCAGGGGCATCCACTGGAGGAAACAAACAACACCACTGAAAGTTGCAGCAGCAGAACAAAATATATACAGAAAACTGAGATCACATCAAGTAATGATGCCGGTAACCCCAAAATTTAAAAAACAATAACATGACGATGGCTATAACCTAAAAACCATATATATATACCTTGAGGATGTTATTTTAATATCAACAAGCTCTCAGATTCATCTCCTCCTGCAACCGACGCGAGAATGGTGATTCATTTTCTACAGATCTGCAGTCCGTAAATAGAAAATTCATCAGAAGACAAAGTCAATCAATGCATTGGCTAGGCACAGGTCAGTTAATTAAAGAGCCGCGTTAAATTAATCAAGAAAAGAGGGCTAGGTTGGTCCACGACCCCTCAGATGACCACAAAAGGAAAATTAAAGTCCACCCTGTTAAGCGCTAATTAGATTCCATATGAAATCTTTTGCAGAGTTCAGACCCACATTTGAAAAAAGCAACAACAAAGGAATAGATTCCCATGTAAGATTAAAGCAGTGAATAGTCTCCATTCCAGACAGAAAAAAATGACCGACGCCCCTTCCAACACGAGTGAAGCCAATAAATACTATATAGAAACAGAGCCCCATGAGACTGTTGACAATGACGCCCCCCCCCCCCCCCCCCCCGTTTGATTGTTGGATGTGGCGATCCTAATTCCTTATGGACAAAAAAGCACCACTGGACTTCCTATATTTACATTCATACCACTGACCAAGAACCAACCCTAGGAACAACAGATCTTTATCTAGCTGATGGCTGTATGAACCAGATTTGCCAAAAAAAATTTCAACCCGGGTAGATCTGAAAGAAAAATGTTGTAACTCTGGGCACTTCTTCCCTTCATTCAAATTGAATCGATTCAGAAGAATATTGGACTAAAGTGAAAGTAGGCAAAGCAAAGACACGTTGTGAGCCTGGCTTTTTTCGCAGTATAGGAAATTTAGGCAGCGATAAAGACAAAGTAAATTGGACTAACTTCTAAATAACCTTGTGAGGCATCAGTTCTCAAAATGGCAAGCTCTTTGAAGTAGAGCTTGCAGTGAGGGTCTTGAGATGATCCGAAGGAACGAAATCTTGAGGCAAATTAGCTCTCTTAACAATCCTCCTCATGTTGCTCTGCAAACTCTGCTGGACCAATTGCTTCACTGCTTTCTTCTCCTCGCTCATCATGTCCTCGTCCTCCACAGACTCCTTCGTACCTCCATTAACACTCAGTGCAGTCGATGAAGCCCCGCATATAGGAGCAGATACTGCTGCACTCATGCTACTGCCGCCATAGCTCTCTGATATCTGCTTCCCTTTATCCACTCTCAAACACTCCAGTATCCTCGAAGCTCTCTTCTGCGCCAATGTACTGCCAAGAAGCGTCAATTCGAGCAATGCTGATACAATTCCAGCCTCGATCATTGCCTGCCTATCATTATAAGCTTTGTGAGCCATCACCATCAAAATGTACGACGCTTTCTCTTGGCAATCCGGCGAGTCCGTCCAGTTTATAATGTCAACCAGTATAGGGAATGCATCTTTAACTCTGCTGATTGCCTTTCTGCCTTCAGGGGTAGATACGATGTTGCTGAGTATAGATAATATCCGTTCACTGATTTCCATGTCTCCCAAGGCATTCATAAGGAAAGGGACCAAATCAGTTTCGATTATTATGCAGACATTGGAGGGGAGGATGGAAAGGTTGTAGAGAGCTCTGAGAGCATCTTGCTTTGCTTGGGGGCTACTCTTGCGGTCAACATCTCTAAGGGTATTCACCAAAAAGGGGATTGCACCTGACAATCCGATGATGGGCTTGTTCGAATCTAAAGCACTCAAGCCAAGGAAATTCGCTACTATAGCTTCTGAGATCGACGGGTCTATGGTCTCCTCAGGAGACTCAATAAGCTTCAACATCTTATGAACAGCCCCTGCTTTGACAATGGCCGCCTTATTCCTACAAGTGAGTCCAAAAGACATGAGATAGGTGAGCTCACAGTCACAAACCAGTAGCTACTGGACAAATCCAAAATGCACTGAAAAACACACATTATTGCTCGAAAAGTGACAAAAACTATAGCATGAGCGATAATTAAATTTAAAAAAAAAAAAAAAACAAGATAGCGCATTCTCTCAAATGCGGCATAATGAAACTACATGAAGATGACACATGAGAACAGGGAAAATGACTTGTCAAAACACCTTCGAAAACATGGCATATCAAAATCATTAAAAAAATGCACATTTTGCAGACGAATAATTGATGACACCATAGAAGACAGAAACTAAACAGAGAGCCACAACCTGCATGCGGAAATAGATCAATTTCAAAAGCACATGACAGACAACATCATGGGTAGTCGAGGTAAGAAGAATTATTCGATGGCGACGCTCGAAACAGAGCGCAAAGAAAGATTGAAATGTGAAACCAAAACACATTTAGATCGTCAAGGTGAGAACTTCGCCAAAAAGCAGAGGCTGAACTGGAAGCACGAAAAATGAAGCAGAGAAATTTTTCAGAAGAAAAGAACAAGATGGACACAACAAGACACACGCAAGAGGCGAAAAAGACGACAATTTTTTCCCCTGTTAATGGCAGAACAAGGTGCCGAAACCGATCGAATGCAGAAATCAGAGAAGAACGATCCGAACCCACTCCGAAAATCCCAAGAACTCACATGTCATTGCCAATGCCGAGGTTGAGCAGAGCGTAGAGCGACGCAATCTGCGAATCGAGATCCGAAGAATCGAGCATCCCCACCAACGGCGGGATCGCCCCGAGCATCGCGAGCGTCGTCCTCGCCTCGGAGTCCTCCTTCGCGAGCAGCCTCACGTTGCGCGCGCCCTCCCTCCTCTTCTCCTCCCGGTCGGCCGCCTCCCCTGCCTCCCCTTCCTCCCCCTCCGCGTCCTGCAAATCCCTCACCACCCGCTTCAGCTTCTCCAGGGCCTCCACCTTCTTCCGCGTCTCCACGTGGGTCTCCTGCTGCTCGTGGATCTCCGCCAGCTGGAGCAGGTCGCTGAGCTTCTCCGACTTGGACACGAACGTCGCCAGCGTCTTGGGCCCCCGCGCCGGCGCCGGCGGCGGGGGCGGCGGCAGGGTACCCGGGTCGGGGTCCGGCCGCGGGGGGGCCTCGGGGGTCTTGCGGTGACGGCGGCGGCGGGAGGAGGAGAAGGAGCCGCCGCCGCCGCCGCAGCGGAAGGCGTCGAGGATGCGGCGGCGGACGGCGGAGCCGGAGAACGAGGGCCAGAGGCGGCCGGTGCCGGTTGCGGCGGCGGAGGAGCGGTTGAGGAGGAGGGAGCCGATATCGTTGCCCTGGGTGCAGGTTCCGGCCATCTTGCTGCGGGGTGGCAGCGACCCAGATCAGAGGGGGGAGCTTTACAGTTCACGGCGGGGCGGAGGAATGCGCGTTGTGCTCGACATGTGGGGAGATGGGTTCGTCGTTTCTGTATCAAAGTTGGGAACTTGGGAGGGAGGAGAGGGGAAGGAGAAGGGGGAGCGCCTCGCTCGCTGCGCTCTGCTCAGTGCTCGAGAAGGAGAGACAGAGAGAGAGAGAGGCTTTTCTGCTTCTTCTTCTTCTGCTGCTGCTTCGTCTTCGTTTTGTGCGTGGATTTTATACAGGTGTCAAAACGTGCAGAGAAAGTAGAGAGAGAGAGAGAGAGAGAGAGGCACTTGGGAGTGACTTTTTTAGAGATTTGTACATTTTATCTGGGGAAAAATAATTACTGTTTTTCTAATGATAAAATCGATTTTGTTTTGGGTTTTTTTTTTGTGGTGATTTTTTTTTTCTAATGATAAATTTGATTTTTTGGGGGTGATTTTTGGCATTTACCTCATTTTGAGAACGTTTCAAACGAGCCCTTCTCTCGCTCTCTTGTGTCTCGCACAGAGGAGGAAAATTCTGATTTCGGTCCTCTTCTTTCCTCTTTGCTAGAAGATTTCTCATTTCATCTTGAATAAGGGCATATTCTCTACGTGTATGTATATAATAGGCCGAAATTTTCATTTTTCCTTTTTTTTTTCGTTTAACTTTTCCCATATCTTTAAGTTAGGGATAGCTATTTAGACGGAGAACATGTGTAAAAAGATGTATAGAAGTCGACATGCTTATAACAAACTTTTAAACGGTCGTTTCTTTTTATCATTCTTAATTGCTTGAAATAATCTCGGTATATAGTAGTGAACCGACCTTTCTTTTTTGCACAAATATGGAACTTTTTAATACACTCGGCATATGCATGCTTTCATAACCCATAATTTTTAAATGAATAAGTAGAGAGATTTGAGATCTATAGTCTCCTTATTAGTAATCTGGGATTCATGCAGTTATTTATGTATGTCCATCAATCTATTCATGCTATAAAAAAGGATATTTGAGTGGAAATAGCTAAATTATTCTTCTAATCCATGCTATAAAAAGGATATATATCCATGAATTATTCTTCTAAATTATTCATGCTAATTTTGTTTTCGGTCAAGGGAGATGGCACACTAATAGTCTTCAATTTAAGTGAAATAACCTGCCATTATAAGGAAATTTTGGATCTTTCTTAGCGGACAAAACCAAGCAAGAAAGTTATTTGCCAAAATACATCTGATTTTTTTCTTTGGTTGGAAAACACATCCAATTTGACCTGACATGGAGTGCATCATTTGTTAAGGATAACAACACATGGCTCCTTCAAATTCAAAATATTTTAAATTAGTTAATACTTTTATTATTTAGTTATTATTGTAATAAACCAATTCAAAATATTTGAATTAGTCCATTCTTATCTCATGCAATTGCTACCATAGTTATTACTATAATGGACTGATTTAATATTCAAAATATTTTGAAATTCCATGTAATTATTGTAACAACTAGTAGATAAATTCTATAAATACAACGCTGTCTTAGAGTTAAAGGATAAGCAAAACTCATACTCAAATTTAGAGTTTATTTTTACTGTTATAGGAATTGGACATCTCTCAATTAAAACCCCCATCCATTGGTGCAGCAATTTAGGGATAAAAGTATCTTATGGTGAATCCATTTTTTCATACTAGAGCAAAGCATATTGATGTAGACTTTCACTTTGTCAGTCATTTAGTGTCACAATGCAAACTAGAGGTTTGCTTCATATCTATACGTAACCATATTGCAAATATCTTCACCAAGCTCTCTTAGATGGTGTTGACATGATATGCTCAAATCCAAGTTAAAGATTATCCAAAAGACCACCTTCAACTTGTAGGAGCTTGTTAAGTATAGCAATGCATGACTCATTAAAATTCAAAATATTTTGGATTAATTAATGTTTTGATCTTCTAGTTATTACTGTAGTTATTATTGTAATAGACTAATTCAAAATATTTGAATTATTCCATTTTTATCTAATGTAATTATCACCGTAGTTATTATTGAAACAGAATAATTCAAAATTCAAAATATTTTCAAATTAGCCAAAGCAATTGTTGTAACAACTAGTAGATAGACTCTATAAATACAAACGCTATTACAGAGTTAAAGGATAAGCAAAACTTATGCTCAAACTCAATGTCTATTTTTACACCATTTATCCTTCCATATTCATATTATGGAAAAAATAAGTGGAGTCAACCCAAAAACACAAGACAGAGATAAATAATAAGATATTATTTACGGGTGTGCGGATACTTATTAGAAAGAGCTCGTTCAGAAAATTTCGCAGCTTCTAGTACAACAACAATTATCAGCCATGAAAATTGATTTATTTTAGGATAAAGATGTTTATTTATCAACCCATCCCACCTTAGATTAAATAAATTTTTATCAATATCTTTGTGGGCTTACGGTATGGTTCATATAATAAGAAAGAACCAGAAGCCACATGCTTACGAAAAGAGCCCCAGCTTCTCTCGGCGGTGGCAGTGGAGTCCTGCTACATTTACCCGTGCATGGAAATTCGTGCGGGAGCTATTTTCTGGTGCGGGGTACGGCGCACGACAAGGCGTGGGAACGCGTCACTTTCCTCCTCACCCTTCTTCTTTTTTAATCATCCGGTGAAGTCCAGCTGGAAGAAGAGTCGTGAGATATATGCGGGCCCGAGTGAGAAACTTCCCGGCGGGACCCGCGCGTGGGCCGACGGCCGGCTCCTGATTAGCCGGCGCACGTTAATTACGGTGCAGGAGGGAGCAGAGGAAGATGGGGCGCCGAGGGATGGTGGAGTAAATGGAAGGGGGGAGAGAAGGGAGGAGGAGCACCAGTGGTGGGCATGTGCGTACGGTGCAGGCGCAGGTGCATTTGCTGCTCTGGCTTGTTTACTGATTTGGGCTTCGGTTCTTGGTGGAATCACGGTCGAGCCACTGGTGTCTGATCTGATCACCGGCTTCGATCCTGTCGTTTTGTCCATGCGTTCGTGGAGTTTCAGCAGCTGGTGCTTGGGATCTGCAGCGGATCTGCAGCTGTTTCTGTTTTGATCAGCTCGAATGGTTTGAGGAAGAAATTATGATATGATTTGAGTCAATGTCGATCACAGCCAAATGAAAAAAGTGGCCCTTCTGGTGGGATCTGATATTAATCCCCACCTTTTAGTTTGGTAGAAGAATACCGAAAGAGAAAAAGAATAAAAATTCATTGGGTATTTATGTAGGTGCGAATCTCAGTACCCTTGAACGCATATACTCAAAATCATTTTCATATCCACAAAGATTCCAAATTAATACTCATCCCAGAGTCAATTCTTATCTCACAAAAAAACCCGAAAATCAATATTGCCGACTTGAATTCTCTCTTCATTAAAACGCACATGTATCGACACGCATGGATTTTATAGGTTGGATTTATCTTGCAATCATCTTGACACGCATATATTTAGATGGAATTTCAACAGAGGGGTAAATTTGGGTTAATCATCTTGACACACATACATTATGTAAGAGACAAATTTGTACGAAATATGTGTCGTAAGCTTATCGATTGAGAGCTTTTAATGCGATTGACGCGAATTCGTAATCCTTCCCACATGCAATGCGTGAAACGAGGGGAGTTTTGGAGTGCCTCCAAATTCTGCTATCATCCATGGTATCGAAGCGAACAAAAAAGAAGCTAGACATACTCATTGTAATAAGCCAAAAGAGCCTTGGACCACCGATATGTGAAGGCACGTCCCATGCAACATGGGGAAGTATTAGAGTACAACTGTACTAGGAGCACGGTAAACATTGATGTCGTTGGCTTGTTGGGACACCATCTTCACCAATAGAAACTGTGTTAAAATACACGGACATCGCTGACACGATCCACATGGGCTGATATTATAAATAAGAGTTAATACAACAAAAAATCAAAAATTATTATATCCATAATAAATTTACTCTACTTAATTTTTATTAAATTTTACTGTCAAATTATTGAATTGAATATCATGTGATAGTTAATAAGTAAACTAATATACCCTCAATTTATTATAAATGTATTAATCTATGATTTTTCGTGATATTAATTAATTTAATTAAATCTTATGAAGAGTAAATTTGTTATAAATGTACAAATTCGATATTTTTAGTGATAAAAAATTAATTTAAGATAAATTTATCACATGTTTACTATTTTGGAATTTTTGGTAATTAGAAAAATTAATTTAAAGTAAATTTATAACAAGTATATCAATTTGAAATTTTTACAATATTAACCCTACACAAAATGCCAATTCCTCAATTGATGGTGTTCGGCTCCTAACGCTTATCCTAGCTTTGAATAATCCCAAAAGCCAGTTATATGAGCAATTCATTTTCTATGTTTGAAATCATAGTCTTTGAGCGAATCCTCAGTCATTTTCTGAACTCGACGGTTCGACGGTTCCACTGGCATTGAGGGCGGATTCGTAATACGACCCATGAGAGAGTTCCTCGCATCCCTCCGGCTAAGAGCGTGATGTATTGAATCAGTTTCTGTTCCTGGATTGCGACAGGCTAACCGACGGGGAGATCGAATCCTTAAAAAGAAAAGCAATGATTCTGGCGACGTCGCGTCATATGAAGTGCAGAGAATGAAAACACTGGAATGGACCCCGGTCATCATACTGCAACTGCTCCCGCAAATGTAGCAAAATTGCCAGTCCTTAAAAGAGTGACGGAGATACCGTTCTGTGCAAATGATGGATCCGGACATTTGACAGCAACCGATTTCCGGTTCGACGCGAATCCCGCGAAGTAACAGTCTCCCACGGTTGTTGGAAAAGCTTTCCTCAGATTCTCTAGCTAGTGTAGTAACAGCCGTGTGGGCAAGGAACAACAATCATAAGAGTCACCCTCTAACCTTTTGCTCTGGAATCAGCAAGCTCATGCCAGTTTAGCAAAAAAGTTCACTGAAAGTTCAAAGAAACATTAACTTTGACAACGAAACCGGCCAATCAATAGGGTGGAACTCGCGCAGCATGGGACATTATGTACCGGTACCTTATCTCCAGACAAACCAGCTCAAGGTCGGCGGTTGGTTGTAACTATCTCCGACTCGTTGTACACTCGAAGCTAACTTTAACACTTGACCGTCGAGACCAAAAACTTATTACTTACCAGAACGATGCGGGGCAGCATATGTACAAGCAGCATGAGACACGAGTTACTCAATGTTAATCATTGGCAACCATCGCATCCATTGGGCTGCTCTCCAACCTCTTGATGCACAACCTTTTCTGTGGGGGAAGGTCCTTGGCTGAAGGCGACGTAACAGCATCGACGATCACCGAGTCATCCTCCTTGAAATCTCCTCTCAGTATACCCATAGCGATTTCGTTCTCAACCAACTGTTGGATCACCCTCTTCACAGGCCTGGCGCCAAAATTTGGATCGAAGCCCAATGTCCCAAGAAGCTCAATGGCTTCCTCAGTGTAGTGAAGGTCGATTTTCCTCTGTTTTAGCCGTTCTTTCAACCGGTGCATCTGCATCAGGTGGAAATCGGACCATCGTTATGTTTGCTACAAAACTCATATGGATGTGCTAGGTGCGTTTCAACACAGAACATAAGAATTGTGTCGGATGTGTTACTCAGAAAGGTGCATTCTTAGCAAACATACAGGAACTAAAAGGCTCTAGGTATCCTGACATGTAAACAATAACAATACGGCTTAACAAAATTGATCATTTGGAGATTTAAAAGCATTGCAATATAATTCCTTTTCCCACAAACAAAAACTTCTAGATCATAAAAGTAACCAGAAATAAAGATTTATCTTTTGCAATATATTGGACTGTTATCAACATGTAAACCATGAGAAATCAAGTTACTTAAACTGCAGTAAGAGAATGCACAAAAGCTTTACGCAAGTGCATTGGTAACCTATGCGGTTGCACCATTGCTTCCCCTATTTCGGCATTTCATTCTCTATTTGGCCCTTTGTTAGCACCAGTCAATGATAAAAGGTTATGATAAAAACTTTTATGCGAGAAAGTGTAATGTCATGATAAAAGGTTGAAAAACAAAAAGCTGGTTCTGCCTTTTCAATTTACCCCACGAGAAAAGATTTGACGCAATATTGCAGCTTGCATATGCATCTATTGGTAGAGTCTTTTTTGTGATTAAGCTTACACAATGCAACACCTCCAAGGAGAAAATAAAAGTGAGCTCAAGATTAGTTACCTGGAGCTTCACAATTTTGCCAATTTCCTTGGAGTCCAGTGGCTGAAATACAATGTACTCATCAATTCGATTCATAAACTCTGGCCGGAATGTTTGTCTCGCCAACTCAACAACTTGTCTTTTCATAATGTCATAAATTACTTCCTTAGTGTCCGTTGTATTGCGGAGAGTTTCAAGTATAAAGTGAGAACCAATATTAGAAGTCATTATCACCACAGAGTTTGTAAAACTGATGGTCCTTCCCTGGGAATCAGTTATTCTTCCATCATCCAACAGCTGCAACAAAATGTTGAACACGTCGTGATGTGCCTTCTCAATCTCATCAAAGAGCACAACTGAATAAGGTCTTCGGCGAACCACTTCAGTCAGCTGCCCACCTTCTTCATATCCCACATAACCGGGAGGTGCACCCACCAAACGTGAAACTGCATGTTTCTCCATATACTCGCTCATATCTATTCTAACAAGAGCGTTTTCTGTGTTGAAGAGAAATCCAGCTAAAGCCTTAGCAAGCTCAGTTTTGCCAACACCAGTAGGGCCCATAAACATAAAACTTGCTATCGGTCGGTTTGGATCAGATAATCCAGCCCTCGAACGACGGATTGCATCAGCTACTGATTTGACTGCCATATCTTGACCAACCACCCTCTTGTGGAGAACCTCCTCCAGCATTACGAGCTTTTCCTTCTCAGATTGTTGAAGGTTTGACAAGGGAATGCCAGTCCATTTACTGACAATTTCAGCAATGTCAAGATCAGTGACCTCTTCTCGTAACAAAGATTTTCCTGATTTCCTGAATTCTGCAAGATTCTTTTCAGCCTCTTCTAACTGGCCCTGAAGGGAAATGAGTGTTCCATATTTGAGCTCAGCAGCACGGTTTAAGTTGTATTCACGCTCGGCAGCTTCCATCTCCAGGTTAACTCTATCAATCTGTTAGATAACAGATGGAGCGAAAGTTCAAATCAAGGTAAAATATGCAAAAGGAAGAATCATGAAAGAGAATTATATAGGGGTAGCAGAGTGACCTCCTCTTTAATTGATCGAATCCGAGTCATAAGAGCCTTTTCACTTTCCCACTGCTCCGTCAGTTCTTTTTGCTTCTGTTTAAGCGAATTTAAGTCATTTTCCAACTTATGCAACCTTTCTTTAGATGCTTTATCTGTGTCATTTTTCAGAGATAACTTCTCCATCTCTAACTTAAGCACAGCTCTGTCTATCTCATCCAATTCAGTAGGCTTAGATGTAATCTCCATTTTCAGCTTTGCCGCGGCTTCATCAACTAGATCAATGGCTGAAGGAGAAACAACATAACCATATACGATTAGACAACAGAAGGAGCAGGAAAGATGTGTGTTTATTGAGGTAAAGTAGAGGAGCATTCAAGACAAGACGTTGGAATAAATTACATCTTCTCTTTATACACTTAAGATTGTTCTATCACGATGGTTGTATTTTTCAAAGTATGTGAGATGGAATTATCCAAAACAGTGGCGTAACAACATTGTACTCCTAAGAGAGTATATAGATAATGAAGAAAATAATAGAGAAAAAATATTAAGCAAACAAAGGGGAAGAAGAAAATAGGAGATAAATCAAAGTAATAGCTGACAGAAAATACTATACTGCTAGCAACTGTATATTTGAAATTGCAATGCAAAATTTTCTTTTATAGTTAGGTGCCCCAGCAAAAGAAAAAAGATACTGTGCAGTTAGAGTCTTTGCGCATTATTGCTGGGATTTAATTGTCATTCTCAACAACAGGAACATTAATTATCATTTGCAAAATTTTACAGGTATATGTCATTATCAATTGAGGGGAGTCAATTAGTTGCTCATGTGCGTGGGAAATAGCAAGAGTCATAAGCACAGAAATACAATCCAACACTGATAAAATTCATAGATTACCTTTGTCAGGCAGAAAGCGTTCAGTAATATAACGATCTGAAAGGACAGCAGCTGAAACAAGGGCACTGTCTGATATTTTAACACCGTGGTGTAGTTCATACCGCTCACGCAATCCGCGAAGAATGGAAATTGTGTCCTCAACAGATGGCTGCCCACAAAACACTTGCTGAAACCTACGCTCTAGAGCAGCATCCTTCTCAAGGTACTTCCTGTACTCATTCAGTGTTGTTGCACCTATGCAACGTAGCTCACCGCGACCTAACATTGGTTTCAACAAGTTCCCTGCATCCATTGCACCACTTGTCGCTCCTACATACAAAACACAAGCAGTAGTTTTCAATAAACAGCTTGCATTTGGCATGTGAGAATAAACAGAAGAAAAGCAGCACATAGGAATCTGAATAAAACCATCACATGAAAAACAAAAGCAAAATGAAAACATGAAAAGAATTAGATTATACTAGAATTTGCATGATTACAAAGTTCAACAACATGACATAGGAATAAATGACTTTTTCATGCATGTCGAAAAATTGTTGTACATAGTCCCCAATAACAATGATAGAGACAGAACCAGGAAAACATAGCAAGAAGGATACAAACCTGCACCTACAACAGTGTGGATCTCATCAATGAACAATATAATCTGCCCATTTGAGGCTGTTACTTCCTTCAAGACAGCTTTCAGTCGTTCCTCAAAATCTCCACGGAACTTAGCGCCTGCAACTAGTGCTCCCATATCCAAGGAAATCAACTGCATAGGTCGAGATCAAGCAGACATCCTTTTAGCAGAAAGCTCTCCGAAAAATCGCATTATGATCTAACCAACTTATCTTGGTCAAACAGCCAAGAATTACAACCTTTCTGTTCAACAGTGGCTCTGGTACATCCCCACGGACTATACGTTGAGCCAACCTGTTAAGAGTGAGAATTAGGCCAAAGAAATTACCATACAATCCATAAAGTTGCAACATTCACACTAGGAACCATGTCCTCACTCCCAAAATGACGGTAACACGTACATAGTTTAAGCATGGCTCCTCTCAGAATACTCTCCACTACAAAGCAAAAGTTACTGATAGCTAAAAGGATGGAACCAGCACACTGAATGAGTGCCGCCAGCACTCTTTTGAACTAGTTTAGCTCTAGACTTAAATCTGTAGAAAAACCTATAGAGCCCAGCACAGCACTACTGATTTGTTGAATCCAATAGAGTGTTTCCCTTGAGAATAACTGCAGCACCACTGCACCTTATCAGGAAGGTCAATTATATCTTCACAAACAAAGTCTCCTACATTATGACATCATCATAAAAGAAAGGAAGCAAGTTTTTTGTCCATCAGACAAATGATTTGCATGAGTAATTTGATCCTAATAACTAAGACAGAACTAAAAAAGGTTAAAAACATTGAACTATTCATATGACACTAAATAACAGCAATGTTACACTGGGAGCTCCATGAATGATTCTTCATGATGCATGCTGGCTGCACACACCAAAAATATAGGCAAAAGAGAAGAACAAGTCTAACAACACATCAGGGACTAATATACTAAGCTTAAGAAAATAAGACTGAACTGAGAAACCTACCCTTCAGCAATTGCGGTTTTCCCCACACCTGGCTCACCAATAATTACTGGATTATTCTTGGTTCTCCTACATAATATTTGAATGCAACGCCGGATCTCATCATCACGACCAATAACAGGATCAAGCTTGCCCCGCCGAGCCATTTCTGTCAAGTCATTGCCATATTTCTCAAGTGCTTGGTATTTTCCTTCCGGGTCTGTTTGTAGGAGACCAAAGTAATGTTATGACTGATGCAATAGTAGTCAAAGAAGCAAAGGAAATAGACCAGGAATCAACAATAGAAGGTCTTCATGCTTTGGGAGGACAATAACAGATTATGTGCTAAAACATTCACATTAGAGGGAATACTTAGCAAGCTGAGAAACATCGTGAACGGTTCGAGATAAAGCTGAGAAGTACAGCGCAACATTTGACATAAAGTTTTAGAAGCTTCAGTTAAGCATGAAAATATCTTCATCTCCTTGAGCAAATATCCTGAACACTTGAGATTCTGAAAGCATATCTTTTTCGATAGTTGAATATCATCAATAGTTTCAACGTGATTATTCCCTCAAAACAGATGGTTCTTGGCAGGATGAAGAACTGTTCCATGGCAGCTTCCAGCAGCACTGCTTCTCATCCCACAACTGACAAGCAAACTCTTACTGTCCCTATGGACTTCTAATAGACAGAGTAACAAGCAAAGTCCATCAGGAAAGCAGAAGCCCATCCCAACAACAACCCAGATGTACTTAGTTCAACAGCAAGTGGAGGCTATGCAGAGTTCATTGATTAATGAAGTTTCATGAAGACAATGGCTAGCCTGTCTATGGGGAATCAATGTCACAAATATTGTTAGCCTGTTCAAATCCTAACAATTGCAGGAACCTCTGAGAAAACATGGGAAGCAACGTTTTATATGGACTGATTTCTTCCAAAAGTATCATGTAATTCACAAAAAGAATTGTTGAAGTTGTATAACAATAGGATTTACTTTGATCTGTTACTCTTTGATTTCCACGAACAGCTTGAATGGCCTCCCTCAAATCCTTCTCACTGACCTGGAGATTTCGAAATAATTGCTGCCCAAACCTCTTATCAGAATAAAAGGCCAGTAAAAGATGCTCCACAGAAACAAAATCATCTCCCATTTCTTTCTTGTACCTCCGAGCATTGTCCAAAAGGGAGGCAAGATGTGAGCCCATTATAGGGCCACTAGTATCGCCCACAACCTGGTGCACGATCAAAGATTGTTACCAAACCCTAAATAACCTCTGGAGAAAGTCAAAATTGAATTGAAAAACAAACATATAACTGAATACACACCTTTGGTTGTTGGGATATGAAATTGTCCACAGCCTGCAAAACTGATGTGTTGTCAAGACCAGCTTTAGTGAGAATTCTCCTGCCTAAACCATCCTTTTGCTCCAAAAGAGCTTTCATTAGATGCTCAGTTTCCACCACTTGTTGTTTGCAAACTCTAGCTGCATCAACAGCACCAACAATGCCCTCCCAGGCCATCTCAGTGAACTCTGATGGATTTGTCTGAGTCAAACAAAGTCAGACTTCAAGTACATCCATTAGAAAAACACATAACAAATGAAACAGGCAGACTTCTCTTCCAGAAATTCCGACTAAAGGATGACGAGGAAAAAATTGCCAGGTCAATCCTGCTATATTAAACACAAAGGTCCAGTAAATTCAACAGGATTAAGAGAGAATTCATCAATATAAGATGCCTACTCAGTTGGTAAGTAACCCTTGAATGTTTATCACATTAAACTCCAGTCCACCATATGTTGAACTTTGAAGGAAATCAAAAGCAAAACATGCCAAGTACAGATCTTTATACTTTGTATGTTGAAAATCAAACACTTAGTTTTAACTCAAGGAACCGTGTTAACTTGTAAAATGAAGGAACCGTGTTAACTTGTAAAATCAAGGAACCGTTGCCTCCCCTGCTAAGAAAATGTAATAGCTACTCAAGTGTTAGGCGGACCTTCATCAGCAAAAGCTCATGAAGATGGGGAAGTCGAATGAAGAATTTTGGTAAATTTGCAGCTCATAATTCTCCAAAGTATACCATAGAGAACCATCGAACGATATTTTTAATTTAACATTCATTGCGAATACAGCCAAAAGTAACGCACTTTAGTGATACCGGAGAAAAGTTTATTTCGTTAAGCTTATGATGTCTACATCGAACGGCCTGCAGAACCTGAGGCGACAGTAGTCACAACATAGCACGGAAAGCACCAAACTTAAGTCCCAAAAGCTTCAGCAACACCAAAAGAAGACAACGGACAAATTGCATTAAACTCTAGCAGCAAAACTTCAAATAAAATGGAAATGTCATAGGCTCCTAGCATCAAGCCGACACTGAGCCACAAAAACACTTCAAGATCACACCTTTCGATGATATCACAAAATACCCGCATTCACATAATGAAATTCGATCGAATTCCAACCTGAGACGCGCTCGCGGCGGTCGAGTAAGCGCGAGAGGGAAGGCCAGAGCCCCGCGAACCGAAGCCGACGACGCCGCGGAGCTCGACGGCCCCGGCGGATACCGAGGAAGCGAGGACATTAGCCCGTGGGCCGGTCGGCGGGTGAACGGAGTTCCCGAAACCGGGAGCGGAGCCGGAGAGCGAGCGAGAGCGGGAGAGGGCACGGGCAGCTCCGGCGGCGGCGGCGGCGGCGGAGGAGGAGGAGCGCTTGGGAGGCGCCGAGGCCGCGTTTATGGCGGCGAAGGCGGTCTTGGTGAGCTTGGAGGTGGTTCTCCTCGTGGCCATGGAAGGAGCACGGGAAGGGTTCTGAACTGGGCAGTGAAGAAGATGAAATTTTGAAGGAGGAGGAGAAGGGAGGAAGAAGAGTGGGGTGGCGATTCGGTGATGCTTGGGGAGGGGGCAAGAGGAGGAAGGTTGTGGAAGGAAGTGGCAGCTTCTTCTGCTTCCTTTTTTCTTTTTTTTTCCTTCCCTTAATTTTTCCGAACGCAGTTTCGGATTTTACGAATTTCCACGTCGGCATGCGCCGGGCCCATTGGTCTTGCCACGTCAGAGGCGTGATTGCTGGATTGCTGGATTGCTGGATTGGGCTCATGGGCACTGAGAGAATCTATTATTGAGTACGGAAATTTGTAGGGTACAACTCCTTAGCATAAAATCTTTTTTGAGCTTTGTTTGATTGGTTTTTAAAATTCATGTTAGATAATTTTCTTGTACACAAGTTATTCATTATCGCAAGAAATAATTGACAACTCACGCAACATAAGGTCCGAGATAATAATTTTACTGATATCCGCTGTTTAATATTTTTTTCTTAATTAAGACAATTTGTTTTTAAATTAGAAGGAAGAAATTAGACCTTTTTTTTTTTTTGTTATATCCCCTCAAAAGCCTGCTTAAGTTAATAATTAGACCCTTTTTTTTTGTAAACTTAAATAATTTTACTGATATCCGCTGTTTAATATTTTTTTTAATCACTTCCCGTTCATTTCTCTGAACACTCGGTGACGCTTGGGGAGAAGTGGGCGGGGGGAGGAGGAAGGTTTGTCTGGAAGTATATGGAAGCTTTCCCATGCTTTTTCCCTTCTTCTTTTTAATCACTTCCCGTTCATTTCTCTGGACTCTCTTTCGCATTTCACGTGCATGAGGATGAGGAGCCCTATTATAAAAACCGAATATCGACCTTCCTTGCTTCACCTCCCCCAAGCTTCCCTGGTTCACCTTCCTTCCTCCCCGCCCCATAGCCACCACCACCACCACCACCACCGCGAGAGCAACTCCGCCCGCTGTTCCCCAATGTCCTCCTCCTCTGCAACCGGCCACCGCACCCTCCGCCCCCGCGCCAAGGTGGTCGTCATCATGGGTGCCACCGGGTGCGGCAAGTCCAGCCTCTCCATGTACCTCGCCTCCCGCTTCCCTTGCGAGGTCATCAACGCCGACAAAATGCAACTCTACCGGGGCCTCGACATCACCACCAACAAGATCCCCCTGGCCGAGCGCCGCGGCGTCCCCCACCACCTCCTCAGCTCCTTCGACCCGAACGATGGCGAGATGACCCCGTCGCAGTTCCGCTCCATCGGCCACGCAGCCATCTCCGGCATCGCCTCCCGCGGGAAGCTCCCCCTCGTCGTCGGCGGTTCCAACTCCTTCATCCACGCTCTCCTGGTGGAGCGGTTCGACCCGGAGGCTGAGGTTTTCAGCGGGCTCGGCTCGGCGGCGAGCCCCGAGCTGAGGTACGACTGTTGCTTTCTGTGGGTCGACGTGTCGCCGCCCGTGCTGGAGGAGTACCAGTCGAAGCGCGTGGACGAAATGCTCGACGTGGGCGCGTTCGATGAGCTCGCCGGATACTACGACCTGCGCCGCCGGACCAACCCGGGGGGTTGGACCTGCCTGAGGAAGGCCATAGGCGTGCCCGAGTTCGACCGTTATTTTATGACCTACCCGCCGCCGTGGGGGGTTGGCCCGGGGGACGAGTGGCGGCGGGAGGATGCGGGGATGCGGGAAGACGATCCGGGGCGGGAGGGTGCATACAAGGAGGCGGTGCGAAAGATAAAGAAGAACGCGGTGGAGCTGGCGAAGTGGCAGATCATGAAGATCGAGCGGCTGAGAGGGTGCGGGTGGGCGCTGCATAGGCTGGACGCGACGGAGGCGGTCCGGCTGGCGATGGCGGCCGAGGAGGAGGGTGGCGGCCGGTCCCGGGACGTTTGGGAGAGTGAGGTCGTGGAGCCCAGCGTGAAATTTGTGGAGCGTTTCTTGTGGTAGAAGCAGGTGGCGTACTATCGTTCTTGATTTTTTTCACTGCCCTATGTTACGTATTTCATTAATTATATTTAAGCATATTTAGTAAGAGAATTGTCGAATACTTAAAGCGACGATTATATATGTCATGAGAAGAAAGTTGCAGCCTTAAAAGATGTACAGACTCAAAACTATCGAAATTAAATGATTCGTTGACAAAATCCCCGTTGACTTCCGTCTCCATCCCAAGATTTGTCGGTAAATTGTTTTTGAGGTATTTGTCAAATAATCTAATAAAAAATACCTGTGATTTTCGATACGTCTCTCGTGGTGTGCCCGATCAATATTTGGAGGACTGAATTATTCTTTTATCACGTTTGATATAAGCATTTCGAGGGCACTGGTTAATTGATGTTTCGTTGTTGATACCACAAGACTAGTGCAATTCCAACACTCGTTACAAGTTAGGCCTCTTGGAGTTCGTGTCTAATTACTATTTAGGTTTTCGGACGTGGTGCGTGGTGTTAGATTTAGAACGTTTCGCGGTAAATGCACGAGAAAATGCACTGCCCCTATCTCTGAACTCAGTGCTTTATGGATATCTTGCTGGCCTCGGAACGGACGTGTTTGCCCTCATCGATCCCAACTTTCAATTCAATGGACTACATGTCGTTATCAAATAATTTTTTATTTTTAAATAAAAATTTTATATCAATACTGAATATGTATTTTTATTCAGAAACTCATCTAAGAATATAAATAATTTTTTATATTTTTATTCCATAAATTAATTTCTAGTGAGGATCCGTGTCTTATCAACTTGATGTTAACGCCAAACATTAGAGATTTCGAGCAAGCTTTTGAGGGAGATAAGGGAAACGTCCAATTTCCTCCTTCTAATGTTAAAACAATTGTCTTAATTAAGAAAAGTAAATATTAAACTGCGGATATTAGTAAAATAATTCCCAAGATACGCCGGAAAAGAACATTTGAGATTGTACGCGTGTTGGCACTAAGTTTTTTTTTTAATCTCGAAAGGCGCAACTTTAATCTGGTCGTTAATCGAAAAATTAGTTGGCCGAGGATGCGTCCACTCCGCCGTCCTGCCTCTGTTTTGTATCCACCTTAATTTAAGTGATCACTAAGGTACTAAGTATTAACTATTAAAGAGAGTCAAGGTTGCGCCGCCTATCTGGAAAATATGCAAGTAGCCGTACCAACTAGAAGCCCGCTCTACCTTTCTTTTTTTATCTTAGACTTCGTTATTCAAGGAGACCCATGTGCATTTCCTCTGTTCTGTGCTCTTGAACTCTTGATTCCCTTGTGCCTTTAGTTGAAGTCGAGGAGTTTTTAGATGTCGATCCGCAGGCCATCCGCCGTGGATTGGACATTCACAAGTAGTCACAATTAGCGACTTGCATTCCATCTTAAGGGGGGATGATCAAGCCTTTTTGATTAAGCCCTAATTAATTAGGAGATCAAGCGCTCTTTTCTTCTTCTTTTATGGGAGGAAAAGACGAGTGGATGCAATGGTTGTTCCCCTGTCCTTTGGCTGTTCCGTGCATTTAAGGCTCACAGGAATGGTGTTTATTTGGAAGAGACTTTATCCTTTTTGCCTAAATTTGACAAGATTTTGTGTGGCTATTATACACGACCCACCTTCATCATTATTGATTAGGCGACTAAGGTTTCAAAAATCGACGAGTACTTAAATTACTGGCGGTAGATGGAACACCCAGTAACATGAATTGTATATGTAACTTGCTTTTGCAATGTCAAAAGCTAACATAAGAATAATAAAGTGGGAGGGGAGCCCACCGCCAAGTTTATCTGCTTAAAGAGGATTGAAAATGTTGTTTTGGAGACGATAACGTTCTCGTCCGATCCCCACTTTCCATCGTGCCGATTCCACATTGTGCTACAGCTATCGTTTACTATTGAAGCGAGCCTGTTGTCGCCTCGTTGCCTAATGCGAGCAAGACTAAAATCGGAGGAGCCATCCTTGTGCCCAGCATTTGAGTAGAATAACGCCGCCGGTCGGGGAAAGCGATCGGAGGATTCGGAGTTTTGATCAAGGGAGCTCCGAAAGTAGCATGCAAGCAAGTCTCTTCGACCATTAGGAGCCATCAATTCACACGATGAATCTGGCTAAAAGGTCCATTAATTCGTGTTTGATCCTTTGCGTTTCCTCTTATCAAGAAAAACAATAATCAGTGGCTACCGACTAAGCTACGTGGCCTAAATGGTGAAGGATCGGAAGGAATGGAGATGGGACGGTGGGGGGCGTTCAAACTTCAAATTTGTAGGCCTATGAAACTAGGATGCTTTTTAATTAATGACCACTCGGTTTCGGTCTCCAGTGTCTAGAACCCAACCCATACATGCCCAGTTTGTAATTGCCTATAGAGAAGAAAAAAGAAAGAATCTGACTCCTTCAATTGGAAAATGAGTCATGTAAAAATCATTTATTGAAAAATTAATTGAAAGAAATGCCGGGCAAATAGTATTGTTTTTTGAAATTTGTTGACAAATTGATATAGTAACTGATAAATGGATGCTTGATGACGTCTCATTTGCCTGCACATAGATTTGGTATTTATAATTCACTTTACTCATCAAAAAATAGTTCCAATAAGTCAAAGCATTATTGAAGACTCATTGCTCAATTCTGCTAAAAAGCATACATACATACATAATGTAAATCATCCAAGTGTTTTTATCTCCGAAAAGACGTGGTTGGAAATTAGATACCGCTTGATCCCTTAATTAAGAAAAAGGGGATTTTTAAGATGCAAAATTGGATATCTACAAAAGTACATTTTAATTATAGTTTTTTTTAAAATAATCTAAAGGCACGAGCGTGGAAACTTAGCTATTTAGAGATTCATTCAACATACAACCAGCTTTATAAATTGGTTAAATTTAAACTTTTGAGTTGTACAGGGGACCGTCAACCAAAAGCATCGTGTGTCGTTATTAAAGCTTTTTGAAAAAAGGGGCATATCAAATAGTCCAAAACTGATATTTTTTGCTTTTTTTTGGCCCCCTTGAAAGGACGTGAAGGACTGTACCGTCTCATCTGCACGCTCGTTTACGCAAATATTCTCTCAAAATTTACTGTGTCAAGCATTAACGCGTTTGCTTTTATGAATCGCCATTCACACCTCCTATCCCCTCATCTTATTCCGTCGACATTTTCGTTACACACATGTATCTCAGGCATAGTAAACAGCAGAGAAGAAAGGGAGGAGAACCGGGATCGTGCCTTTGACTATGCAAAATAATGGGGAGAAACTCTCGCGTAGGGAACTACTGAGGAAGAAGAAGCCTCGTCAATTTGAGGATAATGAAGCAAAGGAATTTTCAATGAAGTTGACAATAACCATCCCCGCAATTATATTTGTTTCCGTAACAAAATATCTTTCATCAAGAATAATCATTCAATTTTTATTTAGAAATAATAAAAGTTATGTACTAATTCCGAATATAAGATATCAAATGCGATATAAATGTTGAATTTCCAATTTCGAATAGAATTGTACAACCTTGACAACAAACTTGCTAACATTGAGAACAAGTTCAAACTATGCTAGAATCTAATCGACAGCATAATTTGGGGATAACTAGACACAATGCCAGAATTTAATCGACGACAATGCATCGGGATATAGAATGCAATACCAGAATTTAATTGACAATGTTGGATTAGGATAGAGGATACAATGTCGGAATCTAATCAATGAAGCAACATCAGGGTGTAGATACATGCCAGAATCTAAACGACGACGAGGATCTAAGAGCTATAGCAATGAAAACTAAAGTGTAGTACAAGAAACATAAGGATAAATGAATAGCATGTTGATTGATTCTTTTGCAGGGGGAGAGTTCATATGGTATTTATAGAGAAACTTGGCAACTGCTGAACAGTCATTGCTCTTTTAATAATCACTTCAAGCCTTATGCACTTGCCTTTTTCTCTGTGATGACCTTGCCTATTTGCTTTACAACTGTTTAGATTGTGTTTTGATGCTCTCTGATTTATCGACAATGGTTTCATGGCTGGGTCTTTGGATGTCAAAAGCTCCTTAACCACGACTCCTTTGGCGCTTTCTTGAATATTTCAAATGTTTTCGTCCAAAACTTACTGCGGCATAACTTTGAATAGTCATCAAATATCCGTCATTGTATTTCAATATCTACACACGGGTGGCTTCTTGCCTCACTGTCGATTATTGAGTCTTTGTCCTTAGAATTATCGATAATTGATCATATAATAATACCCTTATGATATTCATGTGATCTTGCTTGATTTTATTATACCTTCCATTCTGGTGATCGATACGTAATTATTACGGTTAGCTTTGAGTGTCAACAAGATCAAAGAAGATCACGACTGAGGACTGTGACAATTTAGGCAATTTTAACATTGAACCTCTTGCCAAATTCTCGGACCTTTCAAACGATGGACCCCTGTAATATTCTGAATGCCCTTTTGACGAAAATCCATGTGAGAGCGGGGTCAATCTGAAAAACCCTTTATCCATGCATCAATTCAAGCACGCCCAGATCTGGCCATCAAACAGCCTTGCCTAAGGTCGTTAGACCTTAGGTGGGGGTCGCCTGGGTTCACGCGACCTAGGCGACGGTTGCCTATTGCCATCGGACCTCAGGCGACGATTGGGGTTCACAACCCAGGCCACCGTTGCCTAAGGTTCGGCGACCTCAAGCCTTCGTCGCCTAGGTTGCGCAAACCCAGGCGACAGGCAACCTTTAAGCAATGGTCACCAAGGTCATGTAACGGTCGTCGGTGCAGGCCACTCCTTGGCCAATGATCGTCGGCCTTCATTCGTTTCTCCAAAGAAGATGAATATTATTGGGACTTGCAATCCAAAGATGCAACTTCCCAAAGTACCTCTAAAACTACATTGGGCTAAAGGCCCTTAGAGCCATTTGGAAATGCAATTGCATCTTATCAAATCGTCCAAAAAATCGAACAAAATGCATTTGCATTTGGCCAAGGGACTTTAGAATCCCAAGGCCCCTTCCAAATGCCGAATCAAATGAGGCTTTAACATTCCATAACATATCATTTAAAATTCATAATATTCATTCATTTTGTCTGCATATCTTCCTAAATAATAGTTTGAAGAAAACCCAATTGTGATGGATAGTGACATGCTTCACTTTGGCTTAGTGAATCTAGGTTCCTTAAATTTTCTACAAACTATTTACTACTCTGATTATTGGATGTTATTTTTCTAATTGTGCACTCATATGATCACCACTCATTTGTAAGCAGTATGGGATAAAATGGATAAATACTGCATGCAAAGCATTTTCAAAATAATTTTATGAAGGTGAAAAAAGTCTTTATAGTCTAAACAAGATAGGCGTGCAACACCAATTGGCAAAGTCTTAATTATTGAATAAGGAATTTTTGGCGTATGCTCATCATCTATGTAGCACTGACACTCTCCAAAAGCTTTCATGTCATATATGACACTCTGACAAATGTCCAACACGCTCCAACATGTTTCAACACGCGGTCAACGAGGGTCGAAAAATCTGACATGTGATCAACCAACTCTTTTCAACATGCAAGTCTGGAATTCCAACACAGGTCAATTTTAAAAATTTTCAATACTTGAGGGGTTAAAATGTAAATATATTAAAAAAAAAAAAAAAAGAGGTAGGGCTAGTGGTTGGGCGTTGCTGCCGCTATCACCATCGGAGGGGGTCGGTGATCTTGCTAGCCATAGGTTGCAGGGGGGTGGCCTTTGTCGGTTCGGGTGAGGCCATCACCAGCTAGGCAAGGGTCAGCAAGGCTCGCCCAAATTTGGGTGATGCCTCGGCTGAGGCTCGGGTGAGGCTTGCCTAGATTTGGGCACCATCGCGCCCTTTGCTCGGGCTAGTGAGGCCTTGTCTAGGGTTGCGAAGGCTCGCTGGCCACAGGCAAGGGACGGCGTTGCCTAGATCTAGGCGAGCCTCGCTCAGGCCTCACTTGGGCCGACGAGGGTCACCTTCCCTTCATCGCCTCGCCGGCCCCCTCCAACGGTGGTGGTAGCGGTAGCGACATGCCCAGCCAAGATTGTGGGTCTTTTTTTTTTTTTTTTTTTTTTTTAAGAATTATTTTAGCTTTTTTTTAAATTCTTTTACTATGAAAGAAGTAATAAAAAATGCTACATATGATAAATAAATAAATTTAAAAATGCCATTTTAGCATTTTCCTTTAAACAATGTTTTTTTCCTTCTAAGTTTTATGTATTATTGTACTGAAATGCAGTTGAATTTGTCAAATTAAAATAATGAATGATGTTAACAAATGTTGAATTAATATTTTTAATATAAATTAATTCTAAGCTCTTTATTGTTATTATTTATTTATGTTTTTTATTAAATAAAGTGTCAGAACGTGTCGGAATTCTCTGTTTTTAGAAAAATGACGTGTCGGCGTATGATGTTATGTCGTGTCGTGTTTCCGTATTGGTGCTACATAACTTATCATTGACAAAAATATGAAATCTACTGATCGGCCATTGATTTTGTTTGACAGATCTGTTCATGTGAAACTAGTTTGTGCTTAACTTTGCAATTGCTCAATCAATCCTCCTTGTGTTATGGATTTGGAGTTGTTTTTCGGTATTCATGTTCTACTTTGATTTGCTTTGTCATGAAGATTATGTATTTATGCATCCTTTTGAATAATGAATACACTTTTTTTTTACAAAAAAAAAAAAGAATAAGCATTATTATCCCCGTTACATCTAATTAGCTATGGAAGAAAATATTAATAAATATTATACTCTTTTGATAGAAGGTTACCTACTGTCTGCTGAAGATTACATCAAATTTGGGGTATTGGAAAACGAAAAAAGAAAATTTGATGTATCGGCATCTCACAGGAAAAAAGTTCAGGTTTTTTGGTGGGATCTTGCCTTTCGATAATTAGGCCGGTCAAATATCTATAATTTTGTAACAAGGATATATAGGGACTCACGCTTGAAGATTCCCGGTGGTGTGCTGCATGTAAGATTACCTTGGGATTGGTGGCACACATTCTCTCTCTCTCTCTCTCTCTCTCTCTCTCTCTCTCTCTCATGTTTTAGAGTTTTGGCTTTGACATCCCCTGGTGTAGGATCGCCTAAGCATGGTTGCTAATTCTTGCTCTACGTGTCGCGGTGCCGTCATCGCACTTTGGCCTTAGCGCCTAGGGTGCACTCGGGGATTCTCCTTCGGAGTTTGAAAGACGACCGTCGACTCCTTCCACAGCACCATGGCAAGTTCCCGTGCCCATCCTCTAGCCGTGACGCCCACCAGTTCTCTCGACGAAGCTTTGGCACCTCACTCCACGAGCCCAATAATTTTGCCGATCATTGCCGATCATTGCCGATCATCGCCCTCATCAGCACTAACCAATCGCCGGCCCTCTCTGTGTCACGCTAAACGGTGGCACTCGATAAGTCGAGGCAAGTGTAATCTTGTAGTTTAATTTTGACAATATTGTTTGTTTTGATGCATGTTATTTAGTCAAAAGACTTAGGGTTTCATGATTTGATTATTTCCTTGTATTAACTAAGGCGTATTGGGCCTCCAAACCTTTAGACACTAAGGTTGGATCCCAATATCTTCTCACTTGACTTGTTAGGGTTGAGTACGTGATTAATTCATATGTTGTCATTGCACATTACCATTTCATGCATATTTCGAGATTAGGAAATGTTCACATAATGTATGTCATTTAGAAAATGACATATTCTTAGGTTTTTTAATAATGATATCTTATAGAAAATATTAACTATTAATTGCATTACATGCATCATCTGCGTTGCACGTAGTTAAATATTAATACATAGTTCATAAGATCACATTATAGTCCCAGGATTTAAATTTGCTGTTTTCATAAAATAAAATAAAAATGAAAATAGCACTCCATATTGATTTGTCTCATAGGATTAGTTCATGATTTGTCCTAGAACAGAAAATGAGCGTAAAATAGGAAATGCATGCACTGCTAATGGACTCCAGGGGCATTTGCCTTTTTGTTAAGAAAAAGAAAAAAATACATTTAAAAGTCTCATGTAGATCGCATAGTTAACATACAATAATATATCATTTAAAATTCATCATGCATGATCATTTTGTCTGCATATCTTCCTAACTAATAGTTTGAAGAAGACCCAATGGTGATGGATAGTGACATGTTTTGCTTTGGCGTAGTGAATCTAGGTGCCTTAAATTTCTGTAATCTATTTACCATTTTGATTATTGGAAGTTATTTTCTTGATTGAGCACTTGTATGATTACCACTCATATGTTAGCGATATAGGATAAAATGGAAAGATGGCCTTCAAAGCATTTTCAAAATAATTTTATGAAGGTGAAAGAGTCTTTGTAGTCTAAACAAGATAGTTTGGAAGTTGGATTCTACTCAAACGAAGCATTATCAATAGAGGGAAAAAAAAAAGAGAGGAAAGAAATAAATAGCCATTCAAAACAATATTAATAATACATAATTTCTCGAATAAAAAAAATTAATACTCAAAATTTTTTTTATATGCTAGTTAACATGCTTTCATCTTTATTCTTATTTGACGCCATCTACCTGTATAATAGATAATATTTCAAAATTTTCCTGTTGAAAATATGTAACATTTGGACGAGGTGATACTTATATTATGAAGTATGGAAATTCGTAGGGTATAACTCATAAGTATAAAATCTTATTTTAGTTTTGTTCTCTAGGTGGATTAGTTTTTAAAATTCGCATTAGATAACGCTTGTTTGCATAAATTAGTCGTTGTCGTAAGAAATAATTGACAATTTACGCAAGATAAGGTCTGAAATAAAATTAGAAGGTACGGAGCGCAAATCTTGGGAGTTATTTTACTGCTATTCACGGTTTAATATTTATTTTTCTTAATTAATAGAATAATTTTTTTTTTTAAAAATTAGAATGAAGAAGTTAGGCCTTTCCTGTCATATTCAATTATTCATCAGAAGCTCACTCGAGATCTCTCTCTCTGTTCGCCACCCGTGAGAAACTGGAAAAAGAGGGAGAGAGAAAGGACCTCGTCTTCTCCAATGTTAAAGCCCTAAACCCATCGCTGTCCCTCCCCCATAAGCTTCAATTCCCTTTCCTCCCTCTTTACAATTCCCCCAACCACCACCACCACCATCCCCAAGAGCTCCGCCCACCACAAGCCCACCTGTTGTTCCCCAATGGCCTTCTTCTTCTCCGCAGCCGTCCACTGCCGCCCCAAGGTGGTCGCCATCATCGGCGCCACCGGGTGCGGCAAGTCCCTCCTCTCCATCGACCTCGCGTCCTTCTTCCGTTCCGCCGAGGTCATCAACTCCGACAAGATGCAGGTCTACCGGGGCCTCGACATCACCACCAACAAGATCCCCCCAGACGAGCGCCGCGGCGTCCCCCACCACCTCCTTGGCTCCCTCGACCCGGATGACGGCGAGATGACCCCGTCGCAGTTCCGCTCCCTCGGCGACGCCGCCATTTCCGACGTCGCCTCCCGCGGGAGTCTCCCCCTCCTCGTCGGCGGTTCCACCTCCTCCATCCTCGCTCTCCTGGCGGAGCGGTTCGACCAGGAGGAAGACGTGCTCGGCAGGCTCGACCCGCCGGCGAGACCCAAGCTGAGGTACGACTGTTGCTTTCTGTGGGTCGACGTGTCGCTGCCCGTCCTGGAGGAGCACCAGTTTAAGCGCGTGGACGAAATGCTCGACAAGGGCGCGTTTGATGAACTCGCCGGATACTACGACCTCCGCCGGACTGATCCGGAGGTTTGGACCGGGCTGAGGAAGGCCATAGGCGTGGCCGAGTTCGACCGTTATTTCAAGAAGTACCCGCCGCCGGGGGGGGTCTGCCCGGACAGCCCGTGGCGGTGGGAGGATGCGAGGAAGCGGGACGACGATCCAGTGCGGCAGAGTGCCTACAAGGAGGCGGTGTGGGAAATAAAGAAGAATGCGTGCCAGCTGGCGAAGCGGCAGATTGAGAAGATCCAGCGGCTGAGAGGGTGCGGGTGGGAGCTCCGTAAGCTGGACGCGACGGAGGTGGTCCAGCTGGCGATGGCGGCCGAGGAGGAGGGAGGCAGCGGCGTCAGGTGGCAGGGCGTTTGGAAGAGGCAGGTCGTTGGGCAGAGCGTGAACATTGTCAGGCGGTTCTTGCACGAGTAGGTGTCGTTTTCTCGTCCTTGACTGGGGATTTGGTTCTGTCAATAGTACTCGGGAAGTGCAGTTTGGACGTGGAGTCAGGCAGCGGGCTCTTCTTCTTCTTCTGCTTCTTCTTCAGGCGGTTCTTGCACAAGTAGGTGTCGTCTTCTCGTCCTTGATTGGGGATTTGGTTCTGTCAATAGTACTCGGGAAGTGCAGTTTGGACGTGGAGTCAGGCAGCGGGCTCTTCTTCTTCTTCTGCTTCTTCTTCAGGCGGTTCTTGCACAAGTAGGTGTCGTCTTCTCGTCCTTGATTGGGGATTTGGTTCTGTCAATAGTACTCGGGAAGTGCAGTTTGGACGTGGAGTCAGGCAGCGGGCTCTTCTTCTTCTTCTGCTTCTTCTTCAGGCGGTTCTTGCACAAGTAGGTGTCGTCTTCTCGTCCTTGATTGGGGATTTGGTTCTGTCAATAGTACTCGGGAAGTGCAGTTTGGACGTGGAGTCAGGCAGCGGGCTCTTCTTCTTCTTCTGCTTCTTCTTCAGGCGGTTCTTGCACAAGTGGGTGTCGTCTTCTCGTCCTTGATTGGGGATTTGGTTCTGTCAATAGTACTCGGGAAGTGCAATTTGGACGTGGAGTCAGGCAGCGGGCTCTTCTTCTTCTTCTGGTTCTGTCAATAGTACTCTTCTTCTTCTTCTTCTTCTTCTTCTTCTTCTTCTTTTGGTTCTGTCAATAGTACTCGAGAAGTTCTTCTTCTTCATTTGGTTCTGTCAATAGTACTTGGGAAGTGCGATTTGGACGTGGAGTTCTTCTTCTTCTTTTGGTTCTGTCAATAGTACTCGGGAAGTGCAATTTGGACGTGGAGTGCTTCTTCTTCTTCTTCTTCTTCTTCGTATAAAATTCACGGAGAGTTATTTCGCCTTCTTGTCCTGGGACTTCAGATACCATGTAATGAATTTGAAAATTTCCACGTATGAGACAGGACTCGTGGTTTCGGTTCGGACACTGGTCAGTGCCACTCGGTTGCTCAAAACCCATGTCGCTCACAAATCATGAACTAAAACCCTTATTAACGTCTTGATTAGGACGTGGGTCATGAATAGACCCTTATTAATAATGGAAGAAGCTCATTTCGGTAATATGTTTCTTCTAGCTCTTTTCGGTAACGATGATGCTTCTTCTTATTACGTGCATCATAAATTGCAAGAAAATAGCAGAACTGAACCCTAGCTAGAGTTTTGTTAACCTAGAGTCTATCATTTCCAGATGTGCTTTTGGACGCTATCTAGATGAAACACGACAGATTAGGCGATTTTTAGCTATGATATCGGTAGAAAAGTGTTTGTATGTCCATGCATTTGCTGATTATCCTATTTAATTGCTTAACAAGTGTTTCGGACCTTGATTGGCATGCTTCTTCCAAAGATGATGCTTGAAAGTGATCAAGAAGATGATAAAAGGTGTTAATCAGCATGGTTGGGTCGAGCCGTGATCATAAGAAGAACATGTTGCAATCCTAGAGGTACCTTTTATCATCTAGGTTTACGACTCGACCCGACCATGATGATTACCACCTTTTGTCATCTTCTTCCAAAAGAAATCAAGCACCATGATTACTTTTCATGATTTTCGAAATAATGATGCTTTGCCAAAATGACCTTCTTCCAAGGAAAAAAGCGAAGTTGGATTTTTGCTTTTGGGGTAGACTCGGAGGCATTATAACCAACGAAGTTGGACTTTAATAACGGACGTGGGTCATGAATAGACCTTTATTAATAATGGAAGAAGCTCATTTTGGATTACCGTGTGGTGACCTTACCCTTGTGATGCACCACCTATGAATTCAACTAATAGATTATTAAGCCTAATCCTAACTCGGACTCTTCTAAACTCATATTAATTCGCAACTTATGACTCATGTTCTTAAGGTGCATTTAGTTTAACTTTTCCAATAGACTTTCAGCCTTTAAAGTCCCTTGGAGAAATGCTAGGGTATTAAGGGCTTTCAGTCAAATATTGACCTTGGAAAAGCTAAAATTCAAATACTAATGAGGACTAATTTTTGGCTTTTAGTATTTGACCAAATGCTAAAATTACTTCTTTTTTTTTTCAAAACTACTATCACATTTTTTTTAGTTTTTCTGTTTTACCTCTTATTGTTTTGAAATTATCCTTACCTTCACTAGAGTTGGTAAAGAGTTTAAGATTTTTTAATAAAAAAAGAAAAGTGAAATCGAAAAGCCCTTTATTAAAAAATACCTGCCAAACACTCTTTATGCCAAATAGCTTTGCAAATGATTTTTTACCAAACGTAATTTGCATTTTCCCACAGTCCTTTAAGCCAAAGATATTTTCATTTCTCCAAAGATCATTTCCAAAGTTGAACCAAACACAACCTTAATAGGCAAATCATTTTCAATATGGAGTCGTCATCAATTAGTTATGGTAGGTTGATAGTAAAATAACATGAAAATTATTTTACTTTTACAAACTAAAGATTCTAAGTATATGAATTTGATTATACTAAATTTCTTTAATACTATTTTGATTCATTCTTTTTATGAAGAAAATATTTGACGGATAGCTTAAATTCATTTGATTACTTCCTAACATATAAAATGATCATAGAGATGTGTAAATCATCAATTTAATACTAAATAAAGTAATATATAAATTGCATGTCTTACCTCATAAATCATTGACGATTGCCTAAAGCTCGGGGCTTTTTTGACGGTTAAGGCGTCGCCGCATTCCTCGAGATCGTGGGAGAAGGGGATTCGAGGGCTGCGCAGACCAGAGCTGGATATCTCCGAGAGTCCGAGCAAACGTGGATCGCCATAACCGGACCCCTATCCTGTGGCGCGGAGCAACAGATCGAAAATTTTCCTTCTCTACTACTTTCCCCTTATAAGTGTCGCCTAAAGTTTTGAGGTCGGTCAGCTGGGGCCCACGGTCTCTCTTTCCCAGATTTTCTTTTTTTCATCTCCTCTCGAGATAAAATGAAAATGCCTTTCGACGTGACGTTTTCCCCTTTTCCCCTTTTAATTTTCCTCCTTTTTTGACCGTAATTAATTTATTCGTAATCAAACTCCCCGCTTTTTTAAATATCCACTTTTAACTTGGATTACAATAATAACAATACTGAGAGCAAGTCCGTTGAGGCTTGGAACAGTTTTTTAGTACAAAAGAAAAGAGAGAAGAAAAACCAATACTCAATATATATATATATATATATATATATATATATATATAATATATATATATATATGTATGTATGTACGTATTAAAAGAAGAGTAATGCTAGGCTTTAGAGTTGATTTATAAAATAGATTTATTAAGTGATGTGTACAATACATTATGTGTGTGTGGCTTTTTTTAACAAGCAGGTTCTAATCATGAATTAAAAACAGCCCGACGTATGGCAATTTTGTAAGCCAGACGGATGAGTCAAGTGATTTTCACGTAAGAAGGATCTAATGAAGGATCTAACCACGACTCTTCTTGATTTTTTCATATAGAACACCAGGGATTCCTTCTCCACTTTTCAAGAGTTTATTTAAATGAAGACATGTCTCATTATGTCAACTAACTGCTTTTATGGATAGGTGTCTTAATTTCGATACTATTTTTGTCAAGAAAATATATACCATTTTTCTTTTTGGGCTTTTACAGATGGATTTTTCAAAGGGAAAGGTAATTACATGAGTTCAAACTCAAACTTCAACTTTTTGCTCAATTAGAAATGACTTCAACATCAATTAATTTTTTTTCTCATTCTTATTTTCAATGGAGTGGTCGAGAATGTAATAAAATTTGTGCTTATTCCATATCCTTATTTAAATAGACAAATGGTTTCATGGGAAAGTCTACAGGAGTGGAATCGTCATTTTACTATCGATGTTATCACTTCCGTTGGGGCCTATTTGCATCACATATTTCTTTTTTGTACTTCATATCTTCGTTCGCCACTTTCATTGATTTGGCCTCATTCATCCATGGTTATGTCTTTTGAATGCGCCACTAAACGCAAGGTGGAAAAAGAGGTGGAGAAGTGATCGAAAAGGTATTAAAGAGAGAATCACGGTTGTGCCGCTTTTTTGAAAAATGCAAATTGCCGTACTCTCCAGCAGGCCATCCTCCATCCTCCGCGGATTGGACACTTTTAAGTTGTCACATCTAGTGACTGCGTTCCATCTTAATGGGGGATGATTAAGCCTTTTTGATTAAGCCCTGATTAATTAGGAGATCAAGCGCTCTTTTCTTCTTCCTTTATGGGAGGAAACGACATGAGTGGAAGCAATGGTTGTCCCCCTGTCCTTTGTGCGTTCCGTGCATTTGAGGCTCACAGAGGTGGAGGTGGTCTTTATCTGGAAGAGGTTTTGTGCTTTTTGCCTAAATTTGACAAGATTTTACATGGTTATGATACACGACCCAGCTACATCGATATCGATGAGGTGATTGAGGTTTGAAAAATCAACAAGCATGCAATAATAGGAATAGTACATGTAAGTTGCTCTTGCTACTTCTCTTGTCGCACTAGCGGGATGATGCTTCTACGGAGGTGGTGTAAGAAGAATGTCAAAGCTTCAAAAGTATTCACGGTCCTGTCCGACGAAAGACGCAAAGACAAGTAACATGAGAATAATAAAGTGGGAGGAGTGCCCGCCCTAAGATTACCTGCTTGCAGAGCATTGAAAATGGTGTCTTGGAGACGAGAACGTTCTCGTCCGATCCCACTTTCCATCGTACCGATTAGGAAAAAGGGCTGGACCCACATCGACAATTTCAGTAAAAGAGCTGGAGACCCACCATTGAAATACTCGATTTGTGCTACAGCTATCGTTTACTCTTGAAGTGAGTCAGTTGTTGCCTCATTTCCTAATCCGAGTAAAAGTAAAGTCGGTGGGGGTGGGGGCGATCCTTGTGCCCGCCATTCGAGTCGAATAACGCCGCCGGAGCTACAAACGTAGCATGCAAACAAGTCTCTTTGACCATTAGTAGCCATGAATGCACACGGTAAATCTGGCTAAAAAGTCCATTACGTCCTCTTCCTAAATCAGCGTTCGAAAGATGGTGCCTGATCCTATGCGTTCCCAATTACCAAGAAAAACGATAATGAGTGGCTACCGACTAAGCTACGTGGCCTAAATGTTGAAGGCTCGGAAGGGATGGAGATGGGACGGTGGGGGCGTTCAAACTTGGGGACCCACGAAACTAGGATGCTATTTAATTAATTAAACATCACTCAGTTTCGGTCTCCGGTGTCTAGAACCCAACCATTTATGCCCAGTTTGTTAATGCCTATAGAGAAGTAAAAAAAAGAAAGAATATGACTCCTTCAATTTGGAAAATGAATCATTTAAAGATCATTTTTCGAAAAATTAATTGAAAGAAATGCGGGGAAAATAAGATTATTTTTTGAAATTTGTTGACAAATTGATATTATAACTTATAAATGGATGCTTGATGATGTCTCATTTGCCTGCATATAGATTGGTATTTATAATTCACTTTACTCATCAAAAAATAGTTCCAACAAGTCAAAGCATTATTGAAGACTCATTACTCAATTCAACTGAAAAGTATACATACATACATGAATGTAAATCATCCAAAAGTCTTTATCTCCGAAAATACGTGAATAGAATTAGATACCGCATGATCCATTAATTGAGAAAAATGAAGATTTTTTTAGATGCAAATGGATATCTACAAAATTATATTTTAATTATAATTTTTAAAAATAATCTAAAGGCACGAGTGTGGAAACTCAGTTATTTAGAGATTCATTGAACATACGCTATGAATTGGTTAAATTGAACTTTCGAGTTGTACAGGCAACCCTCAACCAAACCAAAAGCATCATGTATGGTTATTAAAGCTTTTTGAATAAAGGGCCTTCTCAGATAGTCCAAAACTGATATATTTTTTTTAGCAAGCTTTTTAACAACTTACCCTCTTTCTTTATGCCTTTAGTGGGCCTAGTATTTCCGGCAATTGCAATGGCTTCTTTATCTCATCTGCACGCTCTTTTATGCAAATATTCTCTCAAAATTTACTGTGTCAAGCGTTAACGTGCTTGCTTTATGAGTCACCATTCTCACCTCCTATCCCCTCATCTTATTCCGTGGACATTTTCGTGACACACATGTATCTCAGCCATAGAAAACAGCAGAGAAGAAAGGAAGGCGAACGGGGATCGTGCCTTTGACTATGCAAAATAACGGGGAAAAACTCTCGCGTGGGGAACTACCGAGGAAGAAGAAGCCTCGTCAATTTGAGGATAATAAAGCAAGGGAATTTTCGATGAAGTTGACAATAACCATCCCTGCAAATAGATTTTGTTTCCGTAACGAAATATCTTTAATCAAGAGTAACCCTTCAATTTTTATTTAGAAATACTAAAAGTTATGTACTAATTCCGAACAGAAGATATCAAATGCAATATAAATGTTGAATTTCCAATTTCGAATAGAATTTTACAACCCTGACAACAAACTTGCTAACATTGAGAACAAGGTCAAATTGTGCTAGAATCTAATTGACGACATAATTTGGGGATAACCAGACACAATAACAGAATTTAATCGACGACAATGCATCACGATACAGAACACAATATCGGAATTTAATCGACAATATTAGATTAGGATAGAACATACAACGTTGGAATTTAATCTATAACGCAACATCAGGGTGTAGATACATGCCAGAATCTAAATGACGACGAGGATCAAAGAGCTATAGCTATGAAAACTAAAGTGTAGTACAAGAAACATAAAGATAAAGGAATA
This sequence comes from Eucalyptus shirleyi, assembly GCA_017140165.1. Taxonomy (NCBI): domain Eukaryota; kingdom Viridiplantae; phylum Streptophyta; class Magnoliopsida; order Myrtales; family Myrtaceae; genus Eucalyptus; species Eucalyptus shirleyi. The sequence goes on from CM029448.1 coordinate 48,762,772, forward strand.
GCGTGTTGATTGATTCTTTTTAAGGGAGAGGCTTCATGCTATATGACTGATGGTATTTATAGAGAAACTTGGTAACTGCTGAACAGTCATTCCTCTTGTAATAATCACTTCAAGCCTTATGCACATTGCCTTTTTCTCTATGATGACCTTGCCTATTTGCTTTACAACTGTTTAGATTGTGTTTTGATGCTCCATGATTTATCGACAATGGTTTCATGGCTGGGTCTTTGGATGTCAAATGCTCCCTAACCACAAATCCTTTGGCGCTTTCTTGAATATTTCAAATGTTTTCGTCCAAAACTTACTACAGCATCACTTGAACAGTCATCAAATATCTGTAATCGTATTTCAATAGCTGAACACAGGGTGGCTTCTTGCCTCATTGTCGATTATTGAGTCTTTGTCCTTTGAATTATCGATAATTGATCATATAATAATAATCTTATGAAATTCATGCGACCTTGCTTGACTTCATTATACCTTCCGTTCTTGTGATCAGTATATGATAATACGGTTAATTTTGAGTGTCAACAAGATCAGAGAAGATCACGACTGAGGACGATGACAATTTAGGCAAATTTAACTCTAAACCTCTTGCTAAATTCTCGGACCTTTCAAACGATTGCCCCCTGTAATATTCCGAATGCCCCTTTGACGGAAATCCATGTGAGAGCAGGGTCAGTCTGAAAAACCCTTTATCGATGCGTCAATTCAAGCATGCCATACCAGCAATAGCATGCTTCTCAGGCCAAAAGAAAAAGAGAATAACAAGTGCACTTTTTTATTTATTTGCCCGGGATAACCCTTGAGAGCAGTAAATATGAACCGATGCCTATACAATCCTATGTTCTTCGTTTTTCACTTTTTCCTCCTACAATTTGAGGTTTTGCTGCAGTACTTTAGGTTATATAGGTCTCTCATTCTCGGTTGAAAACTTGGTTGATACAAGGTATTGAAAGAGAGACGATGTAGTTGATATACCATTCTCCTCCCCGCCTTCTGCATACAAAAAAAGAAGTATAATTTAGTTTATCAATCTAAGAGATAGAAACATGTTTTTTTGAATTTTTTCCTCTTTTATAAGTAAGTAATATTAGCTCATCAAGAATGAATGGTACAAATTGAACAAATTTACTGACAGGGGAAACTACCAATTTGGAATATTCACCTGATTTTTCTCCGGGCATCTCGATTCACAAAATTAGATGGATTCATGAACATCGAAGTTCCATGTCGCAGCAAAACAAAAATCCTAGGTCGATCGCTTCCTTTCCCTTTTTCCCTCATCACGGGCCAAAAATCGATCATCCGTGCGTTGGTTTTGCCTCCCTTCATCGATTCATCTCATCTTCTCCACCAAACCGACAATCCAGATTCTCTGCTCTCTGCTTGCCCGCGCCGCTCAGACAAAATCCCAAAAGCTTCGAAAGCTGCAAGTTGCTGACTTCTCTCTCGAATCTCCTTCTCCCACGATCTCAAGGAATGCGGCGACGCCGTTTCCGTCGAAGAAGATGACCGCAGTCAAGGCGAGAGGCTCGACCGGTCGCTGATGGACTCCGACTTCGACTTCTGCGTCGGCGGGTCGAGTTTCGTCCTCCAGCTCTCCTCAGCCGACGAGCTCTTCTCCGACGGCAAGATCCTTCCCGACGAGATCAGGAGGGACGGAGTGGTAACTGCCGACCATAGTAATTGTCTGCCGAATACCTTGGTCTCATCCTGCTCCTCCATCTGGGACACCAATTTCTAGTGCTGCGTTCACGGAGAAGAGGAGTCTGAAGGAGCTCCTCTTCGGACAGCTTCGACGACGACGACGAAGGGGATGAGAAGCCGCTGCCCAAGCCATCCTGGCAGTTCAAGTGCACTTAATTGTGACGTCGCCAAGAACAGAGGACCGATTCGGTCGCTGCAGTTCCTCTCGCGGAGCAACTCGACCGGTTCAGTTCCAAATCCACAGGACAAATTCGCCTCCAAGGACAACCCGAGGCAGAATTTGCAGAAAGAGCCCTCCATATCAAGTCAGAGATGGTCGTCGGAGTCATATCAATCTTCCTTCGGCATGCCATCTTCGTACGGCCTGTCGCAATCGCAGAAGCCCCCGACGACGAACAAACGATACAGACCCAGCGTGAGGGTCAATCCTGAATTGAATTTTCAGCCCCACGTCAAACGATCAGGACGGTGAGCTTGTTCGGGCTCGGCTCGCTTTTCTGTAATGGCAAGGTCAGAAAGAAGAAGAAACGAGTCATCCTGATTAATCTGCTTTGTTAATTTGCATTAGCACAGAGAGAAAAAAAGAAGAAATGAGCTTTTTGAATGCTTCTGGTTTTGGTGCACATGTCTATAGATTTCGTGGTGGTAGATATGGGGGACCTGATGGAATTAGCATGGGATAAGGTTCTCGAAAAGAATTCCAGGAAAATATAATGTACGGAATGCATGTTTAAAGATCAGGTTTCGTTATCTTTCGAAATTTCAATTTTCCCCCTTCCCGTTTTCTTGTTTTATTTGTTTGTGGGAATTCCCCTTTTTCAATCTTCAACTATCTGTTGTTTACTTCTACTAGCGTCGCACCACGTGCGTCGCACATGACCTGGTGATGTCGGGCTATAATTTATCATGCCCCAGGACTCTGCTCTTGCCCTCTTTTCGTTAGACTCCTCTCTGTTTCTGTCCGCCTCCTTGTGTTCACCTTGAGAAGTTATAGTCGATCTTCCTTCGCTGAACCCTCCCACTTACCTCTCTTTACATAACGCTTCTCTTCTTTGGGTGATTACAGCTGAGAGGATCGGCCCTCAGATGGGATCCGATGGAGGGCCAGCTCTAATCACCATCCTCGCTTTGGCTGTAGTGAGATTGTAAGTGCTCTAACAACAACAACCCAGATGGACTCAGTTCAACAGCAAGTGGAGGCTATGTGGAGTTCATTGATTAATGAAGTTTCGTGAAGACAATGGGCTAGCCTGTCTATGGGCAATCAATGTCACAAATATTGTTAGCCTGTTCAAGTCCTAACAATTACAGGAACCTCAAAGTAAACATGGAAGCAATGATAAGGACTGATGTCTTTCAAAAGTATCATGTGAACCACAAAAAAAAATCATCGCAGAAGTTGAATAACAATAGGACGTACTTACCCATCGGTGGGCAACTGAGTTGGTTCGGTTTTGGGCACTTCACTGCAGAGGTCCCAAGGTCAAAATTCCGCAGTTGTTAACACGTCTTAAGTGAGGGGCCATGGTAGTGGGATCATGTGCTAGCTTCCCTCCAGTTATTGACATTTGATCCGAGGTGCACCGCGCACTGTACGGGCCATGGATTGGCAATTAGCGTAAGCAAAAGTTGGGCCCAGCAGATCCTGGGTCACCAGAATTAAAAAAAAAAAAAAAAACAATAAGACATACTTTGATTTGTTACTCTTTGATTTCCACGAACAGATTGAATGGCCTCCCTCGAATCCTTCTCACTGAGCTGAAGATTTCGAACTAATTGCTGCCCAATATCTTCACAGAAACAAAATCATCTCCCATTTTTTTCTTGCACTTCTGAGCATTGTCCAAAAGGGAGGCGAGATATGTGCCCATTATAGGGCCACTTGTATCTCACACAACCTGGTGCAAGATCACAGATTGTTACCAAACCCCAAATATCCTCTGGAGAAAGACAAAATTGAATTGAAAAACAAACTTATAACTGAATACATGCCTTTGGTTGTTGGGATATGAAATTGTCCACAGCCTGCAGAACTGATGTGTTGTGAAGACCAGCTTTAGTGAGAATTCTCCTGGCTAAACCATCCTTTTGCTCCAAAAGAGCTTTCATTAGATGCTCAGTTTCCATCACTTGTTGTTTGCAAACTCGAGCTGCATCAACAGCACCAATAATGCTCTCCCAGGCCATCTCAGTGAACTCTGATGGATTTGTCCGAGTCGAACAAAGCCGGACTTCAAGGAACTGTGTTAACTTGTAAAATCAAGTACAGATTCATCACCAAAACACGAAAAAGTTAAACAGCCAACTTTATACTTTGTATGTTGAAAATCAGACACTTAGTTTTAACTCAAGGAACTGTGTTAAACTGGTAAAATCAAGGAACCATCGCCTCCACTGCTAAGAAAATGTAATAGCCACTCAAGTGTTAGGCGGACCTTCATAAGCAAAAGCTCACGGAAGATGGGGAAGTTGAATGCAGAATTTAGGTAAATTTGCACTCATAATTCTCCAAATTTATACCATAAAAAACCATCAAACGATATTTTTAATTTAACAGTTATTGCTAATACAGCCAAAAGTAACGCACTTTAGTAATACCGGAGAAAAGTTCATTTCGTTAAGCTTATGATGTCTACATCGAACGCCCCATACATCTCTATTCTATAACTACAGAACCTCGAAAGATCATTCCCAGAGGCGATAGTAGTCACAACATAGCACGGAAAGCACCAAACTTGAGTCCCAAAAGCTTCAGCAACACCAAAAGAAGACAACGGAAAAATCGCATTAAACTCTAACAGCAAAACCTCAAATAAAATGGAAATGTCATAGGCTTCTAGCATCAAGCCGACACTGAGCGATAAAAACACTCCAAGATCAATCCTTTCGATGATATCACAAAATACCCGCATTCAAATAATGAAATTCGATCGAATTCCAACCTGAGACGCGCTCGCGGCGGTCGAGTAAGCCCGAGAGGGAAGGCCAGAGCCCCGCGAACCGAAGCCGACGACGCCGCGGAGCTCGACGGCCCCGGCGGATACCGAGGAGGCGAGGACATTAGCCCCGCGAAGCGGTGGGCCGGTCAGCGGGTGGACGGAGTTCCCGAAACCGGGAGCGGAGCCGGAGAGCGAGCGAGAGCGGGGAAGGGCACGGGCAGCTCCGGCGGCGGCGGCGGCGGAGGAGGAGCGTTTGGGAGGGGCCGAGGCCGCGTTTATGGCGGCGAAGGCGGTCTTGGTGAGCTTGGAGGTGGTTCTCCTCGTGGCCATGAAAGGAGCGCGGGAAGGGTTCAGAACTGGGTAGTGAAGAAGATGAAATTTTGGAGAAGGGAGAAGGGGGGTGGCGATTCGGTGATGCTTGGGGAGGGGGCAAGAAGAGGAAGGTTGTGGAAGGAAGTGGCAGCTTCTTCTGCTTCCGCCTTTTTTTTTCCTTCCCTTAATTTCTCCGAACGCAGTTTCGGATTTTACGAATTTCCACGTCGGCATGCGCCGGGCCCACTGGTCTTGCCACGTCCGAGGCGTGATTCCTGGATTGGGCTCTTAGGCACCGAGAAAATCTTTTATTGAGTACGGAAATTTGTAGGGTGCGACTCCTTAGCATAAAATCTTTTTTGAGTTTTGTTCGATTAGTTTTTAAAATTCATGTTAGATAATTTTCTTGTACACAAGTTATTCACTATCGTAAGAAATAACTGACAACTTACGCAACATAAGGTCCGAAGTAAAATTAGTAGGTGTGAAGCGGAAACCTTGGGAATAATTTTACCGATATCCACTATTTAATATTTTTTTCTTAATTAAGACAATTTGTTTTAAATTAGAAGGAAGAAATTAGACATTTTTTGTTATATCACCTCAAAAGCCCGCTCAAGGTATCTCTCACTCTCTCTCCCTTTGCTGTCTATCAATTAGAGGTGTCAAAATGGATCTTAAATCCATATACAACCCATTTAAATCATAAGTTGGTCACTTGCATTTCGAAGAGATGAGTTAAACGAATTCAAAAATTGAAAAGATAAGATAAATTGACTTAGAACTAATTTCCAATCCAAGCCTTACACTCTCTTTCCATCTTTAACTTTATAGAAATTCTCCTATAGAAATCTAAATTATAATTATTTTTATAATTATTTTTCTTTTCTTTTCTTTTTTTCTTTATTTTTTCCTCTCTTTCTTTATTTATTTTTCTTTTATTCTTCATCCTTCCTTAACTAGTGACCAACACGGCAACGGCAACAATCAACCAGGCGAGGCTCAAGCTTACTGGCCTTAGGTGAGCTTGAGGTCATCGATGAGTGGCGAGGCGCAAGCCTCACCAACTTCTTTCTTGTGAGGCTCAAGCTCACCAAATCTAACAAGATTTAACTTGGTTGCCGTCGAGTGAGCCTTAAGTTTCCTGATTTGGCGAGCTCGGCATCAGGTGAGCTGTGGCTAGCCACAGCTGGCCGAAGAAGAACAAGAAAATGAAAAAAATTAATTAAACATTATTTTTAAAATTTTAAATAAAATATTAAATTTTTAATTTTTAATTTTTAAGAAAAATTATAAAAATTATAAAAATTGTCCATTAAATTTGTGTTGCATGAAAGTGTTGTAGCAATATCATTTTTTTTTTTTTTTTTGGTATTGCATCATACAATACAAAAGAATGATTTTTCACATATAAACAAATATTATTTTCATGTCAATCATTAACTTACCAAAAATTTTTTCTCACTTTATTTAATTTTATTTACTAAATGGTTGACAATGTCAACCAAAGGAAAGAAAGATAGAATAAAAAAAAGGAAAAAAAAAAAGGAAGAAAAGTTGAAGAAGAAGATAAACAGTGCGAGAGGATAGAGAGAAAGGGAGAAAGGGAGAAAGGTCTGATCGGAGGAGAGAGAGAGCGGAGGGAGAGGTGGAGTCCAGGAGGTGACAGAAGGCTTCCGACGCGCGATGGGACCCGGGCGACACGTGTCGCCCGGTGAATGAGATGAAATACGACGCGCTGGCCTCTCTCTCCTATCCGATGGTATTTCCTCCTTCGGCCTTCGTCCGGATGTCCTGTCGAAGGGAAGTGTACAGCTATAGGAGAATCGCCACCTTCTCCTGATGCTATATGAGGAAAGCCACATTTGGGGGAAGATGTTTCCGGCTCGAACAATACCACCGCCAGCGGTTTTCGCTTTCCCCCAGGTTACGTCGACCAAGCGTATAGATCGCCGACGCGTGGCACATGAATCCGTACGGGCAATTTTGGATTGGGGGAGGGGGTCTCGGGCAGCGGGACGTTAATGACAATATAAGATATGAAAGAGAGAACTTGAAAATAGCCACTTTCCTTTTTGTTGCCTATCTAATCTTTTGTGATTTGCACATTGTTCCCTTCTTCCTAGGTGCATTATTCTTTGACAATTTACGTGGCATATATGGATATTTTGTAAAGTTTTAGGGCATGTAGCAGTAATGGAAAGAGAGAAAAAGATCGAAAGGATTGAAAAAAAAAACGTGAAGAAAAGTGAGGGCGACAAAGATGACAAAATAGAAGGTTAATATAGATTATACACACACATATATATATAGAGTGAAAAAAATGTTGAATCCTAATGTTATCATTCGGACTAATGAATTCCTCATTTCAAACCCTAAACTTGTGGTTTCCTTTTCCCGCACGACAAATGAGATTGGGAGGGCATCGTGATCGCACCACTCCGCTTACAATGTCACTTTATATATTTCCTATTATAAGAAAAGAAAAGAAGGGGAAAGGAGCAAGAACAAAAATACATTAGAATGTCTTTTGTAGATTGCATAGTTAACATTCCATAACATATCATTTAAAATTCATAATATTCATTCATTCATTTTGTCTCCATATCTTCCTAAATAATGGTTTGAAGAAAACCCAGTGGTGATTGATAGTGACATGCTTTGCTTTGGCTTAGTCAATCTAGGTTCCTTAAATTTTCTACAATCTATTTACTACTCAGATTATTGGATGTTATTTTTCTGATCGTGCACTTGTATAATCACCACTCAATTGTAAGTAGTATGGGATAAAATGGATAAATACTACATGCAAAGCATTTTCAAAATAATTTTAAAGGTGAAAAAGTCTCCGTAGTCTAAACAAGATAGGCATGCAACGCCAATTGGCAAAGTCTTAATTATTGAATAAGCAATTTTTGGCATGTGCTCATCATCTATGTAGCATTGACACTTTCCGAAAGCTTTCGTGTTGTGTCCAACGTTCCGACACATGTTTGACATGTGTCCGACATGCTCTGACATGTTTTGACACGCAGTTATCAAGTATCGAAAAATTCGACATATGATCAACTCTCTCTGACATGCTCTGATACCCGAGTCTGGAATTCCAACACGCATGGGTCAATTTTAAAAATTTTCAATACTTGAGAGGTAAAAAATGTAAAAATACAAAAAGAAGAAGAAGAAGAAGAAGAAGAAGAAGAAGAAGAAGAAGAAGAAGAAGAAGAAGAAGAAGAAGAAGAGGTAGGGCTGGTGGTTGGGCGCTGCTGCCGGTGCCACTATCGGAGGGGACTGGAGAGGTGATAGGGCAGTCCTCGTCGGCCCGAGCGAGGCCATCACCAGCCAAACAAGGGTTGGCGAGGCTCGCCCAAATCTAGGCAATGCCTCGATTGAGGCTCGAGTGAGGCTTGCCTAGATCTGGGTGATGTTGCGTCCTCGCTCGGGCCTAATGAGGGCCAATGAGGACCAGTGAGGCCTCGCCTAGGGTTGCGGAGGCTTGTTGGCCATAGGCATTAGCCCTAGGCGAGGGTCGGTGTTGCCCAGATCTGGGCGAGCCTCACTCGGGCCTCACTTGGGCAAGTGAGGGTCACCCTCCCTCTGTTGCCTCACTAGCCCCCTCCGATGGTGGCTTGGCACACTTTTCATGGGGACAGCGGTAGCAGTGTGCCCAAACACGACCGTGGCTCTTTTTTTTTTTCAATTTTTTAAAGAATTATTTTATCTTTTTTAAAAGTCTTTTACTATGAAAGAAGTAATAAAAAAAAATGCTACATATGATAAATAAATAAATTTAGAAATACCATTTCAGCATTTTCCTTTAAACATTGTTTTTTCCCCGTAAGTTTTATGTATTCTTGTAATGAAATAAAGTTGAATTTGTCAAATTAAAATAATGAATGATATTAACAAATGTTGAATTTTTACCCAAAAAGAACAAAATGTTGAATTAATATATTTAGTATAAATTAATTCTAGACTCTTTTTATTATTATTTATTTATGTTTTTATATATAACGTGTTAGAATGTGTCAGAATTCTCTATTTTTAAGAAATGATATGTCGGCGTGTGGTGTTATGTCATATCGCGTGTTCGTGTTAGTGCTACATAGCTTATCATTGACAAAAATATGAAATCTATTGATCGGTCGCCAATTTTGTTTGACAAATCTGTTCACGTGAAATAAGTTTGTGCTGAACTTTGCAATTACTCAATCAATCCTCCTTGTGTTCTGGATTTGGCATTGTTTTTTAGTATTCATGCTATGTTTCGATTTGCTTTGGCATGAAGATTATGTATTTGTGCATCCTTTTGAATAATGAATACACTTTTTTTTTCGACAAAAAAAAAGAAAAAAAAAAGAATAAGCATTATGATCCACGTTACATCTAATTAGCTATGGAAGGAAAGATTAATTAATATTATACTCTTTTGATAGAAGGTTACCTACTGTCTGCTGAAGATTACGTCAAATTTGGGGTATTGGAAAACGAAAATAAAAATAAAAATTGATGTATTGGCATCTCACAGGAAAAAGTTGAGGCTTTTTGGTGGAATTCTGCCTTTCGATAATTAGGCCGGTCAAATATCTATAATTTTGTAACAAGGATATATAGGGACTCACGCTTGAAGATTCCCGGTGGTGTGCTGCGATGTAAGATTACCTTGGAATTGGTGGCACACATTCTCTCTCTCTCTCTCTCTCTCTCTCTCTCTCTCTCTCTCTCTCTCTCATGTTTTAGAGTTTTGGCTTTGACATCCCCTGGTGTAGGATCGCCTAAGCATGGTTGCTAATTCTTGCTCTACGCGTCGCGGTGCCGACATCGCACTTTGGCCTTCTGCCTAGGGTGCACTAGGGGATTCTCCTTCGAAGTTTGAAAGACGACCGTCGACTCCTTCCACAGCACCACGGCAAGTTCCCGTGCCCATCTTCTACCCGTTACGCCCACCAGTATAAAAATGAAAATAGCACTTCATATTGATTTGTCTCATAGGATTAGTTCATGATTTGTCCTAGAACAGAAAATGAGCGTAAAATAGGAAATGCATGCACTACTAATAGACTCTAGGGGCATTTGTCTTTTTGTTAAGAAAAAGAACACAAATACATTAAAAAGTCTCATGCAGATCGCATAGTTAACATACTATAACATATCATTTAAAATTCATCATGCATGATCATGCATAACATTCATTCATTTTGTCTGCATATCTTCCTAACTTATAGTTTGAAGAAGACCCAATGGTGATGGATAGTGACATGTTTTGCTTTGGCGTAGTGAATCTAGGTGCCTTAAATTTTTTGTAATCTGTTTACCTTTTTTGATTATTAGGAGTTATTCTCTTGATTGTGGATTACCACTCATATGTTAGCGATATAGGATAAAATAGAAAGACGGCCTCCAAAGCATTTTCGAAATAATTTTATAAAGGTGAAAGAGTCTTTATATTCTAAACAAGATAGTTTGGAAGTTGGATTCTACTCAAACGAAGCATTATCAATAGAGAAAAAAAAATGAAAGAAATAAATGGCCATTCAAAACAATATCAATAATACATAATTTCTCGAATAAAAAAATTAATACTCAACTTTTTCTTATATGCTGGTTAACATGCTTTCATCTTTATCCTTATTCAACGCACTTAATAATAGATAATGATTCGAAATTTTCCTGTTGAAAACTATATAACATTTCGACGAGGTGATACTTATATTTTGAAGTATGGAAATTCGTAGGGTAAAACTCGTAAGTATAAAATCTTATTTTAGTTTTATTCTCTAGGTGGATTAGTTTTTAAAATTTGCATTAGATAACCCTTGTTTGCATAAATTATTCGTAGTCGTTAGAAATAATTGACAATTTACACAATATAAGGTCTGAAATAAAATTAGAAGGTACGGAGCGCAAATCTTGGGAATTATTTTACTGATATTCACGGTTTAATATTTATTTTTCTTAATTAAGATATTTATTTTTTTGAAATTAGAATGAAGAAATTAGACCTTTCCTGTTATATCCCTCAAAAGCTCACTCTAGGTCTCTCTTTTCGCTACCTGTCAATGCAGACAGAGAGAGAGAGAGAGAGAGAGGGAGAGAGGAGTTTGAAGCCACAGTAATTGCTTCCGTGCTGCGGAAAGATCGTCTTCTCCATGAAATGAGAAAACCCTAAAATCCATCGCTGTCGCTCCCCCATAAAGCTTCACTTCCCTTTCCTCCATCTCTTCAAATCCCCAAAAGCTCCGCCCACCACCATCCCCAAAAGCTCCGCCCACCACAAGCCCACCGGTTGTTCCCCGATGGCCTCCTCCGCCGCAGCCGCCCATGGCCGCACCAAGGTGGTGGTCATCATGGGCGCCACCGGGTGCGGCAAGTCCCACCTCTCCATCGACCTCGCCTCCCACTTCCGTTCTGCCGAGGTCATCAACTCCGACAAAATGCAAGTCTACCGGGGCCTCAACATCACCACCAACAAGATCCCCCCAGATGAGCGCCGCGGCGTCCCCCACCACCTCCTTGGCTCCCTCGACCCGGATGACGGCGAGATGACCCCGTCGCAGTTCCGTTCCCTGGCGACGCCGCCATTTCCGACATCACCTCCCGCGGGAGTCTCCCCCTCCTCGTCGGCGGTTCCACCTCCTCCATCCTCTCTCTCCTGGTGGAGCGGTTCGACCAGGAGGAAGACGTGCTCGGCAGGCTCGGCCCGCCGGCGAGACCCAAGCTGAGGTACGACTGTTGCTTTCTGTGGGTCGACGTGTCGCTGCCCGTCCTGGAGGAGCACCAGTCGAAGCGCGTAGACGAAATGCTCGACAAGGGCGCGTTTGATGAACTCGCCGGCTACTACGACCTGCGCCGGACTGATCCGGAGGGTTGGACCGGGCTGAGGAAGGCCATAGGCGTGCCCGAGTTCGACCGTTATTTCAAGAAGTACCCGCCGCCGGGGGGGGGGGTGTGCCCGGCCAGCCCGTGGCGGTGGGAGGATGCGAGGAAGCGGGACGACGATCCGGTGCGGCGGGGTGCCTACAAGGAGGCGGTGTGGGAGATAAAGAAGAACGCGTGCCAGCTGGCGAAGCGGCAGATTGAGAAGATCCAGCGGCTGAGAGGGTGCGGGTGGGAGCTCCGTAAGCTGGACGCGACGGAGGTGGTCCGGCTGGCGATGGCGGCCGAGGAGGAGGGAGGCAGCGGCGTCAGGTGGCAGGGCGTTTGGAAGAGGCAGGTCGTTGAGCGGAGCGTGAACATTGTCAGGCGGTTCTTGCACGAGTAGGTGTCGTTTTCTCGTCCTTGATTGGGGATTTGGTTCTGTCAATAGTACTCGGGAAGTGCAGTTTGGACGTGGAGTCAGGCAGCGGGCTCTTCTTCTTCTTCTTCTGCTTCTTCTTCAGGCGGTTCTTGCACAAGTAGGTGTCGTCTTCTCGTCCTTGATTGGGGATTTGGTTCTGTCAATAGTACTCGGGAAGTGCAATTTGGACGTGGAGTCAGGCAGCGGGCTCTTCTTCTTCTTCTTCTGCTTCTTCTTCAGGCGGTTCTTGCACAAGTAGGTGTCGTCTTCTCGTCCTTGATTGGGGATTTGGTTCTGTCAATAGTACTCGGGAAGTGCAGTTTGGACGTGGAGTCAGGCAGCGGGCTCTTCTTCTTCTTCTGCTTCTTCTTCAGGCGGTTCTTGCACAAGTAGGTGTCGTCTTCTCGTCCTTGATTGGGGATTTGGTTCTGTCAATGGTACTCGGGAAGTGCAATTTGGACGTGGAGTCAGGCAGCGGGCTCTTCTTCTTCTTCTGGTTCTGTCAATAGTACTCTTCTTCTTCTTCTTCTTCTTCTTCTTCTTCTTCTTTTGGTTCTGTCAATAGTACTCGAGAAGTTCTTCTTCTTCCTTCGGTTCTGTCAATAGTACTTGGGAAGTGCGATTTGGACGTGGAGTTCTTCTTCTTCTTTTGGTTCTGTCAATAGTACTCGGGAAGTGCAATTTGGACGTGGAGTTCTTCTTCTTCTTCTTCTTCGTATAAAATTCAAGGAGAGTTATTTCGCCTTCTTGTCCTGGGACTTCAGATCGCATGTAATGAATTTGAAAATTTCCGCGTATGAGACAGGACTCGTGGTTTCGGTTCGGACACTGGCCAGTGCCACTCGGTTGCTCAAAACCCATGTCGCTCACAAATCATGAACTAAAACCCTTATTAACGTCTTGATTAGGACGTGGGTCATGAATAGACCCTTATTAATAATGGAAGAAGCTCATTTCGGTAATATGTTTCTTCTAGCTCTTTTCGGTAAGGATGATGCTTCTTCTTATTACGTGCATCATAAATTGCAAGAAAATAGCAGAACTGAACCCTAGCTAGAGTTTTGATAACCTAGAGTCTATCATTTCCAGATGTGCTTTTGGACGCTATCTAGATGAAACACGACAGATTAGGCGATTTTTAGCGATGATATCGGTAGAAAAGTGTTTGTATGTCCATGCATTTGCTGATTATCCTATTTAATTGCTTAACAAGTGTTTCGGACCTTGATTGGCATGCTTCTTCCAAAGATGATGCTTGAAAAGTGATCAAGAAGATGATCGATGGTGGTAATCAGCATGGTCGGGTCGAGCCGTAATCATAAGAAGAAGACGTTGCAATCCTAGAGGTACCTTTGATCATCTAGGTTTACGACCCGAACCGACCAACCATCATTTTCGTAATGCTGATGCTTTGCCAAAATGACCTTCTTCCAAGGAAAAAAGCGAAGTTGGATTTTTGCTTTTGGGGTAGACTCGGAGGCATTATAACCAACGAAGTTGGACTTTAATAACGGACGTGGGTCATGAATAGACCTTTATTAAGAATGGAAGAAGCTCATTTCGGATTACCGTGTGGTGACCTTACCCTTGTGATGCACCACCTATGAATTCAACTAATAGATTATTAAGCCTAATCCTAACTCAGACTCTTCTAAATCCATATCAATTCGCAACTTAGGATTCATGTTCTTAAGGTGCATTTAGTTTAACTTTTCCAATAGACTTTTAGCCTCTAAAGTCTCTTGGAGAAATGCTAGGGTATTAAGGGCTTTCAGTCAAATATTGGCCTTGGAAAAGCTAAAAATCCAATACTAATGAGTATTAATTTTTGGCTTTCAATATTTGACCAAATGCTAAAATTACTTCTTCTTTTTTTTTCAAAACTACTATCACAATTTTTTTTTTTTAGTTTGTTTGTTTTACCTCTTATTGTTCTAAAACTACCCTTACCTTCACTAGAGTCGGAAAAGAGTTTAAGATTTTTTAATAAAAAAGAAAAGTGAAATCGAAAAGTCCTTTATAAAAAAAGACCTGCCAAACACTCTTTATGCCAAAATAGCTTTGCAAATAATTTTTTACCAAACGTAATTTGTATTTTCCCAGTCCTTTAAGCCAAAGATATTTTCATTTCTCCAAGGATCATTTCCAAAGTTGAACCAAACGCAACTTTAATAGGCAAATCACTTTCAATATGGAGTCGTCATCAATCAGTAATGGTAGGTTGTTAGTTGTCACGACCTCCTTTTTTCCGTCCGGGGAAAAAGAAGAAGGTTTAGGGGTATTTGCCTAAAGAAGCGGACCAATGGCCTTAAATTAGGCGCGGGCTCTCCCAAACCCATACCTCGCGCGACGTTGGATTTCATATTTCAATTATTAACAACTTAAATATTTCTAGGAGTCGCCACTAGCCTATTGGGGTCGGCTAGAAACCAATCGAGACACGGGAGTGGTGTCTCGATTCCTACGCAACCAAAGATTTCTAGGAACGAGGACTTGTTTACGCCAATGTTTCTATTAGCGCCCTTGCGGTACCACTAACTTGGAAAGTTATTTATCTAAATGGCCACACATTCTTGATTACCAATTATAATCTTTATGAAACCACTAAGTGTCAATGCAAATGTTTTTGTAGTTTTTTTTTTAATGTCTAGATTAATCCTAACATAATTTAGAAGAGAAATTTACACTCAAATTAATGAAAAGCAGCGCGTAAGTAAACATCCAAGAAATTGAAATGACTTGAAAATAAATGCGGAAAAGGTAAACCCGATACAAGTCGGGCAAATAATATTACATGGCCTTGTTATCACGCCCCGGGACAGGACCCCCATGAGCAAAATGAGAATTCAAATATGCATGAAATTGCTCTATGTGCATGAAATTACTTTAAATAGTTTTAATTTACGCAAAATAGATTATTTACAAAAATGGTTATAAAATACCAAAAATAGCATTAAATTAGGAAAATGACCTTTTAAAATTAGGAAAATTTTATATATGTCATTTATATCCTAATTTGATGCTATCTAACATTTTTTGATATTTTTGAAAATTTCATATTTTTTCTTTTTTTTTTTTAATTATTTTTTTTAAAAATAATAAATTCTTTAAGCCGATCTATGCTAACATGGAGTAACACAGCACATGAATATACAATAATCAAGCTCAAATCGACCATTTCAAGACCGAAGCTTAGTTTGGGCATTTTGTCGAATACTTGGCGTGCATCAAATCATCCCAAACCAGCTTCCTCGGGCCATGTTTGCGGCCTTCAATCTCAACGCATGAGCAATTTTATGTGGAACTAAAGTATCAAGATCATATTACCACATGCAGGGAGCAAGATCAGATAGAAATAATAACTTAAAACACACAAGAACTAGGTTGAAATCGGTCTCAAATATGCAAGTCTGAACTGATTTTACAAATTTGGGTTTGAACCCAAATCAAACAAACAGGTTGCATGCCCATATTCAAGCCCCGTCACTTATCACATGCAAGATCTAAGGGAAACATTACTTAGTCCAAGTGAAAGTAGGTAACATGAGCTTTCAAATATAATGAGCATCACAGAGAATGACCGAACGAACGCATCAAAACGACCTCTCCAAGAAGCACACATGCAAAACTCTTAAAGAAATTTCAAACACTTAGAAAAATTTCAGCCTCAGAAATCAGTTTTCCGGGCTGGTTTTCCTCTTGATTTTCATGATCAAAACATGCTCAAAATCGAAAATAAATACATCTAGGATGCTTACCTTGCTTCCTAGTTTCTTTTGCAAGTGGTTCTTGGCCGATGAAACCGACAAATTATCCTCGGGGGCCTGTGGAAGTTGGCTTCTTCAACTGGAAATGAGATCTGCAAAAAAAGAACTGACAACGAAGGTTTTCGTTGACCTCTAACATTAGACTTCAAGATGTATTTTGTTGGAAAAATTGACACCACTCCAAACCATATGTATTCTAGTTTGGGTTTGAACTCATGGTTTTCCTCATTTATCTCTCAAATATCTCAAAAACACTTGCTTTCTCTCACTCGTGACCAACCGGGCTCAACACTTAGAAAAATTTTCAGACTTTCTTTGGCCCGCCAGGAGGGCACTGTTTCGGGGGGCTTTAGGAGGCCTTTCCGATCTCCATTTCGGACATGCGACCTATGGATGGAAAGATCTTTGAGTGAAGTTCCACTCTCTAGTTTAAGGTTTTGGCTAATTTTGGCTGCAAGTTTGCGAAAATTTCCCTTTTCTCCCTGGAGGTTGATCTGGAATTTCTGGGTTTGCTTTTTCTGGAGTTGCTTCTGAAGGCGTCTTTGGGGAGCGATTCCGAGCTCTCTCCTTTCTATCTCGTCTCTTCTCTCTCATCTTTTGAAATACCTTGCTTTAGTGATCTTATCCCATGAATTGAGGGATTTTTGGTCAGCTTTTTGCCCCCCTACCAAGCCTGCCAACTGAGCTAGTCCACCCACTCTCCTGATTTAGCCAATTTTTTAATTCTGCAGCTGTTGAGTGTGCAGGTTTTGCTGTGATTTTCCGGTGCTGTCAGGAGCTTATCCGGTGCTGTCAGGAGCCCCTTTAATCCTTAAATCGCACCTGACAGCATCGGAAAATCGCAGCAAAACTTGCACACTCAACAGCTGCAGAATTAAAAAATTGGCTAAGTCAGGAGAGTGGGTGGACTAGCTCAGTTGGCAGGCTTGGTAGGGGGGCAAAAAGCTGACCAAAAATCCCTCAATTCATGGGATAAGATCACTGAAGCAAGGTCTTTCAAGGGATGAGAGAGAAGAGACGAGATAGAGAGGAGAGAGGTCGGAATCGCTCCCCAAAGACGCCTTCAGAAGCAACTCCAGAAAAAGCAAACCCAGAAATTCCAGATCAACCTCCAGGGAGAAAAGGGAAATTTTCGCAAACTTGCAGCCAAAATTAGCCAAAACCTTAAACTAGAGAGTGGAACTTCACTCAAAGATCTTTCCATCCATAGGTCGCATGTCCGAAATGGAGATCGGAAAGGCCTCCTAAAGCCCCCGAAACAGTGCCCTCTGGCGGGCCAAAGAAAGTCTGAAAATTTTTCTAAGTGTTGAGCCCGGTTGGTCACGAGTGAGAGAAAGCAAGTGTTTTTGAGATATTTGAGAGATAAATGAGGAAAACCATGAGTTCAAACCCAAACTAGAATACATATGGTTTGGAGTGGTGTCAATTTTTCCAACAAAATACATCTTGAAGTCTAATGTTAGAGGTCAACGAAAACCTTCGTTGTCAGTTCTTTTTTTGCAGATCTCATTTCCAGTTGAAGAAGCCAACTTCCACAGGCCCCCGAGGATAATTTGTCGGTTTCATCGGCCAAGAACCACTTGCAAAAGAAACTAGGAAGCAAGGTAAGCATCCTAGATGTATTTATTTTCGATTTTGAGCATGTTTTGATCATGAAAATCAAGAGGAAAACCAGCCCGGAAAACTGATTTCTGAGGCTGAAATTTTTCTAAGTGTTTGAAATTTCTTTAAGAGTTTTGCATGTGTGCTTCTTGGAGAGGTCATTTTGATGCATTCGTTCGGTCATTCTCTGTGATGCTCATTATATTTGAAAGCTCATGTTACCTACTTTCACTTGGACTAAGTAATGTTTCCCTTAGATCTTGCATGTGATAAGTGACGGGGCTTGAATATGAGCATGCAACCTGTTTGTTTGATTTGGGTTCAAACCCAGATTTGTAAAATCAGTTCAGACTTGCATATTTGAGACCGATTTCAACCTAGTTCTTTTGTGTTTTAAGTTATTATTTCTATCTGATCTTGCTCCCTGCATGTGGTAATATGATATTGATACTTTAGTTCCACATAAAATTGCTCATGCGTTGAGATTGAAGGCCGCAAACATGGCCCGAGGAAGCTGGTTTGGGATGATTTGATGCACGCCAAGTGTTCCACGAAATGCACAAACTAAGTTTCGATCTTGAAACGGTCGATTTGAGCTTGATTATTATGATATTCATGTGCTGTGTTACTCCATGTTAGCATAGATCGGCTTAAAGAATTTATTATTTTTTAAAAAAAAAATAATTAAAAAAAAGAGAAAAAATATTAAATTTTCAAAAATATCAAAAAATGTTAGATAGCATCAAATTAGGATATAAATGACATATATAAAATTTTCCTAATTTTAAAAGGTCATTTTCCTAATTTAATGCTATTTTTGGTATTTTATAACCATTTTTGTAAATAATCTATTTTGCGTAAATTAAAACTATTTAAAGCAATTTCATGCACATAGAGCAATTTCATGCATATTTGAATTCTCATTTTGCTCATGGGGGTCCTGTCCCGGGGCGTGATAACAAGGCCATGTAATATTATTTGCCCGACTTGTATCGGGTTTACCTTTTCCGCGTTTATTTTCAAGTCATTTCAATTTCTTGGATGTTTACTTACGCACCGCTTTTCATTAATTTGAGTCTAAATTTCTCTTCTAAATTATGTTAGGATTAATCTAGACATTAAAAAAAAAACTACAAAAACATTTGCATTGACACTTAGTGGTTTCATAAAGATTATAATTGGTAATCAAGAATGTGTGGCCATTTAGATAAATAACTTTCCAAGTTAGTGGTACCGCAAGGGCGCTAATAGAAACATTGGCGTAAACAAGTCCCCGTTCCTAGAAATCTTTGGTTGCGTAGGAATTGAGACACCACTCCCGTGTCTCGATTGGTTTCTAGCCGACCCAATAGGCTAGTGGCGACTCCTAGAAATATTTAGGTTGTTAATAATTGAAATATGAAATCCAACGTCATGCGAGATGATGCGGGGTTTATAGCCTCGCGCTAATTTAAGGCCATTGGTCCGCTTCTTTAGGCAAATACCCCTAAACCTTCTTCTTTTTCCCCGGACGGAAAAAAGGAGGTCGTGACATTAGTAAAATAATATGAAAATTATTTTACTTCTACAAGCTAAAGATTCTAGGTACATGAATTTGATCATATACTAGATTTCTCTTATACCATTTTGATTCTTTCTTTTTATGAAGAATATATTTGACAGGCAACTCATATTCATTTTATTACTTTCTAACATGTGAGATAATCATATAGATGTGTAAATTACTAATTTAATACTAAATAAAGTAATAAATAAATTGCATGTCTTACCTCATAAATCATTGACAATTGCCTAAAGCTCGGGCCTTTTTTGACGGGTAAGGCGTCGCCGCATTCCTCGAGATCGTGGGAGAAGGAGATTCGAGGGCTGCGAAGACCAGAGCTGGATATCTCCGAGAGTCCGAGCAAACGTGGATCGCCATCACCGGACCAATATCCTTCTCTACTTGTTTCCCCAGATACGTGTTGCCTAAAGTTTTGAGGTCGGTCAGCTGGGGCCCACGGTCTCTCTTTCCCAGATTTTCTTTTTTTCATCTCCTCTCGAGATAAAATGAAAACGCCTTTCGACGTGACGTTTTTCCCTTTTCCCCTTTTAATTTTTCCTCCTTTTTTGACCGTAATTAATTTATTCGTAATCAAACTACCCACTTTTTTAAATATCCACTTTTAACTTGGATTACAATAATAACAATAATGAGAGCAAGTCCGTTGAGGCTTGAACAGTTTTTTAGTACAAAAGAAAAGAGAGAAGAAAAATCAATATGTATGTATGTATGTATGTATTATATATTAAAAGAAGAGTAATGCTAGGCTTTAGAGTTGATTTATAAAATAGATTTACCAAGTGATGTGTACAATACATTGTGTGTGTGTGTGTGTGATTTTTTTAACAAGCGGGTTCTAATCATGAATTAAGAACAGCTCGACGTATGGCAATTTTGTAAGCCAGGCAGATGAGTCAAGCGATTTTCATGTAAGAAGGATCTAACCACGACTCTTCTTGATTTTTTCATATAAGAACACCAGGGATTCCTTCTCCACTTTTTAAGAGTTTGTTTGAACAAAGATGTGTCTCAAAATGTCAACTAACTGCTTTTATGGATAGGTGTCTTAATTTAATTACTATTTTTTGTCAAGAAAATATCCACCATTTTTCTTTTCGGACTTTTACAGATGGATTTTTTAAGTTATGTGCATCTATTGCAAAGGGAAAGAGGTAATTACACGAGTTCAAACTCAAACTTCAACTTGTTGTTCAATTAGAAATAACTTCACCATCAATTTATTTTTTTCTCATTTTTATTTTCAATGGAGTGGTCGAGAATGTAATAAAATTTGTGCTTTTTCCATATCCTTATTTAAATAGACAAATGGTTTCATGGGAAAGTTTATAGGAGTGGAATTGTCATTTTACTATGGATGTTATCACTTCCATTGGGGTCTATTTGCATCACATTTTTTTTTGTACTTCAAATCTTCGTTCGCCACATCCATGGTTATGTCCATGGTTATGTCTTTTGAATGCGCCACAAAACGCGAGGTGGAAAAGAGGTGGAGAAGTGATCGAAAAGGTATTAAAGAGAGAATCACGGTTGTGCCACCTTTTTGAAAAAATGCAAGTCGCCGTACTCTCCAGCAGGCCATCCTCCGCGGATTGGACACTTATAAGTTGTCACATCTAGTGACTGCGTTCCATCTTAATGGGGGATGATTAAGCCTTTTTGATTAAGCCCTAATTAATTAGGAGACCAAGCGCTCTTTTCTTCTTCCTTTATGGGAGGAAACGACATGAGTGGAAGCAATGGTTGTCCCCCCTGTCCTTTGTGCGTTCCGTGCATTTAAGGTTCACAGAGGTGGTCCTTATTTGGAAGAGACTTTATGCTTTTTGCTAAATTTGACAAATTTTTTCATAGTTATCATACACGACCCAGCTATGTCAATAGAGATGAGGTGATTGAGGTTTGAAAAATCAACAAGTATTTAAATTACTGGCGAGAACATGCAATAATAGGAATAGTACATGTAAGTTGCTCTTGCTACTCTTGTCGCACTAGCGGGATGATGCTTCTACGGAGGTGGTGTAAGAAGAATGTCAAAGCTTCAAAAGTATTTACGATCCTAGTCCGACGAAAGACGCAAAGACAAGTAACATGAGAATAATAAAGTGGGAGGACAGCCCGCCCAAGATTACCTGCTTGCAGAGCATTGAAAATGGTGTCTTGGAGACGAGAACGTTCTCGTCCGATCCCACTTTCCATCGTACCGATTAGGAAAAAGGGCTGGACCCACATCGACAATATCGGTAAAAGAGCTCGAGACCTACCACTGAGATACTCGATCTGTGCTACAGCTATTGTTTACTCTTGAAGTGAGTCAGTTTTGCCTCATTTCCTAATCCGAGCAAGAGTAAAATCGGTGGGGCGGGGGGATCCTTGTGCCCGCCATTCGAGTAGAATAACGCCGCCGGAGCTACGAACGTAGCATGCAAGCAAGTCTCTTTGACCATTAGTAGCCATGAATTCACACGGTAAATCTGGCTAAAAAGTCCATTACGTCCTCTTCCTAAATCAGCGTTCGAAAGATGGTGCCTCATCCTATGCGTTCCCAATTACCAAGAAAAACGATAATGAGTGGCTACCGACTAAGCTACGTGGCCTAAATGTTGAAGGCTCGGAAGGGATGGAGATGGGACGGTGGGGGCGTTCAAACTTGGGGACGCACGAAACTAGGATGCTATTTAATTAAACCTCACTCAGTTTCGGTCTCCGGTGTCTAGAACCCAACCCATTCATGCCCAGTTTGTAAATGCCTATAGAGAAGAAAAAAAAGAAAGAATCTGACTCCTTCAATTTGGAAAATGAATCATTTAAAGATCATTTTTCAAAAAATTAATTGAAAGAAATGCGGGGCAAATAAGGTTGTTTTTTGAAATTTGTTGACAAATTGATATTATAACTTATAAATGGATGCTTGATGATGTCTCATTTGCCTGCATGTAGATTTGGTATTTATAGTTCACTTTGCTCATCAAAAAATAGTTCCAACAAGTCAAAGCATTATTGAAGACTCATTGCTCAATTTAACTACAAAGCATGCATACATACATGAATGTAAATCATCCAAAAGTTTATCTCCGGAAAGACGTGATTGGAATTAGATACTGCTTGGTCCATTAATTAAGAAAAACGGAGATTTTTAAGATGCAAAATTGGATATCTACAAAAGTACATTGTAATTATAATTTTTTTAAAAATAATTTAAAGGCATGAGCGTTGAAACTCAGCTATTTAAAGATTCATTGAACATACAACAAGCTTTATAAATTGGTTAAATTTAAACTTTTGAGTTGTACAAGCGGTCGAGGCTGTGTGTGGTTATTAAAGCTTTTTGACTAAAGGGGCTCCTCAGATGGTCCAAAACTGATATTTTTTGCTTTTTTTTGGCTCCCTTGAAAGGATGTGAAGGATTGTACCGTCTCATCTGCACGCTAGTTTACGTAATTATTCTCTCAAAATTTACTGTGTCAAGCGTTAACGCGTTTGCTTTATGAATCACCATTCTCACCTCCTATCCCCTCATCTTATTCCGTTGACATTTTCGTTACACACATGTATCTCAGGCACAGTGAACAGCAGAGAAGAAAGGAAGGCGAACGGGGATCGTGCCTTTGACTATGCGAAATAACGGGGAAAAACTCTCGCGTGGGGAACTACCGAGGAAGAAGAAGCCTCGTCAATTTGAGGATAATAAAGCAAGGGAATTTTCGATGAAGTTGACAATAACCATCCCCGCGAATAGATTTGTTTCAATAACAGAAATATCTTTCATAGAGAATAATCCTTCAACTTTTATTTAGAAATAATAAAGGTTTTGTACTAATTCCGAATAGAGGATATCAAATGCAATACAAGTGTCAAATTTCCAAATTCGAATAGAATTGTACAACTCTAACAATGAACTTGCTAACATTGAGAACAAGTTCAAGCTGTGCTAGAATCTAATCGATGACATAATTTGGGGATAAGTAGACACAATACCGGAATTTAATCGACGACAATGCATTGGGATAGAGGACATAACATTGGAATCTAATTGACAGCGTTGGACTAGGATAGAGAATACAACGTCGAAATTTAATCGATGATGCAACATCATGGTGGAGATACACGCTAAAATCTAAACAACAATGAGGATCTAAGAGCTACAACTATGAAAACTAAAGTGTAGTACAAGAAACGTAAAGATAAAGGGATAACATGTTGATTGATTCTTTCATGGGGGAGGCTTCATGCAAGATGACTGATGGTATTTATAGAGAAGCTTGGTAATTGCTGAACAATCATTCCTCTTCTAATAACCGCTTAAGCCTTATGCACATTGCCTTTTCCTCTGCAATGACCTTGCTTATTTGCTTTACAACTGTCTGGATTGTGTTTTGATTCTCTCTGATTTATCAACAATGATTTCTTGGCCGGGTCTTTGTATGTCAACTGCTCCTTAACCATGAATAACTTTGGCGCTTTCCTGAATATTTCAAATGTTTTCATCTAAAACTTACTACGGCATCACTTGAATAGTCATCAAATATCCGTCATCGTATTTCAATAACTAAACACGGGATGGCTTCTTACCTCGCTGTCGATTATTGAGTCTTTGTCCTTCGAATTATTGATAATTGATCATATAATAATACTCTTATGATATTCATGTGATCTTGCTTGACTTTATTATACCTTCCGTTTTGGTGATCAATGCGTGATAATATGGTTAACTTTGAGTGTCAACAAGATTAGAGAAGATCACGACCGAGGACTATGACAATTTAGGCAATTTTAACATTGAACCTCTTGCCGGATTCTCGGACCTTTCAAACGATTGCCCCCAGTAATGTTCTGAATGCCCCTTTGACGAAATCCATGTGAGAGCAGGG
The DNA here is from genome assembly GCA_017140165.1 of Eucalyptus shirleyi. NCBI lineage: Eukaryota > Viridiplantae > Streptophyta > Magnoliopsida > Myrtales > Myrtaceae > Eucalyptus > Eucalyptus shirleyi. Next base: position 48,786,807 of record CM029448.1, read on the forward strand.
TTAGTCTGAAAAACCCTTTATCATTACGTCAATTCAAGCACGCCATACCAGCAATAGCATGCTTCTCGGGCCAAAAGAAAAAGAGAAAAACAAGTGCACTTTTTTTTATTTGCCCGGGATAATCCTCGAGAGCAGTAAATATGAACCGATGTCTATACAATCCTATGTTCTTTGTTCCTCACTTTTTCCTACTACATTTTGAGGTTTTGCTGCGGCACTCTAGGTTATATAGGTCTCTCCTTCTCAATTGAATACTTGGTTGATACAAGTTATCGAAAGATAGATGATGTAGTTGATATACCATTCTCTTCCCCACCTTCTACATATGAAAAAAAAAAAAAAGAGTATAATTTATTTTATCAATCTAAGAGATAGAAAGATGTTTTTTTGAATTTTTTCCCCTTTTTATAAGTACGTTATATTAGCTCACCAAGAATGAATGGTACAAATTGAACAAATTTACTGACCCGGGAAAGTACCAATTTGGAATATTCACCTTATTTTTCACCAGGCATTTCGATTCACAAAATTAGGTGAATTCATGAACATTGGAAGTTCCATGTCACGGCAAAACAAAAACCCTAAGTCCAGCGCGTCCTTCCCCTTTTTCCCTCGTCACGGGCCAAAAATCTATCATTTGTGCGTTGGTTTTGCCTCCCTTCATCGATTCATCTCATCTTCTCCATCAAACCCATAATCCAGATTCTCTGCTCTCTGCTTGCACGCGCCGCTCAGACAAAATCCGAAAAGCTTCGAAAGCTGCAGTTGCCGACTTCTCTCTCGCCGCTCCTTTCGACTCCCCGAACCCCACCTCCTTTCTCAAATCCTCGTGGCGCTTCTCCACGCACGTACCGGGAAGATGCGACGGGAGGCTCCGTTCGCCTTCTGAGAGGAAAGAGCTCGGGATACTCTCTTTGACTCTGCTTTTGCTCTGTTCTTCCGCGCCGCGCGATACCCCCGATCCGGCAATGGCGATCGACGCTTGCTCGGAGATATCCAGCCCCGGTCTACTCAGCCCTCGAATCTCCTTCTCCCACGATCTCAAGGAATGCGGCGACGACGCGCTTGTCGAAGAAGATGACCGCAGTCGACGCGAGAGGCTCGACCGGTTGCTGATGGACTCCGACTCCGACTTCTGCGTCGGCCAGCTCTCCTCAGCCGACGACCTCTTCTCCGACCGCAAGGTCCTCCCTGACGAGATCAGGAGGGACGGAGTGGTAACTGCCGACCACAGTAATTGTCTGCCGAATACCTTGGTCTCATCCTCCTCCTCCATCTGGGACTCCGATTTCTAGTGCTGCGTTCACGGAGAAGAGGAGTCTGAAGGAGCTCCTCTTCGGACAGCTTCGACGACGACGACGAAGGGGATGAGAAGCCGCTGCCCAAGCTATCCTGGCAGTTCAAGTGCACTTAATTGTGACGTTGCCAGGAGCAGAGGACCGATTCGGTCGCTGCAGTTCCTCTCGCGGAGTAATTCGGTCGGTTCAGTTCCGAATCCAAAGGACAAATTCGCCTCCAAGGACAACCCGAGGCAGAATTTGCAGAACAGCCCTCCTCCATATCAGGTCAAAGATGGTCGTCGGAGTCATATCAATCCTCCTTCGGCATGCCATCAGAAGCCCCGGACGACGAACAAACGAGACAGACCCAGCGTGAGGGTCAATCCTGAATTGAATTTTCAGCCCCACATCAAACGATCAGGACGGTGAGCTTGTTCGGGCTCGTTTCGCTTTTCTGTAATGGCAAGGTCAGAAAGAAAAAGAAACGAGTCATCCTGATTAATCTGCTTTGTTAATTTGCATTAGCACAGAGAGAAAAAAAGAGAGAAGAAATGAGCTTTTTGAATGCTTCTGGTTTTGGTGCACATGTCTAGATAGATTTTGTGGTGGTAGATATGGGGGACCTGATGGAATTAGCACGGGATAAGGTCATCGAAAAGAATTCCAGGAAAATATAATGTACGGAATGCATGTTTAAAGATCCAGTTTCGTTTTCTAATAGTGGGCCCTATAAGCCTTTGACCAGCGTTGCATAAGCATCAGGTAAGATAGTCATCTTGCTGTCTATCCAGCCGAAAGTCGCATGCTGTTGTCAGTATTCTAAATTCATCTTGTTTTGGGGACTTTTTTTAATATCTCGGACTTTTAAGCGACGTGAAAAATAGATAGAATTTGCATAATAGTGGCAAAAATATAATGAGCCAAAGGAATTTGGCTCATTGTTAAAAAAAAAAGAAAAAAGAAAAGGAATTTGCATATTTGCATCGTACTCTTTGTGAGTTTTTTGTGTGTGAAAATGTTTTTTTTTTAAAGGTTCAGGGGATGCAGAGAAAGCAAAGGAGTACTTAGCCAAAAGGAGTGATGAGCAAACAGATGGTGACGGTGTGGTTTTATCCCTTGTGCTCAAAGCTACATCCATCAGGCTGTTCAATATGCTCCTAATGACTGGTAATATCTAATGTGAAATCTGTATGTTCGAAGTTCATATTGACAAATATTGCAATGATCCCGAGCATTGTTCTTAGAACATTCGCACTATGTTGTCTCAAATGCTATGGATGCGTCTTTTGGTTTTTCGACTGCAGTTATGTTCTTACTTCATGTCCTCACGATCACGATCACATTCATGAGGCAGAGAAAGAACTGGGGTTTAACACTAGTCAAACTTGTGTATCTAATTGCTTAACTGACCACCCTTGTACTAACTGTAATCTTACAGCTACTTAAAGCGCCACTTTAACTCTTCTAATTAGTTTCAAACCATATGTTGAATTTTATGACGGAAGATTTAATCACAGTAGTAGTGATGGCCACTCTCTTGTCGCTAGACGCCATCTTTGGCAATGGCTTTTTATGGCCATCCTAGAAATCCCTAACATGCCTGACACTTTTTGTTTAAACGTTACATTGATGAAGATAATTTAAAAGTATAATCTTTTCTAAGCATATGTAACCATTGATCTTTCCCATTACAACTTTATTACTTCCGTGCTCCACTCAGAATTGTTTAGTAACAATTTATTGATGAGGCTTTGTACTTATATACAAATTGACAAGCATTAAGGCTAATATATATCATCTCTATCGATCACAATTAGAGACTTAACAAGTGAGCTTATCGAACATTAAGTATGCATTATGTTTATGTTTTCTAATTTTCATAGTGATATTTATTTTAATATACGATCATAAGATTGAATGTGATTAATTTAAATTTAGTTGCGGTCTTAAAGCTTTAGGATGATTATAATGCAACTAACTATAGCTGAATTAGGTTTTGTGGCTAATTTAATATCTTATTACAAGTACGTTTTCTCCCCATCACTATCAGTCAGCTAAAATTGGATCTTAATTAGAATTGATTAGCTCAACTATATATTAATGAAGGCCCAGCCGACCTAATCTCAAGAATGAGTAACAAAGTCTATGTCAACGTGACCAGCTCATACATCCGGTAGCCATTCAGTTGGTGAAAAGCATAGGCAGATTTATGGAGGCTACAATCTATCCGAGAACAAGCATGCATTTTGATAAATTGAAGTGTTGGGAATTGGGATGGATATGAACAACGACCAAATTTGCTAGGTTTCATTTTGAACTTACAATTAAATTGATAGGAAACAACTTGCATTGGCCAAGTGGTAATATATTGCTTTTTAATAATTTCTCTGGGTTTGGTGGGTATTTCATAATACACTGTTGGAAGACGGGCTTAATATTATCTGAAATGTGAATACTAGAAAATGGAGCCAAGTATCGAAAATTAGCTGATGGTTGTGGCTTTAGGCAAATCAGAGAACCTTTTCCAGAGTATGTTACCTCAAGGATGTTATTGATTCACTTCCCAGAAAGGTATCCACTTAACAGGCTACGGCATGTGGGCACATATACTCTTTTCCATGAAATATGCTCATCTTTTCTTTGTTGCTATCTAAATTTTGGCTATCTATTTAGGGTTTAATTGTATAGAAAATTGGGGATTAATTTTTAACTCCCAAAAAATCCTTTGAACTGCATAGCATATATAAGCTTTAGGAGTATCTGCATTGAGTAGTGATAGAATTCATTAAAATTATTATTATTTTATTTATTAGAAGAAAAGAGGAGACGGAGCCGGAGCCGGACCGGGCCAGGTCAACCCGGACCCTTATCTCTTTTCCGGCTGGGCCTGGCCCAACTCTTTTCTCTCTTTTCTTTTCCTCCGCGCAGGCCAGCCCATCATCCTTTTTCCCAGGCCCGGCCCACGTGTTGGTGTGCTTCTCCTTCACGCCGCTCGCGCCTTCTGCAAAAGGAACAGCGACAGGACCAAAGCAGGAGGAAAGCAGGTGGCGGCGTGATCCGCGGGGGTCAGGCCGACCTGTAACCTGGCAATGGCGGATGCCATGCGCGCTTGCCGGTTTCCCTTAAAAGCGAGAGAGGGAGCACGAGTAAAAGAGGAGGCTCACTCACTGGAGATAGAGAGAGAGTGGAGAGAGAAACAGAGAGTAAGAAATTTTTTGTCCGCTCGCTTAAACCACACTCGACCTTCGTGGGAAGCCAACTAGCCCGTCGCCGTTCGTCACTGCAAACTCCCGAACCAGGTAACCCCGGAAAGGTCCTGCCTCTTCCCTGCTTACTGAGTTTGAGAACGTCAAACCGAACCGACAAGATAACCGTACAAAACCCAAACTGATTTGTTGCCACTAATGTCGATTTAGAGCTCAATATACTGGGTTTAAGCCGCGAACGACGTTAAATCTGAATCTGAAAGTGGTATGTCGAATTGCACATCAACTTTTTGACAAAATGCTTGAATGAAGCCCCGAATAGGAGTTCATCAAATTCATGCTTAAAATCTTTGTGTTGCGCTCGGTTTGTTCTAATATTATTGCATTATTACTGAATCCGGGTTTCTCTTTGATTTTGTGACATATCATTTGATGCACGAGTCGGCCGTGGATAACGTCTTCACGCCGAAAAATCCACAACCCTCGCCGGAGAAGTCCGCGGTTAGAAGCCGCCATAGTCGGTCTTACTTTCGTCTCAGTGTCCATATACATGTTTGGTTTGTTGGGAGGGCTTTCGCTTTGCAATCGGCAACGTTAGGTGTTAACATCGAGTCGATTGGAGTTCTGGCGTGAGTTAGTTCAATGAAGTTTCAGTATTGAGTTCGTCGAAGAAAAAGCCTTGGCGAAGAAGATCTCGTCGTGCGAGACCGCCAAAGAAGAAGACGACGCAGAGCAAAAGAAAAGGGTAAAAAGAATATTAAAAAAAAAAAAAAAGAGATTAAAAAATCAGAAGAGAACCAAGAATTCGGATCAAGTGGCCACGTCAGGGAGTTGTGGGTAAAGAATAGAATGGGCCTTTTGGGAGTACATGGGCTAGATGATTTTTTTTTAATAGAAGATGGGCTTGAGATAGTTTTTCTTGTGAGGGATATGGGCTTGTTACAGTTCTAGTCGATCTGGGCTTTGTTTAGTTTGAATACACTGGGGCTTGAATTGTTGTAGAGGCTCCCATCAAATTCAAGTCGGGCCATACTAGGACTGGGCCCTAGGGCCGATCCGATTTCGGACCCAACCGGGACCGGTAAGGTCCGAGTCAGACAACAATCGGACCGGTTTCTCTGACCGAGCCGACTCACATATTCCAGAATTAAAAATTCAAAAATTCATAAAAAATATATAAATCATTAAAATAATTAAAAATTCGAAAACGTAAAAAAAGTAAATATAAAAAAAATTAGAAAATGCTTAAAATAGGTATTCATGAAATGTTTAAGTTTTAGCATTAGATTTAGTTTAGTTTCATTTAATTAATATACATGTAGCATAGTCTTAGTGGAGTATCATTTTGAAAGAAATTAAACTTGATTTGAATATAGCTCATGGGGATTATGTCCTAGGGCTTATAACGTGGCCATGTATACTCTTTACTTAGCTTGTATTAGGTTTTCTTTTTGGCATTTACTTTAAAAGTCATTTCAATACTTGAGTGCTTGTTTAACGTACTATTTTTCAATAAATTGGTTGTTTTTCATTTAGCAACTTCGATGCCTTTAGGACTATAATTGGCAATTAAGAATGTGTGACCACTTAAGTAATGACCTTCTAAGTTAGAGGTATCAAAAGGGTGCTAATAGACATTGGCGTAATCAATTTCCTAACTCTAAAATTTTTGGTTGCGTAGGAATTGAGACAATACTCCAGTGTTTCTATTGATTTCTAATCGATCTCAATAGGCTAATGACGACTCTTAGAAATATTTAAGTTGTTAAGAATTAAAAAAAAAAAAAGAAAATGAAAATGAAATCCAACATCGTACGAGGTATGAGCTTGAGAGGGCCCGCCCTTAATCAAGGGCTATTGGCTTGAATTAGGCAATACCCTTAATCTATTTCTTTTCCCTTCCGAACATAAAGGGTAGGTCACGATAGTCTTTTTTTTGGCCAAGAAGAATCCAACTCTTCTTTTTGTATATTATGCCCTTATCAGATACTTCGCAAGTAATTGAACGATTCTCTTTTAATACTACTACATAAGCTATTCACCACACGATAATAATATTGGCTGCAACTTGGTCATGTATAGGTCTAGATGATCACCAGAATCTTTCTACCGTAGCTGAAACAGCATTTTACATCTTGTTAGCAAGTTTTCTAACAATATTGCCCTCAAAATTTTGATTGAAGGTTTTAGAGATTAAATCCCAAAGCCTAGACTTTTGTTACACTCTAAGGGTCCCCGGCCTCGCCTTGATGGACGAGGGACCTAGGCCCTAGCGCTGGGTATCCAGGCACAAGTACCGAGGTCCGGTGCCCAGCCTCGATGGACAAGGCTCCTCTCTGTTTCTGTCCGCCTCCTTGTCTTCACCTTGAGAAGTTATAGTCGATCTTCCTTCGCTGAACCCTCCCACTTACCTCTCTTTACATAACGCTTCTCTTCTTTGGGTGAATACAGCTGAGAGGATCGGCCCTCAGATGGGATCCGATGGAGGTCCAGCTCTCATAACCATCCTCGCTTTTGCTGTAGCGAGAGTGTAAGTGCTCTAACAACAACAACCCAGATGGACTCAGTTCAACAGCAAGTGGAGGCTATGTGGAGTTCATTGATTAATGAACTTTCGTGAAGACAATGGCTAGCCTGTCTATGGTTAATCAATGTCACAAATATTGTTAGCCTGTTCAAGTCCTAACAATTGCAGGAACCTCTTAAGAAAACATGGGAAGCGATGTTTTATAAGGACCGATGTCTTCCAAAAGTATCATGTGAATCACAAAAATAATTGTTGCAGAAGTTGAATAACAATAGGACGTACTTTGATCTGTTACTATTTGAATTCCACAAACAGCTTGAATGGCCTCCCGCAAATCCTTCTCACTGAGCTGGAGATTTCGAACTAATTGCTGCCCAATATCTTCACAGAAACAAAATCATTTTTTTCTTGCACTTCCGAGCATTGTCCAAAAGGGAGGCAAGATGTGTGCCCATTATAGGGCCACTAGCATCGCACAAAACCTGGTGCAAGATCACAGATTGTTACCAAACCCCAAATATCCTCTGGAGAAAGACAAAATTGAATTGAAAAACAAACTTATAACTGAATACATGCCTTTGGTTGTTGGGATATGAAATTGTCCACAGCCTGCAGAACTGATGTGTTGTGAAGACCAGCTTTAGTGAGAATTCTCCTGGCTAAACCATCCTTTTGCTCCAAAAGAGCTTTCATTAGATGCTCAGTTTCCACCACTTGTTGTTTGCAAACTCGAGCTGCATCAACGGCACCAATAATGCTCTCCCAGGCCATCTCAGTGAACTCTGATGGATTTGTCCGAGTCAAACAAAGCCGGACTTCAAGGAACTGTGTTAACTTGTAAAATCAAGTACAGATTCATCATCAAAACACGAAAAAATTAAACGGCCAGCTTTATGCTTTGTATGTTGAAAATCAAACACTTGGTTTTAACTCAAGGAACTGCGTTAACTTGTAAAATCCAGGAACCGTTGCCTCCCCTGGTAAGAAAATGTAATACCTACTCAAGTGTTAGGCGGACCTTCATAAGCAAAAAGCTCATGGAAGATGGGGAAGTTGAATACAGAATTTTGGTAAATTTGCAGCTCATAATTCTCCAAACTATACCAGAAAAAACCGTCAAACGATATTTTTAATTTAACATTCATTGCGAATACAGCCAAAAGTAACGCACTTTAGTGGTACCGGAGAGAAGTTTATTTCGTTAAGCTTATGATGTCTACATCGAACGCCCGATACATCTCTATTCTATAACTGCAGAACCTCGAAAGATCCTAGAGGCGACAGTAGTCATAGCATAGCACAAAAAGCACCAAACTTAAGTCCCAAAAGCTTCAGCAACCCCAAAAGAAGACAACAGACAAATTGCTTTAAACTCAAATCTTCACAAACGAGGACTATTCCCAACTCTAACATAGAAACCTCAAATAAAAATGGAAATGTCATAGGCTTCTAGCCTCAAGCCGACACTGAGCGAACAAAAACACTTCAAGATCACACCTTCGATGATATCACAAAATACCCGCATTCAAATAATGAAATTCGATCGATTTCCAACCTGAGACGCGCTCGCGGCGGTCGAGTAAGCCCGAGAGGGAAGGCCAGAGCCCCGCGAACCGAAGCCGACGACGCCGCGGAGCTCGACGGCCCCGGCGGATACCGAGGAGGCGAGGACATTAGCCTCGCGAAGCGGTGGGCCGGTCGGTGGGTGAACGGAGTTCCCGAAACCGGGAGCGGAGCCGGAGAGCGAGCGAGAACGGGAGAGGGCACAGGCAGCTCCGGCGGCGGCGGCGGCGGCGGAGCGTTTGGGAGGCGCCGAGGCGGCGTTTATGGCGGCGAAGGCGGTCTTGGTGAGCTTGGAGGTGGTTCTGCTCGTGGCCATGGAAGGAGCGCGGGAAGGGTTCTGAACTGGGTAGTGAAGAAGATGAAATTTTGAAGGTGGAGAAGAAGGGAGGAAGAGGGGGGTGGCGATTTGGTGATGCTTGGGAGGGGGCTAGAGGAGGAAGGTTATGGAAGGAGGTGGCAGCTTTTACTGTTTCTGCCTTTTGTTTTGGAAAAATTCCAAATAAAAACCTGAAATTGACAAATTTTTTTAAATAAGAGCCCAAGATTGATCAATTTTTTTTAAAAACCCTTGATCTTCTACGATCTCCCTGTTCCTTGTACCTATCCTTTGCAAAGTCAAAGACTGAAGTTCTCCCCATTCCTTGTTGAGGCATGAATTCACAAACAAGAAGAAAACCATATGCTTCTTTCTTGTTTGCAGAGACCCAAATTCTCCGCCGATCGAGCAAAGGCGAAGAGTGACGAGAATTAAGTCGTGACGATCATTGGGCAGTGATTTGGTTGAGGAGTAGCGAGGGAGAAGAAAGAACAAAATGTAAACATCTAAATTAATAACCCAAACTTATTTAATTTCAAATTTTCCCTTTTTTTCCACTCACAAATTTATGACAAAATTATCCCTATTTTAATCGTCGGAAAATGTTTGTCAGTGAATTAAGGTCCTCAATAGAGATTAACTTGATTACTTTTGGTCCTTATTTGACACAAAATTTACTTTGGGTTCTTATTTGAAACAATGGGTCTATTGCAAGTCTTTATATAACACAAAGTTCACTTTGGGTCAATATTTGAGAAAATAGATTCATTTCGGGTTCTTATTTGAAAATTTCCCTTTTTTTTTTCTCTTCTTTTTTTTTTCCTTCCCTTAATTTCTCCAAATGCAGTTTCAGATTTTACGAATTTCCACGTTGGCATGCGCCGGGCCCATTGGTCTTGCCACATTAGAGGTGTGATTTGCTGCATTGGGCTTATCGGCACGAGAAAATATTAGCTACAACTCTTATTCCACTATGTCATCACACTAGTCTACTTATGAGGCGACACGTGTCGCCTGGGCCCCACCGTGCAAAGCCCTCTAACACACCCTCTCTCCTCTCATCTCTCTTCCCTCTATTCTTCTTTCCTTTATTTCTTCTTCTTCTTCTCAATGTTCGCAATTCCCTCATTTTTTCTCTCTTCTCCACCTTTCCTATGTTCCTTCTCCAACCTCTACTGTCGCCTCCGCATGTCACCTCATCTATGCCTCCACCTGCCCCATGTTCCTTCTTCTTCTTCCCTTTGTCCTGTCTCTCTCCTTGGTCTGAATTTGAACTTTGCGTGCCAATTCTCTGTCTCCCTCCCGCTTTCGAACAAAGGGGAGGAGAGAAAAGCACACCCCGGAAGAGTAAAATCAATTAAGAAACAATCTTTGAAGGAGAGAGAGGGAGGGAGATGGGAGTCGGGGTTGGTGAGGAAGATGGGAATCTCAATTTGGAGGAGAAGAGAAACGTGTATGAGAGAATGGACTCTAGTTTCATGGAGGAGGAAGACAACAACGGCGCCGACATCAGGTCCCGTCATCAACGAGAAATCAAGAGTTCGATACTCAGATGTGGTGGTGGACAAACTTTGTTGTTGTCCCGTGAGGTGGCCGGAAGAGAGAGAGAATGAGGAAACGACGAACAAAGGGAAGAAGAAGAAGAAGAAATGAAGGAAAAAGAACAGAGGAAAGAGAGAGACGAGAGAAGAGAGGGTGTGTCGAGGGCTTTGCACGGTGGGGCCCGGGCGACACGTGGCGCTCGATGAGTAGACTAGTGTGATGACACGAAGGAATAAGAGTTGCAGCTAAGGGCGCGTTTGGTAACGTTTCTGTTCTTGGAAATAATTTCTAATTAGAAATGATTCTTTTTTATTCTATCGTTGGAAATAATTTCTTAGCATTTTAAGCCATTTGGTAACTGTCTAAAATTTCAATTTCGGAATAGAATTGCGTTTGGTACCGTACTCAAAATTTTTACTCCAAATCATTTTCTTTTAATTTTTAAGTAATTTTATTACTTTGTTCCTTTTCTTCTTCTTCTTCTTTTCCTTTCTTTCTCCTATTCTTCTTTTTCAAGTGGTCGGTTGTTGGCCTTGGGATGATCGGCAACTAGCAATATGAGGGCTAGCGACCTCACCGAAGCGTTGACAGTCTTTGGCGAGGCCTGCCCTTGTCAATCGAGCCTCGCTGGCAACTGGGCGAGGCTCAGCCAAGCCATGGCTAAGCAGGCCTCGCTGGTGGCCAAGCGAGCCTTGCCGGGGCTGGGCGAGACCCGCCTTGTTGATGGCTAGGCTTGCCTTCGGCATACAATATCGATTTTGTTTCAAATCTACTTCTAGAAATAAAAATATAAAAAATTATTCTCGAAAATAAAAGTTTTATCAAACATAATTTTGTTCAAAAACTACTACCAAGAACAAAAGAATATGTATTTTTACTATTTCACCGATACCAAACATGGCCTAATATTTTCTCCATGGGCACCGTGAGAACCGAAATAAAATTATAAGGTGTAAGGTGCAAATTTTGGGAATTATTTCACTAATCTTCGCAGTTTAGTATTTATTTTTCTTAATTAAGACAATTTTTTTTTAAAATTAGAAGAAAGAAATTAGACGTTTCTTGTTATATCCCCTCGAAAGCCCGCTCAAGATATCTCTTGCTCTCTCTCTTCGCCGTCTGTCAACCAAAGGAAAGAAAGATAAAATAAAATAAATTAAAAAAAAAAGGGAAAAAGGGAAGAAAACTTGGAGAAGAAGAGAAACGGTGCGAGAGAATAGAGACAAAGGCAGAAAGAGAGAGATCTGATGGCGGGAGAGAGAGCAGAGGGAGAGGTGAGGCCCACGAGGCGACGGAAGAAGGCTTCTGATGACGCGCGGTGGGACCGGGGCGACACGTGTCGCCCGGGGGAGTGGGGTGAGGTTTCGACACGCTGCAATCTCGCTCCTTAACCAATAGTATTCTCTCATTCCGCCTCGGTGGCTTCCGGATGTGCTGTCGAAAAAAGTGTATAGGCGTACAGCTATATGACAGTCGCCACGTTCTCTCGATGCTTCTTAAGGGAAGCTGCATTTGGGGGAGACGATTCCGCTTCGGACAATACCACCACGAGAAAATATTGGGTGCCCTAACAGTGCCACGCAATCGGTGCCCTGAACGATTCATTGCGTGACACCTGTCCGGGTGTCAGTCCACGTCGCCACTCCTCCGTTTCAAACCAGCGCGCGGGAGCTTCTCTCTCTCCTCTCTCCCTGGCCCACCCTCGCACCTTCGACGCCTCGCTCTCCTCTCGCTCTCCTCTCTCTCCTCTCTGTCTCTCTCCCCGTTCTCCGTTCCGTTGCGGGGAGGGAGAACAAAATTGCGACGGTTCAGAGGAAAACATAAAGTCCGCTCTGCTCTCTCTCTCTCTCTCTCTCCCCCCTTCGACGGCCCTCCACCTCCGCCTCCGCCGGTTGCCTCCGTCGCCCCCGACGCCGACTCCGACGTCGACGCAGCCTCCGCCTCCGCCTCCGCCTCCCTCTCGTGACCTCTGGTCCGCTTTATCTCTCTTTCGTCCTCTTAGTCGCCCCTCTCTTACGGCAAACCGCGACGCCAACGCCCCTCCGCCTCCGCCTCCGCCTCCGCCTACGCGCCCGACGCGACGCCGACGCCCCTTCGCCTCCCTTCGCGACTGCGCTCCGCTCTCTCCTCTTTTCTCGCGGAGCGCCCTTACTAGCCAACCCCGACGCCGACGAACCCCTGCTCTCGCGTTTTGGCCTCCCTCTCCGCGAGCGAAGGTCGCGCTGCTCGCTCTTTCACTCTTTCCTCCGCGAAGCGCCTCCTGCTCCTGAACGCGGACGCCGCCGACGCCGTCGCCTCCCGCCGTCGCCTTCCCAAACCCCACCGATAGGCGCCCCATTGGCGACTCCCGTACGTTCGAAGGTTCGTTTTCTTTTTTTTTGTCATACTTAGTTCTTCAAGATCATGCTGTTAGTATAACGCAGGCCATCGAGATTCCGTTCGCCCTCCCCATCTCTCTCTCTCTCTTCCTCCTTCTGCGCTTTGTTTTTTCTCTTCTCATTTTCTATTTCGGGAGATTTTACGCCTTTTTTTTTTTTTGGTGTTTGATAGGAATTGGATGTGGCCATAGTCAAAGCGACGAACCACGTCGAGTGCCCGCCCAAGGAGAGGCACCTCCGCGTGTGAGTGTTCCTCCTCCGATCGATCGATATTAGAGTTTTTCTCTTCCCGTTTGCTTTGCCGCCGCGTCTGCTGTTTTTGATGCGCTTGTGGCGTGGATGGGATGTGAAATGATTGTGGATTGGCGGTTCTTGTCTTATTGCGTAGATTGCCTTCGCGACTCGGCGGTTCGCCGCGGGCCGACATCGCCATCGTATCCAGCCCTCTCCAGGAGGCTCACCAAGACGCACAATTGGACGGTACGGATCGGTTCCTTAATTTGTATTTGCTCGGATCGGATGCTGTCTAGTTCGATGTGGATCTATGCGTTGTTTGGATTGGAAAAACGACTGTTCTTTACGGTTGCTTAGCCTGATTGGTTTTGTATATAACTACTCATTGCGCAGCGCAGTTAAAGACGTAGTCTATTCTACCGTAATGAACTTACGCCGACATCGATGCTAATGATGCCACCGCTGCACTTACTTACATGTAAACCTCGAATGTATTGGATTGTGGCTTCGATTGATTTTAATTGAGAGAACAGAGTTTGAGAGCGTAGCTTTTAGGTGGATCGTATTGCACTTTGAAGGTTTTGTTCTAGCTTGAAATGGTAGCCGTTTCTTCTCCGTAGGCTTTGTGATCTTAATGCAGCGATCAATATAAGGCTTGGATTTTTTTTTTTTAATTAAATAGCAGCAACTTATGTTGTTCGACACTCACATTCACCTTGAGCGAATAATCCATCATGAGATCTTTGTGTTGCCTTCACAACTGAAGGATTGTACATAGTTGTTACCGCATTCGAGCTTTCATGATGGAGGAGTGGGGAGAAAGATGTCGAACTGGTCTAGCTCGGGCTTGGTTTTGTATGGGATCTATTTGCAACATCTTTGTGCATCTAGACGTAACCCGAGCTTGGCTGGTTAACTTTTTAACTCTTGTAATTGAGACCTCGTAAAAGTTAAGAATATATACCGTACTTCATTCGGCAAGAATAAAGCATTCTACAGAAATTTCGGTTGATATGACCCTGTGTTCTCTCAGTGACTCTTATCTTCCACAAGAGCTGCCTCAAATAGTCGTCACTTCTATGTTATTTTTGTGTTATTATGCCTAGTCTCTCTGTGCACCGTGCGAGGGCCTGATATGTTGAGAAGAGGCATTGATGCTGATAGAAAGAGATGCAAATGGTGTGGGTTAGTTGTTGAACATAAAGGAAATAACCCTTTGTGAGCAGGCGTGAAGAAAGTGGTTTACAGGTGTGAAGTTTTGAAGGAGAGGTGTGTAACCGGAGATTAGTTGTGGTGTGAAGGTGGGTGGTATAGTATTTTTTTTTGCATTGTTTCACCTTAAGGTAGGTTTTCATGTAGGGGCAGAAGCAGAAATTGAACTAACTAAAAGTGAGATCAAAGCAGTTTTTCTGGTTATATTAGTGGGTATTACAATGAGGAACTCATGTTTTTTGTGATGAGCTAATCTCTAATTTACTGGTAGTCTCGCAAAGGAAAACCTTCCTACTTATCTCTACCGATTTGCGTCTTTCACAAGTGCTGATTTTTTAACAGTCAAGCATGTACTTTTGGAAGTTTGAATTCTATTACAGTCGGTGTTCACTTGTATATTATGAATGGCACAATGTCTTTATGAAGTCTTGAAGTTAGTTTGATGTGAATTTTCGTTTTGTATACAGTTTTTTGATGTTACATTTCATTAACCTGCTAATGTTCTTGAGTTCTTCATGCTCTAACAGTGGCACCGAAAACACCGATAGTTATTCACGAGACTCTTGAGAGAGGGAGATCCTACATTTCGGGAACATCTTTTGGCTTTTTCACGAGGGGACGAATTCTTCAGCTTTCTAATTTTAAGGATGACTCAAGTCCCATAGGTTTACCTCTCTCTCTCTCTGATGGCATTAGCTTTTAATTTTCTTGCACTAATCATTGTTCTTATCTTTAAAACATGGAATATGATGCTATCACTGTTTTTGGGATGGTTGCAGCTTGGGATTGTTCAGCCCGGGTGCGCACCTATGCACCGTTTATAGAGGAACGGCTTGAATGCTTTAGAATAATAAAATATGACATTGAAGCAGAGCGTCTTCCAAGACCCGCTCAAGGACAGGAGAAGGTATTACATTGTAGTGTATCTTCATTTTCTTTCCTTAGTGTAGTGAATAAATTCTCAATGAGGAGAACATGCTTGATTTGATTGATATTTGCAGTCAAGTTGACCAAGAAACTATGTGGAGGCTTGTGATGCTGATTTCTGAGTTCTGTCGGTTTATTTATACCTATAGTTTTACAAGAATCATATAATTTGCACGAGTCATGTCATCATTGAAAGTAATTTTTCCCAAATCATCCTTACTTTTCGCTATCTTTAACCCGACCCAATCCTTACTTTGACATACAGAGGCTGACCAATTTGTGAAGATGACTAATTTCACGTTTCTCCGTCTTTTGATTGCTACATGAGGGTATTGTTCTTGGTGTATTGATGGACACGCAACCTCAACCCATTGTGCATCCTTTTAGGGAAGAAAATTTGGTACTTCCCATCAATAAAATGCAAATTGTGCAAATGGAGGAAGAGGCTTTAATTTTTACTGATAGGATAGCGTGCCTTTTGGACGTCTAGGGAAAAAGACATCCGATTTCTAATCAACTGGGGTATAGAGTTAACAGATATATTTCCTTCTCGGACCTTGAATCCCTGGCCTGCCGTACAAATTAGGATGGCGTGTAAAATATGTTCTCTGCGATTATGTGTGTGTTCTTAGAGTGCTGTTTTCTCACACTATTGCTATTGGTGGTTTGAAATTTTAGTTTGATGAAAGAGTTCCTTTGTAATTCCATTTTCTAGTATGTTCACATTAATAAGAATAATTGATTTTGTAATTGTTGATTTTTTGGTTGGATGACTTGGGCAGAAAAATATTTAAAGGCTAAAAAAATTCGAGAAGTAGAAGAGGCAGCATGGATCATATCAAAGAGATGTTCAACGTGATGGACATCAATAAAAATGGAGATCTGACATTTGAAGGGTTGAAACATGGCCTGCACAAATATGGACAGCAAGTTGCTGATCCTATTCAACAGATTAGCACATTTTTGTGCAGATGTTGATGGATGTAGTAAGATCACCTATTCAACAGCTTAGCACATTTTTTTTTGGACATGGTTTATGTTTTCTTCTTCCATGTCGACGCATTGTATGCTGTGAAGTGCATGATTTTGCTTAAATTGCAAGGCATTTGGAAGATTATGGACTGATTACATAATACGGAAATATGTTTTTCATCAGTTAGTCAAAGATTTGATCATGAGGTTGTATCACCATTTCACATAATTGCTAGCACTTCTTGCAAAATGAAGTTCGTTTCTCATAATTTGATGAGTCACGATTTCTTGTATTAGCATCTAATAATAGAACTTCATCTTATAGGAGAACAGGCTGATGAAGATGGAAGCAAAACGTTAAACTTAAAGGAGTTTGTCAGTATGTTAGTCCACTTGAGAAGGATTGGCAACGATGACCACTTTACGCGAGCTTTTGAATTCTTTGACAAGAATTGAAGCGGATATATTGAATTCGATGAGTTGAAAGAAGCTTTGATAGATGACAATCTTCGTCTGAACAACGAAAAATTTATTGAAGACATCATTTTTGATGCTGATCTAGATAAGGTAATACATAACAAGAGGAACCTGCAATTTGGAATCTATGTATATCTTGTTCATATACAAAATA
This sequence comes from Eucalyptus shirleyi, assembly GCA_017140165.1. NCBI lineage: Eukaryota > Viridiplantae > Streptophyta > Magnoliopsida > Myrtales > Myrtaceae > Eucalyptus > Eucalyptus shirleyi. The sequence goes on from CM029448.1 coordinate 48,803,595, forward strand.
GAGTGCTCATTTAGTGATGGATGTATTCCAGGACGGTCGAATCAGTTATGATGAATTCAAGGCCATGATGAAAACGGGCATGGACTGGAAAATGGCTTCACGCCAGTAGTCAAGAACGATGTTGAACGCGCTTAGTCAGAAGATGTTCAAACACAAACCTTCTTCTCTCATATGCTAAAAGATGTTCCACCCATGGCTTCTTAATCTGATCCAAATGAACCGTGGAGAAACAAAATATAAGTCTAAGGGTATTGGGAAGGAGGCATTATACAAAATCATTGCATTGGTTTGCTAGTGTAGGGACATAAGTGCTGTGAAAATTTTGAAGAAATTGGGTATAAATAGTTAGATTCCTACACCGCTTGGCATTTAATTTTTATGTTTTTATTTTCCCTAATTAAAGGGAATATCAATTGAAACTACTAATCAGAGTTGGTTTGCAATGCCCATCCTAATCAACTTAAGGAATTTGGAGCCTCATGTTGCGGCAACCTGACCATCTCCATTAGCATATGGTTATCAGTGTTAAATGCAAAGAAATGTCATCGTAAAGTCGCATATTAACTTGCAAATCTCATATCATAGGATACTAGATCTCCTAGCACATATCGAGTGAAATCACCGCAAGTTTGAATGCATAACACATGATATATTGTAAAACTCAGCTACGTCCGTCAATTTCATGAAGTGAATTCACCCCTTAAGCCCTTTCATAGATCGTAGCACCTGTCATTCAGATGAAATACGTTGGATGATATCATCTAGGCGTGTATGTCAAATATACTGACCAAATGAACCATTATATATGTACTCATAGACCAAAATTTTAAATCGTAACTTGAATATTGCAAATAAACTAAACAACTTGAGCCCATCCATCGATACCAGGAATCTATTAAAATTAAGATACATAGCTCTATATGCTTCGCAACATTCAAATAAAGCTCATAAGAGACCCATCCAAGCTTCAAAGCAGCTATTGCTGTTGTCCACAAACAAACGTGCCATGTTCCCATTAAAAGTACATTGCTTTTTCATGTAATGAATGACTGAACCCATGCGTTCATTGATTGTGCACGTTCATATGAGAACTAGAATTCTACTTCAAAAAAATTATCTGTTTGAAGCACATCATACACAAGCAGAATCATCCTTTTGGTTTTGCGAACCGTCTTGAGTAAAAACAGTCTTCAGTGAGAGCGCGCCCCACGCATCCAACGAGAATACGAACTCGAAGTAATTCCTTTCAAAAAAGGGTTACATGAACTCCAATAGACAAAGTAATATGCAAAATATAAGACAAATGGAGTACATTTGCCTCTTCCAAAGCAACAAATACATGAAATATTAAATGATTCGTGACAGTCACTATTTCTTTCTCTTTGCCGAAGTAGTACGGTCGAGGATGAAACCCTTCAGCCTATATACATGGGCCGGCATTATAGGCTGCCACCATCAACACACAACAACAATAAACACAGGCCAAAAGCCGCTGCTGCTCGTGCTTTAATCGCAAAGCACACCACACCAACAAGTTGAGCCTCCTAATAATTGATTTGTCACCGGGAACTTGAACGATTCATACCAATAATCCCCTTATAGGACACCGCCCATGCGCTTGAACTAGTTCCTTGTCCATGAAAGTCGTGTTTCGGTGAAAACCATCCTTCTTTGTAGATTTTCCCGCCACGCCCTCATCGGCAATGCTGGGAAATCTGGCAAGTGGTTGCAGATTTAACATTAGCATACGTGCAATGATTGCAGGACCAGTGAGACGGGTCATCGGTTCAGCTGGAACCAACTCAAGTGCTAGCAGTTCCTTTTCCCCTTCCACCACCTCTGCTTGCTTTGCTGCTCCCTCCATTCTTAGAGCTCGCTGCCCTGCTGCAACCACCATGGGAATCCACATCTGATAGCCCATTCTCCAATGCTCTCACGAGGTTGTCAAAGTAGTTTCTGGTCACACTGTAGCAACAAAAACAGATGTAAGAATGTCAAATGCATGTCTCTGTGCACACATGGGCGCTCCTTCTGGAAGTCACACCAGAGGCTTATGTAACCTATCACAATGCTCGCATTCATTAAATGACAGCAAAGACGCAGGAGTAAAAGCATGTAAATTTCTAAGGTGCACAGTTAATCCAAAGAAATACTTCCAAGAGAGTGATATCTATCAGCTGAAGACAAACACACAGAGATGATGATATCACATGACGTGGTCATGTGGTACTTAGCTGAGACTCGCTTCCCACAACCCATCGCGAATCCTCTTGTTCCATCTGGCATGCGAGGTCCCAGAGGCTGCTTCGCCACAATTGCATTCTCATTACTGGTGAGACTGTTCAAAGAAGAGCCCCCAAATGATTTCCCCGATTATTCTGATGGTATTGGCCTCCTCTACATCCTCTTCCCCGGACTCAGCCTCGACTCTGCCCTTCCCCTGCATTGTCATGGAATCCAAGTTTTCAAACTGATGCTCAACCAATAGCACTGCCATACAGAAGTCTAACCAAAGGTCCAAATTTGCGATTTAATTTGGCATTATTTTAGTTTTAAGATTGAGACAACACTCACCATATTCCCCTGGAAGTGAGCATTAGATTGCTCAAAAGACTCCTCAAGTTGTTGCTCGGGTCGTTGCTCGATATAGAAGCATCTTCTTCTTCCCGTGGTTCTTCTCCATCATGTCCCTTCTTCCCCGTGCTTGAGAGGGTTTTGCCTAGAAGCGGGAAAACCGGTAAGATGAATTATCCCGGTTTAGCGAGTGCATTAAACCCAAACAAATCTTCAATCAATATTTTTATTAAAATCTCAAATGCATGCACATAACACAAGTATGAAGTGAAGATCCTCGAGTCTTTGTCACCCAGCTTTCAGCAAGACCGCAGTAGAAATTACCATGCATAGAATGAGAAGTGAAGTCGAGCATACATTCGAGGCTTTGAACTAGAAAGATTTTTAACTATAAGAAATCTGCCATCCCAACGCACCGAGGTAACACCGATTCTACAGAAAAAATGTTAATCTTTTTACAGTCACATTCATTCAAATTTTTTTTGCACCACATACCGTGAACATGCAAGTAGCATTAATTCAGGCACATCAAAAGCAAGATGAGCAGACCCTATATTCCTAAGTAGAAAATGTCAGTTCTTATCAGTGACTTTCTATGCATGATTTCATTTGCATGATTTCATTTCTTTTCACATCATAGACATTGTCAACCTGTAAGTGCCATTTATTCAGCCAAAAAAGGGACAGGCAGCTTTTGAATGTGGTCATTTTTACGATTTTCAAAATGATGGCTACCTATTTTTTTACCATAGATTTACATAAATTTGGAAACTAATGCTTTTGTGCAACTAAAGAAGAAAAAGAGGAACACATACCCTGTGTCTATGCATTAAACGAACCCTTAGGCCACTTCTCTAGTTCCCCTCATCATTTAGCTCTTCAACCTGCAATAATAGGACATGTACATTTTAATTATGATGAGAACATTATACATCATGATTCATCTTATTGATAGAGGGAGTACTCACTGTTTTCTCAGCTACATTGATGGATTCATATTGCACAAAAGCATGCAACTGCATAAAATATACAATGTCGATATTAAGGACCAATTTGGATTGACATTTACTTATTGCTTAATCTAAAATTCACGCACTTTGATTCTTTCAATCTGAAACTCCTTTAATTTTCACAGCCCTTTAATGATGGCGCATAGACTCACATAAGATTTTTCATTATAGTTCAAAATTTGACAAATATTTTAAATTTTGGCGGAAAATAAAAAAAATAGCTTTTGCTTTTACTTAAGTACAAACAAACATGCCCTAAACTTTCATGAGCACACTTGACTATAAAAGAATATTGATTGTGCTTAATCAAAATTCAACAAGATAGGCTACAGATAATTATCTTTGTTGATATCCAATAGAAACGAACACGAGACAAGGGCCACCAGACACTTCATCAATCCATGATTCTAAACTATAGAACAGAAGCTATATATCGAGATTACAAGCTACACGTAAAAATTGAGCATCAAAAACAAAATCATAAGGGGCACTGGTAGAGTAGATATTAAATCACCTTTGTTATTCTTGAGCGCCATGCTGCCTCTTCTACTTCTCGAATTTTTTAGCCTTTAAATATTTTTCTGCCCAAGTCATCCAACCGAAAAATCAACAATTACAAAATCAATTATTCTTATTAATGTGAACATACTAGAAAATGGAATTACAAACGAACTATTTCATCAAACTAAAATTTCAAACCACCAATAGCAATAGTGTGAGAAAACAGCACTCTAAGAACACACACATAATCGCAGAGAACATATTTTACACTCCATCCTAATTTGTACGGCAGGCCAGGGATTCAAGGTCCGAGAAGGAAATATATCTGTTAACTCTATACCCCAGTTGATTAGAAATCAGATGTCTTTTTCCCTAGACATCCAAAAGGCACGCTATCCTATCAAAAAATTAAAGCCTCTTCCTCCATTTGCACAATTTGCATTTTATTGATAGGAAGTACCAAATTTTCTTCCCTAAAAGGATGCACAATGGGTAGAGGTTGCGTGTCCATCAATACACCAAGAACAATACCCTCATGTAGCAATCAAAAGACAGGGAGAAACGTGAAATTAGTCATCTTCACAAATTGGTCAGCCTCTGTATGTCAAAGTAAGGATCGGGTCGGGTTAAAGATAGCGAAAAGTAAGGATGATTTGGGAAAAATTACTTTCAATGATGACATGACTCATGCAAATTATATGATTCTTGTAAAACTATAGGTATAAATAAACCCGACCTCGAAATCATCATCACAAGCCTCCACATAGTTTCTTGGTCAACTTGACTGCAAATATCAATCAAATCAAGCATGTTCTCCTCATTGAGAATTTATTCACTACACTAAGAAAAGAAAATGAAGATACACTACAATGTAATACCTTCTCCTGTCCTTGAGCAGGTCTTGGAAGACGCTCCGCTTCAATGTCATATTTTATTATTCTAAAGCATTCAAGCCGTTCCTCTATAAACAGTGCATAGGTGCGCACCCAGGCTGAACAATCCCAAGCTGCAACCATCCCAAAAACAGTGATAGCATCATATTCCATGTTTTAAAGATAAGAACAATGATTAGTGCAAGAAAACTAAAAGCTAATGCCATCAGAGAGAGAGAGAGAGAGAGGTAAACCTATGGGACTTGAGACATCCTTAAAATTAGAAAGCTGAAGAATTCGTCCCCTCTGTGAAAAAGCCAAAAGCTGTTCCCGAAATGTAGGATCTCCCTATCTCAAGAGTCTCGTGAATAACTATCGTTGTTTTCAGTGCCACTGTTAGAGCATGAAGAACTCAAGAACATTAGCAGGTTAATGAAATGTAACATCAAAAAACTGTATACAAAACGAAAATTCACATCAAACTAACTTCAAGACTTCATAAAGACATTGTGCCATTCATAATATACAAGTGAACACCGACCGTAATAGAATTCAAACTTCCAAAAGTACATGCCGATCGTTAAAAAATCAGCACTTGTGAAAGACGCAAATCAGTAGAGATAAGTAGGAAGGTTTTCCTTTACTGAGACTACCAGTAAATTAGAGATTAGCTCATCACAAAAAACATGAGTTCCTCATTGTAATACCCACTAATATAACCAGAAAAACTGCTTTGATCTCACTTTTAGTTAGTTCAATTTCTGCTTCTGCCCCTACATGAAAACCTACCTTAAGGTGAAACAATGCAAAAAAAAAAATACTATACCACCCACCTTCACACCACAACTAATCTCCGGTTACACACCTCTCCTTCAAAACTTCACACCTGTAATCCACTTTCTTCACGCATGCTCACAAAGGGTTATTTCCTTTATGTTCAACAACTAACCCACACCATTTGCATCTCTTTCTATCAGCATCAATGCCTCTTCTCAACATATCAGGCCCTCGCACGGTGCACAGAGAGACTAGGCATAATAACACAAAAATAACATAGAAGTGACGACTATTTGAGGTAGCTCTTGTGGAAGATAAGAGTCACTGAGAGAACACAGGGTCATATCAACCGAAATTTCTGTAGAATGCTTTATTCTTGCCTAATGAAGTACGGTATATATTCTTAACTTTTCTGAGGTCTCAATTACAAGAGTTAAAAAAGTTAACCAGCCAAGCTCAGGTTACGTCTAGATGCACAAAGATGTTGCAAATAGATCCCATACAAAACCAAGCCCGAGCTAGACCAGTTCGACATCTTTCTCCCCACTCCTCCATCATGAAAGCTCGAATGCAAGTAACAACTATGTACAATCCTTCAATTGTGAAGGCAACACAAAGATCTCATGATGGATTATTCGCTCAAGGTGAATGTGAGTGTCGAACAACATAAGTTGCTGCTATTTAATTAAAAAAAAATCCAAGCCTTATATTGATCGCTGCATTAAGATCACAAAGCCTACGGAGAAGAAAAGGCTACCATTTCAAGCTAGAACAAAACCTTCAAAGTGCAATACGATCCACCTAAAAAGCTACGCTCTCAAACTCTGTTCTCTCAATTAAAATCAATCTGAAGCCACAATCCAATACATTCGAGGTTTACATGTAAGTAAGTGCAAAGTGGCATCATTAGCATCGGTGTCGCCGTAAGTTCATTACAAGTAGAATAGACTACGTGCTGCGCTGCGCAATGAGTAGTTATATACAAAACCAATCAGGCTAAGCAACCGTAAAGAACAGTCGTTTTTCCAATCCAAACAACGCATAGATCCACATCGAACTAGACAGCATCTGATCCGAGCAAATACAAATTAAGGAACCGATCCGTACCGTCCAATTGTGCGTCTTGGTGAGCCTCCTGGAGAGGGCCTCGGATACAAGAGGGCGATGTCGGCCCGCGGGCGAACCGCCGAGGTCGCGAAGGCAATCTCGCAATAAGACAAGAACCGCCAATCCACAATCATTTCACATCCCATCCACGCCACAAGCGCATCAAAAACAGCAGCGGCAGCAAAGAAGGAAGAAGAGAAAAACTCTAATATCGATCGATCGGAGGAGGAACACTCACTGCGGAGGTGCCTCTCCTTGGGCGGGCACTCGACGTGGTTCGTCGCTTTGACTATGGCCACATCCAATTCCTATCAAACACCAAAAAAAAAAAAAGGCGTAAAATCTCCCGAAATAGAAAATGAGAAGAGAAAAAACAAAGCGCAGAAGGAGGAAGAGAGAGAGAGAGATGGGGAGGGCGAACGGAATCTCGATGGCCTGCGTTATACTAACAAGCATGATCTTGAAGAACTAAGTATGACAAAAAAAAGAAAACGAACCTTCGAACGTACGGGAGTCGCCAATGGGGCGCCTATCGGTGGGGTTTGGGAAGGCGACGGCGGGAGGCGACGGCGTCGGCGGCGTCCGCGTTCAGGAGCAGGAGGCGCTTCGCGGAGGAAAGAGTGAAAGAGCGAGCAGCGCGACCTTCGCTCGCGGAGAGGGAGGCCAAAACGCGAGAGCAGGGGTTCGTCGGCGTCGGGGTTGGCTAGTAAGGGCGCTCCGCAGAGAAAAGAGGGAGAGAGCGGAGCGCAGGTCGCGAGAGGGAGGCGAAGGGGCGTCGGCATCGGCGTTGGCGTCGGGCACGTAGGCGGAGGCGGAGGCGGAGGCGGAGGGGCGTCGGCGTCGCGGTTTGCCGTAAGAGGGGCGACTAAGAGGACGAAAAGAGAGATAAAGCGGACCGAGGTCACGAGAGGGAGGCGGAGGCGGAGGCGGAGGCTGCGTCGGCGTCGGAGTCGGCGTCGGGGGCGACGGAGGCAACCGGCGGAGGCGGAGGTGGAGGGCCGTCGAAGGGGGGAGAGAGAGAGAGAGAGAGAGAGAGCAGAGCGGACTTTATGTTTTCCTCTGAACCGTCGCAATTTTGTTCTCCCTCCCCGCAACGGAACGGAGAACGGGGAGAGAGACAGAGAGGAGAGAGAGGAGAGCAGAGGAGAGCAGAGCGTCAGAAGGTGCAGAGAGGTGGGCCAGGGAGAGAGGAGAGAGAGAAGCTCCCGCGCGCTAGTTTGAAACGGAGGAGTGGCGACGTGGACTGACACCCGGACAGGTGTCACGCAATGAATCGTTCAGGACACCGATTGCGTGGCACTGTTAGGGCACCCAATATTTTCTCATACGACCACCGGCGGTTTTCGCTTTCCCCGAGGTTACGTGGACCGATCGCAGCCCCGCCTTCTCCTCGCTCTCTTTGTTCGAGGGATTTCCAGTGATGGGTTCCAGCGTATAGATCGCCGACGCGTGGCATGCGGTTCCGAATAGGCAATTTTGGGTGGGGGAGTCGGGGCAGCGGGTCTCTTCTTCTTTTTTAACTTTTGACGACATGCATGGGACGCTGAAGACAATATAACTTATATTATATAAGACATGAAAGAGAGAACTTGGAAATAGCCACTTTCTTTTTGTTCCTTATCTAATCTTTTGTGATTTGCACATTGTTCGCTTCTTCCCAGGTGCATTGTTCTTGACAACGTACGTGGCCTATAAGGATATTATGTACAGTTTTAGGGCATGTAGCAGTAATGGAAAGAGGGAAAAAGATTGAAAGGAGTGGAAAAAATGAGAAGAAAAGTGAAAGTGACAAAGATGACAAAATAGAAGTATATATACGAAGAAATGTTGAACCATAGCGCTATTATCTAGATTGATGAATCCCCGATGTAAAATCCTAAACTTGCGGTTTCCTTTCCTGCACCACAAATGAGATTGGGAGGGCATCGTGATCACACCACTCCGCTTACAATGTCATTTTATATATTTCCCATTATAAGAAATGAAAAGAAGGGGAAAGGAACAAGAACAAAAATACACTAGAAAGTCTTGTGTAGATGGCATAGTTAACATTCCATAACATATCATTTAAAATTCATAAGATTCATTAATTTTGTATGCATATCTTCCTAAATAATAGTTTGAAGAAAACCCAGTGGTGATGGATAGTGACATGCTTCGCTTTGGCTTAGTGAATCCATGTTCCTTAAATTTTCTGCAATCTGTTTACTAATTTGATTAATGGGTATTATTTTTCTGATTGTGCACTCATATGATCACTACTCATATGTAAGTGGTATAGGATAAAACGGATAAAGACTACTTGCAAAACATTTTCGAAATAATTTTATGAAGGTGACAGAGTCTCCAATGTCGGTTAGCATGCTTTCATCTTTATCTCCAATGGTCACCCTTCCAACATGGAAGGAAGAGGTGGAGATTTGAATCCCCACTTTCTCAAGGGGTTGGGATGATGACGATTTAGTTTCAAATGTGGGTTTTGATTTTCACACCCCGCAAAAAGGCATGACAAAAGTTTAAGAGTGAGAGTTAGAGTAACAGTAGAATATGACTGACAAAAAAGAAAAAAAAGAAAAAAAAAAGAATAAGCATTATCCATGTTACATCTAATTAGCTATGGAAGGAACAATTAATAAATATCATACTCTTATGATAGAAAGTTACCTACTGTCTGCTGAAGATTGCAATTTTGAGTGCCAACTTGGTGCTCTTTGCCTTCTCTCGGTGCCCGTCATCCCTAGGCTTAATTGACGGGACGACGTCCTTGCCTTTCCCTCCTTGCCTGAGTTGCAGCAGCGACATCCCCTGGTATAGATTGCTAATTCTTGCTCTACGCGTCGCGGTGCCGTCATCACACTTGGCCTTTGCACTTAGGCTGCAATCGGGGATTCTTCTTTGAAGTTTGAAAGACGCCCGTCGACTCCTTCCGTAGCACCACGGCAAGTTCCCGTGCCCATCATCTAGCAGTGACGCCCACTAGTTCTCTCGATGAAGCTTTGGTACCTCACCCTACGCACCCAATAGTTTCGCTGATCATTGTTGATCATTGCCGATCATCACCCTCGTCAGTACTAACCAATCGCTGGCCCTCTCTGTATCACACTAAACGCCAGCACTCGGTAAGTCGAGATAAGTGTAATCTTGTAGTTTAGTTTTGACAATATAGTTTGTTTCGATGCATGTTATTTAGTCAAAAGACTCAGGTTTTCATGATCCGATTATTTTCCTGCATTAACTAAGGCATATTGGGCCTCTGAACCTTTAGACACTAAGGTCGGATCCTAATATCATCTTGCTTGACTTGTTCTGATTGAGTATGTAATTAATTCGTACGTCATCATTGCATGTTACCGTCTCATGCATTTTTAGAGTTTAGGGAATATTCAAGTAATGCATGTCATTTTGAAATTTACATATTCTTAGGTTTTTAATAATCATATCATCTAAAAAAATTAACTATTAATGGCATTACATGCATCTCGGCATTGTACATAGTTCAATATCAATAAATAGTTCATAAGATCACATTATAATCCTAGGATTTAAATTTGCTGTTTTCATAAAATAAAATAAAAAATAGCACTTCATATTGATTTGTCTCACAGGATTAGTTCATGGTTAGTCCCAGAATAGAAAATGCTCGTAAAATAGGAAACACATGCACATTTAATAGACTTTAGGGCATTTGTCTTTTTGTCAAGGGAAAGAACAAAAATACATTTGAAAGTCTTGTGTAGATTGCATAGTCAACATTCCATAACATGTCATTTAAAATTCATCATGCATAACATTCATTCATTTTGTCTGTCTATCTTCCTAACTAATACTTTGAAGAAAATGTAGTGATGATGGATAGTAATATGCTTCGCTTTGCCTTAGTGAATCCAGGTTCCTTAAATTTTATGCAATCTATTTACTACTTAGATTTTTATGAAGGTGAAAAGAGTCTCCATAGTCCAAACAAGACAGGTTGGAATTTGCATTCTACTCAAATGAAGTATTATCAATAGAGAAAAAAAGGGAAAGAAGTAAAATAGCCATTCAAAACAATATCAATAATACATAATTTCTTGAAAAAAAAAAATTAACGCACCACTTTTTTTTCATACGCCGGCTAGCATGCTTCTGTCATTGTTTTAATCCGATGTCATTTAACTTCATAACAAAATAATGATTTGAAATTTTTCATGTTGGAAACTATAAAAGATGTCGAAGAGGTGATATTTATGTTATGAAGTATGAAAATTCGTTTAATATAACTCGTAAGCATACAATCTTTCTCGAGTTTTGTTCTCTAGATGGATTAGTTTTTAAAATTCACATTAGTTAATCCTTTTTTACACTCGTAAGAAGTAATCGACAATTTAAGCAACATAAGGTCTGAAATAAAGTTACAAGGTGCGAGGCACAAATCTTGGGAATATTATTTTACTGAAATCCGCAGTTTAATATTCATTTTTCCCTTAGTTAAAACAATTGTTTCTTAAAAAATCAGAAGGAATAAATTAGACGTTGCGTGTTACAATCCCCTCGAAAGCCTGCTGCAAATCTCTCTCTCTCTCTCTGCCGTCTGTCCACCCAGAGAGAGAGAGAGAGAGAGAGAGAGAGAGAGAATCAACTCGCTTCTGGAAACACTTGTAGGAAAAGGGACCAGCTCATTTTTTAAAAATTTTTCTTTTTTACTTACTACCTAAGGGGAGGATCGCCCTGTTTTCTCCATGATACGCCTTATTATTCCTAAAACCCACCACCCTCTCCCTTCGCCGAAAAGCTTCAAAAACCCTATCCTCCTTCCCTTTCCATCGTCTCTTCACTCCCCACCAACAGCCACCACCACGGGCCAGCCCGTCGTTCCCCGATGGCCTCCTCCTCCTCCTCAGCCGCCCACCGCCGCTCCAAGGTGGTCGTCATCATAGGCGCCACCGGGGGCGGCAAGTCCCGCCTCTCCATCGACCTCGCCTCCCACTTCCCTTCCGAGATCATCAACTCTGACAAGATGCAAGTCTACCGGGGCCTAGACATCACCACCAACAAGATCCCCCTGGCCGGCCGCCGCGGCGTCCCCCACCGCCTCCTCGGCTCCCTCGATCCGGACCACGGCGAGATGACCCCGTCGCAGTTCCGCTCCCTCGGCGACGTCGCCATTTCCGAAGTCGCCTCCAGCGGGAATCTCCCCATCCTCGTCGGCGGTTCCACCTCCTCCATCCTCGCTCTCCTGGCGGAGCGGTTTGACCCCAAGGCGAGACCCGACTTGAGGTACGACTGTTGCTTTCTGTGCGTCGACGTGCTGCTGCCCGTGCTGAAGAAGGACCTGCCGAAGCGCGTGGACAGAATGCTCCGCATGGGCGCTTTCGATGAGCTCGCCGGATACTACAACCTGCGCCGGACCGACCCGGGGGCTTGGGCCGTGCTGAGGAAGGCCATAGGCGTGCTCGAGTTCGATCGATATTTCGAGAAGTACCCGCCGCCGAGGGGGGTCCGCCCGGGGGACGCGTGGGGGCGGGAGGATGCGAGGGAGCGGCAGAACGATCCGGTGCGGGAGGGTGCATACCAGGAGGCGCTAAGGGAGATAAAGAAGAACGCGGGCCAGCTGATGATACGGCAGGTTAAGAAGATCCGGCAGCTGAGCGAAAGCGGGTGGGAGCTGCATAGGCTGGACGCGACGGAGGCGGTCCGGCTGGCGACGGCGCCCGAGGAGGAGGACGTCTGGAAGAGTCAGGTGTTGGAGCCGAGCGTGGAGATTGTGAAACAGTTCTTGCAAGAGAAGTAGGTGGCGTGTCCTCGTTCTTGATTGTTCTCTCCATCGTATGAGTTTACGTGTTTTGGGAGAGGTCCAAACACTGAATTTCTGTCAGTGGCACTCGGGGTGTGCAGTTCTGGCGTCTCTTCTTCTCCTTTTTTTTTGCCCTTTTTGGAGGCATTGTACTTAAATAACGCTATGATATTGCTCGACTGCTGCGTTTTTGTTTTTTGGTATATTTCGGCTGGCAAAGGGAAGGAAATTTTAAAAACGGGCGGGGGGTGGGGGCCACCACCGTCACCTGTTACCGTCTTGCCTATGGACCCTAGCCGCTCACCTCAAGCCCCTCTTCAGGTTTCGAGCTTTCGTGCAAGAGCTGCGCTCGTGCATGCGAAGAAGAAGAGGAAGAAGACGATGATGAAGAATAAATAAACATGATTCGTTTTTTAAAAAGAAATTTTGGTGCGGAGGAGGGTGGGTTTTGCTTTTGTTAATATTATTTGGACATGACAGTGCCGACACCTGCTCGCCGCCGCCACTTATTCATGACCCACCTCCTAATCAAGAGTTTATTGTGAGCCACATGGGGTTCGAGCAACCGAGAGGCGAGTGTCCGAAACGAACCCAAGAATCTTGTCTCGTACGTGGAAATTTTCAAAATTCATTACATACGATCCGAAGTCCCGTGACAAGAAGAAGGCGAAATAACTCTCCCCGAATTTTATACCATTTCCGGACTTTTCGGCAATGCCCCGAATAGGAGAAAAAAGAAGAAGGAGAAGAAGAGACCCGCTGCCCTACTCCACATGCCAAAAACCACACCCAAAATTGGCCGACGCGACCCGTGTCGAACCCAGATCGATCAAGCCAGCCCCCTCCGTAGAGAGAGAGAGAGAGAGAAACCGGTGTTTTTGACCGCTTTAAAAATACTTAACAAAAAGTAGAGAGGAAAATCAAGAACGAAGTGAAAGCAAACTTTCGTAGTCAAACCTACTAAGCTATGTGTTCGACCACCACCCTCTTTATTATTTTTATTAGTGGAAGAAGGGAAAAAGGCCAAAAAGGAAAAAAAAAAAAAAAAAAAGAAGAGAGAGAGAGAGAGAGAGAGAGAACCGAAGGAAAACCCAAGTTTTAACGTTTTCCAAGTTTCAATCACCATCGGCATATATGACGTACCTGGTCCAAAGGAGAGGCGCTGAAAGTTGAAACTTAAGAGGGAGAGCGAGGGAGAGAGAGAGAGACAGAGAGACGTGGGTGTGGAGAGAGGGATTAGCCCTTATTTTACAGTATGGAAATAGTGGGGCGGCGGGGCAGAGGGGAGGGATTAGTGATGAGAGCTTCCTCTCTCTCTTTCTCTCTCTCTCTCATTGCCCAAATCCCGATGCTCCCGTGGAATTCGTGGCTTCCCTCTCATTTTCCTTCCATGTATGCGAGTTCATATTTATAAAGTATTTTTCGTGGCTGGGTTTTTGACATTTTCCGTTTTGTTCCCCCGCTCGGTTCGTCTCGTTACCTGCGAGGATAACATCGAAAGTTGGTTTCCGCCTATGTTTGACAAGTTCTTGCGGGGCGTGGTGGGGTTTGACAGATGGATTTTTTTAATTATACACATCTTTCGCAAAAGGAAAGGGATAATTACACGAGTTCAAACTCAAGTTCGACTTGTTGCTCAATTAGAAATAACTTCAACATCAATTATTTTTCTTTTTCGTTTTTATTTTCAATGGAATGGATGAGAATGCAATTAAATTTGTGCTTATTCCATATCCTCATTTAAATAGACTAATAAGGGTTTCATGTGGAAAGTTTATAGGAGTGGAATCGGTCATTTTACTATCAATGTTATCACATTTCCATTGGGTCTATTTGCATCACATATTTTTTTGCCGTACCTCATATTTTTGTTCGCCCCTTTCATTGATTTGGTACTCATCCGTCCATGGTTATGTCTTTTGAATGCGCCACTAACGCTAGGTGGAAAGGAGATGGCGAACATAATAAATTACTTTTGGGAATGAGCCAATCCAGATTCATTTAGCATATTGGCTCATGCATAAAATCGAGAATCACCTCAAATTTATCTCCGATTTTCAACGTGGGATATTTCACCTTCCAACTTGATACTCAATTGAATATCTTGTCAAACGCTACCAGAACTAGAGCTCATATGCAGCACATTTGCCTTTGTTTTTGAAATAGAAAGGAAAAAAATTAGCTTTATGTATAGTCTATCGCTAAAATACTCTTCAGTCAAATGCCGAGCGAGATACAAGATTAAAGATTCTATTATAGCTCCAATGTCCCCCCTCTTAATCAATTCCTAATTATATTGCGTATGTCTCCAATACAAATTAAGCACAGAATTAGTGGCCACTCGACGTGGCTTTATCACGTGATTAGACAGCTTAATCATACGCCAGAAAAGAACATTTGAGATTGTCTGCATGTTAACACTGAGTTTTATGGGGAAGGGTTTTGTGTAATCTCGAAAGACGCAATTTTAATCTGGTCATTAATCGAAAAATTGGTTGGCCGAGGATGCGTCAAGTCAACCCCGCCATTCCTGCCTTTGTTTTATATGCACCTTAATTTAAGTGATCGAGGAGGTGTTAAAGAGAGAATCACGGTTGCGCCACCTTTCTGAAAATGTGCAAGTTGCCGTACTCTCCCGCGGGCCATCCTCCACGGATTGGACATTTGTAAGTAGTCACGTCTAGCGACCGTGTTCTATCTTAATGGGGATGATTAAGCCTTTTTGATTAATAAGCGATCTTTTCTTCTTCTTTTATGGGGGAACAAGACAGGAGTGGATGCGATGCTTGTCCCTTTGTATTTTGTGTCGATAATTTGTTTGAAAAACAAATTAAGAGATGCATCGTCCCACATCGAAAAAATACAAGTTCGTACATGAACGGGATTTGATACTAATCAATAATCATTATTTTTTATTTATTAAAATTCGGATTTATAATCTTATAAAAATTAACTATGACGTTTTGTTGAAACAATATGATTGCTCACAAATAAGTTATGATTATTTTTATTTATTAAATATTTAATTTCAAAATTTTCATATCTTTTTAACGTAACCTTTGAAGACATCACTTTGTGACATTTTTCGAAAGGTTGCCTTTGTTCATTAAGATTGAGATAAGCACGTTAATTTTGGAGTAAATGTAAATCAAGTCTTTTCAAATTTTCTTTCCTAAAACTATAGCCATCTATTCCAATTGCTTCTTGTAAGAGACTTCATAGAAATACTAGAATTTCTATTTAATATTTTCAATTGAGACTTTGTTGTATTATAGAGCAAATTTGCCGGTGACAATTAGTAATGTTGTGGGGCAAATAATTTTTTTTTATAGAAAGTGATATCATACCTTAAAATCTGATTTTATTGTTCAACCCAATTCGTTTGTCATATTTCCCAGCACTTTGTGTGTTCAGTGCATTTGAGGCTCATGGGGGTGGTGTTTATTTGGAAGAGACTTTAAGCTTTATGCCTATATTTGACAAGATTTTTGCGTGGTTATTATACACAACCCACCTCCGCCGTTATCAATTAGGTGATTAAGGTTTCAAAAATCACCGAGTATTTAAATTGATGGCGATAGATGGAAAACTATGAATAGTATATGTAACTTGCTCGTTACTTCTCTTGTTGCACGAGCGGGTTGATGCTTTTATGGAGGTGGTGCAAAAAGAACGTCAAAGCTTCAAAAGTATTCAGAGTCCTTGTCCGACGAAGGACGCGAAGACAAGTAACATAAGAATATTAAAATGGGAGAGAGCCCACCTACCAAGTTTACCTGCTTTTAGAGCAATGAAAATGGTGTTCTGGAGATGAGAATGTTCTCGTCCGATCACCACTGTCCATCATATCGATTCCCTTTTTCTCTTTAGGAGAAGGGCGAGACGATTTAGAGTTTTGATCGAGGGAGCTCCAAACGTAGCATGTAAGCAAGTCACTTTGACCATTAGGAGCCATCAATTCACGCGATAAATATGGCCAAAAAGTCTACTTACTCCTCTTCCGAACTCAGCTTTCGAAGGATAGTGTTTGATCCGTACGTTCCCAAATATCAAGAAAAACGATCATCAGTGGCTACCGACTAAGCCATGTGGCGTAAATGGCGAGGCTCGGAAGGGATGGAGATGGGGACAGTGGGGGTGTTCAAACTTATTGACCTAAGAAAGTAGGATGCCTTTTTACTAATCATCACTTAGTTTCAGTCGCCAGTTTCCAGAACCCAACTCATACCCAGTTTGTAGGGGCGTACATAATGAAATTTTTAGAAGAGAAATCAATTTATAGTCTTAAATGAGTTTTTAAGAAAAAAATGCATTTGATAACGGTTTAAAATTTTTATTTTTAAAATATAATTCATTTAATAATAGAATAAAATTTATATTTCTAGGGATGACAATAACTGGAGTTCCGCGGTTGACGACCGGCGACGGGCGGATGGAGTCCAACGGCTCAGCATTTGATGGCAAGCGATCGACGACTAGTGACGGGCGGGTGGCCCAAGTTCGGCATTTGGTGTCCACCGGCGGGTGGGCGGCCGGCATTCGATGTCCAATGAGTGGTAGCGGGTGGTCAACAATGGGTGTTTGGCATCTCATGGGTTGTGGGTGGGCGACAAGCGATAATGAGAGTAAATGATAAGAAGAGTTTTAATTTCTTACTTTTTTTTTTTCCAGAAATAGAAAAGTTAAAAATTTTAGTTTCTAATTTATGCTCCAAATTTATTTTTGAAATATAAATCTTTTACAGAAATAAAAAAATGAAATTGCATTATCAAATAGATTTCCATTCCAAACTAGTTTTAGGGAACAAAAAAACAAAGAAATAAGGAAACATAAATTTTGTTATGCGTGCCCTAAATGCCTATAGAGAAGAAAAAGAAAGAATCTCACTTCTTCAATTGGAAATTAAATAATTTGAAAATCATTTTTTGAAAAATTAATCGCTTATATCACTTATAAAAATAGATGAACGATAAAAAATTTCATCGTACACGAAAATATTTAATATAATGAAAATATTTTTTATTGATTAATTATTTTAGATAGTATAAATGATCATTTTTAGGAAAAAAATTTTCTCATCGTCCATTTTCTAGCGAAACAAACAAAGCCTAAAATTTATGATGATATACGATTTTGTCCAATATCAAGACTCAAAATGTGATTATCAATCAATTGACTTAATAATTTCTAATACTCTACCAAGTTCATTCAAAGAAATTAAGGTCGAGCACCTTGATTTCAACGGGTTATGACTTTTGATTTGGGAAGGGTTAGGGAGCTCGTACGCATTAGGGAGCTCGTACGCATACTTTAAAATGTTCATTCACAGCTCAACACGTTGGTTCCTTCTTGAAGAGGCAGAAAGCCACGTTTTTGTTTTTTAGTCGGGAGAGGCCGACAGCCAGTTTAAATTCTTCAAAAAAATTCTCCCTTTCTTTGGTTTTTCGAATTCGACTCCCCAGCCACACGTTCATAGCCCATTTTCATGTTAAGTTACTAATTTACGGCTTCATTAAATTTAAGATATAAATAAATTATATTTCTAATTTAGTTTTTTTTTTTTTTTTAATATTTCAACTTTTGAATATACTTTTAGGCAAGTCCGAGCCTTTTGAACTCCTCAATCCCGGGCCTAGGAACCAATCAAGCGCAAACCTAACGGTGAGACAAGCTCGAAAGTTCAAATCTAGAGTGAAAAATCTGACTGGATTCATTTGGACTGATTCAGGATCCTAGGTCTTTCGACGTACTCCTAATTAAAAGTAAAAGTTAGAACTAGCAAGAATATTGCACATGGGTGAAGGTCCCTGGCATGTATGGATGTACTTTTGATGTCTTTACAAATCTTAATGGCTGATAAAAACTGCACTAAAAAAATGAATGGGTGAGATTTATTGAGGCACCAAGAAGATCCACGTCCCTTGCGTGTATAGCCGACCAAAATCTAGATCTCCGGAAGAAAAATGAAGAATTGGTTGAAAAGGGTAGAACCAAAGAACCATCCGATGATGCATGTGGGAATGAGAACAACTAAACAACAAGAGGGCTTCACATCTATAAAAGCTACAAATCGGGGAATGGATGTATTATTACAAAACAAAATTCTTTTTTTTTTCCCAAAGATCATATTGCGTTTCTTTTATGAACCAAACTTTGACTGAACATAAGTTTTCTGTCCCATATATGATTGATTGATTTTTATGTCCATAAAAATATTCCCAAGATCTTTCCAAAAATGCAGTATGATCTTTGCAAAAAAATGTTAGGATCATGGATTTTTTTAAACAATCCCGTCTGCCCTGGCTGTGAAAGACTTGTTTATCTACTTATTACAGAACAAAATTTCTCTTTTTTTCTTTTTCTTTTTTGGCCCCTTAAAGAGACGTGAAGGATTGTACTATCCATTTACGCAAATGTTCTCTCAAAATTTATTGTGTCAAGCGTTAAGGCCTTTACTTGATCAAACGCCATTCTCACCTCCCATCCCCTTATCGTATCCTGTCGACTTTTTGTTTCCATACATTTATCTCGATCGTAGAAAGAGGAGAGAAGAAAGGAAGGAGAACGGAGGAAGAAAAAGGCTTGTCAGCTTGAGGGTAATAAAGCAGGAAAATTTTCCAATGATGTTGACAGTCACCGTCCCCGCCGATAGAGCTGAAAAGATCGCGACAGGGACCATGACAATTTTGGCAACTTTAACGTTGAATTTCTTGCCGTCTTGTCGAACCTTCCAAATGATAGTCCCTTTAATATTCCGAATGCCCGTTTGACGAAAATCCATGTGAGGGCTGGGTCTCTAGATTTGGGCTTCTAGTCTAAAAAGCCCTTATTAATGTATCAATTCAACCATCGGAGTTTGCCCTAATGGCGACCTGAATGGGAGGTAAGGGATTCGAATTCTTACATTTTCGGGGGTTAGAGTGGGGACAATTTAGATTTAGGTGTGAGTTTCGATTCCTACGCCTTATAAGGTGGCTGGATAAAAGTCAAAGTTACCTAGAATAGGATAGAGTAGGTTCGACATAAAAAAAAAAAGTCAATTTAAGCTCCGATTGTTTCACGGAAAATGTGGCGTTTCTGGAAAATATTTTTTAGAAAGTCATTTTCCAGGAAAATGTAATTATTTTCTGGTGTTCGGATGAAACCTGAAAATAAAGTGAAAAATATTTTTTGCTATTTGATAAGGAAAATCTTTTCCTTCATATACTCCTTTTCATTTATTTTATTTTTTAAAATGGATTTTTCATATATTTAAAAAAATTTAGTTTAGATTATTTTTAATTTTTAAAATCTATTATTAATTTTTTTCATTTTTTTTTATTTTTTCTTTGTTTTCCATCTCCTTCTTTCTTGGCTAGTTGCCGGCCATGGTGATGGCCCGCGATCGGTCATCGACAAGCCTCGAGTTTGTCGATGAGCATGAGGCTTGCCACTCACTAGATTAGTGAGCGTGAGTGTCGAGCTCGAGGCTCACCAGATCAACAAGCTTGAGGTTTGCCTGGCGATGGCCGACGACTAGCCAAGAAAGAAAAAGATGGGAAACAAATGAAAGAAAAAGAAAAAAAGAAAAGAAAAAGGAAAAGGAAATTAAAAATAATTTGAATTAAAAAAGAAATATAAAATTAAAAAATAATTCAAATAAAAAAGAAAATAAGAAGAAGAAAGAGGATGATGAAGTGAGAATTTGTAGAGGTGTGAGATAAGAGAGATCAAGTGAGGAAAATGTTTTCTACTTTTGAAAAGTGGAAAACATTTTCCTCTAATTTAAAAGACTTTTTTCCTTTTATGGAAAAAATTTTCCCCAAAAATTCATTTTAACGAACGTTGAAAAATCCAAAAAACAATTTCTCAGAAATTATTTTCCGCAAAACGAACAGAGTCTTAAGCACATTGTACCAACAATAGCATGCTTCTCTAGTTAAAAGAAGTTGCACTTTTTCTTATTTGCTTGGGATGACATTGGGTTTTTATTTTTATTTTTGGTTAATACTATCAAAAACCTTAAACTAATACATTTGCAATAAATTTATTTCAAATTATTTTTTTTACCACAAAAAACCCAAAACTGATGCATTTTTGACAAATATACCATAAACCGGTACACTTATGACAAATTTACTTTCTATTAGTTTCCGTTAAATTTTACCGTCAAATTGCTAAGTTGGATGACATATGATAGTTGACTGGGATACCGGTTTGTGAATTTACTTATTGTTTATAACAATTGTATGGTTTTGTGATTTTACGTAGTATTAATCAAATTTAATGAAGTGTATATTTACCACAAATGTACAAGTTTTGAGTTTTTGATAATCAAAAAATTAATTTGGGAATTAATTTGTCACAGATGTACTAGTTTTTTTTTTTTTTTTTGTGATTATTTGGGGTAAATTTGTTATAAATGTACTAGTTTTGAGCTTTTCGTAGCCAAAAAATTAGTTTGAGATAAATTTGTTATAAATATACCAGTCTGGGGTTTTTTATGGTAAAAAAATTAGTTTGGAGAGTGTACTAATTTGAGGTTTTTTTGTGGTATTAAACATATATATATATATATATATATATATATATATAATATATATATACATACATATACATATATATTTTGGTCTAGAAATGCAAAGTTTTATTTCTTTGAACTCAAGAAACAAAGCCCGAGCAGTAAATATGGACCAATGTCTATACTATCCTATGTTCTTTGTTCCTCACTTTTTCCTACTACATTTTGAGTTTTGCTGAGGTACTTTAGGTTATATAGGTCTCTCAGATCTCGATTGAAAACTCGGTGGATACAAGTTATTGGTTGAATCCAAAGCCAAGCCCAGTCCATCTTCATTTTCTTTCTCTATATGACTCACGTTACAACAGGAGGGGAAGATGGAACAGAGACAAAAAGAGAGAAAGAGGAAAGTTCATGGAAGAGAAAGGAAAAAGGGGAATATTTTGGCGCGCTAACGATTCGGACGACTCATCAAGCCGAATCAACACCGTTTTGCAATGTCGGTGAGTGATCGAAGCCTCTAAACGTTTGTTTGAAGGAATTGTTGAAATTAGGGTTTGAAATTTGAGTTTAGGAAAATTCTTACTTACTACTTTGATTGGGGAGTTTTCGGGCGGCATATGTGTGAAAATGATAGTTTAAGATGTTGTGAAATTACTACATTTTACGGATATGAATTTGAGCTTATGGTTTACATGGAACGAAATTTTCAAGTCGTCGCGCATGCTGATCAAGTTCCGAACAGTAACATTTGAGCTGATTTTTTACTATTTTTGATGAGGTTTTGGGACGGCCAAGTTGGGGTTCTTGTAATATATCGAAGAGGCTTTCTTCGTTCTGTCCACCCCTCCTGCTGCAACGTGAGTCATATAGAGAAAGAAAATGAAGATGGGCTGGCTTGGCTTTGGGTTTAACCAATAATATATTGGGCTGGATTTATGGCCCATATATTACATTCGCAGAAGCCCCCGACAACGACCAAGAAAAGATATGGGCTTGGCGTGAGGGTGTCAAACCCCGTATTAAATTTTCAGCCCCACATCACGATCAAGACGGCAGGCTTGCTCAGGCTCGGCTCGCTGTTCTGTAACGGCACAGGTTGGAAAGAAGAAGAAATGAGCTTTTTAATGGCTTCTGGTTTTGTTGCACATGTTTAGATGAGATCTCGTGGTGGTAGTGTGTGGGGCTTGATGGAATTAGCATGTGATAAGGTTCTCGAAAAGAATTCCAGGAAAATATAATTTACGCGTCTCTACTTCGGACGCATGTTTAAACATCGGGTTTTATTTTCTAACAGCGGGCCCGTAAGCCTCTACCTAGCATTGCATTAGCATCAGGTAAGATGATCATCTTGTCGTCCATCCAGCCGAAAATCGTATGCTGTTGTCAGCATAACTTCTGAATTCATTTTGTTTTGTGCACTTTCTAAACTATCTCGGATTTCTAAGCGGCATGTGAAAAATAGGTAGAATTTGCATAGTAGCAAAAATATAATGAGCCAAAAGAGTTTGCATAATTGCATCGTATTCTTTGCCAAAAGGACTGATGAGCCAACATATGGTGATGGTGTGATTTTATCCATGGGGCTCGAAGCTGCATCCATCTGGTTGTTCAATCTGCTCTTAAATATATGAGGAAAGCCACAGGAGAATTGCCACCTTCTCCTGATGCTATATGAGGAAAGCCACATCTGGGGGAGATGTTTCCGGCTCGGACAATACCACCACCAGCGGTTTTCGCTTTCCCCCATGTTACGTGAACCAGGTGTCTAGATCGCCGACGTGTGGCATACGAATCCGTATAGGCAATTTTGGGTAGGGGAGTCGGGCAGCAGGTCTCTTCTTCTTTTTTTGTTTTTTATTTTGACGACATGCATAAGATATGAAAGAGAGAAGTGGAAAATAGCCATTTTCTTTCTTTTTGTTCCTTGTCTAATCTTTTGTGATTTGCACATTGTTCCCTTCTTCCTAGGTGCATTATTCTTTGACAATTTACGTGCCATATATGGATATTATATAAAGTTTTAGGGCATGTAGCAGTAATGAAAAGAGAGAAAAAGATTGAAAGGAGTGGAAAAAATGCGAAGAAAAGTGAAAGCGACAAAGATGACAAAATAGAAGGTTAATATAGATTATATATATACATATACACACACTATACATATATAGTGAAAAAATGTTGAACCCTAACGCTATTATTAGGATTGATAAATCCCTAATGTGAAACCCTAAATTTGTGGTTTCCTTTAGCTGCACGACAAATGAGATTGGTTCGGATTGATAAATCCCTAATGTGAAACCCTAAACTTGTGGTTTCTTTTAGCTGCACAACAAATGAGATTGGGAGGGCATCGTGATAGCACCACTCCGCTTATGGACATTGTCTGCACAGTTAACATTCCCTACCATATCATTTAACATTCATAATATTCATTCCTTTTGTCTACATATCTTCCTAAATAATAGTTTGAAGAAAACCCAGTGGTGATGGATGCTGACATGCGTCGCTTTGGCTTAGTGAATCTATGTTCCTTAAATTTTCTGTAATTTATTTACTATTTTGATTATTGGTCATTATTTTTCTGATTGTGCACTTGTATGATCACCACTCATAAGTAAGCAGTATAAGATAAAATGGATAAATACTGCATGTAAAGCATTTTCGAAATAATTTTAAGAAGGTGAAAGAGTCTCCGTGGTCTAAACAAGGCAGTTGGAAGTTGGATTCTAATTGAACGAAGTATTATCAATAAAGGAAAAAAGGGAAAGAAATAAAAATAGCGATTCAAATAAATATCAATAATACATAATTTCTCGAAAAAAATTAATACACAACTTTCTTTTTATACACTGGTTAGCATGCTTCCATCTTTATCCTTACCTGACGTTATCTACCTTCATAATGAATAATGATTCGAAATTTTCCTATTGAAAACAAAAGATTTTGAAGAGGTGATATTTATATTATGAAGTATGGAAATTCATAGCTTATAACTCATAAGCATAAAATCTTTTTTGAGCTTTGTTCAATAGGTGGATTAGTTTTTAAAATTCACGTTAGATTATTCCTTTTTACACAAGTTATTCATTATTGTAAGAAGTAATTCACAATTTACGCAACATAAGGTCCGAAGTAAAATTACAAGGTGCAAAGCGCAATTCGTGGGAATTATTTTACTGATATTCGCAGTTCAATATTTATTTTTCTTAATCAAGACAATTATTTTTAAAATTAGAAGGAAGAAATTACACGTTTCCTGTTATAATCCCTCAGAAGCTCGCTCAAAATCTCTCTCCCTCTCTTCGCTGTCTGTCCACCCAGAGAGAGAGAGAGAGAGAGAGGAGAGAGATTCAACTCTCCTAATAATCTCTACATTCTCCTTCTACCTTAGTCGAGTACAGCTCAGGCTTTCTTTTTTTTTTTTTTCCCCTTTTTTTTAACCACCTAAGAAGAGAAATCCCATTCTCTCACGCGAAACGTCCAGCCAGTTGTTCGTTCTCTACGGGGCTTGCCAGCATCAAGCGGATTCATGCAAAAAGGCCGTCTCACGTCCGTGGGACCTCCCAGCATCTATCCAATCATCATCATCACATCATTCCACCAATCATCTCCTCCAATTCATTACGCCTCCCTTCACATGGACGAAAGGACAGATCTTTGGTCAAACAAAGAAAGTACAGGTGGTGGGTGGCTGAAGCTTTGAGAAATTGGAAAGTGGTGATACTCATTATGTAGTGGAAGGAACAGTATTTGAAAATAGATATGAGGGTATCCTTAAAAGGTTCAATAATAAAAAAAATAAGTGAGAGATCTGCCTTAGAGTGAGAGACCTATTTCTAGCGCATCTCCGTAATTAGACTCACCTCGGAAGAAAACTTTGGATTAGAATTGGGGGTCTTACGAGGGAAAACTAAAACCCTTGGGGAATTAATGAGAGAATGCTAAGTCAACTGGCTTGGTCAGGCTGTCTAAATAAGCCTACCTAGCATCCATTCGTCAAGGTTGGTGCTGCAAAGCACCTATTGTCTTGCCTGCCTTACGACAATCCTTATAACCGGATGGCACGACAGTACCCTTGGTTATAAGGATTGCCTTCGAATGGAAATGATCGTGGGATATTGATTTCTCAATCGGGAGAGAAAGTCGAGAGCTCCACCGGTGGCCGGCTTTCTTTAATCGTAATGTTACAATTCTTTTGTATTTGTTTTAGTCAAATGATCCTTCGGCCTCTGCATGCGTTACATAAATTACAATGTTCCAAAATATATACAAAAAAAGAAAAAAAAAAAAAAGAAAAAGAGATGCCGCAATAGAGAACAATCATTAGGGGCAAAAGAGTAATTTGGAAAGATAGACAAGAATTACAATATTACCATTGACAAAATCATGTGCTTGGCACTCGCAAATAGAAAAAAGGAGGAAGGGTTAACGACTTAGGGAGTTTTGCATAAAGAGTGAAATTTTGGGAGTACATGTGTACCGCTCTAAATTTTCATGGGAAATTAATGTAATTTTTTTCCTCAAAACCGCTCCCAAATTCCTACAACCACGAGATATTAAACATATGTTGTAGATTTTATGTACTTTCATAGTTAAAGTCCTATTCAATGACTAAGTGCAAATCTAAAAACATCATACACGGAAGGTGTGCATCAATTAGATTAGTATAGTCGCTTTTATTTAAAAACCCCGTCCTCTAACCTCTTCTTCGTATTACATTGTTTCTAGATAATAACAAACTTAGATAACAAAATTCACTGGAATTATATCACGGGATTATAAAATTACTTTACTATGGAATTATTTTATTGCCAAAATTCGCTTTGATCTTGCTTTATGAAACCCTATTCATATAGATACACCCACAGCAAGTTGAGAACGACTTACAACCTATCACAAACTAAATTTTGCATGGATTTCGTGCAATTAATTGGCGCTCCACATAAGGAAGAGCAACAAAAGATTGCTTTATCTAATTACGGAGAAGGCGTGAATGGATAGGGTAATTAGGAAAAAATGTATAGAAAAATAACAAAAAGAATAAGCATTATAATCCATGTTACATCTAATCAGCTGTGGAAGGAAAGATTAATAAACATTATACTCTTATGATAGAAAGTTACCTGCTTTCTGCTGCTGATTGCAACTTTGAGTGCCAACTTGGTCCTCTTTGCCTTCTCTCGGCGCTCGTCATCCCTAGGCTTAATCGACGGGACGACATCCTTGCCTTTCTCTCCTTGCCGGCGTTGCAGCAGCGACATCCCCTGGTGTAGGATCGCCAAAGCATCATTGCTAATTCTTGCTCTACGCGTTGCGGTGCCGTCATCACACTTTAACCTTCGTGCCTAGGCTGCACCCGGGGATTCTCCTTCGAAGATTGAAAGACGCCTGTCGACTCCTTCCGTAGCACCACCGTAAGTTCCCGTGCCCATCATCTAGCCGTGACGCCCACCAGTTCTCTCGACGAAGCTTCGGTACCTCACCCTGCGCACCCAATAGTGTCGTTGATCATTGCCGATCATCACCGTCGTCGGCACTGGCCAATTGCTGGCCCTCTCTGGCCAGCACTCGGTAGTGCTGGTAAGTTGAGGAAAGTGTAATCTTGCAGTTTAGTTTTGACAATATAGTTTGTTTTGATGCATGTTATTTAGTCGAAAGACTTAGGTTTTCGTGATTCGATTATTTCCCGGCATTAACTAAGGTGTATTGGGCCTCTGAACATATAGACACTAAGGTTGGATCTTAATATCGTCTCCCTTGACTTGTTATGGTTGAGTATGTGATTAATTCATACGTCATCATTGCATGTCACTATCTCAAGCTTATTTAGAGTTTAGGAAATGTTCATGTAATGCACGTCATGTAGAAAATTATATATTCTTAGGTTTTTTAACATTCATATCACATAGAAAATATTAACTATTAATTGCATTGTATGCATCATTTGCATTCCATATAGTTCAATATTAATACATAGTTCATAAGATCATATTATAGTCCTAGGATTTAATTTGCTATTTTCATAGAATAAAAATAGCACTTCATATTGATTTGTCTCGTAGGATTAGTTCATGGTTTGTCTTAGAATAGAAAATGCGTCTAAAATAGGAAATGCATGCACATTTAATAGGCTACAGAGGGCATTTGTCTTTCTGTTAAGAAAAAGAACAAAAATACAGTAGAAACTCTTGTAGATTGCATAGTTAACATTCCCTAACATATCATTTAAAATTCATCATGCACGATCATGCATAACATTCATTCATTTTGTCTGCATATCTTCTCTCTCTCTCTCTCTCTCTCTCTCTCTCTCTCTCTCTCTCTTTCTTCGCCATCTGTCCACCCAGAGAGAAACAGAGAGGAGAGACGTTCAACTCGCTTCTTGAAAGGCCTGTAGGAGAAGGGAAAAGCTAATTTTTTTTTAAAAAATATTTACTTCCGAAGAGGAGGATCGCCCCGTATTCTGCATGAAACGCCTCCTTGTCATCCCTAAAACCCACCACCCTCTCCCTTCTCCCCATAGCTTCAAAACCCTCAGCACCTTCCTTTTCCATCGTCTCTTCACTCCCCACCAAAAACCACCACCACTAGCCCGCCCGTCGTTCCCCGATGCCCTCCTCCTCCTCCTCCGCAGCCGCCCACGGCCGCCCCAAGGTGGTCGTCATCATGGGCGCCACCGGGTGCGGCAAGTCCCGCCTCTCCATCGACCTCGCCTCCCACTTCCCTTCCGAGGTCATCAACTCTGACAAGATGCAACTCTACCGGGGCCTCGACATCACCACCAACAAGATCGCCCCGGCCGACTGCCGCTGCGTCCGCCACCACCTCCTCGGCTCCCTTGACCCGGACGACGGCGAGATGACCCCGTCGCAGTTCCGCTCCCTTGGTGAAGACGCCATCTCCGACATCGCCTCCCGCGGGAATCTT
This sequence comes from Eucalyptus shirleyi, assembly GCA_017140165.1. Lineage (NCBI taxonomy): Eukaryota > Viridiplantae > Streptophyta > Magnoliopsida > Myrtales > Myrtaceae > Eucalyptus > Eucalyptus shirleyi. Next base: position 48,831,636 of record CM029448.1, read on the forward strand.
ATCATCCTCGTCGGCGGTTCCAACTCCTTCATCCACGCTCTCCTGGCGGATAGGTTCGACCCGGAGGAAGACGTGTTCGGGGGGCTCGGCCCGCCGGCGAGACACGAGTTGAGGTACGACTGTTGCTTTCTGTGCGTCGACGTGCTGCTGCCCATGCTGAAGAAGGACCTGCCGAAGAGCGTGGACGGAATGCTCCGCATGGGCGCTTTCGAAGAGCTCGCTGGATACTACGACCTGCGCCAGACCGACCCGGGGGGTTGGGCCGGGCTGAGGAAGGCCATAGGCGTGTCGGAGCTCGACCGATATTTTGAGAAGTACCCGCCGCCGAGGGGGGTCGGCCCGGGGGACGCGTGGGGGCGGAAGGATGCGAGGAACCGGGACAACGATCCGGTGCGGGAGGGTGCATACCAGGAGGCGCTAAGCGAGATAAAGAAGAACGCGGGCCAGCTGATGATGCGGCAGATTAAGAAGATCCAGCAGCTGAGCGGGAGCGGGTGGGAGCTGCATAGGCTGGACGCGACGGAGGCGGTCCGGCTGGCGATGGCCCCCGAGGAGGAGGGCGGCGGCGGCCGCAGGTCGCGGGACGTTTGGGAGAGGGAGGTCGTGGGGCCGAGCGTGGAGATTGTGAATCAGTTCTTGCGAGAGCATTAGGTGGTGGGGCCGAGCGTGGACCGGCGGGATCTATTTGGGTTCGTGTCAGTCGATGACACGTGTCTCGCGGGCGAATTTTGGGTGAGGGATTTGGTTTGTCCGTAGCACTGTTGTGCCCGGCAGCGGCCTATTCTTCTCCTCTTTACTTTTTTTGCCTCATCCTTTTTGGGGCATTGTACTTAAATAATGCTTTGACATCCCTCGACTGCAAACGAAGAATGAAAATTTTTCTTTTCTCTCTTTTTTTTTTTTTTTTTTTTTTTTTGTATATCTCGGCTCGCAAAGGGAAGGAAATTTAAAAACCGAGCAGGGGGGTGGGCGCCACCACCGTCACCTGCTACTTTCGTGCCTATGGACCCTTTGATGGGACTTGGTGCTAGCTGTAGCTATTGCCCCTCACCTCAACCCCCTCTTCAGGTTCGAGCGCTCTTGCACGAGCGATTGCAAGAGCTTCGCTCATGCATGCGAAGAAGAAGAGGAAGAAGACGACGGCGAAGAATAATGAAACATGAATCGTTTTTAAAAAGAATTTTTGTTAATATAATTTGGACATGACAGTGCGGACACCTCCTCGCCGTCACTTGTTCAGGACCCACGTCCTCCATAATCAAGATTTTAATATGAGCCACATGGGATTTGAGCAACCGAGAGGCGAGTGCCCGAAACGAAACCACGAATCTTGTCTCGTACGTGGAAGTTTTCAAAATTTATTACATGTGATCCGAACAAGAAGAAGGCGAAATAAATATCCTTGAAGAAGAAGAAGAAGAAGAAGAGGAAGAAGAGAGGGGGACCCCGGGGGGGGGGGTAGGGGGCGTGGGGGGTGGGTGGAAAGGGGGGTACCGAAGGAAAACCCAAGTTTTAATCACCATCGGTATGCTTGTCCAAAAAAAAAAAAAATCACCATCGGTATGGATTAGTCAAATGACGTACCTGGTCCAAAGGGGAGGCGCTGAAACTTGAGAGAGAGAGAGAGAGAGAGAGATAGACGTGGGTGTGAAGAGAGGACGAGAGGGATTTGCCCAAGTATGGTAAAAAAGAAGAATACATTTTCGCCTCCTTGTCTGCGCCCTCCTCCCGACGTACCTGGTCCAAAGGGGAGGCGCTGAAACGTGAGAGAGAGAGAGAGAGAGAGAGAGAGAAGTGGGCGTGAAGAGAGGACGAGAGGGATTTGCCCAAGTATGGTAAAAAAGAAGAATACATTTTCGCCTCCTTGTATGCGCCCTCCTCCCGCACCTGGTCATCGTCCCGCTTCCTCCAATCCTCCCGCCGCCGCATATCCCTCGGGCCAACACTCCTCGGTGGCGGGTACCTCTGGCATTTTGTCGGAGTTGATGACCTCAGAAGGGAAGAGGAGGCGAGGTCGATGGAGAGGCGGGACTCGCCACACCCGGTGCCGGGCTGTGATGGGTTTAGGGAGAGTGTACGAGCGAGGGGTGCATCCGCATGTCCTCAGGCATTTTCCTCCTTGATGTTCCACCCCGCCCCCAGAAAAAAAAATTCCTCCTTTATTAAAATTCCCTTTTTAATTTTGAATTATAATAATAACAATAAGAAGAGCAAGTCCCTTGAGGCTTGAACGGTTTTTAGGGACAAAAGAAAAGAGAGAGGAAAAACCAAAAACTATATATATATATATATACTAAAAGAAGAGTAATGCTAGGCTTTAGAGTTGATTTGTAAAATAGAATTACTTTTCGGGCTTTTACAGATGGATTTTTTTTAATTATGCGCATCTTTCGCAAAGGGAAAGAAAAATTTATACGAGTTCAGACTCAAACTTTGACTTGTTGCTCAATTAGAAATAACTTCAACATCAATTAATGGTTTTTTCAGTTTTATTTTTAATGGAGTGGACGACAATGCAATTAAATTTGTGCTTATTCCATTCCTCATTTAAATAGACTAATAAGGGTTTCATGGGAAAGTTTATAGGAGTGGAATCATCCATTTTACTATCAATCTTGTCACTTTTCCATTGGGGTCTATTTGCATCACATAGTTTTTTTGTACCTCATATTTTGGTTTGCCCCTTTCTTGGATTTGGTACTCATTCGTTCATGGTTATATCTTTTGAATCTGCCGCTAACGCGAGATGGAAAAGCGTTGCTGAACATAATAAATTACTTTTGGGAATGCGCAAATCCGGATTCATTTAGCATATCAGCACATGCACAAAATCAAGAATCACCATAAATTTATCTTGCATTTTCAATGCGGGATATTTCACCTACCAACTTAGTACTCAATTGAATATCTTGTCAAACGCTACAAAAGTAGAGCTCATATGCAGCATATTTGCCTTTGCTTTTGAAATAAAAAAGAAAAAAATAGCTTTATGTGTAATCTGTCGGTAAAATACTCTTCAGTCAAATTTCGAACGAGATACAAGATTGAAGATTCTATTTAGCTCTGATGTCCCCTCTCTTAATCAATTCCTAATTATATTGCGGTATGTCTCCAAACACAGATTAAGCATGGAATTAGTGGCCACTCGCCGTGGCTTTATCGCATGATTAGACAGCTTAATCATACGCCAGAAAAGAACATTTGAGATTGTCCGCATGTTAACACTGAGTTTTATGGGGAAGAGTTTTGTGTAATCTCGAAAGACCGACTTTAATCTGGTCATTGATCGGAAAATTAGTTCGTCGAGGATGCGTCAATCCCGCCGTTCCTGCCTTTGTTTTATATGCACCTTAATTTAAGTGATCAAGAAGGTGATAAAGCCCTAATTAATTAGGAGATTAAGCGATGTTTCCTTCTTCTTCTTTTACTAAGGGAAAAAGGCATGAGTGGATGCGATAGTTGTCCCTTTGTAGCTTGTGTTGGTAGTTTGTTTGTAAAACAAATTAAGAAATGTCTTGTCCCACATCCAAAAGATGTGAGTATGCACGTGGATAAGATTTAGTACTAATAAAAAATTATTATTTTTATTTGTTAAAATTCGGATTCATAATTTTATAAAAATTAACTATAGCATCTTATTGAAACAGTGTGACTGTTCACATAAAAATTATGATTATTTTTATTTATTAATTATTTAATTTTGAAAATTTCCCATCTTTTCAATGTAACCTTTGAAGATGTCACTTTGCAATATTTTCCAAAAGGTTGCCTTTATTCATTAAAACTGAGATAAGTACATCAGTTGTGGAAAAAATGTTAATAAAGTCTTTTTGAGTTTTCTTTCCAAAAACTGTAGTCATCTTTTCGAATTATTTCTCTTAAGAGACTCTGTAGAAATATTAGAATTGCTATTTAGTAGTCTCAATCGAGACTTTGTTATATCCTAGAGAAAATTTGCTAATGACCATTAGCAACGTTGTGAAGCAAATAATTCCTTTTAAAAAAAAGGTGATATCACTCATCAAAATCTGATTTCATTGGTCAGCTCTATATGTTTGTCATATTTCCCTAGCACTTTGTGTGTTCAGTGCGTTTGAGGTTTAGGGGGTGGTGTTTATTTGGAAGAGACTTTATGCTTTTTGCCTAAATTTGGCAAGCTTGTGCGTGATTATAAAACACAACCCACCTCCGTCATTATCGATTAGGTGATTAAGGTTTGAAAAATTGACAAGTATTTAAATGGATGGCGATTAGATGGAACGGTATGAATAGTATATGTAACTTGCTCTTGTTACTTCTCTTGTTGCACGAGCGGGATGATGCTTTTATGGAAGTGGTGCAGAATGATGGCAGAGCTTCAAAAGTTTTCGTAGTCCTAGTCCAATGAAGGACGCGAAGACAAGTAACATAAGAATATTAAAGTGGGAGAGAGAACACCTACTAAGTTTACCTGTTTTTTTTTTTTTTTTTGGTCGGAAAAAAGTTTACCGGCTTTTAGAGCATTGAAAATGGCTTTTTGGAGATGAGAATGTTCTCGTCCGATCCCCACTTTCCATCATATCGATTCCTGCGTCTCTTTAGGAGAAGGGCAGGACGATTCAGGGTTTTGATCAAGGAAGCCTCAAACTTAGCATGCGTGTCACGGGCCGATCGATCAACTCTTGATCACTCCTCAATTTACCCGTGCGGCCTTAAGGTTTTACCCCTAAGCAGCCTTTCAACACTTGACTCACAAGGAACTTCTAGAGAGAGAAACTCTTGATGAGAGAGAAGCTTTGGTTTTACATATCTTGTGAATGAATTACAATGAGGGAGGAGACCCATTTATATACAATTATAAGGCAAACCGTATCCGTACATCTCCCTTAGATCTAAAGGTAGAGATTGCATCTCCCCATCTACCAACTACCGACATTTATAACCAATTACCAGCTACTCGCATTTATAACGTATGCGTACAAATATAGTATCGCCTGTCCCAGAAGAATATTTAATGTCTTGGGAACATAAGCTGAGGGTCAGAAGGTGTCACGCCCAACACATAGAAACCTCTTGGATATGCTAACTTTCGGGTTGTGACATTCTCCCCCACCTAATCAAGTGACGCCCTCGTTGCGTCTTTGGCGTGAAAGGTATCAATCTCTTTCTTGAATTGCCAAAGACTCTTCTCGGGCTCCCAACTGGCTTCGCTCTTCGGAAGACCTTTCCATCGAATCAAATATTCGCGCTTGGCCGTGCAATACCTCTTCCGTATAACTCGATCCGCCAAGATGCTCTCGACTTCTCGATCATATGAGGTCTTTGCCCCGAGCGGTGCTCGTTGTAATTCCCCTCGATCCAAGTCTTCTTCATCAATTTGGAAAGGTTTGAGCATACTTATGTGGAAAACCGGATGCACCTTTAGCTTTGGTGGTAGCTCCAGCTTGTATGCGACATTTCCAACCCGTTGTAGCACTCGAAATGGTCCTTCCTAGCGATGGATCAACCCCATGTGCACGTTCTTATATCGAAGAACCACGTGCAACTTGGCCAACATTTGGTCTCCAACTTGGAACTCCACGTGCTGTCGCTTCTTATCCGCCCATTTCTTCATACGGTTAGAGGTTTTGTGTAGACACACCCATGCCAAGTCCGCCTCTTCTTGCATGTTCTTGGCGAACTTGTGCGCGGGTGGACTACTCCCCCGGTAACCCGAAGCAATGGTGCTTGGGGTGTTCGGTTGCTGCCTAGTTGCAACCTCGAACGGACTTTGGCTGGTCGACTTGCTCCGTTGCAAGTTGTAGGAAAACTGGGCTACGTTGATCAATTTCGCCCAATTCACTTGTGTTGCACTCACATAGTGTTGGAGGTAGATCTCCAAGAGAGCATTGACTCGCTCCGTTTGATCGTCGGTTTGGGGATGCAAACTCATTGATATATTTAGCTCCGACCCCAGCACTCTGAACACTTTGGACCAGAAGCATCCCGTGAAGCGAGGATCTCGATCGCTCATGATCGTTTGTGGCACTCTCCAGTACTTCACCACATGCTTCATGAACAGCTTGGCCGCCTCCTCGGCCGGGCAATCCTTTGTTGCAGGCACAAATGTTGCATACTTTGAGAATCGGTCAACCACCACCATTAGAGTTCGGCACCCTTTGGACTTTGGTAGGTTGACGATGAAATCCATGGAAATGCTTTCCTATGGATGGGTTGGGACGGAAAGTGGCTCCAACAAACCCGGCGACGACTGTTGCTCTAGCTTGTCTTGTTGGCACACCAAACAAGTCTTCACATACGCTTCAACGTCATCCCGCATTTGAGGCCAATAGAACCGATCTTCAACGAGGGCCAACGTGTGGTGGATCCCTGAATGACTCGCCCACTTCGAGTTGTGGTATCCGCGCAAGATCTCTTTCCTCAACTTTCCGTGGAAGGGCACGTATAGCCTCTTTCCCCTGGTGTGGAGGAGCTCGTCCTCACACCAAAACTGTCGGGTCTTACCTTCCTTGGCGTACCCGATGAGAGCTTGGGCTCTTGGATCATGCTCTAGCCCTTCTTTGATGTGGTAGACCCAAGGACAACTCAGTCGACTCACTCTGTGGCTCATCAGATCCGTCTTCCTACTCGGCGCGTACGCACGGAGTTGGCCTTCCTCGGCTTGTACTCGGAAGCATGTAGTTCAACTCCGCTAGGAAGTCTTGCCATCGAGCTTGCTTCGGACTAAACTTCTTTTGGGTTTGGAAGTAACTTGTGGCCATGTTGTCTGTCTTCACGATGAACTTTGATCCAAGGAGATAGTGTCTCCACGTCCGGAGGCAATGGACCGCCGCGATCATCTCTTTCTCTTGAATGGTATACCATCGCTCGGTATCGTTTAGCTTCCAAGATTCGAACGCCACTGGATGGCAATCTTGCATAAGAACACCTCCTATGGCGTAATCCGATGCGTCAGTCTCCACCTCATACGGCTTAGTGTGGTCAGGCAACGCCAACACCGGCTCTTCGGTCATGGCTTGCTTCAATCAGTCGAACGCCTTTGGACACCAATCCGTCCACTCCCACGCCTTTTCCTTCTTCAGTAGGTCCGTGAGTGGCACGGTGATGCTCGAGTAGATCCGGATGAACCGTCGGTAATAGTTGGTGAGGCCCAGGAATGACCTCAACGCCGGCACCTTCGTTGGTGGCTCCCATTCGACGATTGATTGGATCTTGGCCTTGTCCATGCGCACTCATCCACCCCCGATGATGTGCCCCAGGAACGGAACTTCCTTTTGGGCGAAGGCACACTTCTCGCGCTTAACATATAGTTCGTTCTCGTGCAAGACTTAGAAGACTTGCCTTAGGTGTTCGACATGCTCCTCCAACATCCGACTATGGACCACAATATCATCTAGGTTAACCACTACAAACCTATCTAGGAAAGGGTGGAGTACCTTGTTCATCATTGTGCAGAAAGTGGCTGGAGCGTTGGTCAGGCCGAATGGCATCATGAGGAACTTGTAGGATCCGTATCGCGTCACGCAGGCTGTTTTCGACTCGTTCCCTTTAGCGATCCGAACTTGGTAGTAGCTCGATCGGAGATCCAGCTTGGTAAACCACTGAGCTCCACCAAGTTGATCGAAGAGATCCGCGATGAGTGAGATCGGGTACTTATTCTTCACAGTCAGCTTGTTCAGCGCCCGGTAGTCGATGCACATCCGGAGTGATTTATCGTGCTTATTTTGGAACAAGACTGGTGCATCGAACGGGGCTTTAGACGGTCGTATGTAGCCCGCGTCGAGCAGCTCCTTGAGTTGCCTCCTCAACTCTTCCAATTCAGGCGGTGCCATTTGGTAAGGTGCCATGGCAGGCGGTTGAGCGTCAGGCACTAGCTCGATCCGGTGATCCACCTCTCTCTTGGGTGGCAGCTTCTTCGACAGCTCCGAAGGTATGACATCCTTGAACGAGTTGAGGATTTGGGTTGCTTCCGTCAGGACTTCCTTCCCTTCACCCTTGTCCTCCTCGATCTTCAAGGTTGCTAGGAAGGTCATCTCGCCCCTCCTTGTTCCTTTGGTGAGTCGCATAGCTGAGATCATATTCCGATCATGATCCGACTTACGATGGGCCGGAATCACGCATTGACTATTCTTGTCCAACACGCATATACATTCCGCAAAGGGGACTATAATCGCATGGATCATATCTAGGAATTTAATTCCAATGACAATATGGTAGTCGTCCAGTGGAATTACCTCTAGAGTCTCCTTGCCTTTCCATGATTTGAGTTGTAGCTTCATGTCCCTTGCAACCCCAATCGCATGGACTTTCTTCGAATTCACAGTCTTGAACCAACCGGCTCCCTTCTCAACTTGTAGGTTAAGTTTCTTCGTGGCTTCCTCCGAGATGAAGATGTCAGATGCTCCTATGTCCACGAGTGCACTCATCGTGGTCACTCCGATCTTTACGTCCGCGAACATCAAGCCTTTAAGCTCCTTCCCCTTCTTGGCCTTGATCGTGCTAATGAGTTGTAGCGATCCCAACCGCGCTTCTTCCCTAGGCTCATCTTCTTTGCAAAGAGCGGCCAGCTTGGCCTTATTCGAGCAATCCTGCGCCATGTGTGGACCATCGCAAAAGAAACAGCTAAACGAGCATACCTTCCTTTGTCCTCCACCACTTGGCCCCGCATGAGCCTTGTTTTGATTAGCTGGTGGTATACCTCCGGTCGGGCGGTTGAATCTCCCCCGATCTCCCCCACCAGTGGCTTTATCCCTCGGACGAGTGTCCTGTCAGGATGTGGAAGGCGACGCCTTGTACTCCATGAGCGACTCGGCTATGGTCATGGCCGTAGTAAGATCTCCCACGTTGTACCGCTTTAACTCTTGTTTTGTCCATGGCTTGAGATTACCCATGAACTGGTAAAATGCCTCAACTCATTTATCGAGGGGATTTGGAGCAGCAACTTCGAAAACCGCTTGATGTAGTCGTGCACACCACCCTTCTGCTCAAGATGCTTCAGCTTGTCACGAGCTTCCTCCTCCACATAAGCAGGAAAGTAGTTCCGTCGGAACTCTTCGACGAAACCACCCCAGGTCACGATAGGATTCCCACACCTATTATCCGACCAACGACGCCACAACAATAATACACTATCAGCTAAATACATTGAAGCAATGTTTACCCGTGTCTGGTCGTCGTTGATTCCTATGGCCTGGAAGTACCGCTCCATGTACCACAGAAAGTTGTCCACATCCTTGGCCACCTGCAAGTCCCAGAATTCCTTCGGTTTCGACGTGTCCACTTGTGGACCTTGCACCGTGATCACCCTGTTCACACGTGCAGCTTGTGCTTCAACGAGCTTACCCGTAAGCTTTGCAATCTCCACACGCATGGCCGCCATCATGGCCTCCAAGGGTTCGCACCATTGTGTGAGTTCTTCTTGTAGAGTCCCCAACAACTTGTCGTGGAGTTCTCCCATGCCGGTCTTGAGCTCTTGCACATCCGCAATCAGCTCTTCCCTTCTGGCGTGAACTTCGTCCACGGTCTAGGTCAGATCGTCGACCGATCCTTGGACATCGGAGATGAACAACTCTAGCTTCGCCATCCGATGCACAAGATCTCCCGTCGGATCCCTTGAACCACCACGGCTCTTTTTTCCCTTGGCAGTGCCCTTCTCAGCATTTTGCTCACGATCAGCACCATCACCACCCATGGCGAGCGCCTCATCAGATCGTGGATTAACCATTGCACTTGCGCTTGGATCACAAATAAGCTCCGATACCACTTGTCACGAGCCGATCAATTAACTCTCGATCACTCATCAATTTATTCGTGCGGCCTTAAGGTTTTACCCCTAAGCAACCTTTCAACACTCGACTCACAAGGAACTTCTAGAGAGAGAAACTCTTGATGAGAGAGAAGCTCTGGTTTTATATATCTTGTGAATGAATTACAATGAGGGAGGAGACCCTTTATATACAAGTATAAGGCAAACCGTATTCGTAGATCTCGCTTAGATCTAACGGTAGAGATTACACCTCCCCATCTACCAACTACCGGCATTTATAGCCAACTACCAGCTACTCGAATTTATAACGTATGCGTACAAATATAGTATCGCCTGTCCCCAGAAGAATATTCAATGTCTCGAGAACATAAGCCGAGGGTTAGAAGGTGTCACACCCAACACATAGAAACCTCTTGGACATGCTAACTTTCGGGCTGTGACACAAGCATGTCACTTTGACCATTTGGAGCAATCAATTCTGGCTAGAAAGTCCATTAATTCATCTTCCTAAATCAGCTTTCGAAGGATTGTGTTTGATCCTATATGTTCCCAATTATTAAGAAAAATGATTATCAGTGGTCACCGACGAAGCCAAGTGACTAATGGTTAAGGCTCGGAAGGGATGGGGATGGGACAGTGGTGGTGTTCAAACTTGTTGACCTAAGAAACTAGGATGCTTTTCAAGTGATCATCACTTAGTTTCTATCCCCAGTTTTCTAGAACCCAACCCATACCCAGTTTGGAAATGTCTAAATAGAAGAAAAAGAAAGAATTTGATTCCTTCAATTGGAAGATAAATCATTTAGAAATTATTTTTCGAAAAATTAATTGCTTGTATCATTTGCATAAATAGATAAATGATTTTTTTTTTTCATTATACACGAAAATATTTAGAGATATGTTATCTTCGATAATGGAAATATTTTCCATTGGCTAATCATTTAAGCGATACAAACGGTCATTTTTAGGAAAATATTTTCTAAATCGTTTATTTTTTTGCGAAACAAATAGTGCATAAGATTTAGGATGATATATCATTCTGTCCAATATCAAGACTCAAAATGTGATTATCAATCAATTGATGTAATAATTTCTAATACCCTACCAATTCCATTCAAAGAAATCAAGGTTGAGCACCTTGATTTCAACGGGTTGCAACTTTTGATTTGGGAAGAGTTATGGAGCTTGTAAGCATGCTATGAAATGTTCATTCACAACTCAACACGGTGGTTCCATCTTCAAGCGGTAGAAAGCCACATTTTTTTTTTAGCCGGAAGAGGCCGATAGCCAGTTTAAATTCTAAAAAAAAGTCTTGCTTTTATCGTTTTTCAAATTCGACTCCCCAGCCACACATGTCCATAGCCCATTTTCATGTTAAGTTACAAATTTACGGCTTCATTATTTAAGATATAAATTACTTATAATTCTAATTCTTAGGGTTTTTTATTTAATATTTCAACTTTTGGATATATTTTTAGGTGAGTCCGAGCTTTTGAACTCCTCAATCCCACGCTTGGGAACCGATCAAGCCCAAACCTAACGGTGAGACGGCTTGAAAATTCAGATTTGGAGTGAAGAATCCATTTGGATTCATCTGGGCGATTTAAGATATTAGGTCTTTCTAAATGCCCTTAATTAAAAGTAAAAGTTATAACTAGCGGGGATGTTATGAACCTGCACATGGGTAAAGGTCCCCAGCATGAATGGATGTCTTTCTGATGTCTCGATAAATCTCAATGGTTGATAAAAACTGCGCTAAAAAAATTAATGAGCGAGATTTATTGAGGCACCAAGAAGATCCATGTCCTTTGCATGTGTAGCCAACCAGACAGAGAGCGCTTGAAATCTAGATCTCCGGAAGAAAAATGTAGAATTGTTTGAAAAGGGTAGAACCGAAGAACCATCCAAAGATGCATGTGGGAATGAGAACAACCAGAGACCAAGAGGGCTTCACAACTGCAAAAGCTACAAATCGGGGAATGGATATCTTATTTACAAACGATATTCTTCTTTTGTTTTTTTCCAAAGATCATATTGCATTTCTTTTATGGACCAAACTTTGACCGAACGTAAATTTTCTGTCCCATATATGATTGATTTGATTTTTGGGTCCATAGAAATCTCCCCAAGAACTTCCGAAAAATGCAATATGATCTTTGGAAAAAAGCGTTAGGATCATGGATTTCTGAATACTAGCCTGTTTGCCCTGGCTGTGAAGGACTTTTTTTTTTTAATCTAATTATTACCTAACAAAATTCTTTTTTTTTTTCTTCTTTTTTGGCCCCTTAAAGAAACGTGATGGATTGTACTATTTCATTTGCTCACCATTAACGCAAATGTTCTCTCAAAATTTGCCGTGTCAAGCGTTAAGGCGTTTGCTGTGTGCTCCTATACCCTTATCTGATCCCGTCGACATTTTCATTCCATACATGTATCCCAATCGTAGAAAGAGGAGAGAAGAAAGAAAGTAGAACAGGGATCGTGCCTTGACTATGGAAAATAATGGAGAGAAACTCTGGCCGAACTACCGAGGAAGAAGAAGCCTCGTCAGCTTCAGAGTAATAAAGCTGGAATTGGAAAATTTTCAATGATGTTGGCAGTCACCTTCCCCGCGAATAGATCTGAAAAGATTGCCGCTGGGACTATGATGATTTTGGCAACTTTAAAGTTGAATCTCTTGCGGAATTCTCGAACCTTCCAAAGGATTGTGCCCCTTTAATATTCCGATTGCCTTTTTGACGAAAATCCATATGAGGGCGGGGTCTCTAGATTTGATCGCGTGTGGGGCTTACGGTCCGAAAAAGCCCTAATCAATGCGTCAATTCAAGCACATCGCACCAGCAGTAGCATGCTTTCGAGCGAAAAGAAATAGAGAAAAACACTTGCACTTTTTCTTATCTACTCGGGAAAATCCTTGAGTTTTTTTTTTTTTTTTTTTGGGTCTAGAAATGCAACCTTTTATTTCTCTGAACTCCAGAAACAAAGCCCGTGGCAGTAAATATGGACCAATGTCTATACAATCCCGTGTTCTCTGTTCCTCGGTTTTTCCTACTACGTTTTGAGGTTTCCCTGAGGTACTTTAGATTATATAGGTCTCTCAAATCTGGATTGAAAACTCGGTTGATACAAAGTATTGAAAGAAAGATGATGTAGTTGATATAACATTTTCTTCCACGCCTTCTACATACAAAAAAATAAATAAATTATAAGTTAATTTATCAATCTATGAGATAGATAGATGTTTTTTCAATTTTTTTCCTTTTTTTAGTATGTTCTATTAGCTGACCAAGAATGAATGGTACAAATTGAACAGATTTACTGATCGGGAAAAGTACTCGTAAAATATGAGATTTTTTAAAAGTCAAACGTCAAAGGTTGACCCAAGAAAAGAAAAAAGAAAAACAAAAGAAGGTTGACAAGTCAACAAATGGGGAAAAGGGGGACGGTCGGCGTCCTCTCTAATTGACAGCTTGAGCAGAAAGATAAAGAAGACGACGAAAAGGAAAGAGGGCTTTGTGTGTTTGCGTCACATGGACCTTATCAAGCCAATTTGACTTCATATCGCAACGCCACTAAGTACTCGTGCCTATCGTTGATCCAATCAGGATAGTTTTTGGGTTTAGACCTCAAATTCAAAGTTCAATGAAAATCGAGTTGCAAAGTCCACTTCTTGAGTTGTGGAGCTCTAGCATTTCATGGAAAATAGTGGTTTATGGCATCATAGAGCCAGAGGATTTGTCAAGAGTCGTTTTTTAGCAATGATTTGGTCGAAGCAAAATTTTAGAAATTTGCGTTCGGGTTCCGCATTGCATTTAGATTTGATAATCGCTTTGGGCATGCGATTTGTTGGTGCGTAGAAGTTGTTTTGCTAACATTTAAGTTTAGTTTAGCTTACTGGTTATTGAGGTAGCGTTTTAATCAATTTTGACGTTGTTTCTTGTTTATTTGATAGAATTGCGAGTTCAACGATTCAAGTAACTTTTTTTATTTAATCATGGGCGTTCCCAAGTGAGTAGTACATTCTATTTTATGAATTTGTAAACTTATATTTTGAAAATGAAAATTATGAGGAATATTATATGCACATTGTGAATTGGCTAAAAGGCAAAAGTAATGTTCATAACATATTTGATGCATTACTTAGGATTGGGCATTTTTTACTTTTTCTTCATCTGAGAATGGTTTGAGAAACGTTTTATGGAAAGTGTTGTGAAAGTTCAAATATGTGTATTACGCCGAGAACTGATTTTTGAAATGGATTCTTTCATGATTTGGGAAGCATTTAATGAAAGATGTTTCGAAATTTTACTAGTCTATGAAATGAATTCCAAAAATGTGAGAGAAATGTATTATGACATATATATGTATGTATATATTCTATCTAATGAACGTAGTCGAGAAAGATAGCATATTTTGGATTTGCAAAACCTTTTTGTGAAAGAGTTATGTTGACTTTGAGTATGGTTTATAAAATGTGATTTGATTTGATATGTGAAACATATTTATGAGGGATTTTGGATTGGCTTTGTGGAAAAAATTGATTTGTGAAACCAATTGTGATATAGATTAGTCAAATAGTAGGTGCTATAAGATAACAAAACCGTGTGAGAGCCACCTCTGGGGTCTTATAGTCGATGACTAAATGCTACACGTTAACTTACTTTTTGAAGACCGCCTCTAAAGCCTTGTACTATTGATATGTGCTGGACTAAGTGCTACATGATGATGCCATGTCGTGGGAACCACTTCAAGGGTCTTGAGATGTGATGTGGTCCGAGTTTAGACAATAGAATATACCATTGTCATGCTTTTTGATAGAAATTAACCTATAGACTTTACTATTGATATTTGAATTGTATAAGATTTATTAAAATGAAACAACTCATATATGATTTGATATGCATTACTCACTAAGTTGTGGTTGCTCATCTTTTTTTTCTTTTTTTTTCCCTATCTTTTTAGGTCATTCAATTAGTGACAAATAGAGCGATAGCGATATTGACGATGACTTTTGGGAGTTGGATTCTAGTGGTTAAAAGCTATGTCCTTTGATTGGAAGGACAAGTATGTCATCCCCCTTTTCTGCAAGATTTGTGATGTGACATCTTTTAATATCAAAGTGGGACCCCCTCCAGTATGTGTATGGTTCGGGAACAACCTATGCGGAAGTTGGTGGGCCTATAATGACCCGATTCAGTGAGAGCAAGAAGTGGTCGTTGGGGCCAAAGGAGGTCTAGACAAGGAATGACTCCTAATATGGGTGAGCATGGTCCGGGTTGGTTCGGGCCACACCCTAACCCTAGGACCAACCCGTACAGTGTCGGTCCTCAATTTTGGTGATCGGGACCGATTTATGTATCTAAGCGCAGGGCCGAGTTGGGCCGACCCAATGGGTTGGTCCGGTTGCACAACCCGAACCGATCGATAATTTTTTTTCGTCTTATTTTTTATACTCCCTAAAAAAGCAAACCTACACATTCAAATTACACATCTATCGACAATGCGGCATTGTGCAACTAAACTATAAATACCAATACATATTTAGCAAATTTAAGATGACACAATAATATAAATTCCGTACCTGCTAACCGCTCATCAAGATATGGGACAAGATGGAAAGTTCTTGTAATCATCTATCTTTAATATTCATAACACCATATGCAAAAGCGTTTTCTTGCATTTGATCATGTAGCAAATTACCGTAGCAACTGTAATACTACTCTACTCTTCAAAAACTTATACCATTTAACACAAATTGAAAAGCAAAGTGCAGCTGAAATTCATTAGTAAAATACAATTAAACCATAAAAAGTTTATAATACTTAATATAAACCATGAATATATAACTTCATATCTTGTTAATTCATTTGAACTTTTAAACACTTGAAAACAAAACAAACGACACATAATTAATACTCAACAAAAGTTTTAAATTGAAATTACTATTAGTGCTATTGATAGAACATCTCAATATAATATAATATAACAGACATTTTACTTAGGCTTGAATATATAAAAGAATTATAAATAATATAATATTATATACGGGGTTGGTCAGGATTGGACCGACCCAAAATGCTTAGGACCGAGGACCAACTCGCACAGTGTTGGTCTTGGAATTTCAGGACCAAGGATCGACCCAGTCCCCTAGGGAACCGGACCAGGACCAGTAGGGTTGGGCCGGTCCAGGGTTGGTCCAGGGTTGACCCTAGATTATTGCTCACCCCTAACTCCTAACAAGCTTCTAGAATGATGAATGGAGTTGGAATGGATTGATTGTGCATCGAACATAAGGAGAGCAATTTTGAATTATTTATGTAAAAACGAGAATTAACTCACAAAGGTGCCTTCTAACGTAGCGGCCATTGACACTCAAATTTTTGTTGACCATTTAGGCCTCTATCCATTTTGCCAAAAAAAAAAAGAATAAAAAGAGAGAGGTAAAAACATAAAAGAAAATGAAATAGACATAAAAGAATAATAATAAACAAACAAATAAAATACGTAGGGCGGGCCCATGTCACATAGCCCACGTTTCCTTTAACACAATCTTCGATCTATCAAGAAGCCCACTAGGCTCACCTTCATTTCCTTCTTAAGCCCAAAAAGAATAGAGAAAGAAAGGGGCCTAGCCCAGCTATTTTTTCCTCCTCCGCACGCGCTACTCGCTTTCCATCCACGTTTGCGACCGTGATGCAGCAAAGGTAATCGAAAAATAGCAAAGCAGCATCTGTGAGGCAAGGAAAGCATGGTTGAGGGAGAAGAGCAAATCCAGGGCTTCTGAAAGGTTCGTGAGCTGGCATGAGTTTCTTAGGGGAAAACAGAAAATATTTATTTCCTTCTAGGAGGGGAGAGCTCACTGGAGTGACATACCAGCCAAGGAGAGAGAAGGAGGGAGCTGGTTCTTTGAAGTGAGGGGAGGAACGGAAAAAAAGGGATTTCTCCAAAAAAAAAATCAGTCGAGATCTCACTGGTAAAGAGAGAAAATAGAGAGATATACTTCGCCGGAGAGAGCGGGGCCGAGGGTTATATCTTGCTTTTAGGGTGAGGATCGATCGTGTCATGAGGAAGATAAGGCCGGGGTGGGAACACATCACCATCCATTGTAGTTTTTGTCCTCTCCATCAATGTTGACGTCCGGCAGTGTAAGTCTCATCCACGGCACTTTATTTTCCCCTGTTTTTTGGAAGTTAAGTGTGCATTGTTTAAATGAGGAGATCGTAGTCTTTCTATTACAAAACGAAGCTGATTTTTGATGGATGTTACTCATCGAGAGTCGTATGCACGGTGTCCAGATCAAGCATTGCGTTAGAGTCAACATTAGAACATGTTTTCCATATTGCACGCGAACTGTTTGATAGAGTGTCTGAATGAAAGATTGATTCGAACTTTGTAAATTTAGTCTTCGAAACGTCTCATCATTAATTTATGCCGATATAGTTGAATCACGACTGAATCAATGTCTTTCTCGTGTTTTTATGGCATTTGCATCCCGTGTTGGCTGTAGACAACATCTAACGTGACACAGAACGTAACACATCGTTTCTAAAAAAACTGAGAATTTCAACACGTTGGAACACATTATATATTAAATGTATATTTTTATATATACATAATAAATTATCATTTTTATGATTATTTCAATCAAATTAATTTGATTCAAATTCATAAATAAATAAATAATAAAAAAAAAGTCTAAAATGAATTTACACTAAAAATATTAATCTACCATTTATTAATATACTTTTTTATTTTAATTTAACAAGTTCAACTCCATTCCAATAATCTATAAAATTTGGAGAAGGAAAACAAGCTATTCATAATCTGAATTCATGTGTCATACGTATCGGAAAAAAAGAGAAAAAAACTTGGGGTATGAATATCATGGGAGTGAGAGTCAAAAGAGAATAGAAGATTAATTTTTTTCTTCTTTTTCTATTTATTATTTTTATTATTTTTTCATATATATGCATTTTTACTCCTCATTTATTGAAAATTTTTAAAATTGATCTTGCACATCAAAATCGGAAACTCGTATATTGGAAGTCCGACTTGAGTGTCGGAAAGTATGAAAAAAGTTGACCATGTGTCAAATTTTTTAACATGTGTTAATCGAGTGTCAAAGAGTGTCTGAGAGTATCGGAGAGTGTTGAACACATGTTGAAGTGTTCGACACAACACAAAAATTCTCAGAGAATGTTGGTGCTTCTTAGGATAATAACTACGCTAGAATGTCTCCTCCTCACCCACGATTCCACGGTGAAAGGCCGTCACTGTTAGCTCTCTATGTCCTTTTCTCTGTTTTGTGTGTGTATTCATATCATCACTTGAGAGGCTTAATTGTTAATGATGTTTTGGCTAGAAAAAGGCGGTCGCTTTAGAATGAGTTTGTCTCGTTTGTCACCAGTAGTAAACTAGCGGTGGCTAATATGGTGGTCCAGTGTCAGTTGAAGTAAATGGCCAAATGATAGTGGTGGCTAGACCCGTTAAACGGGTGGGTTGGGTTGGGTTGGGTTAGGTCATAAATGGTTTGACCCAAATCAACCAATTTAACTCGTTTATGATTCATTTATTGCAATGCAAAATTTTTGACACATATCTGACTTGACCTATACTCAATCCATACTCAATTCATTTAACTAAACTTAAGAAGGCTTATTATATATATATGGTATTGCTAAAATAGTTTTATATAACAAAAATTTAATGGACAATTTTTATAATTTTAAAAATAATTATTTTAAAAAATCAAAATTTAATTATTTTTAAAATATACTTTTTAATTTTCTTTTTTCTTTTTTATTCTTCTTCTTCTTTGGCTGGTGGTCGGCCATAGGTGAGCCTCAAGCTCGCTCGAATTGCCAACGATCTGGTGAGCTCGAGCTCACCCCTTGTCGGATTTGGCGAGGCTTGAGCCTCGGTGGACATCGGTGAGGCCTCCGCCTCGCTAGATTCAACAAGCTTGAGGCTTGCTAGCATTGGGCGAGGCTCGAGCCTGGCCCAATGCCGACGAGGGGCGAGCTTGAGCTCGCCTGACGCTGGCCATCACCGTGCTGGCCATCGGAGGAAGAAGAAAGGAAAAAGAAAAAGAAGAAATAAAAAAAGGAAAGAAAAAAGAAAATAAAATTAAAATAAAAAATAATTACAATTTCGATTTTTATAAAAAAATATTTTTGTAAAGTTAAAGAGGGAAGAGAGAAATTGTGAGGTTTTGATTGAAAATGAGTTCTAAATCCAACCCATTTAAGACCCACCTATTAAAATCTTTAATTGTTAAATTCATTTAACTATTTTTTGTAAAAAAATAAGTGACCCATATATGACATCTTTATAATTTAAATATGTCATATATGGGTCTAAGACGCATTTTGCCACCTCTAGTGGTGGCCCGTCATGGCTTGAGCATTGGCGATGACTCATTGGAGAATGGCGTTGGTTTAGTGAAGGGCATTACCGGGAGGAAGAAGAAAGTGGTGTAGGGAAAAGAATTAAAAAGAAATAAAAAAGAGAAAAAAAAATGAAAAGAGAAATGAAAAGGTGGTCAGCTATACTCTTGACTGGGTCAAATTTGGGTAATCAAGCTAGGTTGCGTCAGATTATGAGATGGGCTGGAGGCTGGGCCATGGGTTGGGCTGAGAATATGAATAGAAATGGTTGCGAGCGAGCTAAAAATTTCGTGGATTGATTTGGTTAATTCGGAATGGGCTTTAGGGTTAGTTCGAATTTAAACCCAACTTGGACTGATAGGGTTTGGTCAGTGAGTTAGAGTGGCCAAAGGACAAAATTTAAAAATCATTAAAAATTCAGAAAATTCCAAAAATTAATAAAATTTTGAAAAATTCATAAAATAAATAAAAAATTTAAAATAAAAAAATTAAAGATAATAAAATAATAAAAAATTAGAAAATTTCAAAAATTCTTAAAAAAAAAATCTGAAAATACATGAAAATCCAGAAAATTAGAAATCTTTGTAATTTTTTTTTTTTAAAAATAACCTCTTCGAATTATTTTTGTCCTAAAAAGTGGGAAATCCTTAAAAAATTGAAACCCAAAATTAAATAAGCCTTTAGGGCTTTGCAATAGAGATTTTTGGATGCCATTTTCTTTTAAGACAATATTACGTTGCTTGTGTGTTTTAACTTTGATTATACTTGGTTGCGCACATTAACATCTTGAGTGTTATTTTCATTTTTTAATGGTCGGATGAACCCTAAAAGTTTTCAATAGGTTGCCCTAGCATTTTACTTATTATTAATCAAGTTTAGGTCCTAGAAAGACAATTAGTTCTAGTACTAATGTAATCAAGTCCCCATTCTCAAGATCTTTGGTTGCACGAAAATATGAGATATTCTTCTATATTTCAGTTGGTTTCTAGTTACCTAAATAGGCTAGTGACAACTTTTCATGTAGAAATTCACATATGATTAATTGAATAAAAATAAAATATCCAATGTCATGTGAGAAATGGAGCCGGGAAAGCTCACGTTTGTGATCGATGAATCATTTGAGGTGTTAGCAAATGATGTTTATTCGAGATCATCATTTGTATGAACCGTTTGACCCATCTCATAACCAAGTACCTTTAAACCCTAGGTTGATTTATGAACATTGAAGTTCCATGTCGTAGAAAAAAAAAACCCTAGTTCGGTTGCTTCCTTTCCCTTTGTCCTTCATCACGGGCCAAAAATCTATCATTTGCGTTGGTTTTGCCTCCTTTCCTACCTCCCTTCCTTCCCCCCTTCATCCATTCATCGATTCATCTCATCTACTCCATCACACCCATAATCCAGATTATCATCTCTACTTGCACGCGCCGCTCAGTCAAAGGGTGCGTTTGGGAAGACTTTTGGGGAAAGTCCTTGAGAAAATGTAAAGATACTTGAGTCAAAGGAGTTTTTGAAAATGCAAATTGTGTTTGGTAAATGGTGCTTGTGAAAGTCCATTGTGAAGTATGTTTGAGCAAAATAGTGTTTGGATAAATTAAATTTGCAAAATGCTTTTGTTATTAAAAAACAATAGAAAAAATGAGAGTTGGCCGGCCAAGGGCTTCGCCGATTACCGCCGGCAAAGGGTAGGCGGTCCGGCAAGGGGGAGGCGGCGCGGTGAAGGGTAGGCTGTCCGGTGAGAGGGAGGCGGCGCGGCGAAGGGCGGCATCCGGCTAGCGTCATCGTGTGGAGGACACGGCTCGGCGAGGGTCGCGGCGACCGAGATCTCGCGAGCTGGGTCGCCGTGATCAGATCGAGCGATCTGGGTCGCGACGACCCTCGTCGGAAGGTTGCACGACTCGCCGCGCCGCGACGTCCATGCGGAGGTCGCCGGTGCCGCTCGATCTGATTGCGGCGACCCAGCTCGCGAGATCTCGGTTGCCGCGACCCTCGCTGAGCCATCGTGCAACCCACCACGCTGCGGAGGTCGCTGACACTCGCGATTTGGTCTCCGCGACCCAGATCCGCACGACCAGATCTGCGCACGATCTGGGTTGCCGGCGTCCTCCACGTGGTGACCCTCGTCGGAGGGTCGTGGGACCCTAGCCGGACCACCTGCCCTTCGCCGCACCGCCTGCCCTTCGCCGGACCACCTGCCTTTCGCCAGCGCCTGCTCGCTGATGCTGGCCGTGTTCTCTCAGTAGAGAGAAGGGAAGGATGAAGACGATGAACAGTAGTCGGGGTAAAGCCGGAAAAACGAAAAATTAACAAGGATAATTTCGAAAGAAAAAACTTATTATCCTCAAAGCCAGCATGTCGAGAATGCCCAAGGCAGCCCCTAACCTGCCTTGGGCTTTCAGCCTTGGCAAGGCTTTGCCTTTGGCAAAGGCAAGTGAAAAAAATTTGCCAAATACTCAATATTTGGCCCAAAGGCCTTTAGCCCCTCAAGGATCCTTGGGAAAGCTGTTCCCAAACGGAGTCAAAATCCCAAAAGCTTCAAAAGCTGCAAGTTGCTGACTTCGCTCTCATCGTTCCTTTTGATTCCTCGAATCCCACATCCTCTTTCAAACCCTCTTCGCACTTCTTCATGCACCTACCGAGAAGATGCGACAGGCTTCGTTCGCCTTTTAAGAGGAAAGAGCTTGCAATGCTCTCTTGACTTTGCTTTTCCTCTGTTACTCCACATCGCGCGATACCTTGGTTCGACAGTGGCCATCGATGTTTGGTCGGAGATATCCAGCCCTAGTTTGCTTAGCCCTCAAATCTCCTTCTCCCACGATCTCAAGGAATACAGTGACGTTGTGCCCGTCGAAGAAGATGACTGCGGTCGAGGTGAGACACTTGATCGATTGCTGCTGGACTTTGATTTCGAGATCTGTGTCGGCGCATCGAGCTTTGTCCTCAAGCTCTCCTTAGTTGATGAACTCCTCCGATGGCAAAATCCTCACCAAGATCAAGAGGGTGTTGGCTAGAATTAGTCGTGTTTTTTAGTTTGAATTAGTCAAAGTTGTTTAGTTTGTTAGGATTTTGTTGGGCAGAAGAATAGTCCAAGTGCCAAAACTTGGCACGGAGGGACACTTAAGTGCCAAAACTTCGGAAAGGTACACTTAAGTACTAGTTTCGGAGTAATCATAAGTGCCACTTCGGCCAAAATCCGGCCAAATTGCTGACGTGACAATTTTTCGGGGGGTTGGGTGCAAAATGACGTCATTTTGCATGCTGACGTGGCGAGAAAATGTAAAAACGATGTCGTTTTGTGTTTGATGTGTAAATAATTAATATAAAAATTAATTAAATTAAATTCAAACTTAATTTTATTTAAAATATTCTAAAAAATAAAAAACTTAAAATAAAAAACCTAAAAATAAAAAACTTAAAATTGAAAAACCTAAAACATAAAAAAATTATAATTAAAAACCTAAAAAAATTATAGTTAAAAAACCTGAAAAATTTAAAAATTAAAATAAAAAACCTAAAAATTAAAAAAATTAAAATAAAAAAACCTAAAAATTAAAAAACTTAAAAAAACTAAAAATTAAAAAACTTAAAATTAAAAAACCAAAAAATAAAAAACTTAAAATTAAAAAAAAAAACCTAAACAATAAAAAAATTATAATTAAAAAACCTAAAAAATAAAAAAAACTTAGAATTAAAAAACCTAAAATTTAAAACCCTAAAATTTAAAAAAATTAAAAAAAATAGCCCTTCCCCAACAGCGGTGAGGAGGTGGTGGTGGCGAGGGCTCAGCCCTCAATCGCCCCCTTCGGCTCCCCACCATTTTTTTTAATAATAATTTTAGGTTTTTTAATTTTTAGGTTTTTTAATTATAATTTTTTTTTTAGGTTTTTCAATTTTGATTTTTAAATTTTTAGGTTTTTTAATTTTAGAATATTATAAATAAAATTAAGTTTAAATTAAATTAAATTAAATTATATATTAATTATTTACACATTAGACACAAAGCAACGTTGTTTTTGCATTTTCTCGCCACATTAGCGAGCAAAACGACGCCGTTTTGAACCTAGCTCGCCGGAAAATTGTCACGTTAGCAATTTGGCTAGATTTTGGCTGGAGTGGCATTTAAGTGTTCCACTTTACTTTGAAACTAGCACTTAAGTATATATTTCCGAAGTTTGGGCACTTAAGTGTTCCTTCATGCTAAGTTTTGGTATTCTAGGTGTCCCAAACTCTAAGGAATATAGTGACGTTGTGCCCGTCGCAGAAGATGACTGTGGTCGAGGTGAGACACTCGATCGATTGCTGTTGAACTCTGATTTCGACATTTGTGTCGGCACATCGAGTTTTGTCCTCAAGCTCTCCTTAGTTGATGAACTCCTCCGATGGCAAAATCCTCCTCACCGAGATCAAGAGGGTGTTGGCTAGAATTAGTCGTTGTGTTTTTTAGTTTGAACTAGTCAAAGTTGTTTAGTTTGTTAGGATTTTGTTGTTATTGTCCTAGATTTTAGGGGTTGGCTTTTATTTGTTGCTATTTTACAATTATTTGTTGATATCGGTGGCCTTTTTAACGGGTCTTGTGCATAATGGATGAAGTAGTTTAGTATCTTCCTCTGAACGTCTCTTTCTTTTCAACGCTTGAGAGCCATTTTTGTATCAGCGGTATTAGAGCCGGCTTATGGAGAGTGTTGAGATTCCAAACACAAAGGAAAAGTGAGCCATGAAAGATTGAGAACAAAAAAGAAAGAGAGTCCATGAGAATATACAGTAGCTCTATTCCATTTTACTCTTGTAGTGGTAGTTGAAGTCAATGGCCTTTGTGCAACCGACTATCCCGCATTTTGATTGCCACTCTAATCAATGGAGCATGTTGATGGAAAATTAGTCCAAAGAGTATTGGCAAGTAGTTACTTCTGGAGTTGTAGAAGTAGAGGAGGGAGTTATGTTGTTGGCAACGCAAAAAAGCTGATCTGGATGCATTAAAGTCGAAAGATCTTGAGGCTAAAAGTTATTTGTTCCAAGCTATTGATAGATCGATCTTGGAAACAGTTCTTTGCAAGGATACCTCCAAGCAAATTTGGGACTCCATGAAGAAAAAATATTAAGGATCAATGAGAGCAAAGAGGCAATTGTTCATTGTTCGAAATGCTACGGATGAAATTGGGAGAGTCGGTCATAAACTATTTTTCCTAGACTATGGCAATTGTCAATAAGATGCGGATCCATGGCAACAAGATGATGGATGTTACTATAATTGAGAAAATTCTTCGATCTTTGACATTAAAATTTAGTTTTGTTGTCTATTCCATAGAGGAAGCCAAGGATATTGAAGAACTTTCAATTGATGAATTGCAAGGTTCTTTATTGGTTCATGAAAAAAAATTCCAACAACCAGAGATGGAGGAGCAAGCATTAAAGGCTTCAACTAAAAACCACTTTCCATCGTCATCTAAAGCAAATAAAGAAAGATGGTGTAGTGAGCGTGGAAGAGGCAAAGGCAGAGGAAACAATGGTCACAGTAGCTCAAATAAAAAATCTGATAATAATTAATATGATGATTCTCAATGCAAAGGAAGAGACTGTGGAGGTCGGCATTTCATTGATTATAAATAAAAGTCAGCAGACAAATCCAATGTAGAGCGTTTCAGATGTCAAAGGAGTGCCGGATATTTGGAGTGCCAAAACTTGGCACGAAGTGACACTTAAATGCCAAAAGTTAGGAAAGTGACACTTAAGTACCAAAATCGAAGCAAAATAGATCACTTGAGTGCTAATTCGGCCAAAATGCTGACGTTGCGATTTTCCAGCGAGTTAAGTGCAAAACAACATCATTTTGTCTTTGACGTGGTAAATAATTACTATAAAAATTAATTAAATTAATTTAAAACTAAATTTATTAAAAAATTATAAAAAAATAAAAATACTTTTTTTTTTTTTTTATAAAAAAAACAAGGAGAGAGAAGAGTCACGTGGCTGAGGGCTGACCCTTGTCGCTGCTGCCTCCCTACTGTCGCTTAGAAGGGCCGGCGACAGTGGGGGCAATGTTGGCCGAGGTCGTTAGGCCCTATTGAGGGGCTGGTGACTCCGACCGATCGGCGGCGAGGGCCTGTGAGCCCTCGCTGGATATGGGGAAGGGCAGCGACCCTCACCACCTCCCCACCACTGCTGAGAAGGGCCGACGATAGTCGGGGGATCGTCGGTGGGGGTTGCCGGCCCCCTACCGACTAGTATCGAGGGCCTGCAAGCCCTTGCC
Organism: Eucalyptus shirleyi; assembly: GCA_017140165.1. Taxonomy (NCBI): domain Eukaryota; kingdom Viridiplantae; phylum Streptophyta; class Magnoliopsida; order Myrtales; family Myrtaceae; genus Eucalyptus; species Eucalyptus shirleyi. The sequence goes on from CM029448.1 coordinate 48,857,014, forward strand.
TAGATTTGGGGTGAGGGTCGGCAGCTGGATTAGCGGCCCTCACCCGGTCCGGCCAAGGGCCACTGATCGCTGAGGCGACTCCTCGGTGGGCGGTGGCCCTTGGCTCGGTCAAGCGATGGCCATTAACCCTCGCTCAGATCCGATGAGGGCTCACGGGCCAGTTGGCTAAGGGCCGGCGACCCCGGCCAACCTTGCTCTCTTCGTCGTGGGCCCTGGTGGCGGTGGCAAGGGTTCAACCCTCAATGGCCTCCCTCCCCCCCCCCTTTCCGATTTTTTTTTTTAAATATTTGTAATTGTATTTTTAAGTGTTTTAAATAAATTTATTTTTAAATTTAATTTTATTAATTTTTTATCACGTCAACACCAAAACGAAGTCGTTTTTGCATTGTCTAGCCATGTCAGTGTGTAGAATGACGTCGTTTTGCACTTATTTCTCCATAAAATCACCACGTCAGCATTTTAGCTAGATTGACACTGAAGTGATCCATTTTGGCATTTAAGTATCACTTTCTTAACTTTTGACACTTAAGTGTCCCTCCGTGGCAAGTTTTGGCACTCGAGGCGTACTTCTTCCAAACTACTGGTGTCAAATGAGTGTACAAGACAAAGTTGAAAGCAAATGGTGAAGTTGACAAGTACAAGGCACGCTTAGAAGCTAAAGGTTATAAGCAAGAGAGCAAGAGTTTAGTGTAGATCCTAAAGAAGTCTTTACACTTGTTGCATGGCATGGTACAATCAGATTGGTGATTATATTACAAAATCAAAATTCATGGCCTATCTTCCAATTAAACGTGAAATTAACATTTTGTGCATGGTGACCTCCAAAAACATGTATTTGTTGATCAACCTACTGGATATGTGAAGCTTAGTGGTGAACATAAAGTCTATAAACTAAAAAAGGCTTGATATGGGTTAAAACAAGCTCCACAGGCTTGGTATAGTCTCATTGATGCTTATTTTTGAAGGAAGGTTTTAAAAAATGTCCATATGAGCATCCACTTTTTAATAAAATAGGTGACGGAGGAAAGTTGCTTATTGTGTGCTTATATGTGGATGATGTTATTTTTAATGGAAATGATCATGCCATGTTTGACAAGTTTAAGAATTCTATGATGGTTGAATTTAAGATGACTGATCTTGGGATGATGCATTACTTTTTAGGTATTGAAGTGACTCAATCAGCAGCAGGGATTTTTATTTCTAAAAAAAAAAAATATGTTCAAGAGATTTTAGACAGATTTCTGATGAAGAATTGCAATTTTGTGAGTACACCAACTAAATTTGGTTTGAAGCTTTTGAAAGATCCTGAAGGAAGAAAGTTGGACAACACTCTCTACAAGCAAATTGTGGATAGCTTGATGTACTTCACCACAACACGGCCTAGTACAATGTATGATGTGAGTCTCATTAGTAGGTATATGGAATGCACAAGAGAGATGCATCTTAATGCAGCAAAAAGAATTGTTTGTTACTTGCAAGGTACTGCTACTTATGGAGTGCTTTATAAGTAGGAAGAACAATCGGATCTATTTGGCTTTACAGATAGTGATTATAATGGAGATCTAAATGATAGAAGAAGCACTTCAAGATATGTTTTTATGCTAGGTTTAGAAGCTGTTTCATGATCCTCAAAGAAACAACCAATCGTTACTTTATCGATGACTGAGGTTGAGTTTGTAGCTACAACTTCATGTGCCTGTCAAGCTATTTGGCTAAGAAAAATTCTTAGAAAACTTCACTTTAAGCAATAAGGAGCAACTTCAATTTATTGTGATAACATTTTAGCCATTAAACTCTCCAAAAAACCTGTTCTACATGGTAGAAGCAAATACATAGATGTGAAGTATCACTTCTTGAGATCTTACGATGGACGAAGCAATCAATCTTATTTCAGCAGAAGTGAAGACCAAGTTACAGACATACTAAATCCCTCAAGTTGCCTATGTTTTTGAAGCTAAGAATATTGCTTGGTATTTGCTCAATGGATAATCCAACTTAAGGGAAGGTATCTATCATTTTTTAAACTGATTGTCTATAACATCATTTAAGGGAGGGAATGTTGGCTAGAATTAGTCATTGTATTTTTAAATTTGACCGAGCCAAAATTGTTTAGTTTGTTAGGATTCTGTCGTTATAATCCTAGATTTTAGGGATTGGTTTTCTTTGTTGCTATTTTATAGTTACTTGTTGATATCGGTGGCCTTTTGCGAAGTAACTCGACTGGTTTGATTCTAATTCCAAGGGACAAATTCGCCTCCCAGGACAACACGAGGCATAATTTGCAGAAACAACCTTCTATATCAAGTCAAAGATTGTTGTCGTAGTCATATCAATCCTCCTTCCGCATGCCATATTTGTACGACCTCGTCGCAATCGTAGAAGCCCCCAACGATGAAGAAACAATATGGCCCGACGTGAGGGTTAATCTCGTATTGAATTTTTAGCACCACATCAAACGGTTAGGACGGAGAACTTGTTCGGGTTTGGCTTGTTGTTCTGTAATGGCAAGGTAAGGAACAAGAAGAAATAAGTCATATTAATCTTTTTTGTTAATTTACATCAACACGGAGAGAAAAAGAAGAAATATTGCAATGATCCCTGAGCATTGTTCTCAAAACATCCGCACTCTGTCGTCTTGAATACTATGGATGCATCTTTTGGTTTTCCAACTGCAGTTATGTTCTTGCTTCATGTCCTCATGATAACGATCTTGAGGCAAAGGAAGAATAGGGGTTTAACACTAGTCAAACTTGTGTATCTAATTGCTCAATGCATTAACCCTAAATCCTACAACTGCTAAAGAGTCACTACTCTTCTAATTAGTTTCAAACCTCAGTCAAATTTACAACGGAAGCCTCTAGCACAGTAGCGACAACCAGTCTCCTGTCACTAGACGCCATCTTTAGTAGGGAATCACTGACACTTTTCGTTTAGACGTTACAGTGAAGAAGATAATTTTGAAAAGTATAAACTTTCCTAAGCATATATGACCATTGATCTTTTCCATTACTATTTTATAATTTTTGCGCTTTTCTCAGAATTATTTACTTAAAATTTGTTGATGAGGCTTAATACATATATACAAATTGACAAGCGATAAGACTAAAAAGAATATATTTTTTAAGTATGTTAGAAAATTTTAGAGGTGAATATGAAATCATGTACATAAGTGGACTAATACGATGAATTTTCTAAAGCTAAATGAGTATTGATAATTTATATGTTGTCTCAACATATTGTTTTGTCCTTATTTCTTCATTTATTAAATACCATAGTGCAGACAAAGTACTCTATTAGATCTTGTATATCATTGCTATCGATCCCAATTATAGAGTTTTTTTTTTTTTTTGGTCAGTACAATTATAGAGTTAACTAGTGAGCTCATCGAACATTAAGTACACAATATGTCTATGTTTTCCATTTTTCTTATTGATATTTATTTTAATATACAATCATAAGTTTGAATGTGATTAATTTAAATTAGCTGAGGTCTTAAAGCTTTAGGATGATTAAAATGCAATTAACTATAACTGAATTAGGTTTTGTGGCGAATTCAAAAAGTTTATTCCAAGTACGTTTTGTCCCCAACACTACTAGTTGACTGAACTTCTTATTTCAGCTAGCTAAAATTGGATCTTAATTAGATTTGGTCAGCTCGGCTATATATTGAATAAGACCCAGCCGACCTAATCTCAAGAATGAGTAACAAAGTCTATGTCAGTATGACCAGCTCATACATTAGGTAGCCATTCAATTGGTGAAAAGCATAGGCATCTACAAGCTTTTCCACTAAAATGGTGGGGCAGGTTCATGGAGGCTAGAATCTAATTGAGAACAAGCATCATTTTAATAAATTGAAGTGTTGGGAATTGGGATGTATATGAACAACGACCAAATTTGCCGGGTTTCATTTTGAACTTACGCTTAAATTGATAGGAAACAACTTGTATTGGCCAAGTGCACTATATGGCCTTTTAATAATTTCTCTGGTTTTGGTGGGTATGCCATAATGCTCTGTTGGAAGGCGGGCTTAATATTATCTGAAATGTGAATACCAGAAAACAACACCGAGTATGGAAAATTAGCAATTGTTATGGCTTCATGCAAATCCAAGAATCTCTTCCAGAATATGTTACCAATTTTATTGATTCACTTCCTAGAAAGGAATCCACTTAATGGCCTATGGCATGTGCGCACATGTACTCTTATCCATGAGCCCTATTTGGTTCAGCATTTCAAATGGACTTTGGGATTTCAAAGTCCCTTGGCCAAATGTAAATAACGTTTGATTCATTTGGATTGCTTGACCCTGGCAATTGCCGCTCGAGTGTCACAATCACCTAGTGACTATTGCGTAGGGTCACGTAACCTAAGCAACGCCTAAGGTCATGCAACTTTAGGTGTCGACTGTCACTTGGGTCTCGCAACCTCGAGCGACACTTAGGTTGGTGTGACCCAGGCGACCCATCATCCTATTTCCTAGACATGGCCCGCGTGTTGGTTTGTTTTCCCTTTACACCACTCACGCCTTCTGCAAAAAGAAGAGCGACAGAGGCAGAGCAGGAGGGGAGCAAGTGGCGGCGTGAGCCGCGAGGGTAAGAAATTTTCTGTTCGCTCGCTTGAATCACCCTCGACCTTTGTCGGAAGCGAACTTGCTCGTCGTTATCGTTCATCACTGAAAACTCTCAAATCAGGTAACCTCATAAAGGTCCCGCCTCTTCCTTGCTTATTGAGTTTGAGAACGTCAAACTGAACGATGAGATTTTGGGCAAACCGTACAAAACCCAAACAGATTTGTTGCAAGAATGTCGATATAGAGCTTAATATGCTGGGTTTAAGATGTGAACGACGTTAAATCTGAATTTGGAGGTGGTATTCTGAATTGCACATCAATTGTTTGACAAAAAGCTTAAATGAAGCATCGAATTCAACTGCATAAAATTGATGCTTAAAATCTTTGTTTTGCACTCGGTTTATTCTAATATTGTTGCATTATCACTGAATCTGGGTTTCCCTTTGATTTTGTGACATATTGTTTGATGCACAAGTTGGCTGTGGACGAACGTTTTCTCGCCGGAAAATTATACTGTTGAGTGAAAAGGCCTTGGTGAAGATCTCGTCGGGGGAAAAAGAAGAAGACAACGTAGAGGAAAAGAAAAGAGAGAATAATATAAAAAATTTTAAAAAATCAGAAGGGAAACAAAATTTCGGATCAAGTGGCCAGGTCAGGGTGTTGTGGGTAAAGAATAGAATGGGTCTTTTTTGAGCGTGTGGGCTCCATGGAGTATTCCACCTTAGCCTTTATCAAAGTCAACCATAGTTGAAACACACTGATGCTATCATCAATCTTTTGAAGAAAGAAAAGGGGACGAACAGTGTTAATCCTAGGGACTACCATTGGAGCAGTTTTGATGTTCTTAATAAGCACATTTGGGATTTTTATTTCAAGTAAGGTGAGAAGAAATGATGTCGAGGATGATGATCCGGACTTACCAAGGCTTCAGATAACTAGATTCCGTTATGAGGACTTGAAGGTCATGACAAGAGATTTCAACATCAAGCTTGGGGAAGGAGGATTTGGCTTGGTGTTTCTAGGAACTTTACCCAGCAGCATAAGGATAACAGTCAAGTGCCTTAATGGTTTTGATCAAATAAGGGTGTGCATGGCAACGTTTCTATTCCGGGGAACTATTTCTAAGTAAAATAAGGTATTTGGTAATTCTACAAAATTTATATTATTGGAATAGAAAAAGAATAGAAAGCATTTGTAAAAATTTATAATTTTTGTATTTATTTGTTTTTTTAGTTACTCATAGACCGCCCATTGTCGCCAGCCGCATGATCGCTGCATGACTGTTGCACGATTGTTGCACGATTATTGCACGACTGTCGCACGATCGTTGCACGATCGCTGCATGACCACCGATTGTCGCCACCAATCGCCGTTGCAGGATTGCCGCCTACAGCCCACTTGCCGCCGAAGGGGGAGGTGGCTGCTGAGCTGTGGGCGGTGGTCTTGCGGTTGTGGTCGGCAGCAACAGTCGGCGGTTGTGCGACAGCAGGCGGCAATCGTGCGGTGGTCGACGATAACAAGCTACGGGTGGACAGTGGCAATTGTCGATCGATGGGCTGTGGGTGGCGGTCGGTGGGCTATAGGCGGCGGCAACCGTCGCTAGTGATCGGCTGTCAACGGTGGCCGTGGGTGGAATAAGATGGTCGATGGTTGGCAAGTGGCCAGAGGTGGCCGCAACAAGGAAGAAGAAAAATAGAAAAATAGAAAAAAAAAAAACTTATTTCTAGAAATCTACTATTTTTTTGTTTGTTGTTTCTGTTCGAAATTTATTCCTCAACCACTTTTCTATTTCGAGGAATAGAAAAATAAGTTAGTGTTACCAAACAGATTTATGTTCTTTTTTTGTTCTAGAGAACAAAAGAACAGAAATCACGAGAAATAAAAACGTTACTATGTAGGCCTAAAAGAAGTCTTTCTTGGACAAGGCCAGAACCATTGGCACTATCCATCATGTCAATCTAGTGAGACTACTTGGATTTTGTGCTGAAAAATCACATAGGCTTTTAGTTTATGAGTATATGTGCAATGGTTCTCTTGACAAGTGGATCTTCCATAATGATCAAGAGTTTGACCTCTGTTGGCAAGTGAGGAGAAAGATTATCGTTGACATTGCCAAAGGACTAGCCTAATTCCCTGAGGAATGCCATCAAAAAATAATTCACTTGGACATCAAACCCCAACATATACTTCTGGATGAACATTTCGATGCAAAGCTTGTTGATTTTGGGTTGTGGAAGCTAATTGATAAGGACCAAAGCCATGTCATGACGACCATGCGAGGAACACCTGGTTACCATTCTCCAGAATGGCTGCGTTTTGTTATCAAGGAAAAGGTAGATGTGTACAGTTTTGGCGTTGTGATGTTAGAAATCCTATGTGGGAGGAAAAATGTGGACCACTCTTTGCCAAGTGATGAAGTGCATATATTGACCCTTTTTCAAGTGCAAAGCAGAACAAGAACAACTATTGAACATGGTTGATAAGTCCACTGGTGACAAGAAGTTGTGAAGAAGATGAAAATCGCAGCACGGTGTTTTCAAGATGATAGTAGCAAGATGGCACTATTTCGTAATCAAACCAATTTCTCCAGTGGAGATTGCTATTTATTATCAGATTTATTTTCCCTTGTAGATGAGTAGTCCAGGGAGTATTCCACCTTAGCCTTTATCAAAGTCAACCATAGTTGAAACACATTGATGCCATCATCAAAAAGCAAAAGGGGACAAACATTGTTAATCCTAGGGACTACCGTTGGAGCAGTTTCGATGTTCTTAATAAGCACATTTGGGATTTTTATTTCAAGTAAGGTGAGAAGAAATGATGTCGAGGATGATGATCCAAACTTCCCAAGGCTTCAGATAACTAGATTCCCTTATGAGGACCTGAAGGTCATGACATGAGATTTCAACATCAAGCTTGGGGAAGGAGGATTTGGCTCGGTGTTTCTAGGAACTTTACCTAGCGGCATAAGGATTGCAATCAAGTGCCTTGATGGTTTTGGTCAAATAAGGGTGTGCATGGTTACGTTTCTATTCTGGGAACAATTTCTAAGTCAAATAAGGTATTTAGTAATTATACAAAATTTGTATTCTAGGAATAGAAAAAGAATAGAATGCGTTTGTAAAAATTTAAATTTTTGTATTTATTTGTTTTTTTTAATAACTCAAGGACCGTTGACTTCTGCCAGCGCACGATCGCCGCACGACTGTCGCACGATCATCGCATAATTGCCGCACGACTATCGCACGACCGCTGCACGATTGCCGCACTACCACCGATTATCGCCGCCAATCGCCGTCATAGGATTGCCGCCTACAGCCCACTCACCGCCAAAAAGGGCGATGGTCGGTGAGCTGTGGGCGGTGGTCTTGCGGTTGTGGTTGGCAATGACGGTCGGTGGTTGTCCGGCGGCAGGCAGCGATCGTGCGGCGGTCGGCGACAACTGGCTACGGGCGGATGGTGGAAGCTATTAGCCAATGGGCTATGGGCGGTGGCCAGTGGGCTATAGGCGGTGGCAATCGTTGCTAGCAATCGGCTGCTGACGGTGGCCGTGGGTGGCAGGAGGTGGTCGATGGTTGGTAGGCGGCCAACGGTGGCCGCAACAAGGAAGAAGCACAAAAGAAAATTAGAAAAAAAAAATTATTTCTAGAAATTTAATTTTTATTTGTTTCTTGTTTATGTTCTAAATTTATTCCTCAGCCACTTTTCTATTCTGGGGAATAGAAAAATAAGTTGGCATTACCAAACAAATTTATGTTCTTTTTTTGTTCTGGAGAACAAAAGAACAGAAATCGCGAGAAATAAAAACGTTACAATGCAGGCCCTAAAGAAGTCTTTCTTGGTCAAGGTGGAACCATTGGTACTATCCATCATGTCAATCTAGTGAGACTACTTGGATTTTGTGTTGAAAAATCATATAGGCTTTTAGTTTATGAGTACATGTGCAATGGTTCTCTTGATAAGTGGATCTTCCATAATGATCAAGAGTTTGACCTCTGTTGGCAAGTGAGGAGAAAGATTATCGTCGACATTGTCAAAGGACTAGCCTAACTCCCTGAGGAATGCTCTCAAAAAATAATTCACTTGGGCATCGAGCCCCAACATATACTTATGGATGAACATTTCGATGCAAAGCTTGCTGACTTTGGGTTGTCGAAGCTAATTGCTAAGGACCAAAGCCATGTGATGACGACCATGCGAGGAACACCTCGTTACCTTACTCTAGAGTGGTTGAGTTTTGTTATCAAGGAAAAGGTAGATGTGTACAGTTTTGGCATTGTGATGTTAGAAATCTTATGTGGGAGGAAAAATGTGGACTACTCTTTGCTGAGTGATGAAGTGCATATGCTGACCCTTTTCAAGTGCAAAGCATAACAAGAACAACTACTGGACATGATTGATAAGTCCACTAGTGACAAGAAGTTGTCAAGATGATGAAAATCGCAGCACGGTGTTTTCAAGATGATAGTAGCTAGATGGCACTATTTCGTAATCAAACCAATTTCTCCGGTGGAGACTGCTATTTATTATCATATTCATTTTCCCTTGTAGATGAGTAGTCCAGGGAGTATTCCACCTTAGCCTTTATCAAAGTCAACCATAGTTGGGACACATTGATGCCATCATCAATCTTTTGAAGAAAGCAAAAGGGGATGAATAGTGTTAATCTTAAGGACTACTGTTGGAGCAGTTTCGATGTTCTTAATAAGCACATTTAGGATTTTTATTTCAAGTAAGGTGAGAAGTAATGATGTTGAGGATGATGATCCAGACTTACCAAGGCTTCAGATAACTAGATTCCCTTATGATGACTTGAAGGCCATGATAGGAGATTTCAACATCAAGCTTAGGGAAGGAGGATTTGGCTCGGTGTTTCTAGGAACTTTACCCAGCAGCATAAGGAATGCAGTCAAGTGCCTTGATGGATTTGGTCAAATAAGGGTGTGCATGGCAACGTTTCTATTTCGGATAACTATTTCTACTCCGAGAACAATTTTAAGTAAAATAAGGTATTTGCTAATTATACACAATTTATATTCTTGGAATAGAAAAAAAATAGAATGTGTTTGGTAAAAATTTATAAAATTTTGTATTTGTTTATTTTTTCTAATTACTCACAGACCGCCGACTGTTGCCTGGCGCACGATCGCCACACGACGATGGCACGATCGCCGCACGACTGTCGCACGACGATTGCATGATCGCCGCACGACGGTCGCACGACAATGGCACGATCGCCGCACGACGGTCGTACGACGATGGCACGATCGCCGCACGACGATGGCACGATTGTCGCACGACGATCGCACGATTGACGTACGACCACCGATGGTCGTCGCCAATTGCCGCTGCAGGATTGCCACCCATAGCCCATTCGCCGTCGGAGGAGGTAATGATCGGTGAGCTGTGGGTAGCGATCTTGTGGTGGTGGTCGGCAGCAATGGTCAGAGGTTGTGCGGTAGCAGGCGGCAATCGTGCAACGATTGGTGATAGCAGGCTGCAAGTGGACGGTGGCAGTTGACGGCCGATGGGCTACGGCGACAATCGTTGGTTGCCGACGGTGGCTGCAACAACGAAAAAGAACAAAAGAAAATTTGAAAAAAAAAACTTATTTCTAGAAATCTACTATTTTTTGTTTCTTATTTCTATTCCAAATTTATTCCTCAGCCACTTTTTTATTCCGGAAAATAGAAACATAAGTTGGCGTCACTAAATAGTTTATGTTCTTTTTTTGTTCCGGAGAACAAAAGAACAGAAATCACGACAAATAAAAACATTACCATGCAGGCCCTAAAGAAGTCTTTCTTGGTCAAGGCCGGAACCATTGGCACTATCCATCATGTCAATCTAGTGAGACTACTTGGATTTTGTGTTGAAAAATCATATAGGCTTTTAGTTTATGAGTACATGTGCAATGGTTCTCTTGATAAGTGGATCTTCCATAATGATCAAGAGTTTGACCTCTGTTGGCAAGTGAGGAGAAAGATTATCGTCGACATTGTCAAAGGACTAGCCTAACTCCTGAGGAATGCTCTCAAAAAATAATTCACTTGGGCATCGAGCCCCAACATATACTTATGGATGAACATTTCGATGCAAAGCTTGCTGACTTTGGGTTGTCGAAGCTAATTGATAAGGACCAAAGCCATGTGATGACGACCATGCGAGGAATACCTCGTTACCTTGCTCTAGAATGGTTGAGTTTTGTTATCAAGGAAAAGGTAGATGTGTACAGTTTTGGCATTGTGATGTTAGAAATCTTATGTGGGAGGAAAAATGTGGACCACTCTTTACTGAGTGATGAAGTGCATATGCTGACCCTTTTCAAGTGCAAAGCATAACAAGAACAACTACTGGACATGATTGATAAGTCCACTAGTGACAAGAAGTTGTCAAGATGATGAAAATCGCAGCACGGTGTTTTCAAGATGATAGTAGCAAGATGACACTATTTCGTAATCAAACCAATTTCTCCGGTGGAGACTGCTATTTATTATCAGATTCATTTTCCCTTGTAGATGAGTAGTCCAGGGAGTATTCCACCTTAGCCTTTATCAAAGTCAACCATAGTTGGGACACATTGATGCCATCATCAATCTTTTGAAGAAAGCAAAAGGGGATGAATAGTGTTAATCTTAAGGACTACCGTTGGAGCAGTTTCGATGTTCTTAATAAGCACATTTAGGATTTTTATTTCAAGTAAGGTGAGAAGTAATGATGTTGAGGATGATGATCCGGACTTACCAAAGCTTCAGATAACTAGATTCCCTTATGATGACTTGAAGGCCATGATAGGAGATTTCAACATCAAGCTTAGGGAAGGAGGATTTGGCTCGGTGTTTCTAGGAACTTTACCCAGCAGCATAAGGAATGTAGTCAAGTGCCTTGATGGTTTTGGTCAAATAAGGGTGTGCATGGCAACGTTTTTATTCCGAGGAACTATTTCTACTCCGGGAACAATTTTTAAGGAAAATAAGGTATTTGGTAATTATATAAAATTTATATTCTTGGAATAGAAAAAAAATAGAATGTGTTTGGAAAAAAATTATAAATTTTTGTATTTATTTATTTTTTCTAATTACTCACAGAGACCATCGACTGTTGCTTGGCGCACGATCGCTGCACGACGGTCGCACGACGATGGCACGATCGCCGCACGACGGTCGCACGACGATCGCACGATCGCCGCACGACGGTCGCACGACGATTGCACAATCGACGTACGACCACCGATGGTCGTCGCCAATTGCCGCCGCAGGATTGCCATCCATAGCCCATTCGCCGTCGGAGGAGGCGATGACCAGTGAGCTGTGGGTAGCGATCTTGCGGTGGTGGTCGGCAGCAATGGTCAAAGGTTGTGCGGTAGTAGGCGGCAATCGTGCAGCGATCGATGACAGCAGGCTGCGAACGGACGGTGGCAGTTGACGGCCGATGGGCTATGGGTGGTGGCCGGTGGGCAATAGGCGGCGACAATCGTTGGCTGCCGATGGTGGCCGCAACAACGAAGAACAACAAAAGAAAATTAGAAAAAAAAAAAACTTATTTCTAGAAATCTACTATTTTTTGTTTCTTATTTCGGTTCCAAATTTATTCCTCAGCCACTTTTCTATTCCGGAAAATAGAAACATAAGCTGGCGTTACTAAATAGTTTATGTTCTTTTTTTGTTATGGAGAACAAAAGAACAGAAATCACGAGAAATAAAAACATTACCATGCAGGCTCTAAAGAAGTCTTTCTTGGTCATGGCCGGAACCATTGGCACTATCCATCATGTCAATCTAGTGAGACTACTTGGATTTTGTGTTGAAAAATCATATAGGCTTTTAGTTTATGAGTACATGTGCAATGGTTCTCTTGATAAGTGGATCTTCCATAATGATCAAGAGTTTGACCTTTGTTGGCAAGTGAGGAGAAAGATTATCGTCGACATTGCCAAAGGACTAGCCTAACTCCCTAAGGAATGCCGTAAAAAAATAATTCACTTGGGCATCGAGCCCTAACATATACTTTTGGATGAACATTTCGATGCAAAGCTTGCTGATTTTGGGTCGCCGATGCTAATTGATAAGGACCAAAGCCATGTGATGACGACCATGCGAGGAACACCTCGTTACCTTACTCCAGAATGGTTGAGTTTTGTTATCAAGGAAAAGGGAGATGTGTACAGTTTTGGCATTGTGATGTTAGAAATCTTATGTGGGAGGAAAAATGTGGACCACTCTTTACTGAGTGATGAAGTGCATATGCTGACACTTTTCAAGTGCAAAGCATAACAAGAACAACTACTGGACATGATTGATAAGTCCACTAGTGACAAGAAGTTGTCAAGATGATGAAAATCGCAGCACGGTGTTTTCAAGATGATAGTAGCAAGATGACACTATTTCGTAATCAAACCAATTTCTCCGGTGGAGACTACTATTTATTATCAGATTCATTTTCCCTTGTAGATGAGTAGTCCAGGAAGTATTCCACCTTAGCCTTTATCAAAGTCAACCATAGTTGGGACACATTGATGCCATCATCAATCTTTTGAATAAAGCAAAAGGGGATGAATAGTGTTAATCTTAAGGACTACCGTTGGAGCAGTTTCGATGTTCTTAATAAGCACATTTAGGATTTTTATTTCAAGTAAGGTGAGAAGTAATGATGTTGAGGATGATGATCCGGACTTACCAAGGCTTCGGATAACTAGATTCCCTTATGATGACTTGAAGGCCATGATAGGAGATTTCAACATCAAGCTTAGGGAAGGAGGATTTGGCTCGGTGTTTCTAGGAACTTTACCCAGCAGCATAAGGAATGCAGTCAAGTGCCTTGATGGATTTGGTCAAATAAGGGTGTGCATGGCAACGTTTCTATTTCGGATAACTATTTCTACTCCGAGAACAATTTTAAGTAAAATAAGGTATTTGGTAATTATACAGAATTTATATTCTTGGAATAGAAAAAAAATAGAATGCATTTGGTAAAAATTTATAAATTTTTGTATTTATTTTTCTTTCTAATTACTCATGAACCATGGACTGCCGCCCATCGCGCGATCGCTGCACGACTGTCGCATGACCGTCGCACGATCGCCGCACGATCGTCACACGACCATCACATGATCGCCGCATGACCACCTATCGTCGCAGCAAATCGCTATCGCAGGATTGCGACCCAAGTCCTACTCACCGGCGGAGGGGGTAGTGGCCGGTGAGCTATGGGCGACGGTCTTGCAGTGGTGGTTGGCAATGACGATCGGTGGTTGTGTGGCGGCAGGCGGCAATCGTGCGGCAGTCGGCGATAGCAAGCTGCAAGCGGACGATGGCAGTCATCGGTCGATGGGCTGTGGGCGGCGGCCGGTGGGCTAGAGCTGGTGGCAACCATCACCAGCGGTCAGTTGCCGACGGTGTCCATGGGCGGCAAGAGGTGGCCGACAGTTGGCAGGCGGTCGGCGGTGGCCGCAACAAGGAAGAAGAATAAAAGAAAAATAGAAAAAAAAAACTTATTTATGGAAATCTACTTTTTTTTTTTCTGTTCCAAAATTATTCCTCAACCACTTTTCTATTCCGGGGAATAGAAAAATAAGTCAAAGTTACCAAACAAATTTATGTTTTTTATTTTTTTTTTGTTTCGAAGAACAAAAGAATAGAAATCGTGAGAAATAAAAACGTTACCGTGCAGGCCCTATAGAAGTCTTTCTTGGTCAAGGCCCGAACCATTGGCACTATCCATCATGTCAATCTAGTGAGACTACTTGGATTTTGTGTTGAAAAATCACATAGGCTTTTATTTTATGAGGACATGTGCAATGGTTCTCTTCATAAGTGGATCTTCCATAATAATCAAGAGTTTGACCTCTGTTGGCAAGTGAGGAGAAAGATTATCGTCGACATTGCCAAAGGACTAGCTTAACTACCTGAGGAATGCCATCAAAAAATAATTCACTTGGACATCAAGCTCCAACATATACTTCTGCATGAACATTTCAATGCAAAGCTTGCTGATTTTGGGTTGTCGAAGCTAATTGATAAGGACCAAAGCCATGTCATGGCGACCATGCAAGGAACACCCGGTTACCTTGCTCCAGAATGGCTGAGTTTTGTTATCAAGGAAAAGGTAGATGTGTATAGTTTTGGCATTGTGATGTTAAAATCTTATGTGCGAGGAAAAATGTGGACCACTCTTTGCCGAGTGATGAAGTGCATATGCTGACCCTTTTCAAGTGCAAAGCAGAACAAGAACAACTACTGAACATGATTGATAAGTCCACTAGTGACAAGAAGTTGTCAAGATGATGAAAATCACAACATGGTGTTTTCAAGATGATAGTAGCAAGATGGCACTATTTCGTAATCAAACCAATTTATCTGGTGGAGATTGCTATTTATTATCAGATTCATTTTCCCTTGTAGATGAGTAGTCCAGGGAGTATTCCACCTTAGCCTTTATCAAAGTCAGCCATAGTTGAGACACACTGATGCCATCATCAATCTTTTGAAGAAAGCAAAAGGGGACGAAGAATGTTAATCCTAGGGACTACCGTTGGAGCAGTTTCAATGTTCTTAATAAGCACATTTAGGATTTTTATTTCAAGTAAGGTGAGAAGTAATGATGTCGAGGATGATGATCCGAACTTACCAAGGCTTCAGATAACTAGATTCCCTTATGATGACTTGAAGGCCATGACAGGAGATTTCAACATCAAGCTTGGGGAAGGAAGATTTGGCTCGGTGTTTCTAGGAACTTTACCTAGCGGCATAAGGATTGCAGTCAAGTTCCTTGATGGTTTTGGCCAAATAAGGGTGTGCATATCAATGTTTCTATTACGGGGAACTATTTCTACTTCGGGAATAATTTCTAAGTAAAATAAGATATTTGGCAATTATACAAAATTTATATTCTTGGAATAGAAAAAAGAATAGAATGCGTTTGGTAAAAATTTATAAATTTTTGTATTTATTTGTTTTTTTCTAATTACTCATGGACCATTGACTGCCGCCCGCCACGCAATCATCCCACGATTGTCGCACGATCGTCAAACGATCGTCGCACGACTATCGCACGATCGTCAAACGATTACCGCATGACTGTCGCACGACCATTGCACGATTGCTGCATGACCACCGATCGTCATTGCCAATTGCCGTCGGAGGATTGCCGTCCACAGCCCACTCGCCGCCAGAGGGCGGTGGTCGATGAGCTGTGGGCGGTGGTCTTGCGGTGGTGGTCAGTAGCGACAGTTGGCGATTTTACTGTGGTAGGCAGCAATCGTGCGGCGGTCAACGACAGCAGGTTGCGAGCGGACAGTGGCAGTCGTCGGCCGATGGGTTGTGGGCGACGACTGGTGGGCTATAGCGGCGGCAATCGTCGCCAAGGATCGGCTGCCGATGGTGGCCGTGGGCGGCAGTAGGTGGCCAAGGGTTGGCAGGCGGTCAATGGTGGCCGCAACAAGGAAGAAGAACAAAAGAAAAATTGAAAAAAAAAATTATTTGTAGAAATCTATTTTTTTTTTTAATTTCTTGTTTCTATTCCAAATTTATTCCTCAGCCACTTTTCTATTCCAAGGAATAGAAAAATAAGTTGGCATTAGTAAACAGATTTATCTTCTTTTTTTGTTCCGGAGAACAAAAGAACAAAAATCACAAGAAATAAAAATGTTACCATGCAGACCCAAAAGAAGTCTTTCTTGGTCAAGGTCGAAACCATTGGCACTATCCATCATGTCAATCTATAGGACTACTTGGATTTTGTGCTGAAAAATCACATAGGCTTTTAGTTTATTTGTACATGTGAAATGGTTCTTTTGATAAGTGGATCTTCCATAATGATCAAGAGTTTGACCTCTGTTGGCAAGTGAGGAGAAAGATTATCGTCGACATTGCCAAAGAACTAGCCTAACTCCCTAAGGAATGCCGTAAAAAAATAATTCACTTGGGCATCGAGCCCTAACATATACTTCTGGATGAACATTTCGATGCAAAGCTTGCTGATTTTGGGTTGTTGAAGCTAATTGATAAGGACCAAAGCCATGTGATGACGACCATGCGAGGAACACCTCGTTACCTTGCTCTAGAATGGTTGAGTTTTGTTATCAAGGAAAAGGTAGATGTGTACAGTGTTGGCATTGTGATGTTAGAAATCTTATGTGGGAGGAAAAATGTGGACCACTCTTTGCTGAGTGATGAAGTGCATATGCTGACCCTTTTCAAGTGCAAAGCATAACAAGAACAACTACTGGACATGATTGATAAGTCCACTAGTGACAAGAAGTTGTCAAGATGATGAAAATCGCAGCACGGTGTTTTCAAGATGATAGTAGCAAGATGACACTATTTCGTAATCAAACCAATTTCTCCGGTGGAGACTGCTATTTATTATCAGATTCATTTTCCCTTGTAAACGACTTAGCCTTTATCAAAGTCAACCATAGTTGAAACACACTGATGCCATCGTCAATCTTTTGAAGAAAGTAAACGGGGACGAATAGTGCTAATCCTAGGGACTATCGTTGGAGCAGTTTTGATGTTCTTAATAAGCACATTTGGGATTTTTATTTCAAGTAAGGTGAGAAGAAATGATGTCGAGAATGATGCACCGGACTTACCAAGGCTTTAGATAACTAGATTCCGTTATGAGGACTTGAAGGTCATGACAGGAGATTTCAACATCAAGCTTGGGGAAGGAGGATTTGGCTCGGTGTTTCTAGGAACTTTACCCAGCAACATAAGGATTGCGGTCAAGTGCCTTGATGGTTTTGGTCAAATAGGGGTGTGCATGGCAACGTTTCTATTCCGAGGAACTATTTTTACTTTGAGAACAATTTCTAAGTAAAATAAGGTATTTGGTAATTATACAAAATTTATATTCTTGGAATAGAAAAAGAATAGAATGCGTTTGATAAAAATTTATAAATTGTTGTATTTATTATTTTTTTCTAATTACTCATCGACTTGACCGATTTTGCCGCCTCTGCCTCGCACGATCGCCGGATGATTGTCACATAACCACCGATCGTCGCACGACCACCGATTATCATCGCCAATTGCCGCCGCAGGATTGCCGCCCTCCGCCCACTCACCGTCGGAGGGGGCGGTGGCTGGTGAGCTGTGGGTGGCGGTCTTGCGATGGTTGTTGATAGCGACGGTTAGCGATTGTGCAATGGCAGGCGGGAATCATACTGCTGTCGGCGACGGCAAGCTGCAGGCAGATGGTGGCAATTGTTGGTTGATGGGTTATGGGTAGCGGTCGGTGGGCTATATGTAGCGGCAACTGTCGCCAGCGGTCGGCTGCCGATGGTGGCCGTGGGAGGCAGGAGGTGGCAGATGGTTGGCAGGTGGCCGGCAACAACGAAGAAGACCAAAAGAAAAATTGAAAAAAGAAAAAAAAACTTATTTCTAGAAATTTACTTTTTTTTTGTTTCTTGTTTTTGTTCCAAATTTATTCCTCAGCCACTTTTCTATTTTAGGGAATAGAAAAATAAGTTGGCGTTACCAAACAGATATATGTTCTTTTTTTGTTCCGAAGAACAAAAGAACAGAAATTGCGAGAAATAAAAACGTTACCATGCAGACCCTAAAGAAATCTTTCTTGGTCAAGGCTGGAACCATTGGCACTATCCATCATGTCAATCTAGTGAGACTACTTGGATTTTGTGCTGAAAAATCACATAGGCTTGTAGTTTATGAGTACGTGTGCATTGGTTCTCTTAATAAGTGGATCTTCCATAATGATCAAGAGTTTGACCTTTGTTGGCAAGTGAGCAGAAAGATTATCGTCGACATTGCCAAAGGACTAGCCTAACTCCCTGAGGAATGCCATCAAAAAATAATTCACTTGGACATCAAACCCCAACATATACTTGTTGATGAACATTTCGATGCAAAGCTTGCTAATTTTGGGTTGTCAAAGCTAATTGATAAGGACCAAAGCCATGTCATGACGACCATGCGAGGAACACCTGGTTACCTTGCTCTAGAATGGCTGAGTTCTGTTATCACGGAAAAGGTAGATGTGTACAGTTTTGGCATTATGATGTTAGAAATCCTATGTGGGAAGAAAAATGTGGATCTCTCTTTGCCGAGTGATGAAGTGCATATGCTGACCCTTTTTCAAGTGCAAAGTAGAACAAGAACAACTATTGGACATGGTTGATAAGTCCACTGGTGACAAGAATTTGTCAAGATGATGAAAATCGCAGCACGGTGTTTTCAAGATGATAGTAGCAAGATGGCACTATTTCGTAATCAAACCAATTTCTCTGGTGGAGATTGTTATTTATTATCAGATTCCTTTTCCCTTGTAGATGAGCAGTCCAGGGAGTATTCCACCTTAGCCTTTATCAAAGTCAACCATAGTTGGGACACATTGATGCCATCATCAATCTTTTGAAGAAAGAAAAGGGGATGAACAGTGTTAGATGATTTTTGATCTTGAGATAGTTTCTTGTGGGCTTGTTATAGTTCCAGTCTAGTTGGGCTTTATTTAGTTTGAATAGATTCGGCTTGAAATGTTGTAGAGGCTAACCCATTAAATTTAGGTTTGGCCATACTCGGATTGGGCCTTAGGGCCGGTCCGATTTCAAACCAAACCTAGATTGACAGGGTCCAAGTCAAACCAACAATTGGACTAGGCTCTCTGACCTGACCCGAGTCCCATATTCCAGAATTAAAAATTCAAAAATTAATAAAAAAAATTAAAAATTCGAAAATGTAAAACGAAAAAAATAAATAAAATGCCTTTACCAAAAAATAAATAAATAAAATGCTTGGAAATATGTCTTCGTAATTTTTTTTTTAGCATTAGATCTAGTTTAGTTTCATTTAATTAGTATACAAATAGATTAGTCCTAGTGGAGTATCATTTTAAAAGAAATTAAACTTGATTTGAACCTTGCTCATGGGAATCGTGTCTTGGGCCTTATAACGTGACCATGTATGTTCTTTGCTTGATTTGTATAGAGTTTTCTTTTTTGCGTTTAATTTAAAGGTCATTTCAATATTTGGATGTTTATTTACCGTACTGTCTTTCCATAAATTGATTGTTTATTGGTTTCTTAAAATAGGTTAGGACTAGTTTAGACTTTGATGAAAATGAACCTTACAAAAACATTTGTATGATCATGGAGCAAAATTGATGCCTTTAGGACTATAATTGGCAATCAAGACCATGTGACCACTTACGTAAAGACATTCCAAATTAGAGATACTAAAAGGGCACTAATAGACATTAACGTAACTAAGTGCCTGACTCTAGAATATTTAGTTGTGTAAAAATCGAGACGACACTCTCGTATCTCTATTGGTTTCTAGTCGATTCAAATAAGTTTGTGGCGACTCTTATAAATAATTAGGTTGTTAAGAACTAAAAAAAGAATCCAATGTCACATGAGTCATGGGTTTGGGAAAACCTGTGCCTAATCAAGGGCTATTTGTCCAAATTAGGTAATGCCCCTAAATCTATTTTTTTCCCTTCCAAACAAAAAGGGTAGGTCTCGACAGTCTTTTTTTTTTTTACCAAGAAGAATCCAACTGTTATTTTGTATATTATGCTCCTATTGAATGCTTCTCAAATAATTGAACGATTCTCTTTTAATACTACTACATAAGCTATTCACCACACGATAATAATATCAGCTACAACTTGGTCATGTATAGGTCTAGATGATTACCAGAATCTTTCTACAATAGCTGAAACAGCTTTTGACACCTCGTTAGCAAGTTTTCTAACAATATTGCCCTCAAAATTTTGATCAAAGGTTTTTGATATTGATATTGGAAAGCCTAGACTTTTGTACCAAAATATTCAACTAATGTTGTCTTCCATGTAATTTAAGTAATATTCTGTAGGAATGGAAAAATTTACCTAAACAACATAGATTTTCATGCGACGCATATGAATGATGTCAATGGGAAAGCACATTCTCTTACTAAAAAAATAATACGGAGAAATAAAGAGTACTAAAAATTTATTGCTAAAACTAAGGCAAGATATAAAATAACATAACACTAAGCGAATTCTCTACTAAGACATACCAAACCCAATAATTCCATTGTCCGATTTGCATCTTTTAGATACAGTAAATTAAATGTTATTTTAAACAGTTTTTGAACTTCTAGATCGATTCTTTATGGGTTTGATATAGAAAACAATAGTTCTTGTTAGAGAAAAAAGTACACCTCAAGGGGTAAAACTTGACTCAGATGGACATATAAGCATCAAATTTCCAAAAGGTACAGTTAGCGATAACTTTTTTTGAAAATTGGACATTTAAATATCAATTTTGGCAAGACTTACTGGAAATTTGATGTAGCGTTATTTATTTAATAAAATTGGCCTACGTGGCTTGTTGAAATATCCACTCAGTGTCTTTGTTCTAAAATGACGTTATTTTTCCCTAAATTTTATTTTTAATATAAATATTAATTAAATTAAAATTTAAAAACTAAATTAAAAAGTGGAAATCAGATCTGGGGTCGTAGAGGCCCTCACCACCACCGCCCCCACCGTCATTGGCTCCAATTCCCACTTTTTTGAAAAAAAAAATTAGTTTTTAAATTTTAATTTAATTAATATTTATATTAAAAGTAACATATGGACCAAAATAACGTTGTTTTTGGTTTATCCAACCATGTTAGTGCCACGTGGATTATTTTTTTTATCTAAAATAATTGCCATGTCAGTGAAAATACTTGCTGGAAAATATCATGTTAGGAGTTTGGCCGGAAATTTTCATCGTTGGCATTTAAGTGTTTATTCTTTTATTTGATTTTGGCATTTAAGCGTGCTTTTTAGAAGTTTTGGTACTTGTGTGTTTAGCTATGCCAGATTTTGGTACCGGGGGTTTTTGACACTCATTTGAGCTTTTTCCTATTTAGTCCATTTCACATGTAGAAAATAGAGGACACGGTATATGTGGGCAATAAAAAAGAATTAACAAATCCTGTGCACACCTTTGAAGGAAGATAAAAGGTTTTGAATTTTACAATTTACGGATGAGGAAGCATCTTTTATAAAGTTTAAGATTTCATCCTTATCATGGCAAATTACATCTTTGACCATCGAATACCAGATAACATTGCAATTTATATTAAGTAAATTGACATGGAATTTGATTGATTTTTTTTTTTTTTTGGGAGTTAGAGCTTGAAATATACATGAATTAAAAATATATCTCTACTTGTAAATGATTTTTTCCCTATAGATCTGCAGGGTATATGTACAAATTCTTTGGGCGGGGGGCGATCACTTCGGCTTGCCTCTCCTCCTTCGTGGCTGGTTTGTGTTTAATTTACAATATTCTTGGACTTGGTATGTTTGTATTCCATCTTTAATCTTTCTGACTCGACATTTTGTATCAAATATGATAGCCAAGGTGAAATCATTAGATCAATCATCGATAATGTTTTGATCTAACTAAATGAAAGAGACATACATCTACCTGATCATCTAGTAGGAATTCGGCATGATTTTGAAGAAGTCATGCGCCTATTAGATGAAGATTCCCCTGATGTACGTTATCTAATAATCCACGGTATGGGAGATATTGGGAAAACAACTCTTGCAATGGTTGTCTTTAATCAAATTGCTAGTCAGTTTCATGGGTATAGTTTTCTTTCTGACATTTGAGAAGCTTCACAGGTGGAAGTCGTTCGATTGGAAAAATAATTATTGTTAGAACATTAAATGAGTGGAGATTTTTGATTGCATGCAGGGATTAATCAAATTTGAAGGAGATTCCATAACAAGAAAGTCCTCATCTTGATGACCTAGATAAGCGGGAGCAACTCATGAAATTGTAGATTGAGAGTCGTGGACTTGATTACACTAATTATCTTACTAATGCCATTTCAATATTGTAACTTGATTGTTTATCAACAAAGTGACCAATGTAGTCTTCCACTTCCATACATGGGTACACAATCAGAAAATTAAACAACCACAATCAATACCATAAGGGTAAAGTGCAAGAAAATAAACACGAAAAATTCAATATTGAACAAAAAATGTACTTGGCCCTGTTATTGAGCCTCAAGATAGCAATCCCTAGGAGCCATATAATCCTAATTCTAGTTTGCTACCGAAGAAGAGACGCTTATTAGAAAATTCTCTAGTGATATTAAAGGCTCAAAAAAATTCTTCTTAAAGGTAAACATAATATAAACTCTACAGTTTTTAAATCTTTTTTATTTTTATACGATTTTTTAATAATTTTAATACTTTTTTTCTAAGGAGAAATAAAAATCAAGAAAAAGGCAACATCCTAAACTATATGAATATTTTGACAAAAAGAAAAATACTATTTGAATATGATCTAAATGAAACTCAACCAATGATAATCCTAAATCCTAACTATCTAATTGAGACCTCTATTTTCTAATCCTTATTATTTTCTTTTTCAATTTATTTAATTATTACTAGTATTATTTTATTTCTCTCCAGCGCCCAAACACATGATGCACAATCAGATTTTCATCTTGGCTTTCTGTATATCTTTTCTTTTGTTCTTTGGTCCATTGTCACCAGAACAAGTATTCCCGCAGATTTCTCTTTCTTTTCCGCGCTCAATCGTGCTTCCTTCTCTCTTTTATATTGAACACCTCCAGGGAGAGAAACTTATGACATTCATTTCCAGAAAACAAACTCTTGCTTAATCTCAACTCTCTATCCCCATTCATTCATTCATTCATTCATTCATTCCTAGTAGACAAGAACCCTTGATTCCATTAACATGTTTCAATGGTTCACTCAGTTATACAACGCCAACTCATGGCAGATTTACTTGCCATATATATTGATCCATATAGAGAAAATAACAAAGTGAACTAGAGTTGAACACAAGATGCATAGATGAAATGAGACTAAAACAAAGCAAGCTTGATCTATGGAAATCTCATGGTTGAATGAAAAATAATCCAAACTAGAATAAAGCAGTGATACCGCATGGATTACGAATACATATCAATGGTTAACAACAACCAAGCATACATGCTAAGAACAAACAATCAATAGCCAAGCAAGCTACTGACTTAGGAATTTCACCAAACATTATAGTCGCTGAACTCTTTCTCTTGACCAATCGCACATGCAAGTTTTGCAGATTCATCGGAGAGGCTTTTTGGACAAAAATCACGAATCTCACAACCAATGCAAGTGATCCTGAAATACTGATAATTCGATTTCAATTTGTTCTCAATAACGTGACAATTTCAGGTTTTATTTCATATCAGTAAACTGTAACAATTCAATGAGCGTCGATGAGCCAGATTCTGATGAACAGAGAGGATGAAGGAGGCTACAATGAAAATGAACTTGATCCAAAAAAGAGCGGGACGCGAAGGAGGATAATTGGTGTATGGGTGCGCCCAGAGAGCGAAAGGAGCGAAGCCTAATCAGCCTGATCTGCTGGGCTCGACTGAATTAAACCGGATTGCGAGCAGCAAGGACTTTGGTGATGGGCCCAACTAGTCCGAATCGGGACTCTTTTTTTTTTTTAATATTATTTATGTACTTGTCTATTTCTTTATTTATTGTATCATACATTTCCTTTGGTCTTCTTACTATTATTTTGTTTTTACTTTCTTACTGTTTCCAACTTTGGGCTTCACTTTTATGGGCTGCATGAAAGAGTGAAGTCTGATGGGCCTGATATGTTGGGCTCAATTGAATTAAACCGGATTGCAAGGGCAAGGACTTACGTGATGGGCCGGATTGCAAGGGCCAGGAATTAAGTGATGGGCCTGAGATGCTGCGCTAAAAAGATATACATGTTAAGAACCCAGTTGCACAAAAAACAAAATTAAGGGATCTGAACGTTTTGCAATAATTTAGGGACTCGACTCCCTTTTGTCCCAAGAAGACAAAAGAAAAGAGTTTTTATTGGCCATTATGGTCATCCGCGGAATCCTTCCAAAACTTGTTAAAAAGTCTTGGCACCTTTAACAGTGTCCACTTGTGAATGCAGAACATTAGGTGGGAAATAGACAGTTATGTTTGATTTTAATGTGAGCCCGCCAAATTCTAACAATTGATTGCGCAGTTGATCATTCAGATCTTTCAATTCATAGACGTGAATCTCGGACCTATGAATAGGGGTTTGATCATGTACCAAGGGGATTTTCCCGCTATCTTAAAAAGTAAATTTACCAAGAAAAAGAGGTTGAGTTTGTGACTTTATGTGTTAGAATCTAAGAAGGTGGGACCTCGGTTCATTTCCCGGAAATGCAACCCCCAACGTTTGATGTAAGCCATAAAGAAAAAAAAAAAAAGAATTGGACGTGTCAAATGGGACAGTGATTTGGTAAGATTCGCTACCATCATTGCTTTTGCGGAAGGAGAAGACGAATTGGGAATAAAATATGTGTGATTCACGCATAAGGGCGGGCTAAAAAGTTGCCAATTGCCCATTTAAAATGAATAATTGTCAAGTCCATCATCAACATAAATCATATTCTTTTCATTTGCATATTTGAATAGGTAGTAGATGAATGAATTCGGTAACGCAACTAAATCTAAAGAGATATGTCACATATTCAATGATGAATGTATAAAAAATTCATTACATGGACATTGAAGATAAAAACAGAAAGTACCACCAAAAATCTTAACTATACCCACCATGGTAATATATTCTTATTTTCTTATGTCACAAAAATCCTAAACATTTGCCATTTTCTCAAAAGATATACCCTCTACCATAGTTTCGTCCAAGATGGCCGTTAAAAAACATATGCGGTGGCTTACATGGATAATGATAGGCAAATGGAATTGATGTGGATCCAACGTGGCTTTAGAAAAACCAAAATGATGTCATTTCAATTTTTTTTTTTTTAATTTTGCCTTCTACCATTATATTACGTTTTATTTTTCTTACTATTTTACAAAAATGAAGGTTTGATTTGCAGGCACTTGCCATTTTCCCAACGTTCCTCTTTATTCAATTTCATTTTCAATCTAATTTAAATAGTTTTTATATTAAAAAATTACATTTAGATGAAAATGATATTGTTTTAGCGTTATTTTCCATGTTTTAGTCACGTCAATGACATGTATGAGAGATAAAGTAATAAAAAAGACATGTTATATCTTCTATTAGCTAAGTTGGATGGAGTTAATAAAGAATTTGATTGCACAAATTTGACAAGTTTTAATACTTGATTGCATTTTTTGTATGTTTTAGTACTCAACTGCACTTTTACGATAATTTTTAAGACTTTTAATGTATATATCCCATTTTTTTTCTTCTTACTAATATATTATTTTCATTTTTCTTGTTGTTTTACGAAAATGGACGTTCGGTTTGTTGGCTAACATTTTGGTGTCAACAATGTATTTTGAGAGGCCCAAGTTTAGGTTTCCTAAGTATGAAATGAACTAAGCTCAAACTTGGTAATACTTGATTTAGGAGGCTCCTCTAAATTTTATTAATTTTTTTTAGGCCGCGGTTGTTCGGACATCACGAGTTAGAATTGATGATGCAAGACATGTAATCTAGCAAGTGCATTTAATCCTCTCACACGTTTGTTAGGGATTCAAAACAGATTTTTTTTTCTCTATAAATAATTTTGTAGCTCGATTACATGCACGATTGGCGATTTATTAAGGCCTGCTTAGCTCTTGGGGAATTCTCAAATAAAACTTAATTTCCAATTAAAAAAGAGAGAAAAAGACAACATGGGTAGAGCTCTATTAGCAGATCCCAAGAATGGTTAAATGGGGAAAAGAAGAGGAACTTGCTTCGTGTTTTCGACCTCGACTCAGCAAAAGTCCCACGCGCGCACTTCACCAACCGAGGACCTTGAAAAAGCCAAGTCAACTTTTGATTAAGACAAGCCGAGGAAAGGAGATTCATGTGTTATACTTGTCCATAAACATTGGTTTTTGGTCGTCTCTCGGCCAAGCTTTCGCTTCTGGTGAAATTGCTAGGACAATGACATGCTAACAACAACTTGGCGATATCTAATCACTGACAGTTTCATGCATAAGACATAGCGTGGACTGCGAATCTTATTTTTGTTGATAAAATTAAGAATTTATATACCAAAAAAAATTATAGGTGGACCAAGCCGTAAGCACCACGAAACATATCATGTCTCAACCAACAATACTAATGTGTAGTATTTTAATATCGTACACATAACAATTTGAATCTGACATTTCTTATAATTGACTAACAGTAAGTAATTTTGATAGAGTTATCAAGATTTCTTATTCCTAGCTATCCAAACATGATACAACTAAGTATTAATTTCAAGCCAGCTCAAAAAAAGAAGAAGAAGAGGATATTAACTCCTTTTTCGAGCAATGAATTTGTCCATTGGACTTCCTTCGAAAAGCTGAAACTGAAAAAAAAAGTAGTCCCTAGATTTTTTAACAGCATGACAAAAGTACACAGATATTCAACATTCGATCCTTGGCGGAAAACATCTTACGAATTATCACTCAAAACAGTAAACTATGCTGGCGAATATTTGGACAAAAACCAATTAATCTCGCGCAGTGGGAAAAGGTCATAAAGCAGGTGAAAATCAAACTCAATTTTCTTAATTATTTCAGCAGTAATTATTTTCAGAATACTAAAATTAATTTGACAACAAGCTCATTAAGATAATCAAGGGTGACAATCTATCTGTCAAGATCGAAAGGCAATGATGTGTATGAATGATTTTTAATTTTGATGGCCACAATACATCGTAGCATTGACCAAACAATCATATGCAAAAGAGTAAGTTAAGGGAAATCGCTATTTGTCTATTCATCATCTATGATGTTAATTTGAAGAAAAATCCTCTATTCATCATCTATGATGTTAATTTGAAGAAAAATCCTTTCATCCATTTTCAAAAACGAAGATATCATCAAATTAATATACTATTGACGGAATGGGCCCTAAGAGAATATTATCTCCTCGCGTTAGAGGCAGGATGAGCAGCGCATAAATGTTTCCGCTAAAAGCTTGGAACATTTCCGAACAAACACACTGGTAATTCATATTAAGTTATTAACCAAACCTATTTTTGATTTTTACTGTTATTTTGGAGAATCGAGATTCTCTCTCTTTGTGCAATCCAACTTGACTTGAACCCCACTGATGTTTACATTTTCTGGTCGACAATATATTTTTATTTGTTAGGCGTTCAACAAGCCACTGATGTTTATACTTGAGCTGATAAACCAATGAGTATTTTCCACGGTAAGGAAGTATTTCTCATGGTCTTTGGATGATCTTCTGTCTACTTGTTCCTCCAATTTTAGATCGAGTTTTCCATTAGAGGCCATGCAACGTGCACCGATGATGAGAGTTCATTTGTATAACTTGAAAATTGAAAAAGAAAAAGGAAAAATGGTGGTCGCAAATAAGTTAAGCGGTGAAATATCTCATGCCTCGACCATCTATCTAATATATAGTATTTTCGAAAGTTAAAAAACCAATTTTTTAATTTTATTTTAAATATCTGCCCATGATAATCTGAATGTGACATCCTTTATGATTATCTCTCAAGACAATATATATCTCTCAAGACAATATACTATCCTAGCAAATGGTTGGATAAAACCTAATCTTGTGCCGCGTGAGCAAGTCATAAAGCTTCCATATGCAAAAGTGAAAATCAATGTCAATTCCCTTGGTAAATTAAGCCGTAATACTTTATGGAACACTGTAGCAATCATAATTTGTTCGACAACAACTCGTTAAGATAATAAAGGCTGAAAACCTATTATTGAGATCGTAGGTGACAAAGTCTACATCGTACATTTTTACTAAAAAAAAAAAAAATCTACATCGTACATGATGATGTCAATTTTAAGAAA